>OU753552.1:11857666-13317916 GCA_916701695.1 Agrochola macilenta | reverse complement strand
CGATCAACAACATTTATTGCGTTATTTACGTTGTTGAGCAGACATATTTTTCGAAATATAAAGCAATGGATTAGCAATATCCTTCACAATTATTCAGATTTTAATTGATCGTGTGGTGCAGTTCTCGAAAATGGAAATATCACATAGATTTTACTGGGATCGATCCATCCATGGTTTAATAACACATTCATCACTGACAGGATTATTGTTGTCAATAAGCCTGTTAAGAGCATGGTTAAGAGTGGTGGTGGATCGAATAAAGCGGCGCGCAATGATCATTGACATAATGGTCCAGCATTGAGCATGACGCGAACCTCGTGAAAGCCGAGAAAGATATACAAATAAAATAATCTTGACTTGACTCGCGAGGTTCTCGACATGTGGGATGTGGAGTTAGTTATATTGTGCCGATAGTCGTATCAACCAATGGCTTAATTACCAAGATTCTCGACCAACACCTCGTTGGGCAGCTGGATTAAGGGCTTGACTCAGAAAGCGGTACTTCTGGCCACGGCTCGCATTGTTAAGAGGTTCCTCTCTCAGGAGCCCTGACCGTCGCGCGCCGGTAGCTTGGACCCTGTTCCCGATACCGGCAACTATATTTATATTTTTAAATGTTTTTATAATTTTTTATTCTAATATAAAAATATAATTTAGTAAATAATGAAATAAAGGATAATTACAATTTAAACTATCTGATCACCATGCTTATCTTAAATCACTAATAAGACTAAATTGAAGGATATTTTTGTAATCGCATAATCGAATAAAATCGATTCAATAAAAGTATCATAGACAAGCTTGTATTCACAACAATAATTTTCACGTCTTTTGGTTTTGTCGCGCTATGTCTGTTGTACGAGCTAGCCAGTGATGATTACCTTCTAACTGATTTCTTAGAAATTAGTGAAATTTTAAAATGATTTGTTTTATTATTTCTTTTCTATCTTCAGTGAAAATGTGCTTAAAGTTTTAAATGCGGTAGACTTACTGCTCGCGCCATAAGTAAGGTAATTGTCGTTTCACATCTTGATCTATGATATTGGCGCGTTAGTGATTCCGAAATTTTGTCAAAGTGCGTACAACTGCGCAGTGTGAATAATTTAGTTATATATTTAGGGAACCGGTAATGCCCGAAGCATGCCATCGACGTCGCGGTCGAGGGGCTCCGGGCGCGGGCCGGACGGCGCGCCTCGGGCCCAAGTCATAGCGCCCATGTCGGAGCGGCAGCAACTGGCTTTAGTGATGCAGATCTCATCACAAGACGCCCCTCCAGGTTTGATGCTGTACAAAATCGTAAAGTTTCCAAGTGTCGAGCTGATTGATCTGACTTCCCGCCATTTTCGTGTTCAGCCGCTCCGACCCCAGCAGAAGAAAGAAAACGAACTAGGCAGCAGCGCAACGAGCGCGGTGAGACCCCCTTGCATGTGGCTGCCATACGAGGGGACCATGATCAAGTTAAGAAGTTGCTTGACCAAGGGCAAGATCCCGATGTGCCTGACTTTGCTGGTAACATAATTCTTCTTCTTTAATTGCCAATGTTCTATTAGTTTCCTCCATTTTATTCATGTTTCTACTTTCTTGCTTCCAATTTACTAGTATGAAATTTATTTTGCTTACTTCCGTGAAATCAAGAAATACATGTTTGAGACTGTTTGATGTTGAATTTTCAAAGTCAATGTTTGTTGTCATAATCACTCACATTGTATTGATGTTTAGTTCATATTTGTTCACATACACAAATAGAAACAATAAACTACAATTAAGTTCAAGCTAAACAGAAAACAATTATGATGATCAAAAGTTAATGATTAAAATGTTTATAGTGTAAGCTTGAATTTAACTATGTTGTAATAAATCCTCCCCTTGCACAAGCATGATTAGTTTGTATGGGGTGGTTAACAAGTAAACTAGTAATGTTAACAACATTTCTAGCATTCTAAAATAAATATACATTGAAATTGCAAAGTAGTAGTACTAAATACAAAATATGACCTTGGTCAAACTATTGTTTTTTTTTTTTAATAATTGGATCAGTAGCTACAAATATTCATATAATGCATTTTTTGCATTTAATATTATTATTTAAGTGATTTAGGAATAAACATCTAACTCAACAGGTAGCAAAAATTGTAGCAAGATTATCAACATTTCATCATCAAAAGGATTTAGCTTATTTGGCTTAAGCAAATTTATAATACTAAATAAAATTTTAAATCATAGGGTGGACACCACTTCATGAAGCTTGCAGTTATGGGTGGTATCAAGTCGTAGTGGTACTTGTGAATGGTGGGGCTAATGTCAATGCTAAAGGGTTAGATGATGATACTCCTTTACATGATGCCACAACTTCTGGCAATCTCAAAATGGTCAAATTTCTCATTGAGCATGGAGCCGATCCATTTGTCAAGAATACCAAAGGGAAAATGCCATCAGATTATGCTGCACCGCACATCTTTGAGTACCTGCAGTCTTTGAAAGGTATGTTTTCCTTATTCCAACTATTATTTATTTTAATTTGATTGTCTAGTATGGATTAACATGTTTAGCAGTATCATATTATTATTACAAAATGCTCCTAGCACAACCTAGGTTTTTTGTATAACTTTTTTAAGTGTACTTAAAATAGCAAGATTTAGATAATACAAAAAAAAAAAATATCTCACCGAGCTAGGGAAACAACACTAGATAGGTTTTGTTTCCCTAGCTCGGTGAGATTTTTTTTTTTTTTGTTTACTTGAAGTTAGGTAGATTTTAGACTTTTGATTTATTTTTGTACATGCTTGTTTATACTGTAACATAATACATTTTAATTTGTACTGGACAATCTACAATTAATATGGACTTGCTTTTATAGGGACTTGTTAACACAATTCCTCAAAATGTAACATACTAAAAAAGTAAGGGTAACAATATGGTCAACTCATAGTTCCGTAATTTACACAAATTGACATTGTTTTTGTTATTTAAATAAAACAAGAACTAGTCATGCTTGTCTCGAACACACTAAATGTTTGCTTCATATAATTAGAAGCTTTTGATTAAATTCTTATACTGCTGACTGTTCTTCTCATATATATCATTTACTGTTGTATGTCTATAGACTTAGCATGTTATAGCTACTCTGTAGACTGAACTAGAATAGTTGTTTTAGGGTGAGAAAATATCAAACGGCCAATGTTTTGATAATTTCAGCCCCATTATGCATGTCGATTTTGATACATAGATTAATTACTATTTTGTGATATGGAAGTTGATTGTTAAGAATGTGATAAGATTATTGAAACAATAATAACAGTTTGTTATTGTTTCGCTGTATGGGTAAGTTTTATAGTGTATTTTAGAATTGATTGAATTTAACATAATTAACCTGAAGTTTTTTTGTTGGTGGTCATTCACCTTTAACATGTTGACATTCAAGATTTAAGGAGCATCTTGTCTTGCCCATTCGCCAGGCAGTATTGATATTACAAGTAAATTAGAATTTTTTGACCTTGTTTGACCGTACACTGCTCTGCCCTGGATAATGAGACATTCAAAATATGTTTTCTAGGAAATATTTTTTACACACCTATAGAATATGTAGTTTATGAAAATATAAATAATATTATACTTTCGAAGTTCTTTGAACAATTTAGCATATTTTAAGTAATAAATTCAACAGATACTTTGAGTGACATCTAGTGCCTAGTCAATTTACAACGGGTGAGCCCACCCTAGCAAAGTATAACAATCACTAAACCGAGTTGTGCGTTTGTAGAGTACCTACCCACTTTATGAATAAGCTGATCCGTGTCCACTAAAAGTTTAGAAGAAATACTGTCCTGTTACTGGAGAGAGAGGAAATAATATTTTTTACCTCATCAAATGTTCGATAGAGAGTACTCGTAAGCTTGTAAACTGCAGCCACGTCTGATATCTTATTTATTAAATAAACCTTTCTCACTCTTAAAGGATATTGGCAGTTACCGACGTCTTCTTTTCCGATTACTTTTATTCAATGAATACTCTGGAATATACAAATACGTGATTCTTTTTTCACCCCGCTCTCTTTGGCTAAAGGGAACCGCCGGAAAGACGTAAATGTATCATTAGCATCGTGCTCAAAATCGCGCATCAACCCCCCCCCCCCCCCCCCCCCCCCCCCCCCCCCTCTGTCTCGCCAAAAGTCAGGTCCTGTGCACCTCTCTATGGAGATATGGCAGAGCCAAGAACTTCGCGAGCACTTTTTCCAGGCCTTCCAATAGCACGATACCTACTTACTGATTATTTAGAATCTATTTCTATCCCGACTAAGTTTTAGTGACTTCTTCTCTTGTATGTACAGTACATTATTGAATAAGTTATCATCACGAGTAATATTATCGGCAAATAATGTACGGTTGACATTTCTCGGACATGCCACCGACCACCGTCAACCGTGATTCGATCCGAGATTTTCACCGGTTATTCTCGTCTTGCCTGCTGTATAAACTTACAGTACGTACAAGGTTAAGCCTTTTGTCTACTCTAGAAATATACAGTGCAACTTGCCTTCTAGTACCACTTTGTGGATTCAGAAGACCCATTGTCAAACCAAGTCCGAAGGGTGATTCACAGAGCGGTCTAATACGTACATGATTATGTAATTACGTAAACACCACGAACCACGACGCAAACAATGAGAGAATTTTCTAGGATATAACATTCAAATTCAAAAGTCATTTATTCAAACTAGGCTGAGAATCAGCACTTTTCGAACGTCAAAATTACATAATACAGTCCCCCAAAACGCCCACCCTCCACCACTTCCTAGTGCGTTAGCTGGGAAGAAGAAGTGGCGCAACAAACTCCCCAGCAGCACAGCTGTCTGTTCAGTTAGAAGAACAAAACAATTAAGTACGTACTTACTTACATTAGTATATTATATTCCAAATTACTTTAAAAAAAACGTGTCTAGTATAGTAGGTAGACCAGCAGCTGGACGGGGTTGATGCAGCGGGTGGTCGGGGCTCTAATGAGAGGAACCACTCGACGCATGTGTGTCAGCATCCAGGAATGGTTGCTGCATTAAGCCAGATCCAAAATGAATAATTATTATTGTAATGACATAACTTGACTTTTATATTCTTTCAAAGTTTAAAAGAAGTAAACCACTTTGACATGACATAATCGTAAAGCATATTCAAAGTGCTTTGTCGCTTACTGGCAGAAAAGAAATTGCGTGTATTAAACCGCGTTCCCAATAGGGCCGCGCGGCCGAGCCTCGTGAGTGTGTACCTTTACGAGGCTCGGCCCGGCCTTAGTGGGGACGCGGCTTTACATGGTTTGTTAGTTTATGTTTTTCTTTTTTAGGTATGTAGTTTATGTATTGATCGGTATCGATGGCCCAACCTTACAAGTTGTAGGTCGTGAGTTCGAACCAAAGCAGGCATGTACTTTATTTTGTGCAATTTCTTTCATCATAACTGCACGCAGCAACACATATTGAGGTACTTTTCTTCTATATCTCAAACACTGCCGCTCATGTTGCAAAAATATGTGATATCCCACTGGCAGCATGTCACAGCAGCCGCGTGGAGGTCGGACTTTCAGACGTTTTGCGCAGCTCCTAAGGGTCGTAGCGTGATGTTAAACAATCTATAACCTTCCTAAAGTCAAGAATTGAAAACCAACTAAAAATCGTTTTTTAAATCAGACTGGTAGTTTCAAAGATTACCGAGTTCAAACAAATAAACGTAACGTATAGTGTTAAATTAGTAAATATTATAGATACTCACCTAACTTTATGATGGGTTATTGATACTGGCAGAATAGTTGACATCGGCAAAGTTGCCAAAAAGAACAAATAGTTTATTATTGACATATTATTTTTCAAATATTACTGTCTGATAAATATTATTGGTTCCAGGCTTATTCTTAAACATGCTTGGAAATTGGAGCATTATTTTGACAACATTCTTCGAGATCTGATAACTATTAAAATTGCGAACACATTTTCGTAAATGGTAAAGACCAACCTATTTCTTTTATTTATATACGAGGGGTGTTCAATAAATAGTGAGAATGAGTAAGACGCAGTTATCTTATATTATATGTTATTTAATTTTTCGACGTAGTCACCTTTCAGGTTTATACACTTTGTATATCTTTTCTCTAATCCTAAAATTCCCTTTCTAAAAAAATCTTCTTCCTGATCCCTTAAAAAAATATTTACGGCGGCGACTACTCCGTCATCATCTTCGAATTTCTGGCCCCTGAGATGTTCCTTTAAGCGCGGAAATAGGTAGAAATCACTAGGAGCAAGGTCCGGTGAATATGGAGGATGTTCCATCAATTCGAAGCCAGCTTCTTGAATGGCAGCCATCGCAACTCTGGACTTGTGCGCAGGGGCGTTATCTTGGTGAAACAAAACAACTTAGCGAGTTTGCCACGCCGTTTCTTGCGTATTTCCTCACGCAATTTTGTTACTTGTCCTGCGAACATAGTCCCCGTAATAGTGGCTCCATGATTAAGATATTCGATCATTACCACCCCTTGGCTGTCCCAGAAAAGAGAGCCCATGATCTTTCCGGCGGATGGAATCGCCTTAAATTTCTTTGGAGTTGGAGATGACGGTCGCTTCCAAGTCATGGACTGTTGTTTCGTTTCCGGGTCATAATGGTGAAGCCATGTTTCGTCCATAGTTATGAATCGAGCCAAAAATCGGTCAGGATCTTGTTGTAACAAATCCAAACAGCTTTCTGAAATTCTCAGTCGAGTTTGTTTCTGCGCGTCAGAAAGCATTCTGGGCACCCAGCGCGCTGACACTTTTTTCATACCCAAATGGTCGTTTATAATATTATGGACCCTTCCTATCTAAATCTTTACTTCTTCAGCTATAAAACGAACAGTAACACGACGATCCGCCAAGACAATATTTTCAACTTTTTTAATCATTTGTTCAGTCACTGCCGATATGGGGCGTCCCGTTCGTGGGTCGTCGTTAGTGGAAGTTCTTCCTCGCTTGAACTCAGCACACCAACGCGCAACCGTAGAATATGGACGAGCATGAACCCCTAATGTTGCTCTCAAGTCTTGATTTACCTGCTCCGTAGTAAAATTTTTCAAGCAGAGATATTTTATTACCGCGCGAACTTTATCCATTTTTAAGAACACGTTCCGAAACGACGCAAACAATAGACTTCTACTTTTAAAAAACAAAAGAGAATTAATTGCTTTTTTATTATCATCTTAACTAATGTCTGGGCTATGCCTGCCAGTATTTATTTTTTTTCTTTCCAAGGAGAATATATCGCATTCTCACTATTTATTGAACACCCCTCGTATTGAGGGATAATAAACAACTACAACATATATTATACATAAAATTAACAATACTTTAAGTGGTAATGTTGCAGTCCACTGCATTATCCGCAGATTGGACATATTAGAGATCAGTGGTTGCCACTAGACGGGCATTACCAAAATTAACAAATAATTTAAAATACATAAATAAGTTACTATAAAGCTAGCTGTAGCTACAAAACCAAATCAGGTAAGAGACAACAGTTCAACAACATTTATTGCGGTATTTACTTTGTTGAGCAGTTTTTTTTTCGAACTTATGAAGCTATGGGTTAGCAATCTGTTTCAAAATGATTCAGATTGTGATTGATCGTGTATTACGCAATTCGGGTGATGAGTCTTTATGTTACCTTTTAACTGCACGATTTAGTTATATATCTCTTCTTAAGTGAACTGTTTTGTGTTATTTATGAGAATAAAAATTCTATAAATAGAAATCGAAATTTAAATCGAAAATGCTGTACTGGTCAAATACATGCGAGCAGGTGGCCGGCAATCTTAGTATGAAAATCCTTAATTACTATGAAAACTATCTGTCTTGTAATTTAAAATGGAACGAAAATTTTACTTCGACACATGGCAACCAAGAAGGTAACATAACAAAGATTTTATTCAAATTTCGATTTGGCTTGCAAATAAAGAGAAACAAATGAACCTACTGGCGCGTGAAAAATTATCGTTGTTCGTCATTGATTCTGGAATTTATAATTAACTAGCTTTACCCGCCCCGACTTCACACGGGTAGCACTAAACCCTACCTACCCTAATTTTCTCACCGTTTAAACCTTCCCTGGACTATGACAAACATTTCAAAACCAAAATCAACTAAATCGGCCCAGCCGTTCTCGAGTTTTAGCGAGGCAAACGAACAGCAATTGATTTTTATATACATATATAGATTTAACTTAGTTTTGAATTTCCGCGCATATTTGAGAAAAGTACTATACAAGCCTTGGCCGCAACCAGGCATTGATGGACGAACGTGAAAATGTGGGTCTGCACACATTTTATAGTAACTAAATACTATTTTCCAAAAATATTCGTAAATATAATTCGTAATATTCGTAAAATATTTAAATATGTACAGTTTTGACTTCGTTGCTATTTACACGATACACGTTTTACGGGTTTTAACCGACTTCCAAAAAGGAGGAGGTTATATGTTCGTCGCATAGTTATGTTTTATGTATGTCCGCCGATTTCTCCGTCAAATTGTGGACCGATTTTGAAAATTATTTTTTTGTTTGAAAGGTTATGCTCCCAAGTTGGTCCCATATAAATTTGATTAGAAATATAAATTTAAATTTGATGATGTTAAAATAAGTTCTTTGAAATATAAATTTAAATTTGATGATGTTATAATAAGTTCCTGTAACTGTTATTTACATAGCAGGTCACTACCTGCGAATATTCGAATTTGTGTCCTTATACGCCAACTAAAAAGTGAAAAAAAAATACACTACAAAATTAAAATTTTCTTTAATTTCGGACGTCGGTGTCTTTAGTTTTGAATTTTCGATTTTTGCAACCGAAATTAAACGAAATCTAGATAAAAATGTATGCGACTTGGAGTGTAGTACAGTACAGACAAAAGACGAGCTAAGAGCCTAAGAATAAAGGGAGGGTCTACAGCTTATAAAAGTCTGTCTGTCATTTTGCTCCGAATCCAATGGACCGATTACCTTCAAATTGGTACACATGAATTTCTGAGACTCAATAATAACACACAACAAATGCTTGTAGGTAATGAAAACAGTTTGGGAGCATCTCGTTTGTACGAATTTCTCTCATCATAGTCTTCATAGCACGAAATATCGGGATTACAATTTTTTTTCGGTGAGCGAGTTTGTTTTATAGGTAGATAGTGTCTTTTTGCAGTCAACAGCTGCGTAACGGGGACATTATTTAGATAAACGTAAAAGAAGTCGCAAATATTAAAAATGGATATTGACTGTGAGTGACAGAAAGCTGTCAAATTCTCGGCCTGTTGGCAGTTTTATCCCCCTTGGCGCCCATTGGAGTTCATCGCTCTAACGCTAAAGTAAACTGAGGTTTGTTAAGTTCGTTTGAGTTTTTTACAGCTTCATCAAAATTAGACTCCAAGAAAAAAAAAATAGTGCCCGTAACGTCTCTATAACGATGGCCAATCGGTTGAGTGAAACTGCAAAAACAACTCAAATAGGGTCCGTCCGCGTTACCGTGGTGCAGTCACGGTTCCTTTTGAGGGTTGTGTAGTAAACAAGGAACCCTTATAGTTTCACCATGTCCGTCTGTCTGTCTGTCTGTCCGTCCGTCTGTCTGTCTGTCCGCGGCTTAGCTCAGAGACTCTTTGTACTAGAAAGCTGTATTTTTTTAAATTTTGTCGCTAACCCTTCGGTAGTGGTTTATTATTTAACTATTATTATTATTCAAAGTTTGTATTGTAGTAGTTAACATTCTATTACTTATTTAATCATTTATTTATTTTATGTACTGTTAAATTACGGTCTTATAAAATTCTATCAAAAGGTTTACTAGAACTAGAATGGTAATAAACTATTACGTTACGACTACGATGTAAAAACGCTATAAATAAAGGCGGTGCGCTACGCGTAAAGGAACGGCACGAGCGAGTAACGTAACCGTGTGAAGTTCGTACGTTTTCGGTCCGTTCAAAGAACTGTCGAGTTGATGTCGCGTCGTTCGTTTCTTTTCTTAACAATTTTACTAGTATTTTTTCCACAATAGCAGTTGGAAGTCAATATTTATTATTAACTACGCAACGATTCTTTATTTTTCTAATATGAGCGAATTATCTACGCAACTGAATTTTACAAAAAAAGTTTAATTTAGTTCTTAGCAGTTCGTGTAAAGGAGCGTATTGGGGCGTGTTGCTTGGGCTGTCGAATGATGGCCGATCCTTGACGCCAACTTCGTGGCGGTCTTGCAGACCGATTTAGCATAAGTTTTTATTGTGGAAAAATTTCAGTTTACGGACGAGTATAAACTCTTCAAACTGTCGGACTACGTGAAATGCAAAGGAGGACGCTCTCGCACAACAAAGGGGAGTTTACGTTTACTCATTATTCGCCATAGAGAGTTTACTAAAATCATGATGCACGCCGCACATCATTCGCGATCGTGCCGTGACCCCTGCGTAAACTCATATTGATGATCTGACTGACGTGACAATATGATTATTTTAGAAAACACTCGATTAATGGATTGTTAAACTTGCAGTGATAACCAGTCGTAGTACGCTTTATTTAAAAAGCCTTTGTAAATAAACTGCAGAGGTGCTGAGGTAATTACGTTTCGAAGTGTCATACTAAAAATTAGCAATAGGTATCTTTTATTGTAGGTAAGTAAGTCAGTTTCCGTGCAATTTGGGGGAAGTGTAATTCAATGTGCATATCATTAAATGTTAATTATTCAAGTACCTAGTATACGATTTTTTTACATTCTATCGTATCAGTGTTTCATTGTCTTATCAACAAAAGTATGGGGTTGTCTGTTTCTAGTTTTCTTCTTTGATATTTCTAATAATTCTGACAGTAAACCTAAAAAACATAATTAAAATTCAAGCAAGTACAGTTCAATAAATTCTATACAATGAGGAAAAATTATTGAAACTTGACATCATTAACAATGTTATAAGCTGATTTAGTATTTTGCCTCATATATAATATTTATCCTATAACATTACCTATTAAGTATTTTGTGACAAGGTTATGAGGATAACACAAACTTAATAAGTAAGTACAGCTATTCTTATGTTTCTATTTCATAGGGCAAATTATATAGATCTACCAACCCTTAGGGGTATTTTTGGCATTATCACTTAAAGTAATAACACCCTTTTAGTGATTGTTACACTATGAAATTAAATAACATTAAAGATAGGTAAATTGTCATATCATAAATATTATTTTACTGATAATATGAATAACCATTTAAACTTAACCTTCAAAACATTAAAACTGCCATGTTTGTCATTGGCATTATTTAAATAGTTTATGAATAGTAGATAGGCTCCACAAGAAAGTAGAAAATCATTTTCAATCAATCTTATTGAGACAAAATATGTGATTCAAACTTGCTGTTAAGTATTTCTAATGGCAGTTGAAAGACAAGTCATTTATGTGTGATACACCAAGGCAAGTAAATATGATTTTTAATATTCAGAAATTGATTTGGAATAGTTTAGATTATTATGATTGAGTAGATATAGATAAAATATAGAAGTCTAATATTTACACTCATAGACACTATTAATACACTATGCAGTTAAAATCCTTGGTATGTAAAATGTATTTTTGTTGTGATTATTTGAAGTTGTGCTCAGATTTCAATCAAATTCAAGAGCCTGATCTTTTATTCATACACATTTTTTTTTTGCCACATTAGAATAACATTTTTTTTTGCTGTTTTTGCAATATCCTAATCAGCTGACCCAGTTTCCATTGATACTCATGCAACTCATGCAAAAATCATTAATGCTTAAGTAGTTTCATTTAGTTAAATAAACAAAATGCTAGTTTCGCCTTGAAATCCCTAATTTAATGATCAAAAATTAAATAATGCATACTTATTATAATTATTTATTGCCACATAGTACATTCAACTCTACAAATACATGCAACACTTTGTGCCTATCAATTTTGTGAAAAATTTATTTCAGCTTTTTAAAGAAACTACTGTAAATACTTATCACAGGAAAAAGTTCCTATTTATGTGGAACATGTTGGTTTATGTAAACAGATAATAACGCGAGAGCAACACACGTCAGTCGGGCAAGGGATGACAGCGCCAAAAAAGGTTGCAATGCCAGTGGTAACAGCGATTGCAGTAAGCGGAACAACATGGAGACCCTAGCCCAGGGGGAACATTTCGATGGCAAGGACGTCACCACACAGGAAAAAGGGGGTGCAGCCGAGACCCGAGACGGTTAGAGGCATAAAAAACAAACTTTCGTATTTTGGAAGCATCGAAAACTGGCGCAACAAAACGCTGCCAGACAGCTACGTCGTGTTACTGACTTACATGGTCGCGATGTTAAAATTCATACTAATACCAAACAGACTTATTTTTATTAATATATAAAATGTTTTATTTTGTTCCGGCATACAATTGCTGAAACTATAAGATTAGAACCATGGTCTGTCCATCTGTTTGTATCTGTATGGATGTATGTTTGTTTGTTCGCGTATGAAAAGAGTATGGCTATATGATATGTAGCTGATAGCCAGACCTAGATACTTTATCTCTTTTGGTTTAATAAAATACAGGTGAAAGAAAGAAAAACCGTGAGTATTGATTAAATACGAGGTGTATACTTTAATTTGTTAAAAATAGGTAGGAGACAATAATATTTTATTACCTTTGAAAAACAACGATTTTTATAAGGGTTTAAGTAACACCAGTCCGCTTTCTGTAGTATGAACCCTTCGAAGATTCCAGCTAGTCTATTTCTTTGTTATTTTTTCCATTAGAATAACCTAGGGTACCAATTTGAACATATGCTTGTTAAAACCACTCATGATGATTTCAGATGATAACGCGTGTCATTACGTGCATAATTTCTGAGCAGTTTTTCAGTACACAATTTATGTTATTTTCAGATGGTAATCAGCTAAGTAGCGGGGTGGTTTCATCGACTCAGGACGACTGCATCAAACGGCCGCATGAAGACGCAGACAATGAAGCGGCTGAAGACGATGTTTCCAAACGGAAGAAACGCAAAGACAATGAGGAGAAGGAGCCGATGGGTAAACCGGCTCCGGTGGCGCGCGGTGGACCTGGACGGTGAGGCTTCATCACACGTCTTTCCTCAGCAATAACTGACTACTTACCACAATATTCTTCCCACTGAAAAGTTAGATCGAAGTCACAGCATATTTCACGCTGATGACCTAGGCTAAATGACATCGACAAAGGACAAAAGGTAATCGATTTCAAAGCGTTTCGTATTTCTACAACGACTTTCAACAGTCCCATACATTTTGACTTTTCCATCATCATCACTGATATAATGTCACTTTGTCTTTAGATTGTCAAATGAAATACACTCCCGGACTTCTAAATCGAGCAATCGAGCCATGCATTTTTATGTTTATTTTTAAGGCACATCAAAATAATGATAAGTCGGAGAAAAGTTTCTATGCAGTTTTGAAGCTCAGATACTGGCCATTATTTCGGTATCACCATTGTTCCAAAGGACATCATTCAAGTTTCTAACATTTTGTACCCAAAAATTAAAGGTGTGCGTAGTCGCAGCGGAAAAATGTCGAGTTTCTTAATTTCAGTTTAGCAAATATTTAGTGTATGACGTGTTAATCTTTTTTTTTCTAATTATTACTAATATTTCTATTTAATCAAATTGTACCGTGTAACAGCAAAAAGTTGTTACAGTAGGTAATTATTATGTCCTTACATAATTACCTACTGTAACAACTTTTTGTAATATTCTGACAAATAAATGCATTTGTTAATACAGATGCAATTATTATTGTAATAATTTCGTAAGTTTAAGAAAAAAAAAAACGACCTACTATTTTTATCACGAAAGTTACTGGTTCAAGAATTGTGTGCCCACCTGTACCAATCCAATACGTGTACAATACTGGAAATTTTAGAACGTTAGCTCTTTATACTGCACGGCCACTTTTTTGTAGCCATTCAAACTTGGTCGGTTTATCCATGGATGGCAGTTGTTCAAGTATTTTCATTATATCTTTTTAATTATTTAATATAGTGAGCTGAAATTTTACATGTGCACATACACAAAATATTGGAATATGTTTTTTTTTTGCTTTTGCATTATAAAGTCCTACAATCGGATGTCATACACTACAGTGGTCCAGTCGTAGTAAATTATGCCATTGCTCATTAATTACTAAGAGCACATAAATGAAACTTGGCTGGACAAGCTCACAAGATACAAATAAACGTTATAATTTAGGCTCTAGAGTTCCTATTTTAAGTACTTGGACCTAATAACCTTATTTTACTTTTACGTGTTATATCTTCTGAACGGTATGTTTTTTTCAAAGTCTGTTTTCACACAAATTCAAAGCAACGTGCGTCAGCGCAGCGGAAATTTGAATAACTTGGTTATTATAGGACGCACAAATTTCATTTAAACATACACGATTTACCTCTCGTTACACACTAATGATTGAATGTATTTTTTTCTTGTACGTGCATAGAAAAAAAAAACATCCGCTGAGATGACGTAGTCCCAGCGGAAACAGTTTTTGTTGAATAGCTCCCCAATGCTTGGATGCACAAATTTGTATTTACCATACACAATTACACGACGTCATACACTAATATTTGCTAAACTGAAATGAAGTAATTCGAAATTTTTCCGCTGCGACTACGCACACAAATGATTAAGTGCAGGCCAGAAAATAAAACTGTTTTCCTAAGGAAAATGACACCCTCAACATATTTTACTATTTTATGGAGAGTATACAATTAACCCTTCCGCTGCTATTTAAGTTTGAAAATAGTAAAAATCATATTTTGATTTATACTAGCTACCTCTTCATCATCATCGTTTCAGCCGGATGACTTCCACTACTGCCCATAGGCCTCCTTCAACCATCGCCACTTCGACCGGTTCTGTGATTCTCGCATCCAGCGGATTCCTGCGGTGGAGGTTCAAGGTGGAGGTCTCTGCGGTCTTCACCAAGCCGATGACTTGGTGAAGATCGCAGAGACCTCCCCCGTAGGAGGCTTTCCAACGCTTCGTCTTCCGGTATGCGGTTGCCACTCCAAAACTTTTCGGTCTCATCGGCCATCTCTTCTGCGAGCAATGTGCCCTGCCCACTGCCATGTATTTGGCAATTCTTCGGGTTGTGTCGGTTACCTTGGTTTTCCTGCCGATCTCATCATTTCTGATTCGATTACGTACGCCTTCTAATGAGGCCCATTGTGAGCGACCACGTTTCAGCTCCATAAGTCATCACTGGCAACACGCACTGGTCACGACTGCGGTATGTGAGACGACAAGATATTGTGTAGCATCCCGAACAGTGCCCAGCCGAGCCGGATTCGACGATTGACCTCTTTCTCGAAATTGGACCTACCTTACTGGACAGTTTGTCCTAGGTAAACGTAGGCGTCCACAACTTCGAGTGTAGTCTCCGATCTTCATGAGGTGGGCCATGGTGGGCCCATGTTACACCCACCCGGTGTAACATGGGCATTTGACATGAACATAGTTTTGTCCATATTCATTTTAAAACCTTCTCTTTCGGAAGCTCTACTGAGGTCATCGAGCATTGAACTGAGGTTCTCCGATATAGTAGTCAAGGCTGAGACTATCTCAGCCGTTCGTCGGCAAACCGAAGGTAAGTGACGTAGTTGCCATTGAAGTTGATGCCTACCCCTTTCCAGACCAGAACCTCGAAGATATCCTCTAATGCAGCGGTGAACAGTTTCGGAGATACCGATGTATCACTATGTAATATAAACATACTTAATCTAAAATATTCCTATAGTAAGTTATAAAGAAAATGCTCTTAATTAACATATTTTTTTCCAAATCATTAACACTACTCGTTCAAACGTGATTTTCAGTATAAAATCATTAAAAGCCGGTTATTGTTGCCTTAAGCAGGGCATTATCGCTCTTACACCACACCTCTGTCCGCCTGTGTCTGCCTGTGGCGTTTTACCCTCGAGTATGTCGGAATTAGAACGCTTATGGTTGTAAGAACAGATTTTCCACCGGCCTAGCTACCTGCTATTGTATAATAAAAACATTTACTACGATGGGAAGTAAATGTTTGCGTCTTTAAACGAATGTCCAAAATATTGTTGGCAAAAATGTCCTTGAAAAACTGGCCTTGAAGGTTATGATGGGACCACGGTTGCCACCACTAAATAGCGATGGATACCTTCGTCAATGCCTAGAAGCTCATATACTGAGTTTGTTGGCGAGGATTTCATTTTTATGCATAATAATACAAGGAAGCACACTGTAAGAATTGTTCGAGAATACCTACCTACTAATGGAATGGCCATCACGAAGCCCTAATATGCGAAAAGACGACTTATTGCAATTAAACTGTTTTTTTTAGTATTCTGATTTCAAATGTGGAAAAATGACAAAGGGGAATGATAGTGAGCGACTGGCTTCATAGCCACATTTTTATTTTTTTTGTACTACCGTTATTTAAAAAGAAACAGCTCTTTAAACAAAAAAAATGCAGGTTGGCTCGATTCAGGTGACCGGGAGTGTAGTTAGGATGCTCATGTCAAAATTGATGTAACTTATTTTGGGCATTTACAGTATCCTTACCGGCAGTAAACCACCGGGGCCTGCGAGTAAGACAGGCGCTATACCACTGGGCAAGAACAGCGGCGGACAGAATGTAAGCAAGGGAGGAGCGGGTTCCTCCGGGAAGGGGAACATGCAAGCGCAGGGGAAAGGAGGCGGCGGAGGCTCTAAGGCCAGCGCACAAGGCTCACATCAGGTAATGAAATCGATATCTGTATTATACAATAAAACCAGGTTACACCAGCTTAGTAACTATTGTACAGAAGAGGTACCCCACTTGATCATAAGACGATAACATTTACGATTTTATCAATAAATGCGCGCACACCTTTATTGAAGACAACACTAATATCATGGAGTGAGCGTTTTATAAGTATGTAACAACACATTATTTAGGCACTTTACCATTTTTATTCCTGCCGATTCATAGGCGGTTCCTGACAAAAAATATCATTTTGTTTAGGGCAAGTCTGGCGGAGGAAAAAGTGGATCTTTGCAAGTAGGCAAACAGGACAGGAAAAGCCCAGTTGCTAGTCCAAAGCCGAATCAGAGCAAAGACAATAATGATGGCGACGACGACACGAAAAGCCACGAGGCGGCGCCCAAGGTCCCGCCGCTCAAGATCGTGATACCAGGCGGCGCGGGGGGCTCCGGCAGTCGGAACGAGCAAGAAGGCGAGGGTAAGACTCAATCCTATTTTCTGATTTACGTCCATTTTAAAAGTTACACGTCATTTGCACATCGCCAGTGCAGTAATAAAACTTAAAACAAATATGGTATATGGGATACCTACGCGTCCAATTTCGATACGACTTGAACATTATATTACTCACTGTGAAACCTTAACTTCTATGGTCTACCTTTGTGGTTTACCATACTATCCACTTTTTCTTCCCTTGAACTAATTTTATTTAGGTGGAACAGGTCAAAGGGGGAGCGGGAAGGGTCGTGGTAACGCATCGACGCTGCCCTACATCATTCCGTGTACCAGTACTGACACGGGACAAACTTCAGATAGCTCAGATGGCACCTCTGACGACAAGAGAGGCGAAGGAGGAAAGGTAATAAATCCTGTATCATTTGAAAGATATAAATTTTTACAAAACATTCGTGTGTTAGTGTTACAGAATGCAAAGCCTCCTTTTTTATTTAAACTATAATTTAATGATTACTCTAAATACCTGAACTAACATACACTCATAAACCTACTTTTCGTCCGAAGGCTGGACAGAGAGTCCTCCGTTCTCATAGGACGAATGACGGGGATAAAGATAAGGAGAGGACGTCCCCTCAGACAGGGAATGACAGCCGCTCCGGGGCGGGGCAAGCTCAAGCTAGCTTGAATGCCAATAAAAGTCCTACACCTTCGGGCTCTGTAAGTACATGAGTAGTTCAACTTTTTAACAATAGTTGTTAATATAACTCACACGATCCTTTTGAAAATGTTCAATCCCTTTAAATTGTATGTAAAGATTTTATGAGTACACAATATCAATACTGCAATGTTTTTTATTTTAGGGCCAAGATCACGACCACACTGTCTCATCATCTAGTTCTTCAAGAGCGGAATGTAAGTAACAACACTCGGCTTATGTTCTAATTAGTGTGCGTTAGCTGCACGTATCTAGTTTAGGTCGTCAATATTATAACCATAAAGCGCAGGCCACACTGGGAACGAAGCTAATTTCGTTTAGCTTCGCTCATGCAGTTACCGCGTGGTTGCATACAAGAATCACACCACGAACTATGAATCGAAGTATGAAAAGACGCGGTAGCTACATGAGCGAAGCTATAAAACTTAGTTTCGTTCCTAGCGTGACCTGCGCTTAACGCGAGTCAGATTTGATGTATTTTGAGCAGTCTGGTATTGAAAAAACTTTATGCAATTGGGAATAAGGCTTTTCCCAAATGGAACACTTTCAATGTAACATTTTTATAATGTTTAACAGCTAATTCCGGCCATGTGGAGCTGCATCCACGAAAGAGAAAAATGAAAGCATCCAAAGATGGACACTCTCGTGATCAATCAAAGAATGAGCAGTCTCATGAATCCAGTGCCAGCCATAATATTACTCACTCAAATCCGTATCAAATGTATATTCATATTCGGAAGCAGGTTAGTTACAATTATATTTTAAAGTTATTTGAAATATTTTGATATAGAGAAAAATAACGTGAATTATTGTTCTATTATTCTACAGATTGATCGTCGCCAGAGAAGCTTATTCCCCGTGAAACCAAAACCTCCAAAAGATTTTAACAAATATTTGATGAATCGGTGCACATACACACTCCAGGGTAATGTAAACCCTGATCCGCAAGTGGAGATACCCCCTAATTTGCCAAGCCAGATGATAAACGAATTTATTGCTCAAGAAAAGGAACGGTATGCTCATATTTTACAAACAATAACTTTTCTCCTTTAATTTTACTGATTTTGTATCTGAATTTGCATCATGACATATGTTTCTGCAGGACAAGATTACGTATACAACACCTAGTAGAAAAAGAGAAGCTTGTGTTGGCGGTCGAACAAGAAATATTGCGCGTTCACGGGCGCGCCGAACGTGCTGTAGCAAACCAGGTAAAAGTTAAACCTAACCTTATATCATGAAACCAGGGTTGATAAAAATCATGACTTTTATAAAAAAATCAAAATAATCGGATTTATTTGATTTAAATCGGATTTTTTTGATTATTTCTGTCACACATGTCTCTAAATGTTTTTTCATTCTCGCTACTAAGCCCATTAATTCCTTATTATAACGTTCACACTCCGCTTTGTTAAACTTGCCGCAAGTGGACTTTTTTCATCGAAATAAACCCATACAGCATCTTTTTTCCTTCCAGACATCTTGTTGACACTTTCATTAATCAATCACGAATTACCGTGCCAAAGACTAAACGGACGGATTCAGTCACGAGTTTAAATTTCGGAGAATCTCCGAACGGTGTAGTTAAACAGCATTGGACACGTGTGTACGCGCCGTAGTTTATGTCGGGGGAAGTCCCTTGACACATTTTGGCTGATTTGGTCGAAGTAAATTTTTTTTGATTTAAATCATTGATTTTTATAAAAAAATCACTTGATTTTAATCGCGATTTAAATCACTGATTTAAATCAAGTGATTTAAATCATATCAACCCTGCATGAAACTGGCTCGGAGCACTGCAGCTCTAAATTATCTTACCTTGAGCATTTTTTGCATAGAAATTCTACAGTACACGCACGATAGGTGGTGCTTAAATTAAGCTGCTGAATCCTTACATATTATAAAAATAGAACAAAGTGCCACGCCGCGTCTGTCTTTCTGTCTGAACGCGATAAACTCAAAAACCGAACGGATTTTCAAACGGTTTTCACTAAGTGATTCATGACGAAGGTTTTGGTGTATAATTCATTAAGGTTTTGTGTAAATTGGCTGAAATATGACGATTATTGTGGAAGATGTTGGAAACAATAATGCCGACAGAGCTTTACTGGCGTGCGCCGCGTGAACCGTGAGAGATAAATAAAATATATATTTTACAAATCTACAGGATTTTACATCTTAATAAGTAGTCCGGTCAAAATAGACATTTCAAATAACAAAAATTCCGACAGAGCTAAATTTTGGTAGGGATCTTGGGTACACCAGTAAAAAAAAAAAATACGAAAATGTTGACTTTGAAAATAACTTTTTTAGCACCCATGGGATCAATGGGGACTTTTGGCACTTTTTATTTCTACTGGTGTACCCACCTTGGGTACACCAGTAGAAATAAAGTTTAGCTTTGTTAACAATTTTTATGTCTAATTTGACCGGACTAAAGTTCAACAACAAAAAAACCGCGATGGCTTATATCTTTCAAGTTTGACCCACAGTAACCAATTTATTTTTCGGAATTTGATAAAAATTTCATTGAGATTTCCGAAGCTATTTTGACCGGTATTATTCCTTGTCCAATATAAGATGTTATTTAAATTGGGCACTTATTTAGATTAAAATACGCCTTAACATATTACACATTTATTTCAACATCCGGAGAAACCTATTGAGGTTTTTGTGATGTTCCTGTTTATATTTTGTTTTGTTCCATAATTAATAAACAATATAAAGTAATAATAAAGAATATTTGAAAGATATCACTCATTCAAAATTACGCGTACCAAAATAATTATAGTCACGGCGGCACAGCGTTAGGATAAGAGTCAGGCTGGTTTCACAGTTGTCCGGAAGACCCGTACGGGTAGCGCCCGCAGTGCTCTGAAACGAGGGAGTAGTACGATAAGTAGTACGAGCTCTACTCGGAGCAGGTCGCGTACGGACCAATCCGCATCGCTGTGAAACAATGGTTTAGCGCCTCACGTGTGTCTCCGTTCCAGGAGCCCGTACGGGTCTCCCGGACGGCTGTTCACAACCTTAATGACCTTTTCGTCGACTTTTAGGTATGCGACCATAGCTTCGCTTTGTTTTAATCCGGTAGTACGTTCCCGTGGGATATATTCCGACTTCCACGCGGGCGACGCCGCCACAAGCACGCAGGCACAAGCTAGTTTACATATAAACAAGTTTCATCATTTTTTTTTTCTGTTAATCTTCACTGGCGGTGAAGGCGCCATCCATAATTCGGTATTACTATTATTTAGTGAGACAGGCTAACCGTTATCAATAAGAAAGGATTAACCCCTCTTTCGGGACTGCTAAAAAGCCCTGTTTCCTACTATTTACTGCCTTAACGTGACGCGTTTTACCGTAAAAATAATATTCCTTGATTCAACCAATTTTCTGTTTTCTTACAGTCTCTTCCTTTCTCTGTGTGCACGATACTTCGAGACAAAGAAGTCTACAATGTTTTGGCTCCAGAGCAGGAAGAGAAGCGCAACGCGCAGCGCTCCCGGTGTAACGGCAGACAAATTAACTCTTGGCTCCAAGAAGTCGATGATAAATGGGAAAAGATCAAGGTATATTCATAAATTGTCGTCGTAATGTCATTTGCATCAAAACATACTGAAACGTTACGTAATACAAAATGTGTTCAAATTACAGGAAGGAATGCTTCGGCGTCAACACACGGAAGCCCAAACTCTGCATGCTGTCCAAATCATGGGATGGGAATGGAAATTAAAGGAGTGTGGCATTTGTGACTACAAAACAACGCCCAAAATTGATCCGGTGCATGTGCCTCAAATACATGTGTCGAATTTTGACTTGCCCGCTTGAATTTAAGTTCATATTGCCTGTGTTCATGTCAGGTCTTCACGTTTATCGTGTTGGCATAAATATTAGTATGTAGTTAAGTTTTTATTAATCATCTAATGAAATTATAACATCGATTGGTAATAAGAATCAAGCGGAGCTACAAAATTGGATTTTAAATCTCTAAATTATCAACATTTGTTGAGCCTTCTATTCTCCCGCGCACCAATTCCGATAACTTGTTATTAATTACTCTACTCTTAGAACGATAACAACCTTTGTGAATATAAATAACCTGTTATCGGGGAAGGCCGAAAATCTAAAATTTATATTTTTAAAGCTATCAAGGACAAAATATTAATGAAATTAAATATTATATTTTTGAATTGTCCTTGCCTATGGATATCAGAGGTGTCCTTACATACACAGCAATTTGAGGATTGATTTACACAGACATACCCTACAAATAAAGCCTGTAAACAATTTGCGTGTTTCTACTAAAAATAAACACTCTGAAACTACCTAGCCTACATAAGAAGACGTTTGCCGTGTGTATGAACACCTTTATATTTATTTGTGTGATTGTAATTAACTTTTAAATATGGACATGTAACCTCACAGGCTCAAAAGTTTCCATGTTGGTTTTAGCGGTTGTTGTAAAAAATATGAGAATACTACTACTATATTACTAGTATACCATTATACTAGTAACTATATTAGCAGAATGTGATCTAATTATGTACGGCACATTTTAATAAGGTTTCTTAATAATTATAATTCAGTTCTGTTCTAAAGCACAACATTCATGGTCAAATATGATTGATGTAAAACGACAATAATGGAATGTGAGCGTCGAATCGTCAGGTAAAACTAACTAAAAACATACTTATAGTCAAAATTGTCCAGGAAATTTTGTTATTTAAAATGTATAATTTGATTTAGACATAGTTTTCAAGCTAAATATAAATTTTGTAAAAAAAGGAACCTCTTAATACAGGAACCTGTGAGGACACATCCAGAGGTTTATAAAAAAATGACGTCCATACTTAAAGGTTAAAGATTATTTTTGTATTATATAGTTGTAATTTATAATTCGTTTGACTTTGGTTGAATTCGTGATGGTTAACTTTTATTAGGAACTAGCCTACCCGACAGACGTCCTGTCCAAATGTTAATAAATTTATTTGTGATTGATTTGTGAAAAGCTGTTGGAAAATGGTAAAAATGAGAACAAAACGTATTTCTGAGTGACCATGTTTGAGTCGTGAGATAGAAAAACGTTCAGCTATTCCCGAATTAGGAAGAATTTTCCCGGGAATATCTAATTCGGGCTCGAACATAACAAAAAAAAAAATAGCCAAATCGGTCCAGCCGTTCTTAGGTGATGCGTTTACCAACGAAAAGCATTTCATTTCTATAGATTAGATACATTAATTTGATGAAATTAATGAAAGAATGGATAGATTATTTGATATCTTATGTTAAGATTCGTAATGCTTATGGAAATTTTATTAGAAATATTAAAAAAATATTAATTTACGTTTTTAATTTTAGGTTTCATTTCTGAGTTGTATATAAGTTGTATTGATTTTAAGTTCAATAAGAATCATATAGGATTAGAAATCATGTCATGTTCTGTCATCTTCATTTTAACGTTAGTAGTGTGTAACACTGTAGTTTTAATATATTTCACCGTAACTATGTATAATATTAATTTAGTTGATAAAGTTGTTCATAACAGACGGAATATTTCATTGAAACTGTAATATTCCGTAATGATAACTGTGGGTCGCGCAATTCATATGTCTAATGAGGAACGCGAGATGGGCCAAGCCGCCCCGCAAGACAGTGTCTGATTTGAAATCAGTTTCTAATTGTTTGTAATTGTTTTATGAAGATGCGAATTTTGTTGATTTTTAAGAACTCAAAATTGACTGATTTTATGGTAATTATTATTTGACAATTATGTATTTAACCGTCAATTTTTATTCATTAAACTCTCACGAGTCGAATTAGATCTCAATCCAAAGCTGTGTTTAATTAATCACCCAAAAAACACAGTTATATAATTATTTATTTAAATATATAATTACTACATCTCAACACAAACTTTTACTAATATAATAAAAACATTTTGATAGTTATTGCATAACATCGTAATACATAACTGCTCAAGTTTTGGACGTAGTTTGGTGCACCCATAGACACGTACAGTCAATGGTAACACTTGAACTGCAAAAACCGCCATTAATGCTACGCAATAAAGGCGCTGTCAATGTTAAGTTGTTACCACGAACGAGCGGTTAACTGTACACTTGCGTGTAAGACTTCGACCATCCCAATGTATTATGTCAATGATTAACAAAGTGATCAACCGCACTGTAAACTGCCTTCCGCGCAAGTGTTGTGTTACCGCACCTCTCTACGCTTTGGTACCTGTCCCACCGCCGACGATTAGCGAAAGGCGAGTAGAGCTAGCAACTAAAAACGAGATGTTTGTTTCCCGGTGTCATTGACTCGTGTGCGTTACCCCAGCAAGAAAATCGCTTCTAGAATGAATTTAATTATACAAATAATTAGAGCGTAATCTGCTGCAAATGTGCGCCAAATAAAAAAACTGTGCGCGCGGCCGTTTTCGAATAAAAACGAAAATACTAATTCTGCTGGAGTAACGTTGTTACAGCAAGAATTTTTTAAACGAATGACCAGAGAGGGAATAAAAGCACATTGGCAGATAGCTTATATTTGTGCGTAAATGTGCGCTGAAAATGAAATTTGTGCGCCTTAAGGTTTTCGAGATATTTAACTTCCTGCTGGAGTAACGTTTTGCAGAATCTTGTTTCTCGGAAACCAATGATTGTGCGCCCGTAGAATAACCGAATATCAGGAGCTCTTAATTTCAAATATATTTACCGTTTTAAAGAAATCAAGCATTTATGAAAACACAAAAAAATGGTCTAGCGCTTAAATGAACAAACGTATATACTCACTGAAAAAAAGACTTCAAGAAAGTATACACGCGTTTTTGAATAATATCACTTCAAGTCAAAACCAAACCAAACCAATTTTGATGTCGAAATGCAAGAAACAGAATCAACCCAAGATGCTTGGGTTTAATTAAACCAAAAATTAGAGCGTATAGTGAAATATATATCCTTAAGTTTTCAGCTTCGAATGTCTCGTATTGAAGTAGATATAGACAAAAAACCAAAACAACACTTAGATTGCTGGTAATCCGACCAAATTAGAATGACCACAAAAAAGCGACGCACTCATACATGTTGATGACCTTCTTAACTTTGCTCACAAATTGGTTTAAACATTATTGTGCCTTGGTACACTGAAGTACAAAACTGCTAAGGGAAGTTACTAAATTGCCTTTTATTTTAAGTTTAGGTATATAAAATCAAGTAAGTTGGTACCTGTACTTTTATGGATGTAAATGAAGTTTTGAACGGAACCTATCCAGTTCGACCTGGATAGGTTCCATCCAAACTGGAAGGAGGATGGAAGGAGTGGAGGGAGGCCTTTGCCCAGGAGCGGGATAGTTGTGGCTAGAAAATAGCACTCACGTAAAATACTGTTTCCTGTGTAAAGAAATAATCAGGAATATCAGAATAAAAAAAGAAAAGCATGCATTCAAGAGAAACAAGAAACAAATATTTATTAAAAGAAGCTTTACTTAATTTGCGTCTTTAATGTGACACGACATATGAAAACTATGTTGCTCTAAGCTCTAAACAATAGAAGTAACAAATCTTGACATCCTGTCAAATGTGCAATAGATGTATCGGGGATTCTAATGAATTTATAATTATGTATAAGTACACATATTTCTTAGAGTCGTGAATCATAGTTTGATCAACATACCGCCTGACACTGACCTACAGATTGCAAAAAACGTAAGAAAATTTGAATTTAGCGGGTTACCTTTGCGCATTCACCTTGAATGAATGTTGAAACCAAATGAATGTTGCATTTCTCTGAATTTTTTTCTTCCACCGTGCCGCTGCCACAAGTTCTGTTTCTCAGAACTCTATGTGGCTCGGCTATGTGTCATTGACTCTGCAGGCAGGGCCACCAACAGGGATTTTAATTTTGATTACACAAAAATTTAGTCGCAAATTTTTCGAAATTTGTCGCTAAATATCAGAATTTGTCGGTCACTGGTTCAAAAGATGTAAGGGTTTATAGGTGGCCGATCTGGAGAGTCTCCCCAGCAGGGCCAAATTTATATCTCAAAAACTAAGGCACCTGGCGAAGATCTGTTTTCTCCCATATTTTGTCGAAATTTGTCGCCAAATATCAGAATTTGTCGGGTCTTAGTTTAGGAGATATAATGAGTTCAATTAGTAAGGTATAGTCCAAGAGCTAGATCGAAGAGTTCACGAAAAATTGGCAAGAAAAAATATTTCTATTAATATGTGTAATATACTTCTAGTTTTATCGGTCTACAGTCCTTAGAAATGTCCGAGAGAAATAAATTCTCAATTAAATACATGTTTTTATGTTTTAAATAATAGTTTAAAGTGGCTTAAACTTGTTTGAAAACATTAACCCTTGCTCTTGGTCTATTTGGTGTCAAGATGTACAGTCGCATGCAACTGT
The DNA here is from genome assembly GCA_916701695.1 of Agrochola macilenta. Classification (NCBI taxonomy): domain Eukaryota; kingdom Metazoa; phylum Arthropoda; class Insecta; order Lepidoptera; family Noctuidae; genus Agrochola; species Agrochola macilenta. The sequence continues at coordinate 13,291,534 of OU753552.1, read as the reverse complement.
TTTATGAGTGTGTTTTTTTTTTGTGTGATGTTATGCTATGTACCTATGTTAATTTCACTACATAGGTACACAAACTTAAAATTTAAGATATAATCTTAAAATTCAATAGATACCTATTAATAAGGTACCTACTAAATGGTTCGTCCTAAATGAGCATATCCTCGCGAGGCATATACAACATGTAACTGGAATAATAAGTAGTGTTTTTTAGGGTTCCGTACCCAAAGGGTAAAACGGGACCCTATTACTAAGACTCCGCTGTCTGTCTGTCTGTCACCAGGCTATATCTCATGAACCGTGATAGTTAGACAGTTGAAATTTTCACAGATGATGTATTTCTGTTGCCGCTGTAACAACAAATAGGGTAAGTGCTCCAGTGAATGAACATTTAAGCGATCATAGAACTTCAAAAAATAATTACAGTATGTGTATCTAAGGGATACGGTGCAAAGCTATATTTTGGTAATAAGATTATATTCAAAAATATTTTTTAAGTTGGGTTTACGACATAACCTGTATAATTTCTTAGATATTTAGCAATAAATTGAAAAATATCCTAAAACCCCAGTGAATGAACGAAATTTTCCAGTAAATGAACTAAATAAACCAGTAAATGAACACAATTTTTGTTAATTTACTATTACTGGAAAATCCATAATATTATAAAAAAGTCTAACAATCAACTAATTGTACAAACATAAATCCTCTGCCTTTTTTTTAAATAACTTCTCCCGCTCTGGGCGGAGCGGGAAGGCGTGTCAGACTGTTGCTGACTAAAACCCACCCGTGTTCCTTCCGTTGAATGTGTCGCCGGGGCCGCGATATCCCTTTCGGACAAACACGCAACCCTGGCAGACATTGGCCCTTACGGACCCCGTCAGTTGGTGCTGACATCTCTTTGAGGCGAGCTTGGAACACAACGTGCCGTCGACCCGTGCCTGGTCCTTATCGGACGGCGAGCTACCCATTGCTCACCATCCGCAAGCCCGCGTCTACGGTGGCCGGAAGTCGGCTCGCGACTCCCTCCGCCTCCTCCTTCACGAGCATTACTGCTTCGCAGAAGGAAGTGACGGCCTCCCATGCACTCTCTCTTCGAACCATGGCCTGAACCGGGGCCGGACGCGAGAGATCGCAACCGCCGATCGCCTCCGTGACGACACGGCGGTGCTCCGCCCAAGCCGGGCAGACCTCCACCGTATGCTCGCTCCACCGTGTCCTCCGGGCGATCCACACAGTGGTGACACTCGGGCGTTTCCTCCCGCCTTATGCGGAACAGGAACCTCCCGAAACAACCGTGTCCGGTGAGGACCTGCGTTAGGCGGAAGGTGAGGACACCGTGGCGCCTCTTAAGCCACGCCACAATTGCGGCGATAAGTCCCCTCGACTTATCGCCGCAATTGTGGCATGCCCAGCACGGGGTGGCTACAATCGCACTCTCCATGACACCATGAGATCCCGCCGGAGCTCTGTCCGCTGTGCCGTGATTTCTCGCGGCAGCGGAGTTACGCCCCAGCGTTTCGCCTCCTCGCGCCACTCCCAAATGTGCGCGAGGACTTTCACCTCCAGATCCCATGGCGGCAATCCGGCAAGGAGGCTCCACCTCACCGGAGACCGTGCGGTATCCCCGGACCATCCGGATGGCCATGACCCTTTGGGACGCGTTCAACCGGCGGTTTGGCCGCAGCCTCAAAGAACGCGCCCACACCGGTGCCCCGTAAAGAGCCATGGACCGCACGACCCCTGCCTAGAGCCTCCGGCAGGAGGCATTTGGACCCCCTAGATTGGGCAGGAGCCGCTTCAAGGCAGCCCTGGCCCGCTCCAGTCTGGGAGCCAAACGTCGGAAATGCTCCACGAAGTTCCACCAGATGTCGAGGACGAGTCCCAGATACTTCATCGTCGACTCGACGCCGATGTGAACCCCTCCTACCGTTATTTGGGAACCCGACAGTGGCGCGTTCCGAGGACTATGAAAACAAATAGCCTCGGACTTGTGCAGGGCCACCTCGAGTCCCTATTGCCGGATCCTGTTAACGATTGTCGCAACCCCGCGTGTTCCCCGCTAGTTCGGCCGCCGCCTCGTACGACCTCCCCTGCGCCAGGACCAACGTGTCGTCAGCGTAGCAGGTCACGCTGACGCCGCTAGAGAGGTCGGCGCGCAGCACCCAGTCGTATCCGATGTCCCACAGATGCGGCCCCAGGACCGATCCCTGTGGGACACCGCACGACATCTCTCGCCGGTTCCATTCTCCCTGGTGACCGGGGTAGATGACGGCCCTGTCCGACAAATAGGCCTCGACCACACGACAGAAGTAGGTCGGCATCCAGTGATACCGGATTGCCTCCCTGATGCAACTCCAGGGCAGGGTATTGAAGGCATTGGCGATGTCTAGAGACATCGCTAAGACGACCCCACCCCGGGCCACAGCATCCCCCGTCGTGAGGGCACGCGCATGATGGCGTCCACCGTAGAGCCTCTGCGGAAACCATACTGGCTCTCCGCCAAATTCGGCCTCACCCGCACCAGCCACCCGACGAGGCGGTCTGCAATTACTCTTTCGAAGAACTTGCCCATCTCGTCGAGCAGCACGATGGGCCGATAAGCGGACGGAGAGTCCGCAGGGCGCCCCGGCTTCTTAACGATGACAAGTTTCCCCGTCTTCCCAACGAAGTGGGAACTGGCCCATGTCCATAACACACGCAGCCCAGCACACACTTATTGTCAAAAGATTACTTTCACTTTTAATTTGTCTGTATTTCGTATTTCACGAACTGTGTCCAAATAAAAGTTTTCTTTATTTTTCTTTTCTTTTCCTCGTGCACTCTGACATTGTGCCAGCTAATGGAGTGTCGTTACTTGCTTTATTAATAGTTAGATCTCCGTTAGCAATGGACCTAAGAAATCTTTCCAACGTTTCTTGGGTATATCGAAACCTTTAATATTTATTTTTATTGGAATCCATGGTAATTTAAAGGGACAGTATAATAAAAAATAATATAATAATAAAATCTAGGTCTTAAAAGGATGAAATCTAGCTCAAAATTTTGTGTTCATTTATTGGTCCCATCATCATGACGAAAGCTAATATTTGAACATGATGAAAAATGTTAGTTCATTCACTAGATTTTATGAACCAATAAATGAACATACCTGTCCCAATACTGGCCTAAAGATCAGAAATCTATTTTTAAAACTACTCCCAAAACATGAATCCTATAGCATAATAATAAATTACATATTTGAATAAAAATATGAAATTGACGTTCGTCCAGTGAATGAACGGTCGTACATTTAACGGATTTCAAACAATTTTAAGTTCCATTGCTGGGACAGCAAATAATTTACTTAAAACAGACTAAAATGGCATTGAAATCGATTTGAGACATAAAGTATACCTATCCTTTATTCTAATTAATAAATAACTTATAGAATATACTTCAATTACGGCTACAATGTGATATCAAAAATGTTGCGTCTTACCTGAGCCCTAAATTCTTGCCCGAACAAATACAAGTTACACTAACACTGCCAACTTTAAACGCTCGCCATTATAAAATGTATGTGACATAAGAAATTAATTTTGCCACTTTAATAGAAAAAAGAGTTACAATTACGAAAAAAAATACTGAGATGGGTAAAAATATTTTTATTTCTTATTTTTAGGAAAAAAAAACCCAGTTTTTTTCATTCACTGGGGTGTGTTCATTCACTGGAGCACTTACCCTACTAAAAAAACAGAATAAAATAAATATTTAAGGGGGCTTCCATACAACAAACGTGATTTTTGACTTTTTTTGCCGTTTTTATAGATAATGGTACGGAACCCTTCGTGCGCACGTCAGACTCGCACTTGGCCGGTTTAAAAAAAAATAGCTATCCTAATTGTAGCCAAATAATATATGGACATCGACGGACTACATTAGTAGGTAGCGCCTCGGTATTTGTATCTAAAGGCACACACACAAACACGCTATTGACGTGAAAAATCAAGCTAATTTACATATTAATCTGCAATCATACGGTGCGGCGGCGTCCTCTTTTCAAAACACTCAAATTGTCCACCACCTTGTTCAATGCACTTAAATGCCCGCATTCGTAATTGTTCTTTCAATTTTTTACACAAACAAACCTCGCTGTACTCCCGGTGGAGGAATAAAGAAAAAATCCTTTAGAGCAAGTTTGTTTATTTACCTATTCTTTTTTAAGTACTTTGAGCGGCGCGAACGCCGAAGCGCCGCGCCCGCCGGTGACGTGCAGCAGGGGAAACCCTCGTTCTATCTCGCACTTTTCCCCGTTTTTGTAATTGCGGAATACCTATAATAGAGATAACAACACTCGAGTTCTTAAGTATTCATAATAAGTTCCACTTTAATTAAACTGGCTGACTTTAACTTACGTGACGGGCAACTCGTTATAAGTAGCTCGTCTGTACACGCGCATCTATCTCTTTCTTACTTACCGTAAATTAATCGGAGCGCAGCGATCTATTTGCCAGCGACTAAGTGGTAAATGCACATTGTGTTAGATAAATAATTACATATATTTATTGTAGATTTATTTATAGGTAATGAATACAGCTTTCCTTTGGTGGTTGAAATTATAGAATAAGTTTATATTTATTTAATTCGAAACAAACATTCCTCAATATGACGTCATAGATACTGTCTAGAAACTACATAAAGTATTTTGTACTTGCTTGTACCACTGGGAAATTGAATTATTTATCTTTTTAATTACACACCGACAAAATCTGTAACTTGGCGACAAATTTCGACAAATTGGCGACTAAATATGGGAGAAAACAGATCTTCGCTAGGTGCCTTAGTTTTTGAGATATAAATTTGACCCTGCTGGGGAGACTCTCTCCAGATCGGCCACCTATAAACCCTTATATCTTTTGAACCAGTGACCGACAAATTCTGATATTAGGCGAAAAATTTCGACAAATTAGCGACAAAATTTTTGTGTAATCAAAATTAAAATCCCTGTTGGTGGCCCTGCCGGAGTCAATGACACCTCGGCTATAGCCAAGCATCGTCCCATGCACTCCATACCGCAACGGCATTTTATTAACGAGCGTGAGATACCTAAACGTGTGACAATCTAGGAAACCCGATTTGACACCTATCTAAATATTTTGTGTAGTGACGGAAAAAAATGGTTACTATAATAACCGATTCTTGAGACATATCGATTTAAGAGTTTGTAATCGATAATTTACCTACATTGCTTAAAACTGATTCTCGAGGCATATCTTTTCATTACACGTCATCATCATGATCACGACGTGTAAATAAAGAAATTCACTTTTGTAAAAAAAATATTCACTTTCGTCACTTCGGATGATCCAGAAAAATTATATATCATCAGTTGAACTGTCTTCGTCGGTTACCATTACAATAAATTCATTTTCCATCTTATTGTCAGAATGTACATCTCTTCTAAAGTCTTCCGTTATAATTTTCTTTCGATTGATTTTGTTTTTTGTAAGTTTAAACATTGAATAATACAGTAATTATACGTTTTTCTCTTTTCTTAATGTAATGTTTGTAAAAGTACCTATAGATTTTTCAGTATATCGATTTTATTCAGTCAAAAAACGAGAGTCGAGAGGGATTTTGATAACACAAAAAAAAAAATCGCTAGTTAGTAGTCGCCAAGTATCAGAATTTGTCGGTCACTGGTTCAAAAGATATAAGAGTTTATAGGTGGCCGATCTGGAGAGAGTCTCCCCAGCAGGCCCACATTTATATCTCAAAAACTAGAGCACCTAGCGAAGATCTGTTACCTCCCATATCATATCGCCAATTAGTCGGAATCAGTCGCCAAATACCTATCAGAATTTGTTGGTCACTGGTTCAAAAAATATAAGGGTTTATAGGTGGCTGATCTGGAGAGTCTCCCCAGCAGGGCCACATTTATATCTCAAAAACTAGGACACCTAACGAAGATGTGTTTTCTCCCATATTTTGTCGCCAAGTTACAGATTCAGTCGGTGTGTAATTAAAAAGTTAAAGAATTCAATTTCCTCATACAGTGGTACAAGCAAGTACAATAGTTATTTATGCTACAAGTGCGGAAGGTCGGTGATTTCCGACGAGAGGCATTTTTTGTAAAAGTCGACACGAGTCGAAAATCATCTTACGCACGTGTATCATACAACGTTTTACTATGCATAGTGAGAGGAAAAGAAAAAAAACGAGCGAGCCTGACGGTAGTCGCCTATGATGCCATCTAACATATGACGACGTATATAAATGATAAAAACAACAATCATGACTTCGACTTCGACTCTACTTCTATTTCGACTTCGACTTTGACTCCGCCATTGCCATTGCCATCGTCATCGATATCGTCATCGCCATCACCATCGCTTTCGCCATCGTCATCGTTCATCATCTGATTTGTACTTAGTTCTCAAATAATAAAAACTCTGCAACGGGCTGACGACGGCCACAAAAATTAAAAAAAAAACAGAAAAGTAAAAAGCACTAGTGAAAAAAAGTGACACTTTCCGCACTAATTTACTGCTTGGAAAAGGCTCTTTTCGAGCAAATGCATTGTAAAATACTTTGTAGTTTCTAGACCGTATCTTTGACGTCGGAGGAAAATTTGTTTCGAATTAAATAAATATAAACAAATAATAATAAATAAACTTATTCTATAATTTCAACCGCCAAAGGAAAGCTGTATTCATTACCTATAAACAAATCTACAATAAATGTAAGTAATTATTCATTTAACACAATGTGCATTTACGTTTACCACTTAGTCGCTGGCAGATAGATCGCTGCGCTCCGTTTCATTTACGGTAAGTAAGAAAGAGATAGATGCGCATTTACAGACGAGCTACTTATAACGAGTTGCCCGTCACGTAAGTTAAAGTCAGCCAGTTTAATTAAAGTGGAACTTATTATGAATAGTTACGAACTCGAGTGTTGTTATAGGTATTCCGCAAATACAAAAACGGGAAAAAGAGCGAGATAGAACGAGGGTTTCCCCTGCTGCACGTCAAAGGCGCGGCGCGTCGGCGTTCGCGCCGCTCAAAGTACTTAAAAAAGAAGTAGTTATTATTCTAACGTTAATTAGAGCTTAACATTGTAAACTGGTAAAACAGTTGCATGCGACTTTCGAGATTTTCAAAATCGCTGTACAGCGTATTCACTATTAGCACTTCACTATACAACGATTTTGAAAATCTAAATGTGGTCATCAACTTTTGATGCTGACTGTACATCTTGACACCAAATAGACCAAGAGCAAGGTTTAATGTGTTCATAGAAGTTTAAGCCACTCTAACCTAGTAATTTAAAACATAAAAACATGTATTTAATTGAGAATTTATGTCTCTCGGAAATTTCTAAGGACTTTAGACCGATAAAACTAGTGTATTACACATATTAATAGAAATATTTTTTATGGCAATTTTTCTTGAACTCTTCGATCTAGTTCTTGGACTATACGTTACTAATTGAACTCATTATATCTCCTAAACTAAGACCCGATTAAATTTGTGACTTGGCGACAAATTATGGGAGAAAACACATCTTCGCTAGGTGTCCTAGTTTTTTATCTATAAATGTGGGCCTGCTGGGGAGACTCTCCAGATCGACCTAACCCTTATATATCTTTAGAACCAGTGACCGACAAATTCTGATATTTGGCGACAAATTTTGACTAATTAGCGACTAATTTTTTGTGTAATTAATATTAAAATCCCTGATGGTGGCCCTGCCAGAGTCAATGACACGAGTTCCCGCCGGCGCGGCGGCGGTGCACGGTGGTGTGAACAGTTAACGATCAACTATTAGTATATGTTCCTCTTTTACTGACACGGGATCTACATCTATTGTACATTTTTTCTTGAGCGAGAAAATAGTCGATAGCTAGTCGCTTCTTTGTCGGCGGTGGGAAAGGTGCCTTATGCAGGTAAATAAATACGACATCAAGCCGCAAGCGCATTCCAACACTCAAAGTACATTATATGTAGAGCTACTTTCATGTTGGCGCGACGCGACTAGGCAAATGCATAGCCACAGAAATAGGTGTGTGTTGACTTTGCACAATGAAGTGAACCTTGCGCGTTAACTAACATCCAAATCGCCTAACACTTTCAACGGGAATAAGCATGCAAAATAATGGTTTTATATTCTCTTCGAGCGAAGCCACGCTCATGTGTGCCTTATCAACCCGCGTGTGGTATCAGCAGACGCAGTATTTAAATATTTTGTTGGATAATACATTGCGCTTGGTAGCTCAATTATATTAATTAATAGACAATGTTATGCAACAAATTAACATTTATTTTAGTTCTGCTATAAACACTCAAATAATATTGATCATGATTAATTTGGACTGTGAATGTTTGATTTATCTACTTACATAGATTTAAATGCGCACAGTTTCCATTTAACTTAAAAATGCAATCCACTGTACTTAACACAAATATAATACAGCTTATTTACAGTAATGGTAATTTCTTAATAAAAAAACGACGCCACATAATTGCTGTTAGTATTGAAAGTGAATACCAAGTGACAATATAAGAAAGATGTTCGTTTCTCAAAGTAACTCTTGTCTGGTTAGGGATAGGCCATCCTTCTGGCGGGTCTGGTATGCCTCTAGCATCGATCCAGACAGGGGCACAGCCAAGATAGGCACTCATCTGTTCTAGATCTCTGAAATAAAATAACATAAAACTGTAAGTACTAGCCGGACGCGCGGTTTGTTGGATGAATGATGGTTTCGACCACAGAACAGAAAAAACAGTAGAAGTCGCATAGCGCTTCATTAGTATCGGAACCAGCGTACCCCAACTCACACAAATACAAGTTAATTGTATTTCGTAACACTAAGAAATCTTTGGTGTGATTGGTAGTTTAACATTGAATGATTGGTGATTTACTAAGATCATACCTTAAAGATAGAAAGGTTAAAGTTCAAGTAAACGGCGTAAACTCATTAGGGTCTGAAATGGCATTGGGCGTTCCTCAAGGTTCGATATTGGGTCCATTCCTCTTTTTAGTTTACATTAATGATTTACCCCAATTACTTCAAAATCAACCGAAGATGGTGTTATTTGCAGATGACACATCATTGATCTTTAAAATCAACCGACGGTCACAAAATCTTGACGACGTGAATAGCTCTATACTTCAGGTCCAAGATTGGTTTACGGTAAACAATTTGGTACTAAATAAAAAAAAAACCAAATGCATTAGATTTAAATTACCTAATGTTAGAAGTAGCGAATGTGACATCATATTGAATGGAGAAAAACTGGAATTTATTAATCAAACGGTTTTCCTAGGAATCACGCTAGACGAGAAATTACAATGGGGACCTCATATAACATCTCTTGCGGGGCGGCTAAGCTCGGCCGCTTATGCGGTTAGAAAGATAAGACAGTTAACAGACGTTGAAACCGCGCGTTTGGTCTATTTTAGCTACTTCCATAGTATTATGTCGTATGGAATTTTACTGTGGGGTCGGGCTGCTGACATTGAATCCATCTTTATCTTACAAAAGAGAGCTGTCAGAGCCATTTATGATTTACATCGTCGCGAATCTCTCAGGGAACTATTTGGAAAGATTAATATTATGACGGTACCTTGCCAATTCATATATAAAAATATTATGTATGTAAGAAAAAATCTACATATTTTTAATAAAATAAGTGATAGACATAATTTTAATACTAGAAATAAAGATAAAATAGATCAACCATTTTTCAGATTATCTAAAGTACATACATCTTTTATGGGGTACTGTGTTAAATGTTACAACAAAATACCTTGTGATATTTTACAATTAAATGAAAGAAAATTTAAAACTCATATTAAAAGTGCACTTTGTAAACAAGCATATTACAAATTAGAGGATTATATCCAAGATAAAAATGCTTGGAAACATGCTGGTCCAGCTCCATAGGATAATCTAGAATCTAGACAAAATCAAACTGGTTGCGAATTTAAGTTTTATAAATTATTATATTTTATTATATGACATTGATTTTACATTCTGTGATGACTTCCTCACACACTGACTTATTAATTGTAACTTTTTTTTTATTTTTTTTTGGAAAATCGTCTTCTTTTACAATGTTTGTAAATATGTGAGAACCATGTATCTATCACATAGGTAATTAATTTATCTGTTGTTGCTCTCTTTTTAAATTTATTTTTACCTATTGTGGTATGGTAAATTTTATTTTTTTATTTTTAGATGCATCGTCTTCACATATAATTATATAACTAATGTACCTACATATATACAAAATATTGTAAAACATTTTAAAAGAGTAACGGTGGAGTTTCTTGCCCATTCTTCTCCATACGAAAACTACCTTTTGGAAGGGGCGACTAGAATCAATTCATTTTTTTTGTAATTTTTGACGTTCAAAAGTGCCTTGCAAGGGCCTATTTGAAATAAATGATTTGACTTTGAATGAAAGTAGGAAATAATGTCAATCGTCGCTTATTTGAAAATAAACCACAATTTATAGACAATAGAGTTGTTTATTGTCTACCCTTTTTACGTATTTATTACTTTTTCTGTTTAAAGCGCAAACTGAATAGTTTAATGAGCAAGTTACGCTACCCGCCGCTAGATGTCACTATATTAAATGCATTCAATTTAAATCTGTATCTCGTTACTAATAAGGTTCATATTTGCGTAACGAGGTCATTACTATTCGTCCTCCTCTAGGGATGTACCACTGTCGTTGACTTATTTATCGACATTCCGTTTTATTTTAAACAAAATACAGTCAACAGCTAGAGTCGATAACTATTATTATGTTCGAAATCAAGTTTTAATATATTAAGTATTCTAATACATACGATTTATAGAAAGTATAATTAAGAATTGTTATGTTAAACTACTTATCTGAATTTGAAAATTACTACTTATCGTCGATTGAGAGTGTCTGGTCTGCACCAAGTGCAAAGGCAACTGATAGAAATCCAACGACTGACGAAACACGAAGTTTGCCGAGGAACATTTAGAAAATAGTTGTACTGTACCTATTTATTTTTCATTTTTTTTTGCGTTGACTTACTCGTAGAAGCTTGATTTTTTTGAGCTTCAAGGGACCACAGACATACCTCCACGAGTTCCTGTGAAAAAGGGTCGTGACAGACTGACGGACGGACAACGAAGTGATCCTAAAAGGGTTCCGTTTTTTTCATTTGAGGTACGGAACTCTAAAAAAAACCTTAAATTATTAAGAACTTGCTTGGAAAACGTTAAAAAAGACTATCCTCTACAAAAGACAGAAATTGCAAGAAAAATAACTACCTATGTAAAAAGTTTTTTCAAAAGCAACAAAGGTTCTAAATTTTGTTCTCTATTCGTTCGAAATTTGAAGTTCAATTGGTTTTAGTTTAATTTCGGCCACTTTATCATCGTAAAATAGTAAGTTGGAGTCACATTTCGTACGAAAATATGGGAAAAGTTTTTTGCGATTTCTGACTTTTCTTGTACTCAAACCTCAGTTGGTCCAGTAGAGATTTTTGATCCTTATAAGAAACAGGATCGATTGGAATCAAAAAAAGTTTTTGTGAAAACTGCCCATTTTCTTGCTGACTGTACATTTTTTTCAAAATCTGTGAATGCACATCAAAATCTTTCAAAAAGATAAGGACAGTCTCTTAAGACCGTTTTCCTGTAGCTACAACGGTTAAGGTAGCTATCCTTACTGCCCCATCTCAAAATCCACCCTTTATATGACGCGATCTTGCGTGTCAACCCATCCTCGGCGTTAATGTGGTTTGCTACACAGACAACCCTGGTGTTGATCGGCGAGGTCAAATTCGAAGAGACCAATCTTGCTGTCCGGAACGTTTCCGTCAAAGTCAAAGTCAAATCATTTATTTCAAATAGGCCCTTGCAAGGCACTTTTGAACGTCAAAAATTACAAAAAAAATGAATTGATTCTAGTCGCCCCTTCCAAAAGGTAGTTTTCGTATGGAGAAGAATGGGCAAGAAACTCCACCGTTACTCTTTTAAAATGTTTTACAATATTTTGTATATATGTAGGTACATTAGTTATATAATTATATGTGAAGACGATGAATCTAAAAATAAAAAAATAAAATTTACCATACCACAATAGGTAAAAATAAATTTATGTCATATTTTTCATATTTTTCATAAACTTAGGTTATTACTAACTTAAGTTTCGACAAAGTGAAAAATGATTATTGTATAAGTATATTGTAGATTTTGAAAGCGGTTGTCTTTTTTATCACGACGATTCATGTCGTCGTTGCGACTTTAAGACCTTTTATGTGTCACTTTTGGCAAAATCACTTTTTTACGCCAGCCGATCTAAATATGATATTGATCTAAATGTGATTCGCGGGCGTATCAAATATTAATTTATAGAATTATAATAAAAAAATCACCAATACAAAAGAATCCCTCTACGTTCATAAAATCCTATAATTATTGAATGACTATTTCATGAAATCATGACATTTTAGGATTATTCTAACATAAGAGTTGTTATTCTGTTTGTTGCTGATTCTAATTCTCTGAAGCCATATTTGTTACGGTCTCGAATCATATTTTAATCAACATACAACCTGACACTGACTTACAAATTGCAAAAAACGTAAGGAAATTTGAATTTCGCGGGCTACCTTAGCGCGTCCCCTTTAAAATATCGATAGCTTATTATCGATAACGGTAATCTCAAATTGAGTAGCTGACTGTGACATGTGCATAGTTGGAATCTTCGCGAAAAATATGTTTGAGAAGACCTTAAATTTAACACTATAAAGTCCACTTTTACTTGTCTTGTTTAATAAAATATTATTTTTCAAATTTTAATCGAAATCAAATCAATTAAGACTTACTGATTGTATGACATACCTCTATTTGATATATTTTTGGTTCTGCTATCGTGTTTACATTCTAAAACAGCACAATAGGGCATTTTTGTATTTTTTTTCAAGTTCTTTTCACCGTGACGGTTGTAACGAGACTGATTTGCGTGATGTGTGCGCGGAAACAGACATATGCGGATCTCCGCAAAACTCGGGGTACGCGGGCCCCGCCTACTTACGACTTCTACTGTTTTTTCTGTTCTGTGGTTTCGACTTATGACAAAAGACTGTCCGTGGTGTTTCTTGCCCGTTCTTCTCCATAGGTACCTACTACGCGTTGGAATGGGTAACTAGCGTCATATCATGGTATAATAAAACAAGGTATGGCATTCCGGGAGCAACACATGCCTACGTCACTATTCAGTTGCCACTTTATTGCAACAAAACTCGAATTTAAGGAAAGATTTTCAGTCACCATTCTGTTAAAAAATATATACAAAGCATTGAAATTGTCGTTTCGTTTGTCTTATCAAACGAAACAAACATATACCAACGCAATTTTTTATTAAAACCTCATTATTTTATCAGATTCGCATAAGTAATAAAGGAGGTTGGGGAGTTATTATTACACACTACTGGTAACACAGAAACGGGCTGTCTAATTGGCATTCTGACATTTTGTCATGTATCGCTATTCTTGTCGAACCCGTATGTTGGTCTCGCTCAGTCCCATTGTACACAGTGATTCTCAAACATTTATTTGTGGACGTCTAACAAGTTGGTTTTTTACGTTTTTTTCTTTGACCACAATATCAAAATGGTTCGTTGTTCAATTCGGAACTGGAAGAATATAAGTGTAAAAGGCGGTACAATAAGGTTTTTTTCATTTCCTCTAAAAGAATCTGTAGCCAATGAATGGCTGCGCTATTGTGGACCTAAAACAACCACAAAAAAATGGTAAGTATGTAAAATTACTAACGTATTATTGTAATTGGTTGTGGTTGGTTGCATTCTAAATCGCTAATGCTAAATCGCGGTAAGGTTATTACTGTTTTTATAACCTTTGTATATCTAAAGATTATTGCACAGAGTTGACAGCTTGGCCTGCCATAGACTTTATGAGTCACGGCTCTTGTCCATAGGAAACGACCAATTGGAACCGTGCACCCAGCTTCGGAGGCCCTTCACTGGCCTTCACTAGTGAAGGACCATTCAGAGCGCCGAACGCGGTCAATGTGTAAAGTCGAGATGGTTAAAAGAAACTCACACTAGGGCCTCGGGTGTTTCATGTGCCCAGTTAAGTGTATGTGAAGGAAAATATTTTTTGTTTTTTGATTTTGAATAAAACTTCGTAAGTAGACGAGTTTAACAATGTGTTTGAGTATTATTTTAGTAATTCCTAGAATCCACTTATTATTAAGAATGAATATACACATATATTATGAATGATTATGAATGCTAAAGTAGATTTATCTAATTTGTCTAGGGAAACCTAAAACACGGGTAGAGCTACAGGCAAAAGCTAGAAGTAATTTAATAATTATGTCAATGTTTTATAAAATTTCCCCAAACTAAAAAGTTTGAGAACCATCGATAGCGGTGATGACGTAGTCTTGTGTTGCCCACGTGACCACTGTGTTTCGGAGTACCATACCTTGTTTTATTATACCATGCGTCATATTTCTGACTGACCGATTCCTTGACAATTCAAAAGTGCCTGTAAATGGTTTAAGTAATTGAAATAAATGGTTTGAGTTTGACCGCATTTCGATATTTTCACACTGTGGTACTAAAAAAAATCTGTAAAGTTTGATGGAAGCCATGGCAAAATGCTACGAAAGATAAACTAGAATATTTGACTCATGTAAGTCGAAAGCAGTTACGATCCTCGATCCGTCTTATATATCCCTCATCGGGCTTGCTGATCAGAGGATAAAAAATTACAGTGTGCATTTTTTAATACAGCCCGTATTGTAAGTGAGAGACAAACTCGTGCCGCTAGGCTAGAACCTTCCCAGTGGCCCATTTCATTCAAATAGTTGTTCTAACTTATGTATTCAATTTTAAACTTACCGTGAGAACCATGACCCCTTTTCTGGATTGTTCTTGGGCATGAATGGCGCTCGTTTTTCTGTTAACCTTACAACGCCAACTAACTCGATCTCTCCCTTCACCATCGATGGCACCCGTTTGTCTTTTGGACGCAGATTTTGGTGGATCCAGCCGCGGTTAATCAGAATAACTTCTCTGAAATAAGAAGATATTGTCGATAAAGTTTACTTACAACTTTATTATTGTTAGCATATTGCTAGTGAAAACCTATATAAGGTAAAAATTAATGGTAGTATAGTAAATATGGTAATAATGAAAAAGGATGGAGGTGGGCCCCCCGAGGGGCTTCCACCCTTTCCCGCTGTTAACGGTTTCGAATGCGCAAATTATTAATGTTTCTAGTTTTATAGACGCCCAGATTCCAGATAAAACTTTTATTTCAAAATGGTACTTGACAATTTAATCAGTGCAATAGTAAACTAATCTACAACGGGCATGTCTTGTCACTCTTCTCTGGTACCCACATAGACAGTGGAAAGCTTTGGTGGTCAGCAGCTTTAGGTTCATATCGGTGTTATTACATTAATGTCCACATAAGTAGGTAATAAAAATGTACAGCAAGTACCAAAAATGACAAAAAAAAAATCTTACCCTGTTTCGGCCAGCATGAATGGAGTTATCACTAGCCACCCTTGATTCCTCTTAGGGTCAGATACCAGAGAGCCTGTCCTGGGAATTGGCGAGTCTAACTCAATCAATGCTCTAGGTCCAATGAGAATTTCTTTGTCATGAAGAAACTGTCCTTTGACTTTTACTGGCAAGTATTCCATCTTGTCCAGTTCTGTAAAACTGAAAATGTAAAAGTGCTGTACTATACAGTACACAGAAAGTTGCTATGCCCAATTAATTGAAAGGAGGGTGGGGGATATACCGCCCCTAAATCGAAGTTTGCTCAAGGAAGCATTATGGACAATGATGGTTCTTGTAGTACTTATCAAATGTATCAATGTATTGCAAGCGCCTTGTCTGAATTATCTTCACATTTAAAGATTCATCTAATATACAACCACTTCTGTTTGTGATGGTACAACATTATAATTTTACTAGATGCATTGCATACAAAATTATCCATTGTCCTTTGTAAATATTCAATAGCCCCAATTTCAGACAATGCCTAACCTAAACCACTAAAATAGAAACTTGTATGTGAGAATATGTTTCTAAGAGGTAAAGAGATACTTCTAACAAAGCAGAATGCACAGCGCATGACGTTGCGATCATGCATTCTGCTTTGTTGTTTAAGTTGATCTAATTTTCAGCCATTCAGTACAAAATCTCATGGCTGCCGTTAGCTTAAGTAACAAATTAACTTTGCACACATTAATAATACTGAGAATCAGTTAGCACAAAATACACATCCTAATAAATTGGCATTGTGACGGTGGAATTATATCTCCAATATCTCACTCAGTTCCTCACCCATTTTGCTGCAAATAGGTCTAACTGTTTAAGCTCAAGGGATACTAAATTTCTTAAGAAATTCTGACCATAGCTTCTTCTTTTCTGCCTCAGAATAAGACACTTGGCTCTCTAGCAAAGAAAGCAACAGTCAGTATAGACTATTTTCTTGCTTAAGAAAGAAGTATTTACAATCCCATTTATAAAAATATTAATGTTTGATCGCTGACTATACCATCAAAGAAGTTCATATCTAACCACTTTGAAAACAAAATCCCATGAATATGATTAACACATCTGTTACCGGCCCGGTTCTATAGCCTCCGAGCGTTGCAAGCAAGAATAGTCATTACGGTGGTTAGTTATGAACTTCTTTGATGGTATATGTTCATATTGCCCGTGAGTACACTATCTGCTAGATTGTTACAGCAAAAAGAGTTGTCAGGAGGAAATCTTCGCTTAGCAACAAATCTGATATATTCTTGTAGCTTACCGATTCAGCATTAGGTTCTAACTTGACTTGCTAATTGTCGGCTGTGAGACAGGTGCTTTAGTAGAGACGAATTATTAACTGTTCCAGTAAATTGCTTCTACTTTTCAATACACAATAACACATAAACATAGTTCATCAGATACTAACTCGCTAGGCATTGCAGCAGGTGTTGCATTTGTTTTAGACTGCATCATGTCAATGAGTCCCAATTTCCATTGCAGGCGGTACATCTGCCAACAGCCCAAACCGAAAGAGCTGACAGGGATCATCTAAAATAAATAATATAACTGAGTACATACCAAGTATTTATAACAATATTTATTATACCAAGTAACCATAGCTTTAATTTTTTCATTCCTCGGTAGACCTAAAGCCACGATTTGACAGCTTAGTGATTTATTTATACATCCAAAATCAAAGCTTAAACAGTTAAATTTAAGAAATACCTACATATTGCAGGTTATTATTCTAAAATTAAAGTGCCATTAATAATTATAGTGGTCACTTTGAACATATAATATAATGTACAAACCAGTAATATCCACTTGAAAATCTCTCCAGGCTCCTTTTTAGGTTTAACTCTCTGGGACCTTAGAGCATTGGCCACAGTTGTATTGTACCGTATCGTAGTTCTTATCCTGAATGTTACATTAGGGCAAAAATTATAATAATTGTTCACCAAATTACGCGATCCTATGTATAAGTTTCGGAACATTGTTGACATTTGTTAATTTTATTTAAATCTCGTTTCGCTGTGAACCTAGTCAACTACATTCATTGATTATAAAATAGTGATAGTTTGACAGATTGACTTTACATTAGAGTATCAGTATCACTGACAGTGCGCTAAAAAACTGCTTGTAACGAAAAGTTATTACCACAGATTACGTCAAAAACGTTTCGTTAACTAGAACTAAAATAAATACGATATTTTATTTTTGGATGAACTTTTATAATCATGTTAAAACGCCAGTAATGGATACACACTAGTTAGAAATAGTAAACAAATGAGTATTTCTTATTAAAAAAAAAACAAGTTCTACAGGTAAAAAAAAGATTCTACTGCTGTCACATAATCACGGTCCTTCACGGACATCGCCCTACTGTAATAGTTGCTGCAGGTCACTGCGTTCTACTTTTCAGTTTCGTAATATAACCTGCACTGATGCGAATTGTGATTCCTAAAGAATTTGCACTCATGCACGGTTCAAGGCTCAAGGGCACTCACAGTTTGGCATGTTTTGATAATAGATCTCATTTTTCCCCGACGTGTGTAAGCAAAAATACGTAAAATATTATTCAACACCTCACATTCTTGTAGATAAGAGGCCCGTAATGAATGAATACTTAATGGAAATATGAAAATTAACGTAATCTGTTTGTTTACAATGGTTTAAAAATACAGGCGTATTTAATTCATGTAGGGTCACATGTCCAACAATTAACCACTCGTACGCAGTTAGCCATGCCTATATTTGATAAATACGACGTTGCAAATTCGTGCTACCAAGCGACATAGACTCAGTGCAAAGCGGGTACCCGCCCCGCTCCGCTCCCCAGTTGCAGTTGGTGGCGAGCTCGCGCTCACGACGGTCGAGTGACAGGTGATTGTGAGAAAACACGTGGCAAAACTTTAAAAAAAATGTAGATAAGTACTTTTTCGTTTTACATCTTTTTGTTCAATATTACAAGAATCTTAATATGTTGTCTCTCTATGTATAATTAGCGAGCTTCTTTAGACATAATAATATGTATTGTGTGTGTAGTGTTCGTAAGTAATTGAAAAGTATACTAGCCGAATTCTTGCGGGAGGTGGGTGGTCTACAATTAACCAAATCACTTTGTCCAACAGTTAACCATGATTACTGTGTACCAATTTCTGGTTAATTGCGTACCAATGCTGGATTAAATTGAGATATTTATGGGTTGCTTTTATTGTTATTATTATTATTTGTATTTCAGATGGGGGAAGCTAAAACGACAGCTAGAAAAAAGGGAGGACATACAGAAGACTATGAGCTAGTCAATGCTAGAATGAGTATAAGAAAAGCTAGTCACGAGTGTCAGTTTAAATTTCCGACTGTAAGCTTATAAGTGGAGAAAAGCAAAGCAATTTATGCAGGAGGAACAATACGCTTAACACCGGACTAAGATTTTCACAATAGACTTTATAGTTCGTAACTAGTAGGTACCTCATTATAATTATGCTGCACGATAATTGACAATTAATGTTTGTAAAGTAGGTACATAGGCTCTACCTACTACTTTAATGTATTATATTTTTTTTTTTTTTTTGTTGATTTATCTGTAAGAACCGTAAGTAAGCACAACACATAATATTTTGTTATAAGTATTTGATATAAGTTTACTTGATTATTAAATAAAAGACTGATTTCTAACAACTGGAGTTATTATTTTTGAAAATGTTAAGGTTTTTATACTCAATGGTTAAATGTGTACATTATGGTTAACTGTAGCACCACCCCCTGGTTTAAAGTGTACCATGGGGTGGACACAGTTAGCAAAATCCCATTTTAAAAACAAAAATCGTTTCTTTAAAATCTATTAGTAAATCAAACGTTGCTTAAATACAAATATGTAGACAACCTACCTCTTCATAATTGCAGATAAAAATAAACTATAAACAAAAAATTACGCGCTATGGTACAGGTCACTCTACCTAGGAAAACCATGTGGCGATGAACACATCGTTCACCTGAATGACTATGTAACATCCCTACGATAGTGACACATCACTACGTTTTTGGACGAAAACTCTGACGGTTATTTTTCTGGTGTTTGATAATTTATTAATCCAGGTTCTCACTATTTCTATTGTGCGACTATCACTTGTTTTCCTGATTGTATCAATCTACCTAGTGTACTAAAATATTGTGAGTGTTCCTGGCTGATTAAACTATATAACCTATCATAGTGAATGGTTTCATTCCGAATGTTCGGGAGCAGCTATATCCCGCATTGGTGACCGCGACTATAATATCACGCTACCTGTTATCAGTAGCTAGACAAACAAGTGCCAACGCCGGCGCCGGTGTGCCCACTCCCTGCGTCTGTCGTCGCGTTTCAAACGAGAGCATACAAGAACATTAATCATTTCGACGCTGATTACGACGCTGCCGACGCTCAACCACAGTCCCGACGCTGCGCCGGTCGGTCTACGGTACATCTACGCTACGAGAATTTCATTGCGTTTCTGCAGACGTGCAGACTACAACTTGCAGTTGGTACTTTGGTACGACTGCAATCGCCAGAACAACTGCCCAGAGTGCATGATTGCATGTTTCGCGTGCTTTGAGTGCAAGTGTAAAGTGAAATCTGAAACAATGGTATGCAGCATTGGACATTCCTAACCGCCTCAAGCAAGTTTTTAATTTATTATTTTTCTTTACTGCTAGGTAAATTATAATTTTCAAAATTCGTTTACAAACTTTCCTAGTGCTCAGGGACTTACTAACTGTCTGTCTACCTGCCTGCTTGCGTTTAATACCTAATAACATAATAATATCTACATCATTGTAATAAGTGCCTATATCTAACCCGCATCATATAAAAAATATTACTCAGCTGATGAATTGAATTTAGATGTTGTAAATTTTATGTATATTGTTTGAATGCCTACCTACTGCTAACATTAAATTACTTTTGTGTTTGTTGTACTGTTTGGTACTGTACTATATATATTTATTATTGTTTGTTTGTTCTGCGGTGCTCGGGTGTGTGGTATATTATTGCTACTTGCTGTATTTAGATTTTGCATCATGGTGAATGAACAGCTTCAGGCACAACTTGAGCTAGTGATGGCAGAAAATGCAGCATTACAAAAGCGACTAGGCCAGAATGAAGTTGAGGCAAAGGTGTGTAGGGTAGCTGTTAAATTACCCACATTTTGGGCTGACAAGCCTGCAATTTGGTTTGCACAAGTGGAAGCCCAATTCCAAATTGCCAATATTGTTGGTGATACCACCAAATACAATTATGTAGTAGGCCATCTAGACCAGAGGCTGGCAGGTGAGGTCGAGGATCTAATAACGAATCCTCCAGTCGAAGGGAAATATGAGAAATTGAAAGAAGTCCTTATACAACGACTATCAACTTCCCAAGAGAAAAGAGTAAGACAGCTCCTAAGCGATGAAGAGCTTGGTGACCGGAAACCGTCCCAATTTCTTCGTCACCTTCGCTCACTTGCCGGGACGGTTCTATCAGATGATAATATCATACGCCAACTTTGGTTGCGTCATCTGCCACAACAAGCTCAAGCAATACTAGCAGCACAGGCTGATCTTAATTTAGATAAAGTGTCGGAGTTAGCTGATAAAATCGTAGAGTTAGCCCCATCACCTGCTGTTTGTTCCACAACGGCAACTTCAACTTTAACGTTAGCTACATTAGCTCAACAATTAGAAGTTGTGAGTAACCAAGTAGCTGCACTCTCGAAGCAGCAACACCGTCCTATACGTGACCGGTCCGCATCTTCCGGCAGGTCAGCATCTTCCAGTAGGTCAGCGAACAATTTCAAGCGATGCTGGTACCACAGGAGATGGGGTGTTAAAGCAACTAGATGTACTAGGCCATGTGACTGGGAGTCGGAAAACCCAACCAGCGGTCAGTAGCGGCGGCAACTGATTGCGATAACATCGGCCGCCGCCTTTTTGTCACAGACCACGTGACCAGCCGCCGGTTCCTAATTGACACTGGGTCAGACCTCTGTTGTTTTCCGCATCGCTGGTTACCGTCACGCAGGCAGCCTACTGACTATGAACTTAGTGCCGCTAATGGAAGTAGTATACAAACTTTTGGTACAGTAAACCTTAAATTAAATTTTGGTTTGCGCCGCGATTTCACTTGGCAGTTCGTGATAGCCGACGTCAGCACAGCCATTATTGGTTCTGATTTTTTGGCATTTTATCACCTTTTACCCGACTGCCGAAATAAGAAATTGGTCGATGGTACTACTGGACTAACATCTGCTGCTTCTACCGCTAGTATTGACCAGCCCAGCGTACGAGCAGTAGCGTCGGGTAAGTCAATATTTACTCAACTCCTGGCGGAGTTTCCAGATATCACTCGACCTCCCGGCTTTCCTAGAGTCATCAAGCATGACACAGTGCACTACATCAAGACCACAGACGGACCCCCTGTCTCCTGTCGACCTCGACGTTTGGCGCCGCAGAAACTAATTGCGGCTAAAAAAGAATTCGAAGAAATGGTAAGATGTGGGACAGCCCGGCCGTCTAAAAGCGCTTGGTCTTCACCTTTACATATGACCGTTAAAAAAGACAACACTTGGCGCCCTTGCGGCGACTACCGCGCCTTGAACGCCAGAACCATACCAGATCGATACCCGGTTCGGCACATTCATGATTTCGCCCATAACCTCGCTGGTGCCAAGATATTTAGCACACTCGATCTCGTTAAAGCGTACCACCAAATTCCGGTTTTTGAAGGGGATATTTCAAAAACTGCCATCGTGACCCCGTTTGGCCTCTTCGAATTCCCGTATATGACATTTGGCTTAAGGAACGCCGGCCAAACCTTCCAGCGCTTCATCGATGAGGTCACACGGGGTCTCGAATTCTGTTTTCCTTACGTAGATGATATCCTCATATTTTCCAAAGACGAGTCTACCCACCTTCAGCACCTGCGTGTCCTCTTCAAACGCCTGCAAGAGTACGGAGTGGTAATAAACCCTTCTAAGTGTGTCTTAGGCGTCGGCGAAACCGTATTTTTAGGCTACCACGTTTGTGGTGATGGTACGCGACCCCCTCAGGGTCGAATTCAAACGTTGCTGGATTTTCCACCACCTGAGACAGTACAAGGTATGCGCCGGTTTCTAGGTATGCTTAATTACTATCGTCGATTCGTGCCTCGTGCAGCGCTATCCCAGGCTCCATTGATTGATGCATTAGTTTCAACTAACAGTAAAGGTGCAAAGCCATTTCCATGGTCACCCGAACTCTTGCAACAATTTGAAGCCTGCAAAAAGAGCCTCTCCAACGCAACACTGCTACAACATCCAATCAGCAACGCTAGACTGGGTTTATTTACTGACGCATCTAGCGTTCACATCGGGTCCTGCCTCCAGCAAAATCTAAACGGCCAGTGGTATCCACTTTCCTTTTTCAGCAAAAAGTTGACTCCGCAACAGGCACAGTGGCCAGCTTATTACCGTGAATTATTAGCGATCTATGAGAGTGTCCAACATTTTCGGTACATTTTAGAAGTCCAGCATGCAACAATTTTCACAGACCATAAGCCCCTTTTGTACGCCTTTTTACAGCGACGTGAGAAACTTCCACCTCCACAACTTAACCAGCTATCATTCATTAGCCAATTCACGACTGACATCCAGTACATTAAAGGTGAAGACAATATCGTGGCCGACGCTATGTCACGCATTGACATAGACACAATCACTCTGGATCAAGATTATGAAGTTTTGGCTAGGTCGCAGGCATCAGACCAAGAACTTGCTAATTTATTGCAAGGTGGTTCCAGTCTAACACTCACCAAAATCAGTACATCAGCGACCAACACTCCGGTTTACTGTGACATCTCTACTGGTAAGCCACGTCTCTATCTGACCCCTTCTTTCCGCCGCGCTGCTTTCAATAAGTTACACAATTTGAGCCATCCCGGTGCTGAAGCTACGACCCGTTTGGTGGCAGAGCGTTTTGTCTGGCCTTCGGTCAGAAAAGATTGCCGAGCCTGGGCCCGATCTTGTGAAGCATGTCAGCGCAGCAAGATTTCAAGACACAATTCTACCCCTGTCGGTAATTTTGACACACCATCCGGTCGTTTCATGCACGTCCACATTGACATTGTTGGTCCATTGCCCGTCAGCAACGAATACCGTTATTGCTTGACTGCAATAGACAGAGTGTCCAGATGGCCCGAGGTTTGGCCCATGCGATCCATTACCGCGGAGGAGGTAGCCGAGACTTTTACCAAGGAATGGGTATCTCGCTTTGGCGTTCCGGCGGTTATTACTACAGACCAGGGTTCTCAATTTGAGTCGGGTTTGTTTCAACGATTACTGCAGCAATTCGGCACCAAGCGCATTAGAACCACCTCATATCACCCCAGCGCAAACGGGATGATTGAGCGCGTGCATCGGCAACTTAAAGCGGCGTTAATGTGCCATAATGATTCCTGGGCGAAGTCCCTACCGATGGTTCTGCTTGGAATGCGTTCGGCGTATAAAGAAGATCTCGAAGCCACGGTAGCAGAACTACTGTACGGAGAGCCTCTAAGGCTCCCTGGAGAACTTTTGGTGTCACCTTTAACATCAGGAACATTAGAAAACCCGACTGATTTCGTTGTACAGTTGCGTCACAAAATGTCATTGGTACGACCACTACCAGCTAGTCGACATAGTGAACCAGCTTCATTTATATTCAAGAGTTTGTCGACCGCGACTCATGTATACCTTAGAGACGATACCATCCGAAGAGCGTTGCAGCCACCCTATACGGGTCCATATAAGGTCCTGGAGCGTTCGTGTGATGGGAAAACATTCACCCTAATGGTAAAGGGCAACAAGGCCGTCGTAAGCGTCGACAGACTCAAACCGGCCTTCATTGATCATCCCGATCTGCAAACGACTCACACTATGCAACTGCCCGCCCCGGCTGATCCTCCTCCACGGCAAGCCGTGAGGGATAAGTCGCCCGAGCCCTCAATCCCGCAACAGTCAGTACAGGTTCATTTGCCGGTAAAACAGCCCTATACCACACGCTCGGGTAGGCGCGTTAGATTTAAAAATTTTGATTAATTCCTTGTTTAATTGTTTTTTGATGTGCTATAATTGTGTACATTATTAGTTATTTTAGCCTGGTTTTGTCCTCTCTGTAGGGGGGTGGTGTGGCGATGAACACATCGTTCACCTGAATGACTATGTAACATCCCTACGATAGTGACACATCACTACGTTTTTGGACGAAAACTCTGACGGTTATTTTTCTGGTGTTTGATAATTTATTAATCCAGGTTCTCACTATTTCTATTGTGCGACTATCACTTGTTTTCCTGATTGTATCAATCTACCTAGTGTACTAAAATATTGTGAGTGTTCCTGGCTGATTAAACTATATAACCTATCATAGTGAATGGTTTCATTCCGAATGTTCGGGAGCAGCTATATCCCGCAACCACACAGAAAATACAACCTATCCGATTCAGGATGCTCCGATTTTCGAGCAAGCGTTGCTCGCTTTTGCATTCTCTTAGTAAATTAATAAAGATAGTCCGAGTCAGGATGCTCTAATGTCCATTAATTCTCCTAGTAAGGTTTCAATGGCAGGTTAACGTCCCGCGTCAGGATGTTCTTTTATCTATTTTGTAAAAAAACAATATCATCCTTTTGAGTTTTACCGCAGTCGGGTAAGAAAGAAGGGCCCCCAGCTACTACTAGCTACTTCACTGAAAGTTAACTGAACACGTTTGTGTTATTCGAAGTTTCACATCAAACAAACTGGGGATCGAAGTCACGCTCACGACCTATTCACGCTCGCCATTCCTAAGTCATGCTCGCCAGTCCGCGTTTTAACCATTGGACTACTGCCACAACTGCCGCTTTTCAATAACAAGCGAGAATTTAACTTCTGGCAAACGTTGTAGTTATGCCTATACCTCTGCCACGCAAAAACTTATCATGGGTCCCGCAAAATTTGACTTCGCAAACTTCGGCGATGACCGAACATCAATCTCATCAGAGATTTTCGATTCGGTCTTATCATTATTACAAAAAATAAATTGTCGAAGTTAACAATCCTACTTTTTAATAGCAGTGGTATCTACATCCTAGGTCGATATAAGACAGAGGATAAATATATTCAGTTTACACAGGTGCTACGAAGCAGTTACACGAAAAAAAAATACAAATCTATGTGGCACCCGCGTTGGCACATTTAGTAGACACGTAGCGTACGACACGACATACATGCTAGTATTTTATTATCTGTGACATATAGATAACATATGCGAGGGAAGTCAAGTGTCGATAGAAGGAGTCGATAACCGAAATAAAAATATAGAATATCAGAGATCAGTGATTGAGATGCCAATTCACTCCAATGATAAAACGACTTCTGTGAATAATAAGTTACTCAATATTTTTCGTGTTCTTCAAGGCCGCTGTTTATATGTAAATCTATTTTTGTATAAAATAACACTCAAATAGGTAATTTTAAAGAAAGGCACTCCACGCCGTTTTCTAGTGACTGCCTTGTTGGCAGTTTGTGGTCGCAAGCGCAACAGCTAGGAACGTAGTTTCGATTCCAGGGTCCTGTCGCTTTGGCTGTTTCACTATATTTTATATATAAATTATTATATTTTATTATATGACATTGATTTTACATTCTGTGATGACTTCCTCACACACTGACTTATTAATTGTAACTTTTTTTTATTTTTTTTTGGAAAATCGTCTTCTTTTACAATGTTTGTAAATATGTGAGAACCATGTATCTATCACATAGGTAATTAATTTATCTGTTGTTGCTCTCTTTTTAAATTTATTTTTACCTATTGTGGTATGGTAAATTTTATTTTTTTATTTTTAGATGCATCGTCTTCACATATAATTATATAACTAATGTACCTACATATATACAAAATATTGTAAAACATTTTAAAAGAGTAACGGTGGAGTTTCTTGCCCATTCTTCTCCATACGAAAACTACCTTTTGGAAGGGGCGACTAGAATCAATTCATTTTTTTTGTAATTTTTGACGTTCAAAAGTGCCTTGCAAGGGCCTATTTGAAATAAATGATTTGACTTTGACTTTGACGGAAACGTTCCGGACAGCAAGATTGGTCTCTTCGAATTTGACCTCGCCGATCAACACCAGGGTTGTCTGTGTAGCAAACCACATTAACGCCGAGGATGGGTTGACACGCAAGATCGCGTCATATAAAGGGTGGATTTTGAGATGGGGCAGTAAGGATAGCTACCTTAACCGTTGTAGCTACAGGAAAACGGTCTTAAGAGACTGTCCTTATCTTTTTGAAAGATTTTGATGTGCATTCACAGATTTTGAAAAAAATGTACAGTCAGCAAGAAAATGGGCAGTTTTCACAAAAACTTTTTTTGATTCCAATCGATCCTGTTTCTTATAAGGATCAAAAATCTCTACTGGACCAACTGAGGTTTGAGTACAAGAAAAGTCAGAAATCGCAAAAAACTTTTCCCATATTTTCGTACGAAATGTGACTCCAACTTACTATTTTACGATGATAAAGTGGCCGAAATTAAACTAAAACCAATTGAACTTCAAATTTCGAACGAATAGAGAACAAAATTTAGAACCTTTGTTGCTTTTGAAAAAACTTTTTACATAGGTAGTTATTTTTCTTGCAATTTCTGTCTTTTGTAGAGGATAGTCTTTTTTAACGTTTTCCAAGCAAGTTCTTAATAATTTAAGGTTTTTTTTAGAGTTCCGTACCTCAAATGAAAAAAACGGAACCCTTTTAGGATCACTTCGTTGTCCGTCCGTCAGTCTGTCACGACCCTTTTTCACAGGAACTCGTGGAGGTATGTCTGTGGTCCCTTGAAGCTCAAAAAAATCAAGCTTCTACGAGTAAGTCAACGCAAAAAAAAATGCGGCCATTTATACGACATAATTATTTTGATACTCGCAAATAAATCAAAACCTACAGGGTAGTTCCCGTTAACCTAGAATTATGAAATTAGGCAAGAAGCAAGGTCTCATAACACAAGTAAAGGGAAAAGTCCGAAAAGTCCGAAAATCGGTAATCTGTAGTTTTACCACACAAAAAAACAATCGTTTACAAACTTACAGTTGCAGAGAATTGACCGTGACGTGTATCGGTGTATGGGAGAACATGTTTTTCAACTACAATGTTCCATGTTTGTTTTTGCGATAAATTTATCCCAACTACGGAACCCTTCATTGTGCGTGGTCAGACACGCACTTGGGTGGTTTTTTCAGAACGTTGGACATCACAAGCAACAAACTATCTTGTTCTTGTAGTAAATAAAATTATAACGCGTATTCGTTTGAAGTTTAAATTTTTTGTTTCTGTTTGGCTAGTCTGTCTATCATAATAAAGTTTGTTGGAGCTTCTTTCTTACCAAAATGTATGCGAAAAGATTTTTGCAATTTCTGAATTTTCTAGTACTCAAACCTCATTTGGTCTGGTAGAGTTTTTTGATCCATATAAGAAACAACATCGATTGGCATCAAAAAAAGTTTTTGTGAAAACTGCCCATTTTCTTGCTGACTGTAAAATTTTTTCAAAATCTGTGAATGCAGATCAAAATGTCTCAAAAAGTTACGGACAGTCTCCTAAGACCGTTTTCTTCTAGCGACAACGGTTAAGGTGGCTGTCCTTGCTGCCCCATCTAAAAAATCCACCCTGTATAAGAGACGACCTAACACCGAACCCTGCGGAACCCCACACGTAATCTCAATACGGTAAACGCTACCGCCTCCGGCTACATATCGAAATGTGCTGTAAGTATGTCATTAGTAGGTATTTTATAAAAAAATGAAATCAGACCGAGTAGATAGCCATGAAAACGGTTCCGCATGACAAAAATCTCGTGAAAGCCGCGAAAGATAAGCAAATAAAGTATATTTACTTGGCTCGCGAGGTGTCAAAATGTGTGTGTGGTGTCGGAAATCATAATGCCGATAGTAGTGGCAGCCAATGACTATTTAGAAAGACCCTCGATCAACACCTGAGGAGCCTTTCGTTAGGTTTGATTCAGAAAGTGATTCGAGGTTCCTTTCTCTGGGTAGCTTGGACCCTGTTCCCGATATCGGGAGGCTACAATTTTGTATACTTATTTATAAATGTTTTATATTAAAATATAAAAAAATTGGTATAATTTATATTTAGTTATGGAGGTTTCCATATCAACCAACAAAAATCGAATCGTCGTCGACTCTGTTTAATAAAAATCGGTACAGGTACAAAAAAAAAAACTCGCTAGCAAACCCGAACGATATCGTATCGATACAACACTTTATTCAAATTAATGTTCACAGAATTTTAGGTTTAATCATTGTGGCGACAAGGTTCGGAAGTGGCGCACGCGCATTAACAACATGGCGACTAAAGCCGGTGGCGGCGACACGGTAAAACCATAATAATTATATTTTCAAGCATACTTTTATAACATTTTAATATAATATCAATAGATATAAATTACAAATATTCAAAGCGATTTAATATTTTTGCTTTGCGATATTTTTAAGTAGATACCTACTCACTTTTTTGTATTGGATTTAAATACCAGCTGGTCGTACTTTTAGGGAGTTACCAACCCAAAATACTGGTTTTTGAACTTAGCGCATAATTTGTGTTTTTCCAACTACCTACATCTGAAGTCCAATATGGTCCGTCTAGTCCTGATTAGGCAATAACTGTAAACCGGTGTGTATGTCCTTAGTGGCTGCAATGGTTGGTTCAGACCAATGACATCAAACAGCTGTGGGCGGCGCAGCCCACATTCATCCTCTCGCAAGCAGTCTACACACTAGCTGG
Organism: Agrochola macilenta; assembly: GCA_916701695.1. Lineage (NCBI taxonomy): Eukaryota > Metazoa > Arthropoda > Insecta > Lepidoptera > Noctuidae > Agrochola > Agrochola macilenta. Next base: position 13,262,171 of record OU753552.1, on the reverse strand, counting down.
ACTAATCACGCTGCTACATGGTATGCAATCCTCTTGATACTTATGCTTATCATTCAGCTGAAAGACGTGTACTGCTGGACATGGATTATTACGACCGGTCCTACGCCTTCCGAATCGAACGGGTGTGTCTTTTACCCTTACCAACTCATAATTTCGACATGTATATTTTTTTAAAGCACTTGTTTATTTTTAATTTGCGATAGCGACTGCAACAAATTCACAATAGTGATAAGTAGGTAGATACAAGCGATTTCAATTCATTACCTACGGCTTGACCAATCTTATCAGTTCTATGTGTAAAACTCCTATAATTTACAGAATTCTTAAAAAAAATAAAAAATCAGTAACCTGTAACCGTAACCTAATATTATTATTAGGTATGTAGGTAGTGTGGGTGTTACAATGAACTGTAATTCGACGTATTTTTTCCAGGATGTGATAGTGTGGCCCCTGCATGGGGTACTTTAATGTTGCCAAGGCGAAAATTCATGGAATTCGAGAATATCCAAAGTTTCTGTTTAACTGAAAATTTCCCAAAATTCGTTATTTAATATCATATAATTAAGCACCTCTCAACCATTATGGCATTATGGCATTTTTGATTATGTATGAACACCCCTACCCAAAAGCGCTAGGTGCAATCAACTACGCGCATTGATTGTGTTTCAAAATGAGCTAATAAAGTCAAAAAGTGGGCAGACCAAGTCAAGGTGGAGGGAACGGGAATCCACTGGATGCGGGAAGCACAGGACCGGCCGTTGTGGCGATACTTTGAGGAGGCTTGTGTCCAGCTGTGGACGTTTTTCACCTGATTGATGACGGAACCAAAGTAGACCGTAGGCACCTACAGCTTAGGAAGTTACACATGATTTATTTCAGCTTTCAGGAAGGGCGGTAGATGGCCGTACCTCTGGTTAGGCACCATCCTTCACGGACTCTTCACCGACAATTTCTGGCATTTCGCTCTGCCGGAGTACGACAACTTCTGGCACTCTCAGACCCCCATCATCTTCTTGGGAGCTAGATTGCCTCTTCACATAATCCTTTTGTGTGAGTATTGATATGTTTCGAAAATATTTCATGTCTTTTTTGCAAGCGACTTCCGAAATTAAGTTATTAAGTAGTGTTTTAAGGAAGTTGCTTGTTTTTTTGTTGAGATAAAGTATTTTTTGTCTCCAGAGTGATTCTTTGAAACACAGTTGTGACGCGTTTTGATCTGAATAACACGTTTGAATAATATAAAATTTAAACATTATTTTCAGATGTGAGACTTAATGCAAAAGGAAGATTATAAAAACGAATGAATTCCTTATAAATTAATCATTCATTTTATCTGTATCATTCAAATTAATCTGGCTAATGAATTCATTAGCACACTTTACATCATAAACTACTAGGTGCAAATTAGTGCCTTCGATATACGAGTATGTCACTACATTTAATGACCCGGACCAGGTTATATGTTCATTTACATAAAATAATAAAATAAAATAAAAAATGCACCAGATCAATGAATCAAAAACACTCGGTTGCAAAGAACCCTCACCCTCTGGCCTTTTGGGCACAATGCCACCCATCCCATACTGTGAACACCCTCTAAGCCATTCTAAGCGACACTTGGGAACGATCTTTTGAAGTAAAACTTGTATTACAGATCCCGCATTTATCTACCACGCCGTTTATGCGGTGTCCAGATTGAATCTCCCCAAATACGCCGAACCTTTCGCAGTGGGTCTAGTAACAGTGCTCATAGACATTCCCTACGACATCACAGCCGTCAAGTTTGTCCACTGGACGTGGCATGACACTGACCCAAATATCTACGACCGTCACTACTGGGTGCCCTGGAACTCTTACTACTTCCACGCTACATTCGCTGCCAGTTTCTTCTACTTCTTCAACGCAAGCAGGTCTTGGTTTGCACCGAAAGTTGCGCAGTGGGATGCAGCTGAGTAAGTTACTTCTTTAGAACTATTAAAAATACATCCATTAAATAAGTAGGTATTGTAATCATCTTATTATTATCTTCTTTACAGTAAGAAGTCTGAGTGGAAGTCGCTGTTGATCGCGTCTCTGCTGGGCATGCCCGGAGGCGTGCTCCTGTTCGTCCCGATCTACCACCCGCTGCACGACGTCCATAAGATCCACTCGGAAGTGACCTTCTTCCTCCTCTTCGCTATCTTCTCCGTCATAACACTGTTTGGACTTCTGAGCAATAGGGAGAAGAGTAGCAAAAAGTAAGATTAATATATATAAACATTAAATAAATAACATTAAACATGTAAACATCAAAAGATGTGAGTAGATACGTTTAGGACGTCACATCTTTTGATGTTTACATTTTTGTTGCCAGGACAGTACCAACATAAGTAGTTTGAAAAATGGTAAGATGATTGTATTATAACTCTTTCAGAAAAGCCACTAGTTAAGATTTGTTGACTGATTCATGTTGTCTTGAGAAAAGGGGCCTCAACTCCTCAGTTATCAAATTAGGGGGTTAGTATCCACGCCATTTTCATTCAACGGTGTAGGATTAGCATGCTTCTATTTTACCCTACAGCTTACAAATCAATTCAGATGATCCCGACAAAATTATATGAGATCATCTCTGTACCTATCTGATCTAAGGAACTCAAATTTTGACCAAGTACTTTTATTTTGTTTTCTGAAGGTTGACAGCAATCGACTACGTGCTGATATTGCAGCTGGCGGTACATTACCTGCTGTACCTCAGTTTCACGATCTTCTTCAACCCTGAGCGAGAGTGGTCCCTGGGACTGCATGAGCCTGTAGGACCTTGCAACGAAGTAGCGACCCTCACCACACCATTCGGACAGGTGAAAATAATTTTATACAAAATAAGCACGTTTTGATGATGTTTCTAATTTACTTATATCTTACTTACCTTCCTGACCTACCTAATGGTTTTACGTCGATCGTAATTTCCTAAGTTACATTAAATTGCATTGAACTTGAATCAAGTGTGTCTAATATAGCGAATGTCTAAAAAGTTAGTAGACCTTCGATACATCAGCTAGGTTACTTCTACGTGTAACGGGTAACTTACTTATCAAATAACAGATTAGGCATTAGCAGATAAAGAATGTAATTCCTCTGATACCTATGTTATTTCCGAAACTACAGCAAAATCATTCTATGTTTTTTATAGGTAAATATCACGTCGTGTCTAATTGATCACAGTCAAAACGGCTGTTTATACCTTCTTTCAATTAAGTAATAAATTCTACCTTCTTGTATGTATAGGTATACTAATTACCGCTTTTCTGCTTAATTTCTGTTGTCAAACCATTACCTAGGTAGGTATTTTCTTTTTTACTTTAGTTAATTGTTATCGCTTTACGCGATAAAGAGATATCGTGAGGATTCATTAGCACGTAATACTTAATTATTATTAAGACTCTGACTGTTACTATGCCGAAATAATAATAATTTGGGTTATGCAGACCTAGATTAGTGATCTCAGCCTTCTTGCCAATACAAATTTGGAATTTGTGATGAAAAGTAGCAACCCGGATTCTGAATTTGTGCCCAGTTAATGGCTTGCCCCCTAATTACCTCCTTCTCACGTGAAACTTAATCTTGCTTCAATCTACTAAGACAGTACCTACTTACCTATTTCAAATACAATTCTATCAATTTTATTCCAGGTGTTGGAGAAGCGCAAATACTTCTGCCCGACCGACTACAACGAGGAGTATTTCGACTTCCACTGTGTCAAGGAGCTGCCACGAAACGGTGCCACCTGGTATGTCGTCTGTGGAACGCCTTTTGAGTAAGTATTGCCATAAAAGTAGACAGCATACCTTTATATAAAATTTGGAAATTTTACGCAGTGCCTTAATCACCTAGCATGGCAAATAGATGGTGGTACGCGGTCCTCGGATGCCTATCCTTAACTATCTATTGAAGGCATAGGTGCCTAAGCACTAGCCTCCCAAGAAGGATCCCTGAGGCGATAGCGGCAAGGTAGCCCGCGAAATTTAATTTTTCTTACGTTTTTTGCAATAAGGATGACGACAAAAAAAATATTAATAGTTCAGTATTTATTTAGTCTGTCTTTGAGATTATAAAAAAGTATTGGACATGTATTTTTTATTTTTTTACATAATCTAAAGATTACGGCGATACATTGAGGTAAAATGTGCCGTGACGTCAAGAGTATGTAGATTTTCTACATAATAGTGACGTAGCGACCCCCACTCCCCAACCTAAAATGCGTTTTATCTAAGTAATTTTTTATTAATATGATAAAGCAAAAATACGTGTCTAATATTTTTTTTACCCAGGCATCATCCCTATTTGCAGGTCAGTTCCATGTTGTATGTTGATCTAAATATGATTTGCGGCCGTATCAAATGTTTATTTATAGAATTATGATATATGCATATATATATTTTGTATGCTTTATGAATGTATGTATTTATTGTGTATGTAAATGGTACACCACTGACTACCTGCAGTATTTGTCTCTCCTTCTCCCTTTAATCCATCCAAAGGTTGTCCGTAAAAGATCGCTTTTAGCGATAAGACCGCACATTGTGTCACCCTATGTAAAATGACTTAGTACATTTTTATCTGTATTTTTTATGGTGTACATAATAAAGAATATTCTATTCTATTCTATTCTATAGTCAATACAACTCTCTAAGTTCATATAATCGCATTGAATTACTATTTCATGAAATCATGACATTTGACGATTGTGCTTACAAGGAGTTGTATTGCTGATGTAATGATTATAAGTATGTAAAGCCATATTTGTTACGGTCGCAAATCATATTTTAATCAACATAAAACCTCACACTGACCGCAGAATGTAAAAAACTAAAGAAAATTTGAATTTCGCGGGCCACCTTAGCGCATGCCCCATATCAGTAAGTGGGTATAATTATGGTGTCCAATTACCAGAACCCTAATTGCGTAACACACGATTAATCAACAATACAATAGCCCTTCTAACCTTAATCTCCTTTCCTGTGCTAGTTTAGTTGCTGTTATTTTCTTTCCTGAGTTACCTACTTATAATATATCTCGGAGTTCAGTGTGCCTCTTGGCAAAGAGGAGGCCTCTTGCGATTTCCGTAGCTTTCTGTCTTTTGCAACTCTTCTCCAGTTTGGACCTGCTGTGAGATCGAGTTCGTCCTCCCATCTTTTCCGTTGTCGACCTCTATTTCGTTTGCCATCTCTAGGATATCATTCTGTCAAAATTTTACTCCTTTTATCCTGGGGGCTACACACGATTAATCACAATCTGTTTAAATTTGACAGTTCAACAACATTAACTGCGATATTTACGTTGATACAATTTTTTCGAACATATGAAGCAATGGATTAGCAATATGTATCTTTCAAAATAATTCAGGTTGTGATTGATCGTATGTTACTCAATAAGGGAGATGGGCTAAGAACGAGTATACCGTCGAGCGATAAGATAGATCCCCGATCGTAAAGAGGAGTACCATGCATGGCCGTTTTGTTGTAAGCGGCCTACATAGCCCGTCGTCTTTTCCTACGGTAGTTATTCATGTGTTGTGTAGTATCCCTAAAAATAGAGATCTTTAGGTAACCATACATGAAACTCTTTTACAGAAACCGTGCTGAGTACATCACTGTACTATCAACGATATTGGTGGTGGCCACCGGAGTATTCTACAGTCTCTACTTTAAGACTGGTGGAGGCACAGAAGTCCCACCTAAGAAGCTGAAGAAGAAATAAACCGAATTAAATATACATAGGTACCTATACCGACCCGCTTGCACGACAAATTTATCGCTACCTTCACACGAACAAGACCAAAACAGAGCGATGTTTATATATTTACGTTTGGATTCGTAAATTTAGCGATTTGTGGTGCAAGCGTTAGGTAACTGGTAAACGAATGAAAATGTTTTGTGTATGTTCCATGTTTTGATACAGATAAATTATATTAATATTATTAGGTCTGTATGGCGAGTGTGAGTGTAAATTATTTTTCAAAATGTTTGTAAGTATACTGTCGTATAAACTGTTACAAGGATCTTCTGGCGCTCGAAAGACGTTGACAGAGGGGCGCTGTTGGTAATCATTTGGGCGAATTGTCACATTAATGTTTTCAAAAAACAAGATGTCGGCATTAGTTCCGATTTTGGCCACGCGCTGAAACCTCAGAGTAATAACTGCTGAAACACTTGTAGCCTCAGAGTAATTACTCTGAGCTTGTAGCCTTAATAATTGTTTAGAGATGTGCGTTTCTTTTTAAATCTCGAAAAACAGCATTCGTGCCTTTTTTGCCTAAAAATTTTGTGATATATTCTCATCTATGGTTAAAAAGGATTTTTGAGATTGGGTAGTAAAGATTTTGGAAAACGGTACTACAATCAGCTAACGTCACGTTTTATTTTTATGATGTCACTCGATATAGTTTTGTGTAAGGATTAAAAGACTCTTCTTCTCTTCTGGATCAACATAGGTAAGAGTAGATACCGGTTATCATAAGTTTGAGCTGTTTGGTGGCGTAAAGTCAGTGCCTATCCTCCTCCATAAAAAACAATATTTTTAACCTTACAAGTGTGTTGAAAAACGCACACTTGCAGTAAAATTTACTATTTAAGTATATTATTTCTCTATTTAGGTACCTACTTATGTACCAACATGTATTTTTTGACATTTAATTTGAAATCAATAAATGAATTTGTGAATCACTAAAAAATACTTTGATTGCCAACCTACTTTAAAAAAAAGTGTCCATGTGTTGTCTATATTCCCAGTTTGACTGCTAAAGTTATTTTGTTAATGAACAGCTTATTTACTGAAAGGAGCGCTTCTTATACCATTTTCACATAAGTTTAATCATGGGATTTATTTAGAGTAGGTAGATACAATACATGGTGTTCGTGTTGGGTCATGTAAGTGGCTACTACTTACTAACTTACTTTACTTGGATGAGGTCCTTCATTGGAAAATATATAGGTACCTAGCAAACGAAATAAGTAGGTATAGTCAACTCTGACTCTCGACTGTTGCCACACTTTCAAAGCAAATATTTCAAATGTTCGACGTAGGTACTTGGATCGAATCCAAACTCGATTTCGATTGATAAACAAATACTAGAGTAAATCATTCGAGGGAATAGGTTTGTATCAGGCGCGGTCCCAGCCTATGATTTTGGGGGGGTCACCATGGGTGCCGAGGAATATTAGGGAAATATTTAATTGATACTCTTAAAACTTTTGACCTTCTAATGATGCACACTTTTTAAATAACTGAAGCTCTTTTTAACTTTGTGGTCTTTTCTCACAGTTCGTCGCAGTAACTAAGCTAGAGTAGGTACCTACCCTTACCAACTGGGTTAGGTCAGGTTAAAACAGTGACATACAGAACAGAACAGCGCGCGAGCCGAGCGAGCGAAACGAGCGGTACCGTGGCAGTGTCCGGCGAGCGCTTTTCTTGTCTACTCTGAAATGACGTGCCCCACTACCGCATTTTTCCATCCAAGTTCGCAAATAGTTGGCTATTTAGTATTGTAAGGACCCCAAAGTATGCATTATTTGGGGTCGCGCGGTGGTACTTTATGATGCTGCCAAATTTGGCCGCCAGAATTTGATAAATAATAAGCATTGGGACAGTAGATTATGTAGGGTGAGAAGAGTGAGCGAAGCAAACTCGATAATTTTAATACCCCGTCTCGGATAGGTTAGGATTTGATTTACATTTTCAAACAGAAATAAGAGTTACAATGTCGACATAAGCAGGAAAGGCCAAGCAACTAAGTATGAAAATGTAGAATACACGAGCGAGCGAAGCAAGCTCAAAAATTTTGCACACTCTCAGATACGTTGGATTTGCTTTTGATCATTCCAAAAGCACTAAGAATGACTTGCTTTGTTGACTCATGAAGAAAAGCTCATGAATCAAGACAAGCGTCCCTCACAATTTTAGCCCGGCCTTGAATAGGTTCTGTTTTCTTTTGACCATTCGATATACAGTCACTTCCTGTAGGTATAATAGTTTAAAGAAAACAGAATTTACTTTGTCGAGCAGGTTTTGAACGAGCGTAGCGGTGCCCAAATGCCCTAGTTCGCTTAATAGGCTTTTTGCATTATTTTTTTGTAATGCCCAACGGAGTTACTATGTCTCCAGTACCTACAGTTTTTAGTTAGTAAGACAAGTAAATCATTCAAGCTGTTGACAGTATGGAAAGATTTTAGGGGGTCATGTTCTGGAAATGAAAATTTTGGCAGCAACATATTAATCACAATTTTATCGATCGATAATGCCCCAATCCAACAGGGGCGTCAAAACTTTTGTAAAAAAGAAAGCAATAGAACAAATAATTATTTGCTGCGCGTGTCGTTTAATGGAAAGTTGCGGTTTGCTGGGTGGTACCTACACTTGTCTGCTACGCTTGAATTTGGCGCCCCCTGAAGGTAGCGCTCGGGGCACATGCTTCGGTTTGCCTCCCCCTAGATCCGGAGCTGTTGGCGGTCAATGTTAATTTCATGACATGATTAATTCTAAGATTTGTCCACGACAAATAGATACCTACTTAGTACTTAGTGATTATCCACCATGCAAGGACCAGCTTGTAGATTTGGTCATGGGTGGATTTGGTTTCACATAAAGTATCCGTATAAGATCGTCTATTTATTAATATATCAATAAACAGTTAACATTTGACAAATTGAATCGTTAGTTGCGTCCTGAAAAGGAAAACTTAAATTGGAATCCTCTTTTTGAGTTTTTCGCAAATATCTCAAAGACTTTTCTATGAGAGTATGGACTGGACATCTGTGACGTCACATTTTGCTATTTCACCGTATTTCACCTGTTGGAAATATCGTTGTGAAAATTTTACAAGTAGGGTCGCAGTTTTTTTTAGGTTTTATTGTAAGAATAATGATAGATAATGATTGAAAACCAATTTCCGAATATCATTTAATCACTTTAATGATATGACATGCAATCACATAAATTCCCTTACTTGCTATTTTATGTCGAGTGACTATGAGAGTCTAACTCAAACTATACCCTAAGAATTATGATACCACAAAGTCAAAACGTATAAAAATATCAACTAAATGGCGCCTCATACGCCTCGAACAAATCAAAGTAAATTATAATAAAAGTTTAGAAAATCAATATATAAGTAGGATTATTGACTGTAAGCTCTTTAGTTGACTGTATTACGTGTTCCTTCATAAAGAAGAAACCAACATCACACCTGTAATACGCGAGGTGTTAGGCAGAGCTGTAATTATACACAAAATAATAAATGTACTGTTTCAATGGCAAAATCGTTGTTGTTCAAATTGTTGGCAGGAATTTCAAATTATACATTGTGTAATTTCATTGTATATGTTTATTTGTTGTTTAATACACTTCCTGCAGTTAACAGACTGGTCACAATACAAGTAGGTACCTACTAATCAATTATTTTCAAACAGGTATCTACAGCATGTTTTTTTTCTGTAGAGGAGCGAGTAGGTACCGAAAATGAAAATACTTACTAAAACTTATACTGACTCTAAAAGCAATATAAAATAATGAGAAACCGGTAATTACTTAAAAATAATTAATCCACAAAAAGGCCATATATAAGTCTACGCTTGTTAAACCTAGAGCCTAGCCTATAGATAGGTAGGTTTACATGTTAAACTACTTCTTATATTATCTCAACATTGTGCATCACAAATAAGTGCCATCAGATTATAAGTTTACTTTAACATTTATTTTTTTTTGTTTAATCGAATTCAAAATCTTTGTGCAGAACAAAATAAAGACAGCCTATCATTAAAAAAAATACCGAAATAATATCACAACCCATTGAAATAAAAATATAGGTATATACTTATACCTATGTGTAAGGAGATAGGCATTTCACTAGCAACTTAGCTGTAACTGCATGCATTTTTGTGCACAACTATCAGGAAAATATTGATCTCCCAGTCCTTAAAATCTCGTATCTCCAACACCCGAAAAATAAAATCACATAAGAGCAATAAATACTATACTAAAACTAAAGGGCTGCAGCAAATTAATGTAACATAAGATTAATGTCCGAAATTTGTTCAGTCTATAGTAATTACACTTAAATAAATATTAAATAATTTAAATTAAAAAGCACCTATCTCATAGGTACATAAAGTAATTTGGAATACTACAGCATCTACTTATAAGCCCACGTTCACACGGACGTAAAAATATCGCGGCGGGATTTTATCGCGCACTGGATTTTCAACTCTTGGTGTTGAGCCGAGCGTTGAGAATCCGACGCGCTGGGACGCACTCGTCACATCGCGTTGAAAATACACACTGTTGGATTTTCAACTCTCGGCGATAAGCAGAGCGTTAAAAATCAAGTGCACGAAAAAAATATGCCGTGGGAAAAAATCGCCCGTGCATCACACACGAGCTAACTCACATAGTAATGAAATATGAGCAGTCGACTACTAAAGTATGATTACGCGGTTATATAAATGGTTCCTATTTCTAAAGTATACGTGAGATTGCATCTTGTATACTCGACTCTGGGCTATATAGGGTGACTGGTAATTAGTGACCGATACTTAAACACGTGACTTTACTCATCGTTATGAACAACTTTTATTATTGGACCAAACCTGAAATCGCGAAAAAGAAATCAGCTGTTCCCTACAATTTGAAGGGTTAGGGCGCCCGCAGACATACAACTGTAAGTTGGCCAACTAAATCGCAGAGTATACCAATAGGTATAGTGCAAAGATTTCAATCGTAGATTTGCCCTGCCGCGTCAAAAGATGGTCGCGTTTCTGTTTCGTTTTGACACCTCTGAGACAGACAGTGGCGCAGAGACTTGACTTAGTTGTCAAATTCCCGCACATCTTGTCCAACTAAATCTGTTTCTTAGTAACTTACTATAGTTGGCCAACTTATAATTTGTATGTCTGCGAGGGCTCTTAGGCGAACATAAATGTAGGGGAGAGCAATTTTTTTTCGCGGAATCATGTTTGGTCCCATAGTAAAAGTTGTTCATAACGATGAGTAAAGTCACGTGTTTAAATATCGGTCACTAATTACCAGTCAGCCTATATTTGGACACATAAGATTATTATGCAAAAGATACACTATTGTAAAAGTTTACGTATTTATGGAATGACTGAATATCATTAACCAATATTCAAGCGTCATCAGCGGTCCTACAGACTTACGTTAAACTTGTGATAATTATAAATAAGGAAGTTTAATAAATTAATCAATTTCATTTTAGGCTTATTGCGATGATTATAAAGTATCATTGAATGATACAAGAATAGGTAACACAAATCAGAAATAAAATTTCCTTCTTTTAAACTAGCAGGCAACTACAAATTTTATTTTTGAAGCCAAACCCGCCTGTTATAATAATAATTATTATATCACAATCAGCTAATTGATATAAAGAAAACCGATCCTATCGATTTTTGACAAAATATAAATGCCAAACGTTAACAAACGACATAAATAATGTACATAATCTTAAAGTATGGGAACACCATATTATGGTGTTTAGTAACTAAATATTATACAGGGTGGCAGGGACATCGACGCGCACCCTGTTACCAGTGGATTCCCTAAAGTTGAATGATGACGCCGGAAAAAATAAATAAATTGCTGTTCATACATTTTGATCGCGTAGCACTTTTATAGGAAACAGTCTTTTTTTTTTACCGGCTATAATATGTCTTCGTCTGGAATCAAGTGCTGAATTCGTGGTTACAGTTTGCGCGTCGATGTCCCTGCCAACCTGTATTGTAGATCAATATCATTGACTTTGTATCACTTAATAGATATCCGATCACTATGCGGTACCTCTATAAAGTATACCGTTATATACGATCGAAGACAATATAAGTAGACAAATTCGACTTTTGAACCACATTGGTAGCCACACCCTGTGTAAATTGCTAAATTTCTAGCTAATTTAGATCTATCGAGTGATTCGTTAAGTCAATGATGAATACATTACACAAATACCTGCACATAGTATGTGTTCAAGGCATGTGACACTACTTTAACCCATGTTTAAACCTCACACAATGTAGTTATGACTATATAATAAGCAATGAATATACCAGTGACATTAAAGCAATAATTTTGAATGTAAGTGTCATACAAGGCCTTGATGAAACAGCTGCGGACGGATATTCAAGCTGGACTGGAGGAAAGCTGAAAATAATTGGGTTCATACTGAAATAAGGGAAAGGCCATGCATTTGAATAGGAATGACAAAATCAGCTCAACGTAATTCTCTGCAGATAGTTTACTGGCGGGTCTGGAAGAGCATGTCCACGATGGAAGGGTCGGCCAGAGTGGACGTGTCGCCCACGTTCTTGTCGCCCATCGCGATCTTGCGCAGCACGCGGCGCATGATCTTGCCGGAGCGAGTCTTGGGCAGCCCGGGCGCGTATTGGATCACATCGGGACAAGCAAAAGCTCCAATCCTGGACCGCACGCGTTTTTTCAAAGAGTCGACTAAAGCAGCATCGAATTTGGCATCTTCGTTTAGAATAACGAAACAGTAGAGGGATTCTCCCTTGACGGGATGTGGCTTGGACACCACGGCGGCTTCGACCACGCTTATGTCTTCAGTGAGGACGCCCTCGACCTCGGCGGTGGACATCAAGTGTCCGGACACGTTCAGCATGTCGTCAATGCGGCCCGTCACCCACAAGAACCCATCCTCGTCTCTCTTGGCGCCTGGAAATAATAGAGATCGTCATGTTCTAACTCATAGGCTGAAAATAATTTGATAGTTTTGAAAGACATAATATACATATAATATAACAATAAAGGGCTGGTATTATTGTGAGTCAAGGGAATTAATCAAGCAAATAATACTCTGAAACTAAGTTAATAGCTTATGCTTCGAATTATCAACAATGCTTTTATATACTTGCCGTAAGAGCAAAATATTTTGCAAAGGGTAAAGATAATATTTTACATTATATTCGCATTGAATCGACATGCTATCTAATTGCAGTAGGACCTGTTAGAACCAGGTCTGTATTACTGATAAAAATTATCAATTCATACCATCGCCGGTGCAGTAGTATCCCGGGAACTTCCTGAAATACACGTCTTCATAGCGGTTGTGGTCCTGGAACAGGCTGGTCATGATGCCAGGCCATGGGCGGGCAAACACCAAGTACCCTTCACCGGGACCTTCAACCACTTGGCCATCCTCGTCAATTATGATCGGCTCAACGCCGAAGAATGGGAAACCCTGTGACATCAGACATAAGATTCAAATTCACATGTTTGAAGTCGGTAGGTAAAAGGTGTGTGTTTTTTGGTAAGAAGGACTTACGGCAGCACCTGGCTTCATCGGGGTCGCAGCGGGTAAGCTGGTCAGCACGTGGCCACCGGTCTCCGTCTGCCAGAAGGTGTCCACGACGGAGCAACGGCTTTTGCCGATCACCTTGTAGTACCAGAGCCAAGCCTCGGGGTTGATGGGCTCGCCCACGCTGCCCAGCACGCGGAGAGAATCTAGGTTATGTCTGCAAAATACGTGCGCAGGTTAATAACCTAAAGGTTTCGTAAATTAAATAAGTCATGGTTAACTAAGCACCACATAGGTAGGTACCTACGTTTTATTTCATCATCAAAAATTGACAAATTAGAGTCTGCGTAACCTCTCATATAGTGAAGGATACCTAAGCGAACAAAAGTGTAACATTTAGGAGTTGATCTGTAGCCTGTGTAGTTCCAGAATAATTGAAGCAGTCTGTCGATATCTGCGCCATGACCGATAATATAAAGTTAGCCTGTCAGCTCATGTTAACTTTGTTCTTGCATCGATCGAATAAGTGGGTGTACGCAAATAGAGTTTCGTTCATAAAGGCTTGTGCAGACCAGCGCGACTTGTCGCGCGACGCGACACGAACAATACAATTTCTAAGAAAACTTCACAGTATAACAATAACCGGTGTCGCGTCGCGCGACAAGTCGCGCTGGTCTGCACAAGCTTTAATGCTCACTGCAGTTAGCTTATGTAAACATCTAGACCTACTTTTGCGGCGCCTTTTATGTGCTTTTCAGAGCCAGCATTCATCGATGAATTATTAATTGATTACTATAGCGATCAATTTCCCTGTAACTAATGACGATTTATGACCATATGCCATTGTAGTTGAAACACCTAGTAAAAGCTGTCATTTACTAGGTGATTCAACAGTTTGTCGTGACTCATAAGCAGTTTACCTTTTGGCAATTTGTTAGACCTTAAACACTCTCATGACTGTCGCAATGGCCGCGAGAGTGTCAGAGTTCTAATCGTACAAATCGTGATCGAAATCTGCATACGTTCAATGAAACGGAACGCCTGTCAGGGCTCCTAATTTCACCATAATGTCTAGGAACATTGTATGAGTTTTACAGGATAACAAAGAATACAAGTCCTTTACGAGATCATATCTTTCAGATAAGTAGGTCTTCTTGCAACATTATAAAGAGATGCTTTCTTATGTGCAATCTGTAGGCATAAAAAGTGATTAGTACTAGATATGCAACCAGGTCGAGCTTTACAAATGTTTCGAATCAGCAGCTCTGATCATGCGCCGACCTCTGCTAACAATACTTGTGACCCTAAATATGCGAATCAGGATGTGCCACTGGCATTAAGAGCGTTCATTCTAAAAGTTGGCAACGTCGCAAATAGCTGTCAAATATTTACCGGTTTTAATTAATTTGGCAATATTACTTGTACGAGAATATCGCAAATTAGTGACCATACAGTAGTATTGTCAAATTAATCAAAACAGCGAAATATTTGACCGCTATTTGCGACGTTGCCCACTTTCAGAACGCACGCTCTTAAGTGCATGTCGCTCAAACTTGCACAGTTAACTCCACACTTAGATGCTTGAAAAATCATCGGCAGTAGCAAATATTTTTATTTTGGTTTAATACGAAACCAATAAACAATAAATAAAGTCACGTAGAACTAAGAACCCACAATTTCTCTGACTCCTACATGACACAAAATTTTATACTAATTAAGAGGGTTTATCCTAAAAGTTGGCAACGTCGCAAATAACTGTCAAATATTTACCTGTTTTGATTCATAGAGCAATATTTGTGCTGCAGAAACGAGCCATTCGAGCAATATATAACCTAAGTTGTTCACTGAGGGATAAATTTAAGGAAATAAACATAATGACAGTCGCATCTCAATATGTTTATGAGAACCTGATTTATGTAAAAAAGAATATTAATCTATATTCTAAACACAGCGACATTCAAAGCATAAATACTAGAGAAAGAACTGAGCTAAATTAAATTTAAATCATTTATTAAACAGAAACTATGTCAAAAAGGTTTCTATAAAGTTAAAGATTACTTAGTTTTTTTAATGAGTTGTATTGCATTATGTGGTTAGCTAGCGACCTCGGAAATTTATCATTTTATTCTTGTCTGAGCAACCGGCAGCAAGTTCGTCATGTTCCCTTAGATGTCACTGCTTGCGGTAGCGTCGGGGGTCGGGTTGCCTTCTTCCCTCAAATATGGCGATGGGGGTAATGGCTGATCTTTGCGTTATGCTCGTGAACGGGTGCTGCTTGTGGTGACTGGTCGTCTTGCTGACCATGGTTTTGTTATTAGTAACTGTATATTTATATTATTTATTTTTACTTCGATGGTCCTTTTTTTTTTTTTTTTTTTTTTTTGGGTGGGAAATCATCAAATGACTCCTCCCGCTCTGGGCAGAGCGAGAGGGAGTGTCAGACTTTTACTGACTAAAACCCACCCGTGTTCCTTCCGTTGCCTATGTGCTGGGGCCGCGATATCCCTCTCAGACAAACCCGCAACCCCAGCAGGCATTGGTCCTTCCGGACCCCGTCAGTTGTTGCTGACATCCCTTTGAGGCGCGCGTGGAACACGACGCGCCGTCGACCCGGGCCTGGTCCTTATCGGACGGCGAGCTGCCCATCGCTCACCGTCCGCAGGCCCGCGCCTACGGTGGCCGGAAGTCAGCTTGTGACTCCCGACGCCCGGGGCGTCTCCTGCGGCGACTAGGGGCGCGAGGGCGTGCAGCTTCAATCTCCCTCGCGCGCTCCGCCTCCTCCTTCGCGAGTATAACTGCTTCGCAGAAGGAGGTGACGGCCTCCCATGCACTCTCGCTCCGGACCATGGCCTGAACCAGGGCCGGACGCGAGAGATCGCCGCCGCCGATCGCCTCCGTGAGGACACGGCGGTGCTCCGCCCAAGCCGGGCAGACCTCCACCGTATGCTCCACCGTGTCCTCCGGGCGATCCACACAATGGTGACACCCGGGCGTTTCCTCCCGCTTGATCCTGAACAGGAACCTCCCGAAGCAGCCGTGTCCGGTGAGGACCTGCGTCAGGCGGAAGGTGAGGACGCCGTGGCGCCTCTCCAGCCACTCCTCAAAGAGGGGCCTTACCGCCGCAATTGTGGCGTGTTTATCATTTGTGACTTCGAGTTACAGCTTTAACAGCTTTATGTAAGCGGGCACGTCCTTTATGCCTGGAGGCTTTTATTCGGATATTAAGTTCTGTTTACTTTTTATTTTCGCTTGAGTATAGATTTCGATGATTATTTTGTTGGTATATTGGCGTGTGCTAGCTGGCTTAAAGCAATTAATTTAATTTAATGTTTTACGTTGCATAATGTACATTATTTTGCATAACTACTTTGTATAGAATCAAGTTTTTCTAACTGAACAGACAGCTGTGCTGCTGGGGAGTTTGTTGCGCCACTTCTTCTTCCCAGATATGCACTAGGAAGTGGTCGTTTTTGGGGGACTGTCTTATGTAATTTTGACGTTTGAAAAGTGCTGATTCTCAGCTAATTTTGAATAAATTAATTTTGAATTTGAATACTGAATAGAAATAAAAAATGTGGCGAACTAGAATATTAATAATGAATTGCAATTATAACATTGAATTTGATGTTGTACCCAGTTTAGGTGTAATAAACGCATTTGGAAAGTTACTGGTCTCAGTGCCTATTCGTAATCCTATTACAATGGTTTTAATTCTCCATGAAGCGGCATTGCGTAGTCATATAAAATGAGACATTTGTAAAAGCTCTATCTATGTTATTGGTTTCTTGCAGATATTCATTCACTCTACCGAAGAAATGGCTGGTTTAGAGCTAAGCGCTCAGCATTCTTGGGATCGTCGCGTGGAGAAAGTCTCCTTCTCTGTGAAACACAAGTACACCACTGAAGACGCTCGTCAACTGTCGATTCGTCAACGACGATGCGTGTTTGCTGATGAACTGCACTTGGAGACATCTAATATTTACACTTAATCCGCTTGTATGAAACAGTGCCGCATGCAACGGAGTCGGGCATTCTGCAAATGTGTGCCGCATTTTTATCCACCTTTGAGTACGTTATCTTGATTTACGTAATTGTTATTAAGTACAGTCAACAACGAAAGTCGGACACAATATTATTCAAAATTCTGTGTTTATGTTTATTTTACCATAAGTACATTTTCTGTTTTTTGTTTGATGTTTAGTTAGTCAAATAGTTTTTTTTACATCTAAAACAAAATATTCGGTGTTACGATATTAATTATTGCATTTCATAATCAGTATTCTAGTTCGCTAGTTAGCCACATTTTTTATTTCAACACAGTAGTATTGCCAAATTAATCAAAACAGTGAAATATTTGACATCAATTTGCGACGTTGCCCACCTTCAGAATAAACGCTCTTATTACATCTCTCTAAGTTCGATTTGTTCTCAATTTCATGATTTCACGAAATGTCATTGAATGGAACAAATCGAACTTAGAGAGATGAATGATTCTAATTTTGTAAATACATATTTGCTATGGTCACGAATCATATTTTGATCAAGATGCAACCTGACACTAACCTGCAATTTGCATAAAACGTAAGAAATTTTTTGCGGGCAGCCTTTGCGGATCAACCCTAATAATAATATCGTGCCGAACTCCGGGCCGACTCTTGGTCACGGTGCCTAATCGGAACGGAGTTGAGCCAAGTAGACTATCTCAATCGGAGTAAGTTTTGAGAAAATTGAGTTTATGTAAATTTTTATTTAAGTAAACAAGGCTATAAAAAGAAATCTTTGTGGTTCTTTTTAATGTTTTAAGTTAGATAGAGCTATTTGGCTTATACCATTAGATGCGAAATTGTTATATGTAGTTTTTGAATGGTATTAAAAACACTATCTCAGAGATAGCGCCTTTCGGCTTAGCAGGGCAGTACCTATAGTGCAGAAGTGTGTGCGCAAACACAGATGCACTCCTCTTTTCTCATCCATATAGTCCGATGGGACAGCAATTCGACACGACTGGGGAGAGATCAGGCGCAGGACCAATGGCTTTACGTGCGTTCCGAGGTACGGGGGTGTCACACCACCAACTTCTAAACTCCGGGTTGCTACTAACAACCAGATTAGCTCACTTTGACTTACCTCTTTACTAAATCGTCTCCGAACTTGTTGAGGGCCCTGATGGCGGTGGGGGCCGTGTAGAACTGTGTCACCTTGTACTTGGCACAGACGTACCAGAACCGGTCATTTTCGGGGAAGAACGGGGTACCTTCGAACTGAAATAGGTATGAATCATGTTAATGTCTCTTTGGTAAAATGGGATCTAAGGCAACGGGTAAATTTTACAAGTCCTATCGATTTTTTGCTTTGTCTGTGGCTTTTTGTCCACAGCATGCATATAAAATAATGTTTTAAGCACCTAGGTCCTTTCAACAAGACCTAATCAAATAAAACATTAGACGACTTGAATGAATCAATACATAAAATAAAAAACTTTATTGTTCAAGAAAGCAGTACCGTCAAACGGGGTGAATAGATAGGTTTTCGATCTTTTTTAACGATTTTCATAATGTTGCAGAATTGATACACATTTTTCTAAGCATGTATTTGTTGAGTCTTGAGCCAAATTACTGAAATATATCCATTTTTATTCGGATATGTTTATAGTTAATAAGAAAAACCTCAAAATATACGTGATTTCTATTTAATTCCCATCGGGGGACAAAAATCACGCCTGAGGGGTGATTAGAAAAATTTCGTAGGGCTGCCTCATTGTAGTTTCCCTGATTAATGAGTATTGTTAAGATTAAAGTAAGCAAATGAAACTCGAGTAGGTATCTTATACAAAATAATATTTATTTACTAAAATAATATTTAATTATATAAACCACCAAAAACATTTAACATTCATAATTTTTTTTCTGTATTCTCAACTGCAATGGTTAATGAGAACAACGGATACTAAATTCGAATTTGGGGGTAGGTACCCAGCGCCTTAAATGACGGCGATCTTCTTCTTCTTCCTACCAACGGTTCTTAAACTTTGTGGCAGCCCTATCATAATCATGTCTAATCACCCCTCTTTCGTTACTAATCACCTCTTTCTCGTGTCTATTTACCCCTCAGGCGTGTCTAATAACCCCGAAAATTTCAAGAAAATAAGGCTTACGATTTATGAACAATTTAACATATTATTGCATGTTCTAACTTCAATTTATACAGCACAATACATTAATAATAACACAGACCGCAATGGAAAACTAAATTTAAACGAATAACACCAAAATACAATTACATACGATCAAACTCCCGCTCGCGGAACTCACTTCTTTTGTTGTCAACTTTGACGTTCAGTTTTTACGACTTTTTGCGATGTTGCCACGCATAAAACGTTCCCAGACTAAGAAAAACAATACTACGAAATTGCTAAAGAAGCGGGTTTTTTGCTGGGGTCACCGAGTTTGCCATAAAAAACGATTGAATAAAAACCAAGTCTTTTTTTCTATTCCCCCCGTGAGTCCGATTCACCCCGATGGACGGTACTAGCCTCTACACTTAGGGTTGCCAGGCCCAAAAATAAAAAATCTGGACACAGATTCATATTTAGCCGGACATTTTGTCCTGAAAGCCTGACACTAGACTTTAAAAAAAAAGATTTATTTTTGTTTTTATTACTGTTATTCGTTTGAGAATTACTTACTCTACTCTTATATTTATGAATCACATTATGTTCTTAATAAACTAAGTAGGTTATTTGTAACTTCTTAACATAGAAAGTAACTAAAACGATCAATAATCAGCCTTCTTCATTACATTGAAAGTAATTAAAACAATCAATAATCAGGCATCTATTGGCGGGGCGGGGTTGACCAAAAGCCTGACAAAACCCGGACAGGCCGGACTTGTGTATATTTGGCCGGTTTGTGTATGATTGTAAAAACCCGGACAGGCCGGACTTGTGTATATTTGGCCGGTTTGTGTATGATTGTAAAAACCCGGACAGGCCGGACTTGTGTATATTTGGCCGGACATGATTGTAAAAAGCCGGACATGTCCGGTTACAGCCGTACACCTGGCAAGTATCCACACTAGGGTTCCCTGTGTCGTGGAGACTATAGTCTCCTAACTGTGCGTTTGCATTGGCGAAACATCGCAACAAAACATGTTGAAATCTCCTAGAGATTTCAACATGTTTCAAAATTTGTTACATGTTGTGTTACATTTTTCCTGTCAAAATTTGTATGGAACATTGACAGAAAATAGAGATTCCAACATGTTTTGTCGTGAATGTTTCGCCAATGCAAACGCACAGTTAGTCTTACAAGTTACAACTTTATAACATTCATAGTAGGTCCTATAGGTGGCTAGGGGTACATACGTAACATAATCGTTTAATTTTTAAATCAAGTTTATTACTTCCTTGGTACCTACATTGTTTCTCTACTGTTTACGATTTGGCAATGTCCCGTCAACTAAGTTACAAGGTTACTGTCTTGTCATAGTTAATGTCAAGTACCTACTTACATGATAATAAATTAATAACTTGAAATGACGAACGTTTCCGCGTTAATTTTCGAGCTTATCAAATCAATTATTTAAACAGATTTCATAACGTTTAAGTTACTATAAGGCGTTTGCAAAGCATTCAGTCAGGCCTAAAAAATATAAGAACCAAAATCATTTATTTTAAAGATTTTAAATAAACCAACTACAGGTACTTTTGAATTGTCGGTCAGTCAGAAAGATGAAGCTAGAAAGAGGAATGCTTCAAACACGAAAACTCTACATTGTAGTGCCTACGTCCAAAAATAAGAACATAATATACTTATTTTGTACACTACAGGCACATTATAAGTAATTGCAGATAATTACATAATATTGTATTTACACATTTTACACAATAATGATGACGTCTAGATGATACGTGATCTAACGTTCTCAGAATAACGGTGAAGTGGAGGTCATCCATGAAACGTAAGAGAAACGGCGGACCCGATAGATGATGGAGTAAGTATCAAGTGAATGTGACCCCAAAGTCAAAACACATCAACATAGATTTGTGATTTGTGTTACTAATTAAATAAACTAATCAATTACAAGAATTAATTAATGTCGTAAATTGCCCACACGAAGTTTTGTTATTAATTAAGAAATAAGTTCATTAATAAATGATAATTTTCCGAATTACTAGATAATGATCTGAAAACACAATGCAAGTTTATTAGCCCCGTCTGCTCCGATGAACCTGTCCTAACCTGTAACGAAATCACGAAAGGAATTGCTGGTTCGTCCCTGCGATCTAATCAGCGACCGATCGGTTAGTTTCGTATCCACTCATACCAAGGTAAAATGGCAATTTCTCTTGAGGATCAGCTGATATGAATCTTAAATGAGTTAGACAAATTTTAGTAACACTTACCATGACAGAAGTAGCTGCATTGGCCATGGGTCCGTACACCACGTAGGTGTGTCCGGTGATCCAGCCGACATCAGCGGTGCACCAGTAGGTGTCCTTGTCGCGGTAGTCGAATACGTAGCGGAACGTAGATGCCGCGTACAACATGTAGCCAGCAGTCGTGTGCACCACCCCTTTTGGCTTACCTGTGGAACCACTGACGCAAATAATCATGATTAGAGCGAGAAAAGAGAGGCCTATGCCCAGCAGCGGGGTAGGGCTGCGAACGATGATGGTGATGATGAGAAACAATTTGAACAAAGGTCTTAAAAACAACTTTTTGCTTAATCAATGTTTACCTGGTGTACAGCATAAATAGAGGATCCTCAGGAGACATCCACTCTGGAGGGCAGATGGTCGATTGACCTTCCAGAATATCATGCCACCAAATATCTATATCTTCATTCCACTTGTACTGGAAAGAAAAGGACAGGTAAAAGATTTATCTAGGAGTTCCGTCTCGCAAAGACATTGCAAGTGCACTATAGTACACTCACACGTACACGTGATACACTACTTGTACTTACAAGGGTTCTTACGTCATCGGGAAGCTGTCCGCAAGGCGTAACTCTATCCAGGTGGGGAACCACGATGCACATGTCAACATTATGGTTGAACTTTGTCCTGGCTTTTTCCAAAGCATCATCGCATGTGGTCTTAAGGACAAGCAGCTTCTCTCCGCGCCAGCCGCCGTCGGCCGTCACTAGAGCCTTAGCTTTGCAATCAGACATCCGTTCTGCCAGCGAGTCAGCAGAAAAACCCGCAAACTGAAAATATCTCGAGTTGAAGTCAAAAAGGCATAAAAACTGATGACTGATCTTTGTGCAAAAAGTTTTTTTAAATGTATTTAACATGTTTTTTAATTGAACTTGAATAAAAACTAATCGATTATGGTGACGAAATCAATAGGGATGGACTGTCTTCCAGATCACATTGTATCATAGTATTCAAAACTTACCACCACGGAATGAACAGCCCCGATTCTAGCACAGGCCAGCATGCACACAATCGTCTCCAAGATCATGGGCATGTAGATGGAGACCCTGTCGCCCTTGCCGATGCCGCGCTCGCGCAGGCCGTTAGCGAATTGGCACACCAAGTCCATCAATTTCAAGTATGTAATGCGGCTGTAATCCTCTGGATGGTTGCCCTCCCTGCAAAGGAAATTATATCAAACAAATGCTCCGGTAAGTTGAAGGTCAGTATGTTCACGCATAGGCAATCAGCTATTAGTAACCTTGAAATAATTGGTCATTATTGCACAAGAAAGTCTGTAAAGTGAACGTTTGTCACTTTGTGAGAGGCTTGAAGTTTGGACCATGTATTGTAAACTAAAAACTAATTGGACACGCTCTGTTTCAAATGAAGTAACAGATGCATGATTTGTAAGAGGACATAAGTATGCAAATATTACGTAATACATTATGAGTTTTACAATAAGTATTGACCGTAGACACGATTAAGGTTATATAACAGTAATATTTTAAACCCTTGGGACCGTCACTAAGGATTTGTATTTCAAAGTGCACCCTAATCGTCTAATTAAAATTAGGGGAGAATTTTCATTTCGCAAATGAGTTTCATTTGATCTGCCATCCCTTGCATGTCTCGAATTAAGATAATCCGTCCCGGGCACCCCCGGGCTGTCCCGGGGGGTCTCCTTGCAGTGCCTGCCTATTCCTAATGCTTAGATGAGGGTGGTCGACGGGTGCAAATGCATAAAAGGGCCATAAAAAATCGATACATTTTAAAGTACCGAATCTCATATTTACAAGCTGCACTTCGTGTTGTATGCTGTCGTAATTCAAGGTTTTCTATGTCGTTAAATATTTCTCTATAATCGCATCGTGTGTCTATTTATCAGAATGACATGCGATAATTTGAATCACCGAAATGCGCGAGGCGCGACATTATCTCGATAACTTGTATCCCTTATTATCTTCACTCTATCTAGGAAACTGTCGAACTGATGACGCAAGAACACATACCTACATAGGTGTATCAAGAGTTGCGATGAGAATTGTAGGATTCATTTGATTCTATATCACATTCGTGTTACAATTCGTTGAAAGGATTTGAAATAAGAAGGAAACTATACGTAAGTATTGGCGAGGTTAACAATACTAGTTTGCCTAGCTCCGTCAAGTTCAAAACTAATACGAGTATCACCTTGTGGTAAACATGAATGGAAAGCATTCATAAACTATTTTGTCCAGTTAGAATCCGATTGTAAATTTCTTAGCACCCACTTTTAAGAGCTGTCTCATTAAGTGCGTGCAGAGATCTTATCATGTATCCGTTGTGTCTGTTACGTTTAAAACGTATTTTTGATTTGCTTTACAAACCTACGCATAAATGAAGTACAACTTTTTAAACATTCACAATCGTGTCATCAGTAACCCTCAAGTTTTCAAGCGTAACTACTAAACGGCTGAACCGATTTTGATGAATGATATGTTGTTAGATTCGTCTTAATTGTCACTGGGTATATTAAAATAAAAAAACTTCCAGCCCTATCAAGTGGAGTATCAAAATGAAGAGTTTTAAAAGATGACTACAATTACAAAAATACAATTCTCATCAGAAAAATCAAAACACCTGGCAAGTTTATGTTTTGTAAGGATTATTAGAAAAATGTGTATATTTAGGAATATATTTCAAATGTCGTTTAATAGTGAATAATAAGAGGTTATCAAATCCTAATGTTAATGTTCTAAATTCAAATGAAATTTTCATAGGTTTCGTATTTTGTTTAACAAGTAATTTTTACCCTGTATGGAGTACAAAGGAAATTGATAAAACAACACACGTAAATGAAAAAAAAAGCTAAGAAACGTTTATTTAATAACTTGTATTCCCTCCCCGAGCTCTTATTACTGCTTCCATACGGTTCTTCATCGATCGGATGAGAGTCATGATCAAATGTTGTGGCATTCCATTCCATTCCTCTTGGATTGCATTTTGCAGCTGGCTAAGTGTTTCTGGGGCAGGATCTCTTGCACGAATTCGTCGTCTCTTTAATTCATCCCATAGATGTTCAATTGGATTCATGTCTGGGCTTCTTGCTGGCCATTCCATAATACCGACCGACTTCGGTAACATAATTTCATACGAGGGTCGCGGTGTGAGCCCTAGCATTGTCGTGCATGAATATGAAACCGTTGAAAATAAAATGTGCATAGGGCATCACGTGAGGCTCAAGACACTGTTCGATGTACCGATGACTGTTTAGTGCAGGCAGACGTGGCCCAGACACAAAGACAAGCTCTGTCTTATTCCTCCCCAAACCGTCTACGAACCGCCACCATAGCTGACCTTTTCTTCAATGCAGAATTGTGCAAAGGGTTATCCATCTCTTCTGTAGACCTTGTTCCTTCCGTCGTTCCCATACAGCATAATTTTACACTCATCAGAAAAGAGGACTTTGTTCCACTGGAGGTATGACCAATTTAGGTGCTCACGTGCAATGTTAAGGCGCGCTCTTCGATGGTCTGCAGTTAATTTCGGCCCATTTGCTGGCTTGTGTGGTAGTTGTGGTACCAGTTCCTTCAACCTTCTTCTAATTTTAGAGTCACTTACAGCCACCGTACAACTGTACAACATGAAGCTGCTGCTGAAGTTGAAAAGCATTAAGGCGTCGATTTCGTAAAAAAGTTGTTACAATAAATCGATCATCTCGCTCAGAAGTGACCCGATTCCTGCCAGATCCTGATAGCGTTTGTAGACTCTATGAACAGACGACAGGCTTAGATGCAATCTTTCAGCTACAACACGCTGACTAAGTCCAAAATCCAGCAATGCCACCACTTGGGCGGCTTCTGCTGGCGAAGTATCTATATGTTTTAGAAAAAAAACTTTTTGTACACACACTGTATACAGAACACAGAACAAAAAGTTTTAAGATAAGCGCAAATTTTTAGTTTTCAAATGTGAAATGTACTCCAACTCTAAACACACATTATTTTGTCTCAAAACATTGAATCATTTAATTTCTAGGAAACAAATGAAATTCTAATTTAGAATTTTCGCTTATCACTGTAATGGCCAAACTGCCAGCTATACAACCATGTGATTTTATTCATGGAATGAAAATTAGGATAGAAACCATAAAAACGGAAGTGTTTCGATTTTTCTGATGAGAAGTGTATGTACACGTATACACTTCGAATGAGAAATGATAAAAAACGAAAAAGCTGAAAACAAAACACAATTAAGTTACAATAAACAAAACACAAATGCAATACCAACATTCTATTGATTTATAATACTGGTTTTTCTCTTTTCAGTTAAGTAAGTACCTATGTGTTTTTGCAGTCGGTTTTTTTTTGTATTTTTAATAACTTAAGTATATAATCTGTTTTTATTGATGATGTATTGATGACTTACGAGTTGCCAAACATAGTTATTATTTACCTACAATTGCAGTTAAATTTGGTAAGTATGTATATTTCTTGTTTGAATTACAGCTATTACAATGTGTGTCAATCCAAGTAGTGAAGATCCCTAGTATTCATCATTGTGCTGCTGAACAATTGAAAACTTCTTGCTATTGAAAACTATGTATTTGAATTTTAAAACTACAATAGAACAACAAAGCCTAGCTGGGTATCCGTTTCCTTACACAAATCTATGAAAGATTTAATCTAAAAATATTTTGATTTTAGGTTGACGCCATTCCGGAAACCGAAATGCTAATAATTTCACGAGACTTCCGGTTGCGCGAGTTGTGCCAACGCAGCCTAATGTTAAAATATTTGTTGGTTGGTAGGAAGAGCAACTTTAACTAATTGAGTAACAAACTATGAAGCTAAATACGCTGTCGTTAGTGAATGGTCATGAGATTTAAGAATGTACCTTAAATCTCATGACCATTCACTAACGAGTATTGTGTGTCTGACCGAGTAATAAGGTTAAGGTTAAGGTTAAGGTGGAAGTTAAAGGTTATTTAGTACTATTGTATAAATTATACGTCTATATGAAGTAAACAGCTGAATGCCCTTTACGCAACCCACTGTGTTTTGGGATGTTGTAAAAGGAACGCCTCAAACAACAATGATTTTTTAGATTTGTTTTATGCTGTATAAGTACATCCTCTTTTAATTGAAACCGTCCTATAATAAGTATGGTTGCCACCTCTTGTTAGTCTAAATCCGGGAGAAAAAAAACGGCCACTTTTTAAAACTTTTTATTTTATTTTGTTATTATATTTTCCATTTGAACGTAGATACTTCAAAATATCTAGTCTTGATCACGCAAATTTAAAAAACTCGCTCTTTTAAAATTGAAAACTATATATAGGATTTCTGCCTTTTCAAATGTTCTTCATAAAAGCGGTTTCTTCCTTTTGTCCATATATCGAATAATTTACTGAAAACATGGACAAATCGTAGTTTCGGGTGTCGCGAGTTTGTGACTGCATTGGCCAATAGCGCGGTCGTATGATTTTCGCTACTGTCAATTATTCCGCCAACGCGAGAGAATTTTAAATTCCGGGAGAATTGTGTTTTTTGAAATTCCTTCCGGAAGCCGGGAGATTTAAATTTTCATTCTGAAGTCGGGAGAGGTGGGAACACTAACCGTTAGCCTACTAGAAGAGCCTGCTTTAGAAATAAACAGAACCTTCGCGTTTTACTTTCCTATTTTCTTCTTGTAATTGTATAAAATAAAATTAACAATACAAACAAGTACCTATTTCTAATTATTGTGCAAATACAATATTTAACAATCTATTGCACGTCACGAATGTATCTTAATAACTATTACTACGCTTCTCATGAATTTCCGATTCCCATCTGTCCCGAGATGCGAATATTGGCATTATATAAATTCTTGTATTAAGTTCCGCTCATTACGCAGGTGACGTTGATAACAACCTTACAATCTAACACAATTATAGTTACATTTGTTTGACATTGTATAAGTGCAAGCAAACCGTTCACTCCATGCCGCCCTGCAGTCATAAATTAAAGTTAAATTACGGAAAAACGTAAACTCTTGGGTTGTTAAGTTAGGTTGGTACCTAATTGCGTTTGCGCAAGGTCGTTGTCTGAAGAGGTCGAGGGTACCGGTATCGATGGGATTCCCCCAAAGGTTTTTATTACGTCATGAATTCATGATGAGTAATCAGATCAGATTCGAATTAAATATCAAGGTAAAGGATATAAATAAAACCGCAGAAAACCAGATTGAAAAATATGTCCAATAAAAGAAAAAAAAAGGCAAGAAACGATCCAGCGTATCACAATATAAAGAAGAATTAGGAACTTTAGACCCGAGAGTTCTTCTGTATGACCCACCGGCCAAAACAACGAACAAAGTGTGTCTCAGAATAGGTCACACTGTTACTTCGATGACCTAGATTCTGTACCTAACTCGGTAAGTACTGACTGGTCGATTTGTACTGAGTAGAGACGATTTAGTACGTTGTGTAGTCATAGACAACTGAAAAGGTAAGAAAGATATATTGTGGGCCTTTTGTAAATAACTATTCCCAATAACATTAACCTCATTACGCAGTCACTGATTAATTTTATTGTGTAATTAACCATTTTTGTCATATATTTTGGTAGTTTCGTTATTATAACTTGGACATAATCTTGTTACCTATATTAAAATCAGGATGTAAAAAAGTTACCTAATTAATTTGAATACGAGTTCATCCTCCTCCCCCCTATGTTGGAGTGACTGAGGGGAAAATATGAGTGGTTGTAGGGGTAACAAGGGGCTTTCCAATGTGTATGCAGGCATTTTATAACATTTTGTTTCTATGTACTTATGTGATTACGTGTAGGTACATAATCTACACTTCTATTAAACATTATCAAGACGACAAGGAACGTTAATAGTTTGCATTATCTAGAATTCTATTGCAAATACTTATGATAACTTGTTTAAAATAGGAAATAAACAAAGTAGGTACTTAGAGCTTATCAAACTCGTTGACAATTATCACATCTATAAGGTCATTTGAGTGAAATTATAGTGCATCTTTCGAAACGGTGAAGGAAAACATCGTGAGGAAACCGACATATCCTAAAATCTAAAATTATAAGACGCGTGACATCTACCGACCCGCAGTGGGCCCGCGTGGTGGATTAAGAGGGCCACTCCCTCTCACCGAGAGGAGGCCAGTGTCCCAGTAGTGGGAACATTTTATGCTGATTATGTTATAGTTCATCTATAAGAGCGTTTATACTGAAAGTGGGCAACGTCGCAACAAATATTTCGTTGTTTTGATTAATTGGGTAATATTTCTGTATGGAAATAAGTAATATGGTTAACTTGTTAACTAGAATATTAATAATGATTGATGATTGTTTCCAATTTATACTTTTTTTACATCTAAAACTAAATATTCTGTGTGACGATATCAATTATTGCATTTCATAATCAATATTTTAGTTCAGTGGTTAGGCATATTTCTTATTTCCATACAGTATTATTGCCAAATCAATCAAAACAGCGATATATTTGAGAGCAATTTGCGGCGTTGCCCACTTTCAGTATATGCGCTCTTAAGTATTGAAACATTATGATAAATTCCGATAAAGATATTGTTTGTCTTGCTTAACAGACAACATCTAGATGTCACCTCTATAATTGTTTTTATACTCAGGGCCTCTACATATTATCGATATGTTTTGGATGGAAGCTTACGTCAGCGTCAACCAGCGGTTTAAGTATAAGCAAAGAAGTTTTAGACCAAATGCTGCCTAAATGCTTAGGAAAGGTAACTGACATTAAATATTCAACAAAGACTGACGCCATACTTCGAATAGCGGAAATGGAATAGCAAAAGGACATGAGGCCCAAAACTTGACAACAGACGGCTAAGACCTGTGACCTGAATGATCATGGTCTAAGAACCTTTCAAAATGGAGGCCGCAGATATTATATTAAAGCCAATCATGAAGCCCAGGAAATTTGTCATACAGACAGCCCAAAATTGACAAAAAAAAAGCTGTTTCATAGAAAAGTGCAATACTAATACATACGCGGTCAAAATGTATGGAGCAGCTGTTTTTTTTTAAATAACTGACGAAAAATTTCCACGCAGGGGGTTCAGAATCATGTACATGTATCCATGGTAACCGGCTTCGCGTCGATGTCCCGGACACCCCGTATATACAGGATGGAAAACATCAATGGGCCCTAAAGGGGAACCACATTAAATCCATAAGATATATTATTTGTACATAAAGCAAACGAGCCTTTATTTAAAAAAAATAAACAAAACTGCGTTCACAGATTTCTCGACAAGGCTACCTTAACCATGAATCGAACCAGCTAAACATTTAAAAAATTAACACTCGCTATTTTATTCTACTAAGTAATCGATAGGATTATTGTTCTGGATAAAATCTCTCTATTATATAAACATTTGGTCTTAGAAATAAAAAATATCATAAAATCTAACATACATTTTATTTTATCATTAAATCTAATAAGGACACGTAACATGAAAGAAAATTACGGATACACAATTACGAAATGGAAGCAAAACAAAACAAAATCGATAAAAATTGCCAAAATGGTCGTTCGAATTTGAAAATTGCAATTCCAGAACGCCTCGTCTAAGAAGGAAATGTGCATAGAATTAATATTAAGTACCAATTAAACGATTAAATTATGTAAGTCTTCAACAAGGTACTTAGCTTAGAAGGTTACGACAAATTAGCAAGCTTGTACTCTAACATCCAAGGACGTTCTACGAGTATGAATACTCGTAGAACGTCCTTGGATGTTAGAGTTATAAGAAAATTATAAAGTGTATTTTACTTGTTGAAAGTGAACAGTTCTAGTCTACGTAATGTTGATTAAAGCCCTTATGTACTAAATATAAGATTTCATGGATATCTTGTACGACAGACGAGTGTAAGACCTAATATTTCTTGGAGAAATGTTATCTTTAACATTGACTGTATCGATGAGTAGAATAAAATAGCGAGTGTTTATTTTTTGAATTTTTAGCTGGTTCGATTCCCGGTTTAGGTAAGCTTGTCGACAAATATGTGAATGCAGTTTTGTTTCTTTAAAAAAAAATAAAGGAATGTTTCCTTTATGTAAAATAATCTATCTTAAGGATTTAAAGTGGTTTCTCTTCATGGCCGATTGATTTTTTCCACCTGTATATGCGTCAGCGTTCTCAAGTACTTACCTACGTGCTAATACGCATAGTTAAGTACGTGTAGTTAAGCATTGTAGAAGATACTTTGTATGCATTATCTTGATGGGAAAAGGTGAAGAGATGCGTATCTATGGCTCTTCATAACAAAATGTTTTTGCAATTCCTCACTCGCTTAGCGACGTACCTATGTAACGGGCTTTGATTGGAATCTCTCTGAGGGATCGAATCCGTAACGAAGCGATCCGGCAGAGAACCAAAGTTGTCGACATAGCTCACAGAATAAGCAAGCTGAAGTGGCAATCGGCCGCCTATATTATCTGTAGAACTGATGACCGTTATTCTTGAGTGGAGACCGCGAATCGAGCTGAATGGCGTGCAATTGGAGAAGTCTAAGTACAGTAGCCAGTGAACTGCTGTAGGCTGATGATGACATATTTTGTATGACAAATATGTCAAAAACACTAAATTGAGAGAACCAATGTGTTGGATAGACGTCCTAGTTCAAAATCGTAATGGTTTTCATGACCATTGATGGCGATTCTCTTGTACACCGAACAAATATCACTAAAATTCCTTACTTTTGGCTATGAGAATCATAGAACTATTCTGCAAAAAAAAACAAAAAATATTGAAGCAACTAAAATCGTATAATTTGACAAACGCGACTCCACGTGGTTCTTGTTTGCCCTACTCCATGATTTTTTTGCGCCGGAGGCGCGCTTGGAGAGCACCCTCGACGTGTTTTTATATGGAAAATATGAAAATTATTACCTACTTATTGAGTTTTAGGGGTTTATGTGTTTTACAAAAGGGGTCCAAAATTTCATTATTTTTGCGATAGGACACACCGTTTTCGAGATACATATAATATAAACAAAAGAAAAGAAAAAAAAAAAGATACAGTAAGTACTGTTTTTGCACCTGAAGTCGAGGTGTTGGTGACTGGTGTGAATTTTAGTTCAAGTGACAACTAATTTTATTCGACACCTTTTTAATCGCAATTAAAAGGTAATAGTCAGATTTAGTTAGACAATTTTTTTTTTTGGTGAAAACGTCAAATTCAAAATAGCAAAATTGGCATTTTCACTAAATTAATAACTCAGTGCCATCGTAGTGCTGTCAAACTAAAATATAGTAAAGTTGTGTCGCTTTAGTCTATTTCAGAATGGGAAATCATCGTTTGACAGGCATAAACAAAATTTTGGTGATTTTTAGTCTAGTTTAAAGGCATTTATGACAAGAGAATCGGCACCATTGTCTCGTCTTCATGCTCGAACATTTACGTCAAAATACTTGTAAAAGTAAAAAATGTTGAGGGTGTTATTATATTGCCCTGGATAAGAAACCCGTATTGTTTTTATGGCCGGCATTTTAAATTGGGTACAAAATGTTGGAAACCCGAATGATGTCCTTTACGCCGATATTGCGTGTCTGCTTGTCTGACCGCGTTGTTCTACACTACGCAACGGATGTTGATGCGGTTTTCAATATCATTTAGAGAATTTATTCCGGAAGTATACACATAAAGAGTATACACATTAATATTAAACTTACATATAAAAAATAAATCTCCATGTTTTGTAAGGTCGTAAAAACTGAACGAAGGGTTGTTATTAGATCTGCTGGGGTTGCGGGTTTGTCCGAAAGGGATATCGCGGCCACGGCACACAGGCAACGGAAGGAACACGGGTGGTTTTAGTCAGTAAAAGTCTGACACACTCTCTTGCTCCGCCCAGAGCGGGAGAAGTCATTTGATAATTTCCCATCCTCAAAAAATAAATAAAAAGGCTTGCTATTAGATGATACAACTTGTGCAAAATTCTATACAAAATAACGAATAGTTATAACCACATAACATCGGCTGTCTGGCTCAGGGAGGCTGTATCTGCTTTATTGATTTAGCGAAGGATGTCTAGATACCTGAGGGATGGCGGCAGGTAACACGGCTGGGAGGGGTGCACGGGGGTGTTGAACGCATCTAGTGCGTCGAGGGTGCTTACATTTTTGCATTGCGCGCGACTAAGGTTGCCTGTCCACTGGAGCGGAGAAGAGAGCAGAGGAGGGGAGCTGTGCCAATATTAACCAATAGAATCTAAACTCCGCTAAACTCCTTCTTTTCTTCGCTCCAGTGGACAGGCAGCCTTAAGCCCGGGAAATCAATCAGCGGAAATGCAGGAACTCAATTTCGCTCGGCCGGGAGAGGTCAAAGTTCAACAAGGAACATTATAGATATAATATTATGTAGAAGCTGATAAAACTAGGCCCCCCTTGCATTGGCTAGTAGTTTGAAAGTTCAAAAAGATGGATGGTTGACCAGAGTGGCCTGGGCCAGGGATCACCAATTAGTTTAAACAAATAAAATGGTGGTACGTTCGGCAGACGTTAACTAGCAATAAAAAAAAAATAAACAAATGGTATGTAATGAATAAACATAAATAACAAAGTATGTAAGTAATTAATATTAATGTGATAAATGTTTTTTTTTTTGTTTTGAACTATCTGTCTGCTGGCTAAATTAAATGACTTAAGTACTCGAATTATTTATTAAAATATTTTTTACCGTTTACAAAATAGGTCCAGATCCGGACCGCGTTACGCTATTTGGTGACTCCTGGCTTAGGCCATTACTTGTAACGGAATTTTGAACATTACCAGTAGTAACTTGGTAAGAGAGCTCAGCAAGATAAATATTACAACTGATAGGATTAGAACCCCAGACATCGCGATCGCTTAGGCCATTCGTTACAAAAATAATATTTTGACGATTGTTAAAAAGTGGCATAAATGCCCAATGGTTATGGTGCAGAGAGGCGATAGGTCGTAAGTTCGAACCCAACGCGATGGACTATTGACGTACCTAGTACCAAGCATAACCATATTGTATTATTTAGAGGAGTAATCAGGAATACTGGTGATGAGACGCACGTGGCCGACCAATACAAAATCGGAAGTGTTGACGACTTCATTTTCTTTACATATTTCCGTTTCAAATTCTGAGGGAATTCCAATGAAAAGGACATAGGTATCATAAACATTAGGTACATATGTATATAACCACAGCTACGTATTTAATACATGCTAATATGTATTAATTACGTCCATTTGATTGTAATTAGGTAAGTAGTAAACTTTTGTAGTGGATCATCTAACTAAACCACTAGGTACCTACACCTTATTTGCAACATGAAAGTCATTGGCAGTGATTTGCTTTTAAATACTTGGGTAATTATTTAATAAATAAAAATATTGACATTTACAAAATAGGTAATCAAGCCTAAGTTTTGGGTATGATTACACATTATGCTGATTGAAAATTCGTCAAACAATGTTACATTTCGCTATGCACTTAACTTGAAGTTATTACATAACACGAAGGTTCATTTTCAGTATTATTAAGCTTGTTCCATTGGAGTATTATGTAGCTGTCTAGGCTGTGGAGAAAATCAATAAGTTCGCGCGCCGTCTCAGTGCATTGCCGCTCAGCTGTCTATTGATTTTTGAAGCTATGCTAACAGAAAATAACTTACCAGTAGAATGCAATTTTGTCTCCAAAGCCGTTCCTCACGTTCCTGTCCAGCACGTTGAAGCAGATGTTCGTCCTGGAGCCCTCCAGCCATTTCACGAATATCCTCCCCGAGTTAACATTAAAATTGTAAGACACAATATTTCCGCGCTGGTATGGTGTTTGCCAATAGAATTCATTCGCTAATTCCGACCAAAATGATTCGGAATTTTCAAGCGATTGCTTGTGCAAGCTTTTATATTGCTCAAAGGAAGGCAGGCGAGATTTTTCGACGACAAAGTCGGTCGGCTCATATACGCGCGACGACATCGCGGACAGCGGCTCTGTGCGGTCGCGCTGAGATCAAAGTGTCGCGAGAGCGGACGTGCGCGCGGGCTCGCGGTGTGGAGCCGAATGGCGAGGCGAGTGGCGACTGACGCGCGGTCGATCCGGCGAGTGCTGCTGTTGGGCAAGTTGGCAGGCGACACTCGGCCCGTAATCACGCCGAGGTGACGCACGCATGCACCGCGCGTGCGCGGCCGGTGCGCGCCTAGCTCAAATACATAAAACCGACGCCAAAGCAGTTCAGACGATATTTTTTAATTTTTTGTCCACACTAAAACTGTGATTTTTGGTCTAAAGTTATTATCAGTATTTAGAAGGATGGCTGCCAGTTCACCTGCAAGAAAATCATACCCTGATTACATAAAGAAATAAGTAGATTTTGCTCATGATGTGAACAAAAATTTAAAATATGCTTGTCGCTAAAGTGCTGTAAGGTAAGCATGTTTCTAATGGTAGTTTTTTATTTTATTAATTAGAATAAAAAAACAGCCCTTTTTTAATATATCTCCGAGTTCCAGGTCAAGACATTTTTGATGATTTTTCTATAGTAGGTACCTCTCACGGTTTCAGTTTATGCCTTACAGTTTCAAGTCTAAAACCGACCCTGTTGAGTAAATAGGATTAACTTGGAACTGTGACATAGATGTGATTTAGATACATTTTTTCCATGTTTTTCTGAGATTCATTCTTAGACCAGATTTCCAGGCTGCAAGATTAAAGGTAATTCAAAACGCAGTTTTATTTAAGTAGTTGAGAATATACTAATCTAATGCAAGATTGCAGTCGGGTTGTTCTTCATCTTTTCAATAAAACATACGACATAACAGATGATGATTCTTTATTAACAAAAACTTATTGTTTAATTAGAGTCTAAATCGCTAATCTAAAGCGTACGTGATGACCAGTCTTTCTTGTGTAGGCTACCATGAAATACATAACTTCATAATAAATTAAAATCAATCTCTAAACTAACCAAGTTTGCCATTAGCACGACTTGAGACTTTCTTGATAACAAACTTGTATTTTGCGTTCTCATATTTTGCACGGAATGGATGCTAACACATGTTCGGGTCGGAATGATTTGCATAGTCAGGCGCCAAAATCGAATATATGTAGATATAATATGTTCGGCCAAAAGCCGCTCGGCTTAACTCTAATAATTGTGCCGAGCCGACCCGAACATAAACATGTTCGGCAAGGATATGTGGTTAACCAAGTTTATCATTCGGCAGAGTGGAATGACAGTCGACTAATAGACATATTCGACTTACGTAATTGCTTCAAGTCGGCTGAATTGTTCAACAAATATTTTTTAATCGAATGTGCCGACCCGAACTGTGCTGACCAACTGCTGGCTACAATAAGCAAAATACTATCATTTTTTTTTTTAAATAAAGTTTTAGAAATCTACTATTATAAAGTTCATCTGGGTCCCTAATATAATCACTATGTGAACTAAAGATATCGGAAGCGCGATCTGTGCAACTTATAAAGCTGCTCAGTCGCAATAAGCAATCGTGTGCTACACAAAGTGTGCCTAGATTTTCCAACAAAAGCAGGATACAGGGTGATCCCACTCTCTTTTAAAAACTAACTGCAAAAGTGTATACATAACTTAAACCGTTAAAGCTATACGTTTATTCAAATATTTACGTACTTACGATCATATTATATATGTTTGTTATTAAGCTTCTTCTCTACCTTCATAGAATAAATAGACAATAATAACATTAAGCAACAATACTTATGTACCGACTATAAAGGGACGTACAATATACCCGAGCTTCAAGCTGTGGAGAATATCATCATGTATATAAAACTATTCACTTAACATACAGTATAATAATAATATTAGAAATATTCTCTTACAAGTTTCACGACCTCTATATGATTGCATTAATATCCACAACTGGTCAAACGGAGGTAATAAATAGATAAATTAGTCCCAGTGCGGTGAGGTACATTTTGGTAACTTAAAATATTGGGCACTTAGTTAATACATTTTAAAATAAATAAACTGTGAGTTCGTCTTTTAAGAATAATATTAGGTAAACCTATAATAATTATAAT
Organism: Agrochola macilenta; assembly: GCA_916701695.1. Classification (NCBI taxonomy): domain Eukaryota; kingdom Metazoa; phylum Arthropoda; class Insecta; order Lepidoptera; family Noctuidae; genus Agrochola; species Agrochola macilenta. The sequence goes on along the minus strand of OU753552.1, from coordinate 13,225,390 downwards.
TCCAATCGGGCACGACAATATTAAGGTGTCCGTGCACACGATGTGATACGTTAACGAGATCTTTGTAATATCGGAAAAATAATAAAATAGCGCGTGGTTTTATTAGCAACGCCTAATTAAATGAGTTCTTGCGCGAGATAACACTTGATCCAAAAATATTAAGTTCATTTATTATTCTATAAAGCATGATAAGCTAGTGTATAAATGTTTAACATGCCGTTGTCTATTATTTTGCAATTGATATAAATTAAGATGATTACTTCACGACGACTACGGTGACAAAGATGATTTTACTTATTACGTCAGAATTCGTTGAAAAATAATGATTATTAATATTTTATGTAATTGAACGACAATCAACTACGTATTGTATATTCCGTTACGTTAAGGTGATTCAAAAACCTACTAGATATGAAGATATTGTGATTGTGAGCTAGCCACCGCTTAGACACACTTATAAAAAACTTCATAAGAAGCAGTTCCCTTGGAACTTGATTAATAAGCAAATTGACTATCAACTTAAATTGTCCGGAAATTAAAGTCACAACTGTCATTCTTGGTCAGTTGTATATAAAGGCTATAACACGTAGTGTCAATCTGCTCTGCGATCAAGTTTCTTGCCTGTATAATGAAAGTATACCCTACTACAAATGTAAACGTTCGATCACACTATCTATTTGGCCCCACGGTTAAGGTCTTATCATTAGATATCGTTTTTGATTCACATCACACTTGAACATGTGCTAGGTGGCTAGCGACATGAGTCTCCGCCGGCGCAGCTTCCGGCCGCAGCGCTTCCACGCGGCGGTGAGGCAGTACACTAGCGCTATGATGGCCAGCAGCGTCATGGCGCGGCTAGTCACACTCGGGCTCTGATGTTCCGCCCCACCAAGCCCACGCGAGGGCGCAGCCCCAGCACCGCGCCACGTCCGTGGCGCAGGCTCCGTACCCTCTATCTCTGGAGCACCTGCAAAATCAACTTCATTCAACTCCCGTCTCATATCCTTACTTCATAACGCAAGCATATTGTGGGCTAACCGCAAAAATTTTGAACATTATTTGCCATTCCCTCATTATAATCAGATTTGGTTTAGCCGATGACTTGCAAAACAACATATTTTTAAATAAAATTTCAACTCTACAAATATTTCCAGTAGGTACAGACAAAATGTGATGTGATACAGACGCCACATTTAACATTGCAGAGAGATCGAAGACGAATTTTCGTTCAATTAGTGCCGAACAAATAGAAATTAAAAAAAAATAAAAACAATTGTGTAATGAAACTGTGGAATGGAACTTCATAGCTCTGTAACATGAATGGATAACATAGCAATGTTCAAAATTGCATATATCTACGTCAAACGAACACACTCATTACGCGACCCCCGTTAGTTTATACCCTTTCATTCATCTATTCATATTTGCGAACCGGTCGCGAGTACTATGCACCCTTTACACCTGACCTTTGGGCCCTCCAAGGTCAGTGTAAACCGTATCGTATAGTAGTGCGAGCCCTCTCGACAGATCACCCCTCACATTAGCGGTACCCCTTTTGTTGTACTTGCGAGTCGCCATTGATTCGCTTTCAAATTACAAAACCACGGGGAGTATATTTATTTAATCCGAACGGACTGACATCACCCGACCCTTTATATCAAACGAGATCATTTATCTTATTTTGATATTGAAAATTACACGTGCGTTACATTGACCGACGATAAGTGTTTAGGACTATGTTTGCAGTCTTCACGCAAATATAGTCCTAAACACTTATCGTAATGTTGTACTTGTTACCTTATTCCGCATGATGCTGTTAAGTTGACAAACACAAAAATGTTAAATGAGTACAATTAGTTTATCATAAGGCCGTCCATTCACAAATAGTATGTTCAGTCAAACCAAGCTTTGCTTCCTGTAAAATTTCCTTTCAAGCAAGTATTTACCTTGCAAACTATTACTAATATTATTTTTTTCACCTTAAAAGATCAATGTTTAAAACTTCAAATAAAAATACTAGTGATGAAACAGACAGCTGTTAGGACGGGCACCGGATATCTGGCCGAACATAGACTAATCTGAGTGAGTTCACGGAGGTGAGGTTCGAACGATAGGGCGGATTAGAGCATCGACAGTGAAGCGGACGAATGATATTTTATTGATTGACTATTTGATTAATCTGCTATTTATTACATTTAGAGGTAAAACATCTTCCTGCTGGGGTTGCGGGTTTGTCCGAAAGGGATATCGCGGCCCCGGCACACAGGCAACGGAAGGAACACGGGTGGGTTTTAGTCAGTAAAAGTCTGACACATCCTCTCGCTCCGCTCAGAGCGGGAGGAGTCATTTGATGATTTCCCAACCTCAAAAAAAAAAAAAAAAAAACTTCAAACATCTTCTTTTTCAATACATGAATAAAATACACTTTTAAGGTTTGATTAGTTATCTACTATTCTAAAGTGTGTAGTCATAGTATTATTCTTCCAGCTTATTTATGATTGATACAACGTCACTGAAATCTACAGACAGGCTCAATTTTGTTCAATAAAAGAATACAATCAAGTACTAAAAAGAATACAATAAATTATTAATTTCTGAGCAATATGTAGTTAGAACAATCAAATCATAATATCAAAGACAATAATAGAACAAATCTACAGGCATGAATGAGATTATGATACATTATATACAAATATTATACAAGTTTAGAACATCTACTTGCATGCCTATTGACGTTAAAAAGTCATGGATATAGCTGTGGATTGGTATTTAGACGGTCATGTCGTGAGAGTTGTCAACACGTTAAGTCAAATCAACACCGAGTTCTTGTGTCCGTGGTTTTATGAGGTGTGGGCAAACTACCTCGCGAGTTTTGAGCACTTTCCCAAGTTTTTAAATACGTTACGGGGGTAATTTACTCTATATTATTTACATGGAAGCAAACAACATAAATAGTTCTAAGGGTGCATGCAACGTGACGGCAGTCGATCCACGTCAATTGTCGCCTCAAAATAATATTATTCTTTTCAAAATATGCCACGACGTCTTCATTGGACCGCCGTTTGTTTGCACCTTAACTGCTGATACTTATAATACCAGCCTATTACTGTGCCACTGCAGTGCAAAGGCCTCTTCTTATAGAAAGAAGGCACGAGCATTGATTACCACGCTTGCTCATGACAGGATGGTGATTTAAGATAAGTCCAGTATCAATTGCGTAACACGCTTTCAATCACAATGCGATAGATATTGAAGGAAATTCCTAATCCATTGCTTCATACTTCTGAAAAATGCGTCGGCTCAACAACTTAAATAACGCAAGGAATGTTGTTGAACTTTCAAAATGAATGAAATAGCTATTGTAAGTGTTCTACACAATTACCCCACTGGCTTCCTCACGATATTTTCTTTCACCGATGATGAGTAATTTCAAAGATAAACTAGGGGAGAAAATATCGTAGTTATATTTACCGATACTCTTGGGGTCAGTAGGTTGGTGCCTCGGTGCGAGGGTCCTTGCCGACGGTGGTGCGTGTATCGGATGGGGTTCGACCGGCGTCGGGACGAAGCATTCCGGTACAGGCCGGGGTCCACTGCCGTCAGGAGATAGGACCCTCGAATATACGTGGAGGCGACCGCCTTCTGCGCGCTGCGGTAGTTCTGATGGCGGTTAATAATGATAAATGATGTAAGTAGGTTTGTGCAGACAATTTTACACGTCAATCATATTTTAAAAACTAGATGAGGTGTTTCCTATTCGACTACTGTGTTTTCCAAAGTTGGAGGGACCATTGTGCGTGGGCCATGGATGCCGTCGGTGGTTATTCCAAAAAGCCCACCTCCCTCCAGAAGTTGATTATGTCTCCTGGTCTGTTGAACATCTGTAAAAGATCTAGGTGATCGAGGGTTTCTGTTCTAATCTGGATGAAGCCTGTGCATTCAAAGAGCACATGCACAACGGTTTCCTCAAACTCCATGCACGCCCTGCACAGAGGACTGTCCGTTATGATTATTGTGTGGAAATGATTGTTTAGCGAGCAGTGTCCCGTAATGGTCCCCGGCACCAGGTGCAGGCCGATCCTGTACAGGCGTAATAAACACCTGGTTAGCCTGCTATCCAAAGATGGCAAAGCTTCCCTGGACTGCCTGCAACCTAGTGTCGAGGCCCAGTTCTCCGTTTGTGTGTGGGTGAAATCCTGTGGCCACCTGCGTAGTTGGTGGAAGGGGATGGGTACGATAGGTTCGGGTCCACAGACTGACGTGCTGGATACTCTTCTAGTTTGTTCGTCAGCTGCGTCGTTACCTAGTGATCCGTTGTGTCCTTTATACATTGAAGTGTTACTGTGTTGCGGTTATTTATCTAAGACACAGCGTAATATCCGTTTACGTCGGTTGTTGCAATGCAGTTTGTTGATTTGTTAAATTGAAGGGGCCGGGAACAAGATTGAAACGGTTTCCTGTTGGAAAAGTTGACTGAAATAAACCGGAATTTAAAGGAAATGACATCGTTGATTGCACTTTGTTCTGAACGTCGCCTGCGAAACATTCAAACGATTGAGTTTTGTAATAAACTAGGTTTTCCAAATGTTGCAGGCTCTAAAAATACGGTAACGCAGCTATAAGTAAACGTATCTCGGTCCGTCCTCGTACGTCCGTTGATTTTTATTTGCATACTATGTTGAGTGCCTTTTAGTCTGCTAAATAAAAGTATTTTCTTTTTAACCGACTTCCAAAAAGGAGAAGGTTATATGTTCGTCGCGTATGTGTTTTTTTTTTCATGTATTTACGCCGATTTCGCCGTCAATAATGGACCGATTTTGAAAATTATTTTTTTGTATGAAAGGGTATGCTAATTGGTCCCATATTAATTTGATTAACTTTGCTTGGGCAGTTTTTGAGTAAGCTTCAATAATACGTATTTTTCCCACTTAGTATATGTGGATGATATGATGATAACTTCCTGTGACTGTTCTTTACATAGCAGGTAGTGTTGTTCGAATTTGTGTGGGGTACCACAAAAAAAAAGTGAAAAATGTTTTTTTATTTTTTTTTGTTACAAGTTTTATTACCTGAAGGTATAATGTGTACGTCCCGCTGTCGATGCTGGTGCGGAGTGGCGGCATCCTTGAGCGAGGACGGCAGGTGTCCCACCAGCGCGTACTGCAGCGCGGCCAGCAGTAGCCAGTGACAGTTGCGGGCCGCACCGCCCTCTAGGCACGAAGAGTCACCGTATACTACCAGGCGACCGGCCTGAGGGAAAAATACATTGTTATAGGTCCAAAATTAATCATCCCGTCTATTAAACTGGATGAAATTGTACTTGTTTAGAAAAGGTATTATCCACTCTATGTAAATTACTTCCTTGAAGTTTAGTGCTCATACATTGTGGCAGGGACATCGACGCGAAAACTGATAACATGGATTCAGTAAATGATTCTGAACCCTCCAAAGTTGAAATTTGTCGTCGGTAAAAAAAAAATGCTGTTTCATAGAAACACTGGGGGGTTCAGAATCATGTACTGAATCCATGGTATCAGTTTACGCGTCGATGTCCCGGCCACCCTGTATACACGAACCGACGGCTGCAGTTGCTCTACCGTTGGCAACGTGCCGCTCGTGTACAGCACTTAGGTAAATATACTCAACCTATTCCGAAACATTAACACTGCGTATAGTTTTTTTTTTTTTTTTTTTTTGGGTGGGAATTCATCAAATGACTCCTCCCGCTCTGGGCGGAGCGAGAGGGAGTGTCAGACTTTTATTGACTAAAACCCACCCGTGTTCCTTCCGTTGCCTGTGTGCCGGGGCCGCGATATCCCTTTCGGACAAACTCGCAGCCCTGGCAGGCATAGTTGAATGTAGCTTTATAATAACTGACCTTTGGTAGCTTTTCGCTAGTGTCGTTAGAATAGTCTCTTGTTTCGCCGTCGGTTTGCAGTAGTCCTAAGATCGGCACGTCGACGGTCTGCCCTCCACCCGACGCGCCGCCCCCTCCACCCGGCTTTTCGCCAGACATTATCTAAATAACACGAAATTATGTAAACTCTTGTGAATTCTTACTTCTTTTACGCACTTCAAGGATTGATAGCGGCTTCTCGGGGCAAGAAATGAAACTAAATGCCACGTCATTCATAACTATTTTAAATTATATAAGGCAAAAAAACGCTGCTTACTACAAAAGTGACCTACGCGGTCAAAATGTAAAGAACAAGATTTTCTTTTTTAAATAACCGTTCATCTTGATCCTTTGTGTGTCAGTTTTAAAGCCGCCCATGGGCCTCTGGCTTGGCTTCACATGCCGTCGAGAAATATTTCTCAGGCATGCATGTTTCCTCACGATGTTTGTAAATAACCGTTGAAAAATTTCAACGTAGGGGTAAAATTTTAACGAGGTCCAGAATCATGTACCTACTGGATCCATGGTAACAGGTTGCATGTCGATGTCCCTGCCTCCCTGTATATTTGAGATCGGCTTCCACTAACCGTTTCTATAGTATCTTGAGACATATTAGGACCATTTATAATCAATAATTCCCTGACCATAACGAATATATATCTAACCGTATTTAAAAATGTATGTTAGGTTTCTGTTTTAAATCCGTATGTTGCTTTTTTCTTCGGCGGGACACATCATACTCAATTTACCGCGGTTTGGTCGGTTATCGACATTTTAATTCTGTATTATAAATGCTGGGGCCACACCTGTGTCTATCGTGACAAAGCATTGCGTGACAAAGCTTCATGTTTTGCTCGCAAAAAAAATATCTCGCTAATGCGGTGGTCACCTTAGCGGCTTCAAAATATTTTTCTTGGATTATTCAACGAATTATCGTGCAATAATCCAAGATGGCTTTCCGTTATTTCGATAGACCGACTACGCATTCTGGAAACAACAGTCGAAATGAACAACGCTAGTCCGACCACTCGCCACGCTACGAGTATTTAGCGGGCTAAAACCCTTTGATGTACCGCCACCTTTGACGTCCGAACTATCGCGAAGATAGCCGACAATAGTTGGTCACATTTGAGTGTATTATATCACTGTGCGAAGCTTCGTCACGATACACGCAGGTGCGGCCCCAGCATTAAACAAACAAAATAGATGGGTTATTGGGGGAAGTGGGGGATAGGGCAGCTACTGTATTTTTTGTCGCCTTTTTGACTTTCAGATTTCTGATTCTCATAGGAACATGCTTAGCAGGTGCTTCCCACCAGTACTTACTATAGTATTCCTGGTAGTATTGGTTCTAACCTGGAAGTCTCATAGGCCCCAAATAAGCTCGCTTGCATCACAGTACACTAACACCTGGTTTCTGAAATAAAAATTTGGAGTTGAGAACAAACTCTTACCCCTCAATTGAAGGAATAAATTACTTAAGTAATGTACAGTTCGCGTCACATAACTTTGTCGGTCTGAAGCTAGGCTGCGCATGCGCGCTACTGTATTTTAGGTAAGATTGACTACTGCGCAGTCATTTGTAGCCTACTTCAGAGTGGGAAAGTTATTTGACGCGAACTGTAGTAGAGTTTGAAAAGTTCTCAACTACAAATTCTCAATTCAGGAACCCATTTAGCGCTCAACGAATTTAACACATTCCTGTTTACGACAATCGTTCGAAAATTACAACAGAATGATGTATTAAATTTGTTTAAAGCTATATGCATTGAGTTATGGTGCAATAGGGCCTTAGAAATGTAACAGAAAACGCCTGACATTACTCACTTGATGTCCCTGGTCACTAAGTGGGGCAGTTATCAGGATCCCATGCTCCGGAAAACTGTGGATGTGAGTACCACTGGCGTAGTACATCGGATGACCGCCCAGCCTGAACGCGCCTTCAAATACGCGATCTCCTAAAGCAACCTGACGAAACACATTGAAATAAAGAAGGGCCTGATCCACCAGCCATCTTAACCGCTGTTTTGTTGGCTCGCCAGTAAAGTTTGCTGGTGTATCATCGCAAAACGCGGCATTGTGAGCTGATGACCAAGGCTTACGGTTCGAAAAGTAAAGAGCCGCGCTTTCCTAAAAAGAGTCTATGAGTTATATAATTGTTTATTTTTATTTGACTGTTTACGTTAATTTATTTTATTTTCATTTGTTATTGACATAATCTACTCATTACATTTTTTTTTTTATGAGTTGTATTGCAATATATGGTTAGCTAGCGACCTCGACAATGAATCATATATTATTCTTGCCTGACTGTTTATTCATTTTTACTTCGATGGTCCTAGTTTATCATATGTGACTTCGAGTTACAGTTTTATTAGTAAGCGGGCACGCCTTTTAAGCCTGGAAGCTTTTATTCCGGTATAAAGTTGTTTATGTTTTGAGTTTTTATTTTCGCTCGAGTATAAATTTCGATTGTTTTGTTGGTATATTGGCGTGTGCTAGCTGTCATGGCAAATAAATTTATTTAATGTTTTGTGTTGAGTAATGTAAATTATTTTGCATACAATTGTATAGAATCAAGTTTTTACAATAGTATGCTTTAAGCCAGGATAGTACAGGAAAAAATCTAGATTCCTACTGGTAATTTACAAGCGTAAAAACTATTCTGGTTAATAGAGGATGCGACCTAGGATCGACTTTCACATATCTGTTTAATGGATGAAAAGTATTTTAAATCAAATTTAGTAAGTTATATATAAGGACACATTATGGTAAAGCAACAAAGATATTGAGTATATCGCGAGTGGGTTGTCTAAACATTCCTGGCCAGACTGTGATTTATTCAAAATTAAACAAAGACCTTATTTAAACATTTTTTGATCCATTTGTTTACATTTTCTTCATATACTTTTGGTACAGACTACTCAATAGTCGCGCTAAACGAGGCAGTCGAGGTTTTCCTTACCTGATACATGCTGAGCAAGTCATTCAGAGCAGGCACGTTAGCGCCGCCCGTTTCTGGTATCCACCTGAAATATAATTAATATCTTAAGAGGATCAAATTTGCCCAGCGGTAGAGACTGATAACTTAAGCGAAGATTAAAGCAAGAAAGGCTTAAAGCTACAGATTTTTTGTTATTGCCCAATTTAAGCCCAAAAACGGCGCAATTTTTTATTCTAAAATGTAACCTTATTACGAAGAGTAAAAAAATTGGTCGGTAAGAGAAAACGACTTTAAAACATGCATTAACAGAAAACAAATAAAATCAAAGATATACCATTGTCTTGTATTTTCGTCATAGAATTTAACGTGTCGCAGTAAGGACGCGTTGTACCAATCAGCGAACACAACGAGCGACATTCCTGAGTTAACGGCTTTCTTCAGCGCCGCCATCTCTTCGGGAAAGTACTCGTCTTCAGGGTCCACCAGAAGCAACGCGCCGTACAGCGATGTGTCGATGCAGGTTAGGGGGCAACCTGTACATGAAATAATTGGATTTTAGTACCGTTTCCGAGATTTTAAGAGTTTAGTTTTCTTAAAATGTAGTCCACTGCTGCGATTGGCCGGAATTTCGTACGATATTGCATTTGCTACGCACGACAATGTAACATAGTTCAATAGATATTGGATACGTACTATCGACTCAATCCCCTCTGGATTACTGCTGGACAACCGCTCTGCGAGGAAATTGCCTAAAACATACATAAACTCACACCTTCTCCCCATGGGGGTAAGTAGAAACTACAGAACGCCACAATGATAAACTCACCCATAACCTCGAGATAGAAGCCATGCTCTCGAAGGCGGCGGTACATGTCTCGGAAGTTTGTGTGCACGTGATCCGCGTGCCAGTCCAGTGGGTCGTGCTTGGCGCGCAGGTCGTCGCGCGGGAAGTACCCGCCTGGGTAGCGCAAGCTGTGGAACTGATCCCAGAGGAGTCGCCGAGAACGAACCGGGACTGGAATCACGCGGGCGCTGTAAAATAACATAAACTTATACTCAAAGCAAAAACTATTCAAGTAAAAATGACACTCCTCAGAGCTTACTGCCAGTTATTTTTCACGTGTAGACTGTGAGTTAGGTATATGCAAAGGTCATAAAACGCCCTGCGTGTGAGTATGGCCGCCAAAAATTGTACATTTGGGGAAAAGTTTGTGTCCTTCTCAGTTATGTAAAAAAAACAGGCTTATTTTAAATTTTTATGATATGTTTTAAGTTGATCTGGTTAACAGAATTATGGAGTTAAATTTGCTTCTTTCTACTTCCATACAAAATTCGTGTGTCCCACTACGACATGTCGCACATTGAAGTCAAAAATATGTACCTAATTGATAAGTCACTTACATTTTGAAATGGTTAACTTTTCCTATAAATGTTCTAGGTTTTTTTAATTTGTCTAATTTAGATGACGTTTTTAAAGTATTAAAAACCAATTTTATAAATGTGTCTCACTTTTCGTTCCCGTATGTTACTTCACGTATGTTACTATTTATCTGTGAAACTAATGAGAATCCAAGCGCGTTAAAACTATTTTTGGGTCAAGGCAACACCATACTAACAGGTTGGCCAACCGCCGGAAAAAAGGCGCCATTTATTTTTCACTACAAGTGAACATCAAGTCGGTCGGAAAATTTGTCTCGAGAGATTTTCGTACTTTTAAGAGCTGATAATTAAGGTAAGATCGCAAGTTTACTATATTATTTTAAATAGTACGTGTTGCTAGACTATTTGATCACTAAATAACGCTGTACGGTGCCTTTTAACTTCAAAACTCACATCAATACATTTTTTTTGGCTATTTCCATAGTATTTTTGATTCACGGATGATACCGTGTGTTACTATTCTGTGACGTAATATTCGTGATCTGTTGTTAAGCTGAGTGTATACTATAGAAACTTAGTGATTTGCTTCTTTATATCAAACTCAAAATTCATGTATGAATATGATTCATTCATTTTCAAATTAAGTAGTTACCAATAAGATTTATTTTGTAGTCTCTTATAATTTTATGATAATTAAAAAATAAAGACTTCCTAATGAAAAATATTTCGTTTTAATTAGTCTTATTTTTTTTTTAATATAAAATATAAATAATACCTTACCATAACGCATTATTTTCACAATTTGACAACAAGTATGTTTTCGAATTGTTAAAATAACAGTCATTACAGAATAATTAGGAATTTCTCTTTCATGAACTCTAGGCTTTACAAACTTCACGTGTGTTACCTTCATTCACAAACGTTACCGTGTGTTAACCAATTCACGACTGTTATTGTATAATTTTTGGCGGCCATACTCGTGTGCAGTGTAATAACGCGTTTAGGTTGCTGCCGGGGCTGCCGTATTTTTGTAGCGCTTCGGGTATATTTGATGGGTTTCATGTCATCATTCGGAAGCGGTGTGCCTAGATCCTCTGCAGAACTCATGCCAGTTCTTACAGCATCCCGAGCACTTTGCACAGTAGGTAGGATTGTCCAATGCCGCGTCACTGGGTCGAACCTCAAACGTCTCCGACGTGTCTCTATATACTACGTGGATAGCGTGAAGTTCGGCTCCAGACTTCACCGAGCATAAGATTATTATTTGGATACTGATTTTCGTTTTAAGTTTTCTTTACTAACATTACTGTATGGATTCACTGTGGTCTGATAATAAAGGTTTATTATTATTTAAGCATTTAAAGGCATTTTTTGTCATTCAGAAAGTTGAAGCTAGTCGCCCATTCCGAAGCGTTGTAGGAGCCTACGGAGAACAACGAACAAGAAACTCCTTGGACACTCTTTTAAATTATATTGCTCTAAGATTTTAGTTACATCATCAATGTTGAATAAGTAACATAACATATTACGCCTGTATTTCCCGAAGAGTCAGGCAGAGGTGGACCTAGTACATCCACATTTCGCCAGTTATGTTTAAGTCTCATGTAATGGGGGCAAGCTTATTGCTATTTAAATGTTCTCTTTATTTATAAAAGAACAAGTCCTTAGTGTGTTACGTGTGTATGTACTTTTAGCTTATTTTATTATTAACATCCGCTAAATATTTAAACAACAATTTATTTACCATTTTAATTTTATTTGTTTTACTTTTTAAACAGCGTAACTGCTGTCAATTTGGTATGTGTGTTAGTATGTTTTTGACTGTTTGGGGTCGTCCATTAATCAAGTGATGTTTTTAGCAACTTTATAACCCCCCCTCCCACCTCATAATAAGTGGTGAGGATTTAGACCCCCCCCCCCCCCCCCCTACTCAAAATCACGTGTATAAGGTATCTTTAAAAACATCAGAATATTTTATCTTTAAATACTGGTATAATCGTTTCCTGGCAAAGGCAACTCAAGATCACGCGACGGTTTTTGGTTTAAAAAATTGCGCGTTCAATGAGAAATTAATAAGTTCACGTGATATTTCACTACCCCCCGTTTGTTATATGACGTGTTGTTTCCGAACTCCCTCCCTCCTTTCGAGCCTCACGTGGTTACTGGACGATCCCTTTGTATATTTACCGTATGGGAAGTGTGAGCGTAGCATTTCTCATCATTTTCTCCCCGGAGTCGTCATCACTCTCTATCGTAACGTTCATGTGACCCTGTCGAATTGTAAATACACATTTATAGTTCACCATGACGCTCCACGGCTAATTAAAGAGGCATGTTAGTTTTAATATTTATGTATCAAGATATCTTCTGTTTCATGTGTGTTATTCGACTTCATAAAAAAAATAGCTTTCATGAAGCAGTCTAATAAATTTCTCCTGATTTTTTCATTTTGATATTTCATTATGATGCACAAGTATGAGCACGAACACATTCGGATTCTCTCTACTCTCACTCTCATAGTCAGGGCAGTAATCCCACACGGCCGGAGAGAGATCAGGCGCAGGACCAATGGCTTTACGTGCTCTCCGATGCACGGGAAAAAGAAGCAGCCTTGAAGAGTACGAATTTTACATAGTCGAGTATATTTTCTAGAGATGAAACGGATTAGCCACGGACGAGCCACTATCCGGTATTCGGCCTTATGTTACCATGCGATTGGATACTGGATACTAAGTGCGGATTTCAACAATGAAATTGAGAGCCGTCAGTGTAAATATTCCATAATAATTTTGACACTGACAGCTCTTGAACGCGTTTTAGAAATGCTGATTGCGTTCAGTTTCGTTGGTGAAATCAGCCCTAAGTCACTACACGAACGGATACCGGATAGTAACTTCTTATTTGGCCAAATTACCGGCTAGTAGGTATCCGGCCAAACAACAGTAACTACCGGTTTCTTCGTTAACAGTTACCTCAATAACTCCATCGAAGTCAGCGCCCTCTTCGAGTACGGAGAAGCTGAGAGCCAGCCAACCAGACCAGGGCCACAGAATCTGACTGTAGTCCACTGACACTGAGAGAAGCACGCCGTGCGGTAGGTGCGGGTACCATGATACAGCTTTCTATAATGAGAGAACGTTTTAGTGAAGCAGTTACCAATGAACAAAGGTCTTTTTAAAGACCTGAGGGATATTTTCCGTATTTTTAAGAACGTTTACATTCTAATCTCATTCTTACCTACATGTTTGACAAGTTATTGACATTGATTGTCGCTGAAGTGAGGTTGCGAGTAGATTTTGAACGTTTTTAAATACGAGAATTGGCCTCCTGTTATTTAGTCTGAGACTCACCACTTTTTGAACGTCACAAAAAACTGTTCCCAAAAGGAACTCTTCACCACTTCCTAGAGTTTGAGCTTAGAAGAAGTAGTGGCGCAAAAAATTACCCAACTACACGTCGGTCTGTTTCTTTTGAAGAATTTGTGGTCATATTCTGTTTGTATGATTGAAGTATGTAAAGATCACGGCGATCATGTGGAGTTGTGAAGTTTCTGCGTACCATCAGGGGAAAAAAAAATGTGTGTGTCAGTTGCGACGCACGACTGGAGTTTACTCCTTAATACGCTTGTCTTTGAATATGCAATAGGCAAACGCAAGAGGGATGAACACATCCCTTAAAAAAATATAAAACAAAAACCCTACTCCCCTTGTCTTTGCGATTTAAAGTGCAAGTAATGGTGTATCGCACGGTCGAAATATCTATATCGAAGTGTGAGATATGTAATATGTTTTTATCAACATTTAAATTGTTATTTACGAATAAAACACAATACAAAACGTAACGCTTTTGAGTAACTGCTTGGATAAATTTCACTCGGCGTTATATGAAAATTGATTCTTCAGGAGTAACACGAATATAAATACCATGTTAGAGAAGGATACTTTGCGAGATAATTGAATGCCAGATTTTTGCGACCTTTGGAATTGAACATTGTTTGTGCACAAGATTTCACAGAGTATTTAAATAAACATAATCGAGATAAGAAATCTTTTTCATTACTTTGTCTTATTTTCCTGAGTCTAGCCCAAGGCGCAGTAAGAATTTACTTTATCTGATTTCTGTTAGTTATGCCACATGATATTATGTTGCGTCATTTTACTGCTAGTAACTAATAGACCAATGAGGTGCGTCCACATTGGCGAAAGAATCATATAATTATAATTCAGACACACTTATTTCAGATAGAAAACCAGTGTGCCTAAACGGTTAAATGAGCATGAAGATCAGTTACTTTTATGTTTGTATTCATATTTATTACTTCACCTTCTTACAAATGGCAAAGGAGAAGCTCGTAGCTCAGTAATCTAATAACAGCCGCACGGGTCGGTCCATCAGGTTAAGCTATGCTTGCCGGAGTTGGTCCATGGATGGGTGAACATCTTTACATACCGACACTCCTCCGTGCCTCGGAAAGCACGTTAAGTCGTGCGTCCCGGCTTTCGTGGATTTGACAGACGTTATGGGTCGTCAGAAGTCCGAAAGTCTGACAACCAGTCTTACCAAGGAGTATCGCATTACCCAGTTACTGGGTTGTGGAGGTCAGCCAGTCGCTCCATATAAAATACTGGTATTCAGCTGGACTGGAAGCCGACCCCAACATAGTTGGGAAAAGGCTAGGCAGATTTTTCACAATAAGGCAAATCGCAAATAATAATGTATTTATTAACACCAAAAATATTAACACTATACTATACTCTATATCTCACTATACTATAATAATAGAATAAAATAAATATGTGTATGATAATATTTATTTGTAGCCGACTAGGTAAAACGAGAGGCATGCCGTGAGGAATGAGTTGATAAGGCTGTAAGATTAGGGGAAGAAAAATAAAAGATGGGTGAATTTACATGAACCCCTTTCATAAAAATCCACGAACAGTCGTTCAATGCCGACCGCAATAGAGGACGATGAGATAAATGTTAGTGGAGACCCCCGCCTATAGACATCTCCAATTCCAAAGGTATTTGTTGCTATCCCTGAAATATTTCATTTGCCTCTAATTACAGCGGCACCTACACCCTCCGGCCTTAGACTAATCCGTTTAATTTTGACAGTTCAACAACATTCATTGCGTTATTTACGTTGTAGAGCAGTTAATTTTTTTCGAACTTTTGAAGCAATTCTTGTTTCAAAACGATTCAGATTCTGATTGATCGTGTATTACGCAATTAGGGTACTGAACACAGCAATGGATTTGCAATATGTTTCAAAACGATTCAGATTCTGATTGATCGTGTATTACGCAATTAGGGTACTGAACACAGGAATGGATTAGCAATCTGTTTCAAAACGATTCTGATTGATCGTGTATTACTCAATTAGGGCACTGAACACAGGAATGCTGCTTGGCGGTAGAAATATGTTTGGTATTCATGAACTCACGTCTACTTCCCATAAGGCTAGGCAGAAACTACAGAACGCCATCTGCTACGATGGTATGGTATTCTTCATCGGTATAAAGAGCTAGTACAAGCCTGTTTACCCAATGCAACTTCCCATCGGTAAAAATGACGAACTTCCACAGAAACTGTCATCCTCTTATCAAAAATTCTTCCATAGTAATTTTTATGAAGTATAATATAAGTGTAGTTTGACATACCACTCTGCCGGAGACACCCAGTCCGTTGATGACGGTCACATTAGCGATGGTCGGCTGCGCGCTGTAGAACAGCGGCTGAGTGCAATACGGCCACATGTACTGGCACTCCGTAAGGTCGATGTAACTCGGGCTTAGGGACGCTTGAGGCTCGTACTTGCGAAGGAACTGGAAATAACATGACGACTGTATTCCACGAAGGAGAGGTTTATAGTAATTTACAGCCATAATTCGCCTTAGGTACAGATCCAGACGATGGGGTGCCGCCCTGTTGGTCGAATCCAGGACCCTAAGTTAAGTAGTCGCGGTTGTGACACAAGGCAGTAAAGTCGTACTTATACAGTACGCTGACAAATCAAAACTTAACAAAAAAAAAGTGATGGCTGCACTAAATGAAAAAAGAAGGTAAGGTTTTTATATTTTGCTCGATAGCGACACGATAGCTGTAAAGACCTACTGTTTTCCTTGATATTTTTGCTAAAGGTCTTCTTGTAAATATTTTTTAAATAACTAACTTTGAACGAAAATGCAATTTTTTTTTCATTTACTGTACCTGATAAGCACTAATAAGGTCCAGTTTCCCGTGTCCCTGCTCAAACATGTTCGGGCCGGGCAGCCGAAGCGCGGTCATACATAGAGCTTGCTTCACCGCCGCCGGCGTCAGGTTGTGGCGGGGCACTCCGCTTGCCAACAGTGCAATGGCACCAGCAACAACGGGGGATGCTACTGAAGTACCTAGTGAAACGAAATGATAATATATGCTTAGTTGAAAAGAAATAAAATTATTCATCCAAGGTGTGAGAGCAGTAGTGGCCTAGTGGGAAACGCACTTAAAATAGACTGCTACCACTGTTCTAACGGTAAAAGACAACATCGTGAGAAAATGGGCATCTCCTAGAACCAACGTACTCAATATATT
Source organism: Agrochola macilenta (assembly GCA_916701695.1). Classification (NCBI taxonomy): domain Eukaryota; kingdom Metazoa; phylum Arthropoda; class Insecta; order Lepidoptera; family Noctuidae; genus Agrochola; species Agrochola macilenta. Next base: position 13,208,591 of record OU753552.1, on the reverse strand, counting down.
TATTTGCGTTCCACAATGTTAACATAGGTGGTAGGTACATTATAAAATATACATAATTTTAGATCATTGTGGACCCTGTGGGGACAGCAAGATAGGATAGGGAAAGAGGGCTAATATTATATTATTATTTGAAAAAAGTTAAATATAGATGTTTTTCCACTACTCAATTCCACTTTAATTTATTTATTATTTTTAACCGACTTCCAAAAGGAGGAGGTTATCAATTCGATTGTTTATATATATTTTTTTTAATGTACGTATATGTTGGTGCATAACTCCTTCATTTATAGACGGATTTGTAAAATTCTTTTTTTGTTTGAAAGGGTATACTTCCGAGATGGTCCCATTGTCATTAGGTCAGGATCTGATGATGAGATCCTGGAGAAATCGAGGGAACTCTTCAAATATTATAGGCACACCTATAGCGATTTGGGTATTTTTTATAATAATACGTGCAGTTGCTCTTGGAAAGAACCATTTGGTGAAGTGGAACTGATGATGAAGACCGGAACTACTCAATAATAAGTATTTCACGGGTTGCGATTCGATTACATTAATATGAATACCAAGCAATTTATGCTCGTCACAATGTATATGGAAAAAGAATTCACAATTGTAAAAAAGATTTTTTTTTTTTGAACTTGAACGTTGCAAGAATTGCATAGTTATCACGGGGACTGTCAAGTTTGACGCTTAATAGTTTGACACAGGTAGGATGACAGCTGTGATGACAGTAACAAATATTAGAAAAATTAAATTCACGTATTTTGCAGTAAGTGAATTTGCCACATGGAACTAGTATGTACTATAAAGTACCGTATTACCGTATATACAACGTGTCCCAAAATTCAACGGGCACCAGACGGTGGACCTGCTCATCACTACCTGAGAAAAATAACGAAAAAAATTTTTTATTTTTTTTAATTTACAAGAAATACATTGAAATCCTTCGGAAATTTACACCCCTTAAGATATTTTTAACTACCATGACCACAATTTTTCTAATATTTCTGTTTTTTTTTTTTCCTATCGGCAACCTAAGTAGCACTGCTATCCACCACAACCCTTAAAAATCCCAGAATGCCTGAAGCTTTTACACAAAAATCAATCCAAATGATTTTTTCCTTAAAATGTTCTAAGTTTTTTACTTTCAGTCCATTTTCAGTCGTCGTGGTGTAAAAAAAAAGTATGAACACGAAAATGGCAAGTTTAAAAAAAAATTGACACAACTAATCAAGATTCCAAAACGGTATAATACTGTAGGAAAAAATGCCTACATCATTTTGATTGACACCCACTACCATGGTAGTTCAAAATATCTTAAGGTTTTCAAATTTCCGAAGGATTTCAATCTATGTATGTTTTGTAATTTCCAAAAATTTATTGTTTTTTTTTTTCATTATTTTTTCTTGGGTAGTGATGACCAGGTCCACCGTCTGGTGCCAGTTTATCGTTGAATTTTGGGACACGTTGTAAATTGATGAAATTATTAATTTTGTAAGATCAAACATTACTTCCTTTGAAAAATATAAAAGTAAACGACACAGTAATAAAATTTGCTGTCCTTACAATAAAACAACTCTTTTAAATAACAGTATAATTTGCCTGGCTCTCCTTGTATACAATCACCTACCTAAATATTTAATGGAGGCATCATCGCCTGTTATGTTTAAGAAACAACTAAAAAGTATTTTGATAAATAAAGCATATTACAGTGTATCTGAATATTTGCAGGATAAACTATAAGTTTTAATTATTTTAAGTACTTTATTTTTAAACGAGTTTAACTAATCTCATTCTTAATTTTATTTATTCTGTTTAGTTTTTATTAATTCTGTGTTTTCTTTTTACGGACTTTGCATAGGTACCGAAAGGTAAAATATGGTGATACTAAGACTGTGATATACAATTATTACATGAATTTAAAACATCTACACACTGTTTACCCATATTTGCAAATTAATGATTTTGAATTTGAATTTGATGATAATAACTGTCCTACCGTGATACAGTTTCGACTAGTACGGGGGACAGTGTGAATCGAATACTACAACCTAAATAACAATATCAGTGTTAGTAATTGTTGGTGAGTGATTAGTGCTTAAATACGTACTAAATAATTATCATGTGACGTAAGTACTTAACGAACAGCACATAAAAGACGTTAGAAAGGTGAGAAATATAATATCACATTATTGGTTAGTCTTTAAGTGCAGGAACCTATTTAGGTACGTTTGTATTGTCAACCTACCAAATGTTAAAAATACCAAATTATATGGTTGTAATTTTTATGATGCAATTAAATAAAGTTATTATAATTCTTAAATTGTCACTTAAGTAATATCACGTAAATCATGGATGATATCCCATCACACAAATATCAATTAAAGCGAAGAACCATCAAATTATAAACGACTACGCACACAAGATAAAAAGTTGTTAAGTTTTCGGGTGAATGACCCATGTTTTGTAGCGAAGATTGAGTACGCGTAGGTTATGGACTAGGAATATTTTTTCACGACACAATATACATTGCCAGACGTCCAGTGACCATCGTCAATTAAGACGGAATTAGTTATATGGTGATAGTCATATTTCTTTATATTTGACGAGAAATATGGCTATTTTATGAAAATATGTTTTAACTACATATGTCAAATATAACTTAGATAATGATGTTAGTAATGATGTTTTGAACGATTATTATTCAATCAATATTTTATCATTACAGTCACAAATCACATTTTGGTACGAGTAAACATCCGACTTAATACAGAGATGGAATTTGCCAAAAAGCCATCCTGTGATGAATATTTATACGCAGGATAATTAGATAAATCGTATTACAACGAAAAGTCGAAAACCTTCATTGGTTTCCAATAACCTAATTTTTCAAAAAGGATTTTCGCTTTAAAAGGACTTTTCCGATAGAAAGGACCGTTCAAAAATATTGTTAGTTTGTAAAAGCCTTTTTTGGATCCAGGGATCCGTTTGCGAAATAACTTTTAACGGATTTTTTTTGTTAGAGTCAAGTGTGTCCCCCCCCCCCCCTGCCAGCTAAATGGTTGTACTTGGATTTGTGAAAAAAATCACAGCAGTACAGGGAGTTGGCAGAAGGTTGAACATACGAAAATGGAGGATCCGTGGGGCCGTCTACTACGTTTTTAGGCCCAATAACAAGACCCAAGCCACAAGGATTTTTTTTTTCGAAATTTGTCGTTGCCAAAACTTCAAACGTCAATAATTTCATTTAAAAATAACTAAACTGGCAACATTTTATTTTCATCTAAAGTAACTGTAGAATCTTATAAAATTCGTATTTGACGCAGATGATTGATAGAAAAGTAAATACGAGCCCTTAAATTACAAACAAATCAAAAATAACGAAATTAAAAGGAAAACTATCAAAGCTAAGTAGGCTAGGTTAACGAGTAATAATCAACCAACTTAAATTTGCAGTTTGAAAAACATGATCTCCCATACATTCCGTATGGGAGAACATGTTTTTCAACTACAAAGTTAAGTTTTTTCTTGGGATAAATTCATCCCAACTACGGAACCCTTCATTGTGCGTGGTCCAACACGCACTTGGCCGGATTTTTCTTTTGGCTTCGCACGGTTTACAATACAACGAATTACTGAAATAAATGTTTATTATTATTATTGTATATTATAATATTTACAGATAGTATCTATCTATTAGATAAGATACGTACCACTGAGTGAGCGACATCCTCCGGTCACACTCGAGCCCCTCACGCCGCTGCCGTAAGTTACGATATCCGGTTTCATGCGACCATAACCCTAGAACATACAATCAGTTGGCTTGGAAGACATTACGAGATGCATGCGTGACGTATGCTTCGAGACAACTCGTAAACATCTCTAAAAATAAACGGTGTGTAAACAGATTTAAAAAACAGGAAAATACGCAGAATTATTGCGTCGTTTCAAATTTCCTGATTCGTGCGATACGGACGACACGTGCGAGCAAGCAATAATTGGGATACTCCAATGAGCCACAATGCGACTGGGGAGTTACACCTCAAACGCCTCACCTCTTGTGGTACTCTCTGTGCTATAAAACCTGCACTATGATAGACTTTAGCGACACCAATGTGAACGTTATCGAAGTGGTTGAATTCCAGAATTCAGCCACGTCGATATCATTGGCCATTTTGACCAGTCAAAACTCAAATGATTTGGAGTAGCAATAATAAAAAATAGCAAATTCAATTGATCAAAAAGAGTATTTAGAAGTCTCGTAGATACTTAGCTACAATTAATGGTCGAAGTACTACAGCAATTTTCACGTCTCTTGCTTATATTTTATTCATAAACTGTAGATCAATCGACCGGTCTATGTTCAATTAATTATAGAAAACGCAATCGATCCATGTGCCATGAATGGTTCAAAGCATTGCACCATTTGGAGAAATAACATAGTGTTTAGATAGACATTACTACATAAACCAACATAATGATCATAGAAATACTAGTTATTTCAAATGTTACTTTTGCTCCCAACTTTTCAAATTAGTCGGGAATCTATTGAATACATAATAGCCATAAGTGCGCTGTTCAATTATTTAAAACAAGCAATATTCATTGTAACTGTGCGAAACTCGCAGCTGTGTGTACAGTTACCACTTGCAAAAAACATTTCTATGTAAATATTTCATACATGAACTTAATATGCGTTAAACTATTACAGAATAAAAAAATATCCGCTGTTCGCACACATGGAATTAAGTCAGTATTTCTACTACAACGAAGACACTATACCGAAATATGCATTTCATGAAAATAGGTGGAGTTACATGAATGGTTGGAATATACGTCATATTGCCCACTAAAAATACTCACATGCGGCAGTTCCCAAGTAGTCATGCCTCTGGATGAGAATTTGGCAATTCTGTCGTCGAACCCGATGCCGCCTACTCCGATGACATCCATCTGATCTGCTGGGTTGTTTAGGGTCCCGTACAGAGGACCGTCGTTACCTATCGCTGACACCATTATCACCTAAAAGCAGTATTTATTTTATTTTAAAGTATTTCTAGTCCCCATTCCAAAACAGTTCGGATGCAACTAAATTGCGATCAATCGATGACATCAATAGTTGAAACCGATCCAGTGTGGTGTATGGCAACCGTGTTCCAAACGATCACCTACGGCTTTTTTTTTGATTCAATGGAAACCTGATCGTTTCCATTCACCATCACCTAAAAGCAGTATTCATTTTATTTTAAAGTATTTCTAGTCTCCACTCCAAAACAGTCAAGATGCAACTAAATTGCGATCGATTGATGACGTCAATCGTTGAAACCGATCCAGTGTGGTATATGGCAACCGTGTTCCAAACGATCATCTACGGCTTTTTTTTTTATTCAATGGAAACGATCAGACCTTGCTGTCTCAAACTTCAACTCTTGACATCTCGATCGATGGTCAGCCGAACATCGATTCACAAATAATTGCAGAGTTCATCGTTAGTTTTGTGTCGATCAATATCGACAAGCCAACGTCGATCGACCGCAATCTAGTTGCACCTTAGAATACACCCCAAATTTGTCAATTTGGCAACTTTGACGTTCAAACGTGCCTTTCATGTGCCTAATTGAAATAAAATATTTGACTTTGACTACGTTAGTCTCACAGGAGGAGGAGAGTACAAATTAGTACTCGTATTACCGGAACCGAGAAAACTCAAAACCGCTCGTAATCGGTTATAGGTACGATGTAAGAAGATTGACACAGCTTTCAGTTTGTAAATCGATGTAGCAAGGTGAATGACTGTATGCCTTCCTAGGTTTTTGGATATAAAATGTAAATGTTGTCAACCACGGACAAAACTACTGTTAACTGCACAAAAACTAGCCATTCTTTGCCGTTTAGTTGAAATCAATCTACCGTTAACAATGAATAACAGGATAATGCTCAAAGCGGAAAAGACTACATAGCTAGTGAATTACAAATATATTTTCCAGAACATATAATTTGGGCTGGGGTCCATTCGATATTGTGTTTCTGTTAACCGTTTTGTACTACTTATTGTCAAAACCGTTGGAATGAGGTACCTAGCGTTATTATATTTTCCTTGAGTGGCTTGCAACATTTATAAAGTTATAGTGGAGACATTGTTTTTTTTTACATTGTTGGGTTTTCTTGTTAGCATTACTCACCTTGTTCGCACTGAGTTCCCATACTTTATCGACGAACGGGTGATCCATGAAGTCCGGGCCACCGATGCTGAGGTTCAACACATCGATCTTACGCATTATCGCATAGTTGAACGCGTCCAGGAACCATGATGTGTATGAAACCTGGATTCATCATTATACTTGGTCAATGTTATCCAATATCTGATTCACTTCAGTGGCTTACCACTGAAGTGAACCAGATATTGGATAAGTGGCGCCACTGACGTGTCGATAGAAAACACACATGTTATTGAAGAGTCTATTGTTTAGTAATAAAAAACTCAAGGTGTATGACTATATTGTTTTTGTGCTCAAGTACAATAGACTGGTATACATTGAACAACCCAAGTAGCAAAATGTTCGTATAGTAATCGACTTATAGGAAGAAACGTATTATAGAAATCTAGTAGACGGTTTGCCTAAGTCAGTAATCTTACAACAGCGTCTTACAAGACAATTTACGCTACAAGTACATACGATCCTATACCTAGTTCTATAAACGTTTACAGGATTACTTTATAAGATTCGTACCAGAACTTGCAGTCTTATAAGCGTGTTATAAAACTATAACTAGGAAAATGTGATGTGATAAACGCATTTAATATATTTGTTTGCTGTTGTTAACGCCTTGTATCATTCTTCTATACGACATGCACTTCTTAGATAGGTATAGCTGCTATAGGTAAGGATATTATAGGATTGATTTGTCTTAGTCGTGACTTCTAATGGATTGTTAGCGCCAATCTAGCATGCCCTCCGATTTTAATAGGTAAGATTCTACTTATAGGTATCCTACATTTTGCTATTAACCATTTGCATCCCTACACTGCTGACTCTTGATCTATTTCGTAATCAATTTGATAGAAAAATATAAAATCTTTTCAAAGTAATTCTGACCCTATTCTGAAAATATTAGTTCTTTTTCAATCATTATCTGACATAATATTGACATGCGGGGTTTTTATCTGTTGTATTTTTCTAAAATAACCCTTAAACTTAAATATGGTAGCGAAATATGTATATCCTGTAGTAGATTGTTTGACTAAATTGTTTTTATAAAAGTTTTGATAATGCAATATTAGTGCACGTGATCCAGATCCTATGGCGGCTTAAGTATTTGTTAATTATTATCAAATAATATAATAACAAATTTAGTTTTGAAGGGGCATGTAGATATGTTTATTATCAATAATCAATAAAATTAATTTCGCAAGTTGAGTAGGCATTTTAAACACAACAGTCATACGGCAAAAGTTACCTATTGCAAATAGATATTAGAATGTGGAATACTTCCTTTGAAAATATACCTGTTTACTTTTTCTTAATATACCAGCACATCACCGTTACAAAAAGATGATCGAACGAATGCTCTAGTCATAGCATCGCGCTTCCAACTGTTGGGTCAATTACATCAGTAACGGTACTCGTCAGATCGTTAGAGGACTAATCGCGCTTATTCAGTGCGTTTACCGGATCTTTATAGGACAATAATATCTTGTAAAAGCACGTAATAAGAATTATAAAACCGAATTGCACTTTACCGGACTGTAAAAGAACAACTATAGGGCGTAATGGTTCTATAAACTGTGCCCAAATGCGGTTCTATAAAGATTTGTAGGATTTCAATAGGACAAAAAAAATACGTGCTCTTAGGATATTTATATGGCCAAACTTTGCTACTTGGACCGACCGCACGTCAATGGTAACACTGTGACCTCGAGCTGGGCTAGCGCAGTACGGAGTATCAAAAGAATAAGAAGCCAGCTTATACTCGTTTTGTTCCCACTGACATGCGGCCTAATGTACCTGTAAATAATCACTACTTATTATAAAACAAAGTCCCCTTGCCGCGTCTGTCTGTCTGATCGCGATAAACTCAAAAACTACCGAACGGATTTTCATACGTTTTCACCAATGAACTGAGTGACGAAGGCTTAGGTCTAGAATTAATTAAGGTTTTATGTAAATTGCCTGAAATATGAGGACGATTGTTGAAAATGTCGATAAAAATCATGCCAACTGGGAGCTTTACTGGCATGTGCCGCGTAAACCAATAGTTATATGAAAACAATATGTATTATATTCTTTACTTTTTCAAATATTTGCAGGATTGGAAATAAAATACATTAAAAATACTACAATTAGGATGAACTTCAGTTACAATTTAAAGTAATATACGACAGAAAAAATATCCTAAGGTATAAAGCAAAGTTTAAGTAAGCGGTGGCTAAAATTGGGAGTAGTAAAAAAATATAAGTATTATCAGCCATTTGTGTCACACTGTAGGGAAAGGTTCCTTTCCCTCCGTCCACTTATCAATATCTATGTGGATAATCTTTTAAGAAATACTATACTTAGGCCTGCCATAAATATTACTTTTATTTTTGTTTCTATTTGCCTAGAATCTGTCACTTTGTATTAGGACATTTATTAATTAGATCTACATTTAGAGAATAAGGTAAGTTCGTAAGACTCTCGCACAGCTCAAACCGCTTAAAATAGAAACATGAATTTTGGACAGTGGTTTTAGTTTCAAACGAAGATCTCTAAGAAAGAATTTTGCGCCGCGGGGTGGGGTGGTATGTGGGAATTATTTGTATGAAAGATCATATTCCTTCGGTTTAAAAACTAGAAACTTGGCAGAAATACTTCATTAGGTAACCAATAAACATCGAAATGATTAATTTTCCAAAATTACCCATTAAGGCTGCCTGTCCACTGGAGCGGAGGAGTGAAGAGAGGAACGGAGCTGTGCCAATATTAACCAATAGAATCTAGTCCGCTCCAGAGTTTACATTCTATTGGTTAATATTGGCACAGCAGTCCGCTCCCCTCCTCTCTTCCCCGCCCCAGTGGACAGGCAATTTAAAGGGGGTGGAGGGGGTGTTGAAGTTCGTAGGGGAAAGTACAAAATCTGTGCGGGCGAAGGCGCGGGTGAAGTGTTAGTTATTAATACAACGCAAGCATTATAACTCCTTATCGCAAATTGTTATATCGAGCTAGCTGAACTTTGTAGCGTTCATATAGTAGTTCACTAAATCCTCTTTATTACTATCTTATCAAATTAATTAATTAATTAATTCACGCCGCCACATCAAACCTTGACATCACTTCCGTTAAATTCTTCGAGTTTTCTGATATCATTGTTTCTGTATCTAAGTACTTTTAAGTTGTATTACGTGTTTTCTATGTTATCGCTTAATTAAAAAGTACTTGACGCGATGTTATGTTATTCATAACAAAAAATCACGCATGTAATCCCCAAAGGGTTAGGCAGAGCTATACCTATATATAGTACACCCACATTTCGCCAGTCCCATATACCTAATAGGGTGGGAGCCTGTTGCCATCAACCGGGCTCAAATCCAGAGTCCGGGCTGCTACTGAGAAATTTCTAACGGAAAAACCCTATAACACTTTTAGCCGATTTGGGAATCGAACCCAGGACCTCATGCTCAGCACACACACACACTACGGATACAAAATAATTGTATTAGCATCTGAAGTTTATCTTCTATGTCTAGAAAAATTAAAAGATAAACTTCGGATGCTACAGACTTGTTTCTACCACGTTCTCTGTTGCTATTTACCTCTAGTGACTTTTATTACTCGAAAGTGAGTTAGACATTTTCATTTGTGTTAAGGGGCATGCGCTAAGGTGGCCCGCGAAATTCAAATTTTCTTTAGTTTTTTACATTTTGCAGGTCAGTGTGAGGTTTTATGTTGATTAAAATATCATTCGCGACCGTAACCAATATGGCTTTACATAATTATAATCATTACATTCAGCAATACAACTCCATAAGTAAGCACAATCGCCAAATGTCATGGTTTCATGAAATAGTCATTCAATGCCATTATATGAACTTAGAGAGTTGCATAAGTTGTATTGATAATTTTTATGATTATAATTCTATAAATAAACATTTGATACGGCCGCAAATCATATTTAGATCAACATACAACATGATACTGACCAGCAAATTGCAAAAAAACAAAAAAAAAATGAATTTCGCGGGCTACCTTGACGCTTTCGCCTTAACCTAACGTTTGTAGATTGACGTCTATACTAATTTAGCATGACAGTCTTAACAAGTAGTTACATTTATATCTAATACTAGCGACCCGCGTCATCTTCGCACGGGTGCAATGTACTGATGTGGTGACATGTCAAAACATCGAGATTTCCTTGCTCCTTCTTCTTTTCGAGTCGATGGTAAATACATGTATTATGTTTAACGAGTTGGGTCAAGTAGGTGGCTACGCCAATCGCGGCACTTTTTTGCTGTTTTTTTCTTCGTATTTTTTTTCCATGCTACTTCTAAGTTCATCTTCAATGTAAGCACGACCTATATCCATCGGAACAATATCTCTAAATAATGATCATAACAGTATTAAAACCCACTGTGTAGTTTAGAAGGTCTAAGCGGTCACACAGACAGCACGATAAGCAGCTTTATTTAATACTATGTAATATGACATACCTGATTGTCAGTGAAGACCCGAAAAATGTGTAAGTCCGCATCAGGTGCAAAGCCGAGGCAGTCAGATCTGGAGGCGATGACGCCGGCAACAAACGTGCCATGGCCCAGCGCGTCGTCCAGAGTATTCTCCCCCGTCCAGTCTGTACGCTCCCGAACTCGCCCAAAGTGAGGATGGTTTCGAGCCAACCCCGTATCGAACACAGCTACTTTTATGCCCTCACCTGATAGTAAATAACGAGCCTTGTAAAAACGATTAAATAATCGTAAATTCACTGCAGTGAGTCACGATTATAACTTAGTATGAAGCAATCAAATTAATGTATGGTGGTAATGAATATTTGTCGAGACCGGTGCAGACTTGCTCCATGTAAAACGCTGGTATTCAGCTGTATCCGGTTAGACCGGAAGCCGACCCCAATATAGTTGGGAAAAGGTTAGGCAGATGATGATGACCGGTGCAGTCTTGATGGTAGCTACAGTTAGCAGATTTACCTTCGTCCTCCATTCTTCAGAATCCTTCTTGAACAGACAATTGTAGAAAATAAAATGAATCTTTTTTTCAATAATTAGTCACATAAAGTACTCACCAGTTACACCAAGAGACCAAAGCAGGTCCGCCTTTAACACCGATGTTATTTGACGTGGCACAGTCCGCAACAACTTCCTGGACGTGTAGCCACCATTCTGCTAAAAATTTACATAAGTTGACCCTCAAACACACGGAAAATCCTGAGTCTTACCTGCAAATCGGAAACAACTTTTACTCGGTTTCTAAATGGGGGGAGCATTCATCACTAAGGTCAGTTTCTAGCATTTTTTTAATTTTCGTTTTGTGCTCCGATATACCTTTACTTTATGATAATATGAGGAAATAAAATTCCTTACCTCCCGCGGCTGCCTGAGGGAGTGCAGGCCACGCACGCGATGATTGCGCCAGCCCGCGTACAGGCACCCAGCTGGCCCACAATCATCCTAAATGAAAATAAGAGTTTAAACAACCGTTCATGTATCACACTCACACTGACTAATAACAATAAAACACAATTGTTTGGTCAATTTTCCCATGCGGCAAAAATTTGAGAACACATTCGTGCATTACAATGAAACAAAAGCAATTATTGTACCTGGCCATTAATATGGCGCATCGAGTTGAAGGAAAAGTTAGCCATTGAAGAGCTCCGTCTCTGTCACTCCATCTGTGTGAGAGTAAGAGAGACTCCAAAGAGAAGAGACTCTCTTTCCAAAGCTCGATGTCATATTAACCCCCGGGTATGAATAACCACCGACGGCCGCCATAGCTCACGCACAATGGTCCACCTGAAGGACTAAGAGCGGAAACCAAACCCCATAACATAGATAACAACTAACTCTCGGGTACCGTAGGCATGTTCCCTTACCTCACGGATATACTTGATAGTCCGTGTCACCTGCCGCTGCGCAGTGACACGTCTAACAGCAGGATGGTCTTTTAGAGCATCAAGTGCTTTTCTGCCTCCATCTTCAAGAATGATCACATCAAAGTCGCTTGGATACTCTTTCGCAGGATTGTTGCGTCGCAGCAGTGTCCAGTTTGATATCTGAAACAATTGGTTGTTCTTTTTGGCAATTTCCAATTGGTACTTATTTTAGTACCTCAATACATAATTACTATCATCATTTGGCCTTCTTGATCTTGTCAAATAAGTTAAGGATAATTTTCAGTTCAACTTATGAATCAATAATCAAATAACTAACTGTTTATTAATGTTATGGCATACACATCTCTGGAATAAGCACTTAACTTGTGTCATATCAATGATCATAAAAGGAACAGAATATAATATAATATGAGTAAACAGTATTAATTATATATTTTATAGTATACTTTGTCTCGTTATTGTCACATAACTGATACTCATTATTAAACATGAATTTGCTTTTATGGAACAAACAAAGTTTGAATTGAATTGTCTTTAACATCAGATAGACAAGATTATGAAAATTTCAATAAGAAAATTTTTATGTTAAAAGTTTATTTTATCAACTTGCTATCTTGTATTAAACAATCTTAATAAATTCCTCTATGAATAATAAATAACAAAAGTGTAACAATAGTGATGAAGATATTGTTTTTCTTTTTTCTGTCATCACGTGTGAGACTCTGGCTATTAACAAGTACACAGTCCGCAAGCAAACACAATACGATAAACAATAGCCATGAGTCATGGGAACACAAACCAGGGTAAGGGTAAGAGTCAGTATCAATCAGTTCAAACCTTAATATTGATTTTAATAATAGTTGCATTAATCCATCAAATACATTTAAAGTCTTATCTTAACCAACAATAGCCTGCCAACTTCATTACTTGACTGCAGCAAAGTCAAAAAGGAGGGTACTGTTTTATAGAAAATATATTTTATAAATCTGAGTTATATTATTAGGGGAAGTTGCCAAAACTTAGTTATAACAATATACCCTACCCTATACCATAATTTCTACAACTCAAACAGCACCATGTTAATTATTTCCTTTCATGTATTAAATAAGTCAACCCTTGCTATCTGTGAACCACCTATAAATTGGAAAATATACTCTATAAAAGAGAGCAGTGGAGGCTCAGTGGGAAAGCCTACAACCTACGAGTTGTGGGTCCTAGGTTCGAACCCAGACAGGCGCCTTAGTTTGTGTAAATTATTTCATCACCCCTGCTCTCAAAACTTTGAAAGAAAACATTGTGACGAAACGGGCATGTCCTAGAACCAAACATTCGAAGACATGTGACATCTACCAACCCGCACTGGGCCCGTGTGGTGGATTATGGTTTGTTCCCTCTCACCAAGAGGAGGCCGGAGTCCCAGCAGGGGGAACATTATAAAGGCTGACTATGCTATGCTACTCCATAAAATATGGGTTGAATTGAGGACCTCCTCTATTTCAGTTAAAAATTTATGTGGAATTCAATACCCAAGTCTGTGATTTTTGAGAACTAAAATATTAAATATAAGCATGTTCTTTGGGTTACCATGATTCCTGCCACTGTTGCACAACTCTCAAACTTCAAGTGCAAGAGTGACACGGGAACACATCTACGCCAAAGCATGTATTAAGTAACATTTTATAAATCTCTGCCTGAGTGTTCTCAAGTCTCAGGTGATTTATTTATTTATTATACATTACATAAAGAAAAAGTAATACACTACAAAATATACAATGGGTGGTCTTATAACTTATTGCAATCCCTTCCAGGCAACCTCGTTCTAGACAAGCATGCACCATCGCCAACTGCATCATCGCTTAGCATCGGGTAAGATATTGTTCAATAAGCTAACACGAAATAAGATATCATGAGTATGAAAGTGAAATCCTGGATGAAAACTATGTTATGATTACTCCATTCTCGAAATACCAGCGCACAGCAACCTTATATTTATATAAATAATTGAATTAGAAATATACCATGGATGAAATTGTTACAAACTTATTAATGTGGAATCATGCACATGCACACATGTACATACATGATTCGGGCATGAACCATGTACATGTGTGTACCACTATTTTATTTCTATATTATCCTGCATGCACATTTTTATTCTTGTATGTGTACATTATGTTTGAGCATATATAATATATCTTATCTTATCTGAACATTATAGTAACAGCTGGGGTCTTAAATGAACATTGTAAATGCAGTTCTGGGGAATAAAGTTATTCTAATTTTATTCAGATAGGTTCATACTAGAGAAACATGTGCAAATTAATGTGCACCAACCACCTTCAATTAGTTGAACGGGGTCTTAGTTATTTAATTAAATTGACCATCAGCAACAAAAATTGGTGGGTAAACACGTAAGTTGATTAGGTTGAGTGCCCAGCTTTTTAAAGTTTGTTTTTATTGGAAATATTACAATACATTAAGTATTTTTAGTTTTAGCTTTTGTTTGTTTGTTGTTTTTGTAGGTGATCATTTTTGTAATTGGCCGACAGTTATACTTGCTTGTACATCAGGTTTGTTTAGCTGTAAGTCTTTCAAAGAATTTAAATACATCAGAATAAAATAATAATTATGGTTACTAGAACCACAGCTTAATTTTATTCTTCTGTATACTTTCTTTATATCTATGCTTTATAGTAAACTCACCCCTGCATTCCTCAAAGCAGCGCTGACATAGTTCTCTCGGGTCGATCGTGGGAAATAGCCCTTGTACGTAATTATATGTTCACTATTCACTACATCTGAATTAAACTCGTAATCAACACGATCAGATATCGTAGAATTACACACAGAATCTATGTTTATTCTTTCCTCATCACCAAAAACTAACAGCAGTAAGTTGAGACCGAATATAATAAAGAAAAGCTTCATTCGGGTCAACCCCATGTTTAACGCATATTATTGATAGCATTGAAGTGCATTATTGACTTTAAATTGAATCCCACATAAAATTGCTACAGGTGTAGTATTAATTCAACAATCAACAACCCATGTAATTTTTTTTAAGGTATCGGTAGATCCGAGATCGGTAGTCTGCACTTCCTCGTCAAACTTGAAAGTTGCAAGAATTGCATAGTTATCACGGGGACTGTCAAGTTTGACGCATAATAGTTTGACACAGGTAGGATGACAGCTGTGATGACAGTAACAAATAGTAGAAAAAGTAAATTCACGTATTTTGCTTTGCAGTATGTGTAATTTGCCACATGGAACTAGTATGTACGATAAAGTACCGTATTACCGTATATATTTGTGGACTACCAAAAAGCCTAAAATTCGATCGAGACATGGGCTGTACTGCAGTCTGTTCAACGGTGCCAGATCGACAATCGGTACATCGAGGTGCTAGTCTGTACGAAAATGCCACTATGTCAATCCGGCTCCAGGACTTACCACTGAAATCTATCCTTCTGCAGCGAGGTGTGAGGCCAAAAAATAGTCCAGGCGTCTGGTCATGTGAAGAGTCGATGGATTGAAGGGATTCACAGGGGTACCTTTTTTTTTTTTTTGATCGTGGGATATCATCAAATGACTTCTCCCGCTCTGGGCAGAGCGAGAGGGCGTATTAGACTTTTACTGACTAAAACCCACCCGTGTTCCTTCCGTTGCCTGTGTGCCGGGGCCGCGATATCTCTTTCGGACAAACCCGCAACCTCAGCAGGCGTTGGTCCTTACGGACCCCGTCAGTTGGTGCTGACATCCCTTTGAGGCGCGCGTAGAACACAACGCGCCGTCGACCCGGGCCTGGTCCTTATCGGACGGCGAGCTGCCCATTGCTTACCATCCGCAAGCCCGCGCCTACGGTGTCCGGAAATCGGCTCGCGACTCTCGACGCCCGGGGCGTCTCCTGCGGCGACTAGGGGCGCGAGGGCGCGAATCTTGCCTCCTCCTTCGCAAGCATTACTGCTTCGCAGAAGGAAGTGACGGCCTCCCATGCACTCTCGCTCCGGACCATGGCTTGAACCAGGGCCGGACGCGAGAGATCGCCGCCGCCGATCGCCTCCGTGAGGACACGGCGGTGGTCTGCCCAAGCAGGGCAGACCTCCACCGTAGGGTCCACACCTTTTTTTTTTTTTTTTTTTTTTTTCGTGAGGACCAATGCCTGCTGGGGTTGCGGGTTTGTCCGAAAGGGATATCGCGGCCCCGGCATACAGGCAACGGAAGGAACAAGGGTGGGTTTTGAAGATTTACCAACCAAAAAAAAAAAAAAAAAAAAGGGTTCCACCCCTGCGAATCCCTTCTACGGATACGTTGCATCTTCTTTTCTGCCATGCTGCACAACTATTTGCACCCTGCAGGGTTTAAATGATGTCAAACGATGAAAAAATGACGCATAGTATCCAGCCAGTGGGCCTACATTGTTCATCGGATGTGCACGGAAGAATGCTATCTACGATACAATTTTAAGAAGGAGAAGATTTTTTTTCTGTTCAACGATAATCTGAGCATGCTTAGCCTTCAATTTTCTAAGCCCGATGCTAGTGGTTTCGGGTCTAGATACTAACCCACCCCTTGTGCATGGTTAATCAATAACTTTTCCCGAAATAACATTCTACATTCTACCACTAATCTCTGGTCATAATACTCAACTTGGTGGCACACAGTATCCAATCATTCATTATTAAAATATCTTACCATACGCGCAGTTATTCTCGTTTATACATTTTTCTCATTCACTACGGAAAATAAAAACACTCTTGTATTTGGTATACTCGTATTTTTAAGATATAACTGAATAAGTCGTTTTTACCGCTTTATTATGCAAGGAAACAATCATAGAAATATAAATAACAGGAGGATAGGGAACCGCCCATGCCACTTGCATGGGCGGTTCCCTATCCATTTGCATAAAATTTTTAGACATAATATAACATGGCATACTTTTATTTATCCTAATTATATTTACGCATAACATTGTTTTCGCATAATAGCTTACGTATAAATTTATTTTGCATAATTTCTCTAATCATAATAATGTTTAAGCATAACATTCTAAAGCATAAAGTTTACGCATAATAATATTTAAACTTATTTTTTAAAGCATAAAAAATACGCATATTAATTAACTTCTAAAATGTAACCATGCATGCATCAAGCATGCAGCATGCAAACAAGCATACACCATGCATGGAGCAAGCATGCAGCATGCAAACATGTAAACAAGCATACACCATGCATGCAGCAGGCATGCAGCATGCAAGCAAGCATGCAACATGCAGCAGGCATGGTTTCTGTCACGGCTCCGGCGCTGCGGGGCTCCGGCGATCCACAGATGTGTTTCGCTCACCACCTGCTCCTCAGCTCGCGGGCCACCTTGCCCCTCCGCGCCTACGCGATTTTAAATAACACTCTAGGGGTTATTATTATTATTACATACATATATTATTACATAAACTGTATGCCAAAAAAAATATGGCAAAGAATTATTATGCCAAAACAAATTATGCCAAAACAGTTATGCCAAAGTACGAGTATATCAATTATCTTTAAGACTAACTACTTTGGCATAACTGTTTTGGCATAATTTGTTTTGGCATAATAATTCTTTGCCATATTTTTTTTTGGCATACAGTTTATGTTGGCATAATTATCTTTAAGACTAATTTGTTTTGGCATAATTTGAATTCGCATAATGTTAGCCCTAATGACTATTAGCATAATAGTATTAAGGTTTCTGTATCAATTTAATAATATTATTGATTAAAAATTAAATTGCTAGAAAAGTTTGTGATAGAAACGAATCGCTGCAAAACCGACTCCACGTAGTCTTGTCAACCCTACCCCTAGAGTGTTATTTAAAAAGGCGTAGGCGCGGAGGGGCGAGGCGGCCCGGGAGCTGAGGAGCAGGTGGTTTTAATCCTCGCCGCCGTGGCTGAGGCTGGCCGGCCAGCAAGCCGAAGCTGCGGTGGTGAGCGTTAAACACATCTGCGACGAGCAGCTCGCGAGGGAACGCCGGAGCCCCGCAGTGCCGGAGCCGTGACAGAAACCATGCCTGCTGCATGTTGCATGCTGCATGCTTGCTTGCATGCTTGCATGCTGCATGCCTGCTGCATGCATGGTGTATGCTTGTTTACATGTTTGCATGCTTGCTCCATGCATGGTGTATGCTTGTTTGCATGCTTGCTGCATGCATGGTTACATTTTAGAAGTTAATTAATATGCGTATTTTTTATGCTTTAAAAAATAAGTTTAAATATTATTATGCGTAAACTATTAACTATTATGCTTTAGAATGTTATGCTTAAACATTATTATGATTAGAGAAATTATGCAAAAAAAAAATATGCGTAAGGTATTATGCGAAAACAATGATAAGCGTAAATATAATTAGGATAAACAAAAGTATGCCATGTTATATTATGTCAAAAAAAAATATGCAAATGCATAGGGAACCATTCCAATCAGGCTATACGAGTAACTGTTGACAAATTGAAGAATAAAATTTAGTAGTAAATTCATACGACAGTCGACAATGTTGTCGATAGCCTACGTTATTGGATCTGCACAACCACATCACTAACTCGTCGCAAGACAACGGCTGTACTAAGCGATGCAACCGCTTATAGAAAATATATTTTATTTAAGCGTGGCTTAATTAAAGAGTACCTAAACTTGTACAGACGCCAGCACATCAAGCTACTACAATCTGTCAAATTTATTTAATAGATTTTCAACTTTAGCACTACAGCATAAGGTTCAAGGTTGATTGCGAAAATTTGACAGTTTCGGGTAGCTTGACCTGCTGGCGTCTGTACTGCATAAGTGATTCGGTGAAGTTGTGATGACTAGAATTGTTAATATTTTTAATTTGGTTAAAATTTTGTAATGTTTTTTTTAAAGTTGATTTTTTTCCCAAGTATACAGCTATATAAATAATTATTAAGTTGAAAAACGTATAAAGAAGGGCCTGATTTTAACTATAATAAGACTTGTAACATTTGTCATAATGTATTTTTGTTAGTAGAAGTTCAAATAGTTCGGTAAAATACTGTTACAATTGGGAATTTTCAGGTTGTCAGGAAAATTAAAAACAGTTTATGTCATCGAAACGTATTTTTTTTAAAGCTTTTCAAGAATATATAATTTGCATAAGATTTTTATTAATATTACAAGATTAGAGACTGATTAACAAAACTGTGTTTATTTTCGCTTTTCTGAAAATCCAGTTTTTTCGAGTTGTAACCCTATTTTATCGGAGGTGCGATATTTTCTATCCCAATGGGATAAACGGTTATACCGACTAGCTCGATGTCAATATTAGGGAATTCCCTGTTAGTTTTGCAGTATTGCCAACTTGCGTGCAGTACATAATTTGTGGTGTGACCAGCGCTCACTTTTAGAAATGTACTAGAATCTTAAATTATAGTTGAACATTTCGATACCAACTCTGTCGTGGTAAGTTTTATACATGATTAGAAAAAAAAAAAACACGCTTCGATATAAATAGATACTTTAACGGTCAGAAAGCGTTGGTGCGTGGGGCCCCCAAATGCGTGGGGCCCGTAGCATTTGCTACTCTTGCTACATCGCTAATCCGCCACTGCTACATCCCCATAACGGATTGCCGAAATATAACCAATAACCCTGTCTATACAAAACTAGTAAGTGATGGTAGTAAACTTACACTGGGTGCTTGTTTTGTCCAATTTATTATATACCTACGTATATTATGTTGGTGTGCCCTAACCGGGTTTCATGTTGGAACTTACTTGCATAAATGTAACACCTTAATGTACACATGAATGCAATAAAGAGTTTATTTTTCAAGTTTTTTATATTCTTCAGAAAAGCTAATAGATATTAATTAATATTTATTACTCATGATTACATAGATAAGTACTCTATGTAATGGTTAAATCACTGCACATTTAATAGCCTGTTAAACTTTCAACTGCTCTCGTGAACAATTACTAAAAATGCACATAAATCATCTGTCTTCTAGTTAAATCATTGATTAATGAAGTTAAAAAAAGCCGCACAAAGGATCGATCGATCGCATAGAAAATAAAGGCGCAAAAGCCCGGTAGGTGCCGCGTGACATAGTGTGTAGGACCCATAAGGTCGAAACCCGGTGCCATCATTTTCACGATATCCGTCACTGCAGCTGAGTGCAGCCATTATGTGGCCATCGCTCTTTTAGGAAAACGTTAAGAGTATTTTATCTATGAAAATGTAGCTTTGTAACTATGCGTGTTTAGTTTTTGAGTTAGCTTCAATAATAGGTTTTTAATTAATGCAGTTCGTCCGTCTAAGAGGTAGGTACTTCATATGTGAAATTATCAACATCATCAATGTTCATATATACACACAAGAAGAAATCAACAAAATGAATTTGTGTGACACTGAAAGAAAAAAAAAAAGTGATAAATAAAAACTTTTCACAAAAAACAAGAACCGGATTCATAGAAAAACGCGTGCTAAAACTTGACAGATGACAGACAAAAATAATGTATATAAATCAAACGATAGTGAACGGTAGATTGCAGATTATTATTGGGCTTAGTTAGTACCTAAAAATAATTTTATTGTACTTTGTTTGTAACCTTTTTATTTAAGATGGTGTTTATTTTTGGATCACTGTTCTAGCTCTGAAATACCCGCATAGTAATATTATAAATTATTATGGCCTACAGTTTAGGTGCTCGATTTCCACCACCACCAAAATATTTTACCCTTCTCGATCCTGGTTCGTATAGTCAAGGTGATAAAAGCAGAAGAAAAAAGAATGCAGCTCCATTTCTCTCGAAAACACCTCGCATCACAGGATTTGGTGCTAAGCTATGGACTCACACCATATATGACCAGAGTTTGCCAAGTAATATCCCAAACTGTTCATCCATGCTTTCAAAAAAGCCAAGATTCCCGTATGAAGCGTTCAGTGCAGAAGATTTGGAAGAAATGTTGTGTAAATGTGGGATTTCAAGTCCATGTGAATGTCCCACTGGAGAAGAAATAGAAGAGGACGTTGTATGTCAAGGTAAAGTAAGACGACGACTTTTTAAAGGCCCCCCACCCCGATACGTCTCTGGCGATGGAGGTTTGTCAGCTCCATCAAAAAATGACCATGGTTTTATGAAGATTAAAGAAGAAAGTCCACCTTTCTATGATACTAGAGTGATCGAGTCTACAGCTTTTTATCAGGGATGCAAATGGAGTAAAAGATCTACGAGTCATCAAAAGAATGTTGAAGTAAGACCTGGTCCTGCAGATTATTTTCTTGAAAGAGAGCCTAATATAGATAAAATTTGCGCAGAGAAAGTCCGCGCATTGAAACGAAAAACTACAAAGCAACCGCGTTATATGGAAATGGTTCAGCAAAGAAATATATTAGAAAATCGTCCTAGCCCTGCAACATATAAACCCATGTTACCTAAAGGCACAGATCTTCAATTTATAGGACCAAAAGCTAAAAGGTTTCCAAATCCTAAGTCAAAATTTGATATAAGTCCAGGTCCAGCAGATCATTGGTTGCGAAGAGATTTTGATCCTATAATTCCTCCTGAGGTACACTGTCATGCTAACCTACCAGAACCAGCTTGTTTCGGTGTGAAAGCAAACCGTTTTAAAACTCAACGCGAAGAGGGACCAGGTCCAGGTACTTATCACGTCAATATGAGACTATGTAATTTTGTTAAATGCCCTCATGCGCCTTTTGGAACTTCTGCTAAAAGATTTAAACAAGAACCAATCGAGGAAAGCGACGATGATGACATAGTAGGACCACAAGATAAAGAGAATGTAGCAAAGCCAACATGCATTTTACCAACGTGGGAATTCAAATCTAAAACTATTCGAATGAAACCTTTAGTTAAAAATCTCGATGAGCCAAATCCAGATTTACCTCAAACTAGAATAAGTAATGAAAAATCTTCTCAATTACAATCTGCAGTCCCATTTTCCTCTTCTGAGGGGCGTTTATTGCCGTGGCACACGTGGATACCCGTACATGGGATATTAGATACACCTGGACCTGGCTATTACTGCTTAGAAAAACCAAGATGTTTTCCCGCTTTTAAACGTGGACCCTTATATCGAGCTAAACGGTTTCCAGACATTCCTCATAGAGCTCCTCCCCCGAATGAATATAAAGTTTATAATGGTATTGAAACAATTCTAGCAACTCATAACAATACATTAAAGTATAACATAGAACACCAATATAAATTTACATGGGAACCACCAAAACCAAAGGTGGTTTTGAGTTTGGAGGAACGAGAAAAACGTTTGCTTCGTAAATGTATAACTTTATTGAACACAGATGAAGAAGAACACATTATGCCACCAAAGAAACCGGACGAGGACGTCAGAACCGTCTCGACCAAAAAACCAAAAATGTTGAGATCTTTTTTATATGCCTACCCTGTACCAACAGTAGTATAATTATTATTTGAAATAATTATGTTGTTAATTCCTTATCGATAGTTTTCTTACTGTTTGTCTTTTTTAAATAAATTATGAAACATGAGTTACATGTAATTTTGGCTGCCCTTTGCCTGTTATACCCTTGATTGTCATATCCCAGTGCGCTATAATTATTGCCATTTTGCTCTAATCCCGTAAATCAAATTTCAGAGGCAACAAAATTGGAGACAAAATTAAGTCAGCTTTTTTAAAGTTCACTTTTTACAGGGTACTTGAATATTTTAATTTACTTTTTTGTACCTATCTTTGAACTGTACCCTTTTTTAGCACCTGTTAACACTTGGTTACGTCACCTCGGAAGGTTTGATAACGTATTCACAACCAAACAAAATAGCATTGATGGCCATTCAATTTGAGTGAGAGTTTAGAGAAAACACACAAATCTTGGTTTTTAACGAATCTCTCGTCAATGAAATGGGTGAAAAAGTTGCAGATAGATAGTATCAATGCAATAAAGGTTAGAAATGTAATCAATGTGCTTAAGTGTTAAAGAGTAAAATACTGACAATGTGTAATTAGATAGAAAAGTGGAAGAAAGACCAAGATAAAACCGGCCAATTGCATGTCGGGCCACGCACATTCCGTAGTTGGGATGAATTTATCTCAAAAACATATTATAACATTCCAGTTGAAAAACATGTTCTCCCATAAATTGGTAAACGTCACGGTCAATTCTGTGCAAGTGCAAATGTAAGTTTGTAATCGCAATTGGTTTGTTTTTGTCTGATAAATATATCTTTCCTTGTGCTGTGAGACCTTGCTTCCTGCCAAGGGAGTTGTACGCTTTTTGTAGGGACTTTGGTTTTTTATTCCGAGAAAAATCTAACCAGCATCAAAATATACCTAAATAAAAGTGACAAAAATATGGAACTAGAAACCACTGAAATAATAATTTTAGACCCCTCCATTTAAGAAAAAATTATAAACTATTTTATGCTAGTATATATATTTTATTTGTTGATGGCAACTCAAATCATACCTCAACCTCCCACACGCTTTGACATTGTCATTGATAGAATAATCTATCTAACTCTCAGAGTAATATCAGGGGGTGTCGACTCTTACGTCGAATCAGCGACATACCTACCAGGGTTTTTACAAGTGTGGCTAGAGTAAAAAAAACAAAACCGGAAGCTGGAATACCAGACTAAAAAATTACGTTTTAACATACCACTAATGTCACTGATGACGTTGACGTTGACGGCGATGAGGTTTTTATGTTTTCAAATTGCGTGTTAGTTTGTTTTTTTTGCCGTTTTTCCTGTATTTCGTGTGATTTTCCATTCAAAGTGGATCGAGTTGAGTATTTTCCGCTTTTGCATCGAAACTCCGCATACGGGAAACACACAATAACCGAAAATATGCAAAATGCAATGCATCACAGGACATTATTCGGCACTGGTCTTTGCATCGTTCTCGGAAACCAGCACCTTCCAACAAGCGGTATGTATAATATAATCCAAAGTTTAGTACCAATCTCAGTCGGTATTATCATTATGTTGTTGATTAACAAATTCAATGTTTTCAGGTTATTAGCATGGGCAATAGCAATTTTGTTACCAAGAGGAGAACTGGAATTCTATGGAATTTCAGAGAAGCCTGTATGTAATCCATAAAATGCTTTGTTGCAAGCATTTTCCCGAAA
Organism: Agrochola macilenta; assembly: GCA_916701695.1. Taxonomy (NCBI): domain Eukaryota; kingdom Metazoa; phylum Arthropoda; class Insecta; order Lepidoptera; family Noctuidae; genus Agrochola; species Agrochola macilenta. Next base: position 13,184,362 of record OU753552.1, on the reverse strand, counting down.
GTGCATTTGTTCAAGAACATTTGCAAAAAAAAAGCTACATAGATACGCCATTCCGTCTGAACTCTCCACCACATCATACACAGCTCTCAAGTTGAGAAGTCCATTGCTTAAACTGGAACCAGTCAACAGCCTGGAACCTCAAGAGCATCTGATTTAATTGATTCATCTGATGTAAGTTCTCTTTGTTATTACGGAGTACCAAGAAAATACTTTATTTTAATTAAAATCTAGCTGAGCCTAGGCTAATAAGTAATCATGAATTTAATATGTATGTCTATAAAATGTCGTAACTTTGATTTGGCTAAGATAAGCTATAAAGAGTGTATTTATAAATTCAACTTGTCCTAGAATTCAAAATAGCTTTTCAAATATGGCTTCAGGGCTGCTTAAGTTTACTTAGAATTTCAAAATCCATTCATCATTAAACTTAGTCTTAGGTATGTCCATGATAAAAATGCTACTTAAGCAGTCATGTACTCGTGTATTCTGAACACATAATTTTGAAAGAACAAGTTAATACTTAATTGAATTATGAAGAAAGTTTTAAATCTATATGAAGCCAAATCACTTAATTTGTCCCTAACTCTGACTTACTAAAACCTTATTGTCTTTACACATACTTAGTTTAGATAATAAGGATTTAACTTCATTATAAACTAAGTAAAATATAAACATATTAGTAATCAATTCTGTTTTTCGTCACTTAAGCTTGGTTTTGTTATGTTATTGGGTTTGGTTTCCACACTTACTCCTTCAGATGCACCATTACTTTAGGCTTTTTTTGATCAAACGTAATTTTACAATGCATCACGAAACAAAATACAAATAAATATTGAATTAATATTCGGAGTTATTGTCTTGAAGATATCTACTATGCTTTAAGACATGTCAGTTCTACTTGGGTATTTTAATGTTGATAATAACATTAGCACAGCAACTTATGATTAATCACTATAAGAAAACATGAATAACCTTTTTTTTAGCTTCTTTAATAAGGAAGAAACTTGCAGCACTTATCATTACATTTTTATTTCTTCCACTAATTCAAATGGTTTTGTCTGTTTTAGTATACCGAGAACTTCAAATGCAACTAGTTCAACTATTGATATTATACAGACTCCAAACTCAACTGTTGTAAGTAAAATGTTTTTTATTCATAGATTTTTAATCGCTACCCTTATAGGATAACTCTTGCAAACGTCTGTCGCCGCAGCTGTTTTTTAACCAGCTAAAAAAAGGAGGAGGTTCTCAAGTCGACGCGCTTATTATTTTTTTTTTTTTATGTATTACCATGCAGAACTTTTTACAGTGTAGTCTGATTTGAACGATTCTTGTATAATTGGGAATACCTCGAAGTTGGTCCCATGTAAAATTTTAAACTAAAATCCACCCGAAGAGAAAAAAATTGTGGTTGATTGATTTTTCACTTACTGAATTTTCAACTGTTAACCGATTCTGTTGAAATTTCGCACACATACTTATGTAGTTCTGATGACAGACAGACAGATGAAGACGATAACTGGATCAAAAGATAACTTAATATTCTAAACATATTTCTTTTTGAAAATAGGAATAGGAATATTGTATAGAAAGAAAATTGGTCCTCAATCAAATTCAAGGAGAATTTGATTGATGTCGGAAAATATGGAAAGAAAATTGCATGAAACATACTAACACTTGCAATAACTTACCACTTTAAACTTTTCCTTTCTCACTAGTTATGTACGAGAAACACCGGCTTGCGTGTTTTCTGCACCATCCTAACTAATATTATAAATTCGAAAGTAAGTTTGTTTGTTTGTTAGGCTCTCACGCTAAAACGGCTGAACAGATTTGGATGAAATTAGACACATAGGTAGACCATGACCTGGAAAAGGACATAGGATACCTTTTATCCCGATATCCCCACGGAACCGAGAGTCATGCAGGTGAAACCGCGGGGTGCAGCTAGTTTATCATAATAACCGAACCTCGTCATTACTAGTCATCGCAAAACAAACAGCTGTCAGTTCATGTATGTATTTATTTTCTGAGTTTATCTTGGACATTACTGACATCAGTGAAGGATAAACATCGAAACCTGAACTTTTAGTTAATATAAGTCTGAAATCGCCAACCCGTCTTGAGCAAACGTGGTGATCAAAGCTCGTGCCTTCTCTGTATGAGAAGAGGCCTTTGCCCTGCAGTGGGACAATAATAGGCTGTTTTTTTTATAGCTGGCAGTGAAAGTTTTCTCAGATTAGGCGGAAAAAACAAACGGACAGACAGACAAAAAATAATAATATTGTGTTTTTCTTGTATGTACCGTATATACTTTCATATACATGTAGTAAAAAGCTGTTATTTTGACTTTATTAACAGACACTTCACTTTTATTTATTTGTATATAGTATATAATAAAAATAATAATAAAAAACGTTTATTCTCTTCACCACATAATGAACAATCAGTACAGTACATAAATGTGTATACAAAAATACATTGATGTTGTGGAGACTGGTGTCTGTACTAGGAATACCTGTGTTACAGGTCTACAGGCCTCCAAACTACCCGGACATGTCACAGTATACAAACATAATAACAGACGTTAATGTTGGGAAGAAAGATAAAAACAAAGGAGACGGGGATTTCTGGGCCTGATTGTAATAAGTTGACGTATGGTTAAAAAAAAGGTTATATTTTTCTATTACAAAATGTGAAATATCAGCCCATTTTACAATCTGGAAATTGAGAAATCCAAAAATTAAGTTATGGCTACGAACAAAATGCAATATCGATTAAATTATAATCGACTATCGTGACAGAGTTCATACTATTTAAAAGATGCTTTTACCAGATGATTAATTCAAATACATTAATTATTAGAATTAACGTATTAAACAGTTTAAACAAATTAAATATCTATAAAGATAAATGTTAAAATCGATTCACGCTTGCTAATCGATTATTGTATTTTTAGTCAATGGTGACATGTCAATCAGTCACTTGTTTCGTATCGTTTACTGTTAGTGCGTGTGCGTTTTGAGTGTGTTTCTTCCCATAGTTTTATTGATATCATCATCGTCTTTGACCCCTGCTTTCTTTCTACGTACTTCTGATCTTGCTTCTTGTACGTCCCTTGCTGCCATACCGGACACGGAGAGCCTCGCTTTTACGTTGGACTTGGACTTGTTTTTTTGGATTCTACGACCAGCCTACCGATTGGATATTATCACAATGGATCGTTGTGTAAATTGTGGCATAGCGACTAGTCGCTGTAATACACTGGGTCATCGAGCTTTAGATGACGAAATGATATTAGCAGTGATTCGTCAATGGCGTGCACCACAATCTGTAAGTACTTACTCACCTCCTGTTTATTAGCTCAGCAGGGTCTACCACGCTGGCTTGCAATCTTCACGATGTTTTCCTTCACGATTACATTTACAAAATAATAATGTATGAATAGGTAAACATTTAAAAATCATATGAAGATTTACATTACATTGAACTAAGATATATATTTTTTTATTGTAATAGATATTTGCACACCTATTCAGGTAGGATATGGTTTAAAGATCTTCTGTTCTATGTATCACCTCATGTACCCATATTCAACCAAATAAATGATTTGAATTTGAATTAAATAACTATCGGACAGAGTCGGTTGGTTTAAAAAAAAGTAATCATGTTAACTGATATTAAAAACTTTTTCCATTTTTCAGGTAAACAGCAGTGACCATGTTTGCCAAGCTTGCTGAGACTTGGCTCAAAGACCACCTCATGGTGAACCTAGACATCTTGGCCACCGTAGTGTTTGTCTCCGATGTGGATGTTCACTTGCATCTAGAGTCAGCCATTTACTTCACACCACCTCACCTCGCGAATTGAGAATTTATAATGTTATTCAAGAGTGGATTATACCTAGAGCTGTAAGTTGAATCAGTTTACATTTGTTTTATGTGCTTTTGTTGTAAGTCAAATTGAGTTTTTTAATACTTCAATGATTATGTATTGTTTGTTGCAGATAGAAGTACCTAGTCGCATATGCCATACTTGTTGGGTTGCTGCAGACAGAGCTGCTGTCCATATGGTCTCTGGCCCATCAACTTCTTCCCAAGCAAGCCCAATTGAAGAAATACAGCCACAGGTACAAGTTCTTCCTGCTGAACCTCCAGTTGAAGAAGTTAGAAGTATTCAGCCTGAACCTACTATTGTATTACCAGATTACATGAGGGCTGTTGAAACAGAAAGTAGGTGCTTTATTGAAGGATGCCTGAGAACAGAGAGGTACAGAGTTCCACTTTCTACTAGAAAGATGTTGCTCAGTCGGTATAAATATTATGTACCTGAGAATAATCGTCTATGTGATAGACATTTAGTTATAGAAGCATGGGATTTTCTTACCAGTTTGAGAAATAATTATGTACAGACTTTTACAGCAAAACATATCCAGGACATGATGTCCTTAAAAGAAGTTGTAGAATCAGGATTACTTCATTTTGAGAGTATAGATGATATGGAAGACCATGTTGTGCATACGTGGATAGGGTTAAACAAAGCGCAGTTCCATCAAATGTTTAATGAGGTTCCTCAGTTATTAGAAATTCCTAGGGGGTCCCTAGCTTTAGCAGCATATTTAATTAAGCTTAGAACTGGGGATTCTGATGAGAGGTTGTCAACTTTATTAAAAGTGTCTAAGCAAACTAGAAAAGTGGTTACACCAAGTGAGAGATCTGCTGTATGAGTATTTTGTACCTAGACACCTAGGTTTAAATCATATAAATAGGCAAAACATAGTGCAAAGAAATCTGTTAATACCTAACACATTGTTTGGTAACTTTGAGGGAGTAGATAGGCCCATTGTAATATTTGATGGAACATATTGTTACATTGAAAAGAGTTCGAATTATTTATATAAAAAAAGAACATATAGCATGCACAAATATCGCAATCTTATGAAACCGTTTTTAATGGTATGTACCGATGGGCATATAATTGATGTGCTGGGCCCCTATCCAGCCACCACTTCAGACGCTGATATAATGAAAAAGAAATTTTCAAATGAAAGACCATTACGGGAATACTTCCTTCAAGGTGATGCTTTTATACTGGATAGGGGCTTTCGTGATTCATTGCCCTTGTTGCACCAATGTGGATATAGGACATATGTGCCTGCATCATTAGAAGAGGGTGAGACACAGCTTTCCACTAGTGAAGCAAATAAATCGAGAGCAGTCACCATATGTCGTTGGGTAGTGGAGGTAGTAAACGGCAGATTCAAAAGAGATTTTAAATTATTACGGCAAAATTATTTTAACGTAGCTAGTAAAAGTTTCATGAAAGATTTTGAGGTGGCTGCTGCTCTTTTAAACAATTTTCACCCTCCTATTATTGATCGTGTAGATGCTGGGGAAATATTAGTACAAATAAAAATGAATATGAATACAGAAAATGAATTAGCAGAATTTATTGTGAGAAACCATTATAATAGGCGTAGGGCTGATTTTCAAACAATAACTGTACAAAATGATAACCTATATGATTTTCCCCAGCTTACCGATACTGAGCTAATACTAATATCACTAGGCACATATCAAATAAAGCAGGCACGTTCCTATTTTGGTGAACATGTGCAGGGAGGTCAGCAGCAGCCTACTTCGAGAGCTGTCAGCTACAAATACCTCATGGCTACTTAGGGGCCGCATTCATTCGAGACATATAAGTCGAAAAACGTATTTTGTTTACATTTTAGTCGACAGCTCTCGCAGAGGTAGGGAAGCAATAATAAAATATTATTGTAATTGCATCGTAGGCAAACGGACTGCAGGCTGCTGCGCCCATGTAATGTCAATAATATGGTACCTTAGTTGGGCTAGGTACCAAGATAATATTGTACCACCTGCACAATTTCTAGATGACATTCTAATTATAATTGAAGATGAATAAAATATACTAGTAAAGTTTCTTGCCCGTTCTTCTCCATAAAGATCTACGTTTTGGAATGGGCAACTAGCTTCAACTATCTGACTAACTGACGCGACTATTTGACAATTCAAAAGTGCCTGTAAATGGTTTAATTGAAGTAAATGCTTTGAGTTTGAGTTTGAGACTAATTAAAAACGATTTTTATTTTTAATTATCATCTCCTTACCCATGATTTTTAATAGGTATTTGTGTTTCCTAATTTCCATCCACTCTACAAATATAATTAAGGCAAGTCAAAGTGCCGCTAGGGGCACTCTATCCCTATCGGATTAAGTGCCAGGGTCCGTTTAGGCACAAGAGAATGTAATGTTTTCGGAATTTGGTGTTTTACAGCGAACTAACCGTGTATACAGTGCCGCTAGCGGCACTGTATACACCTATAATTGTAACAGCATCCTATCTTTAAAAAAAATAACTACCTATCGCACAATGAGGTTATACATCGCACTTCAAAAATCAGCTGTTTTGTTACGTAACCTCACTTTAACAAAATCTCTTTTAACTCGGCTCTCAGATTGCTAAAATCCGCAAAATTTTCAGTGATGGTTTGATAATATAGTAGCTATTAATTGACAACAATTTCATCTCTTTACATCCAGGCCCAAGATTGTATGAAAGCGTATCCGTCTCCTTTAAAACTAACAAGTGAAGTTAATTAAAAGCTTTAAAAAAAACAAATAATTAATTAGATTAGACAGCAAAGTAGGGTGTGTGGGTGTGTAGTGAGTGTGAAACTCCAAACTGGTCTTCTAATGTCGTGTAGGAAGGACATGTCGAGCTGCTTTTTATGAAATTACTTGTTAGAGTCTCTCGGTGGCTTCATAATCGTGACAATATATTCGTAGATTACTACAACAATATTTTTATTTAAATTTCAGACTGAACCTCTACCAGATCCATCATAATTGTCAGGTGCAAGTTTTGAAACCAAAACCAGTGCCAAACTTAAACAAACCAACACTTGAACCTCTACCTGGGACTTCGCATATGGTGCATGCTTCATTTGAAGAAAATAAAGTGCTGAGTGAAATTAACCCTCCATCTCAGACACCAACAAATGTAAGGCAACCTAAAACTCAAAAAACGCGCACGAAGTCGCGGGTAACAACGTGACTTCGTGCGCGTGGAATTCCGTAATTTAATTTAATTTATTTGTATAGCTGGCAGTGAAAGTTTTCGGAGATTAGCCGGAACAAACAGAAAGAACAAAAAAAATAATTGTTTTTGTTGTATGTACAGTATATACTTTCATATGTATTTAGTAAAAAGCTCTTATTTCAACATTACAAAAAGACACCTCAATTTTATTTATTTGTATAGATATATAGATACAGATTTCATGGGTTTTCATTTTCTGTGCGGAACCCTAATTCTTTTTCTAAAACAAAAGTAGTTACTCCTTATAACATCTGATATCTGTCAGTGAAAGTCCCGCCAAAATCGGTTCAGCAGTTTCTGAGATTAGCCGGAACAAACAGATGGACGGAAAGACAACTTTTTTTTTTAAATTGTGTTTTTGTTGTCTTCCGTATATACTTCTATATGCGTTTAGTAAAAGCTGTTATTTGACATTAAAACAGACAGACACTTAAATTTTATTTATTTGTATAATGTATATTAGCTTTTTCCCGCGGCTTCGCTCGCGTGGAAAACGTACTACCGACATTAAAAGTCTCCTAGGTGTTAATTCAGGTTTTAAATATCTGTCTGCCTCATCCAAATCCTATTAGTAGCTAAACATAATGATTGAATACTATCGTGAAACCGTATATACATAATTTAAAAACTAATAGAATAATAGTAATATGTATGTACAATTATATGCAAGCCTAGTATTTTATGTTAGGTTACTGCTCAGAAATTGTGAAAAACGTCTAATGATTATATATCATGAATTCTTGCCAGCCATTGCATGCATTTTGTTAGGTTTACTTTTAACATTTATCTGGGAACATAACAACTTATAACTAATTTAGAAAAACAAAAAATGACAAACTATAATTTCCTTAGATTAGTATTTGTGCCAAGATTCAAGTTTATTAACTCAAGGAATAAGATTTTTCATACAAACAAAATCCTCCCTTTTTACCCCCTTATACAGAAGCTGTTGGTGTACCTTTGTACATAAAAAAGTCGAATTTCTTAAAACCCCTCACTGCTCCCGTACATTACCTATATAAGGAAGCCGCGTGCAAAATTTCACGTCCTAGTCCCAGTTGCTTCGGCTATGCGCTGATATGTCAGTCAGTCAGTCAGTCATTCTGTGTCCTTTTATATTTATAGATTACTAAGGAGGAGCTCGTGGCTAAGTAACAACAGCCGCACTGGTCGATCCATCAGGTTAAGCTACGCTTGCCGGGGTTGGTCAGTGGATGGGTGACCATCTTTACATACCGAGACTCCTCCGTACCTCGGAAAGCACGTTAAGCCGTTGGTCCCGGCTGTCATTCGTGGATCTTTGACAGTCGTTACGAGTCGTCAGAAGCCCGAAAGTCTGACACCAGTCTTACCAAGGGGTATCGTATTACCCAGTTACTGGGTTGTGGAGGTCAGATAGGCAGTCGCTCCATTTAAAATACTGGTATTCAGCAGCATCCGGTTAGACTGGAAGCCGACCCCAACATAGTTGGGAAAAGGCTAGGCAGATTGAGTTTTTATAGATTACTACAACAATAATTTTTATTTAAATTTCAGACTGAACATCAACCAGGTTCATCATATTGTCAGGTGCAAGTATGAAACCAACCCCAGTACCAAACTTAAAAAAACCAACACTTGAACCTCTACATATCTGGGACTCCGCATGTGTTGCATGCTTCATTTGAAGAAAATAAAGTGCTGTGCCAAAGGAAGGAGATGGACTATTGATGAAAAAATTACAGCTCTGAGGTTATATAAAAGATCACCAACATGCTATAGACTGATGAGAAGATTGTTTTGTGTACCAGCTCAATCTACTTTATGATTTCTTTTGAGTCAATTCTCCCTCGAAGTGGGAGTCAAAAATGTATTTTCTCCGTACTAAAAAGAACAGTAGAACTTCAAGCTGCATTCGACAATGAATACATTGTCATGTTTGATGAAATGTCAATAAGAAAAAATATAATGTATAATCGAAAGACAGATATAATACAAGGATTCCAAGACCATGGACTTCAAGGCAGAAGCATCGCATGCTCTAGTATTCATGTTAAAAGGCATTCGAAAAAAAAAAGATGAAGCAGCCTGTGGCTTATTACTTATCAAGCGAGTATGTAACAGCAGACCGACTAGCAGTCTTGCTAAAAGAGGTAATGTTATCAAAGCAATGCAAAATACTATAATGTAACTGCTACCTATCTAATAAAACACAGAACTCTATTAAAATTCTATTGTTATCTTTCTCAAGTACTCTGCACACAGATAACGTATTTAGACAATGTAATTTGAAACATATAGATGTTAAATAATAATTTTAGATACTGGATTTAAACAATACATATGTCAAGACATTTTCCACAAATTAAATTAAATAAGCATGTGATATTTAATTGTATTTTTTTTTCAGATTATACGTGAATGTCGTGAGGCGGGTCGTAACATAGCGGCAACAGTTTGCGATATGGAAGGGGTAAATCGACGAGCTTTGTCCATCTTGGGTGCCACTGTTGAAAAACCCTCCATTACTTTTGATAATATAGAGATTATCAGTATGTATGATTCGCCTCATCTTCTAAAGTGTTTCAGAAATTTATTTATGAAATTAATGATATTCATTGCACTACACAAATAATATCAAACAACAAAAGTGGAATAGGTAAGAACTAAGAATAGTATAAGAAGTGTTCTCATTTAGTAGATATATACCTAGAACACTTCATTTGTGATGCATATATAACATAACCTTGTTTATTTTAGGTGTTGCAAAATGGAGCCATTTAAAAACTTTTTATGAACTGGACTATCAGAACCCCAATTTTGTTTTTGCCCCCGGCTTAAGATTAGAGAACACCTCAATCCTAACAGCAAGCAAAAAATTAAGGTTAAATTGCGGCACAAACCTTGAGCCATACAGTTGCGGACACTGAACGAGACACATAGAAGTTTTATTGTTTTAACAATAAACTTTTGATTTTGAAAAAAAATACTATATCCCTGGCATGTGTCTAGAGCTCATTGAGTAGAGGACCTTTTTTTTTTTTAATCTCCAATAATGAAGCAATAGGGGGCCGTAAATGTTTTCAGTTTTAGACCATTTTTGTATGAGCTCTATCTCAACAACTAAATAAATTAAGAATTTGAAACTTCTGTACATCATGTACCATATACTGTGTATAATCAAGAACTGCAACAACAACTGTTTATAAAAAAATGCCGATTCATAAGGTATTTTATTTAAATATGGGTAAAGTACAACATTCTTCGTTTATTATTTTCATTTATTTGCTAAAAATTGTACGGTGGTACAGGAACCCTTCGTGTGCGAGTCCGACTGGCACTTGGCCGGTTTTTTATTATTCGTTAAGCAATAATGACCTAGTTAAATACATGTTCACTTACATTTTCAGGAACACTGACTTCAGAAGCAGCTGTAACTGCAGGTGCCATCAAATATGGAGAAACTATTTGATTCTATCAACAGCGACTGCTCAGATTTGCGCCGCGGGAATACATGCGACAAATTTAAAGTCAGCCACACCACATCTCCAGTTATTTAAGGAAATGAAATTATTTTTTAATACTTTAACTTTTGTAGACTGCACACGCACACCACCTTCAAAAGAAGGATGGGGGTGGGAAATCATCAAATGACTCCTCCCGCTCTGGGCAGAGCGAGAGGGAGTGTCAGACTTTTACTGACTAAAACCCACCCGTGTTCCTTCCGTTGCCTATGTGCTGGGGCCGCGATATCCCTTTCGGACAGACCCGCAACCCCAGCAGGATGGGTATGGACCCTGAATGCAGTTGAACTTTTATGAATAAACTCCGCATTAAGCATTCAATTATTCAAAGTCTTCCAGACTACAGTAGGACCCACTAGAAAACCTGTTTGGCTGCATTCGGGGTAATTGTGGTGCAAACTGCAATCACTCTGCTGGACAATTTTTTGTAGACTTAAAAATATCTATCTTGAGCAATCTAGCTCACCTAAATACAGGAAATTGTGAAAGCGAGTTTGTGGATTTTGAATTAAAAAACTTGATTGTACTTGCACAAGCTGCGATAAATAACATTTTAATTTCCAAGGAAAAATGTTTAGTTGAACATTTATTCATACAATTCCGAAAAGTAGAGCTTAAAGTATCCTCATTTAAATATTATAAATTATGTGGAATCCTGTGCTTCGGTGACAAACAGAATGTTTAATGAAATAGGACACGAAGAGTTGAAGTCATGTGACATTTACCAACCCGCACTGTGCTCGCGTGGCACTCTCACAGAGAGGAGGCCTGCGTCCCAGCAGTGCACAGTGGAAACATTATAGGCTGATTATGTATGATGTTATGTATTGCTGTTAACAGTATTGATAGAAGTACAATTAAAAAATGTCGTAGTTTTATTTTTATTTAAATATTTCGTTGAAGAAAATATTTAATTCTGAAAGTTTTAATAATGTTTTACATAATATAAACAAAATTTGCCTATTAACTATTTTGCTTCAGTTTTTATTCACAAAATCGCCTTTTGTTTTTTTTTACCTTGATGTGGCCCTGTAAAATGTTAATGTTTTCTATATTATTTGAAGAGCTAAGTTATAAACACGATTCAAGAAAAAAACCGCTGTTAGATTTGGTGCAGGGTTCAAACCAAATTTCTCCGGCCTAATAACTAATACAAGAAAGGGATGGCTACAATTTAAATGCTATCAAATTAGTTTACTTGATAGGTTAGTTATAGGGAGGAAGTAGAACAGGCCGTCACTAATAATAATACTATTACCTTACCTAAAACGTAATTTAAACGCACTAAAATTAAATGTTTTTTATGTACTTTTTAAGAAATATTTAAAAATTTAATATAATTTATTAGAATATAAGATAAATAAAGAAAATGATTGTAATTTCTGAGTTTTTATTGCAAATGTTTAGTAAAGGAAAGTAGGAAATGAACGAAAATACATTTTTCTTTCTGGTTGTGCAATAGAAATGAAAGTTATGTCAAATTAGCGTAATATATTACATTGTTCATATTTTTTTTCAATTGTAATATTGTTTGGTAATGCTAATTTGACATAATTATTCATTCCTATTACACAACTTTAAAGAAAATTATACCTAGTTTTGATATTTCAAATTTCCCGCCTTATTCACGGCCTTCACACATTTATTGGGCACCCACTAGATGGCGTACAGCAAAAATGTCTCTCCGTTTTTTGTTCTAAGTCGCACTTCTTCTCGTATATGTTCTGTGAGTAATATGCTCAGAGTAATAACTAAAGCATAAGTTAGGTAATTATTACTCTAAGATTTATCTGCCAATTAAGACATTACTGAGATTACTCCTAGGGCGCTTTCCGAATATGAACGTAATCGCTCTCAGCGCTGACATCAATAGTTCTATTCTATTTTTCCATATGGCAATGGTGCCGATGTCGACAATTCTGCCAATGTCAATGTGTGGAGAAAACGTGCGGAGGGAAACAAAAAAAAACAATTTTGTGATGGAAGTTAAAATTAAATACCATGTAATTGAGTTTAATGCGAAACTTGTTGGCGGGTATTATCAGAACACTGAAACAAACAGATACAAAATATTGTTTTAAATATGAATAAATATATACATAAATGGTCACAGGCAACACAAAAATCATCATAATTTGATGTCATTGACGCGAATAAAAAACATCAAAGCTACAAAGAGCTTTGGGGAAGAATGTGTTAGTAGGGATGGAAAGTTAGTTGGGACAGGGATTTTTAATTTAGGAAGATGGCTATATAAGTCATGGGCTGGGTTATTATTGGAGCAGTTAAAAAAGATGTGATCCAAAGTACCTTCATCCAACCCACATTCGCAGAGCGATGAGTCTCTGACCCGGATTTTATGAAGGAAAACCGGAGAACAACAGTGTCCAATACGGAGACGACAAAGAATTGAAATTACTTTCTTAGATATTTTTTTGTAGGGATAAAACCAGGGCTTGGGTGTAACATTGGGTTGTATTGCGTGATAAAAAGCTCCTTTTTGTTTACTTGAATTTTGCCACTGGACCTGCCATGAGGTTAGCAAGCTCTTTTTGGGAAGGCTCAGCAAGTCGTAGCCCTGACATTGGAAGTGTTTAAGGTCAACGTCTTGGGACGTAACGGAATCCTTAGCAAGAGCATCAACATATTCGTTTCCTCTTATGCCACAATGACTTGGAATCCAAACCAAGTGTACGGTTTTGTGATTCTTGACACAAGAGAAAAGGGACTTTTTAATTTGAAGCAGTAGTGCACTATGGAGTTTACTCTTAAAAGGATTCTGCTCCAAAGCTTGTAGACAACTAAGTGAGTCCGTAAAGATGACACCAAATCGAATGCTATAAGCCTCTATAAATAGACATGCTTCTAATATGGCCACGCACTCACCCGTAAACACTGAAGATTGAGGAGGGCACTTGAATTTTAAAACAATTTTGGAGTTTTGGTAATATACCGCAGCACCAGTGCAACTTGCATCTGATAATTTAGAGGCGTCCGTGAAAAATCGTTCAAAATTATACCAACGCTCACCAACCGCCGCATTGAAAATAGAGTCCGCCGAAGGAGACTTTTTCGATATGCCAATATTGTAGAATATATCTGGTTTAAAACAAATAATTTCATAGTCAAAACTGAAAATGGGAAGTTTCGGAAACTGAATAATGGGGTAATCTAAATTTTTATAAAAACGAAACGACTTTAAAAACAAAGGGACTTCTTTATGGTTCCAATAATTGGAACTCCGGCATACAACATCCAAATCGCTCACTTTTTTAACAAGAGGGTGGGAGGATTTGGTAATGACTCTAGCCCAAAATCTCGATGCTAGATACTGCCTTCTCAAGGCCAACGGTGGTTCCGCGCACTCTACCTGCAATGCGTTAATTGGTGAGGACTTCATACAGCCTGATATGATCCGTAGACACTTAGCCTGAATTCTGTCCAACCTATTCAAAGCACCTTTGTTGCAGGGAATTAGGTGAAAAGATCCGTAGTCCAAAACACTCCGGATTAAAGCATTATATACCAGTTTCATGGTGTAGGGATGTGCACCCCACCAGACACCAGCGAGCACTTTTAATATAGGAATAGTTCTCTCGCATCTATTCACTGAATGGTTTAGATGGTGTAAACCACTCAATTTGGAGTCTAAAACGACACCTAAAAATTTTACTTTTGGAGAAACTGGTATACAATTGCCTTGGATGCCCACAGAAATTTGGGGGATCAGCCTCCTGCGTGAAAATACAACTACAGCACTTTTGGGGGCAGACAAACTCAGACCATGTGAATTTAGCCATTGGTTTAGAGAGTCCAGGGATACGCAAAGAGATGATGCTGCGTCGCTAACCGAGTTATTGGTGACATATAAAGCCAAATCGTCAGCATACTGAAGAATTTGGCAATCGTTATTAAGGCATGAACCAATGTCAGCTGTATACAAATTGTACAGTAAGGGACTAAGAACAGAGCCTTGTGGTAGGCCCTTCCATGACGTCCTGACGTCAAATTCTTCACCTGGAACTCTCAAAACCAAAGTTCGAGACATTAGCAAATTGCAGATGCACTGTATCATTCTCTCCGGTATTCTCAGCTGTTGCAATATTTGCCTGAGAATGGGAAGAAGGACATTGTCATAAGCAGAGGAAATGTCTAAGAAGGCAGCGACTACGGATTCATTTTTGGAAAACGATGAACGTATATCTGAAACCAAAACCCCAACACTGTCCATGGTCCCGAGTCCCTTTCTAAAACCAAATTGAGACCTAGGAAGTAAGTCTCTAGATTCCACAATATATTCTAGTCGGTTCTTTATTAAATGTTCCAATAATTTTGCAAGAACTGATGACAAAGCGATTGGTCTGAAACTGTTTGGGTCATCAGCGTGCTTGCCAGGTTTTAAAATAGGTATGATAATTTGAGTTTTCCATTGATCGGGAACCCAGCCATAGGTGTAACAAAAGTTGCATATATCTAAAAAATAGTTTTTTGCTCTATGGCCTGCGTGTG
Source organism: Agrochola macilenta (assembly GCA_916701695.1). Lineage (NCBI taxonomy): Eukaryota > Metazoa > Arthropoda > Insecta > Lepidoptera > Noctuidae > Agrochola > Agrochola macilenta. The sequence goes on along the minus strand of OU753552.1, from coordinate 13,169,225 downwards.
ACATAAAGGAATAGACAATTCCGTCTATACCAGGGGCAGAGTCATGAACATGTTTTAAAACAGAGTTAAGCTCCTGCATAGAAAATGGTGCATCAAAAGGATCCTCTGAAGAAATGAGAGACGGCTGATTATATTCTGCTTCCGATGGTACATACGGAGGGGCAAGTTTATCAAAGAACCTGTCAGCAGTCCCTCGGGGGATGGGAGAAGAAATTGAGGGGGAACATCCAGACCTAAAGCGGTTGATCTTCTTCCATACAACTGATAAAGGAGTGGAGGGGGACAGAGAACCGCAAAAGTCGGCCCAACCGGCACGCTTCTTCCTTCGCAACAACCTTTTAGATTTAGCGAGGGCCCTATTAAATGCTATTAGGTTATCGCTAACCATCGCCTCGTTATACACCATCTCAGCATCATCCCTTTCCCTTATGGCTGTTGTGCATTCTTGATCCCACCATGGTGGAGGGGGAATCTTCCCACGTGCTGAGTTTTTAACGGGGAAGCATGAGTCTGCACTAGCTGTTATGGCAGAAATGAGGTTATTATAGCAGTTTGACACATGGGAGGAACTAAGAGAATCAGGATCATGGGGAATTAAATTTGGAAGAATATCAATCTTGTCCTCCAATAGTGAGGAGTACTTTGACCAATCAGGTTTGGATAAATTATACCTCAAAAGTGGAGGGTTTGATTTTTCTAAATAAGTCTTTTCAGCTAAAGAAATTATAATTGGGTAGTGGTCACTGCCATGTGACAAACTGGTACACTCCCAATGACAAGACGCTGCAATATCCAGTGAGCAAAAGGTGAGATCAACACAACTTTTATTCTGACCAGGAAGAGACCTACGGGTTGGGCAACCATTGTTTAAGATACATAGGCTAAGGTCATCTAAGATTTCAACAAGACCTTCCCCAAAAGAGTCGCAACGTTCAGAACCCCACCTGAAGTGATGGCAGTTGAAGTCCCCCATGACAAGTACAGGGCCTTCTATGTTTTCCAAAATACGTTTTAAAATTGGAAGGAAACTTTGATGAGGGTGAGCAATATAAACGGATAAGAGGGTTATACCCTCTACCCTACTAGCCACAATACTAATATCATCACCTAGAGGAGGCAAAGATACTACCACAAGTGGAACACGATTGTTCATGCAGAGAGCCGACCCGCCATAGCCGTCAGATCGGTCGCATCTGAGAATATTAAAGGAAGGTACACGGAAACTAAGACTCGGAACTAGCCAAGTCTCAGCAAGGGAACAAGCTAAAGGTTTGTATTTATTCAAAAGTAATGTGAGCTCGTGCTTCTTATGCCACACGCTCCTCACATTCCATTGAAGGAACACCAATCGAGCCATTATTATGGGATGAGAGAGAGTTAATAAGTAAAGTAGCAACGTTGGACGGTAATTGAGTTTTATTTGAGGAAGACATTAAAGTCAACAGGAGTTTACTGACAAGTTCAATAATTGAAGACAAGTTTTCAGGAGATTCTGTTAGTTGACTATTGAGAGCACAGCCATTAGACTGGGAAGATTGGGGAGTGCTAGTAAGCTGCAGATGAGCTGTTTTATCATAAGAAGGAGAAAGGGGGGCATGGGTCTTTGGCTTAAGAATTACAGTTTTGCGAGATGACTGAGACTGTGGTTTAGCAATGTCTGCATAACTACGAGTAGAAATGGGAACAGTTTTGCTTGCTTCTGAATAGGACATTACTTTCTCAGCCATGATAGTTTTAATTATCTTCTGCCTGCTGTACTCCGGACATGCCCTGCTATTAGCAAAGTGACTTCCAGAGCACAACACACAGAAAGCTTCGCTCTCAGCAATGTTACAACCATCACCGGGGTGATCATTGCCACACTTGCTGCATCGGGGTTTGGAACGACAGAGAGATTCAACATGACCAAATCGGCAACACTTGCGGCATTGAATGGTGGGATAGACATACTGTTCTACAGTTAATGATGTATAAAAACAGAATATTCTTTTTGGTAAAACTTGGCCATCAAATGTGATGACACAAGTTTCTGTGGGTCTGTATTCAATTAAACCATCTTTGTTAACCTTTCTATTCAATCGCCTAACTTTTAGAATTGGACCACAGCCTACTGGAACTTTTAAATATGTCAGGACTTCCTCTTCCGAGAAGTCAGTAGGGATGCCACTTGCAACACCCATACGGGTTATGTTAAAAGACGGAATTATAGCCTCATATAAATTTGTACCTAAAACTTTATTAGAGATAAAAGCGTTTGCATCCTGAGGGGATGAAAATTCAACCGATACACGATTTCTACCGACTCGCTTGACTGCAATAATATTGGAGAAATTTTGATTAGACAAGAACCGTCCAAATGTAACAGGGTGTAGGGTCGTTCCAGAGTTAGGTTGAGCTTCCTGACGGGAAACGTGTACTAAATAAGGTCCTTTATCTGTGACTGAGTACCTAACACGGCCTATTTGGGTTTTCGGTTGTTTGGTAGGGCGATTAGATACCTCATCTTCATTACCGGGACGTTTACGGGAGTTAGAATGGGAAGGAAGGAATTGGGACTCCAGATTGCAGACCACATCTGCCAACCGGCTTAATGAGTTGGGAGTGGGACTTAAGTTAGAGGGGGAAAAGCCGGAAAGGGGTGTAGTAGATATATCATCAGGAGGGTCGGGGGGTTTGTTTTTATCCATATTCATATTGAATATGGATAATGGTGACCACACTAGTTACAAAAAACAAACACTAGACAAACCTGCTAGCAGGTGACAACGAACGCACACAAACAAACACAATAACAAGTCGCAATAATCACAATAACACTAAAAAACCGAAAAAAATCTGAACACACGTGTTAACCAAAAGCACACTGTGGCGGGAATCCCCTTTTTTCGACATCAATAGTTGGCGTTCCGAGTTAGATACCACGATTATGACAGCTGAGGGCTGTCATCAATTCGGAACGCTCGTGAACGCTTTCACGGTGCTCGCTCAACGTCAAAACTTGCTTATCATATTTCTTTGTGTTTATACTACACATTTCTTCTTCTTCGTTGGTTAGGTGGCCACAGTAGCCAGAAGCACAATTTCGAAGATGCCACGTTTGTCAAAAGATAAGATGCGACTCAAAACAAAACAGCACAACTGTCATCTTTGACAGCGCTCACGGTGATATTAGTAAAAGGCATGGTCGGCGTTATCGCAAGATGGCGCATGTCATGACGTCATCTATGACGATTCACAATACATCGTTATCGCGCTAAGGCTTATTCGGAACGGCCGTTAGCACGCTCAAATCGATTACAGCCTAACTCGGAATGCGGGGCTAGTCTCAAACTGAGCTCCTAGTTAACCCATTCGTTGCTACCAACGTACCATTTGCGTTGATCGAGAGTGCAACGTCATGCCACCAACGCACCATATGCGTTGAGTGTGCTGTAGGACGTTATTTGGCATTACATAAAAATTATAGAAATGTATTTAAATATTTGGCAACATTCACGGCTAGAAACATTTTTTAAATCTGGAAACACTGTTGGTTTTTGCTTCGGACTGTTATTCTTGTTTTGGTGAGGAAAAAACGGTTGGTGCTGTGAAGGTCTATTTTAATTTGGGAATAACTGAAGTTTTATTGAGTGTTTATTGTATATTTGTGAATTGGGAGATAAAGATAAGCAATATTCTTTAATTTATAATTTTTTCCGCTGTTTCATTGTGTATTTTTTAAATGAAATCACATGAACGGATACGGTGCGTTCATTGGCATAGCAGTAAAAATCTTTTTTGGATGGTTTTATTCATAACAAATCACGCCAAAAATATATGCACGTATTTTATTGTTTTTTTTTTATTAGTTTGATTTCGTGTCCCACTGCTGGGCAAAGGCCTCCCCTTTCTCTTTTCAAACCTCTCGATCATATTTTTTTTTTATAATAAATGTATCTTCATTTAAATTATTTTTGTTTTGTCATAATTTCAACCTATTTATTCACTAAAATATTGTTTACTTACCTGCAATCCATTAACCCATTAACGCCCTCTGTACCCGCGTGTGTACAACTATTCGGTGCGTGATTGCGTTTTGTTTATTTGTGGTACTACGGAATTGATTGGTTATTTTTAATCTGTGTACTTGTAGCTGTCTATGGAATACAGAAAAAAATGTGTGGCGGGAAAATAATTGTTCGAAATGTCACTTTGTTTTACGAGTTGTGAGCCAAGCTGGTAAGGTAAGATATTTTTTTGTATTTTTACCATAAATAATTACAAATTCATGATTGTTTTTTACTGTTTTGCGTTAGAAGGCTTTCTACTGACATATTATATTGTTGAAATAACAAATCGTTTGGATAAAAGTGCAATAAACATAATTTTTCTGTGCTGTACCTGTTGGTGTACAATGGGCGTTTGTGTAATTTTTTATTTTATTTACCAGGTGTATTCAAAGACACTACAATGACTGACCGTCGTGTTTTTACGACTCAAAATAACTATGCGAGACTTGAAGAAGCCCTGGAATCTATAGTAGCTGATGAAAATGATGATGCGCAGTACGACATATTTTTATTGCCTCCAGATCCAGCTATTGTTAGTGATGAAGAAGAAGGTAATGAAGATGACTTGACTTCTACAACTTTCCCGAGAGACGTACCGGGTACAGTTGAGGTAGTTCCACTGCATCCTGATCATGATGTTTCGGACTGGGATGATAGTGATAATGAGGCATTGTCCACTCACTCACGACCTGCAAAGCGTCCTAGAATGCAAGATTCTAACGAGCCTGTATGGAGAAAATCTTTACCCATATACAGTTTGACCCATGACGTAACTGATATCATTCAACGACGACAAGAAGCCCTCGTTGAATCTTTGAAAGACTGTAGCCCTATGATGTTATTTGAGAAGATATTTGATGATAATGTTATAAGTTTGGTTGTGGAAAATAGCATGAAGTATGCTGGGCAACATAATAGACACAATTTTGAAATTGATAAGCCCGAATTGAGAACTTTTCTGGCCATTTTAGGTTTTACTGGATATCATGAACTGCCTTCCGAACGTGCCTATTGGAGTTTGGATGAAGATCTCGGAATTCCATTGATCGCCAATTGCATGTCACGCAATAGGTTTTTGGATATCAAACGGAACCTACATTTTGTCGACAATTCTCTAAAGGAAGGTTCAAATGATAAAATGTTCAAAATGAGACCGCTGTGCGATCTTATACAAAAAAACTCTTGCCAGTGGGGAGTATTTCACGAAAACTTATCGATAGATGAGTCTATGATAAAATACTTTGGCCGGCATCCCGCTAAGCAATACATAATGGGAAAACCTGTACGATTTGGCTATCGGAATTGGGCTGCAACAAGTTCAGATGGCTACTGCTACACTTTCGACATATATTGCGGTAAATCTACAGAAGTGTCTACAGACCCGCTGGGCTCGAGAGTGGTTAAATCCCTATTAGCAAAGATGCCGATAGTCCCAAAAGAACACATCGTATACTTTGATAATTTTTTTACCAACTATCAGTTACTTCACGACTTGCGACTCTTAGGGTACAGAGCCACAGGAACAGTACGAGAAAATAGAACAAAAAGATGTCCTGTAACTGATGTAAAAACAATGAAAAAGAAACCAAGGGCGGAGTACGACTATCGTTTCGATACCAAAAACGAAATCACAATCGTGCGCTGGAAAGACAACAACGTGGTCACGATGGGATCAAATTTTGATGCTGTAGAACCACTGGGGAAGGTGAAAAGGTGGTGTACTATACAGAAACAAAAGTTGGATGTGAATATTCCAAGATTGTTTGTTAATTATAACAGAGGAATGGGTGGAGTAGACCAGATGGATCAATCGATTAGTCTTTATCGAGTAGCCATAAAAGGAAAAAAATGGTGGTGGGTAATCTTTACCTACCTTTTAGATATGGCGATTTCAAATGCTTGGCGGCTGCATGTCTTGATCAGCAAAACTACAGATACAACCTACATGGATCAATTGCTATTCAGACGTACGATTGTTAGAGCATACCTTCGCCCAAATAAGACGAAAAGTCGTGCTACGTCATCCACGGTACCTGGCCTTGTGCAGAAAAATAACGGACACAACCCGCAACGCATCGAAAACCCATTACGATGTGTTATTTGCCACAATCGCGTTCGTTGGCGCTGTGAGATATGTGCCAAAACACTATGTGTGGAACGACCATGCTTTGGAAAATTTCATGCCTGATTCGCCCACTGTACCCGGTCAAGTACACCCCTACAGTTCCTAAAAAAAAAAAAAAAAAACTGAAAATACTTTTTATACCTCATATTTAGTCTACATTCAAGCAATAAATAACGAGTGATTATAATTTTTATGTGTAGTTTCATTTTGGGCGTTAATGGGTTAAAATCGTCGATTCTGCATGACTTTTTCAAATTCGTCTAGACGTTCTTCATGCATAAACGGCTGGACGAATTTGGATGAAATTTGGCAAACAGACATATAACATAATTATATCAAATAATCTATAATCATATCTATCAAATAATTGTATTCTGTCAGCGTCAGCATTATGCGTTCACAACACGTTTTCCTGTAAATGTTTCGGCAGTGCAAACGTACGGTAACAAACACACAATGTTTCGCATTTATAATATGTATTAGTAAGAGTAGGTAGTAGGAAATATTAATACTAAATTATAAATAAACAGACTATATGAATAAAGAACATGTTGCATAATACTATCCAAACGTCAACGCAAACGGTGTGTTGAATGGCACTTACGTTTTAAATTCTTTTACCAGTGCCACCAACGCATTTGTTGCGTTTACCATTTTTGAGTGGTTTTTTTTTATTTAGGGTTTATTTACAAATAAAAATCATAAAAAATTTCGTATTTTCTATTGTAATCATCAAAAATATTAAGTGGCACCCAGGTGATGTTTTTAAAGGCGATCGGCAGGCTTGTATGGGAGTTTCGTACACCTAATAAAATATCGTGTTTTGTGATTTTTTTTTGTTTTAATTGGTAGTCAATACGATAGGCAAGCCCTTTTAAAATTCTTAGATTTTTAGAAGTTGGTACCTAAAAGTTATAACCAGTTTTATTTTTGAGGTTATGTCCCAATAAATATTATTACGTGTAGGCACATAAACATTGTTTTGGTGAAAAAGGATATGTTCTAGATAGCAGGTACTATCTTTGTAGTGTTTTACTTATCCTTACGTTGGCAAATTGACATGAGAATTGTACCTATTCAGTAGGGTGCTTTAGGAGAGACCTACGTCCAGCAGCGGACTGCATTAGTTTGATGATGATGAAGTGCTGATGGAGTTTTGAGTGTGGGTAAATAAAACAACTTTGTTTTTGTAGGAACATACATTTATTTTATTGTTCTTATAATTACTTAATCTATTCTTAATATTAATTTATCTAGGAAAGGGGCAGGTCGGGTCATACCTTCATGGCGAGCCTAACTAAGGTACCAAATAATGCTGAATGCTGAAGAATGTGGATGAGTAGCTAGCTGCCAACATGCATGGCAAACATGGTCAGCAGGTGTTATCTGGAAATAATGAAGTGATTTTGAGTATGGTTCAACATTGCTTTATACTATGACTATGACAGTCATACTAACAGAGCAATATGTAACTATTATAACAGTGGTACGCAAACCAAGTTAGGCAATCAAGTGTTAGGCAAGTAACCAATATATGTAAAAGATCACTTTTAAGTTTGTTAATGTACAAACACAAAAGTGATCGTTTACAGGACAAATTGTAAATATTTTTACACCCACAACAGTGTTAGTAATTTTTTCAAATAATGTTTAGATTAGTTTTAGTAACATACAAATTATTTTAGTATGTTAGCGTGTAGTTTAAATGGTAAGTCTACTTTTTAACACGTAAAAGTTATCACTTCGTAACTGGCACACTCGTACGCAAAATGTTATGGAAACTACTTACATCTCTAGGATATGTCCACAGCCGAATAGTATTGACGATATCTTCACTCTCATCGGATAAAGCGTGCCTTCTTATTCGCGACAAGCGAACGTTGCAATTGATGCATTGCAAACTCGTCATTTTAAAGCACGTACACACACAGCACAACTAATAAAGCGTCCTTTCGCGAAAGTACTATCAACAGATAGAGTACGGAGGAGCAGTTGCTCGACTCAACGTAAAGATGGCCAGATAATTTGCTAAATTGCTCAGATGCAGTTACAATCCACAGTCCAAAACAACAGCAAAGAACTGAACAGATACTCGGAAAGCGGGAAAGATTTTCATAACCTGTCAATAAAATAATTGCCAGTACAAAAAAAACATTGATGGCGAATTTAATTCCTATCATGAAATAGTTAATTATTAAGATTGTATGCAATAATTATTCATTTTAAGGTATAATGTGTAATTGGTTAATTATATTTACTGTTATTTCTATTTTTAAATAATTATTTATCATTTCGAGCCTCGTGATATTTTACAAATGGCAACTTCTAAAAACAGAACTACGTTTAGTTGCGTTTAGTTTAAGATTATATTACGTTTAATTACTTTAATCTTTTAGTTGGTATAATTAATTAAGCCGGACTTATAAAAATACTAATGTTTCATGAAAATGAATGGTTTAGTTGGTTTAATAAGTGGTACAAAATCTATCACAAAACAACAAAAAATGTATGTTGTACGAATCCTGCCGATTGCCTTTAAGTGGCAATGAATGGGTTAACCAATTGAGAGTAATGACAGTAACATGTGACAATTTTGATAAGTTTTTCTAATTTTTGGGGTGTGTTCACTAGAATAAAGAAAAGTTTGTTCGTTGTAGGATTCACACTAAAATAGACAAAGATTTTTCTCCTTAGAGTATATAACACAATACGAGTATACTCTAAGTTTTTCTCAAAATAGGAGGTTTTAAAAAAAATATGATATAGTTAGAACCATTAGTTTTTGGGATGTCTATCCAAATATATTTAACTTATCCTGGTTAGAATAATTGAATAATAAAAAACAATTTATGGACATGTCCTTTCATGATTCTAGGTCAACGGGAATACCCTAGAGGGTATTTCAAGTTGGTTTTGATTTATTTGCGAGTATCAAAATATGTCACTTATCTGGCTGGTTTTTTTTTGCATTGATTTATGTAGGTGCTCGTTTTTGTTAGTTGGTCCAAGGGACCATAGATCTACGTATTTGATACAACTTGCTACCTCCATGCGTTTTTGAGAAAATGGGTCTTGACAAACAGACTGACAGACAGACAGACGGAGAACGAAGTCATCCTAGAAGGGTTCCGATTTTCCTTTTCAGGTACGGAACCCTAAAAAGGAAAGTGGTATAGAAACATCTAGCATCTCCCACCCACCGCCACCTGAACATTTCTAAAATACTTTTCTTTTAGACCACTGTTCTTTTATAAATTCATTAAAAACACGATGAAACTATCTAAAATGAATTAATAGGTGTCAAAAAACTAACACTTGAGTGACTTGACTTAAAATTTCAGTAGCCAAAACTAAAAAAAAAAGTCTAGTCTTGGGTTTTTGTGACACCTTGTGAAGTTGTGATCATGATGGGGATGGGATTGAAACGTGTTCTCTATTTAATCTGTGGGGATTGAGTTCTATTTTGGCACGAAGCACGAATTGCAATACAAAATAATTTTACCTTCAATTACAATCACATTCTAATTTTATTAAATTACATGATAATTGGTGTAAAATGTCAAGATTAGGTGCGCTGCATTTGACTCACCATACCGGATCAAAACATTCTGGAACCGTTATATTTTTCCATGGATCGGGTAAGAATACCACATTTTATTAACCTTAGCGTAATTATTAAGTTCTACAAATAATTTAATAAAACGTATTAAACTGCATGAATGATTGATTCGGTAGGTAGGTACATGATTCTGAATGAAACTTTGGAAATGTACAGATGCACATAAATTATCAGCAAACTAAAAGTCACACCGAAAGTTTGATATCTAAACATTTGTAACCTCTTGAATTATTTATTACATTAAATTCACAACAAAATGAATAATGTGGCAATAGAGATCATATTAATATCTAGGTACCATTAAAAAAGTGGGTAGGAGCCCGAACTATTTTTTTTTTTAAACTTATGGTTTCAGGATCTTCAGGTGCCGATATGAAAGAATGGGTAAGATTAATGGTATCAAATTTCTCATTTCCTCATATTAAAGTGATGTACCCAACTGCACCACTACAACCTTACTCTCCAGTGGGAGGGCAAATGAGTAAAGTCTGGTTTGATAGAGCTGGTATCAGTCCCAACGTGCCTGAAAAATTGGATTCCATTGCAAATATGGAAGTGGAAGTAAAGAATCTCATTAAAAAAGAAAATGATGCTGGTATACCTACTAATAGGATAATAATTGGTGAGTTTCTGAAAGTATCTCATCAATCTGATCTAGATTTTTAAGGTGGGTGTGATAAGGTAGCCCACCAAATTCAAATTTACTTACGTCTCTAAATTCAAATTTTCTTAAGTTGTTTGCAATTTGCCAATCAGTGTCAGGTTGTATGTTGATAAAAATCCGAATCGCAACAGTAACAAATAAGTGTTTACAAAATTATAATCATTAGAATTATCAAAGCAAACAAAATGTTTAAATTAGAACTTTGGAAATACGTTATTATCTGTATTTAAACATTTGTGTCAATATTTGATCTTTAACAACGACAGTAGATATGTTACATAAAGTTTCAAGGTAATCACTGCTTCTGATATTCACACACTCACTTTGTTTAATCAGTGTGCAAATAATAATATAACCTACAACAAAAATAATTCCAGGTGGATTTTCTATGGGTGGTGCATTGGCATTACATTCTGCATACAGATGGGATAAGAATATAGCTGCAACATTTGCATTCAGTTCGTTCTTAAATCAAAATTCAGCTGTTTATAATGAGCTGACACAGTCGGCTGGAGTTCGATGTAAGTATTAAGGCTTCCATTTAGAATGACAATATGATTCTTTATAATTTATTGTTGTTTGAGCACATAGCCAGGCTTTTAGGTCTGTATTACAGAAGGAAACTCAAGTATTGATCTCTGTTTAAAACTAGTTTTAAGTCTAGTTTTAATTTTAGAATGTTCCTCAAGCAAAGATTCATTGATCATAGTTCAACTGAGTTTGGCTTTATTTTAGATCGTTACTCAGTTTGCGAATCTAACCCAAACAGTGATTTGATCTATAATCACCCAAGTGTGGTCGAGACTTCGCTTGAGCATAGATTTTCATGACAAATTGTCAATTTTTGTTCTGTTCATGCGTTGCCGAGTTTTTATATTGTTGTTTTTTTTAATTATTATTATCAAAATGGATATAATTAAAGCGGTAGATCATTATAATAATTTATTCAATGATCATTCAAACAGAAGGCTTAATTTTCGTTCCTCTCAGATTTTAAAGAGGACCCATATCTTCTTTACATAGTATAAAACAAATTCTCTTCGCGCTGTCTGTCCCTATGTATGCTTAGATCTTTAAAACTACGCAACGGATTTTGATGCGTTTTTTTTTAATAGATAGCGTGATTCAAGAGGAAGGTTTTTGTGTAAATTGGCTGAAATATGACGATTATTGTCGAAGATGTCGGAAAAAATCATGCCGACTGGGAGCTTTACTGGCGTGCGCCGCGTAATCTGTAAGAGATACATACATCAAATTCATGTTTTACAGAATTGTATATCTTAAAAAGTTCAAAAATAAAGTCCGCGATAGCATATGTCTATCTTCTAAGGATGACCTAAGTATAATAACCATTTTTATCTTTCAGAATTTGATAAAAAAATTCATTGTTATTTCCGAAGCTATTTTGACCGGTATTTTATTTATCCTTATCCAATAAAATATATTATTTAAATTGGGCATTTAATTTAGATTAAAATATGCCTTGACATCATATCACTAAAATGAATACTTTAAAAGATATCACAGATTCAAAATTACGCGTGACAAAATAATTATTGTTGCCGATAACGCGGTCGCAGCGGTAGGAATCAACGACTTTTCCTCGGATATTAGGTATGATCCAACTAATCCCGGTAGTACGTACCCGTGGGATATTTTCTTACATCCACGCGGGCGAAGCCGCGGGCAAAAGCTAGTACACTTCAAAAAGAGGTACAGATGTTCACAAGATGTGGTGTAATATTAAATTCTACCTATGATATACCACGATTTAAGACAATCACACAACCGTGGGCATCCCATAGCCCTTTTCGTTTCTATGCAACGGCTTCAACAAACTGATGTTTTCACATATTTGACATACCTACTGACATTTTAAATAAAATACCTATTTATAGCCCTTTAAACAAGTCTTTATATTTTGACAATTTTGCTTACAAAATTACTAAACTTTACAGAGCTTTACTTCAATAGATAGGGGATTGTACTATTCGGGGTGTCATTGACTCTGGTAGGGCCACCATCAGGGATTTTAATTTTGATTACACAAATCATTTGTCGCTAATTAGTCGAAATTTGTCGCCAAATATCAGAATTTGTCGGTCACTGGTTCAAAAGATATAAGGGTTTATAGGTGGCCGATCTGGAGAGAGTCTCCCCAGCAGGGCCTCATTTATATCTCAAAAACTAGGACACCTAGCGAAGATGTGTTTTCTCCCATATTTTGTCGCCAATTAGTCGCAATTTGTCGCCAAGTCACAGATTTAATCGGGTCTTAGTTTAGGAGATATAATGAGTTCAATTAGTAAGGTATAGTCCAAGAGCTAGATCGAAGAGTTCATGAAAAAGAAAAAATAAACCCTTATATCTTTTGAACTAGTGACCGACAAATTCTGATATTTGGCGACAAATTTCGACTAATTAACGACAAAATATGGGAGAAAACAGATCTTCGCTAGGTGAATTAGTTTTTGAGATACAAATGTGGCCCAGCTGGGGAGACTCTCTTCAGATCGGCCACCTATAAACCCTTATATCTTTTGAACCAGTGACCGACAAATTCTGATATTTGGCGACAAATTTCGACTAATTAACGACTAACTTTTTGTGTAATCAAAATTAAAATCCCTGATGGTGGCCCTGCCAGAGTCAATGACACCTATTCGGGACCGAAATAATAACGCTGATTTCCTTAAATAATTGGGCTTATATGGTGTACTTTAATCAGAACCAAGTTAGTAAATAAAATAAATCGTAAACGAAAACAGGCTGATGCACATCTCTGCTTGAGGCTCGATTTGAGTCTCGATTCAGCTGAGTATAGATTGATTACCATTCTGGAATAAGACCGATGCTCAAGTACTGATTGTATACTTAAACAGTGATCAACTGATTGAAGATCAAACTGGACTTGAGGAACGTTCTGTAATACGGACCTTAGAGTTAATATTCCTAATTTATCTGAGATTACTTAAAACCTAACTGAATATGGTCAGGCTCAGTTGGAGCATTTTTGTTAATTAATTTGCCCTTTCATGCCATGGTGCTTCCTGTATACCTTATCCACCTACTAGTAGCTGCTGTGTGGTCTGCACTGCCAAACGGTACTGCCAACTCAATTCCATAATTTGCCATAAACCCAGGTTGAAAAGTTGAAAATGTCTATTATAAGTAACTGTGTGAAATAGTCAAATAATGAAATTTTATTATAATTGTTTATTTAGACTACACATGAAAAGGAAAATTATAAAATGGAAGAGAGCAGAGTATGTATTGCCATCTCATAAGCACAATCACCCTAGTCTTAATTAAGGCATTCTGATGCAGAATCGTATGTTTACAAGTAAAGAGCACAAGCACCATAATTGTTTCTTTAGGCCCTAAAACGCTCAAATTCCAGCACTGGTTCGCGCGCTGGATTGCGTAAACGTGCTGGTCCTGAAGACGCAGGTTCGCGTCAGTATGTCTTGAAACGTAGCATTAAAAAAATAACTTTATTACTTACTTTTAGATGTGGTCCAATCCAGTACCTAATTATAATCAAAGCGGGTTTAGTGAGTAGAGAATACAGACTATTAATCTTGCGATACGCGGGTGATGGCTTAGACCAAAATGTTGTAGATTATTTGTAGAAGTAAATAATTTAATAAGTAATTTATTTAGCTGTGTGTGTTGTTCTAGCCATGTTACTCATGAAAAGTGTTGATCATTGTAATATTAACACATTGCAATGCTATTATATTAGTCCCTAGCCTGGACAGAGTAAAAAAAAAGGTGATTACTCACACTAGTAAGTAACCATGTGTTTTGTTAATCATTGCAGTGCCACCGTTGCTCCAAATTCATGGCGACATAGATGATCTGGTTGATTTAGAATGGAGCAAGGTAGGGTTTAATACACTTAAAGAGCTTGGGGTTCAAGGAGAATTTTACGTCATGGAGAGATTGGGACATTCAATAAACAAACGAGGCACTAAATTGATCAAGGAATGGATTGACAAGCATTTACCAGAAATATGAAGTTCTTCCATTGCAGTAAGTACCTAGGTATTGAATTATACACTTGCAGTTACTCGTTACACAAAGTACTACTCCCCCTCCTATTCTTCAATTTCTTTCTTTAATATCTTCGAGCATATCTTCTTTAATTCCTTAAGAGGGAAGCCGAAGAAAAAAAATTCAGTTCTCATAGACTCAAGATAACATCAACATTTTTTACCTCAAAAATTGAAGACATTCACTTTTCTTAATTTAACGCCATCTATGGTCAAGTAGTAGAACCAAACAGACGGACTACACAAACAAAATCATAAATGTTTTATAGAAATAAAACTATAGTAGGTATTATCGATTATAGTTTTATTTCTGAAAAACTGTCTATCAGACAATATATTCTAAAATTATGTTATAACGAATAAAATGCGAGGGAACAGGTTAAAACTCTCGTAAATCAAAATATTATCACATTTATCACTGTATGTCAAAAACAAAATCCAGTTGTAATAGGTAGTACCTACTGCAGCATGTCGCTGCCAAGCCAACCTTTTTTTATTTGCCAAAAAGGCTTAACTTGTTTTTCTCTTAAAATGTGGTTACGCTTGACACATTTTTGAATATTTTTTTTATCGAATGAAAAGACGGTTTTGTTTTTTTGAAGGAACGACGATTGGTGCGATTGGTGTCGTGTCATACAGAGCTAGCGGTTTGATTATATTTTTTTCCGATTTATCACATTTATTTCAGTCTTTGGCATATTTTACCGCAAAATCTTTATTGTTATAATTTCATAAAAAAGTCTCATTTGTGTTTTATATATATATCCAGGAAAAACTACCTTTAATTGTTTCAAAAGGCCTCGTTGAGGCCCCTGGCTTACCCGTCTCCAGCTGTGGCTGTAGCCAGGGAGGAGCGTAGTCCGCCAAGTCCACAGACGTGTCCATCCGCGCGTGGTTCCAATACCACGTCTCCGCGTGGTGTCGCCGGCCAACCAGAAGTCGCTGCGTCGTCGACGTGTCAGACGCTGTCGCTAAACGTTGCAGGCAACACCTTTCACCATCCTCATTTGTCAGCCTTACTAATTTTTAAAAAAAAATCGATTTCTATAGCGATATAAATGATTTTCCGCTATATTACATATAAAAAATCACTGGGAATCGAACCCAGGATGATGGAGAACGTTTAATGAAACACAGAAAAATTTTAAGTCACACTGTATAATTCAATTGGTTTATAACGAAAAAAAGAAAACAAAATTTAAACTCAGATAAAAAATAATAATAAATTGGTGGTCGTCGTAGATATTTAGAAAAAATAAAAAAAGGTATTATATAGAACGCCAGATTCTTCGGAAAAGGTATTTTTAGGACTAACGCTGGGCGAGGGGTACTAGCATTGGCCAAGGCTGGGAGCTCGTTTGCGTTAAGGAAAAAAAAAATCACGAACGAGTATCTAAGACGAAGAACCGTTGTGCTACATAAGATACGCAGGCTTAAACACTATTTTAATTAGGATGGGTAACGGACAATTTAAAGTAACGGTAAAAAATTACAACGCGATTTTTTTTTTAAAATTAGTAAGGCTGACAAATGAGGATGGTGAAAGGTGTTGCCTGCAACGTTTAGCGACAGCGTCTGACACGTCGACGACGCAGCGACTTCTGGTTGGCCGGCGACACCACGCGGAGACGTGGTATTGGAACCACGCGCGGATGGACACGGCTGTGGACTTGGCGGACTGCGCTCCTCCCTGGCTACAGCCACAGCTGGAGACGGGTAAGCCAGGGGCCTCAACGAGGCCTTTTGAAACAATTAAAGGTAGTTTTTCCTGGATATATATACAGAGTTGATATGACAGAGGGGCATTAAATAACACTACGTATACTATACGTATTTAGTATTAATTCGATACGGTATAAAAATAAAAAGCACCTAAAATGAGTTTTTTTTTTTTTCAAACAAACTAAATAGCTTACAAATCAGAGTAAAACGCAACCACCCTTTGAAAATAAATTTAACTGACCTACAGATACCTAGGTAACAGCGGCAACGTCGCGCGCGTCGGCGTGTGTTATCTCGTCAAAGCGGGCGGCCGCCCGCCGCGCGCCGGCCCGCGCCAGCGGCGCGGCGGCGGTGGCGCGGGCGGCGCCTCCGCTCGCGGCGGCTCCTCGGCTCGCGGCTTTTGACTTTTTGACTTCAAAACCATACCTAAAACGTATGGTTTTGAAGTACAACAATCACAAAAAAATTAAATTCTCGATGTGTCATTCACATGAATGCACAAATTATACCGACAGAGAATAATGTTATTTATTTTTCTAATTAAAAATCATGTCAGTGTATTCTAACGCCGTGTAAGTTAAACGAGGCATTGTTGAACACTTTAATTACACACACACACACACACACAAACCCAAAGTTTAATTACGTGTCGTATCACAATAAAAGCAGTCGATCACAAAAAAAAACACTAACACTAAATAATAATAATCCCAAGTTACGTGTCCTGTCACAATAAAAAAAGAAATACTGTCTTAAACTTATTTAGTGTCCTATCACAATAACAAAACAAAATCCCAATTGTCAGCGCGCGAGTTCGACAAAACGGAAGCGGAGCAGGTGCTACCGTGTTACGTAACATCTTGTACGTTCCGAATAGCGTCGGCGCACTGAAAAAACCAGTTTTTAGAAGCCCCACTGCCCCAGCCCCACTTACCGATCGCAACCCCTGCCCCTCGATCGCTAGGATGCAATAGCAACACACTGACCTATTTCTATTTCTTTTACGCGTGGTGTTTTGCAGATGATTGTCCCTCTCGTAATGAAAATGCAAGTGTGTGTGTATTTATTGCTTCCTTGTTTGCATTGTCATCTTTTTAGCGAAAATATTTGGTTGTACTTGTGACTTGCGTCACAGCGGCAACAACGCATAGGTTATACTCAGATTTATCGTTTTAAGGTGCATGACCTATGCGTATAGACATAATCAGCTGTTAGGAAAGGTACATCGTGTTCAAACGGGGCAAAAACTAAAAAAATCATTTGCGACTAAACTACTGCTCCTATTTAATTGATTTTTGGTACAGAGCTTGAAAATTGTACCTAGTATACTCAGTTTAAAGAAAAGCCCCTCTGTCGTATCAACTTTGTATAAAACACAAATGAGACTTTTTTATGAAATTATAACAATAAAGATTTTGCGGTAAAATATGCCAAAGACTGAAATAAATGTGATAAATCGGAAAAAAATATAATCAAACCGCTAGCTCTGTATGACACGACACCAATCGCACCAATCGTCGTTCCTTCAAAAAAACAAAACCGTCTTTTCATTCGATAAAAAAAATATTCAAAAATGTGTCAAGCGTAACCACATTTTAAGAGAAAAACATGTTAAGCCTTTTTGGCAAATAAAAAAAGGTTGGCTTGGCAGCGACATGCTGCAATACTCCCTTTCCAGCAAAAAAAAATGTTTTTATCGACATTATCGATAAAAAATTTCACAACCCTAAATGTGTGTGACATCCCTTGACATGGATGACATAAGATGATATAAAAGTGACAGCCTAAGTAACTTTATGGAGGGAAAGTAATGAATTAAACAAATCGACCTCAATACTATTTTATAAATTAAACATTAACCAAAACTAATGAAAATAACCTAAACTAAAACGAACAGAGAACACTAAGTGCAGCCGACAAAGAGTAAATCAGAACCGGATCAAACCTACACCTTATCGGTGCGAACTATAGAAGTCAGAAGTGTACTACAAACCTATGTTTAAAAAATCTGAATGTACGACTTCAAGTCCCATGTTAAAAAGTTAAGTTAATGCTATATATAAAAAAAAATCTAAGAAGTGTTCTTAGATTTTGCAATCGAATGACGAGAGCAAGAAACAACTAGATGCAATAAAGAAACTCAAGCTAAAGCAAGGAAAAAAATTATTAGCCTAGAATAAAGACTTATATTACATCATCGATAAAATTAAATATCGATTGAGGGAAAAAGAAATCACACTCAAATTGGAAGTGATATGGTCCTTGAACCATGTATTTTAATGTAGGTCGCGTGGACTAACACTAAATACAAGTATTCAAAATTATTATCGGAAAATGCTTCCAATGTTTACACATGCGACAAAGCAAGAAACAGGACAAGGAGAAAAACCAAGAAGGCTTTTGAAAGGAGAAAATAAACCTACAACCGACGCGGGACACGATCGCTTGAGGGGAAAGTAGAAAAATACTCAAAAATAAGGAGAGTAAACCCATTAGAATAAGGAAGAGGAAACGTGCAATTGGGGGCCCAGTCCAAAAAACACGCATCCGGAAGAAAATTATGAAGGAACGTGACATTGGGGTCCGGCCCAATGTCAACGTACCTAGAAGAATATGACGAAAACACGTGACACTGGGGCTCAATCCAGTGACTACGTGCCCAGGGGGAATATAAATTATCCCACCTGTATGGGAAATGAAGAGACAGACAACGTCAACGTACCTAGGAGAATATCGAAAACACGTGACACTGGGGCTCAATCCAGTGACTACGTGCCCAGGGGGAATATAAATTATCCCACCTGTATGGGAAATGAAGAAAGAGACAGCGAATTTTGGGGGGCGGTCCGAGAAATTTATACAAGAAACTAAATGTAATACGATGAACGAAAAAATGGCGTTAGATGAGAAGGGCAATCACTTCAAAATGTCCTTGATATGGTATGAACCAGAATGAACGGAATCACAATCCTTAAGGACATAGGTGGTCCTAGAGATGACCCTAGTTACCCGACACTTGACAAAGCGAGGGGCAAGTTTTCCGGAGAAATAATCGGTACCAGATGATCTAGAGAAATTACGCCTCCATACAGTGTCACCTACGTTAAGAGTGATACTTGAACGATTCGTATTATAAGTTCGAGAATTACGGAGGAAAGCTAGAGAAAGGTTGTCAGCTTTTAAGTTGAGACCGACTTTCGGCTAAATTGGAGCTTAGAGTCTGTCCATCAGGAATTTGAAGCAGAGGTCTGACCAGTCGGTCAGGGATTTCGTTATCCAGATTACATACCTGAATGACCGATTGTTCAACCCGATATCCGAACCAAATCTGCTTCAGATTATTTTGCACAATATGCACCCTAAATTCAACCCTTGCCTATCTGTTCATAAGTTTAATGATATGGATTCTCTCATCGATATGGCTTCACATTTCGAAAGTTTTTTACCAGTTGTTTCTAAACCTGTATCTAGGGTTACATGCGGGACCCAGTTATGTCCTAAATGTAAAAAAAGCGGGCACTCTTATCGTAACTGTCCAGATTTCCCTGGCATGCTTTGTTTTAGATGTCGAACTCCTGGTGCCATAACTCGCAATTGCCCAAAGTGCAATTCAAAAAAGAGCATAAGCCAACCGCGGCACGCATTTCGTACAGTGTCACCGGTGATATCGAACGGCTCGTCGGACAACCGACCATTTATCGAGATTTTATTAGGCAATCGTCTGGTAAAGGCTCTTTTAGATTCAGGCGCACAAATGTCTCTTATCAGTGACATTTTAGTTCAGGAGTTAGGCATTTCTTTAAATTTCAACAATTCATGTCCCCGCGTTATTTCTGCAAATAGCTCGCCTATTGATATTGTGGGAACTTTATACCTTCCGGTTAAGTTTAATAACTCGACTTTTACGCATGAGTTTTTAGTAGCGCGTTGCATGTCTTCGTCAGTTATTTTAGGTATAGAATTTTGGAACAAATTTGGTTTGACTACCCTTTTTAGCCAAGCTTTTGATAAAAATATTAAAGGAAATATGTACCTTTCATCCGTTCTCAATTCTCCTCCGCATCTGTCTTGCGTAACCGAACCCCGATACGTACACCCCCGTAACGTCCTTTTACCCGACCAAGAGCGTAGTCTACAAAATGTCATTGATGAGTTTGAAGTCATCTCGTCTGACAAGATCGGGCTAGGTAAAACTTCGTGGCTGTCACACAAAATTAATACTACGGGACAGCCGATTAGGCAGAGATTTTATCCTCTTTCACCGGTTAAATTAAAAATACTTAAAGCTGAGCGTAATTATAGTACTACTGAACGCGAGCTCTTATCTGTCCTCGATTCCATTAAACATTTTCGGTGTTATTTAGATGGAATGAAGTTTTCTGTTATAACAGACCACATGGCCTTGAAATGGTTACTCACCTTAAACAACCCCTCTGGACGTTTAGCCCGCTGGGCCACTGTAATTTCCCAATACACTTTCGATATACTTCATCGTAAGGGTACACAGCATGTTGTCCCAGACGCCTTGTCCAGAATTTACGCAAGCCCTGTTACGTTTGACCAAGGTCCCGAACGTACTAATGACCGTTGGTATAAGAAAGTTTACCTGGGCGCTCGTGATACGCCGCAAATGTTCCCTGATTATGCCATACAGAACGGTGTTCTCTCAAGACGTATGCCCATTACTAACCCTTTATCATCTGATCCTTGGCGCGTTGTATTGCCCGCTGAGAAGGTCCCGCTCGCTATTTGGGAAGTTCATAATAATTTCCCCTCTATTCACCCCGGTGTTATGAAAACTTACCTTAAAATCAAGGGTTTGTTTTATTGGCCAAACATGTTTCGTGATGTCACCGAAACATTAAGACAATGTGAGGTTTGCAAGGCCTATAAAATCTCTAACACTCAACCACGTGGTCAGATGTTGTATCCGAAACCCGTCTCTCTTCCCCTACAACTTATTTCCATAGACATCATAGGTCCGCTACCTATTGCCTATTATGGTTACCGTTACATACTATCTATGGTAGATGTGTTTTCCAAATATATCTGGCTAGTTCCTTTAAAAAAGGTCGACGCTACTTCCCTAATTAAAGCGTTGGAGTCCGAAATATTTTATAATTTCGGGGTTCCACGTGCAATTCTTTGTGATAACGCTACCGTTTTCCGTAGTAATCGTTTCTTAAATTTCCTCAGATCGTTTCATATCGATCCACCGATCTTTACGCCCTTTTACACGCCACAGGCCAATACCGTGGAACGGTATAACCAAAGTGTTGCCACATGTTTAAGTATTTTAGTCGGAGAAAACCAAAGGAATTGGTCTAAATTATTACCCAAGGTGAAATTATATCTCAATTCTTGCATTAACTTAGCTACCGGTTTCACACCAAACTTCCTTATGTTTGGTAGGGAAGTTGTTTTGGATCCTACTAGTGCGCATGGACAGACTCTAAGCTCCAATTTAGCCGAAAGTCGGTCTCAACACGCATCTAACCTATCTTCCCTTGCACAGATTTACACAAAAGTCGCTGACAACCTTTCTCTAGCTTTCCTCCGTAATTCTCGAACTTATAATACGAATCGTTCAAGTATCACTCTTAACGTAGGTGACACTGTATGGAGGCGTAATTTCTCTAGATCATCTGGTACCGATTATTTCTCCGGAAAACTTGCCCCTCGCTTTGTCAAGTGTCGGGTAACTAGGGTCATCTCTAGGACCACCTATGTCCTTAAGGATTGTGATTCCGTTCATTCTGGTTCATACCATATCAAGGACATTTTGAAGTGATTGCCCTTCTCATCTAACGCCATTTTTTCGTTCATCGTATTACATTTAGTTTCTTGTATAAATTTCTCGGACCGCCCCCCAAAATTCGCTGTCTCTTTCTTCATTTCCCATACAGGTGGGATAATTTATATTCCCCCTGGGCACGTAGTCACTGGATTGAGCCCCAGTGTCACGTGTTTTCGATATTCTCCTAGGTACGTTGACGTTGTCTGTCTCTTCATTTCCCATACAGGTGGGATAATTTATATTCCCCCTGGGCACGTAGTCACTGGATTGAGCCCCAGTGTCACGTGTTTTCGTCATATTCTTCTAGGTACGTTGACATTGGGCCGGACCCCAATGTCACGTTCCTTCATAATTTTCTTCCGGATGCGTGTTTTTTGGACTGGGCCCCCAATTGCACGTTTCCTCTTCCTTATTCTAATGGGTTTACTCTCCTTATTTTTGAGTATTTTTCTACTTTCCCCTCAAGCGATCGTGTCCCGCGTCGGTTGTAGGTTTATTTTCTCCTTTCAAAAGCCTTCTTGGTTTTTCTCCTTGTCCTGTTTCTTGCTTTGTCGCATGTGTAAACATTGGAAGCATTTTCCGATAATAATTTTGAATACTTGTATTTAGTGTTAGTCCACGCGACCTACATTAAAATACATGGTTCAAGGACCATATCACTTCCAATTTGAGTGTGATTTCTTTTTCCCTCAATCGATATTTAATTTTATCGATGATGTAATATAAGTCTTTATTCTAGGCTAATAATTTTTTTCCTTGCTTTAGCTTGAGTTTCTTTATTGCATCTAGTTGTTTCTTGCTCTCGTCATTCGATTGCAAAATCTAAGAACACTTCTTAGATTTTTTTTTATATATAGCATTAACTTAACTTTTTAACATGGGACTTGAAGTCGTACATTCAGATTTTTTAAACATAGGTTTGTAGTACACTTCTGACTTCTATAGTTCGCACCGATAAGGTGTAGGTTTGATCCGGTTCTGATTTACTCTTTGTCGGCTGCACTTAGTGTTCTCTGTTCGTTTTAGTTTAGGTTATTTTCATTAGTTTTGGTTAATGTTTAATTTATAAAATAGTATTGAGGTCGATTTGTTTAATTCATTACTTTCCCTCCATAAAGTTACTTAGGCTGTCACTTTTATATCATCTTATGTCATCCATGTCAAGGGATGTCACACACATTTAGGGTTGTGAAATTTTTTATCGATAATGTCGATAAAAAAATTTTTTTTTGCTGGAAAGGGGGTATTGCAGCATGTCGCTGCCAAGCCAACCTTTTTTTATTTGCCAAAAAGGCTTAACATGTTTTTCTCTTAAAATGTGGTTACGCTTGACACATTTTTGAATATTTTTTTTATCGAATGAAAAGACGGTTTTGTTTTTTTGAAGGAACGACGATTGGTGCGATTGGTGTCGTGTCATACAGAGCTAGCGGTTTGATTATATTTTTTTCCGATTTATCACATTTATTTCAGTCTTTGGCATATTTTACCGCAAAATCTTTATTGTTATAATTTCATAAAAAAGTCTCATTTGTGTTTTATATATATATCCAGGAAAAACTACCTTTAATTGTTTCAAAAGGCCTCGTTGAGGCCCCTGGCTTACCCGTCTCCAGCTGTGGCTGTAGCCAGGGAGGAGCGCAGTCCGCCAAGTCCACAGCCGTGTCCATCCGCGCGTGGTTCCAATACCACGTCTCCGCGTGGTGTCGCCGGCCAACCAGAAGTCGCTGCGTCGTCGACGTGTCAGACGCTGTCGCTAAACGTTGCAGGCAACACCTTTCACCATCCTCATTTGTCAGCCTTCTTAATTAAAAAAAAAAAATCGCGTTGTAATTTTTTACCGTTACTTTAAATTGTCCGTTACCCATCCTAATTAAAATAGTGTTTAAGCCTGCGTATCTTATGTAGCACAACGGTTCTTCGTGTTAGATACTCGTTCGTGATTTTTTTTTTCCTTAACGCAAACGAGCTCCCAGCCTTGGCCAATGCTAGTACCCCTCGCCCAGCGTTAGTCCTAAAAATACCTTTTCCGAAGAATCTGGCGTTCTATATAATACCTTTTTTTATTTTTTCTAAATATCTACGACGACCACCAATTTATTATTATTTTTTATCTGAGTTTAAATTTTGTTTTCTTTTTTTCGTTATAAACCAATTGAATTATACAGTGTGACTTAAAATTTTTCTGTGTTTCATTAAACGTTCTCCATCATCCTGGGTTCGATTCCCAGTGATTTTTTATATGTAATATAGCGGAAAATCATTTATATCGCTATACTACGTAGTCTGGTCATAAGTTTTGTCACATATGGAAAGTTAAATAAATGACACAATGAGTTACGCACTACAACCATTTCAAATAAAAGGGTATAAAATACAGATTTAAACCACATTCAAATTATTCGAAATAAACCACATTAAGATTGAAGGCTTGTATCGAGATACAAGCCTTCAATCTGCAAGGCCAGTCATCAATCGAAGCACGCACGACATTCATTTCAATATCGGCGACTGCTTTAATCAGGGATGCTTTAAGTGACTCCAAGTTGCGATGGGGTTTAGAGCAGATTTTCTCCTCTAAGTGCTGCCATATTTTGTAATCCAAGGGATTCAAGTCTGGACTGGATGAGGGCCAATCCTCATGCCTGAAAAAGTCGATTCCACGGGTCGTGAGCCAGTTTTGGGTACTTTTCGCCTTATGAGCCGGCGCAGAATCCTGCTGGAATACCCAGTGCCTGTTTTCGAACATTGGTTGTGAAAGAGGTTCCACAATGTTTGTTAGGACTGTGTTTTGATATACGAGGGCACTGGTTTTCACTCCTTTTTCACAAAAAAACACCTCCGTTGGACCCAAATAGGACACCCCAAGCCAAACCATGAATGCCGAAAGGTGATGACCACGCTGAACACGTGGCACACGTTTGTTCGCTTCTTCACTAGAGTGTGTATACACTTTATCATTTTGTTTATTGAAACTCTCCTCAACATAAAAAAGTTTTTCGTCCGTAAAAAGTATTTCGCGGTATTTTTTTCCCGAGTACCGCCTTAACAAAACCCGGCTTCTTTCGAGTCTGATTTTCTTTAGCCGTGCGTTAAGAAGATGTGCTGTTTTTTTTTCAGTCCTAGGTCTTCATTTAACACCCTTTTAACAGTAGTTCTGCTTAGTCCCATCTGCAGAGCCAACATTTTTTGCTTGCGGACAGGATTTCGTTGGATTCGCGCCTTCATTGCTTTGATGACCGCTGGAGTCCGAACAGTACGAGGTCGACCGCTCCTTTGTTTATCTTCTAATCTTGAATCTTCCCTGAATCGTTTGATAGTACGATAAATAAATCTCAGTTGAATTTTCAAATTTTTCAGCAGTTTGAAAATCTCAGTTGGCGCGTGACCGCAACGAACTCTGTCTTCTTTACGCGTCCACTCCATTTTAGAAAATGAACAAAATTCCAGATACCATTTGTTTTTATTTTCTTTAAATATTCAAATTTCGAATGCCCATAATATTTTCCTCGGCTTGCATTCTAAATTCGAAATTTTACCTATGTGACATAACTTATGGCCCGACTACGTACATATAGATTTTAAAATTATGTTGAGAATGTAACTAACTAATCAAATGCAAATGCAAACGAAAATAATATAAAAGTTAATTTATCTGAAATATCTGCATATATGTATACGAAATTCTAAGACACCTCATTCTATCTCGTTCTCGCCTACGCATTTTTCTCTTTCGGTCCCAGTAATAACTCGCTCGAAAACGGCTTACCTGCCACCGTAACGAGCGGTGGTACACTACACCTACCTACATACATACCTAACTACATACCTACCTAATCTACCTAACCCGCGATGTCTTATGTCAAACACCAATTGAGACAATCCAACTTGGCTAAGTGGCAAGCCAGATACGCATCAAGTGAGCAGGGACAACACACTACATCAATATTTCCTACACTCTTACAAATCCACAAATTCAGGAAAAAATCTGAAGCAAACTTCTATATCACCCAAATTTTGATAGGTCACGGATTCCATAAGCAATATCCCCACCGCTTTAAAATAACTGCAGACAACTGCTGTCCCTGCCACGACAACACCGCACAAACCATCGACTATCTCCTCAGGGATTGCCCCAGATTCGCTATGGATCCGCATGCAATATGAAGCAATCTCTGAAAGATTCGGGATCACGACATAATTATGACATCGGTATGCTCACGCGAAAAGAAGAGGTCTTGGATGCATACACCAAATATGCGACATAAATTCTGAGCCAGCTCAAAAACTTTCACGGCACATGAATCTACACCATCTATGATTGATTGATGATTCAGTCATCGTTATCATAATCTATATTATATTTATTTACTCGTTCTAATAATAGCTAATATTCATCACCTTATTTATTATACAAAAACATCATCACATAGCTTAGAGTACGCGGGACGCGGTAGCGGAAAGAGAAGTCCGTACCATTAATTTTTATTTTATCGATATCGATATTCATTCGGAATTTTGCTTGAATCTATGAAATAAAACAGCTGTTGCATAAAATAGTTACATTTTAATAAGAAGATAAAATAACTTCAATTAAATAAAAGTAACTAAATTTGTAATGAGTAATCTCAATAAAAAATTAGGTCAAGTAATTTTTTTTTTTTTTATATATTCAACCACTTCAATGGACATAAATAAATTATAAAACATTGAACAATAAAAAAATAAAATAATTACTAAGTAATTTTTACTAGGAAATTATCGACATGTCAATTTTGGTTTCAAACATGACCTCAATACTACGGTAGTCTCGTTAACATTTTTACTAGAGGACATAATCGCATGTCAAGTGCGTGTAAGTTTTGCTGATTTGACGTATATTTTCGTAATGCAAAAGAAAAGTATTTTAATCTTTACGAACATAAAAACGAGATGTAGCGAGACTCGGTGACGTCACAGAAGCAACGTGAGGAAAATACTCGATTCATGCTACGTTTTATATTGAATCATGGTTGAATCGAATGAAAAATCGAATTGTATTAAGAGGTTAGAATTTTAAATTTCAATAAAAATGTGACTAAATCTAAGAAAAAAAAAAATTGCATATGGAAAGTTATTCAGTTCTTTATGTAAATTTGACGTATTTGAACGCTTTTTACACCATTTAACAGCACACATAGGCATTTTCACGGAGCTCCGCGCGCCTTTAAAACGATTTACGAAGTGCGTTAGAATCGATTTGAAAGTAGTTTTTATGAACGTACTAGAACATTTTTTGTTCTTGTACTTTTACAGAGGGGAAGTGATCGTAAGGATTCTCCAGTGTTATATACTCTAAGTCACATAGCGAATAATTATATATCCATAACAGACAGTAACTATCAAATCGCAGGAATTGCCCAAAAAATTAAAACAGTTAAATAATTAAATATAAATAACTAAATAAACACATGCAAACCCAGTAAAGTCGACGCGAAAACGGTTATCATGGATTCAGTACATGATTCTGAACCCTCCTGCGCTGAAATTTTCGCTTGAGCTGTTTCGTGGGAATGTGCAATACCTACGCGGTCAAAATGTACGGAATAGCAGATAAAAAAAAAACCTACGATTTTTTTTAGCACGGGGGGTTCAGATTCATGTACTGACCCCATGGTGACAGTTTTCGCGTCGATGACCAGCCTGTATATTTCTATAAGTGTCTGTACCTACCTACCTAACTAAACACAATTTTATTTTTGTTTTAGTTGCAACGTGTCTTCGCGATATATCTTCTGACTGAGTACGCTCCTGGGATAGTTTTGATACCTACATTATATTGTTTGTTACCTAGTTTTATATGCATAAAAACATCCAATGAGTATATTGATTGTGATAAAAACTTTGATAATAAAGTAGCATTTACAAATCAAATGGTATTGTATTCCTTTATGTAAGTGTATAATAAAAAAATAATCACCAACACAACTCTTTTAGTCTAGATGAAATTTACATATTTTCATGCAATTCTAACATAGGGATTAGAGTTATATTTTTACCCGACTACGGCGAAGCAAAAAGGAGGATATGATTTTGACAGGTATGTATGTATGTTCATCTGTTCCCTCATAACTTCTAAACTACTCATAATTTGATAAATGAGGTATCTTTGGAAGTGTCTTGACGGTCCGCTGGCTAATAAAAAGTTATTTAAAACAAGATATCACGGATAGACAAATTAAAAATCCGTCAAACGTAAGGACATGTGGCTCCGGATTTTTAATTTGTCTTTCTGTGATGTCATATTTATACCTTTGTAGTTGACTTTTTTCTTGGTAAGTACCTAGTTGGGTTTTATTTTTTTTAATTTTTTTTTAAACATAGTTTAAAGAGATGTATCGTATATTATGATTAGAGTTATATTTTTACCCGACTACGGCGAAGCAAAAAGGAGGATATGATTTTGACAGGTATGTATGTATGTTCATCTGTTCCCTCATAACTTCTAAACTACTCATAATTTGATAAATGAGGTATCTTTGGAAGTGTCTTGACGGTCCGCTGGCTAATAAAAAGTTATTTAAAACAAGATATCACGGATAGACAAATTAAAAATCCGTCAAACGTAAGGACATGTGGCTCCGGATTTTTAATTTGTCTTTCTGTGATGTCATATTTATACCTTTGTAGTTGACTTTTTTCTTGTAAGTACCTAGTTGGGTTTTATTTTTTTTATTTTTTTTTTAATCATATCATAAAGAGATGTATCGTATATTATGATTGAACTGTAAATACATATTACCAGTACATATTTGTTATGGCAGCGAATAAAATTTTGATCAAGATACAACCTGACACTGACCAGCTGACTTCGCGGGTTACCACTACGGATCCTCCGAGTACCTACAGCTCGACCAAAGAGTTCTCACATAGGTTTTAGTTGCCGTCGACGAACTAAATAAGTAATGAAATTATGCAGTATTTAAGTTTAAGTTTTTATTGTAGAGATGTTATAGTGCAGTGGTCGGCAAACTCATTAGAGCCAAATATAAAAACTACACTAGTGGAAAAAATTAAGGGTCCAAAAAAAAAATTTTTTTTTGAGGTTTTTCAAGAGTTTTCCCTTAAAAATGGTCGTACTGGAATAAAAAAAAAAAGGATTTTAAAGCTCGGAAGTTTCTAGTTTTGAGTTTTTTTTTTTTTTTTTTTTTGTGTGGGAAATCATCAAATGACTCCTCCCGCTCTGGGCAGAGCGAGAGGTGTCAGACTTTTACTGACTAAAACCCACCCGTGTTCCTTCCGTTGCCTATGTGCTGGGGCCGCGATATCCCTTTCGGACAGACCCGCAACCCCAGCAGGCATTGGTCCTTCCGGACCCCGTCAGTTGGTGCTGACATCCCTTTGAGGCGCGCGTGGAACACAACGCGCCGTCGACCCGGGCCTGGTCCTTATCGGACGGCGAGCTGCCCATCGTCCGCAGGCCCGCGCCTACGGTGGCCGGAAGTCAGCTTGTGACTCCCGACGCCCGGGGCGTCTCCTGCGGCGACTAGGGGCGCGAGGGCGTGCAGCTTCAATCTCCCTCGCGCGCTCCGCCTCCTCCTTCGCGAGCATAACTGCTTCGCAGAAGGAGGTGACGGCACTGTAATGAACACCGAAAAATATTATTTTTCCCAAAAAAAATCGGTTCTTTTTTTGGTCTACGAACATGTTTTTTTTTTTTTTTAAATTTTTTTTTTTTTAAGGTAAGTGGGTTTGGACAAAACACTTTTACACGTCAATCATATTTTTTAAACTAGATGAGGTCGGCGTTTCCTATCTGACTACTCCGAGAAGAAAGGCCGAAACAAACTCAGAGGTCACAGTCTCTTTTAAAGTCCAGACATAATCTTGGTCAGATTATGTGAAGATCATGTAGATTGGTGTCTGAGATGGTCTTTTGAGGAAAGAACCACACAGATTGAGAGGACCTGTCCAGTTAGTGCACGCATTTGTCAGTGACCGTGCAGCTCAACTCAGGGTTTAAGGAGCTCAACGATTCGACGAACAATACCAAAGAAAGGACGTTTGGGTAGGCCGCATAAATTACTCAAGCTGCCAGACCGTGATAAAAACTAAATAATAAAATAAAAGGAATGACCCACATAGTCTTCACATTCACAATTATTAAAACAATATAATACTTTAAAAAGTAAATATTCATGTCATTGTATATATAAAATTCATTAATGTCAATGTGTATATAAAACCCAGAAATAGTCTTGGTCAGATCATTGAAGGACCATGTAGATTTGTGTCTCGAATGGTCTTTTGAGGAAAGTATTATACAGATTTGAGTGGACCTGTCCAGTCAGTGCACGCATTTGTCAGTAATCGTGTAGCTCAACTCAGAACTTAAGGAGTTCAACGACTCGACGAACAATACCAAAGAAAGGACATTTGGGTAGGCCACATAAAGTACTCAAATTGCCAGATTATCATTAATAATTACTGAGAAAAAAATTTAAAAAATATATGATCCACATAGTCCTCACGTTCACAATAATATAATAATAAATAAAATATATATTATACTTCACAAATTAAATATTCATATAGTGGTAACACAACAGGACAAATGATAAAACCAAATTTCTGACTGTAAAAAAAAAATTAAAAAATAAAATTGGAGCAGCTTAATCCCAGGCCTTTTTGTCCTCAACGTAATCTTTAATGGTATAAAACGCTTTCTGGCACAACTTACGTTTAATGAATGATTTGAATTTATTAAGGCTTAGATCTTGTACGTGGCTTGGGAGTTTATTGTAAAAGCGTATACATTGACATCTGAACGAGCTACCTATTTTCTTGAGCCTTGTTGTAGGTACTACAAATTTGTGTTTGTTCCTAGTGTTTATCTTATGGATATCACTGTATTTTTTTATTTAAAACTTAACCACTATATGGATTGGATAACTTGTAGCTTTAATTTGCTTTTTTGAAAAGTTTGATACGACCACTTCTCGCCGAGATATCGAACTTTGAATGGAAAAAGATCTTTTTGTCTTTAACCATCAATATCTCAGCAACCGCTGATCGCTCAAGAAAATTAAGGAGGGTTTTGATCCCTTAAAATTAAGAAAATTAAGGAGGGTTTTGATCCCTTAAAATTGTATAATTATAATATTCCATTAGTTTATAACGACTAAGATTTCTAATGAGAGCCAATCCTTTCTGTGTGTCCAAACTGTGTCAATACACTTTTCTTAATCCTTAAAAGTCCAGCTTATACTGAAAATGTATAGCTTGAAATCTAGTCGTGTGTACAGAGCCGCACTCTATAGGCCAAAGGCCCGGTTTGCCGATAACTGTTATAGTGGAATATTAAGTATTAAATGTACCTAATAGAGGATGATAAGTGTCTCTTTCGTTATTATCAGCCATATTTTAAATACTATGTTGTTGGTTATTGCGCAATAGAAAACCGTTTGCAGTTCAGATCACATTATAATTTACTATCAAATATTACACTAGCAATTCACACACTTTATGTACACGACACAACTATTCGTAACTCACAACAGTTTCTAAACGTGTTCACTGCTTGACTGCCTCCGATGAACCCTGCTTAGCTCCAGCCGGTCCGAGCGTTATGTTGTAGACTCTGTCGAACGCCGCTAGGCGGCGCTGACGTCCCGATAAGTCAACTCAGTAACGTAAACTTCCGACATACCTAAAGATAAAGATAAATTTATTTGTACAAACGTGTAACATACTCGTACAGATGGAAACATAATTTTACCGGACCAACATGTTTTACCTCTCTCGGCGTATAAAATGTTTATATATTATTAATTAAATTGGCAATTATACCTACTTAAATTAATTATTAATTTCAGTTTCATATATGAAATTAGAGCCTAGATAAAACAATAATAATTACAACAATAAAAACTATTGTTTTCTATACCTTTAGTGGGCAAGTCCAAAATTATTGATTAATCTGTTTATTAGAGTCGGCCAACCGCTGTTTCTACATTATCTGCGGCTGCATGTCATCGCAACTGCAGATGTTGGATTTGGGCGTCATAATGACGATATATTTTTTTTGTGTTTTTTATGATATTGCATGAGTTTAGATAAAATGTTATATGAAACTGCACACAATTAGGTATTCCCGGGTCATGGGCATACCCAGCTTTTGGCCCGGGGGGGGGGGGGACAAATCAGAAACCGCAAAGTAATCCCGGGAAATTCAATTTTTCTTACGTTTTTTGTAATTTATAAGTCAATAAAAGTTAGACTGGTTCTGAAATGTCACGATTTCTTGCAAACGTCATTAAATGGAACAAATCTAACTTAGAGAGATGTATTAATGATTGTAATTATTACAATTCTGTAAATACTTATTTGTTATGATCGAGAATCATATTTTGAACAAGATACATTACAACATAACACTGACAAAATGTATTCATAACTTACAATCTTCAATTCTTTTCAATCTGAGGCACATTGCATACTCAAAAAACAAGGGTAAAACTTCATAGGATATTGTTAAACACAGTACAGGTAACTAAAGGTCTCGAGAATATATTAATAGTATAGTTCACGATGATAATACGGCAACATCAGGCTTGGATATCGCAAACCTAATTAACAATTTCTTTATAGATATTGCTGAAAACAACGCAACCTTACAAAACAACACTTACGATCTAAATGTTAAAAGCAACGTTAATAGCATATTTTTAAGACCTACTAGGTAATCCTGCTGAAATATTTAGCATCCTAAAACAATAAAAAACACAAAGTCGTCTGGTTATGATGATATATCTACAGATCTTCTAAAACAAATCGGTCAATATATCGCAGAACCTTTTTCATATAATTATTACAAATTTATCATTAGAACAAGGTTGCTTCCCGGAAATGCTCAAAATGTCTAAAATAAAACCGATGCACAAAAATGGATCTAAAACAGACAAAAATAATTATCGACCTATTCCGCTGATACCAATTCTATCAAAGGTCTTTGAAAGAGTTATGTACAAGAGAGTCCTTTCTTTCTTGGACAAGTATAATATGCTTTCAAAACAGCAATATGGTTTTAGGAAAAACAAATCCACCTCTTTGGCAGCGTTTAACTTAGTCAAATCGATCCTAAATAACATCAACTCAAAAGTTACAACTTCAGCTCTGTTTTTAGATCTTAGTAAAGCTTTCGATTACGTAAATCATTCCATTCTCATTGATAAACTGAGTAAAATGGGTTTAAGAGGCCAGACCAGCCCTTTTTTTTTCGGTGGGAATTATCAAAAAACTTCTCCCGCTATGGGCGCAGCGGGAGGGCGTGTCAGTCTTTTACTGATAAAACCCACCCGTATTCCTTCCGTTGCCTGTGTGCCGGGGCCGCGATATCCCTTTCGGACAAACTCGCAACCCTGGCAGGCATTGGCCCTTACGGACCCCGTCAGTTGGTGCAGACTTCTCTTTGAGGCGCGCGTGGGACACAACGCGCCGTTGGTCCGGGCCTGGTCCTTATCAGACGGCGAACTACCCATTGCTCACCGTCCGCAAGCCCGCGCCTACGGTGGCCGGAAGTCGGCTCGCGACTCCCGACGCCCGGGCCGTCTCCTGCGGCGACTACGGGCGCGAGGGCGCGAATCTTGCCTCTCCCTCGCGCGCTCCGCCTCCTCCTTCGCGAGCATTACTGCTTTGCAGAAGGAAGTGACGGCCTCCCGTGCACTTTCGCTCCGAACCATGGCCTCAACCAGGGCCGGACGTGAGAGATCGCCGCAGCCGATCGCCTCCGTCGCCCTCGCCTCCTCAGAACTGAATAACTTTCCATAAGCAGATTTTTTTTTCTAAGATTTTGTCATGTTTTTATTGAAATTTAAAATCCTAACCTCATAATACAATTCGATTTTTCATTCGTCAACCATGATTCAATATAAAACGTAGCATGAATCGAGTATTTTCCTCACGTTGCTTCTGTGACGTCACCGAGTCTCGCTACATCTCGTTTTTATGTTCGTAAAGATTAAAATAGTTTCTTTTGCATTACGAAAATATACGTCAAATCAGCAAAACTTACACGCACTTGACATGCGATTATGTCCTCTAGTAAAAATGTTAACGAGACTACCGTAGTGTTGAGGTCATGTTTGAAACCAAAATTGACATGTCGATAATTTCCTAGTAAAAATTACTTAGTAATTATTTTTGTTTATTTATTTGTTATTGTTCAATGTTTTATAATTGTTGTATTGTTTATATTGTTTTGTTTATGTCCATTGAAGTGTTTGTATATAAAAAAAAACAAAAATTGAACTTGATCTAATTTTTTATTGAGATTACTTACTTATTACAAATTTAGTTACTTTTATTTAATTGAAGTTATTATCTCTTCTTATTAAAATGTAACTATTTTATGCAACAGCTGTTTTTTTTTTGTGTTCAAGCAAAATTCCGAATGAATATCGATATCGATAAAAATAAAAAATATGGTACGGACTTCTCTATCCGGGCGAGCAGCTATTGTTGTTTTTGACAGTAGCTACCCCGTCCCCCGCAAAAAGTGACAGACTTTTTTGTTCGGAATATTGCGCATATGGCTTCTCCAGTGATATATACTCTAAGGTACTAAAATCACAATAAAACTGACTGAATCGCAAAAACTCCTACAAAACACATTGACATTACATTGTTGTCATAGATTGTTACGTCACATTCGCTCTGACCAATAGCGTCGCTTTTCAAGTATTTGAATTTCCCACAGATTTTTTGCACTTTTTAAAAATTAATTTCTTGCTCATTATTAAATTTATAATAAAAAATATTGATGGAGGCATAATTCTGAAGAAATAGTTTATAAAAAAAAAAAATTGACCCTTATTTGAATCTCATGCATATTCCCTATTGTGGCGTGCCCAAGAGAGCAGCCTTGGAATGGTTAAAATCTTATTTATCTAATAGAACTCAGATCACGAGAATCACAAAATTTGATGACAAAGTAAATATCACCGACCTTAACTCTCAGCCCCGACCAAATTACTTCGGAGTTCCACATGGAAGCATCTTAGGGCCACCACTATTCCTTGTTAACGATATCCCTCAAGCTATAGAACAGGATTGTATTCTGTTTGCTGATGACACAACGGTTATCCTTG
Source organism: Agrochola macilenta (assembly GCA_916701695.1). Classification (NCBI taxonomy): domain Eukaryota; kingdom Metazoa; phylum Arthropoda; class Insecta; order Lepidoptera; family Noctuidae; genus Agrochola; species Agrochola macilenta. Next base: position 13,134,067 of record OU753552.1, on the reverse strand, counting down.
ATTTAAAAAATGAGGAATCATACGAGTCTGATATAAATAACATCTTGAATAAAATGATTACTTGGTTAGATAAGCTCTAAAAGTTAACGTAGAAAAAAACTAAAATAATCAATTTCAAAACGCAGAAAAGTATATATACCCACTTTAAAATATCGCATAGAGATCAAATAGTAGTTCTTGGTAAGTGTCATTGACTCTGGCAGGGCCACCATCAGGGATTGATGAATGATGGATTGATTACACAAAAAATTAGTCGCTAATTAGTCGAAATTTGTCGCCAAATATCAGAATTTGTCGGTCACTGGTTCAAAAGATATAAGGGTTTATAGGTGGCCGATCTGGAGAGAGTCTCCCAAGCAGGGCCACATTTATATCTCAAAAACTAAGGCACCTAGCTAAGATCTGTTTTCTCCCATATTTTGTTGTTAATTAGTCAAAATTTGTCGGACATAGCGATTTTGGTATTTTCAGCAATAAGTTAAGCATATGCATTTAGAAAGTAACATTTGGTGAAGTAGAACTGATGAAGACCACATATGGCTACCACAATTCCTCAATGAAAAGTATTTCACGGGTGGCGCCATTTATGAACCGATTTGGAAAAATATTTTCTTATTTGAAAGGATATACTTCCAGATTGGTCCCATTTTTATCAACATTCAGTTCTGATGATGGAATCCATGAGGAATTGAGGGAACTCCTCAAATATTATAGGCATAGACATAGCGATTTTGGTATGTTTTCAGCAACGAGTTAAGCATTTGCTTTCAGAAAGTATGATTTGGTGAAGTGGAACTGATGAAGAAGACCACAGATGGCCACCGGAACTACTCAATGATAAGTATTTTACGGGTGGCGATAAGACATCTCGATTAAAATAGTTAAGCGACTATGAAGCACATTCTGATGAAAATTGTAAAAATTTCAAATATGTTATATCTGCTAAATTGTATGTAGAAAAATGCATTCATTAGTACCATTCTGGGCCAATTGATGTCATTGAAATGCAAAAAAAAAATCTTTTTGCACTTTCAAGCCAGTTTTGATAAATGTATGATTAAATCTTTATTATTATCTAGATAAGTTTGTACCACGTTTTCTATACCAAATGAATAAGATCTTTCATACAAAATGTATCCCCCTTTTCACCCACATAGGGGTTAATTTAAATAGAAAGAAATAAAGAAAAAGTATTTATTGGGACTCGCACAGGAAATCACAAATTAAACTAAAAACACACTAAACATAAATAAAAATAAAAAAAAACAAAGTAAAGTCATACAAAAAAAAAAAAAAAAAATTGCCCTACCAAGTCACCCCACTGTGCACTGGTCCAAAGTGGAATGCCTAAATATCTTATCTTATTCTAAAATTTTCAGTGTAATTTGCCCCACTAGTTCGATTTTGTGGGGCAGATTCCACTATTCTAAAATCTTGATGGATTACTTGCCCCACTAGTAATAATCCCACTAGGTGTAATTTTTGAAAAAACCTTTAATTTGTTTCCATTATTCGAATGGTATACTAATTTGTATGGGGTAGGTACCACAACTAAAAAGTGAAAACTAAAAACTTTATTACAAGCAAACAACCGACTTCCAAAAAAAACACTAAAATAACTTTTTTACAAAACAAAAATACACTTAAAAGTGAAAAATAACTTAACTTAACTAACAAGTCGGTGGCAAAAACGAAAATACAGAACCATATAGTATTAAAGGACATTAAGATGGTTCGCAATATGATGGTTGAAGCCGTGATATACGAGTAGATATCCTAAATCCTTAGGGATATAGTTATGAATCGCTTTCATATATAACTTTATTACGGTATAGTTTGGTAATTACTTAGTAGGTATAGAATATTTTCGTTTTTGCCACCGACTTCCGAAATTAAAGTTAGTTTTCACTTTTAAGTGTATTTTTGTTTTGTAAAAAAGTTATTTTAGTGTTTTTTTTGGAAGTCGGTTGTTTTTTTGTAAAAAAGTTTTTATTGAACTTAATAATAATACAAATAATAAATAATAAACAGGTGATTGGACTAGAGAAGTCGAGCGAGCCTGCGATCCAATACCAGAAAGGGGGGCTATTACCATCTGCCCCCAAGATGTAGCTCGTGCAGTTCGTCCGTTGCCCAACTGGAAGTCTCCAGGGCCGGACGGGCTGCACAATTTCTGGATCAAATGGTTCAAAAGGTCTCACGCTCGCTTGGCGGCTCAGTACCAGACTGCTTTGGAGTCTGGTTCGCTACCCCAGTTCCTAACGACAGGAGTTACCCACCTGCTCCATAAATCTGGTAGCACCGCGGAACCCAAAAATTATAGGCCGATTACGTGTTTACCGACGGTCTATAAAGTTCTTACTTCCATTTTGAGAGCTAAAATTAACAAACATATAGACACCAACTCCATCATGTCTGCCTCTCAAAATGGATGTAGGAACGGGTCCCGCGGTACTAAGGAGCTACTCCTCATTGATATGGCCATTAGCCAACAGGTTCGCCGTTCCCGAAAAGATCTGTCGACATTCTGGATAGATTATAAGAAGGCCTATGACTCGGTGCCACATACATGGCTCAGGAGGGTGCTGGAGTTGTATAAAGTAGATGCAACTCTGCGCACCTTCTTGATGTCGTGTATGGAGCAATGGAGGACGGTCCTTCACTATCCAGGATGTCGAAATATCCAGAGGAATAGCGAGCCGATAAGGATTGAGCGAGGCATATTTCAGGGCGATAGTTTGAGTCCGCTCTGGTTCTGCTTAGCCCTGAATCCTCTAAGCACATTGCTGGAGGATTCAGGTTTAGGCTATCGGCTGAGGAGAGGTGGTCAGGTTATATCTCACCTTCTCTACATGGATGACCTAAAACTCTTTGCCCCCAAAAATTCCATCCTGATGGAGCTACTGAAAGTAACTGAAACTTTCAGTAGCGCCATCAGGATGGAATTTGGTGTCGACAAATGTGCGGTCATGCATGTAAAGCGAGGGGAGATTGTGGAATCCGTGGGAACACAGCTCGCGGATTCCATAAACCTTAGAGCCCTGTCCGCATCCGAAACCTATAAGTATTTGGGTATGTCGGAAGCGTTGGGTATCAATGTTACTGACATGAAGCAATCATTGAAGGAGCGCTTCTTTGGCCGCCTGAAGAAAGTATTCAATAGTCTTTTATCAGGCGGAAATAAGGTGCGCGCCTTCAATGGTTGGGTCATGCCGGTTTTGATGTACTCTTTCGGCATACTCAAATGGACTCAGACTGAACTCGACGCCCTAGATAGGAGGGTGCGTACGCTGCTGATTGCATATCGAATGCACCACTCACGGTCATCGGTAATGAGACTGTATATCCCGCGAAAGTGTGGAGGTCGAGGCTTTTTAAAACGCTAAGACCCTCCACAATCGCGAGATATGCAGTCTCAGGGAATATTTCCTAGAAGCCGACGTGGGGATGCATCGATATGTGGTCGCGGTGGACAAGGGCCTCACCCCGCTCGCCATGGCTAAAGAGAACTGGCGCAAGCCTGTAGTGCTTGACACTAATGATCGCAGGGAGGTATGGCAGAGTAAGGAGCTTCACGGACGCTTTTTCCGGGCCCTACATGGACCCGATGTAGGTTTACTAGCGTCCGTAGCCTGGCTGCGTTTTGGTGACCTCTTTGGGGAAACCGAAGGTTTTGTCTGTGCAATTATGGACGAAGTTATCATGACGAACAATTACCGTAGATTTATTGTGAAAGACGGCACGGTTGTCATCTGTCGGGCATGCCACCATCCGGGAGAATCAATCCGACATATTATCTCCGGCTGTTCTCGTCTAGCTAACGAAGAGTACTTGCATAGACACAACCTTGTAGCCAGGATTATCCATCAGCAACTTGCTCTGAAATACAATCTTGTGGAATCGGAAGTGCCGTATTACAGGTATGTGCTCGACCCAGTTCTCGAAAATGGAAATATCACATTGTACTGGGATCGATCCATCATCACTGACAGGACTATTGTTGCGAATAAACCTGATATAGTGGTGATGGATCGAGTAGAGAGGCGCACAATGATTATTGATATAACGGTCCCACATGACGGGAACCTCGTGAAAGCTGAGAAAGATAAACAAATCAAGTATCTTGACTTGGCTCACGAGGTTGTCGACATGTGGGATGTGGACTCAGCGATCATTGTGCCGATAGTCGTATCGGCCAATGGCTTAGTTGCCAAGAGCCTCGACCAACACCTAAGGAGGCTCTCGTTGGGCAGCTGGATCAAGGGCTTGATTCAGAAAGCGGTACTCCTGGACACGGCTCGCATTGTCAGGAGGTTCCTCTCTCTGGAGCCCTGACCGCCGGTAGCTTGGACCCTGTTCCCGATACCGGTGGACTACTATTTTTTATATTTTTAAATGTTTGAATTTTTTATATTCTAATATTTAAAAATGTAATTTATAAGTTATTAAAATGAAATAAAGGACATACAAATAAACGAAAAGTCACACAATATTTATTAAAAATGCCTTTAGGTACCTAGGATCGAACTATTCCGACGCAGTTGCGTATATAAGGCGCCAGTTAATTACTCGTATAATAATGATAAATAATTAATTTTGATTAGAATTAATTAAATATTGCGGACGTTTGCAGGATGATATTGATAGGATAGTGGAATGGAGTCATGAGAACTTCAACGTATCCAAGTGCTCGGTGATAAGTTTCACCCGTGCACGTGCACCTCTACTCTACGTGTAGGTACGTAGTGGATGCAGTACCTATGCAACGAGTTACGCAGGTACGTGATTTAGGGGTTGTTCTCACTCCTGAACTGTCGTTTCGCGATCATACCTATCACTACAATCTGCAAAAAGGCATTAAGAAACTTGGGTTTTGTTCGGAGGCAGACGCGGGACTTTACCAGCATCACAGCTATCAGAGTCCTGTATGACGCATTAGTCAGGAGTCATCTGGAACAGTGCTGTCATATGGGCTCCACATGAGGCTAAGTATTCAGTGATGTTGGAGCGAGTCCAGAACAAGTTCACGCGCCACCTGTACAAGAAACTTTATGGGGTATACCCATTTTACCCCTTGATGTACCCCACTCTATTCGTACTGGGTATGGTGGGGTACAATCAACTCGGGGTGCGACGGGAATTTGCGCTGGTGTCGTATATGGTGAAACTGCTCCGAGGCATAGAGCACAACTCGAGAGTGCTGCAGCGGTTGCACTTGTACGTACCCGACTGTTATGTGTGGAGGTGACGGCCCCCGCCACTGCTGGTCGTACCATCAGCCAGGACCAACTTGCTCGCCAAAACCCCTCTAACTCGAGCAATTCGCACAATCAATTATATGCAAGTTGAAATTGATATATTTACATGTCAGTGGGGTGAATTCGCAAAAGTAGGTACTATTGTTTACATTATGTTATAAACAATAATAACCTTTATGACTTAAGGTTTTTGTATTTTAATTTTTATTTGGTGTGTTTGACTTGGCTATCGCATTAGGCTAAGACCTGTAATGGTAGTTTTAAGGCATTTAAATAAATAAATAAATAATTCAAAAACTGAAAATTCTGCGTAGTACTAAAAATGTGGCTCATTTCACATAGTTATTATTCAATTGGTGAATTTAAAAAAAAAACTTCTTGTCGGTCTTATCATTTCAGGAATGCAATAAAATTAGAATATATTATTAAATCTGCGGTTGTAGATATAATTTTGATCTGTTATTTTTTATGTTGTGCCAAATGTATTACGTATTTTATTATTACTTTAGTTCTGAAACTGAAGATTGATTCACTTTAAATAATTTCAGGTTTAGTAAATATTTTCAACTTTAGTTTTAAAGATAATTGCTTATTTAAATAAGCCTTACTATTAATATGGCGAAATGTGTCATCGCACAAGAATACTTTTTTATTAACACCTTTGTAACCGCATTTAAAGCTAGAATTTGAAAGTCTGATAGAGCAAACCCCATTTAACCTGTCTTTGACCATTGTTGATCTCAACCATGTTTTGACGCGTCTGAGTGTAGGTACTGAATGACCATACAATTGTAGCAGTAGAATAAGGCATTGCTAATAAAATTTACATCGCGGCCGCGTAGCGCGGTTTTTTCTAAAAATTCATGCGTAAATTATATTGTAATTGCAAAGTAAGCGTGTCTCGAACATAATTGTTATCGACTGTGAATTGGTACTATAGAAGTGTAGATTACCTTAGAGTAGATTATGTATACCTAAATACTTAGGCATACAAAATCCAGGGAGGGCCGCCGCCCTCCCTTGACACTATTTTATCCACTTAGTGAATAATCTACTTTTATCTATGTTACACTACACGTCCGTGTTTAGGTCACGGAAATTCATATGTGTACTTACCAAATACCAAATTTCAACTTAATCGGTCCGTTAGATTCAAAGCAAATTGGCTGTCACAGACAGACAGACAGACACGAGTGACCCTAAAAGGCTCAGTTTTTTAATTCGGACGTACGCTAGCTGTCAAATTTTTGGACACGTGATAGTAGCGACATCTGAAGTGAGCCACTGGCAGTTTTAATTCTCATTAAAACTGAATAATAAAATATTCCGACAGAACTATTATATGAAGTTTGTGTGCTGACAATACTTTCAATTCATTTCTCAAAACAATTGCACAAATGTTTACCTACCTAACAGCAGCGCCACCCTGTCAACATCATGCGAGTGCCAACAGATCCCTGTATCAATGTAGAGTGCTAGAAGGATATTATTACACTTATGGGGCCTGAATCCAATCATAAATGATTAGGATGAAATTTAGAACATGGGTAGACCCTGACCTAGGTTAGGACATAGGATAGGTACTATTATGCGGGTGAAACCGCGGGGCAGCAAATTTTTTGATAAATCAGGTTAGCGGCTTTAATCTCGATTCTTGTACAACTATACAGGGTGGCAGGGACATCGACGAAGCCGGTTATCATGGATTCAGTAAATGATTCTGATGCCGTTGAAATATTTCGTCGGTTATTTTTTTTTAAATCACCTGCTCCAAACATTTTGACCGCGTAGGTATTGCACTTTTCTATGAAACAGCAGATTTTTTTTTTAAAGTCGACGCAAAATTTCAACGCAGGGGGGGTTCAGAATCATGTACTGAATCCATGGTAGCCGGCTTCGCGTCGATGTCCCTGCCACCCTGTGTTTGGTATATTCCATGAATTGAATACAATCTCGTTGCATAACACTAGTGGTAACACTCCATCAACATATTCTACTCTTAGCTCTCCCATACGTATCACCTCATAACACCAACTAGACCTACTACGTAGTCTGTGAACTAGACCTAGATTACTACTTAGTCTGTGCATAACACCAACGTCAAGTGTCAATGTAATCCTTGTAATCTAATAGAAATTAAAGGTAGTTGAAATGGGTCCTAAAAAGAAAAGTGAGCCTGATGAAAACGTATGGCGAACAATTATCGAAGAAACGCCATTAGACGAAGAAACTTGGAAGGTAAAAGTAGTTCTTATCGAATCTGCGGGTGGCGAACAGGAAAGGATATATCTAAACAAATTCGAAATATTCGCTGCAGAAGAAAAAAGATTTGTAATCAAAAATATCTGCAAAACTGAGACAATTTTTATGATCAATCAACTTGGAAGCGAGAAAAAAATTAAAGATGCCAATTTACGAGTTTTTGAAGAGTGTCAATCGTACCTTGCAGATAAGAAAGACATTCCCCCTGATTTATTGGCTTTGGTCATTAAACATCTTATTTTGAAGATGAAAGATGAATATCTTTATATTAGTTCGCAAAGACTTGAAGTAAGGCAAGGTATGCAAAGGGAATCTACTACCATGCTTGACAAGGCAGAAGTAAGAGGCACTGTAATTGCGAAAACAGGAGTAACTCCGCCTCCACCACCAGTTAAAGGCAAAGGTGCTGGAGAACCTGCTGGTGTCCCTGAAAGTTCGGAAGGGAAGAAATTCAATACTCAACTCAGAGTTAGGGGTGAAGAATGGAGAGACAAAGTGTACGTTGACGATTATCCCACTGATGGACCCAATCTCTACGTGGCTGTTACAGGATTTGTGCAACCGTATCTACCGGGGAGTCTAGTAAAAGTTGGTATACCTTTAACAGCCGTTGTGCAAATAAAAATCGACCCAAAAACTACTACAATACCATCAACCCTAATGAGAGCTACAAAAAGGGGACAAAGTCTCACTGAATTATTAGCTGAAGTGTCCCTGAAATTTTGGGATGAAATTCAACTATTGCGAATACAACAGGATACCGCAGACGATTTCAAGAACACTGCTTTTATTATATTTTCACCTCCGTATTGGAATTCTGATGATCTTTCTGGAACTCCTGATAAAATTTACGACGAACTCTGTTTCCTCATGTACGATATCCAGGACTTGTCCAGACAGCACGTTCATTACCTGGAAAATATGAGTATTTTGGATATACCCGAAAACGTCGGCAATGAGTACGAGTATTTTAACAAGCGTTATGAGCAAAAAATTGAAGATTTACCCTTGGAGTGTGTAACCATTTATTCAGTATTGGACATTGTTCTTCAAACAGTATGCGATAGTCAAGATTTAGATGGTGAGCAGACCAGTAGAACCTTATTGTCTTCTGCAAATACTTTGAATACACCTCCTAAAAATACGTCTGAAGAAATTAAGCTAGAAAATTCGGAAAATCTTGTTAAGAATTTTTTTAACACACTATGTAATACTGAGGCTAGTAAAAAAAAATATCGTCTTACATACGGACAAGAGTATGAGGAAAACAGAAACCCAGTCGTGCTTGACTATGGAGATTTAGCTAAATATAATACCTTTCATTTGGGAAATATAAATTTAGACAAAATTGTATATTCATCTCTGCTTGGCATGCCCATTAATAACTTATGGCGAAATCAACCACGTCCGTCTGACGAACATGAGGCCAAAATTAATTTCCATGTAAATGTTCTATTGTCATGTTTTGAAAGAGACGACGTTGAAACGGCTGAGTTAAATAGACTCATTAATATATTAGCTTGTCGCAAATTGTATAACAATCGGAGTTCATTGAAGAAGCGCCACTTACCATTATCAACCATAACTGAATTTAAGAAAACTTATTTGAAGCGTAGTATACTCGCTGAGCCTCTGCCCAAATGTCCATTAATAGTAGGGACCAACCATATGCCATCTGGATCTTTCCCATCAATGACAAAAAGCGAAAATGAATACGAATGCGAATTTTCTTCATCAGATGAAGATCCTGAAGTCCAACGTCTGAAATTACTGTTTGACTGTCCGGATATAAGTGAATTAGTAACAGCTCCGGAAATAGAAAACAACCAACCCATTAAGCATAATATGATCGACGATTTTGACTTTTTTGAAGATCTTTCCGTAAACTGCGCTTTCCAGATTATGCGTGATGCTTTCAATAAATTTAACTGTGTCGATTACAAATATTGTGAGGTGACAGATTGTTACATATTAATGTTTCATAACAGTCACGATAACGAAGGTATAGCACGTGAGGAGTGGCGCAGTCATTTAACAACACCACTTTGCTTACAAGATTTTTTTGATTTTATTTTGGACGAGCAGTATGTCTGGATACAAAATGAAGAAAAAATTTATGATGAACAACTTTTAATGGCGGCACGATCGCTGTCTAAAGATTTTATTGATCCTCATGCGTTACAATCTTGTATAGAAACGACTGATGTTGAAATGGATCTGCTCATGGAGGGTTCTTTAAAATATGAAGAAATTGTTCAAGTTGAGGAGACTGACAAGGAGACAGAGGAAGAATCACTTCCTACAAAGTCACCAATATCGTTTGGTACGGACTCTAAAGCTAGTAAAAAAGGTAGAACAGGTTCCGCACAAAAACCAGCTAAAATCAAAAAGTCTTTCCACGCAGATGAACATTCCGAATCTCTCGAAATTCCTGCAAAACCTTTCTTAGGTTATGATTTGGGAGATAGAAGAGTTGAAGTATTTGGTAAAGACACGATATTTTTTTCTCGAGACGGCACAAAAATTACTAGTATGTACAGTTTAACAATTCCAATGAACTTGGAATATATTGTTTTAAATATATTACCGGGTAACAGTTATAACGAAATTTGGGTGAATAAAGCTTTAGGGGATTCTGTGAAACCAGAAATCAGAGATACTTGTGACTCGTTTAGGATAACAAGTAAAGATCAAGTCCTGATATATATAAAAAAACAGATATACAAAGTCAGCTTGCAGGCAGTTTCTACTACTGACAACGTTCAAAAAACTGAGATTAAAGACATATCTAAGTTAGTTGTGGATGGACAGTCAATAATGGAGGAGACGAAATATTTTCACAGTCTTTATGTGTCATGGCCCAATGGTATGATCACAGAGACAGTTTACGAGAATAATTCACCAGTTATTTCACACATCAAGCAATATCATACTTGTCGAATGCCAGATCTTGAGGAGGAAATGCGATGTATAAGTTTAAACGGCGAAGTTATTATTTTTAAAGCTTCGGATGACATTGAAGTACTTAAACCTGATGGAACTTGCATTAAAATTACCAAATACTATAAAAGACTTGTTCCGGTTATCGAACCAGAAACTCTGGTAGAACCTCGTGAAGATATATCGGACAAAGGCAAAAAAAGTAGTAAAAAAATAAACAAAGCAGCCTCTAAATTTGCGGAGACTCTGGAAGAAATGGTTGACATAACACCACCTGAATATGAGATTGTAGTAAATGAATTTGAAATTATAGAACCCAACGGCCTTAGACAAAAGTGGATTGATGATATTGCTTTTGATATAGAAAAACTACTTATTAAAACTGCAACTGATTATTGCCTAGGAGAAGTTTTTTCTAGACGCATGGATGGAACAAATATTTTGATGAATAAAAATGGTCTCCATTGCGTAACATTTCCCGATAAAACAAGAATTGTTACATCTTATGAGGTTGATGATGTAGAAATATATCCGGAATGGACTGATGTGGAAATGGAATATTTTGATTTGTTTGAACCTGATACGGTTGAAGGTCCAGGATCCAAAGGTTCGGAAAAAAGTAATTTAAGTAGTGGCACTTCAGTATCAAAAAAAATGGAAGAAGAGGAAGTTAAAGAAAAGGAACGAACTGATGGTTACGTTTTCATTCATATTTTATACACTATAGAACATCCAAATTTGAGTACAATCTCAATAAACAACGTCAATGGAACAATATCTGTAGAATCTCCAAATGAGACAGCGGTGATTGTTGATAAGAACAACAATTATGATATTAACCTGGATAATGAAACTTCGGCTTATTTTGATGGGGAAAACTTAAATATCTCATACGAAGCCTGTTCTGCATGCTGTGCTTTTACACACTGCAACATAAAAATTATGGCTAACGAAGAAAATAGTGCAAACAACAAAGACGAACAAACGTGGTTGAAAATGACGGACTCATTCAATACACAAGTCATCGTCAACGAAGAAGGTGCTATAAGCATATCAGATGAACCGTCTTCGTCTGAAGCATTTCATGCAGAACATATGGAATATGCAAACAAAAGCTCCAGTGAGGCCGAAGAAAAAGAGCCGGATGTCAAATCCGAGAGTTCTCTTGTATCTCACGGAAAATGTAGAGAGATGTACTTAGCAAAAAATATAAGATTTTTCATCTTAAGACGGTACGTAACCTGCATATTTAAGTTCCTAATGACTTAGTCAAGGGCAAAAATAAGTTTATCTTGTTTGTAGAATTTAAAAAAATATAGGTCTCATGCACCACATGACCTTCCAATAGCATTGGAATGAATTTCGGTAATAAAAGAAAACAAACATTTAGGAATATTTATTTATATTTTTCAAAATATTTTATTATAGACTTTATTAGGTAGGTTATTTTTTGGTTATATTTATTTTTATTCTTGAAAGATTTATTTTAATTTATTATAGACTCAAACTCAAACTCAAACTCAAAGCATTTATTTCAATTAAACCATTTACAGGCACTTTTGAATTGTCAAATAGTCGCGTCAGTTAGTCAGATAGTTGAAGCTAGTTGCCCATTCCAAAACGTAGATCTTTATGGAGAAGAACGGGCAAGAAACTCCAAGGACACTCTTTTAAATATAGAAAATTACAAAATCCTGGGTACATTATTCTTGTTGCTTCTATATGTGAGAACAATGTACAAAAAATAATCAAAACAATTCAAAATATAAGATTAAAAATAAGCCATGGCAGATAAGAGATGACCAGTCACAACTGACGGCGCCCGTTCACGAACATGACGCATGGATCAGCACCATCCAGCTCAACCATTTTGTAGGGAACCGAATGATCTAACACACTCGCCACCATCAGCGAGACATTTAAGTGAGCATGACATACTCTCAACTGCCATGCTCTTTCAAGTCAACATACATCTTAATAACATTAAAACGGCTCCATGGTACTCACATTTACAAAAATTGAAAAAATGCTTCTAAATTATACAAAACAAATTTGCAATGTATTTGAGAGATTAATAGAATGTTACTACCAAAAAGAAAGAAAATCATTATCCATTGGAGTATTCAACAATTAAAACTTGTTTTAAATAAAAAATAAACATTAAGTTTGTAATGTCAGAAAAATAAAAAGGGGAAGCAACGCTTCCAAACATATTTTTTTTTTTTTTTAACTAGTGAGCCCAAGTGGCTGTGGAGCAGGACCAGCATTAAGCCAAGCATTTTTATCTATGATATAATCATCCAACTTATAATATGCTTGTCTACATAGTGTGCGTTTAATGCATGTTTTAAATTTCTTCTCATTCAGTTGAAGAATATCGAGTGGTATTTTATTATAACATTTTACGCAGTACCCCATAAAAGTAGTGTGCACTTTAGACAATCTGAAACGTGGTTGATCTAATTTGTTCCTATTTCTAGTGTTAAAATTATGCCTGTCACTTATCTTACTAAAAAGATGTAGATTTTTCCGAACATACATAATGTTTTCATATATATACTGACAAGGTACCGTCATGATGTTAATTTTCTTAAACAGTTCCCTTAGAGATTCGCGTCTGCGGAGGTTATATATGGCTCTGACAGCCCTCTTTTGCAGAATAAAGATAGAATTAATATCTGCAGCCCGTCCCCACAGCAAAATACCGTAAGACATGATGCTATGAAAGTAACTAAAATAGACCAGTCTCGCGGTATCCACGTCTGTTAGTTGGCGGATTTTCCAAACAGCGTAAGCGGCTGAACTTAGCCGCCCTGCAAGTGATGTTAAGTGAGGACCCCACTGTAGTTTTGAGTCAAGCGTGATCCCCAGGAAAACCGTTTTATCGACGAATTCTAGTGTCTCCCTATTCAGTACAACATGACATTCACTACTTCTAACATTTGGTAACGTGAATCTTATGCATTTAGTTTTCTTCTCATTTAATACCAAATTATTTACAGTAAACCAATTATGTACCTTAAGCATAGCGTTATTTACTTCGTCAAGCTCCTGTGCATGTCTATTTATCTTAAAAATCAGTGATGTGTCATCAGCAAATAACACCATTTGTGGTCGGTTTTTCAGTAAATGAGGTAAATCATTTATATATACTAAAAAGAGGAAGGGACCCAAAATCGAGCCCTGTGGTACACCCATTTTGACTTTTAAACCCAATGAATTTACACCGTTTATTTGAACTTGCTGCAATCTATCATTCAAATATGATTTTACTAAGCTAAGCGCAAGTTTATCCAGTCCGTAATGCTCCAGTTTCAAGAGCAGTGTTTCGTGATTCACGCAATCAAATGCCTTGGATAGGTCGCAGAAGATGCCTATTGCATCTTGTGCCTCCTCCCATGCGTTAAAGATGTGTTTTAATAAGGTGACACCGGCGTCGGTTGTGCAACGTCCTGTGAAACCATACTGTTGATCGTGTAGGATATTATTACGATTAAAATGCTGGAGCATTTGATTTAACATTACTTTTTCAAACACCTTGCTGAAAACCGGCAAAACCGATAATAATTATTAGTATCTTTGGTGTCCCCGGATTTGAATAGTGGAATAACTTTACTGTACTTCATTAGATCCGGGAATACCCCTTGATCCACACACAAATTAAATATTAAAGCTAAATAGGGTGCAATTGTCTCAATAATTGATTGACAAACTTTAGTAGACATACCCCACAGATCTTCGGTAATTTTGATCTTGAGTTGCTTATAAGCCTTTACAACGACCACAGGGTTTACATGTTTAAATTTAAATTCCACGGGAAAGGCTGAAACATTCGCTCTTAATAAATCAATAGCAAGTAAGGGGGACGAATTTAAAGTTTCTGTAGTTTTAATTGGAATATTGGTAAAGAAATTTGCAAATTCCTGAGCAACATCGATGTTGTCGCTAATGAGACCGCGGGAAGTGTCAAGTGTGTAATCAGTATTATGTCTTTTGTTCTTGTTCGTTTCATTGTTAATAATTTTCCAAACTGTCTTTATTTTATTGTCTGCTGATTTAACCTTGTTACTAATGAAAGAAGCTTTAGCTGCTTTGCAGATATTTTTAAAAGTTTTAGAGTAAGTAGCAACATACTTATTAAAAGTTTCCGTGTTAATATACGGCTTAAGGCCATACAGTTCAAATAATCTTTCCCTACTTTTCCTGATCCCTTTAGTTGCCCAGTCACTGAATAAAAACTTAGGGCAAATAGTTTTAGTTTTTTTCTTAAATGAATTATTGAACTCTGTTTGCACTAATGAAAATAATTGTTCATACAGAATATTGCCATTGGACAAATTTAGGCCCTGAGCACTTAACTTGCTAATTAAAGTGTTGTTTTAAACTTATTTAAATTACCCGATGTTATTGGTCTAATTTGAATCTGCACTTTTTGTATTGGTGTGCTGGACTCAAAACTAACGGTTTGACCGCTGTGATCAGAAGGGAGATAATTTACAATGGCTTTATCTAAATAGTCGCAGCAACAAAAGACATTATCGATACATGTAGCAGTAGTCGAAGTTATTCGCGTTGGTTCTAAAAACACATTTGACAGATTGAATGATTTGAAGAGGCTTAATAATCTACTGCTATTTGAATTATTTTCTAAAATATTAATATTAAAGTCACCACAAATAATTACTGATTTATTACCAGTTGCAAGTTTAGCTAAAACATCTTCCATTACTGACTCAAATATAGAGTAGTTTTGATAATTTGGAGGTCTGTAAACGCACACTATAAAATGCGTATCTAGCTCAACACAGGACAGTTCAATGCTATGTTCCACCGATAATTCAACTATGTCATTAGTCTTAGATTTTATACAATTTTTAATTAAGATTAGTGAACCTCCACGTAGCATGGATTTTCGGTTAAAACAACTGCCCACACTATAATTCTCAAAATTAATTAGCATTTCATAATCTTTCAACCAGTGTTCAGTTATACAAATAATATCAAACATTGTTTTTTCTAAAAACAATTCAATTTCTAATTGTTTGGAAGAAAAACCTTGAATATTTTGATGAAACAATTTCAAGGAATTCTGCTTAGCCCCGTTTTTACAATTAACTAATTGAGTGCCAGAAGATAGCTTGTTGATGGTGAGACAAACAACATTGTTACTAGTACCTTCTGTTGTCTTACTGACTAGTTTAAATTACTATTGCTAACCACCTTAATATTAGTATTCTTCGTAGACTTCGACGTACTACTTATGTCTGAGTTTATATTAAAAGCTAATAGCCATGCTATTTGACGTCTAAAACTAATAGGCAGATACGCAGTATCCCTAGTCGATTTTAATTTCTCAACAAAAGTGTTGGTGTCAAAAAATATAAGTTTGTCACTATAGTGATTAACTAACAAATGCATATGGTTATTTAGCATATGTATAATATGATTTTTTGGGTGTTACCACTGTGTGGATCACCCGGAGGAGATGGTGGAGCATACGGTGAAGGTCTGCCCGGCTTGGGTGGGGCACCGCCGTGTCCTTGTGGAGGCGATCGGTGACAGTGATCTCTCGCGTCCGGCCCTGGTCCAGGCCATGGTACGGAGCGAGAAGGCGTGGCAAGCCGTCAGCTCCTTCTGCGAAGCAGTAATGCTCGCGAAGCAGGAGGCGGAGCGCGCGAGGGAAATGCAAGATGCGCGCCCTCGCGCCCCTAGTCGCCGCAGGAGACGCCCCGGGCGTCGGGAGTCGCGAGCCGACTTCCGACCACCGTAGGCGCGGGCTTGCGGACGGTGGGCAATGGGTAGCTCGCCGTCCGATTAGGACCAGGCCCGGGTCGACGGCGCGTTGTGTTCCACGCGCGCCTCAAAGAGATGTCAGCACCAACTGACGGGGTCCGTAAGGGCCAATGCCTGCAAGGGTTGCGAGTTTGTCCGATAGGGATATCGCGGCCCCGGCACACAGGCAACGGAAGGAACACGGGTGGGTTTTAGTCAGTAAAAGTCTGACACTCCCTCTCGCTCCGCCCAGAGCGGGAGGAGTCATATGATGATTTCCCACCCAAAAAAAAAAAAAAAAAACCTTACGCAAAGTACATACCCCAAAAAAATTACCACTTGAAGAAGGAAGGTAATGTGTAATATTGTGTAAGTAAAAATTATTCCAAACATTTCCGTCACGATTGTATTTTTCTTGAATAGTCACACTGCTATTGTTCAGTTTTGGGTACGACGTGCCTACAGTCTTACACGTATCTTCCTATTGGATAGCGTTGTCGTGGCGCAATCGCAGTGTTTGCACCTCGTTTACTCGGCGACTACGTTACGTATACGTTCGTCGAACGTTACGCTACCTAGACCGAAGGCGATTTTTGCTGCTTCCTAACATCGGATGCATAGTGTGATATCTTGTTTATTTATAAATGTGAGGGGCCTGGAGTTTCCTTACTGGTCACTTTGACGCGAAGACTAGAGAGCGTTTAAATAAACAGCCAAAGAGCGTTTTGATTTGCCCAGTAAAAACACAAAGCGAAACTAGCGTCGCATTTATTAAATATTTTGTTATGTTTCATTGGTTTAGCGACTTGAACTGTGCAGAGCTCCTTCACCGTGCGATAGTGGAGGAATACAAACGCGCTTGTCGTTGGCAACCGTGGTGTTCTATCAACCAATATGACACATTTGGAGATCATCGAAATCTCGTTTCTATTCTCACTCCAGTTCATTTCACGGAACCTGAGGTTTGGCATAATGAATTAATATTAAAATATATTTGAAACTGTTGAACATTGGTCAACAACCTAAGTTCAAATCACCATAGAGCAATCCCTGGCCCGAACCTACCTTTCTCATTCTAATATCTTTGACTGTCCTTTTCCCATATTTATTCTGTGATCCGCCCTCTCAAAGAATATATAAATGGCAGACTCATATAATTATGGTTATAGTTTCACCTAACATTATGAAGACTGTCTCACAGCGAAACAACTCGACACAAACTAAAAGAAGCATTTGTAGAGTTTTGAAGGATATCGCTAATCCATTGCTTCTGCTTCTTCTTCGTCTGCTCAATAACGCAATGAACGTGTATGGGTGAACTGTCAAAATCCAACCCATTGCGATCAATGTTATTTATGTGTGTTACGAAATTATCCCGCTTAGTAGTTATCTATGGGAAGACAACGATTGGTATCGTTGTATTAGTAGCCGGGTATATAGTTCGCCTCGTATTCCTTTACCACTCACCACGGACAAAAACTCCCAGTTAATTGAAACTTCACTGCGGTACAACAATTACGTACTAGTTCGACTATGCTTAACAAAACCTACCTATTATTTCAGAAATGGCTGATGGAATCTAAACAGGCCAGCAAACCCAAGTTTTTAACGTATAAGGACTTAAAGAAGGATTCTGGCAAAGGTTTCTACCATTGGATGAGACCTTATGAGAGATTTGTGCCTCAGCCTATAAAGCCGGATAATGTCCTGCCAGAGAGACTGCCAAGAGCTTACATCCTTAGGTTCACTATATTTTAAAATCTTTAACAGACATTTCGAGAACCTTCGATCATCAGTAATATCTAAGTAGTTTAGACAATTTCGTCAGTTCTACCTGGAGGTGGTGAGAGAGAAAGGTTCATCATAATTCTCCTCCCCTTATCCCAATTTACTTGGGGTCGGGTCGCAACATACTTCTCTGTTAGTCGTCATTTCGGTAGTCGCCCCCTTTCTAGCCAGTCCTTTCCTAGCCTATCTTTCACAGAGTCCATCTATAATTTCTATGGTCATCCCCTACTCAAGCCATCGACATTCATACTCAAAACTTTCTTCACGACATTTTCCTCATTCCTCCGCATCACATCACCAGGACAACCGATTTCCGCACAACTTTTCAGTCACCGGTGCCACTTTCAAACCTCCTCTTATCTACTCATTTCTTTTTCTATCCATTCGTGTAACACCACATATTCCTCTTAGCATTCTCATCTCAGCTGCATGCAATTGCCTTTCATTCATCCCTTTTGTGGCCCAACATTCTGATCCATACAAGACAGCAGGTCTAACAATTGTTTTATATAACTTGGGGAACTCGGGAGTCGCAGATTGTTCCCGTGACCTGCCGCCATTGATGCTCGCTATCTCAAGATAGCGATAGAAGCGCGCCATTGATGGCGCGCTTCTATCGCTATCTTGAGATAGCGGTTGATGCTTCTCCCAGAACTGGCCAGAACTGATGCTCCTGAACTGGTGAAATCGCAGGACATATGTTCTGTTTTGGTTCTGCTGATTTTCAAGTCAACATTCTCCATCTTCTGTTGCCATTTCTCCAATCTGCTTTGGATCTCAGGTTCATCTTCACCGATAAGAACAATGTCTTCAGCAAACAGCATGCACCAGGGTGCCTCTTCCTGTATGTCTGACGTCAGAACGTCCATAATCAACAGGAAGAGGTAATGACTTAAAGCCGATCCTTGGTGCAAGCCTACAGCCACACTGAACTCGTCGGTATTGCCAGCAGGGTACTCGTACATAGGTACTTCCCGAGCAAACCTTTCTCTTTCAAGGCCCACCATAAGATCTTGTGTGCTCGTCTGTACTTCTCGCACAATTGGGGGAGTGCAAAAATCGCGTCCATTGTTCCTCGACCTGGCATAACCCCAAACTGGTTTGGGGAAATCTCATTCTCTCCTCGCAGTCTTTTCTCTATTATTTTCTCCCATACCTTTATACACTTTATGATATGAGCTTTATTCCTCGATATTTGTTGCAGTCCTGTAACATCACCTTTATTCTTGAAGATGGCACTAACTTACTATTCGAAACCATTCTTGTGGGATCCCTCCTTCACGCAACAACTTAGTAAATAATAAATTCAGCCACATACATCCAACCATCCTTTTAAACATTTCCATAATTATACTTCTACTGGTATATCATTTGGGCCCATGGCCTTTCCATTTTTCACACTTTGAACTGCCTTTCTTATTTCATCCATGCTAATTTCCCTCACCAAACCCATATTTACTTGTACCTCTTTGAGCACACCATTCCATTTATTCTGTTCGTTCATTAGCTTATCAATTTAACTTCTATCGTTCTATAATAATAAATCTTTCATCGTTTTTTTATTTCGTCATCGTCGGTTAGAACCTTACCGGCGTCGTCTTTTATACATTTTATGTGAATTATATCTCTCGTTTTCTTTTCTCTTGCTTTTGTAATCCGGTAAAGCTCCTTCGTGCCTCTAGGGTTGCCCAGTGAGTCATACTACTTTTCCTGCGCCTTAACCCTCGAAACTGCTACCGCCTTTTAGCCTTTCTCTTCCTTCTTTATAAATCTTCTTCTTATCATTTTTCAAACTATCACTCCCGTTTTCTCACTCTGCCATTCTTTAAACGCCATTTTCATTTCTTTATGCATCTTTTGCACGTTTTCATTCCACCACCACTATCATACCTTTCGATTCTCCAAACACATCTTTTGCTCTCCTTATACAATCCACAATCTTGTTCCAACATTCGTTCACAGATGTATGGTACAAGATAATTATGGTACTTGAATACTTAGATACTCAAATATTTTTCCAATGCTCATGGTAGGGTGTCTCTTTCACATTTTCCTCTGGTCCACTCGCTCTAGCAAACCCTGTATACAGAAATATCCTTTAGATTTTTTTCGTTCTAAAACCATACGGTAAAACTATATCTAAACTACATCACAACAGGACTTTAGAACGAGAATGGGATGACGAGAAAAGAAAAGAACTAAAGGGCGCGAGGGAGCTCATCATAGCCGTGCTGCGTTACCGGTGCATCATGGAAGCAGACAGCGAGACTATCCTGAACATCCCTATCGTTGACCATAGGCCTGAAGAAGAGCGACGTATCGATGACATCATACAAGCTCTAGCACATAAGTATTTTACCTATTCACTCACATAAACTCAATTGTAGGCGAGGTGTAACTCCCACATTTCCCTAATGTTAAAGTCCCTTTTATTAAACAGAACACTTTGCTCGACCTAGGTGTCAATGAACCCATGCTCAGCAGTAATTGCGCTTGCGACCACTAACCAACGACAAGTCCAAAGAACTTATCTTACCTGCCTTTACCTATTCACGTTTTAATAATGTATGTAAAATACTAACATTATTTTGTTTTAATAATGCATAAAATACATAGGTATACTTAGAAAAATATGGAACACAAATAATAATAATTATAACCTCGAGTCTATACGGACGGGATTGTTACTTCAGCACTTATCTACTAATACATAATCAATACTACAGTATCTTTACAATTAACAGAATATACAACGACCTGAAAATTCGCATAGCTGACGATATCCAAGCCCGTGCGAAGCTTACCATTACGACCAAGCCACCAATGGAACCAGAAGAATTTGTGTCTGTTGAGGGAGAATTTCATGAAGGTAAATTAACTATTTATTATCATAATAAGACTGCATTTGTGGTCGCCACTCATAGTCAGCTACTCAGCCCCAACGACCATTGTGGTCGCCACTCATAGTCAGCTACTCAGCCCCAACGACCATTGTGGTCGCCACTCATAGTCAGCTACTCAGCCCCAACGACCATTTGTGGTCGCCACTCATAGTCAGCTACTCAGCCCCAACGACCATTGTGGTCGCCACTCATAGTCAGCTACTCAGCCCCAACGACCATTGTGGTCGCCACTCATAGTCAGCTACTCAGCCCCAACGACCATTGTGGTCGCCACTCATAGTCAGCTACTCAGCCCCAACGACCATTGTGGTCGCCACTCATAGTCAGCTACTCAGCCCCAACGACCATTTGTGGTCGCCACTCATAGTCAGCTACTCAGCCCCAACGACCATTGTGGTCGCCACTCATAGTCAGCTACTCAGCCCCAACGACCATTGGGTCTACGGCTAGTAACAAACCGGGCCAAAGCGTGCATCATCTATACATAACACCACGCCTGTATTTCCCTGTTGGGTTAGGTTACCTGTAGATACTTCTGTAGTATACCCACATTTCACCAGTTTTCTTTAGACCCATGTAACAGTGGGCGAGCCTATTGCCATCAGCCACCCACAAATCCAGACTCTGGGCTGCTACTGAGAAATTCTTGATGGAAAACCCCAATAACATTTAGCCCCGTCCTGGGGATGAAACCCAGCATCAGCGTTAGCGCAAGCGAGTTAGTGATCGTAATCTAGTGATCAACGAGACAGTGAATGTAGTAATAAAATTAAACCTGCTCAGAGGAAACGGATGAAGAAAAAAACTTAGAGGAAAAGCGAGAAAGTCAACTGAAGGAAACAGACGCTGCTGAAGTAATGAGCCCGGCTCTGCAGCGATACTGGCGCCGTCGGGCCGAGGAGTATAAAGAGGAGCAGTTCTATAAGTAAGTCCCTCACTTCCCACAAGGGTCGTCGTTAGGTTAGGGTTAGGGAGATTAGAAAAATGTTAAAAATTGGTTACAACTTAAGATGCTGCCATGGCCATCGACAGACACAGAGCAGATTTAAGAATGACTAATACCTAATAATATACATTACCTTCTAAGTTTAAGTTCTATAAACGATGACGTCGCCACCAGACAGCTCCTCGAGCGTCTACGAGCGCGGCCGCTCGTTTACACTGTTTTTTTTTTTTTTCATGACTGATTTTCCGATGACACTGAACAATAAAACTTTATTGTTCCTGTATTGTTCAGAAAATCAAAAAAAAAACTGCTCTAGAAAAAAAAGGGCTGATTTATTCTTACGCTGACGTTCGTTAATGGTATTTTATCCGTTCAGGTACCTTCTACGCGAGGGCAGCGTTCCTCCATACTTCCGCAATGTTCTCGGTGGCTCGATATGGTGGGACGTCAACAACGCAACCGGAGAGGCGGTCACCCAGGCTGAACGGAGGAAGATGAAGTGTGTCTGCGCCGATAACGAGACTACTTCGTTCACTGAAAGCGCTTGCGAGCCGTATATGTAAGCAATTACTTCGGCCCGCTGAACGTGAGCATAGTAAATACCTAGTTATGTAGAGGCTCTTTGCGTATCTAATAGGTAGGTTACTGTTTTTGTAAGCATGGTGCTTTTTGGTTTGCTTATCTAGTTTTTCGTCCTAATAAAATAAAACAAGAACTCGTAAGGTCTGATTTCACCAATGAAACTGGACACGATCAGCATTTATAAAACGCGTTCAAGACCTGTCAATGTAAAATTGATACGGAATATTTGTACACTGACAGCTCTTGAACGCGTTTAGATGTGCTGAACGCGTTAAATTTAATTGGTGAAATCCGCACTAAAGGGCTGATGGCGTAGTTTCGTTGAATTGGAATCCTATTGTTTTTGTCCGTGACTTCTCAATGATGTTTATTTTCCATTTGTTAGTTTTCTACGTTACCATGGTTATCCCCAGTCACAGTTGCCGTGGATTTATTTTCAAATCCTAGACTAAGGGCTGATTTCACCAACGAAACTGAACGCGATCAGCATTTCTAAAACGCGTTCAAGAGCTGTCAGTGTCAAAATTGTTATGGAATATTGTACACTGACAGCTCTTGAACGCGATTAGATGTGCTGAACGCGTTCAATTTCAATGGTGAAATCCGCAGTAAGATCCCGATAAAGTCCACAATTAACAAAATAACCGATTGTTTTGACTTCTACCACCGTATGCCAAAGCATTACTTTAGAAAAATTTATAGATGGATGTAAACATGGAAACTAAGTTGCGAATTTGTAATTTTAGTTAGGTTCTGTTGTAGTGGTTTTTAATGTTACGTTTTTTATACCTACGCGAATATGCCGCCAACTGTTGATTGATACAATGAGGAGTGAACAACGTTGTAACTTCCATGAATTGTGATTTCTTAAAATCTTGAAATAATAAATGTCTTCTAACATAATCTGCTTTTGTCTCTTTGGAACGTCTAGTATATAATGGATTTGGTTACTATTGCTTGGTAACAAGTGTCGTTTAATTAATAGGTTAATTTATGGTAAGAGTTGCACCGCAAATGGTTCAAAATCGTTTGCCTTTTGGACGATATTTTACCTTCAGTCAAATCATGACCTGCGTAATTGTGTGTAACGCACAAGACATGCTTCCCTTTTTTTTTTTTTTTTTGAGGTTGGGGTATCATCAAATGACTTCTCCCGCTCTGGGCGGAGCGAGAGGGCGTGTCAGACTTCTACTGACTAAAACCCACCCGTGTTCCTTCCATTGCCTGAGTGCCGGGGCCGCGATATCCCTTTCGGACAAACTCGCAACCCTGGCAGGCATTGGCCCTTACGGACCCCGTCAGTTGGTGCTGCCAACTCTTTGAGGCGCGCGTGGAACACAACGCGCCGTCGACCCGGGCCTGGTCCTAATCGGACGGCGAGCTACGCATTGCTCACCGTCCGCAAGCCCGCACCTACGGCGCACCTACGGTGGCCGGAAGTCGGCTGGCGACTCCCGACGCCCGGGGCGTCTCCTGCGGCGACAAGGGGCGCGAGGGCGCGCATCTTGCATTTCCCTCGCGCGCTCCGCCTCCTCCTTCGCGAGCATTACTGCTTCGCAGAAGGAAGTGATGGCTTACCATGCACTCTCGCTCCGGACCATGGCCTGAACCAGGGCCGGACGCGAGAGATCGCCGCCGCCGATCGCCTCCATGAGGACACGGTGGTGCTCCGCCCAAGGCCAGACCTCCACCGTATGCTCCACCGTGTCCTCCGGGCGATCCACACAGTGGTGACACCCGGGCGTTTCCTCCCCCTTATTCGGAACAGGAACTTCTCGAAACAGCCGTGTCCGGCGAGGACCTGCGTCAGGCGGAAGGTGAGGACGCCGCCGTGGCGCCTCTCTAGCCACTCCTCAAAGAGGGGACTTATCGCCACAATTGTGGCGTGCCCAAAGACTTGCTTGCCTCGCAATGCAATTTACAAATGCAAAATGCGAAAGCCTATGTTTCATTTTGACAATTCAACTATATACATTGCGTTATTTACGTTGCTGAGTTGATGAATTTTTCAAACATATGAAGCAATGGGTTATGAATTTCCTTCATCCTTCAGATTTTGATTGAACGTGTGTTATTCAATTGGGGTGCAGCTTTATCCCAAATATTGAGTATAGTAACCCCCTTGGTTTAGTAGATTAATCCACATTCGAACGCTCTATTTCCAGTGGATGTGTTTGGAGGAAATTATAGGTATAGGGAAATAGGAGTAGCGGGAATGTTATTGAAATCGCGTGTGAGGCGTTCCGCTGCCTATATCCATCCACTTACTATACGTGCGACAATCGAAAAAGCCCGATTTGACACCTATCAAAATATTTTGTGTAGTGACGGGAAAAACATATCGGTTGCTTTAATAACCGATTCTTGAGACATATCGATTTATCATTCTTAGAGTTTGTACTTAATCGATAATTTACCTACATTGCTTAAAACTGATTCTCGAGGCATATCTTTTTATTACACGTCATCATCATGATCACGACTTGTAAATAAATAAATTCACTTTTGTAAAAAAAAAAACACTTTCGTCACTTCGGATGATCCAGAAAAATTATTTAACATCAGTTGAACTATCTTCGTCGGTTACCATTATAATAAATTAATTTTCCATCATATTGTCAGAATGTAACATCTCTTCTAAAGTCTTCCGTTATAAATGTTTAAACATTTAATAAAACTAATTATACTAGTAATTATACGTTTTTCTCTTTTCTTAATGTAATGTTTGTAAAAGTACCTATCGATTTTTCAGTATATCGATTTTATTCGGTCAAAAAACGACATAAAACGGTTACAACACTACAGCAACGAACCCAAAGACATGACATTGTAATAACGTTCTGTCGGAATATGAATCAATGATTAATTCGTGTTTTTGACTGCGTTTTTCCAATATAAAGTGAAACTTGGTGCTTACGAATGATACTCATTGTTATAGTGTATGGATAACATAGTGATTCATTAGGATAATGAATTTGATATTTCGATTTCTTACGTTGAAGTTCATACAAAGTTATCGCGGCATGTAGGTATAATGAGAAACGTCAAATCGGGCTTCTTAGATTGTATAGTAGAGGCCGATCAAACACTAAGCACATTTAACTATTCGAAACAAGAACCTCATGATTTCAAACCTTTGCTTCCATAGTCTGTAACGAGAATTTTTGATCGAGCACATTGATTGAGTGCTGAATGGCGTGCGTTTAGTTGACTTGTTGCCTTCTATGAGAAAGGTAGTTTTAGTTATTGTGGTGCCATTATTCATTCACGCAAAACCGATCGTCGATTCGTCGCCATGATAACTACTTACTTACTTAAAATCATTGATGGGCTTCTTAGCTTTACTAACAATTAAAAATATACGGTAAGTAGGTACTACTAACGAGCTTATGAGACCTTTATAGTTAAGTTATATGTTGGTTTTCACTTATTTCAAGGAGAATATGCAATACTTTGTAGTTCTGGACACTATTTGTCTGTTTCGCCTGGAATGTCTTGATCGCCTTGATTCAGCAATTGTGAGTAGGTAGAGATATTCAAATTATGATGCACTTTTCATACTTGGTAGATTCATTTCAATTAACCCTCATTTCAGATGTTTAAAAAGTGGGGTTTTTTAAAATTTTCGAAAACTAAGTAGGTACTGTTGAACAGGGTTTCGCTCATTTTGGGTTTCATTTTCCGAAATGCAAATGATTTAATATTGTTTTAGTACCTATTATTTCTATTCTATCATATGGCACTGTTTCGAAGGCATAATACCTACTTTTACTCATTCCGTCCCCACTTCGGCGTTTATCGACTCTATCGCCTTCAATTCATAATTGGGACGATCATGAAGATGAGCTTTGCTTTGGTCTTTCTGCTCTTTCACCGTTCATCATTCGCTACTTTAGAATCTCCAACAAGTGCGTCGAGGGTGCCAAGCCTACTTACCTATTATCTCCAAGTATGAAAATCGATACCTAGTGAAATTCCATATACTTAGATAGCTCCCCACAAAAACATATTTAGGATAAGTATCTAACCAAGTGTTGTCCAAATTCATCCGAACCGCGGTTTCAATGACTGTGACGATTGAGACACTCGAAGCGTTCGGTGTGGAACTAAAACAAAACTATATCTCGCCACGTCTAGGTTCGTCGAGTCATTGTTATATTTAGTAGATTCGTTGTGTGAATCGCTGCGGTTGGGGTATGAATAATCGGCTCGTTACTCATAAGTACGTGTCGATGCCAGAAATAAACCTAGATTATGTAACCAAGCTTTTTTACGCATGTCTTAAAATAATTTACAGAGTTTATCTTGGCTTTGGCGATAAGATGCTTAATGGTTAGTGACATTGATTGTGTGTGAGATCTCATCGGCTGGTAATCGGCCACAGCCGATTGGTGTCTCAGCTTAGAGCGGTGTGGCCTCGCACACCAATTTGTGTGAATACGAATGGCGGGAGAAGAGTTAGTCAGTGCAGACGAATTCGTCAGTTGTTTTCCCCACCGCTTTTTCCGCTATGACGATGTCAGCCAGTGGCAAAGGAGCGCGGCGTGCGTCGTGATTGGTCGGCGCCGCAACCAATGTGTGCGGCCTGTGCACGTCTGCCGGCTGCCCTAGGCACGAAAGGGACCGCATTGACGCCCGGACAGTCCGTCCCGGGCCCTTGCGAAGGATCGTGTTGTTGACGCGATTTGCATGTGCCGCAGGTTGTTTGTCAACAAATGTGATTTTCCATTTTATGTACCATTTTCGCGGATGTCGCAGACGTGTCACGATAACTCTAGATTGTTTGTTCAAGTGAGTATTCAATCACATTTTTTTTGTTTATACTTTGCGACAATAGATGGCGTTAGGTGTCGCGTTGAACGACCGTGTCATTGAACTAAGTTATTGTGATCGTGTGTGTCAACCTTTATCAGAATGCGTGCACTCTTGTTTATTAGTTTTCTTACAAAAAGTGACTCATTACTCCGTTAGTGCGTGAAATAAAGCTGCTATCATGTGTGGGTTAGTTTGTCAAATGTGTGGCAAGACATGTGTTTGATTTGCAGCACGTACCTATTATGACATAGGTACGATACGTCGTTGAAAGAAGGGGACGGTGAGCAATGTTACCAACTAAAAATATTCCATAATAAACAGTCGAATTCAGTTGTAAATTCGAGACAAATCTATACAATTTTTATGAAAGAAACCACATTTATTTTTATTTTTAAACGCTTTGTAAACGATGAACATAAGTTGTAAAATTGATCAAAACATTTGTACCTAAAACCTTGAAAGGAAACAAATAAAAACGCATACTTAAAGGATAAACTGAAATAAAAATAAGAACCTGTTTCACAATGTCCAAATAGCGTCTACCTGTCAAATACAAATTAATATCACAATCAAAAACGAATTATTGATAAAAAAGTAGGTAAATGGAACAGAAATTGTATGAAAATCTGCCAAGTAATTTTAAGGGAACACTGGCCCTTCCAGACGAATCAAATACTTACTTTATTACCAACAGGAACCCTCAATCTTACAGATCTTGCCTCGCCAAATTTTATTTGCATTCAACCTTATCTAACTATCTTAGTTAGTAGGTAGGTACATAAAAACTGCAATGGTTTTCACTGGTGCAGGTAGGCTCACTAAACTACGCAGTTTCACCTACAATGAACACACTCTGGAATATACTAATTACTATTCTGTCTTAGAATGTCCCTCAACATAAACCCTTCACCAGCCAATACGAGGTTTAAAAAACCATCACAAATTATAGGTTGGGGAATTACCTTAGGGGACGCTATCCAGCGGAACGGAATTTCGTCCTACGTACCACGATTCCATTCATTATGTCAATTCACAGTTGACCACTAAATCCCTTGCTGGTCGGATAGGAATCTTAAGAGTTGGAAGTTCTGATAAACCAGCATTGTACAGGTTGTGCTGAAGTTAGTACTTGAGATGCGGTGCGGGAGCAATAGGGGTCTAGTTGCAAGAGTGCGACAAAACACGGTCGGGTTTCCGTCAATATCCGTGGAGCAACGACACTTCAACGCCTGCTTGTAGGAACTGTACCTACCTACGCTCATATTGTTAGGTACTCATACGTCAACAATAATTATTCATTGTTACTACAATCTGTAAACTTGTATTGGAACATCAGAAACACACACGTAGCCACTGTTGTTTGTCATAATTAGGTACCTATAATTATAAATAGTGTCCGTCTCTACATTATTTGTGTTAATACAGGTTATGGGTTCTTGTTTAAAATTATATAGTTTCCCTTTTTTCCACTAAGTAGCTAAAAATATCTTGTACGAATTCATTTAATTCTCATACCTATAATGTAACGACTACCGACAGACAAATCTTCATCAATCAATATTGTAATTCACTAGTTATGGTAATTAGGTATCTACTAATATTTTATAGGCAACCTTTTTTTTCTATTAAACTTATAGTTATCTAATTGATACTTTCCTAGGGGAGCAATTGATCTCTGTTTTTAAATAAACGTGGCTACTCTAATGTGTCCAATTAGCCTGAAGTCCTGAACAGTTATCGATAGCTAATTGATCATTCATCCGGCCTTTGATCGTATTTATTTTGTTTTCTTTTATCTATGATATCCTGGTTGATAGTTTTGTGTTTCTTACGAACTGCTGCAGTCTACAGTCAGATACAATCTATCAATTTTTTTATTTTATGTATGAAAGTTTGGCGGGATGGCAGAATAGCATTACCAATGACCTTTTATAAATTCGACTAGTAGATTGTGTTGATTTCTGTGTCTAGTCACTCCGTTACCTATTCAATCATAGACACCAGTATCATACAAACGCGTATGTATTTAAATAAGACTCTATTGTAGAGAGTCCATGCATAATTTACATATTATTGTAGGCATACCCCAAGGCACTTGGGCCAGACTGACTGGTCCGACGGTATATAATATACCATTGGATACCTTGGGACGGTATTTTTGTGGGTAACCTCAATGACGTCGTAACAAATTGCCTTACACCCGAATTCTCAAACGATCAGTACTTCTTCTTAAAAATCTTTATTTCGCCACAATAACTCTCTACTGACGGAAGTGATAACAACGATATAAAATTCCATCGCCGTAATTGAAATTAACGGAATATTTTCCTAATTACCTACCTACTACCTATTGAAACACACGGCGTGAGTTATTTCGCTTATTCCCTATATTACTATGACCTTAATCATAGTGAATTCGACGGCGACGCGGCTATCAGCCAACATTCAAAAGAAATTTTAACAAAGATAATTTTTTCTTTAAACAAAATCTGAATATTTATTTTTGAATATGAATACCGATTTATTTCCTTTCATAAACCATCCTTTCTTGCATATTTTCTATACAAAATAATTTCGATGTTTCACATGATCTGCCTGCGTACCGCGACCGATCAATTCTTTTTTCTACATCTATGACTGTTAACTATCAAAATATTGTATATTATTGATAAAGTTCCGTATATTTCTCTTTATTTAGGTCGGCTAAAATAAAAAACAAACAAAAAAACGTGCCACTAGAGGGCGCAGCTAACCCGTTTGAGCAATCGTAAAACTTTAATTTTGCTAGAAGTTACAATGTAGGTAGATAACACTGATATTATTTAAGATGATGTGATTTAAGAGATATAGGTAGGTAGTAGGTACGCCTGCCTCCCAACATGAAGACATTTTGCTAAAGTGTTTACAAAATAATTTTTGTAAACACTTTAGCAAAATGTCGACGCCGACGGCTCAAGGAGATGGATTTTTGAGATGGGGCAGTAAGGACAGCTACCTTAACCGTTGTCGCTTGAAGAAAACGGTCTTAGGAGACTGTCCATAACTTTTTGAGACATTTTAATCTACATTCACAGATTTTGAAAAAAAAAAACAGTCAGCAAGAAAATGGGCAGTTTCCACAAAAACTTTTTTAGATGCCAATCGATCCTGTTTCTTATAATGATCAAAAAACTCTACTGGACCAACTGAGGTTTGAGTACTAGAAAAGTCATAAATCGCAAAAAACTTTCCCCATACATTTCGTAAGAAAGAAACTCCAACATACTATTACTTACTACTTTACTTTACTTTACTTTTTATGATAGACAGACTAGCCAAACAGAAACAAAAAATTTGAACTTCGAACGAATGTACACATTATAATTTTATTTACTATAAGAACAAGATAGTTTGTTGCTTGTGATGTCCGACGTTCTGAGAAAAAAACTAGTGAAAAAGACAAGTGCGTATCGCACCACGCACAATAAAGGGTTCCGTAGTTGGGATGAATTTATCGCAAAAACAAACTTGTAAAACTGTAGTTGAAAAACATGTTCTCCCATACATCGATATACGTTACAGTTAATTCTCTGCAAGTATAAGTTTGTAAACGAATTATTTTTTGTGTGGTTAAGCTACAAATTACCGATTTTCGGACTTTTCCCTTTAAAGGGAAAATACCTTGCTTCTTGCCAAATTTCATCATTCTAGGTTAACGGGAAGTACCCGGTTTTGATTTATTTGCGAGTATCAAAATAACTATGTCGTATACGTTATGTCTTTTATTAGGATTTTTAGAAAATTCAATATAAGATTTTTAACGTAAAACTATAGCAAACAAAATAAACTATTAATTTTAAAAAGATTTCAAACCTACCATGAATAGTAATCCAGAAATGAGGAAATAAATGAAAAAAAAAAATTAAAAGTCCTCTCCTGTAAAATAAAAAAATGAGCTGTTATGACTTTGTTGCACCGAAGGTGCGATATATGGCCGTATTTTTTATTGCGTTGACTTAGAAGCTTGATTTTTATAGAGCTTCAAGGGACCACAGACCTACGTATTTGATGTTATTTCAACATGATACCTCCCTCCACGCGTTCCTGAGAAAAAGGGTCGTGACAGACTGACGGCGAAGTGATCCTAAAAGGGTTCCGTTTTTTCCATTTGAGGTACGGAACCCTAAAAATGACCTCAAATTATTTAGAACTTTCAGAGTTGTTTGGAAAACGTTAAAAAAGACTGTTCTCTACAAAAGACAGAAATTGCAAAAAAAAAAAATACGTTTTTAAAAGCAACAATGGTTCTGAATTTTGTTCTCTATTCGTTCGAAATTTGAAGTTAAATTTGTTTTAGTTTAGTTTCGGCCAGTCTATCATCGTAAAATGGTAAGTTGGAGTCACATTTCCTCCGAAATGTATGTGAAAAAAAAAAACATACATGCTTGGATTTTAAAACCAACGTTTATACACTAATAAATATTGTTAAAAAATACATCAGATTTTATTTTCACAGTTTATAATGCTGTATTCGCTAAGAAAAACCTAAATTTAAAATGAGCCCTCCGCGAGAGCTCCTGGCATCCCATATGCGACTAGGTGAACTCTCCAGGAGGCCCGGCACTGAACGTGTTAACTACCGTGTAAAAATTAAGTTACCTACACCTGCTGCATCCTGTATCGATCGCTTATAAGCGATGCAACTACTTTACTGCCACTAACGCATGTCCATGTCCAATACTTCGAATTTCGAAACTAATTATGCGACTCGGTCATTTTCTTTTTTCTGAAATAGGTTTGTGATACTTACCGTCTGTTGCAAAAGTATCTGATGAAAACCGGCCAACTGCGTGTCAGACCACGCACAATGAAGGATTCCGTAGTTGGGATGAATTTATCCCAAGAACAAACTTAACATTGTAGTTGAAAAACATGTTCTCCCATACATTCCAACTGCAAATGTAAGTTGCTCTTTAATTTGTAAAGCCTACTTAGCTGTGATCGTTTTCCTTTTAATTTCGTTATTATCTATATTGTGTTGTGATGGCCCAGTGGTTAAGGCCCCGCCTCTCATGCACGAGGTTGTGGGTTCAAATCCGGGCAAGTACCAATGTGACTTTTTCAAATCATATGTACTTTCTGAGTTTATCTTAGATATTACTGAAATCGGTGAACAGACAGACAGACAGACGGACATGGCAAAACTATAAGGGTTCCTTGTTGACTACAGAACCCTAAAAAGGTGTCAATTATGTACCTACCATACTACGGTCCGCTGGTCACGAGAATGTAATGCATAATCAACGAATTAAATGCCACTCATCATTGAATAGATGCTGCAGGAAAATGTTTCACGATTTGAACTTTCACAAATAAAGGTAGGATTCGGATTATAACAGGGAGGGAGCCGACGAAACAGTAGCTCGCCGACCGGCCCATGCAACGCTCCACTCACTTGCCATTCACAGCAAAATTGTTTTTTTTCTAGTATCCGTAGCAGTCGGGTCGTCGATGTTCTGTACTCTATTATTTGTCGCTATCTTTTCTACTGGCATTACTGTTGCTTGGCTCATATTTTCCACTTCAATTATCTTATTGCAACTTCACTTATAATTTAAAAACCGGCCAAGTGTGTGTTTCGAACCACGCAGTGATGTGTTCTACAGTTGGGAAGAACACGCATGCACAATATTGGTGTACCGAATGCAAAAATAAGTTTGTATTTCAGAGTATTTTTCGGAAAAACTATGAAAAACAAAGTTATTCTTGCGGTTTTATCCGAAAATGTATCCACAAATTGATCAATAACAAAAACAAAGGAAAGCGTGAAGTTATAAGGTTGGTCGACTATTACTCGTTAACTTGTATAGTCTACTTAACTGTGATAGTGTTCCTTTTAGCAGTGTTAAATTTAATACTATCGTGAATACTTTTCACATTTCTAAAAGCGGACACTTGACTCTAACGAAAATGACCACTGTAAAGCTTTGTATTTCGCAAACGGATCTCTGAATCTACAAAAACGAAACATCCTATTAATTCGCGGTAAAGCACATCCAGTATTTCATCATCTTCATTAACTTGTATATTATATTGTATTTCCATTGGTGTCTTTATTCCTTTGCAGTCGGTCATATTAAATCTCTTAAGGATCTTTTCTATCATGGTTTCTTGTTTTATTATCAAGATGTTGTTACTTCGTTCAATTTCCATGCCAAGACATTTTCTTACTTCGCCTAAATATTTAGCATTAAATTCAGTCTTCAGTGCATTTATGGTATCTTGTCCATTTCCAATTATTATAATATCGTCCACATACTCGTATATTAGCATGCATGTGTCAGCTTTGTAGTACATACAGTAGTCGTATTCTGATCGCTGAAATCCATTTTTCTTAGCAAAATTGTCTATTGTCTCATTCCAATACTTCGGTGATTCAGTCAATCCATACAATGCTCTTCTTAGTTTTAATACTGTATTTGCATTCTTCGATTTCAATCCTTGAGGAAGTTTTATATTTATACATCTGTCTTTAGTTTTCCGCTCAAAAACGCTGTAATAAAAAAAAAAACAAGTAATCATTAAATCTTCTTCGACTGCTTTTGATAGGAACATTCTCACTGTAGAGTGTCTCGCAACAGGTGCAATAATTGTTATCAAAAATATCTCCTTTCTGCTGTTGGAATCCTCTCACTACTAGTCTAGCATTTATGGTTTCTTCATCTGTTTCTTTTAAAATACATTTGGTATCAATTGCTTTCTTTCCTTTAGGAAATTCTTTTTCTTTCCAAGTCTCTAGCTTTTCAAGTGCTTGA
The DNA here is from genome assembly GCA_916701695.1 of Agrochola macilenta. Classification (NCBI taxonomy): domain Eukaryota; kingdom Metazoa; phylum Arthropoda; class Insecta; order Lepidoptera; family Noctuidae; genus Agrochola; species Agrochola macilenta. The sequence goes on along the minus strand of OU753552.1, from coordinate 13,100,007 downwards.
AACTCTTTATTGATAGCTTTTTTCCATTCTGTACAACTTATTGCCTCTTCATAGGAGCTAGGTGTAATTTCGCTCAGGCAAAAAACTATATTTGTATCATACTCATCAAGATGAGCAGGTGGATCTTATAGATTTCTCGTCTCTTGTTGCATCTTCGTTTAAATTTCCCTCATTAGTGACATGTTCGTTTCCTTTTCTTTGCACATGGTTAGTTTCTTGTTTCTCTTCTTGTCTCATCTCTATTTTATCTTCTTGGTATTCTTCTTCTTCTTGTGTATATCTTCTTTCCTTGTTTTCTTAATTTTTATATACTGTATCACTTTGATCGAATCTCACATCTCTTGAAATTATTATTGAATTTTCTTCTGGATTCCACAATCTATATCCTACTGTATTATAGACTAAATATCCCGCCATCCCCTTCGTGGTAATTTTTTTTCGAGCCTAACCTGTCCGAGTCGGGGTGCCTCAAGTACCGAGCTCGCTCGCGCTTGTATCCGTAAATAAGTAGTTTTGCTTCTTAGTCGTTTCCTGCTATTTGGGATCCACAGAGTGGTGATTTTTGTATTTGTGTTTTGAAATGAAGTATAGAGTTCCTTGTGGTCTGTTTGACTCTTAGTATACTTCGTTCCATAGCCCGTTGGCAGACTCCAAGTGCGGACTTTTGACGCTTGTACGATGTATAAAGACCATGTTTGCGCTCCACAGGTGAGGGTGGCAACTTGGCAAGTAGTGTTACCATAAATTAAAATCAGAATCTACAAAATTTTGCAGAAAATCAGAAAACGTAAATAAATAAATATTGCTTACGTAATCACCATCCAGGCCCCCCGTCCCCCATGTCATCAAAAATAAGCAAAGCAAAGACTCCCCCTATCCCCCTTTGGTGCTTACGTAATACTTGAATGGACTACAATGTTAAAAAAGGTTTTGTGAAAACTGCCTATTTTCTTGCTGACTGTACATATTTTTCAAAATCTATGAATTTCGATCAGAATGTCTCAAAATTTTAAGGACAGTCTCCTAAGAACGTTTTCCTGTAGATACAACGGTTCAGGCAGCTGCCAATTTTTGAGATCTCCGTCTCAAAAATCCACCCTGTATATCGCGGGTTTCAAACCATAGGGGCGTATGTGCAAAAATGCTATTTTTCGTTTTTAATGCCATTGGATTCTACAGCTACTATATATGCAATACATTACCTCAATTTTTCTTATAATTTAATATTCATAACTCTTTGAATAAATTACAAAATATTATTTATCGTAAGCTAGACAGTCTGCAATTATTTTTAGGCCTTATAGCCGCATAATAGACGTAAGAGCAATATTATTACTTATTGGGGCAGTTTTAACGTGCCACAAAGACGAGAGATAGCAGATAGATGCACGTACAAACTTAAATTTTATTATGATGTAAGGGAATTGTGTCGGGCCATAGAGACGTATGCGCATGCGACCGTGAATTTCAACATGATCCTGAGGATATTTAGTCATCACTGCGAACATAAGTTTACATATTTTAGTATTGCTACCTCAAGATTTCGTCTCAGAAACTTTCGGCCCCATCGGCCATCTGATCTGCACGAAATATCTGCCCACTGCCACTTCAGTTTGTCAATTCTTCGGGCTATATCGGTTACCTTGTTCTTTTCTTCAGGGTCAGGTTCTTCATTTCTGATTCGATCGCGTAGGAAAACTCCAAGCATAGCCCACTCCTTTGCCCTTTTGATGACTTCCAGCCTTCTAATAAGGCCCATTGTGAGCGTCACGTTTCAGTGCTGTAGGTCATCACTGGTAACACGCACTGGTCTTAGACTTTCGTCTTGAGACAGTGTGGTATGTGAAACGACAAGATATAACGCAGCTTCCCGAACACTGCCCAGCCGAGTCGGAGTCGACGGTTGACCTCTTTCTCAAAGTTGGACCTATCAAACTGGACAGTTTGTCCTAGGTAAACATAATCGTCCACAACTTCGAGGTGTAGAGTCTCCGATCTTCATGAACTGGCTCTCCCCAATAGACAAATCTCTTGCAAAGACCTTGGAGCCCTTGTTCCGCTCTATCGCGTCTTTAATACGGTCAGTATTAAAGCGCCGAAAGTCGCTTTTCAAGAACTTAGAGATCCGTCTATTGAGCTGCCTGTAGTTGCGTGCATTGTCTGAAGACTGCAGGATTACACCCATGCTTCTTCGTCAACATAATGAAGTATATCTCTTCTTTCTTCTTCTTAGTTGCATCATGCTTTCTAAAGAAGGAGTTCATCATAAAGAGGCATTCCATCTCCATAAAGCTGGCCAGTAGGTGATCCCGGTGTTTCTGACGTTCAACTCCAAATTGCCCCACTCGCTCTCTCATCATCGGCTCGTTTGCCCGGTTTCGCGTTGAATTCGCCCATGACAACGGTGAAGTGAATTTTAGAGCCATACATGATTCTAAAACTGACTTCGTCAGGGTGTGAAACGATCGGGGCGTAACCTTGTACGACCTTCAACGAATATCATACTGATATTGTGAGTATCAGGTTGTACGCCACCCTGGTCGACACACTCTCACCACGTTGTTCACAAGAGACTTATGGACGAGAAACCCGACACCACCTTGAGACTGCTGATCGCCCAATTGAGCAGGTTCCAGGATTTGAGGATTATCGAGTCCTCCCTCTCAGATAACCCAGATATATCATCGTAACCTGCTCAATTCTTCCTCGAGTTCGGGGATCTTCTCGTCCGTCCATAGTTACACGTTAAAATACGTGTCCAATATTTTTTTATTATTTCAATGACGGACTAATAAAATACCGTTTGTCATCATCTCTATTATACGTAAGAACCAAAAACTAGTGTTATAGAGAAAATACCTTAAAATCAAGCATCCCTTAGTACCTGAACTTTAAATATATGTCCACATGCCAAAACACAACAAGCTGGCTCAATCACAAGAAAAGTTATTATGTTTTTGCCTCTCCTGAAAAGTAACGGTTTTGTGTTTATGCCCCTATAGCTTTAGACCCGCGATATATACCTACACATCGGAATTGATAACCTCTTCGTATTGGAAGTCGGTTAAAAAAGAAACTCATATCAGAGCAATATTTTTTTCAAAAAGATGGGATATAAAAAAAAAAACAAAGTGGTCATTTATCAAGACACCTACCAGCTAAACTAAAGTTCCTAGAGAAAGTGTACCATTAGTTTAGCCGGTACGTGTATTGGTATAAACTACTCTTAGGGGCCTAACAGCATAAAAAAATAACTTGAGAGGTGTCAAGGGAGATCCGGATGTAACGAAGTTCCTCTTTCTATGAGAGAGAGAGAGAGAGAGAGAGACAGACAGACAGAGAAACACACGCACGCCGCACGGATCACAACTATAGCAAAAAGTGTCGTTACAACTTTTGGTCTCGAAGTATAAGTATAAGTATATAAGTATAAGTCTCTTGACTCGTGTCGACTTATACACTCGCTCGACTTCAACTTCGACTTCGACTTCGACTCCGACTTCGACTCCGACTACGACTTCGGCTTTGACTTCGACTTTGACTCCGACTTCGACTCCGACTCCGACTTCGACTCCGACTCCGACTTCGACTTCAATTCCGACTCCGACTTCGACTTCGACTCCGACTTCGACTTCGACTCCGACTCCGACTCCGACTTCGACTTCGACTCTGACTTTGACTCCGACTTCGACTTCGACTCCGACTTCGACTCCGACTCCGATTTCGATTTCGACTTCGACTCCGACTTCGACTCCGACTCCGACTTCGACTTCAACTTCGACTCCGACTTCGACTCAGACTTCGACTTCGACTCCGACTTCGACTCCGACTTCGACTTCGACTCAGACTTCGACTTCGACTCCGACTTCGACTCCGACTCCGACTTCGACTCTGACTTCGACTCCGACTTCGACTTCGACTTTGGCTTTGACTTTGAGAGAGAGACAGACAGAGAAACACAAAAGTGGCGTTACAACTTTTGGTCCTAATTTTTTCCGTCTAGCCCCCTTTCGCAACGCGCGATAAGGAACTTCGTTCCAAAATCGTAGATACGCCGCATAAACGACGTTTGCATTTTTTGTGTCGATATTGACTGGGCAGTACAGTGTGCAGCACAGTGTGTACAAAAAGATCCATAGCCCATCGACAGATGGGCTATGGGTCTTGTAACTGTATATAACTTGTAACTGTATCTTATGGCTATATAAAAGGCTTAGGTATATCGCAAAGACGTCTTCCAAAACCAGGACATTATCGCAATGAAGGGGGGTGAAATGTGGGAGGAGGGAGACGTTGTCATAGGAGATGACTAGATCGATGTTATACCACAGATTGATGTAGAGCCGACGCGACGCGTGTTTTTTTTTTTTTTTTTAATGTATTTCCGCTGATTTCTCCGTCAATTGTGAACCGATTTTGAAAACCCGAAAACCGATAGTGAAAAATAACTTTAATTTCGGAAGGCGGTGGCAAAAAACGAAAATTCAAAACCAAAGACACCGACTCCCGAAATTAAAGTTATTTTTCACTTTGTAGTGGTTTTTTTCGGAAGTCGGTTGTTTTTTTTTTTGTAAAAAGTTTTTATTTAATAAATTATTATTGCCATGGATACCGTCTAATCTGCGGGATATAGCTGCTCCCGAATATTCGGAATGAAACCATTCACTGTGATAGGTTATATAGTCTATCAGCCAGGAACACTCACAATATTGTAGTACACTAAGTAGATTGATACAATCAGGAAAACAAGTGATAGTCGCACAATAGAAATAGTGAGAACCTGGACTAATAATTAACAAACACCAGAAAAATAACCGTCAGAGTTTCCGTCCAAAAGTCATAGTCATTCATGTGAACGATGTGTTCATCGCCACAGATCCACTTATGATGGTTGTAGCTAATGATAGGTAAGTATCCGGTACTGATATCCGGATGAAATGATTTGGATAATATTGCATTGGGAAAAGAATTGTTTCATAAGTTTGATTTCTCTGCTTTTATTTTCTTTTCTGTCGTACTTTATTATTTCCTTCATTAAGGTTGAAATCTTGAAACCTTAGTTTTAACTTTCTTTTCTGCTATTTTGCCTTCAACTATTTGTTTTCTCGTAACCATCCAAATTCAGTCAACAACTATATCCCTACCTTCCGTCGAGCGAGGTCTTGGACTTCGTCTTGCTCGATCGGTCGTGGCCACAGAATAGATTTTTTCTGTTCTGTATTCGTGGCAATATGCGTTACGCTCTAAGTCGTCAAACACAGCAGATTGCCTGTGTATTTATGCATGTATTTGTGCAGACATACCACACGGAGGGGCCCTCGAGGGGCTTCTAATTTCGTATTGTCGTTTCAACCTGACACCTGACCCGATCACGTTGAATGCACTACAAACGTCGTGGTACTTTCGTACCTATGTATAAGGACTCCCACACAAAACTGCGATGCGATGCGGTACGACGCCGCATCGCAGGTTTTTAGAGGAGCTTTGTTTTTTAGAAGTTCTCGGATTTTTGCAATGCGATGCGAATTCGCAGTTTTTGTGGAAAGCCTTTAACCGCGCCGTAGAAAAAATGTGTCTATCAACAGAGTGGGGCGTGGTGCCTACGGCTGCAGCCTGCAGTAACAGAATTTATTCTGCCATTTCCTAATTACCGCCCTGCACTGCCAGGCGAATTGCGCAAGCTTACTGGAGGCGTCAAAGTAAAATTACCAATTAACTTGGTAAGCCTACAAATGTCGCAACTGTCACGGCGCTAAATAAGTGGTTGGTCTATAATTTGTGTGGGCCACATTGATTTCTTGACGATTTTTGATCAAATTACTTTTCCTTTACCATAATTGGAATATTCTGAGAAAGATATTGGATGAAATATCTGAATATTTGAAAACAGTTAGGTAAAAATGAGGCAATAGAAGTTGAAGTACCTAAGTACTCGTATACTGATGGTAACATTATTGTTTAAAGTCGTAGTATGATGCTTGCAAAAACACATTTGCGTTGTAGCCATGTAACTAATGTTTTAGTCTAACTTGTAGTCTCACTGAAAAATGGATTCACAACGAGAACATTTTCGCGCGATGATTTTGTACGATTTCAAATGTCAACTAAAACCAGAAGAATCGTTTGTAAAACTTCGAATGGCGTTACACGTTACACGAAGTGGCATAGACAAAAGCCCTTCTAAAGCGACTGTTTTCCGCTGGTTCAACGAATTTAACCGTGGTGGAATAACTTTGGCGGACGAATAATGAAGTAGCCGCCGTATGACGGTAGTTACATAAGAAAACGTGCTGGCTGTGAAAAATTTAATTCAAGAGAATAGGCGAATTACGAGTACATTGAAAGATTCAGCATATTATACTGCAGATTGGATCGGGAAGTGTGCATGAAATTCTACACTATTCTATACTTACCCGAAGATGCCCTTCGTAAAAAAATAACCAGTAGTTTTTTTTTTCTAGTATCGCAAAACTTTCTTTGTCCCATGTCTCAATTAAAAAAACAACCGACTTCAAAAAAAGAACACTACCTACAAAGTGAAAAATAACTTTAATTTCGGAAGTCGGTGTCTTTGGTTTTGAATTTTCGTTTTTTGCCAAAAATTAATAAATAGACTAATTAGCATGCATATTAGTCACACCCACCAACGAGTTCAAACCGTCGACTTGTGCACCCTTAAGGTAGGTCGACGACTGACACGGGAGTAAAGCTCATCAGTCACATTTTGGAATCCTGGGCGAAGTCCTAGGATGCAATTGGCAGTTTCTATGGCCTCTCAAAAGCGTTTAACTGCGTTGACCACAATACATTAATCTGTAAATAACAACACTACGGAATTCGTGAACAAGCTATACTGATCTTTTTCTTTCCTTTATATCAAACAGGCAGCAAAAAGTAAACGTTAACGTTACGTCTTCAAGGTCCCTAGTTATGATAGGCGTGCCTCAAGTTTCAATTCTTGGCCTTTTCCTATTTCCAGTTTATATGAATAACCTTCCTTACATGATGGCTATCTTATCGGATATAATTCTGTGCGCTGATGACGCTTCTCATATTTTTGAAATAGACTGAAAAGATACGGATGTCTTACATGTCAACGATAGTCTATTCTTTCGAAATGGTTCGCAGCTAAAAATCTCTTACTTAACGCGAACAAAACTTAATGTCTTAAGTTCCCATTACCAAATGTACCCCAAGTGGGTCTAAACTTAAAACTTGATGCTATCATGGAAATTGTATTTATAGGAATTATACTTTAAATTCAATATTGCAATGAGGCGCCCACATAAGAGCATTTCTTTCTTTTTTGTGTGGTTAGTGACTAACCTGGTGTCAGAGTTTTAAAGCCGCCAAGGGGCCTATGACTTGGCTTCACATGTCGTCGAGAAATATCTGTCAGACATCCTGTCCATGTCGTTTCCTCACGATGTTTTCCTTCACCGTTTTGGAAGCAAGTGATAATTTTACAATACGCACATGAATCCGAAAAGTCAGAGGTGCGTGCCTTGGGTTCGAACTCGAGACCTATGACTTAGCAGTCCGACAGGTACACCACAAAGCTATCACAGCTCCCACTAATGTGGGAGATTTAACTGAAATAGACCTAATGGTCTATTTCAGTTAAATTAAGTTCAGCTGCATTTGCGGTAAGAAATTTAAGGCAGTTGACTGATACTTACCACAGCTAGATATAGATACTTTGCTTTTTTCCACAGTAGTATGTCTTATTGCGTTCTGCTGTGCGGATCGGCAGCTGACGTAGATTTAATTTGCATTTTACAAAGAGGGTATTCCCCGCGATCTATAAAAGGGATCCTCGCGGTCGCGTGTCCCTTAAAAACAAATTTAAAGAAATTGATATAATGACTAGTCATCAATTTCTTTAAATTTGACTGCCTTCTCTTTATATTTTTACTTGAATGTGGCTGGCGGGGCGGCTGACATTTTGTCATGCTCACTCAAATGTCTCGCTGGTGGAGGCGTGTGTGTTGGATCATCGAAATGGTTGAGTTGAATGGTGCTGATTCATGCGTAATGTTTGTGAACGAGCGTCGTCAGTAGGGACTGGTTAGCTGCCACGGCTTATTTTAATTTATTTAAACTTTTTAATTGATTTTATTTTTACATTTTTATCGCCGTCGGTAGGAAAGCTTTTGAAATATGGGTTTAAAATAAATGCATGTGGCATGAATTTCAAGTTTACAGTATAGCCTTTAAAATGGTAGTTTTTTCATTAATTTTCAACAGTTATTTAGTATTAAAGATCGTTCGGAACAAGTAACAAGTAGGTGATTCCATACTTTAGCTCGCAAGTGTATATGTTAAATCAGAGCATTTTTTAAATAACTTAATATATTTATATTTTAGATTATGGTTATATTACATAGTGAAATTATAAAAACTGAGAAACAAGCAAAATCTATCAAGCGTATTTTTCTGAAACCATTTTAAAGATAACATAATTATTGATCTTTTAGTATACGTGTTTTATTAAAATACCTTTTGTTTTATGTATAATAAATTAATACCTAATGCGTCTCTAATTTGGGACAGCGCTCCTTGATGGGCGAGACCTAGTACTGGCTGGTCATACGACACGTTGCGTTAGCCCAGTACAGAACAGAACACGCAAGCTAACCACTCAAGGTCATTGGCATATATCTGCGTCTTAACTAAGTAGATCCAGTTAGATGAGAATTAACTGTTATCGTACTAATATCACCTATGCTCAAAGGCAAGAAATCGATAACCACTACAAAGCTATATCTTAGTTAGAGTTGCTAAGTAAGTTCCATAAGCTTAGTTGATTCTACACTGAAATTGCTAACATCATCGAAGTGCATCAATACAATAATTGATAATCCTCTCTAATGCTATTAGGTACGTAAACAACTCTCATTATGTTTATGATGAGTTTGCATCTAGTTCTAGTTAGCATTGTTTAGTAGTGCGCACGTTGATCTTCACTAATTTGTCTAGAGTATTCGATGTACTAGAGTTAGTGATTCAGATTGATTGATTTGTGAGTACCTACTACCTTTAGACTATAACCCGTGATTTCATTAGACTACCTTTAGGTCCTTGGATAAATAAATGTCCTATATTTTATTCCCGGACATCATAGTTTATCTGTGTGCCCAATTCCATCAAAATTCGGGTGGCGACCTGCTTTTTCAAATTATGGTTGTCATCAGATCACACAGTAGGATTATAAACTCACGTATAAAAATCAATTGCACTTGTGCGTGGGTAATTCGAAAGTTGTAAATTGAAACCAATTCTAGTCAAAACGAAAGAAATTTGTCTCAATTGTAAATCGAAAATGTGTTGCGTAATTAGATAGCTGAGCAAGTGCTAGTGCCGCTGCTGAGCCTGCAGAGTTCTGCCTTCTGAATAAGGCCCTTGATCCAAACTCCTAACAAGAGTAAGTATTATTATTTATTACATTGTGAACAGGCTTTTGCTCACACCCTCTCGCAGCTGTATCTCGTCCAGTTTACTGCATGCATGCACGTTCTCAACTCGACAAAAGTGCGCTGAGCTGCAAAATCACATCGGCGTCCGTTCACGTATAGCTGGTTTGGATAACTTGCGAGCGCATCGTTATACGAGTATAGCGTGGAAGCATGCTAATAGCTTCGGAAAGAAAAACTTGATGTTGACAAATTAATTAAGCTTGCATTGAGTACAGTCAACCGCAAATTAGTGGTAATAATAAGACATTGACAGCGCCTTGATGTCGTAGCTGTCGGTGTGATTTTCGTATTGCAAGTGTAAGTGTAGACGTCGGCTCTGTCACTCTGTCTCTTTCGCCCAGTTACTGACGTTGCTGTTGCAGTAATTACAGTTTTTAAATCTCTGATTTGGTATCACTGTCAAGATCACAGTGGTCTTTATTTTCGTTGCAATAAGGTTGCGTGTGAGTTGCTGCTTAGGTTGCTGCTTAGGTTGCTGTCAGAAGAGATTACTAACTTTTTCTCAAACATGCTTGGAAATTCCAGCATTATTTTGACAACTTTCTTCGAGATAAATAGAAAATGCTGTACTGGTTAAATACATGCGAGTAGGCGGGGTATGTTACAATAAAAATCTATATCTGTCGTGTTTAGCAGCCGAATAAATTACCTACTTTGAAAAAAATCGTCGTGTAAAAATGGAACGAACTTTTTACTTCGACACATGGCAACACTGGCAACCAAGGAGGTAACTTATCAAAGATAGAGCTGAGAGAGAGGGTTTATCCTGAAAGTTGGCAACGTCGCAAATAACTGACAAATATTTTACCTGTTTTGATTCGTATAGTAATCTCTGAGATAGCAATACTACTGAATAGAAATAATAAATCTGGCTAACTAGCGAACTAGAATGTTAATAATGAATTGCAATTGTAACATTGCATTTGTTGTTGTAGGTATCCATTTTAGGTGTAAAAAACTCATTTGGAAGGTTTCCAAATAGTTTTTTTTACATCTAAAACTAAACATTCGGTGTTACGATATTAATTATTGCATATCATAATCAATATTCTAGTTCGCTAATTAGCCACATTTTTTATTTCCACACAGTAATATTGCTAAATTAATCAAAACAGTTCAATATATTTGACATCTATTTGCGACGTTGCCCACCTTCAGAATAAACGCTCTTAAAGTAAAGAAAAAAACAAATAAACATTAGGTATATTGGCGCGTGAAAAATTATCGTTGTTCGTTATTGATTCTGGAATTTATAAAGTTGCCGTGTATAATGAGAAAAGTACTATACAAGCTTTGGCCGCAACCAGGCATTGATAGACTCACGTATGTGTGCCTCGTCTTCGCCTCGGACCACAATTTCACTTTCGTGCATCAACGGCGCTGTTGCAGGCCACGACAGTAATGTACTATTTGGTGCAAAGATTCGCCTATCACACATATCTCAGGGTAAACTACCGAAGCGATTTGTTCCAAAATCGGAACTGCGGTTATATGAATCAATGAATCACTTTTCAGCCCCCTAAAGCGCCATTAATTTAGACCCTTTGTGATTTTTTGCTATCGTTATTTAGGGATTCGCACTGTGAAAAAATTAAAACCAAGAAACATACACTTAGCTATAGGTAGGTACAGACAAGAAGTGTCCACTCGTTGCATCCCAAAAAGAAATATTTTTAGGAAGGTAGGTAAATAAATCAATTCTCATAAGTATTATAAATTAAAAATACTGTGCATTGTTAGGTATCTACACTGATATTCTATAGAGAAAAAAAATGGTTTTTTTTTTGTATTGAATGAACTCAAAAACTAGTAGGTAGGCCGATTTTAAACAGAATGCTATATGATCACATTGATCACTGAGTAACATAAGGTCTATTTAAATTCTTATTTCCAATTGATGTTATTTCCACTTAAACAAACATCAACTTTATGATGGTGTAAATAAAGTTGATTTTAGACTGACTAGTACTGTTGAAAAAGTCATTTTTTTAAATGAAGTTGTAGCGCAAACTGAACCTTGTGTGTTGTTGTTTACAGTTGTTTTTCCTAAAATTCGTGTTTGTTTACATGTTTGGCAAATAAATTGCGAACGCAGATTATGCTATAATTTATAAGGATTTCGCGCAGGAAAATCGCTGGCGAAACCTAGTTTTTTATAAATAAAATATCTATAGTAAATAAGGTACTTATAGGTAGGTACCTACTTTAACAGGTTGCATGGTTATCAAAGCAGAAATAGAAATAAGTATGACAAATACTGTTCTGTTCTATATATATACAGAACCCTATACAGTTAAGTCGAATTCACACTCACCCCATATTCATTTGAGGGGCTTTTTTGCCATTGAAGGGGTTGCTAAAGTCCCCAGTTCAATAAAAAAGGTGCTAGAGGCGTTTCGCACACTACGTGTTCCCGTAGCTAGGTAAACCAGCCAAGTGCGTGTCGGACCACGCACAATAAAGGGTTCCGTTGGGATGAATTTATCCCAAGAACAAACTTAACATTGTAGTTGAAAACAACAGCAAATGTAAGTTGGTCGATTATTACTCGTTAACTTCTCTTAGAGCTTACTTAGCTGTGATAGTTTTCCTTTTAATTTCGTTTTATACAGTAAGTATATTGCTGCTATACTGCCGTGAATTTTTTCATGTATCCAGAACCAACCATTTAGGTGGCAGAGGGGACACTTGACTCTTACAAAAATTAGTACTTTAAATCCAAAAATGGTTAGGTATCACTCTCTCATAAACTCATAATATTTTTGAACGACAATTCTAACGACACCTCACACCACGGGATAGGTCACACGAAAAAATAAAAACATCCCCAATTTACGTGTAGCTTTAGCCCGTGTAGGGGACGTACCATTTTTTATTATTTTGTGTACATATCCCAAGTTATAACTTTCTAGTACTAAGAGTCTCCGAGCTAAGCCGCGGACATTCAGACAGACGGACATGGCGAAACTATAATTATGGGTTCCTTGTTGACTACGGAAACCTACAAACTTGCCCCTACAGGATAAGCAAAATAGTTATTCAATAAGTAAAGTGGTTTTGTGATTACCCTACTAGTTAAACCTCGTGCGGACGAGCGCGACACGACTTCCATTTTCATACATTTGAAATATATAAAGTAATTTTTTTATGGTATAGACTCGAAAAAAAAACCCGTAACTACTAATTTATTCAATGTTTTAATGTACTCGACAAAACTGTATACTTGAAACTATCAAATAAAATATTTTATTTTTCAAATATCCTATGAAAGGGAACCTTGTTTTTCCGTCCACTGTGCGACGGCGCGACGCGACTCGAACAATACACCTTCTAAAACTTCACGGTATAACAATAACCGGTGTCGCGTCGCGCTAGTCTTCAGTAGTCTTCATGAAGCTTTACACTCGAGAACTTTCCTTTTGATTGAGCTTATAATATTACCCGACACACGAACACGGACTTAGCAAAGGTCATGATCAAGACTTGAACAAAAAACTATCAATAAACTCTAAAAATAGCAAGTTATGAAGGTCGGCAATTTATATTATGAAAGTTATACTTTAATTTTAATTTTTCCTGCAAACAATCTAATAAAAATACATAATTATCAAACTCCAAGAATCTGCAGTTGTCATAAGCTCTGTTATTAGTATTTTCTACTTACTATTTATTAACAAAATGCCAGTGGACGTTGGATTCCTCGTAACTAGTAAGGGTTTGTACTGAGTTATTAAAATGAGCACTCACCCATTTTAAACGTTGTTTTTAGGGTTCCGTACCTCAATAGGAAAAAACGGAACCCTTATAGGATCACTCGTGTGTCTGTCTGTCTGTCTGTCCGTCTGTCACAGCCAATTTACTCCGAATCGAATGGACCGATTAAGTTGAAATTTGGTACACATATGTATTTATGTGACCCAAACACGGAAGTGTAACGTAAATAAATGAATTTTGAATTTTGGGGTTACTTTTGGGGGCCAATATAGAAAATAAAAATAAAAAGTTTTGCAAACTGAACCGTGTGACATATCAAATGAAAGGACTTGTTGCGAGGATCTCAAATATAATTTTGATCTAAATACTTTTAAAGATATTTAAGAAAATTGATGAAAATTGACCATTCCCCCCCCCCCCCTTATCTCCGAAACTACTGAGCCAAAAATTTTGAAAAAAATGCAGAGGGTGGTTCTTTACTCATAGATTACAGGAAAACCTATAAGAAGTCTATGGTCTTAAAATAACATAGTAAATCTCTCAATATTGTTGTTGTAATGTTAAGTTTGTTCTTGGGATTAAGGACGCGTTTGCAAAATTGATAGGTATTGAATCGAACTACTACGTTACATTGACACGGGTCAGCTGCGGGAATAGTGGTCAAGTGACATAATCTTGATACTTCGTTTTTTTTTTTTTCTTATATCTTTATAATATAGTGGTACCTCCAAAAAATATTTCGTACTGATCTTTAAATTTTTACTAATCTCCGGACTTGATGGAGTAACCTGAACCTGGTGTACTTCGGTGACTGCTACTAGAACTTCTCGACGAGTAGAACTAGGTGTGCCGAGTTTGGGCTCGTTTTGTTAGTTATGATGACCTTACCTCCGGACTTGATGGAGTGACTTAAAGGTAAGGTGTGCTTCGCTAAATGCTTCTATTAGTAAGTATGAATACTACTCGTTTATCTTGTTTATAATAAACAGCATATTGTGTAACTTTCAAAACTGAATTGTTGTTTTAGATGCCGAGATATAAGGCATTTGGGAAAAATCTCGTAAAATAATTCGTGCCTGTAGACATAACTTTAAGTTAGGTCTAATTGTCTCCTCTTAGAATTGATTGACCCAAGACCAGCAAGAAATAAGGAGCTTTTTTTTTTTTTGGGTGGGAAATCTTCAAATGACTCCTCCCGCTCTGGGCGGAGCGAGAGGGAGTGTCAGACTTTTACCGACTAAAACCCACCCGTGTTCCTTCCGTTGCCTGTGTGCCGGGGCCGCGATATCCCTTTCGGACAAACTCGCAACCCTGGCAGGCATTGGCCCTTATGGACCCCGTCAGTTGGTGCTGACATCTCTTTGAGGCGCGCGTGGAACACAACGCGCCGTCGACCCGGGAGCGGACCCGGGAGTGGGAAATATGGAGCTAAGAGCACATTCGTCACATACTCACACAAATATTTTGGTCTCATCATAACTAACAAAACGAGCCCAAACTTGGCACACCTAGTTCTACTCGTCGAGGAGTTCCAGTAGCAGTCACCGAAGTACACCTCCAGGTCACTCCATCAAGTCCCAGTCGAATAGGCATTTATAAACTGTAAAAATCTGTGAGGATAAAGTTATAATGGTAATTAAAATCTGTGAATACAAAATTATCTTACCATAGCAAGTATCAAATTTGGTTTATCAAATATTTTGTATTTGTACAGCGATCTTTTTCCACACGAGCCGCTGCGCTGCAAACACGCAAAACACAGGGTCCACTCATGACAGCGGCCAAGGGCGGACTGAGGTTTCTTTCGAAATATTTGTGAAATTAATCAAAACAGACCAAAAATTAAATAACCCTTAAATGCATTCGATTAAGATTCATCCGTAATAGCAAAATATTTGAAAAATTTAGTTCCGGTTTTTATTTTGTTTTGCGGCTATTTGTGACATTTTAAAACATTTTTTTCCAAAGTTTTACAATTGAATTCGTCTGCCTACTAATAGTATTTTTATAAATCTTTAAATATATTGATAATAGAACAAAACATGTACCTAAACCCAATCCGGTATCGTTAATTTTGTGGAAAATGGCAACGGAAGATCGTTTTTACAATATTAAAACTATTATTTTGAACAAAAAAGTTGCAATCATTTGAAGATGAAGAACCAACCTATATGTGCTAGTTATTCGTTATATTTGATTCGGTTTAGTTTTGCCACAAAATGTACTGAAAAACAGCATAATTTTTTCCGATTTGCAAACGCACCCTAACTACGGAACCCTTCATTGTGCGTGGTCCGACACGCACTTGGCCAGTTTTTTTTTTTAAAATCTTATTTATTTAATATAATTATATACTTACCTACCAGAAATACAAGCGTGCCATGGGTGTTTTTTTTTTATACAAATTCCTAGGGATGAAGTTACTGAAAGTTATAGTTAGCTTAAGCATAATCAGCCTATTATGTTGGATGAAGAATCAGAGAATGGTTCTTTACTCATGTAAAAAACCTTTCTCTGTATTTTTTATCAAAATTTTAGCCTCAGTTGTTTCGGTGATAAAGGAAGCCGGGGATGGTCAATTTTCCTAAATATGTTTTTTTTTCTTTTTGGTATTTAATAGAAATTGATATCCTCACAACAAGTCACATTTGATAAGTCACACGGTAAAGTAATGAAACTTTATTTTCTTCTTATTTGCCTCCTAAAGTGACCCTCATATTCAAAATTCATTTATTCACGTTAGAAGTACCTATTTGAGTCACAGAAATACATAAATGTGTACCAAATTTCAACTTAGTCGGTCCAATAGATTCGAAGCAAATTCACTGTGACAGACGGACAACAACAAGAGTGATCCATAAAAGGGTTCCGTGTTTTTCCTTTTGAGGCACGGAACCCTAAAAAGAAGCATTATAAATTATCTAATAGAATTTTGGTGTGGCAGGCGGGGAACAAACCAATAATAACCTGAAATTCGGTCAAAATTTTGTTTTTCCTAGGACAGTGGTCGGCAAACTCATTAGTCAATAGAGCCAAATATCAATACTAAAACGACTAAGATTGCTAAGGAGATCCAATCCTTTCTGTTTCCAGACTGTCTCAAAACACTTTTCCTAATTCTGTTTTACTCTACAACGCATCTTAAAATTAACTCGCTAAAAGTAGGATGCCTTCATCATCATCATTACACGAGTATATCGGCTGATAATAAATGATGAAGGCATCTTACTTTTAGTAGGATGCCTTCATCATCATCATTACACGAGTATATCGGCTGATAATAAATGATGAAGGCATCTTACTTTTAACAAGTTAACCTTGGAAAACTTCGAAAGGTAGGTATACTGTATACAGTAAATGATACATTTTCGATGTCCTGTTAATTTTTGGTGAAAATACTTCGTAAATATTATAAACCTTTGTTATAGTATAGTTTTCTGAAATTTTGAATAAAACGTTATATTGGCCAAAACCCCGACCCCCGCGCGTCCTACGCTCGCATTCATCAACATTTGTACACACGGCTACATATAAAGCCTCGTGCAGACTGGCGCGACGCGACACCGGTAATTGTTACCTTGAAGTTTTCTTATTATAATTTTTTGTTAGAGTCACGTCGCGCCAGTCTGCACGAGACTTCAAGCAATACATTTCCAGTGTAAGCTGACCTGTCATTGTACGGAAAACCTACATAATGCGAGATCAGCTTATACTGAAAATGTATAGCTTGATAAGTAGCCGTGTTGTACAGAACCGCACTCTATAGGCCGCATGCGGCTCGCGAGCCGCATTTTGTCGACCACCGTCCCTAGGATATGCCGGTTTCCTCACGATGTTTTCCTTCACCGTTCTGGAGAGCAGTGGTGATGAAATTAATGGTGTAATTTAAGTTATAGTTACTTCGTGATTATTATCATCAGCTTATCTTATTGTAGTCCTGTGCACTGTCAATGCTTATCTAGTTCTTAAATTCAAAACACACAAGTTTTATAATTTGGTAAGTACCTAAAAGTCAGGTATAAGCATACTCGTAGATGTAAGAAAGAAGTTATGTTATTTGTATTTCTATGGGTATAAGGCTTCCTGACAGCCGGCTGTGGCCGGAGCCGCACCGACGGCGACGCACTGTGCATCGAAATAAGGCTCTCGAAGAAATAGGAGCTTAAATTTGAAAGTATCAGTTTTTTGCTTAAAATGGCGTCTAATAGCCAATATTATGCATAAATATATAGGATCAGGTAGGCTAATTAGTAACTTATATTTTTTTTGCAAAAACAAATTATGGAGCTAATCCATACAGTACCCTAAAAAAATATATTAATTTTATTTAATTTTACCACTTTGTCGGCATAATTAATATGTATACATATGCCAAATTACAGCTTTCTAGTACTAACCGTCTCTGAGCTAAGCCGCGGACAGACAGATAGACAGACAGACATGGCGAAACTATAAGGGTTCCTTGTTTACTACGGAACCCTAAAAACGGCACCTACTCAAAAAAAAACAATTACGTCAAAAAATCATAAATAAATAGTTACATCACCGTGAGTGATATTAGAAGCATTTTAAACAAAAAACCGATACTTAAAATTTTTATCCTATTTCTTCGAGAGCCTTTTTTCGATCCACAGTGCGGCGGTGCCACGTAGATTATACTATTCTGATATTTTTTTCATCTAGTGCAGGAGGTGCCGCTCCGGCGTCAGAATCTTTAGGCTTTCGTTTCTTACTGAATTTCTGTACAAATTCCCAGTGCAACTTTTCAAGTCTGACTACAAATTCTATTGGAATAGAAACACGATATTTGTAATACGACACCGACACCTTCGAGAACTTTTAACAACTTACTAAAGATTTATGCTGGATACTTTTCAGTCATCGAAAGCCTCGAGACGCTTCTTTCAATCTGTTGTAGTTCAATCGTCTTATTGGACGAATAACTCAAAACTTTTCACGATATCATATTATTCTGCAGTACTGCTGCTAGTTAGTTATATGAAGTTTGTTGTTTGACTTGACTGCTCAATATTCTTATTAGGGCCGAGTCACTGGTCAGCGGAATGGCAGCGGCCGGCAGGGACGCGGCGAGCACTCTCAGTGTGAAATAATTTTAGACTTTATCTACATACTTAAAAGTCCAGTATCGCTTGAAAAGCTTGAAAAGGTCGCGAGGCCGCCCGCGGCTACGCAAGCGGCCGCGCGCCACGCGCATCTTGACTTGACGGTGGTTCTGCCCGCGTCTGCCAGCGGTGTCGCGAGGCCGCTCGCGGCACCGTGGGCGGCCGCGCGCTCCTCATCCCCGCCGCAACACTGACCGCACCATGTAAACTAGTCAAGCAAGAGGAGACTAGGCGCGTGGGGTCTGGAGGTCGCGCGAGGCCGCCAGCGGCGACGCCGCGCGCCGGGGGCCGCTGGCGTCGCGGCCATTTCGCTGCCATTTCGGTGTGACTCGGCCCTAAGATTACCAATTATTATATTATTTTATAATATAAGGATTTACGAGGGTGACACGGAAAGTTCTTAGAAATTCAAAAACTGAACAAACTAGTTACTTAGTTAACAGTTATTAGTTTTATTATTTCTTTTCAAAATAGTGTCCATTTACATCAATACATCGCAGCATCCGATGGAACCACTGAGAAAAGCACTTTGCCCACTCGTCCTTAGGGGTCTCTTCGTCGGCATTTTGAAACGCAGCCACTGCTTCCTCGGCGTCCATTAAACGTTTTCCTCGAAGTTTTTTCTTTTATTTTCGCAAAATAAATAAAAATCGCAAGGTGCGAGGTCGGGGCTATAAGGCGGGTGACCCATGGCAGTAATTCCACGTTTGACGTCGCCAAGTAGTCAATTGTTTGCTTGGCGGTGTGCGACGAGGCGTTATCGTGGTGAAGGAGGATCCTACTGCGAGGTCGTTTCTCCCGAACTTTTTCCAATACAAGTGGCAAACAATTGTTAGTGTACCACTCTACAGTAACTGTTTTTCGATCCTCTAAAACAATTGTTGCGTAGAGTGACGTGTCCTTCCGAAGAACGAGGCCAACATCTTTTTTCCCACGCTTCGACCTCTCTTCACTTTAGTTGGCAACTCCTCCAAGCCTGGAACCGACGGTGCGCAATATCGCGCACGCACGCGCACCAGCCCGCACGACGCACCGTGGGAAGGGTAACGTGCGTGGTAGCGCAGACGCGTGCGTGGCGGTGCGTCCGAGTTTGGGTACATTCCCTTTGAAGTTACCGACTCGCCGCGGATAAGCCCGCACGGACACGCACCATGGGAATGGTAGCGTGCGTGGTAGCGCAGACGCGTGCGTGGCGGTGCGCCCGATCCGCGGAGAGTCGGTAACTTCAAAGGTGCCCGACGTATGCTCGGTTCCTATAAACGAAAATGAATCGTTTAGCTTACCAATGGTAGCTTTTATATTGCTCAACTTGGCGTATAACTACTTAAATAGATTTGTAAGTTAAACATGGGCGTTTTTGGATTTCTATGCAAACGGTTAAATATTCGATTTCAGATAGTGAAATCGTTTTTATCATCCGTTTTTAGAAATCGAATTCTGGAGCGGCTCTGGCGCTTCCGGCTCGCAGTTTCGATCGTCTCTAGTAATATTACGAGTATAATTCGATTGTAAATGCATCGATCAAAACTATCCAAACATAAACAAATACTTGCTTACGCAAATCTACTCTTGCTGTGGTTTTGTGAAATCGGTTTGTCTAGTTCGGATTATCGATACGATACAATTTGTGACTGAAATCGGATTTTAGATACGTTTTGATATATCTGACGCATATCTACTAATTTTACCTGTGATAGCTACTTCCATATGGGAGGGTCTACTATGCAAAGATATGGTCTTTGCTTCATTATTGGTAAAGAAACAAAAAAGTCTTAATTTTAAATAAATAACGGTTCGTAAATTATAGGAATCGGCTTTCAGTCGGCAGTCAATCAGACGCCGACTGTTAACTCATTTGACTAACGCCGCATGTGCGTCGAAGGAGACGGCTCCGCTCGCTTAATAGCTCTAGATATGAAAATTCTGAACCTACGTTGCACGCAGCGACATGCATGTCATTTCGTCAAAACAACCGAAAAAGTAATAAGTACTAAGTACTGTTTGTTTTTATTATGACTTTACGAAACAACAATCAAAATAAAACAATGCATTTCCTTTTGATAATGTGCAAAAGTATTTTCTACTTTAACTTACTAACAATAAAGGCGTATGTCGTCTGATAAGTTTACAATGACGTATTGAGTCGGAGAGCTATTCGGACAGCCGAATAACTCTCCGGCACAATACGTCATACGACTTAAAACAAAATTTTGGAACAACCTCATTGACAAAATTCTAGTAACTTTAAAGGGTATGTAAATAAAACAATGATTAATTGAATACAAAAATTTTTTAATTCATAAAAACTGGCCAAGTGCGTGTCGGACCACGCACAATGACGGTTTCCGTAGTTGGAATGAATTAATACCAAGAACAAATATATCATTGTAGTTGAAAAACATGTTCTCCCATACGGAATGTATAGGAGATCATGTTTTTCAATCTGCAAATTTAAGTTGGTCCATTATTACTCGGTAACCTGTAAAGCCTATTTAGCTGTGATAGTTTTCCTTTTAAATTCGTAATAAATACTACTGCTGTGATTTTTTTCACAAATCTAAGTACAATCATTTAGCTGGCAGGGAGGGGCGGGGGTCTATACTTGACTCTAACAAAAATTGGCACTTTAAAGCTTAATATTTCGCAAAAAGATTCCTGAATCGAAAAATTATTTTCATACACTCGCAATATTTTTGAACGACCTTTCCAACGATACCCCACACTAAAGGATAGGCGAGAAAAAAAAAACATCCCCACTTTATGTGTTGGAGAGGTACCTACCCTAAAAAAAAATATAGTTGTTTATTTTATTTTACCACTTTGTCGGCGTTATTAATATGTATACCCATACCAAATTACAGCTTTCTAGTACTAACTATCTCTGAGCTAAGTGTGCTGACCATAAATATAAGAAAGAAGTATTTATATTTCTATGGTGCTGACGAACCTGAATGGTCCTTTTATAACTTAATGTCTACTTTTTTGGACGATGTTTATAACCAAAAACAACGAAGAGTTCTGAGGTATTTTAGATATTTATTTTAATTCAACCATTACATTATCCATACGCCATAAAATAACCATAAATTATCACATTATAATTTGTTTGTAAAACAAATTTGCCAGTAACAATTTTTTTTTTTACATTTATCAAAATAAGGATTGGGGGATTAAGTAAAATAAAACATAAAGCCTTGGGCAGACTGGTGCGACGTGACGGTGCGACGTGACTCCGATAATTATTGTTCCACCGTAAACTTTGCTTAGAAATTGTTTTGTTAGCGTCACGTCGCGCCAGTCTGCACGGGGCTTGATCAATGCTTAAGGGCTCGTGTAGAAGGCACTGCAGCCGCGCCGATACCGCTTCGCGTAACCATGTAGACTGAACGGTGAAGCGCTGCTACCGCATCGCCGCACCAAAACCAGCGTCAGACAGCATTTGTCTGGCATTAATGCTGAAATGAACCTTTTTGGCGCAGCCGTGAGGCACACACTTATTGTCAAAAGATTACTGTCAATTTTAGTTAGTTTGTATTTTGTGTTTCACGAACTGTGTCCAAATAAACGTTTTCTTTCTTTTCTTTACACCGTCGCGCGTCGCCGCGCCGTCTCCGCTTGATTTTGACATATCACTATATAATCTGCGGCGGCGGTGCGGCGCAGTAGCGGCACGGCACCGGTGTGGCAGCGGCACTGCACCGGTACGGCAGCGGCGCGGCATTGGTGCGGCAGCGGGCTGGCAACGTTGCATATACACAGCTCAAAGGCGCGGCGACCGACGCACAGCGTTGTCGCCCAGAGCGTGTGCGCCCCTCACATTTAATAATGTAAACAAACTACGAGTATATTCCATTAGTTTAGGTAATTAACTAAAGGTACAAATCTTAAAAAGGGCTTTTATAGACGACTGATGATGATGATGACTTGTTTAAAAATACAATAAACTTAACCAAATTACGTATTATTTTTTTGATTTTTACCATTATTTCCTTTTTTATTAAGGTTCCGTGGTAAACAAGGAACACTTATAGTTTCGCCATGTCCGTCTGTCTGTCTGTCTGTCTGTCCGCGGCTTAGCTCAGAGACGGTTAGTACTAGAAAACTGTAATTTGGCATATGTATACATATTAATGATGCCGACAAAGTGGTAAAATAAAATCAAGAAAAAACATTTTTTTAGGGTGACGTTTTCCGTGAAGGTTCGTTTCGTTTTTCGTTTTTTTAGGGGGTGGGGTTCCCTACACGTAAAGTTGGGATGATTTTTTTTTTCTCATTTGCCCCATGTTGTGGGGTATCGTTAGAAAGGTCGTTCAAAAATATTGCGAGTTTGTGAAAACCATTTTTGGATTCAGGGATCCGCTTCGAATTATTAAGCTTTTAACTGTTTTTTTTTGTTAGAGTCAAGTGTCCTTCCCCCCTGTCAGCTCAATGGTTGTACTTGGATTTGTGAAAAAAATCACAGCAGTAGTATATTATATAACGAAATTAAAAGGAAAACTATTAGAGCTACGTAAGCTGTACAGGTTAACGAGTAATAATCAACCAACTTAAATTTGCAGTTTGAAAAACATGATGTCCCATATATTCCGTATTGGAGAACATGTTTTTCAACTACAATGATATATTTGTTCTTGGGATACATTCATTCCATCTACGGAACCCTTCATTGTGCGTGGTCCGACACGCACTTGGCCAGTTTTTATGAATTAATAAACTTTTGTATTCAATTAATCATTATTTTATTTACATACCCTTTAAAGTTACTAGAATTTAGTCAATGAGGTTGTTCCAAAATTTCGTTTTAAGTCGTATGACGTATTGTGCCGGAGAATCATTCGGCTGTCCGAATAGCTCTCCGGCTCAATACGTCATTGTACACTTATCATACGACATACGCCTTTATTGTTAGTAGGTTAAAGTAGAAAATACTTTGGAACATTATCAAAAGGAAATGCATTGTTTAATTTTGATTGTTGTTTCGTAAAGTCATAATAAAAACAAACAGTACTTAGTACTTATTACTTTTTCGGTTGTTTTGACGAAATGACATGCATGTCGCTGCGTGCAACGCAGGTACCTACCTATAGTTTTTCAACTACAATGTTAAGTTTGTTCTTGGAATAAATTCAACCCAACTACGGAACCCTTCATTGTGCGTGCTCCGACACGCACTTGGCCGGTTTTTAATGTATGTTAAACTTTATCATTCATTCATAAACTACTCATCGTAGCGTAGATGTAACTGCTTGAGCATTATTTTTTTTGTTAGGTTTAGGTATAATAAAAATATACTGTCTATTGTAAAGAGCCCAAAAATACTGATTCTATAAAAAAACCTCAACGTTAACGTTGTTGAAAAGTACAACTGTGATGTGGCATGACAACTGAAGTGACAGGTATTACGTTTAGTCGGTTAACCAGACGCCTTTGACAGCTCTCTCGTCACATGCTTTTTAGGGTTTCATACCCGAAGGTTGCCAAACGGAACCCTATTACTAAGACTCCGCTGTCCGTCCATCCATCTCTCTGTCAGCGGGCTGTATCTTATGAACCATAATAGTTAGACAGTTGAAATTCTCACAGATTGTGTATTTCTATTCCCGTTATAACAGCAAATAATAAAACCGGCCAAGTGCGTGTCGGACCACTAACAATGAAGGGTTCAGTAGTTGGGTTTAATTTATCTAAAAAACAAACTTGTAGTTGAAAAACATGTTCTCCATACATCGATATACCTACGCCACGATCAATTCTCCAACTGCAAATGTAAGTTTGTAATCGAAAAACAAAAGTGATATACTACAAATTAACACTTTTCGGACTTTTTTATTTGTTGAGCTCAAATCAAATTTCATGATTCTAGGTCAACGGGAAGTACCCTATAGGTTTTGATTTATTTGGAGTATCAAAATATGTCGCATAAGTGGCCGTATTTTTTTATTGCGTAGAGTAAAAAAGAAGCTTGATTTTTTTTTAGAGCTCCATGGTAGATCTGCGTATTTGATATAGATTTCAACTTAATTAATACTTCCATGCGTTCGTGAGAAGAAGGGTCTTGACAAACGGACGGACGGACAACGAAGTGATCCTTTATGGGTTCCGTTTTTTACTGTTGAGGTACGGAACCGAAATGAAAGGGCCATTCAACAAACATTCGATATATTTTTTTTAATCATGCCCTGGAATGTGAGGTGTCATTGTCTAGAAATCATCGAATAGAGTACAAATATAAATATAATTTAATAGAATAGAGCAGTGATAGCCTAGTGGTGTGACCGTCGGACTGCGAAGTCATAAGTCTCGAGTTCGAGCCCAAGGCACGCACCTCTGACTTTTCGGATTCATGTGCGTATTGTATAATTATCACTTGCTTCAAAAACGGTGAAGGAAAACATCGTGAGGAAACCGGCATGCCTGAGAGATATTTCTCAACGGCATGTGAAGCCAAATCAGAGGCCCATGGGCGGCTTTAAAACTCTGACACCAGGTTAGTCACTAACCACACGAAAAGAAGAAGAATATAAATATAAGTAATTTTTTTCTTCAAAAATTATGAAAAAGAAGCCGCTATAGTTGTCAGTTTTAGACCATTTTTGTACGAGTTCTATCGCAACAACTAAATAAGTTAGGAATTTGAAACTTCTGTATATGTATCACTATATTATCACATAATATTATTATTTTTATACAAGCTTAGTTTTTGTTTACCCTAAACCACTTAAGGGGTCATTGTACTCATCATTATGAACAACTTTCACTATGGGCCCACCGCAGAAATCGCAAAAAATAATAAACTGTTCTCTACATTTATGTTCGCATAGTTCGTCGAAATGTAGGGAAAAACTGTTTTTTTTTTCGAGATTTCAGCGTTGCTCCCATAGTGAAAGTTGTTCATAATGATGAGTACAATGACCCCTAAAGAGATAAGCAAAAACTAAGGTTGTATATGTACTGTATTTTATCAACAAATAAAAAAACCCCGATTTTTATGGTATTTTATTCCAATAAGGGCGATTTTCCGCAAAAGCAAAAAAAACTTTATAATTCACTGTATCATTATGATTAACAATTTATGCTTGCGATTTTTTAAATCTTAAGATTAAAAAAAACATCGTTTAGAATTTTCATCAGGCTAGGTGTGGGATGTGTAGCTGTCCGTGGTCGTCGGCCGTGTGGGCTGATGCGCGTGCGTCCGCAATATCGAAACCGTGGAAAGATGTCGTGCGTGGTCGTGCGCCATTCGGGCTGGTGCGCGTGCGTGCGCAATATAGCGCACCGTGGGAAGACCTCGGTGCGCGGTGCGTGGTCGTGCGCCGTGTGGGCTGGTGCGCGTGCGTGCGCAATATCGCGCACCGTGGGAACCCGCCTTCATCAGAAGGAAACACCCAGACATTTTTGAACTTATTTTTTTATTATATCGTTTACAAGTGGCCAGTTCTAAAAACCTTCAGTGTCGCCCTCGTAAGTGTTTGATTTATACAGGTAGTATCACAGAGCATGGGTAGTATAAGAATGACCCGTCCAAATAGCCTCGTGTTACATTTTCCTATAGGGAAATTATTATATTTTTACAGCTTTAAGGCTTGTGCAGACCAGCGCGACTTGTCGCGCGACGCGACACCGGTTATTGTTATACTGTGAAGTTTTCTTAGAAATTGTATTGTTCGTGTCGCGTCGCGCGACAAGTCGCGCTGGTCTGCACAAGCCTTTAATGTAGCTGGCCTTGTCGAATAGAAAACGATTCAATGCTAGCAGAAACTTTAACGTGCATGGTCTACGCGTAACAAATTTACGTGTAAAGTGGAATTTAAAAGGAAAAATCTGATGTAAGTACCTATTAATTAAATGAATCCAATATTTTTTCACGGTTACAAACATTCATAAAAAAAATTAAAGGTTGGAAGTTGGAAACTACGTATAGCGACAACAACCCCTGAAAACACTATTTTACTTCGTTTTACAGTGTTTATTTATAACACGGTTTTAAACCTAATGCCGTTGACCACCCGCGATGGTTAACTTTAGCGCAAATGTAATGCCGGCAACCCTCCCGGAGGGTTCACTTCCATGTATGGCGGCATGGCGTACGAGTTCTATGAAAAGTGGGTGGACTCGAAAGTGTTACGAGTCAAAGATAATGGTTTTATTTTTGCTGATTTCTACCTAATCAAAGTATTCTGCAAAATAGACTTCAAACCTCTCCCAAGTATCTAGCCCACACCATTTTTATGTAAACTTGCTTGTGGTAAATCATAGCGGATTCACATTTCGACACCTTATTATAACAGTGATGGGGTTTAGAAAACTAGAACTAACTACTTCACACAGGTGCACCATTTTCTCCATGCCAGTCAGAATTGTCCAATTGGAACCTGTATCTTGCGGACCGGTATCTGACTGCCTACTCAGCGTTGAAGATACTCTTCAGTCTCCATTAATCTCAAGTGCGACTAGGTGAACCCTCCAGGAGGGCTCCCGGCACTGAACGTGTTAATACTGTGTCATGTTAGTTAATCGTGCTATAACCATTAGGTAGGTACTTCTATTGGTATATGTTCTATTCTACTTTTTGTACGTGTTGTAGAATTTTTCAACTGGATTTTGGAGCTTTCAAAATCTGTATTCAGAAAGTTATCAATCAATCTCGTCTCGGTGAGAGCTGCATTAACGAAATATTGCTCAAGGTTTTCTTTTTCTAACTCATCAATTGGCATTTTTTTAAGACCAGTATTTCCATGTCTCCAGTTTTTGTTTTCACTGAATAGTAAACGATACCCCCAAGAAAGAAATATACTTCTGCTGTGCCCTTTGAAAATGGACAATATTTCAAGGGTCTTTGGATCTAACATTTAAATTTAAAAAGTCACAAGTTAATTCAAAGTTCTCCTATTTGCAGTTGAGGGCTGGAAGATAGGATATACTGACAACGTTTTAAGTAGGTAGGTATATGTACGAACTTTGTTAGGGACCTTAACACATGATATTGTAAAATATTCATGTAGCCAAATGCATGCAGTTAACCAAACTAATTAAGACGACCTATTATAAATTCTAATTAATACCTACCATCATCATGGCGTAGAATTCACTGTTATGGAGATTATTTTAGTCCGTGGTTCCATTACACTCACACTGTCTTAGTACATTTTTTATTTAAATGTTTATCTACTCTCATATCGTAGTATGAATTATAAACTTCAAAACGAGTTTAAATTGACGTAAGTACATTATAAGTAAACACAATACCGAAATTTTAAAATAGAATCATATTTATTACACATTTTACAATGCATTTGCTCGAAAAGAGCCTTTTCCAAGCAGTAAATTAGTGCGGAAAGTGTCACTTTTTTTCACTAGTGCTTTTTACTTTTCTGTTTATTTTTTATTTTTCTGGCCGTTGTCAGCCCGTTGTAAAGAGTTTTTATTATTTGAGAAAAGTTTTACAAATCAGATGATGATGATAACGATGACGATGGCGAAGGCGATGGCGATGGCGATGACGATGATGATATCGATGACGATGGCGATGACGATGGCGATGGCAATGGCGGAGTCAAAGTCAAAGTCAAAGTCAAAGTCGAAATCGAAGTCGAAGTCGAAGTCGGAGTCGGAGTCGAGTCGAAGTCGAAGTCGAAGTCAAAGTCATGATTGTTGTTTTTATCATTTATATACGTCGTCATTATGTTAGATGGCATCATAGGCGACTACCGTCAGGCTCGCTCGATTTTTTTTTCCTCGCACAATGCCTAGTAAATCGTTGTATGATACACGTGCGTAAGATGATTTTCGACTCGTGTCGACTTATACACTCGCTCGCTTCGCTCGCCTAAGCTCGCTAACCTACCTTCCGCACTTGTAGCATAAATAACTATTCTCTAACAAAATAATGCTAAAACTATTTTTTCTATTACGATACAGGGCAAATCCAAGAAGTTAATATCACCAAGGAGTTTCCATCTATTTTTGCAATAGAACGTTAGCGGGGGACAGCAGCACCGCTCTAGCGCATGCGCGGTGATGTGCTGGTTGCAGACGCCATTCGTACGTTTTGTTGTACTGAATTTCGTGGGATTTTTTTATTCTTGATCTGTAACTTGGTCTTTTATTTAGTAGGTTCAATCCCAATGTTTGAGAGTAGATAAAGTAGTGTATGAAACTGCACATAACTAGGTACGGTTTTAACACACTCGTGTGATACTATCAAAAATAGCACCCGCACTATGCACTTCAAGTGTTTTTTAAATTCCTCGTTGTTTGCAAGTTTTATGGTACCTATAATGATAGTATTTTGCTACTTACTACAAGTTTATGCTTCACTTGTTAGTCTTTAGGTATTATACGAGGGATTGTTTCAAACTAATTTAAAACAAAATCTTTGCCTATCAAGTTGAAACTTTGTATTCTTGATTGCTCATCATCTATCTCTTGATAGGTCTCGGTCTTAACCATATTGACTGTAGTTTCCATTAGTTCATCATACCTGACTCATCATAATTATATTAGAAATAATATACAATGTGTGTTCAAAAATACGGCAGTAAATGAAAACACTGGCAATACCAGTGCATAGGAGTATTTTGTAAATATCCAATCAACGTAGAATCTAATTTAAAAAAAAAAAACTTAAGAAAAAAAAACAACCGACTTCCAAAAAAATCACTACAAAGTGAACAAAAACTTAAATTTCGGAAGTCGGTTTCTTTGGTTTTAAATTTTCGTTTCTTGCCACCGACTTCCGAAATCTGAAATCGAAGCATAGCCGTCTCCCCTTTGGGTGAATTTAACCTTCTAAGTCTAACGAGGCCCCTTGTGATCGACCACGTTTCCGGAACATACATCCAGACAAACAGGCAAACGGACAAACATTCTTCGTTACTATTTTAATATAAACTAGCTGTGTTCTACTTTTTCACCCCATAATATAAGTCTCGATCCCGTGGGAATTCGGGATAACAAGTAGGATGCTATGTCATAAGCATAACCCAGGTCATGTTTTAACCATGTACTAAATTTCATCCAAATCTGTTCCGCCGTTTTAGCGTGAAAGTAACAAACAAACATACAAACAATCTAATCTTAATATTAGTTTGGATATTGTTTAATTACCTTCTCATCCCTTCTCATAATTGTACACTTACATACTTACCTAATTAGTGCTTACTTCGGTTCTGGGGTAGGTTAACAAAGATTTCTTATTCTACAGAAACCAATAAATAACAATAATTACGATAAATTTAGTGTGTACATGATGTAGATCATGGTATAATAAAACGAGGTCTCGCATTCCGGGAGTGACACATGCTTACGTCACTATCCAGTTGCCACTTTATTGCAACAAAACACGAAATAAGGAAAGATTTTCAGTCACCATTCTGTTAAAAAATATGTACAAAGCATTTAAATTGTCGTTTCGTTTGTCTAATCAAACGAAACAATTTAATTTAAACCTAAACCAACGTAATTGTTTATTAAAACCTCATTGTTTTATCGGATTCGCACAGATAATAACGGTGGTTGGGGAGTTATTATTACAAACTTCTGGTAACACAGATGTGATGACGTAGACTTGTGTCACCCACGTGACCACTGTGTCTCTGAATGGTATACCTGGCGAAGTATATTATTATACCATGATGTAGATGTTAATTATGTCATTAGGCTATTAGTGCCACTATCAAATAAAGTCATTTTTATTCATGTAAATAAAACAATAAAAATAATAGAGACCAATAAGTGAAAACTTAGTCAACCAGCCCCTTAAGTACCCTAATTGCATAATACACGATCAATCACAATCTGAATCGTTTTGAAACAGATCGCTAATCCATTGCTTCGTAAGTTCGAAAAGAAAATCTGCTCAACAACTTAAATAACGCAATGAATGTTGTTGAACTGTCAAAATGAAACAGATTAGTCGTAACCGTTTACGAAAATTATGTTGCGTAATTAGATAGCTGGTCTCCTTATACGTTTTCTTGAACAACACTTTTTATTTCATCTGCCATTTTTTCATTTTATTTCATTCACTTTAAATATCTCTCTCTTGTTACAGCTCAGGGCACAAGCCTGGAAACAATGTCAAAGAAAGTAAGTACAAAATCCACCTACAAAGTAACTAAAGTAAGAAACTTTATGTCACTTCGGAATATAATTAATATATTCCGAAGTGACATAAAGTTTCTTACTTTTATACAGTCAAAACCGTTTATAACGACTTAGAAGGAACCGTCGCATTACGGTTGTTAGCCGATAGTCGTTATAAAAAACATAAAAAAAAAAAAACATTCGCTTTAAATTTGAACACCTTCGACTCATCCACTTTTCATAGAATTCATACGCCATGCCGCCATACATATTGGAAGTGAACCCTCCGGGAGAGTTGCCGGCATTACCATCACGGACGGTCAACGGCATTAGGTTTAAAACCGTTTTATAATAATTGAAATAAATTGTTTGACTTTATAAATCGCTTTAAAACGGAGTAATATAATAGTGTTTTCAGGGGTTCTTGTCGCCTACGTAGTTTCCAACTTCCACCTTTTTTTTTTGTGCATGTTTGTAACCGTTTGGATTTTTTATTGGATTCATTTAATTATCTTGTTAAAATATACATCAGATTTTATTTTCACGGTTTATAATGCTGTATTCGCTAAGAAAAACCTACATTTAAAATGAGCCCTGCGTGAGGTTTCCCGGCATCCCTTACGCGACTAGGTGAACCCTCCAGGAACCATCCCGGCAGAGGGCACTGAACGTGTTAAGTAAACAGAAATGCTGGGTCCTCAAAATGTCTGAATAACCGATACAAGTTTACGTCGTTTAACGAAGTCGTTATAAACGGTTTTGACTGTATTCTAAAAAAAAACCGGCCATGTGTTTGTAATGAAACTGCACAATAATAAAGGTTTCTGTAGCGACCGTACAGCGTCATCAATTGCAATGTAAGCACTAACATAGAAAATGTACAGGCGACGACGCCGCCGGCAGGGCCAGTCACGCCGCGCCGCACGGTGGATCGAAAATCGGCTGTAGAAGACATAGGATCTCGATTTCTTAAATGTTATTTTTTTTGCTGGAAATGACTTCTGCTGATCATTACTATGTACAAAAATGACACCCGAGTTAATTCTGCCCAAAAACGAAGGAAATATATTTTTTTTACGAAAAATTTGAATGAAGCTAGTATGAAAAATCGAATTATCTCCTAAACGGCATGTTTAACCGTAATATCCTTGGAGGTGGTCATAGTGCTAATTATTTATGATTTTTTGGTTGCCGATTTGACGAAAAATTTAATGCCGTTTTTTTAAAAAAATCGTCAAAATATTTTTATTTATTTTTACATGTAAAACGATCCCTTTTAGTGTCCAAGTTAAAAAGTTCGATATGTTATTAAACCAAATATTAAGAACACACAAAACAAGAAAAATTAAATGAAAAAATTGCTGTTTTTTTGACACATTTTTATTAATTTAAATAAAAAAAGATTATCAAACTCTTATTTAAGTAACATATAAGGTTATATTATATACAAAATAATTTAATTTAAGGAATTCATACTAAGCATTTGTAAAATAAAGTAAAATAAATAAAAAAAAGACAAAATATCATTAAATATTACAAAAAAAAAACCCAAACAGACTCAAATACAAATTTACAAATAAGTACATATATAATTTTTTTACAAATTTTCCTTATCACTCTCGTTGTCAGACTCCAATTCTGAGTCAGCATCCAGATTGGATATATCCAAAAACTCGAACTCAGTTTCCTGAAATTGAATTAAGTCGAGAGTTTCAGCAAAAAAGCTCTGCTTTTTCTTGGCATCTAACTTAGGCCTTTGTGCACTTAGCAAAGGATCCGAAGAAACAACAAGCATATTTAAAATGTCTTGATTGGAATCCTGCCTGCTTCTTTTCCGCGAATGATGTTCTCGAAACCTCCTAAAATCTTTGTTTCGAGACTCTGAGGCTTCTTCCGAGAGAGTCCCAATCGGCACAATATTATTTTTCTCAATTATGTCAGCCCCATGGATTAATAATTTATGAACGGTTGACGACATGTAGTACCAGTCGTATAATAATACGTACTTTTCTGCTGTTTTGCGGGCATAATCTCTAAATTTTATTATATCGACCTGCTCTCCAGATGTAATTGCTTGTAAAATTACAGCAAATCTTTTGATGAGGTCTTCATCCAAACCGGTTATAGCTGCGGTTTTATTAGGAAACTCAAAGAATTTTCTTGCAGTATTCCCGTCATTGGTCGTTCCCGAGCCTTGTTTTACTATATCAATCAACAGATTGAGCTCATCTTTGAATTTATTTTGAATTATTTTCTTCCTTGTCTGTAGCATTTCTTTGTGCTCATCACTTCTCGCTGCCCACCGTTTGAAGTCGAGCCTGTATGCAATGTGTAACAGACATTCCATACAATTTATACGGGCGTGTAGGGATGACAAGCCAAATTCATACAGGTCAGAACACACAATTTTTGATGTTTCAGCATCTAAGCGGTTTATTTCTGTAGGCTTTGCTAAGCACAGGTAGCACGATGCATTTGATCTAGCTTCAGAAAGGTAAGTGCAAACTTTAGCGTCGATCATCGTCATCATTAGTTCATGAGTCACCCTATTATTATTATTGCACTCTGTGGGGATAAGGGCCTCAATTTCTTCATCCATTTGTTTTTTCAGCTCAAGGACAACTGCTTCACTCTCCTTTACAAAAGTAAACTGAACTGGACGACAATACAAAACTGAGCATGGTTTTGGGTTCGTCCATAAGATGTTGTCTCCATCTGTCAGTTTAAGTGGCACCAAGGAGGTCATGAAAATGCTCGAGTCATCATCCTCACCCTCCATTTTCTGCTTGTATCGGCTTTGGTTAGAAGCACCATCAAATCCTCACTTGGATATCAGCTTCAACTGCTTGTTATGCTCTTCCTTAGAAAGGCTTTGAAGGATTCTTGTAACTGTGATATCATAAAGCTTGAAGTGTAATCCTAGCCGATGAATCAGTAACTGTCACTGATTGCTTCGGAGGGTAGCAATCAAGCTTAGTTTGTTGCACTTTATAGTAAGATGGATAAATATCCTTAGCACCTTCCCGAATGGCAGCCTCTCGCAACGTAATATATTGCCACTTTGAGAGTTTTAGCGAAAGAAGCAATCCAAGCGCCTTTTCTGACGTAAATATGATTGTTTTCGCTCATTTAATTTAGCGGCTGCTTCAGGATTTTTCATCATGTATTCGATGACAGAGGCGATATCTCCATGCCCTTCTTCTTTTAAACGTGCTGCAGCTGCATATGCCAATTCACTGGAATCTTCGCCTGTGTGTTCATCAGATCTTCTCTTTTTTTGTTTACTTCCCAGATCTTCGAATGGTTTACGGGATCTTTTCGTCATTGTTCCAATGGTCGTTGATGTCGACGGTTCTGGAGAGACTGAGGGCGCTCTTGGTATCTCATCAACACTTGGTTCTTGATTAACTAAAGTTTGCACAAAACTCGGCCAATCAATGTTTGCTCCCAACCAATTCTCGTACTTTCTCCTGAAATTATCAAGGAATCGGTTGGATTTCTGCCACCTTTGTAAAGCGGCTCGCGTAAATCTCCGACAAAATTCTTTGAGAACAACACGATCTTCGTCAGACAGGCAATCGCCTATGCGGGATACAACTGCACTGAACAATACTTCATGATCAAATGAAGTACTCTCACTTCGTAGAAGAACAAACAAGTCTAAATTCGTGATTAAACTTTCCATTCTAAGATTTTATAGTCGCAGATTTAGTGTTAGCAGTTACACAGTTGTGAACAAACTAAATTATAAAACTAAACTTTAGCCCTTTTATTTTGCAAAACGCCAATAATTAGGTAACTACCCTCATTAGTTATCTTCTCATTAGCTAATGAAAATTTATAATTGTCACTAACTATTCTTAGAACTCATAGCACTGCTAATTAACAAATTAGCTTACTTATCAGGAAAAGTTGAATGTAATCCATAGTTGGCATTGTCGTGAGATATTGAAAATCATTAAATCACCTATAAAGACTCATTAGAAGACCTAATCAGTGTAGTTACTTAATCACTTCTTTTCGGACTCATTAGAAGAGTAAACAATTGGTAATTTGGTTGTATGAAAAGTTTTAAAACTCATGATGTGTTGATAAATATCTAGCTCAAGCATAGTTGTCTACGTGTGGGTGTACTATAAACCTCTGCCAACTCCTTCGGAAATATAGGAGTGATGCTATTTTATGTTACGTGTAGTTAAAAGTCCGTGTTCTTCAACATAAACACTAAAAGGAATCGTTTCATATGAAAATATTTTGATGATTTTAAAAAAAAAACGGCATGAAATTTTTCGTCAAATCCGCAACCTAAAAATTATAAATAGTTAGCACTATGACCACCTCCAAGGATATTACGGTTAAACATGCCGTTTAGGAGATAATTCGATTTTTCATACTAGTTCCATATATTTTTTTCTTATAAAAATTATAACTCTTCCATTTGTGCACACATTTACTTCATATGACATTTTATAGAACAGTAATGATCAGCAGAAGTCATTTCCAGCAAAAAAAATAACATTTAAGAAATCGAGATCCTATGTCTTCTACAGCCGATTTTCGATCCACCGTGCGCCGTGAGCCCCATCAGAGTCAGTGTTATCGTATAGTGAATTGACTGTATGTAATAATCAAAGTTAATTGTGTAATTAGTGGTTAATCAAATAAAACACCAAGCGAACTCTTTGATCGTGTATTCATTAATCATCCTCTGACACAAAGAACACACCATACCCACATTGGTGACGCTGTACCTACCGTCGCTACAGTTTCATAAATTAAACTTTACTTTACCTCCAGTTTATCGATCGTTGATCGATCAATTCAGACTGTCTTTAAGTACCAGCTACAGACAGTCGGAATCATAGTTAAAAGAAAGAAGGAATTGATCGATTGATATTGTCCAATGCTATGGACATAACACACACACATGGACGCTGATCATTTAGGTACTGCAGAGTAAGTAACAAACTGTCTGCCTCGTCTTGTTCAGAACTTTTACAAGAGCAAAACAAAGAAGGGGTCCTAGTAGAAGTCCTTGTTATCCTTCTTTATTCAGATACGTTACATTCGCTATGATTTTTCTAATAAGTTTAAGACAATTTGTGGATATCATCTCTGTGTTGTGTTAACTTGTGTCTACACAACTACCTACTCATTGCAAGAGATTCTGGTCCGCAGCCTCGCCGTATCTAATGAACTTACCTAATCAATAAAATGTTGTTAGAGTAGCTTTAGGCGCTAAGACTCCAATACCTCTCTATGTAACTAGTACATTTGAAGGCGTCAGACTGCTTATTAGCACTGAAATGTCTATTATTGAAATAAATAAATAATAATAATATCTTGACACGGCTGGTGTAACAATGTCTTCACTCTTATTCATACTCTCTGTTAGCTATCATAAAGCTCAAATTCGTGAGAACTTAAAGGACTATCGATATTTCAACCCCAGTAGTCCTATCCTAATGTGACGTAAGATATTATCGTAACGGAATACCACAAGGCGACGTTGCCACACTTATCACCCCTAACATGTGACAGCGACGTTGCCAAATCGCAGAACAAAATGTTCCGTGAGTAGCTAGATTTGGGATTTGGTTGGGAGCGTCCCTTTTTTACCTGCCTCAACTATTGTTAGAAGATTTTTTGTACCGACTTAGAACGATAATGTGATGGAGAGAGGAGATAGAGAGGCAAGAAGAGACATTTAGTTTTTTTAAGTACCTGCTGAAGTTTTAACTCTTCCAAGCATTGATTAAGCTTCATTGTCAACAGAAGTACGATAATAGGTAGGGAGAATGGCTGAATACATAACAGTGAATATTATGTGTCAGAACCTCAGGACCGGTTTTGTCATAAGTACCTGTGTATATTTAACCTGTACAACCTACATAGCTACCTATATCAAAGCCTGTAGGCGCGCTTTGATCCCGGATGATATGCGCCCGGGGGTTTTACAAATTGTTTATGGCTCAATGCTCAATGGTTACCATGACGCAGGCATGGGCTAATTGCAACGAGCGACAGCTACAAGATTCTGTAAACAGAATAAATGAAAATAATATTGTAGTAAGAACATAAATAGTTATTTCTTATCCTGTCACCGCTTGGACCACCGCGGATCGCTTCATAACCAGATAAATTTATACTTTTTTGGTTTCAAGTCAGGATCTCGATTCTATCTATTACGTTTCAAAGTAGGTTTCTATCATCAAACATCGTTTATGTAGAAACTTACAATAAATATGTTTTCTGAAAGTTTGATCAGGTCTAGAAAAACATCGAAACACACAGGTACACGCGCCATTATTGTGTGATATTCCACGTTGCTGGCTATCCAAGCTTCGGGGAAATAAGTATATATGTACTTACTATAATTGACGGGTTATTCGTGTAACGTAGTAACATCTCCGCGCGCTCACATCATTTTCCAATTTACCTTTCTACCTGCCAATTGTTCTCCAAAATGTTTAGGTTTCCATTTTTAAATATTTTGGGGCAGTGTTGTGTTTTGGCCCATGACTTTTGGAGTCCGCGTATCACCGGACAGTTTCCCTCACTCGTCAGATGATTTAATTCGCCAGTTTCGCTGAATTGCTCAGTTTTGCGGATTAGATTGTTGCAACAACTCATCATTACAACTTTAAGTTTGATTTAAGTACCAACATTAGGTTAGAGATTCCCTTCTTCTTTGCTTCCTTTGTTTATTTTTTATAAAGTTCAATTTGTTCAATGAGAATATTACAAGGGATTTTGACATTGCCCGTTACATTCATAAACTTCAACAATCACTGAATTCCGTTATCATTATCAACATACGAACTCGTTTACTCGTTTCTTTAACTTACCTACCTATCTGTATAACGTGTCCACCATGTGGTTCCCTAAAAGCCCGTTCAGCCATTACTCATTGCTCATTATAAAGCTTATGCGTGTAAGTTCAGCGTTTATAATCGGTCACACTTGACATTCACTTTGTTTCGGAATAATCACCATTTAAAGAAATATCCGATAGCCGTAGAGGGCCAAGGTTTTTGTTCGAACAATTTGTTGGAACAAAAATGACATCCATTTAGAAAGTAGAAACTATTGCCTCATATGCTATTTGTATAGGTCTATCTGCCATCGCGTGCTTCACACGTTCGAGTTCCCTTTAATCTCCTATAACTTCACTAACTACTGTTGCAATCCTTCCTATAATAATATCATTTGAGATAGGTACTAGTCTTAAAGTTAGCTCGTTAAGATCGAAAACCGAAATCGAGTCTGGAGTTCGCACGATTCGACGTCCGCTCCATGCATTGATTTTCCATCTCGTTTCAAAGAAAGGCTTTTGATAAGATAAATATACCTAATACCTACGCGTTTTTGCCTTGCATGTATGTTCCGTAGTTTACCTTCACAAATTAGACAAGCGACTATATACGCCAATTGAGTTACTACCCTGCCCATAAATATAAGAAAGAAGATCTTGCCGTTGCTCTGACTGAGAACGATGCCGACGCATCTTTCTCAGTCATCAAATTGTGGTCCTTATGCTTTCAATTAAATCATTTTACGAACTAAAAGGATTAAGCTACAATCTGGCCTGAGGGCTAATAAAATGGAAAATGAATTTGTTAAGTGATGATACTGTTTAATCCGATGGAAGAGTTCCATTTCCAGTTGGGGTTAATTATTAAAAATGTTTTATGTTTTGGAAATGTTGGAATTGGAAGATCAGATGGATTACAAATTAAAGTATTTAATAATCATTTACTAGGAATGTGAGCCCATGCTCAAATGTCTGTCTAGTAAATGATTATTACTTTCTTCATAAAAACTTACGATAGAAATTATATTTTTATGAAGAGTCAACTCAAGACTACCTCAGACTAAGCTTTCAGTTTCATCGGTAACAAAAAAATACCATACCATCGAAACCAATACAATAGCTTTTAACATAATTAGAGAGAATTCGACCAAAATTCTGTACCTAGTAAGTATAAGCCTTCCCAAATTTATATTTTGACGGTTTCTCCATGGTTTCTCCATACAAAAATGTCAGATGTCACTTTTACTCCACGGATAAAAGTTAACTGAGTTCGGTAAAATCAGCCCTTAATAACAAAGGCTAACAACAATCTTCTGTTCAAAGAAATAATTTCTTTCCTTGTTTGTTTTGTTCTGGCCGAAGGGTCTAACTAACGATTCCTGGAAGAATCAACTAGTCGCAAGCGCAACTTAGCATTCTTTCGGCGGCCCCGGCTTCTTTCTACTTATTATGCATAGTCTCACAGTTTACAATCGGCTTCTCAGTTTCATAACTTACTTGTTGGGATTATTTTGGACATGTTTTGGCATGTAATCGATCTTACTCATAGATATAATTTCTATGGTCTTACTACTCCCGCTTATCACTCCACATATTTATTTAGTTGAAAACCATTGTATACATATAAGATATGATATACATATATATATCTATATTGAAAACCGACTGCAATGTGCTGTACCTAGCGTATAAAGATCGCGAGAAGATCTAGATTCTAGACCCTAAAACGGTCTGAAAAAACCCATTCCCACAATCTACGGAAAATAAATGCATACCTACTTATTTGTTGAGAGTTTACGACATACATTGAAAATTGAAGTAAAATACTAGATTATTCCACCAAGATGTTACGCGGGAAATTATTTTCTATCACAGCCCTGCGGCTAATAATTTAATTGCTGGAAGATCTTAAAGTTTTCTGTATTTTACTTCCTCTCCTGTGCCATATAGGTACTACTGTCCATTGGGATATGGACATTTCTGAGTTATTTCATAACATGAAATCAGCACTATTTATTTATCATAAGCACACCAACAGCACAGTCACTAACAATTCAAATTAAATAACATTTAAAATTAACATTTCAGTAACCATGCAAATGACAGGTATGCATGACATTCACATATGAAAATTAGAGACAAAGGAGAACATTATAAAATGTGTCTAGTAGACATAAATCTACAACACTACAAAACAAACCAATTTGAGCTAGATAGACTCATCACACTGTTTAAATAGGGAGCGCCTGTATGAAGCGAAAGTCATGGAGAAAATATCAATAGGGTAATCCGTCAAATTAGACCTTTCATTTTATTGTCTTGCTATACGTGTAAGAGGGCTATTAAATGTAGTATTCAAGGTGGATGTAGGTAATTCAAAAATACGATGATGACGCTTACTACGTTGGCTAGGCCTAAAGTTAAAAATTTAAAATAGTTAATTAATTGTGCATCAGTGGAACCATTTATAAATTTATGAAGTATTAGTAAGTCCGAATAGTTACGTCGCTAATCATATTTCATTGTAATCAGGTATAGCTTTTCGAATCTCATTCTTCATACGTAAATAGCGAACAAAACAGGCCTGAACAGATTCTACATTATTAGTATAAGTTGAGCAATAGGGAGACCAAATAGTGGAACAATATTCCAAGGAGCTCGCTTTACTAGTGCGTTGTAAAGTAAAATAATGCTACTATTACTACGAAAAGGTTACGGATTATAAAGCCAAGCATTCTTTTAGCCTTAGTCACTATGCTATCTATGTGAAAAGATATCGCGGAAAGATAGAGATGTATCAAAGAGTACCCCTAGGACACTCTATTCAGTGCCGATCCATAAATATGCTAATCAAATTTAATGTAATTCACTTTATTCGTGAATGTAATAATCTGACATTTTTTAACATTGAGCGTCATTCTGTTGTTCAAACACCATTGTTGAAGCACATCAAGATCTCTCTGAAGCTTCGCACAATCATTCAGGTCTGATATCCTACAGTACAGAGACCCATGAATACCAGCGCAATTCAATTTCATAGAAATGATTGAGTGATCAACGCGATCAAAGGCTTTTGCAAAATCTGTGTAAACTGCATCAACCTGACCCCTAGCTTCAAAGGCGCTAATGAAAGTAGTGTAAATAAGCAAGTTAGACATAGTAGAACGGTTAGACACAAAACCATGTTGCTTCGAACTAACTATATGACGGAGGTGGGATTAAACTACATACATTGTTTAAGAGACCCTCAAATATCTTTGCAAATTGTGTTATAATAGAGATTGGTCTATAGTTAGTTACGTCATTCATACTACCGGATTTATGTATAGGGATTAACTGTGTGAGATTTTCCATAAATCAGGAAATGTAGGGATTTATTGTATATTATCTGCAGTGGTATAACAAGAGCATCAATGCAGGGACGAATAAAAATAGGAGGAAGTCCATCCGGACCAGCTCCTTTGTTAAGATCTAACTTTTTGATGCTATTTCTAACGTCATTTTCAGTAAAAACCAATGGAAGACATACTGTAATGTGAGGAGTAACTTGGAGACAAGTCACCAGGCTGTTGACTAACACCATACACAGATGCAAAATAGTCTGCAAATAGATCAGCCACGCCACTACCACCCTCACCAAAACGATCACCCCATGAAACCTGGTCAGGGACACCTCTGAAAGATTTTCTAGACCTAGTATAACGCCAAAAAGCTTTTACATATGTTTTTAATTCACTCTCAATTCTTTCTATATAATCTTTAAAACAGTTACCATAGCATAGTTATCTAAAGCATAGCATATCATGCCAATGAGAAATAGTTTATTAAGTATAATACTACCCTGCTAAGCCGAAACAAAAGCGCTATCTCAATCGGAGTAAGTTTTGTGAAAATTGACTATTTGTAAATTGTAATTTAAGGAAACATAAGGATATAAAGAACTTCTGAGTGGTTTTTTTAAATGTTTTAAGTTAGATAGCGGTATTTGGCTTATATCATTAGACGTGAAATTATTATAGCTATTTAATGATATAAAAAAAGTTATAAGGGCGTATCTCAGAGATAGCGCCTTTCGGCTTAGCAGGGCAGAATAGAACCTAGATAAATCATAGGTACAATGGGTTGCATCCTTATCTGCATTTATTTGTGAATGTGCTTCCAACGCGTTTGAAGCCCACCACAGACGTAGGTATAATATATATTATAGCAAGATATATTACGATATACGAGTATATTCCCTAGTAATCTTCGAGTGACCTCAGACGGAGCTATAATACATATTTCTAGTACGCACCAAAAACTACGCAAATAAAAATCAAAAGCAAAGTAGGTATAAGATATATTATTATAGCTACGTCTGTGACAGGCTTAATTCATACTTTAAGCTTAACGTCTCTCATCATCATCATGGAGTGGGTCTGATCTGATTGTATTGTCTCTATTTGTGGATACAAAATTGCTACACGACATAAAGTTATACAACAAGCATGTCGTTCGTTTAACCTCCAAGCTACCGAGTAATAAAGTTAAGCGATCTTTAGTCGGCAAGGTATAAAAGTTTGGGATGCATCACATCGGCAAAACTTTCAAAGTCGTCTGATAACCTCGGTCAATGTCCTTTATGTCATTTTACGAGGTTACGAGTTTAAGACCGAAAGTTTATCATTCACGAAATTGTGTGGGTGCACCGAACTCGGGAGTTACCGAGAGAGCGTCGAGGGGGCGAACAACCCTCCGATCGATTCAGCGTGGTGCGTCCCTGGTGGCCCGCTGTGCCCTGCTGATACAGGCCACGGCGAGGCGACTTCCAAAATATTTTCTATCAATGATAATGATGTTTTTATTTGAGGCTTTTATCGGATGAAAATATTTGGATAACTCATGCTCTTTGCAGATTTTGCAGATAAACCCTGAACAGCTGTCCAAAACTGTCTGAAAAAAATGAGCTCAGATTGAATGGGTATTATTAACTTATGTAGGTATTTTTATAAATAGCTGCATCGCGCACAATAAAGTTTTATGGATATCTTCTTTGAAGTGTTGATCCAGCCTGTTTGTTGCCCGAGGCCACAACAGATCGGAAAGTGTTTTAGAAAACCTTATAATTATTTCCAACTCTGCGGTTTAAGTAATAAATATATTTTGAAGTTTGAAGTCGTTAAAAGTTCTACTCTTATTTCAAAACTTACTCCTTGCCGCCGGACGGAAGGTATCGTGTTTCTTAGATAACTACAAAAAATTCAATCAACACCATTATCTCCTGTGAAACATAAAAGCTTGAGCTCTGTCTACAGCCCACTCGACCGTGGCTATCAAACTGTGCATATTATCTTAAGGAAACTTTTTATTAGTCCACATTTTTTACCACCGAGCCTTAACCGAATATCGTCACGTACTCTGATAAACATGTGGTCGTGTGGTGTCCCTTATCAGTATTTGTTTACAATCCATAACACTGATAGCGCCCCGCTGTGTGTCAACTTACTTTTAGGCAACTTTTACTCAATTAGTGCGTCCTTTATAATTATTATTCTTTGACGAAAACAGCTGTGTCGGTCGGGTTCATTGGCCGCTGGGCCGACACCCACGCGGGTGAGTGAGCGCAACAAAAAATACAAAACTGCCTAAGAAAGGACGAGACAGGAGAAGAACATTGGAGGAGTAAAGATGAAACAAAAAATGTTGCGTTTGGTGCGGAATAACAATAAGTAACGTAGTCACACCGTGTTAGGAGGAAGTCGCCTTTAGTGCGTGATTGTGCTGCGAGGCCCGCAACTCCGCAACTCAGGACCAGACACCACACTATTAGCAAATTAATTGTCACTCGAGTCGTTTGTATAGTATTGAAACAGAATAGGAATTACTGCAGAACTACCTACTGCGTTTGCGTTCGTAGTTTGGTAAACACGTGTAACAGGTAACCTAGGTACCTACTTATTCTATGGATTTCCTTCGGATAAACTTCGGATTCGAATTTTGAGAAATTACTGTTCGAGAAAATGAAATGTATAGTGTAGGTACAACGGGGGGTGGTAGATCGGCAGGGCGGTGCCCCATTCTTATCGATTTTCCTCCCATGGAGGTTCAACAATATTCAATGATTCAAAAGATGTTGAATATTCGCGGTAACAATCCAATTTTAGACATAGGATAGGAGCCGATGTCCACATTTTCATAACTACTTAAACAAATAAATAAAATTGACGTGTCTGTTTGTAATGTCAAAATAACAGCTTTTTAGGGTTTCGTAGTAAACAAGGAACCCTTATAGTTTCGCCATGTCCGTCTGTCTGTCTGTCTGTCTGTCCGTCTATCTGTCCGCGGCTTAGCTCAGAGACGGTTAGTACTAGGAAACTGTAATTTGGCATTATGTATACATATTAATCATGCCGACAAAGTGGTAAAATAAAATCAAGTTTTTTTTTTTAGGGTACCTCCCCTACACTTATAGTGGGGATGCTATTTTTTTCTCGTCTACCCCATGTTGTGGGGTATCGTTAGAAAGGTCGTTCAAAAAAATTGTGAGTATGGAAAAAAACATTTTTGGATTCAGGGATCCGTTTGCGAAATATTAAGCTTTTAACAGATTTTTTTTGTTAGAGTCAAGTGTCTACCCACCCCCTCTCTGCCAGCTTTGGTTGTACTTGGATTTGTGAAAAAATTCACAGCAGTAATATACGGGGTGTCAGGGACATCGACGCGAAGCCGGTTACCATGGATTCAGTACATGATTCTGAACCCCACTACGTTGAAATTTTTCGTCGGTTATTTAAAAAAAAAACAGCTGCTCCATACATTTTGACCGCGTAGGTATTGCACTTTTCTATGAAACAGCAGATTTTTTTTTAAATAACCGACGAAAAATTTCAACGCAGTGGGGTTCAGAATCATGTACTGAATCCATGGTAGCCGGCTTCGCGTCGATGTCCTATATAATGAAATTAAAAGGAAAACTATCAGAGCTAAGTAGGCTGTACAGGTTAACGAGTAATAATCAACCAACTTAATTTGCGGTTTGAAAAACATATCTCCCATATTATATGGGAGAACATGTTTTTCAACTACAATGTTAAGTTTGTTCTTGGGATAAATTCATCCCAACTACGGAACCCTTCATTGTGCGTGGTCTGACACGAACTTGGCCGGTTTTTTACTAAATGCATACGAAAGTATCAACGGTACGTACCTATAATAAAAAATTAAAAATTGTCTGTCTGTTTGTTCCGGCTAATCTCCGAGTAACTTTTTTTTTTTTAAGTATTAAGTTTCACGCGGGTAGCTGCAAATTTTTCATAAGAAGTAGTGTAGAGGAGTTAGTTTAGTAAGTTAAACTAGGTAAGTAGGTTCAATACGCTATGAGGATATGTTTAAATCAGCACAGTGATTCCCAAAGTGGTCTATATCTATACCCCCAGGGGTCGACACGACCTGCAAGGGGTCCATGTCAGTGGGAATAAAAATGGGAGTCTATGAGATGTAAATGGGGGTCCACTATAGTGGATCTCATTTAAACAGGTC
This sequence comes from Agrochola macilenta, assembly GCA_916701695.1. NCBI lineage: Eukaryota > Metazoa > Arthropoda > Insecta > Lepidoptera > Noctuidae > Agrochola > Agrochola macilenta. The sequence goes on along the minus strand of OU753552.1, from coordinate 13,055,278 downwards.
ACGACTTTAATTTCGGCTTTCCATGAATGGAATAATCCATATTTATACACAGTTAATAGGTACATATTTACTTCCATAATGCTTTCTTATAAATATATAAATAAACACAGAAATCTATCTTTAAAAGTAACGTTTTTATTTTCTCTGCGTATGAGTCTTTATTTTGTAAAAATATTTTTCCGCGGTAAATTGAAGCCTGTGTCAACTTTTTAGTTTAAAGTTGGAGGTCTAGCCAACTTTATCTCTACAAGATCACGGAGATTTGTTGCTTACGTGAAAACGTAATAAAACAACCTTCCTTACTACTATGGCTTTGTATACAAACTTATTTTCGCAATTATAATATTAGTACCTATACCTAGCGAAGTAGGGATATTATAGTGCACAGAAAAAATAAAAATCTCAGCTGTACTTTGTATAAATATTCTTGATTGAGACAAAATCTCATGAACCAAGACAATTTTCTTAAAACTAAGAAAATTTTTACGTCGTCCAAGATACGGCGCTTCATAACTTTTTATTTGTCGTTCAGGCTGTACTTCACTACAGTCAGACATTTAAATATTTCAAAGTTAGTAGCACTATCAACAACACATTTGAAGGTGATGAATTTGCAAAAATTCAATATTAGTTAAGTAGGGGTAGGGGGTCTAGCCAAAACCGAAAAACATGCCAAGTGGTCGACAACATAAAAAAGTTTAGGAACCTCTGATTTAAATCATGATTTACCAAAAAAAAATGTTTTTGGTAAATATGATTTATAATAAATAAGTAAGTAATAAGTTTCAAAATGATAATTATGTTACAATTATTTGTCCTTATTTATATCATGGTACAATTTTACAAGTGGAAGAACATACAAATGAATTAAAAAAAAAAAAAACTTAAAATTTTACACTCCTGAACAAAATTCTAGTTTTTTTTTTGTTTGTGAATTTTTACCTAGAAGATATGTAAGTATTTTAAAAATAAAATATTATTGGAAATTGGTTTTGGCATCGCTCACGGAAATCGATAGAGATCACAACATTATTGCGAAGAAGTCCATCCGAATGAAAATATTGAACTTGAAAAATTAAAACAAATAAAATGAATTTCGTCTGAAGACAAATAGATTCATGTAGGACAGATACAACAAAAAAGCGGCTAAGTGCGAGTCGGACTCGCACACTAAAGCTTCCGTACCGCGGGTGGCGCCACTAATACCACCTATACAAGGTGGGCGGACATCGACGCGAAAACTGTTACCTCCATGGTAACAGTTTTCGCGTCGATGTCCAAAAAATTTCATCGCCGGGGCTTCAGAATCATGTACTGAATCCCTGGTAACAGTTTTCGCGTCGATGTATGCCACCTACATACATATTTTTTCGTTTCTTGTATGGGGTTGGGGACCCGTTTTTTATTTTTAATGTTTTTATTAGTTGTTGTTATAGCGGCCATAATAATAAATAACACTCGTATTACTCAGTGAAAATTTCAATTGTCTACTTAACTATTACGGTTCAAAAGATACAACTCTTTGCGACGGACTGACGGACAGCGCAGCCTTAGTAATAGCGCTCTTTTGGGTACGGAACCCTAAAAATTACAAATATACCTAAATTATCCCGGAACCGTCAGCGCGCGAGTCCGAATTGCACTTGCTCGGTTTTTTTGTTTTCTGTCCACGACTCTCTACAGTGGTCTGAGTGGAATACCTCAGTTTTAACAGCTCCAAAAATGTGCTTGTCAAAAGTTGGTAGCTTTTGTTTCTGTTTGTGGTACCGGTTATCGAAGCCCACAAACGAAAGTCACTAGGTATTTCATTGCGGTTTTATTTATTTTGAAAGGTGAGAGTGGTGTGACTGTCTGTCCCAGTATTGGTTCTAAAGTCTCCCGATCTATTATGTAAAACTCTGCTCGGCTGAAAATTCATGAACTAAATAGGTAGGTAGAATTATTTTCGTGTCTGCGGGCTGGGGCTCATACTATGTAAGTTTAAACGTTAACTCCTGTGTGTGTATGGAAGATGACATTGACAGGGCATTGTTGGTAAACATTTGTGAAATTGTGTCACAGAAATTGTATTGACAATGACAAATTAAGATGGAGACATTACTTCCGATTTTGGCCACGCGCCAACGTTTGCTAGACTACATATGAACCTAGGTAACTAGACCTACGTAAGTAAAGAGCATAAATAGGTAATAATAATTATTTGTGTCCTTCTCTGTTGCCCGTCACACGCAATAAACTAAAGCTTTCTTCAGAAACTTAAAGTTCTCCTCTCTACTAATTAGATATATCCCTCTAATTAGTTGAACGTCTCGACTTGAAACAGCCTCAGTATCTACGAGTACTTCTAAAGCAAAGAAGTCAAGTTTATAGAAGCCATTTTAGCAATTGTGATAACACTAACAACACTCATATTAAAAAAAATATGAGATAGAATAAATACAATTTGAACACTAGATAGAAAACTGAAACTGAACAAATTATTATCCTTTTTCATAAAATAAACGTAAACTCTCATATGAGACAACTTTAGTCAGTGGTCTTCACAGACAACTTTAGTTTATATACTTACCTAATTTATTTTCATTAAAAGTGTTCTCAAAACGGTGAAGGAAACAGACATGTCCCAGAACCGAAGGCTTGTGACACCCACCAAACTCGCACTGGCCCCGCGTGGTGTAGTATGGCCCATATCTGTCATAGAGAGGAGAGGAGGCCGCAGTAGGACCGATAAACTTATAATAATGTAGGCTGATTGCTCTAAGTATAAATCGACTCGTTGCGTGTTGCTCCATTGTCGCGTACGACAAAAAGAAAAGTTTCTATAAGCTTTCTTTTGTTTGCCATTTACTTAGAGTTATACTCTAAGGCCATTTAGTATTTTTGTCTTATTTTAGTGACATAGACATTTATCATAAACACAGCTGGATACGATTCTAATGGCTATGGCAATACGTTTTCTGCAAAGTTAGTTTTTTATCTCGTGTCTCCTAAAAGAGCTTAGAAAAGTAATTACTTAATTTAAAGTTATGTTGGTTGTACTCTACAGATGTTTTGTTGTTATTATTTACATTGAATAAACCCCTGCAGGGCCTCCTTTTCCTTTTTCTGCCTGTCTTCTGCCGTCTATTAGATACCTATAAAAGACAATAGTCTTATTTCATCTTGCCCTCTCCATTTGAACTTGCCGTGAAGTCGAACACTTGAGTTACATTACCTACATCAAATATTCAAGTCTCATAAACTTGAAATATTAGGTACAAGCTCAGAGTAATAACTTACTCTGAGGGTACAAGTGATTTAAATTAAAAATATTACCAACATGAAAAAAACATCGTTGACGTAATCTGTCGCTACAATAAAAATTATGTCCTAAATTACCAAAGCATTTAATTATCGAACACTTTGCAAAGTAAACCAGCAGCTGCCTACTTTTGTAACACAGTTTCAATCGCAATCCGAGAATGCTGAAGGATATTTCTGATCCATTTGCTCAACGACGGAAATAATAAAGTACCTACCTACTTACAAGCAGACAAAGGTTACACCTACCTGTTACCTTTGGTACTAATGTCATAAAAACGTAACTCGACCGTGGTTACCAAACCAGTAAGCCCTTGGTCACGGTTGATGCTGAACTTCTTATAATCAATTATTTTTCTTGCATTCAGTATTTGTTTGCATTTCGTAGGTACCTACATTTGTTTTTTAAGTAGGTATTTACGTAGTGTCAATAAAAAGGTTATCTAAGTACCTAGTAGAGTTCTACAGTGTGATAGAAATGAATCTTGATTTCTGATTCGACTTTTAACTGATAGTTTTTATTATAAAATATAAACCAAAAATACGTTTTGTTTGTTTCTGTTATAAATTTTTATTTTTTATTTTTTACTTTGTTTGTCCCTTAAATAAATTTTTTTTTAATCGAAGAAAATTCGGTGCTTCTTAAAATAGTTCATATTATTAGTTGTATTAGATCTGAAAAATTCGCTGGTATAACGCAATGGATTTAAAATTCGCTGGTATAACGCAATGGATTATATTGCCAAACTGAAAGGAATTGTCTTTCCGATTGTGTTACACAATTAGGGAGCAGTTCCCCCATCACATCCTGAATTTGACATACAGAGTGTACGTTATGGGGGACCTGCATCCTAAATACCCACATCGATTAGAAAAAAAATACAAAATTGTATTCTTCCTCAAAGAACAATTTAAGTATTTATTTTATTTCACTTTGAATATTCAAAATAATAATATTGTTAAATAACCCTTCTTTTTGGGTTTGCCGTAGTCGGGTAAAAAATATATATTCGGAATTGCAGAATATTGAATTGTCATTCCGAGCGTGGTTTGCAATATTATAGGAAACTAAATTCATCCGCAAAATAGGTCGCATCAGTTATTATAAGTTAAGTAAGTACTTACTTTTGCATCTACTCGTATTCGTATTTCGAATTCCTATACCTATAGATACCGTCATATTGGCGGGATGGGTACCTATAACAAAGGAGGGTGGCGCCCCCAAGTAACGGCAATGAAAGCGGAATTCCTTGTAGAATTTCTAAGGCCGCGGCGCGCCGCCGTTATTGCGTAGCTGAGAAACCAGTTCTTACGTAATTCCGCGAAGACATGTGAAAATAAAAAGAATATTATTCGGAACCACACTTCCGTCTAATTGATCCAGCGTTAGTCTTCGAGCTTGTCGATAAAAATGGAAGTTAAATGGAGCTTGTAGGTGGGACACGAACATCCGTTAGATCCGTTGGCCGTCAGGATTGTTCTACAGTTCTATCGCACCCTGTGGCTAACAGTAAACACTGAACAAGTTGAGCTTGATTTACAACTTTCGATTAATGTATTAAGAATCGGCGAAATAAAATCTTTGGTTAGGTAAGGGCAGAATTTATGATTTCTCATAACCGTCAGTAAACACTGTAATTCAGGTAACGGTTTGGGAAGCTGCTAAAGTGAAGATCTGAACAACTTTTTCAGTTTTATACGGTTGGTTGCTGGTTATCCCTGATCAGCAGCGAACATGTCATTCCACTGTCATCGGTCACCACAGTGGATAGATTTAGTTATTACTCTGAGGGATAGATAGTACACTCCTGTCAAAAGTATCACTAGCACACGTCAGAGAAACGAGTTTCTCGCAAGCCATGCCATCGTTTAAAATTGATATTAGGTATAAACAAAGAAAATCAGAGACACAGGTATATGAAGAAAAACTAAGGATAAGGAAATGTAGGGTCTAAAAGCAAAACCGCCACTGTTGGTCTAAAACTAGACCAATAGTGGCGGTTTTGTTTTTTAGACCCCACATATAGTGGTTCGCATCAACCATTTGAAATGGGGCTGGACAGGACACATGCTTCGATGTAAGACATAAAATAGAGCAAGCAAGTGACTCTGTGGTACCCAAGAGATGGGACTAGAAACAAGATGGGAAGACGACATCCGTCTAACCCTGAGACAGTTGGAGGAGGCCTATGCCAAAAGGCACACTGAGCTGCGGGACATAATTATTATGATTACTTACCCAAATACTTTCTGCTAACAAATTAATGATGTAAGTACCCAAAGTTTGGAAATAAACAACTTTATTATCTATCTATACATCTATCTATCTTCTATCTATATATACGTATATAAAAATCAATTGCTGTTCGTTTGTCTCGCTTAAATTCGAGAACGGCTGGGCCGATTTAGCTGATTTTGGTTTTGAAATTTTTGTCATAGTCCAGGGAAGGTTTAAAAGGTGAGAAAATTAAGGTGGGTAGGTAGGGTAGGGTGGGTAGGGTAGGTAGGGTAGGTAGGGTAGGTAGGTTAGGTAAGGTAGGTAGGGTTTAGTACTACCCGTGTGAAGTCAGGGTAGTTATAAACTATAAATGAGATAAAAATCTTAAGAGTTAGGTAAACGTTCGTGCTACCGGCGATAAGTATTTGGTTCATCATCATCATCATTTCAGCCGAAAGACGTCCACTGCTAGACATAGGCCTCCCCCAGGAATCCGCTGGATGCGGGAAGCACAGAACCGGTCGAAGTGGCGATATTTGGTTTATTCCAACCAAAGCAATAGGGATGATGCCTGGGTAAAAAAAAAAAAAATCTAATTAGTCCGTCAGTCAGATAATAAAAAAATATTAGACACGTATTTTTTGCTTTATCAAATTAATAAAAAATTACATAAATAAAAAACTTTTTTACAAAAAACAACAACCGACTTCCACAGTCCACTGCATAGTGAAAAATAACTAAAATTTCGGAAGTCGGTGGCTTTGGTTTTGAAGTTTCGTTATTTGCCTACCACTTCTACCTACATCTTCGTCACGAAACATGTTTGTGCGGAAGTCCTAACTTCAGCGCGAGCATTCGCGCGTATGTGGATACGATGAACCGAGCGTTACATTCGCAAGTGAGCACAAAGTTTCTTAAGTTCTAGAAACGAGCACTAAGTTTTCAATCAGTGTCAAGTTCGCAATCAAAATTATGATTGGCGCGATATTCACAAATCCGAGAGCGCTACTAATGATGCTCGTAGTTTTTAGGTCGAAAAACGACCTTGTGCAATTATTATGAAACTAACTCAATATTAATTCTGTAATATCACTTTGGCATCCGCATAGATTAGGCCTTGTAAAGATACAATAAATACGCTCTCGTATGTCTCAGCACCCAATTTGCCTTTTGGAGGGTGACCTAATATTGATCAATCCTACCTAACTAGTAAGTTAGTTATCCTTTTTTCAATCGATTCACTTACGATTTAAGTGAGAAAGTATAATAAAACAAGATACTTCATTTAAGGTAGACAGTACTGCTTAGTACCTACTATGTATTATATTATCTGGGGTAGGTAGGTACTATGTAGATACACCGATAAAACCAATATTACAAACTTCTAAAAATATATGAATAGGTAAGCGAATTCTAAAACTATAAACTGAAGTTATAAGGAAATAACGGAATATCTCAAAGCTTGTCCAGTTTTTCTTTGATTTTGACGTCCTGCCTGACCTATTGTGAATTGATTTCCTACCTTCCTTTAATAGGATTTTACTCTTGACTTCACAAAAGTCTACATTTATTATTGTTATCTCGGTAATTAGGTGTTACACTTGGCGCGAAAAACGTGCCTCAGCGTATGTTTTACATTTACACACCCGACTCATTATGAACTTACCAACTTCAATAGAGTTCAACTCTCCTCAATTCTTACTTCTGTTACAACATGCGAGGGGGGTGAAACAGCTGATATATCCTGTTTCTCTTTCACTCTTTAATTTTTAAGGAACTCTATACATCTGTTGCGTTCTCTCCCTCTCTCTAAGCTTTTCATTTGTTCCGTCTCTTTTCCGTTCTCTCTCTTTTCAACCTATTTCCAGTTTTGGTTCTTTCGTGAGATTTGTATTTTTCTAATCTGTAGCTGTCCTTATTCGCAGCCATGCCTAAACAATATAACAAAACAAACTTTTCTTTGCCACAAAATGGTCCCGCGTACCTACTTACCATAAATCAGTAGTTAGGTGTATGTTCTATAGAATCCCCATAGCGCCATTATACTTATGTATGTATACCGTTGCATTTGAAGAGGGTCTTGTAATTTATAGAGGGTCCAGGCGACGCCTTCTCCCGACACCCCTAGGCTGAAATTAAGTACACAAATTAGGGAAAATTTTAATTAGGAGCATTTTAGACTTTATTTTTACGACTTTAAAGCTTTAAATGAATTGGAACAGGATGCGGATTTTTGAATTAATTATGACGCCCGTCATCCCATCAACGTGCAACCATCGCATCCTAATCACAGAACATTTTTTGGGAGTAGACAACACTAATGGTGTGGTGAATATCATATAGGTTAATACTCGTACTTACCTACAATGCAACTACTTATTCAGCTACCTGCGTATTAATTATTAGCAGATACAATGTAGACTTAAAAGTTAAACACATAAAGCTCATTAGTCAATGATCGTTACGATTTCATAACCATTTTTTAGTGTAGTGAATTAATCAGGTTTCAATAATTAAATTAAAGTTGAATGTGAACTTACCAGCTTATTGTAACGGCTAGTTGATTGTAGTATCGTGGTTTTACAATGTGTACTATGTTATGCAAGATTCTTATATTTTATAAGGCCGCTGTATTGCTAATACTTACCTACTGCAGTGCTGCTATGCTATTGAATTCCAGTTCTGAGCCTGCAGTCGCTTCCCCGTTTCATCGCGGTCTACTTCTTTTGGGCGGACTACTAAAGGAGTCAGCACAGCACGGAAATCATCATCATCTCTTTCTAGGGTTGATACAGGTCCCTTTTTGACTATTTGGGATTCATTTGCGACAATATGGTTGTTCCAGCCCACTACTTAGCCCATGCTCTTCCGGCATGCGACAGTTGTTGTTACCTATCCAATATTTTTTGTTTTCGCTTTTCGCACGTACTTCCGAATATCCCTACCTATTTAGTGCAATAGCTCGTTCTGATGCTGCGATTAGCTTTCCGATCATTTAGTCGGTGCTCTTTACGACGGACGATGAGTTTCTATTCCGTTTTGGTGTCAGAGTTTTGAGGTTAAATCATAGATGGCGCTTATAGGCTGATCTGCCGAGTGTTAAGGATTACAACAGATGGCGCTGCATTAGGAATTGAAGCATGTAAATCTTGCGCTTTTAATTTTAGAACGCAGCCATTTTTTTTAGGCCTCAATTTCTTCATGCTTCTGTTTTTGTCACATTCGATAATTAACCGGTAGTAGCCGAACAAAAAGAAAGGTTACTACCTACTACGAATTGCACAACATACCTACCAACCTACTGTATAAAAGAATAGGTAAATATGGAAATAGCGGCTACAGTAATTACTTGTCGTTTACGCGTAATGTGAGTGAGCGAGAGGCAAATAACAATAATATGTCATCACCATTTCTATAACCATTTCTAAACGCACGTTTTTATTACGTGTTGCGGACTTGTGCTAGAGTCGTAAGGTCGTACCTACCTACCATACACTATATTTTTCTCACTGGGTGGACGTGTCAAAAAATTAAAGTTAGAAAGTTGTTTATTGACTTTTTTAAATTAATTAGTTCATGATTTTCATGCAAACACATTTTTTTTGTTTTTTTTTTTTTGTAAGTAGGTACCTTTACGTATTTTAGGGATTCTTTTTGTAGGAAGTCAAAAGTTCGCTTATGAACATAAGAAAAAAATTAAAGTAAGTACCTAAATACCTACCCACCTACTTTATGAATGTGAAGTTATACAATTGCAAAAAAACTGACGCTTGGGTGATGTATGTATGTAGGGGAGTCATGATTGTGAAGGGCAGAGAAAGGGGCCCTAAACCCCAATGACAAGCGGGTGAAATTATAAACGTGGGGAAACCCTTGGGGTTGTGAACTGAAGCCCGACCATTCCAGACAGCATACATTTACCTACATGTCCAGCTTACTACGTAACTACTTACGTACCTACCTTATTTAAATACTATTGCAAAAAAAGCAACAGGTATTATTGCTTTCGCTTGCGATCATTCAAAAATATACTATTATTTTATTATTATACTGAATACTAAACTGTAAAACATGGATTGAACGGTTGGAGCAACATATTATAAAACAACTAAGGTTAGTAATTATAACTGTTTAAAAAAAAACGGTCTGTGAGAGGATAAAAAAGTGCCGTGCAACGACGAGTTAATGTTTTACTAACTCTATCTCTTTCGTAATAAAGAGTGAGAAAGAGAAAGAGCTGGTAACAATAATAATAATCGCGCATACGCTAATTTCGTCCCTCGCGCCCTTTCGAGTGTTTCTTGGCAACCGGTTTTGTTTGTGGAACGGCCGTAAAACGGTTGGACCAATGAGGAGCCGTGGTTCACAGCGGGCGTACCATTGGTGACGGGTGATAGAGAGCGTTGCAGCTCGGGGCTGAGCGGGGCAGACATGGGCAGCGCGGGGCATGGGTGCGGCGCGCCGGTAGCGCGCGCATTACACAGCCGCAGTCGTGTTTCGCCATTCGAAAAGAAGGTTATTGTTACAATGACACGGGCACCGGACTATCGATAAAGTGTGTTTGTATGTCGTTTTCGTCGATAATAAGTGTTGTGTTTACTTTCACCCGTGCGAATGTCTCGATCCTCACCTTTTCGTTTGTTTTTTCTTTTAATCATTGCCGCATGGGACGGCGCTTACGTTTCAGTTAACCTTTTATTTTGAAACGATGGAACGTTGTTCTTATGGTTTTTACACCAAAAGGTATTTTATGTTATTTATTTAATTTATGATTGCGATATGTTGTGAGTGAGTGCGTCGCGTGTGGCTATACATGGTGAGCAGACTCGCCTAAGCAATGGTCCGTCATCACAGTGGAATGGAGCCGTATAAATTGAGCCAATATTAGCGAACAAAGTTGACTCCGGCTCGTAATGCACAAGTGAAGGAGAAACGGTGCCGCTCAGTGTCAATACTCTTCAATTCACCATAGAATATTAACACAATAACTCATACATGTTATCTCATACATTATATTGTTTTGAAAACTAATAACAGTCCCGAGGCTTTGTTATACAACTGATGGAGAAGCTTCGTGGTTATTATTATTGCAACGCTTCGGGGAAATGCCGACATTGTGAGGCTCTCGCACTCGAGGGTCGACAGCCGAGGGGAGGGAGGGCGCCGTCTGTCTGCACACATGCAGAACCGGTTCGCGCTCCGACTCCCCTAGTGGGCTTTTATGGTCTCTTTCTTTATCATGCCACACGCGGCCGCATAACGCTCTCTCGCTCGCACGTTTTCATTATTTTTTGCTTCCCCTTGTGAAATAATACCAGACGGACCGTTTTTATTTAGGTGTCTGTCCCTAAATAGGTGTATAGCTTAATGCCTCTGGCACTGATGGTAAGTAACACAAAAACACGTGGCATGGCTCGTTTGTCAATAACAAACACACCTAATATTGCACTTTGTGGAATTAGTAAATTTTCTGGACTGTGCAGGATATTAACTAATTTAATTACCTACTTACACCAAAAGACATTGGCATCACTCACCTCAACGGCTCCAACCCTTCAGATGTTTTATCAAAGTTTTGCTTTCAAGTTCGACAAACTTTAAGTAATTATCTAGTCAAGTACCTACTTAGTTGAAAAGTCAATGTAAAAATAATTGATCGATGAGATCGAAATTAAGGAGCAAAAACCTTTACACTCATTATCCGTCGATTTACGCCTCAGTCAGGCACCGTTGTCCCTCAATGTTCATCAGTAAATTTTTCTTGAACTTTTGCGGCATTAAGCTAGGCTATAAAAATATGGTAAATGAGACCAACAGCATGAGACTACTCTCAGAAAGAATGCTATGGTTGTAGCTACAGTTTAGAAGTTTTATTCGTTATCTGATTTGTACCTACCAACACAAAATATTTGGTTCAAATAACTTTTGCACCAATAAACGGAAGAAATACAATTTATACATTGGGGATTAAATCAATGGGTATTCAGCACCCTAATTCACATCCTGTACATATGAAATAAGGGTGTGATGGGGGACTTGCTCCCTAATTGGGGACACACCCAATTAGGGAGCAAGTAGCAAGACAGTTGGACCCTAATTAATACATTAATTTATTACGACATTAATTAGGTAACGCAATAGATACCTATTTTAGTAATACCAATATTTAACAAATTGTCATTCCGAGTGTGTTACGCTCAGCAGGTCCCCCATCACACCCTGTATATCAAATAATGTAGGGTGTGTTGGGGAGTTTCACCCTTACGTTGATGAGAAAAAACCGGCCAAAGTACATGTCACACCACGCACAGGGTTGCGTAGTAGGGATGAAAATTTACACATGCACAGTATCGATTTTATCGACCGCATTACGGAACGGGGTACGGAACCCTAAAAAACAGTCTCAAAGTAATAACGGACTGTTGTCTGTTTGATAATAATATTTTTCGTTAGTAATATAATAAAAAGTTCTTTACACAAAAAATCTACAATGTGAAAAATAACTTTATTTCGGAAGTCGGTGCCTTTTGGTTTTGAAGACAGGAAGTTATTATAAAATCATCCATATAGACAAAGTGGGAAAAATAGTATTATTGAAGCTAACTCAAAAAGTACCCAAACAAAGTTAATACAATTTATATGGGATCATCTCCAGAGCAAAGGCCGAGCAAACCAAGAGCCTTTCAAACAAAAAAAAAGGATTTTGCCAATCTGTCTACACAGGACGGAGTTATGCCCGAAAAAAAATCATCCAAATTGAGAACCTCCCCCATTTTTGAAGTCGATTAAAAAGGATTAAATCAGTAGGGATCGAATTCGGAAATTGTATTAGGTAGGGTGTCTACCTAATACAATTTCGGAATACGCCATTCATTTTCGTTAGATCAAAAGGTTTGGCTCCATAATGCCGTTGAAGTTCTGTGAAAAAATTAACAATAATTAAAAACAATACCCTGTTTGTGAGGCAGTTAGGTTTGTTCGTAGAATAGTTCTGTTGCCCTTGAATTTATCCAAGAAGCTTAAAGCTTGAAGCCCTTTTATTTATTTTTATACAGTTTCTAAATTTTAGAACTGACATCCACAATTCTATTGATACCGGCTTCGTTTGATTCAACGCGACGAAAATTTTAATAATTATTTTCAATTTAGGCTCGGTATTATCCTTGTAGAATCACAAGGATAATACCGAGCCTACGACCGACGAAAATATCGACAACAAAGTTTATCTAATAAGTCATGGTAGAGCTGCTAGGCAAATTCCATGTGAGGTTCTCACGGCACACCTATACCACGATTATTGCTAACCAGTTACGTGAAATAAAATTACGCGCGACCGATCAAGTCTAAAGTTCATGGCATCCGTAACTTGCTGGTGGCTGAGAGTGGCGATAGTCCGAAACAGATGTACGAGTAGCCAGTCTGAATAGCTCTCACAAATCAGCCGTGAATTTATGCCATTTGAATTCAATCAACTCGTTCACTTTAGAGCTCGAAGAAAGCAGATGTTGTCCGTTTTAAGTACTAAGTGGAGTTGTTATATCGGCAATCAAGACAGTAACATAAAACATTAAATTACTTGGTGGATACGACGCGGGCGGCTGGACGTTCGACGTGGGGACCAGTAGTGGCACGTGCGACAAATGACATTCAATAAAGTTGAATTAAATATTGACAGCTTCCTGAAATAATAGTATCTGATTTATCAAATTCATCAACCAATCCTTGACAGTTTACACACTGGAAAATGTTTAGCAGTAACTTGTTCGCCCTCTCAAGATGTTACTTGTTTCTCTACTGATACGGGGCAATACACAGTTAGAAATCACAAAGTTGGTATCTTTTTGTACGCTAGACTGGCTTCCTAGACTACCTACTTGCTCCAGTTGCTCCAGGCTGTAGCGACCAGAGTAGCGACAGACAACCGTCAATAATATTTTTTTTATGTATGCTCTAAGAATAAAGAGAGCTTTTCTTCATTTATCAGAAGACACCATTTGGATCTTTATCGTAGCAAATCTCATACTCAAATCAAAACAGAAAGTAATCTTTGAACCTGACTTATTGGATGTGGGTAGAATAATGACATACCTTCTCTGATTCATCATCCGGGGATAATTACTAGCATTTAATATACATTGGCGATTGTAATTACGGTAATAGGATGTAATACATACCTTAGGTTAGGTCACTCCCGAGGTGAATGCACGGAATGAACTTCATTGATATTCAACAGTTGGCCAGCGCGAATTGTGAATTAGGAGTGACAGTGAATCGCCCACAGTTCACAATAACCCAATTTTCCTCACTTAACTCTTGCATCTTGATAAGGATATCATCAAGTCAAGATGCATCATTTGATATGATTGAATTTCATTTGAAAGATGTCAATGATCCTTGTTATTGCGTGTATTCTGGCATGGCATGTCTGAGTGTAGATACTATGATGAACAAACGTGGTCACTTGCTACGGATCTTTGTATCTTTGAGGAAGTATTGCTCGTGTAGGTAGGTACTACATAATGTGCCTAGTCCGCGTAGTGTGGTTCCCACTCAACCCGTCTATTTAGGTAATATATCTACCTACAAATTAGTGAACCAATATGTTAGAGTGAGGGGGCAGATTTTTAATTTTTTTTGTGGGTGGGAAATTGTCAAATGACTCCTCCCGCTCTGGGCGGAGCGAGAGGGTGTGTCAGACTTTTACTGACTAAAACCCACCCGTGTTCCTTCCGTTACCTAAGTGCCGGGGCCGCGATATCCCTTTCGGACAAACCCGCAACCCCAGCAGGAGGTGGCAGGGCTTAGACACCGTTTACAAGGTGAAACTAATCTTTATTCTCGTTTAGATTAATTAATCCGTTTGTTTGGTCTACAACATTAACAACTCTACCTTCTGCTACTGTCGGTCGGCTACCTAGTGTTGTTCCAGACTATTCTGCAGTCGCTATTTATGTGTCTTAACTTGTTTGTGGATATGCACATTGTCAACTGTGTTGGTAGTGCTTCCTTACGATGTATTCCCTCGCGGTTTTTTAGTGATGTCCTAAGTGTCTCAATGTTAATAACAGAATAATAACACCCGCAATGCTTTACAAATCCGTTAGATAAATTTTATAACTTGGTCGGTCGTAGGACAAGCATAAGTAGTTCTGTACCTATAACCTATTACGTACATAATGCTAGGTTTTAAGGGGGAAAGGAATGTTTTATAAATTAATCATCCAGATCGGAAATAATAAATAATATCAGCCTAATATTGGCTCACTGCAGGGCAAAGGCCTCTTCTCACACTGAGAACGCACGAGCATTGATCACCACGATTTCTCAAGACGGGTTGGCGATTTCAGACTATATGTCCAGGTTTCCTCACGATGTTTATCCAGATCGTAATCATTGTACAAATTGAAAGTGCTATTAGCCCTTCTCCTGTCAAATTGACCTGCGTTATTATGCGAATTAAAGCGCTACACAAGCGCTTCAAATCAATCAGTTGCTAACGAAGATGTTAATCAAAGCGACTCGTATCCATCGTGCGCCATCATGGTGTAGTCAGTCCAAAGTTTTCCCTTTTCGAGTGTTTACCCCAGTTTACCGAAACCACTGAATAAACACATACCTACTATCTGGCTCTCCCGCTCTGTAAATTGGGCATTGATATCTACGCCATATGGAAATACCAGTGAGTTCAGAGAAATAATGCTATTGATCGCAGATGGAGAAAAACTATAGACAAGTTGAAATGCGGTCACGGTTCTCAGCAGTGAGTGAGCGATTAGGAAGAGATGTTAGCCTATTCGATAGCTTACTTCATTTACATGGCAGCTGGCAAGATTCAGGACAGCGAATGCGATGAAGCGTATGCAGAGCCCACCAGCACCAGCACACTGCTGTGCCCGACTCCTTCCAGGATTTTTGTAATTATTTATATTTCCCTGAGATAACCTCCCTCATAAGGCCGAATTACATTAAACCGGGAATATTATTGTACAAAACAGTGTTTTATAAGCATTTTTATTCGGTGCTGGTTTTTCATAGCAATTTCCATAAAATTTGGTCTTGATTCCATACACAGAGAGATGGCTCCCTTTTTTTCTAATTTTCTCCGCACCCGCACACTTACCTCCGCACACTTTAACTAACGGTTTATAGAAAACACCTACTCACCTTCCAAAACAAAGTTGTCTCCCGATGAGCTGTGTGTGACCTACGGGCAGACGGAAGGTTTTTGCCATCTGGCTTCGAACCTACGGAACTCCAGTGTTGTTAAAAGGTAGTCAGATAACACTCGTGAGTTTTAAACAGGTACGAAAACTCTACACAACATATTTTTGGTTATACAAAAGAAAAATAAAGTTTTTTAAATATACCCACCCGTTGCAGCCGAGTCACAAACAAAAACGCCAGATAAAAAAAAAAATATTGTACTATTTTTCAAAATTCATTATTAGGTAGGCCAAACGTGTCGTACCTACTCGTGTATCATGTGTGTGTACTACTAGATTCTTTGAATTCATGTCAATGGATCTAATGACTACATTACGGTTTTAACAAAGAACTCGAATAAGTTCGTTTCGTTTATGCAACGGAACTAAATAGGTAGATTCTTGGTAGATTAGGGTATCGCAGTTTCAGCCTTGAATAACATTTTGATAGTACTTAATAATTCCTTTCATTTGGATTTCTGTGATTTCCATGTTTCTATGGTCAGTTGCGTTCATCAGTGATGTAAATGCCCCTGTCTCTGGAATGCCAAGTGTTGGACAAATTCCTTACTTTTAGAGAAAACTTATTAGTGAACATGAAAGATGTAACACTCACCATTTTTATTTTTGTTATTTTCAAAAGGCCTGAATTTCAGTATGTACCGTTCTTAGTAGTTGAAAACATCACTGCGTTCATGGACGAGTTTCGTAGAATACACAAAGTAAAAATAAACTAAAAACTGTTGAAGTAAACTTGAGAGGAATTGAGCGTATTAGAGGTTAACTCAGACGATACGTTTTAAGTTTTGTCAAATCATAATTATTCTATTGATTTCTCTTTTACCGGTATGTGGAAATTATTTTTGTCACACTGGCAACTGAATTGAACCGTCAATGTCAGTTGACTAACTTCACTCTATCTGTCATCTGTCATGTTCTTACATGTCATTTTGGTATAAGTTTTGACTTTGTTGTTATATCTTTAAAGCTTACATAAATTGATGAAACTAACTTTCTTTCTTCATTTCGTAGTGTAGTTTTCTTCTCCTGATGATTTAATAGCATAATATAAGTATCAAAACATTTAGTTATTCTTCTGTAGTTATTGGTGTTATACAAACAATGCTTGGAACGTTGCACTCATGTTAACATTTACAATAATTTTTTACCTTCCTACATTATTACGTTCAAGAGCACTCAATTGAACTTAGTTATTGTATTTGTATTCACCGCATTATTAAATAAGCATTTATTATTATAAATTAGATGGCACAACTGTTCAGGTAGAGTTATAAAATCATTGCTGATTTTCTGTTTATTTATATTTGCACTAACATAGGGATGCCAAGTTACAAATCATTTATGTAAAGTTATAAAACGGTCTTATTAAGTAATTATTTTAGTTTCTGCCTATGTCCATTGGAAGAACGCGTGAGTTTATGTATGTATTTTAGTCAACTTGTGTCATGTTACATGTGTTTTTATTTTGATATTAACCGGGATTTGTGTGTGTAACCATTTACTATTCGTTTGGATTCATATTTTATCCATGTTGTACTAACAACACACCTTAAAATGGCAACTGTATGTTTAAGATATTTTTTTTATTTGTAGGTCTGAAATCCTAGACAATTTACAAAAGAAAAAGGATCAGGAGAAAGAACCGCAGATCCCAAATTACCAGCAACAGCTTGTTAAACCGGTTGACAAGTCGCTACATCCTGCCGAGGTGCCCAATGCCAATGTACCAGTAACACAGCATGTCCCAGCCCAGCAGTTGTTGTCCCCTTCACACTCGTTGGGCCAGTCTGTGCAAGCTAAAGAAGACTCTAAAGATAAATCAATAAAAGTTGCAAATTCAACAACAATAACTTTAATAGAAAACGCTAATCTTAACGGAGAAAAAGACAAAGACAACACTTATCATAAAAATTACTTCACATTAGAACCTAAAAATGAAAAAAAGGATGACTGCAATAAAAACAGTATTACAATAACCAAGACTGCTCTGAAGCAGTCACCTGGTGGCAGTCAGGCAGAAAAAAAGAACCAGATCAAACCAGCTAAAAGGCCTCTTCAGTACTTAGAGACTCTTGCTGAGAAGGCTGGTATCACTTTTGAGGATAAATACGAAGCAGCAAACACACTATTAGCTCTAGACAAACAGAATAGCACTAATAGAAGACTGCCCGAGTTGAAGCCACCTAAGTCTGAACCTGATAACCATAATCAGCAAGAGGAGTATAGATATAGAAATCAAAAAGAAGAAGATGATAAATTACAGGTAAGGTTATATTACCAATCTGATATTTAACAAGTGCATTAACTACATTCTTGATTTAAGAAAAATAGTCAATTATAGACAAAGAAAAACAAATAACATAATATCTTGACTTAGCACACAAAGTTGTTGACGTGTGGAATGTGGACTCTGTGTGCCTGGCTGTCAATGTGCCGATTGTCGTAACGGCCAATGGCCTGATGGGCGAAAGCCTCACCAAGATCTCTCGAGGCTCTCGTTAGGCGGTTGGATCAAGGCCCTGATTCAGAAGGCAGTACTCCTCGATACAGCACATCGTGAGGAGGTTCCTTTGTCTGGAGCCCATACCACCGGTAGCTTGGACCCTGTTCCTGACACTGGCGAACCACAATTTTTTTATTTTTAAATGTTTTTATATTGTTATATTAATAAGGAATATTTAACAATTAATAAACGAAATAATAACTCATGAAGTCATGACATATTTTCTAATACCTACTAATGACATCAATTAATTCTACCAGATTCAGCAACAAATAATTCAGCAGCAGCAACAACAGCAATTGCAACAGTTACAACAGCAGCAGCTGCAACAGCTACAGCAACAGCAAGCTTTACAGCAGGCATTGCAGCGACAACAACAGCAAGTTATTCAACAGCATATTAAAAATCATCAGGATCAGCAGGAGTTGGTAAGTTTAATAATAATGGATGTACAGCCAACCTCGTATTTGCTTTATCACCTTAAAGTTGAATTTCACTGCCCGGGTTGCTAGTTTGTCCGAAAGGGATATCGCGGCCCCGGCACTCAGGCAACGGAAGGAACACGGGTGGGTTTTAGTCAGTAAAAGTCTGACACGCCCTCCCGCTCCGCCCGGGAGAAGTTATTTGGTATTTTATTTTATTTATTTTCCAACCTCAAAAAAAAAAGTTGAATTTCACTTAGCATGATCAGCTGGGACACATGCCTCCTCTCTTCTCGAGAGGGAGTGGAGTGGGAGTGGGGGGAGTTTACAATGCGGGCCCAGTGCGTGTTGGTAGATGTTACATGTCTTCGAATATTTACCCAACTACGGCGAAGCAAAAAGGAGGTTAACCGACTTCTAAAAGGAGGAGGTTATCAATTCGGATGTTTATATACAGTTTTTTTTTTCTTTTCCTATGGTCATAACTTCGTCATAAAGAAGGATTTGCAAAAAAATTATAAAAAAAAATTGCAAGGGTATACTTCCGAGGTAGTCCCATTATTATCAGGTCAGGATCTGATGATGGAATCCTAGAGAAATCGAGAGAACTCTTCAAATATTATAGGCACACCGCGCACAGCGATTTGAAACTACTCAATAATAAGTATTTCACGGGTTGCGATTCGATTAATTAAGGTTGCCAAGCAGTTTATGCTCGTCACAATGCATATGGAGAAGTGAAGCTGATGGTTAAGTACCAAGAGAATTCCTCAACGATTAACGTCCCTGCATCGGGAGACGCAATATTTTGAAAAAGGTGATGAGCAGTTGACATTAGGCTATTTATTGCACCTTAGATACATTACAAACTGACTCACTAAAAAGCGGGAAATAAAAACTTTTTACAAATTAAAAAACAACCGACTTCCAAAATAACACTACAAAGTGAAAAATAACTAAAATTTCGGAAGTTGGTGGCAAATAACGAAAATACAAAACCAAAGACCCCAAGTTCCGAAATTTAAGCTATATTACAGTCGGTTGTTTTTTTTTTTGTAAAAAGATTTTTTTCGGTAGATCTTTTCGTCATGATTTTTTCATATTAATCCATACAGTAATTTCTCAATATGCAGTAAATACTTTGGCATAAACCCATCTACTTGTACTCGTATAGTGGATTAACATTATTAAGAAGAGTATTATTTTAAAAACATCAATAATAGATCATAGTCAATATACCAAGGTTTTCTTAGAAACGAATACCGGCTTCTATTACTGAAAAATTTGATTTTTTGATTGCAGCTAGTTTATAAAATACTCTGAAGAATTATTGTTTTATGAGCATAAAATTAGTTAACATTTATGTAATTAGTCATTTTCTGAGAACACTGACATCATTATGGCATTAGTCATTGGATTATGTTAAAAATAATGCAGAACACTATGATAAAAACTACTGTTTTCCTCACAGCTGCAGAAGCAATTTCAACAACAACAACAGCATCAACACCAGCATCAACACCAGCAGCAACAGCAGCAACAACAACAGCAGCAGCAACAGCAGCAACAACACCAACAGCAGCAACAAAAGACAGAGTTGATTCAAGTCACGCAACAGGGGGAGCAACAACAGCAGAAGTATTTGCAGGTATTTGTCGATGTAAGATTGTTGATTTGATAAAGATTTGTCATCATTTCATCATCTACTCATCATCACAAGCTCACGTCATTTCTGTTGCGACTGTACCCACTTGGTCGTGATGACATATTAGTCATTTTGTACTTAAATGGAGCTGTTCAAGTTATATCACGGCACCAAGAAATTTCGTGAAAATTTTACAATGCGTTTTGAATTAATTTATTATTTCCAGTTGTCACGACTCAGTGGGAAAAGCTGGAAACGAGAGTCGTCAAAAGATAAAAACCTTGGTCTTTTTTTGTGTTGGGAAAATGGTTAATGTTTGACGCATCATACGAAACCGTGCGTCAATTGTATCTATGTAAATGTACGATATACATAGATAAATAATCATTGCCTATCTTTTTGAGGTATTATAATCGGGATAGTTATATGTTATCGTATATTTATCTGACAGTGTCAATCATCATCTTCTTACGTGCAGCAAAATATGATTTTGTGAACGTAATCTTAGGTCAAGTGTTGCGTTGAGTGCTTACATTCTTTTTGCGCGATCGAATTGCAGCGGAATGCCAGGTACGAAGCGCTTGTCAGTACTTAGTTCGTCCTCGCACACACCAGCGAACCCTGAATGTTTCGTTCTTTGGTTTTAATTTCGCTTAGTAATGTATTATCATCATCATCATTCACAGCCAGAATCTAACCCACTGCTGTAGACGACCTTTTGCTTTCGCCACTTTCATCGGTCCCGTGCTAATCTCATCCACAAATTCGTACTTATAAAATGTTCCGTATGTGCTTGACGTTAGAAATTGCCCCGGTCGCAAGCCGGTTGGCCGGCCGGGGGCACGCAAGCCTGGTATGGTGAATGACAGTCCATGCCATTATTCAGGTACTTCGTAATTTCTTAAAGGAAGCACTGCCACTTAGGTTGTCTGCTTGCGGTCTGTGTTTCTATTTGAAAGTTAGAAAAATAGGAAGCAATAAACAATGCAAGCGAAACTTCCTAACGAAATATTATAAAGTAGTTTTATTGTTTTCTGATTTGTAAAAAGCTTTACTACTTAGGTGTATAAATGCCTCAGATAAAGGATCTGTGGGGTTCCTAAAGGGTGTCTTACGCCATAAGGAAAGTGTGAAGAGTAGTGTTATTCTCTGAACATCACTTCGAAATTCGAACGGTGTCTCGTTGTGAATCCGCGATGATTTACTTTAAAAACAAATGAATTCGCTTTCGAATTGCGTACGCTCACTTGAGTGAGGTTCCAAGTGAACTTTATGGAATAGCATTCGAGTTCAAGTGTAATTCCACCTAATGAGGTGGAATTACAGCTCAGCTCACTTCAAGCTCACTTCACCTAAGTTTTCACGGTGAGATTTTAACAGAATAGACAGGCAGATCGGAAAATGACAAATGAATTCGGGCCGTCAGTAGCACCCGAGTCTCCGTGGAGCAACCTAATCAGATCACGAATCCCTTTGGCAGCCACTTATTTCATATTTTAACGGTACTTAGGTGGGTCATGTTCAGCAGTGGAATCAACTGGCTGATAGCTATTCAGCTAATGCGAGGTTAGTTAAAACTATATTCAGGGAGTTCAGGGACTGCACGCAGAGGAATACCGGCTCTGCATCGCTTTGAGTGTTTTTTTTTTGGTATTTAGCCGGTGCAGTTCAACGTACCAGGCATTGGCGAGATCAACCTGAGCTTTCTGGCGTCACCACAGAGTAACGTCAACCTGCTCTTTGACAAGAACCAGAAGACGATGAGCGGAGAGATCAAGCAGCAACAAGTAAGTCTCTTCTTGATTTACAAACAAGTTTTGCGCCCCTTTAAAATAGTCTGTAAAATATTGAAGAAACGAGGTCAATGTTACTGAAAAAGTAAAGGAGGCACATAGATTCAAGCGACCCGTTCAATAAAAGCCATATTTTGGGAGGCGCTAAACTTGTTCTCTTCGTTCTGAACTACGACAATGAAAGTGTAGAAGCCTAGGAGTCTGTTGGCGAAATACAAGGTGACTTAGACCCAGTGGATAGTTTTAAGCTGTGGATGATATTTGATGATTTATTACAATATTTATTTTTTGGTGTAAATCTCTTCTATCGGATGATGAATTTTATCGTTTCATATAATTGAAATACAACGCGCGTACGTTCATTTTATATCACGAAACTTTATTTAAAGGTCGAACTGAGAGAGTTCAAACTCACTTAGGGGCCATTCATTTATTACGTAAGACTGTTTTCGCTAGTTTTTGACCCCCTCCCCACCTATTATAAGAAAAAATAAGAATAGGCCGACCCCTATTGCGTAAGAATCTAAAGGAAAAAATTAATACACGTTTGGTTTTTTTTAATATTTATTTTTCAACATATTTTTTTTTATAAATGTTTATTTGTAGGTACTAGAAAGGTACTAATATTTTTTATTTTTTGGTATTTACTATTTAGTAATAAACGTTCGTTTTAATCATTCATCTTTACAAAAATAAGATTTTCAGTCCAGGGGCTCAAAACCCACTCGGAAAGTGGATCTGCCACTGGAACATCTCTAATAATAGGTGTTGCTTCTACGTAGTTACCTATGTACGCATCCGAGCGAACCTCGGCACTCGCGCAGTTGCCCGTGCTTTTTCAAAGTATAATTTTTAACTTTGCTAATTTTTGTGATCTTACGTAAGAACTATCGAGACTCCTAAAAAAACCTTTTTTTTAAAAGCTTTTATTCAAATGCTATAAAAAGAAAAAGAAAAAAAATCTTTTAAAATTTTAACTATCAACTAATAACGTCATTAAAATAATTAAATTAAATAGGTACACAATATAAATGATCGTAAAAGCTTGTCGCGCGATTTACTTGTGTAAATAAACTAGTACCTATTTAATTGAGTAATTTAAACTGCAAAGTTTTTTTATTTTTTATATTCGAGATTGTGGGTTCAAATCCGGGCAAGTACCAATGTGACTTTTTCAATTCATATGTACTTTCTGAGTTTATCTTAGACATTACTGACATCTGTGGAGGAAAACATCGTGAGGAAATCTGGACTTATGTTAATATAAGTCTGAAATCGCCAACCCGTCTTGAGCAAGCGTGGTGATCAATGCTCGTGCCTTCTCTGTATGAGAAGAGGCCTTTGCCCTGCAGTGGGACAGTAACAGGCTGGTATTATTATTATTCATATTAGTTTAATGAAATACTTATAGGAGTTATAGGTACTTACGCAAACCTCGCGACAAGCTTTTATGATCATATAAATTGTGTATAATGAGGTTATAAGTTGATAGTTAAAATATTAAAAGAAAATTTTCTTTTTTTCTTTTTGAGCATTTTAATAAAAGCTGTTTTTTTAAAGGTTTTTTTGATTTTAATTTATTTTTACTTTTTAGTTATTAACCTGCATTTTTATTCTCAGCGAATCCTTTCATTTAATACCCATACTACAGGAAAGCATAAAAAACTTCAAAAGTCCGCCATATTGGATTAAGAGTGATGTCAGAATATTTTTCGAGTTACTCTCAACAATCCCTGTCATTTGATACCCATATTGTAGAAATGCAATAAAAATAACTATTCCGCCATTTTGGATTGTCCGCCATATTGGATTTAGAATGACGTCACACAGCTTATCGTGTATTGTCATCCAAACTAAAAGTGTATACAAAATTTCAGCTCAATCGGTTGAAGATATCTGCTTCAAAATTGAGTAGCAAGATTCCACCAGAACAAACATACATACATACATTGCAAGTTAGATAAAAGCTTTAAAAATAAGACATGGTCGAGTCCCCTCCCCCCCTAAATCGTCTTACGTAATAAACGAATGGCCCCTTAGGTTACTTCCTCATTATTAAATGCCAATCGTGGGTAGATTTATCAGAAACCTTCCAATAAGAAATAAACAAGAATTGTGCGAAATAGAAAATAATTACATTTATTATTTTCAAAGCTAGCTTCATTAAAGTTCATATCAGTTATTTTTTACCATTGCTCTTCGAAAATAGATTGGAATTATTAATTACGGCGCGGAAATTCCCAAAAAAAAAGACATAGTCATATCTGCCTGAGTGTACTTTCGCACGAGTGCAATCAATAGATCATAATAATAATAATCACCCCACCGCCCGCCGTATCTCTACGTGGACGTCGTGGTGGGGCTTGCGCGCTCCAAACTCTGGGTCTGTGCCGGTAGAGTTTACTTTGCCGGAACAGGTCTAGGATGAGGGGCCAGACCAAGAGAGATACAGAAACCCGCAGGGCAGCATGTGGCGAGCTGTTGGGCAGTAGCGACCCCACGGACCCTATCTCCCGGGAGAAATCTTGTTCCTCATCTCTGGCTTGCCTTTATTGGCCGGCTGGAGTGAACACTGACGAGGAACAGAGCTCCTACCTCATTATTGCCTTAACTGGCCGGCTTGAGTGGAGATTCACAAGAGCAAACGTGCTCGGAGGAAGGAATTATTCCAGTAAGTGCTCGTAGGGATCTTGACCATCTTCCGGGCTCTGGGATTGTTCTGAAAGCCGTGGAATACCTCTCCACTCCTCAAGCACCTCAGAACATGTTGCCCCCTTGCCGCTACGTCACTATGTGCTAGCGACAGTTTTCGGGGGCCCATTATTGAGTGTGCAAGTCACCCTCTGACATTTTTCCGTGTAAGTAAGTACATATACAACATTGATCAGGCAGGGGCCATAGTCCTTTCATAGTTCCAGGTCTCCAGTCAACTTAAGCCAACCAAACCCATAGTCCAATATCTTTGTTTCCATATCCTGCAATAGTCCTACACCAATCGGGGGTTGTCCTTGGGTGCACTTGCATAGTGCATACAGGGATAATCGTCGGTTGGTGCCTCATTTCATTAAAACGCCTAACGGGCCTCTGCGAGTTGGCTTCGGCCCCTCGCCTTCCAAAGGTCCGGGTCCCGAGAAACGTAAATGAGAAAAATAATAATCATAATCATTTGGGCCCTATCAGAATACCAGCGCTGCGGTATTTATTTTTAAATATCGCCGCATTATGCTGAGATAGTGCGCAGGTCGTTACTATGTTTGTATTTTTTTATTTTTTATTATTATTTACTGTTTGTATTTCCTGTGCGTGTCCCAAATAAAATATTTTTCTTTCTTTCTTCTTCTTTATTTATTAATTTGCGAATATGGGTATAAAAGAAAAGGTCATATACAAACAATAGTGTTCATTAGCCATATCCACTTACCTTACCTTTACGAAGCGGTCGATACTTGGTCTAGAAATAGTAACGAACATTCATTGTTGAAAAATTTATAAACCTTTAATGATACTGCCAACTCGGGGGCTCTACAACAGGTATACAGAGTGACTCTTACAAAAAAATAAAAACATTTTCATTTATTATTTGCATAAATAAAGTTCTACATTTTGTCGGCGTGCAAGTTACACGCAGAAAATAAAAGCTGAAAGAAAGCATATAAGAAGCTGAAAGAAAGCAAGGTCTAATTATGGGAAAAAAAATAAAAAGACATCAAACTTGAAAAAAAAACATGTCAAACAAAATTAAATCCTTAGCTTTTCTGTCTTGTAGTTTAGAACTTACCAATATTGGCGAGAAAAATAAAATGCACCCTGTATACTCGTTTATGTTACAAACTACAGTGGTGCATCGATAAAATTGTGGTCAGTCGTCAGTCGTCATCGAGGTCCTTTGTTGTTCATAGGTTCGCGAGTTAACTACGTGTCAGCCTAATTGGTGCCCTAGCCCTGTAAAATTAAAGTGATAACGATACGTCACTTATCTTGAATTTAATTTACATTTCCCGCGGTTTCGTTCTTGTAGTTCAAATTACCTGATAACTTTGGGGCGTAAGTGCGATCTTAACTTATAAACTAATTCACCATCAACGGATTGGTCTGTGCGACGATTAACCTTCGGAACTGTTTCGTAGCAACCAGCCAGTGCGGCTTATTGGTGATTCGCCCGAATTTACTAATTTATTCGACACTTTTAAATAATATTATTTTGTCTTGAGGCGATTCGCACGAAGTTAATTTATTGTAGACGAATCGATAACTCCAGAAATCGATACGCCTACAAATTAAAAAATATCGGGCGAATCACCAATTAGCCGCCAGTACAATGGGCGTAACGTCGATCTCAATGTTCTGGATTCATCGAAAAAATAATGTACGTATTGATGCCTAGTACTAAGTAGATGAAGATAGTTCCAAAGACAAACGTTCTAGAGAGTCACTTCTGTTTCCCGAGAAATTCGGCGATTTCAGTGTCTCTCTTTATTAAAGTAAACGTTTATTAGAAAAATATAAAACAACTAGCTTTTGACCGCGGCTTCGCCTGCGGCTTCGCCTGCGGCTTTACCTGGGGGGTACTAAGTAGCAATGGCATTTTGACAGTTCAAAAACATTCACTGCGTTATTAAGTTTTTGAGCATACAAATTTTTCGGCCATAATATGAAGTAATGGATAAGCTATGCGGGGTTAGTTTTCAATGACCGGCCAAATTTTCACAGGGTGTTCTACCCATGAATATGAACAAGTTTCACTATGGAACCAACTCTGAAATCACGAAAAAAATATCAGCTGTTTCACACAAAAGTTCAATACCTACTAGACCAAAATGTATGAAACAGCTGATATTTTTTTCGTGATTTCAGAGTTGGTTCCATAGTGAAAGTTGTTCATATTCATGGGTAGAACACCCTGTGAAAATTTGGCTGGTCATTGAAAACTAACCCGGCATAGATAATATCCTTCAAAATCGATGAGATTGTGATAGATAGTGTGTTAGGGTGCAGGCTCATATGCATCGCTATAAGGAGCGATTTCTTACGAAAAAAAAATCTGTACCAATTTGCTGACGTTGAGTGCTGTTCTGGGAGACAGTTAATTCGAAGAGACGCGTAGAAAGGCTACATAACTGGCCATCTAATCTTCCTTTGTTAATATTCAAAGCAAACTGTAAAGAGTGTCAACTACAGGAATTAAAATTTTGAAGATAGGTATATCCGATACAGCTTTATGAATTCGCGGAATAAATAATTATAGTTTCCCGAATTCTGTAACTGGTGTATTAATTGGGCACACATTTGATAAGCTTTTTGAACGTTTTTATTGAATGCTTGTAATAGAATGTGGTACTTAAGTCGATTTTCACCCACTTTGCTTTTAATAATGAATGTCGTTATTAAATTTACTGGAAACCATAAAAACAAGCTACTAATGGCAGCTAAGTAGTAATTCTATCGAGTTTGGACTGAACTCATTTGTTTTACGTAAGAACTCCTCATATTACATACATCATGGTGATTTTTTGATTCCCTGACTCCAGGGCTAAAAAGACCCAAATTAACTTTTTCGAGGGTCTTCTCCATAACTCACAGTTTCCGTTTCCTTAAATCCCATATCAAAAATCACCCTCTATTTTCTTATCATACATGTATTCTCTTTTTATCTATTAATTAAAAGTAATTAGTAATCAATAAAAAAAAAAATCTAACACTGTAAAGCTGCGTGCTGCGTCTTAGGGACACTCGGTAAGTAGTGCAGGCAGTGCGAATGCGCGCTCGACATGGGACGTGTCTCACTTCGCCACTCGAATTTTATTTTTCGCCGCGAGCGCGGTGTTCGCCGCTGCCGTACGTAACACTTCATTATAATCAGGGACTATATTGGTTAGCCATTGAAAGGGTTTTCGATAGGGTTTTCTAAGCAGTTAGTTAAAAACCC
The DNA here is from genome assembly GCA_916701695.1 of Agrochola macilenta. Classification (NCBI taxonomy): domain Eukaryota; kingdom Metazoa; phylum Arthropoda; class Insecta; order Lepidoptera; family Noctuidae; genus Agrochola; species Agrochola macilenta. The sequence continues at coordinate 13,027,248 of OU753552.1, read as the reverse complement.
ATACGATGTGGGTAACCCTTTAGAACGGCTTAATTTAAGCCATTCAAATTTTGGTTACCCATTGAAAGGGTTTTCGATAGGGTTTTTCTAAGCAGTTAGTTAAAAACCCATACGATGTGGGTAACCCTTTTGAACGGCTTAAATTAAGCCATTCAAAAGGGTTATACTTTCAACTCTTTAAACGATAATAGCGTAATATTCCGACTCGCAGCAATGTAATATGTTCTCTCGATGATGGGCATAGGTTGCAAAATGGAATAGCACGCGTTAACCGGCCGCGGCGGCGCCTTTGTGCTTACTTACCGAGCGGCTTCTAAACAGGGATCTTTGATCATTATTGCATGTAAAATGGAGTTCATTTTAGCTTTGCTGGCCGGATATTTAAATTACGTATTATTATAATTTTTTCATGTCCGTACTTGTTTATTACTTTATTTGTAGGCATTTGCAGGGACCGTACAATTGTAATTCTTGCTGTTTGATTTTTTGAATCCGAATATCTTTTGCGATATTATTAGTCAGTGCGAATTTCAGAATTTTGAACAATCTATAAAGTGCCTAGGGTTTCTCATTTCCCGACTTTTTTTTGTTCCCGGATACCGAGACTTCTCGAGCACCATTTCCCGGGAATTCCCGAGAAGTCAGGAATTTGATTAACCTCAATAATAATGAATGAAAAAGGTTTAAAAATAAAATACACATTTTCGTAATCAACAATATGTTCATTTTAATCAGTCTTCGTCAATTAACTAAAAATATGCCTTCTTAATTTCCGTTATAATCACAGAGTTTTAAAACTAGAATAAAATATAAGTAAAATCTTTAAAATTAACAAAATATCAATCACAGAATTTTTTAATAATTAGCTGTTACTGACAAATATGATCACTTTGATATATACCTAATGTAAAAGTCAAAATGTTTCATTAAAATAAATAATGATTTTTATGATATACCTATATAAAACTTTTGTAATAATAACTAACGACATTTAAATCATTCTTTTGATAATCATCTCCGTTACATACATAACATAACAAATTAGAGCATCAATTTTCTGTTAACAGCAGCTCTGACAAATTCGCTAGCAGGTTCTATGAAAATAAGATTTAAAAAATACCAAAGCATTAATTGATTTGTCTGATTGACGGTTCTTAATCTTTGTAACGATGTAACCAGATATAGAGAATACTCGTTCATTTTCAGTTGACGTAGGCTTCACAGTCATAACGACATTATATAAATTTTCTAGATTTGGCGTTCGTTTTCCGGTAGATTCAAACAAATGAAATTCTTTTTTTATCGGGCTTTAACTGTTAATTAACTGGGCTTCAATAAATGTTTGCGAGTGACTGACTGAACTAAACAAACAGAGAGATCACGGGGTGGGGCGGGCGGGAGGTGGGTGCATTATTGGGTAGTAAAAGGATGCAAAAAGGGAGAGGAGATAGAGGATACAATTTTTGTTAATGATGTTAATTCCTGTGTTACTTAAACACAGGAATTAACATCAAATGTCTACTTTTTGTTTTTTTTTATTTCTCGACTTCCCGGGTACTCGACCCTTTTTTTCCCGTCTCGACTAAGGCCAAATTTCCCGGGAATTCCCGCGTCGAGACTTCCCGATGAGAAACCCTAAAAGTGCCTAAACCAAAACGAGATGCTGTACATCGCTATTATTAATACATCTTCTATCTATCTATACATATAAAATGCTTTGTCCGGAATGACTGACTGACGGATCAACGCACAGCCTAAACCGCTGATCGTAGAGCAGGTCTCTACGATCAGCGGTTTAGGCTGTGCGTGTTGGAGGGTGTGTTCTTTGTATGACGTAGGCATCCGATAAGAAAGGATTTTTCGAAATTCTACCCCTAAGGGGGTGAAAAAGGTGGGCAAAGTTTGTATGGGACAACGTGATTCCTTGGTCCAATCTACTTCAAATTTTGCATAAACATTCTTTAACAGAATTCATGGAAGACCTGTTTCGTATTTTATTGAAATTCATCTCCTAACGGGGTTTAATAGGGGTAGAAAGTTATTTTAGGAGTGATTTGCTTCGAAGTTGATATCAATACTCCTTAGTGCTTTTGATTTAAATTAAATTTTACTTTGACACATGTTTGAAAAGTCAATCCGATTTTATTCAAAAAAGGTTGAACTCACATAAAGGCTTGGTGCTTGCAATGCAAATATTCTTTAAAATTGGAACGTCTCGAAAGTCACCCTAATTAGTACTATATATATTAGTACAAGACAATAATTGTCAGAAACTCAGGGCACACCACCTTACTGTGTAGGCATCTAAAATGTAGGTAGCATGTGTTTCGTCTACAAGTCTACGATGTCTAGTGAAATAAGGGCAATGTGCGCCAGCGATGGTGGATGGTGCGTGGTGCTTGCTCCACCCCACCCACCACCTACTTAGCACTAGTTTATTGAATAACCATATGGTAACCCTATCAAAACCCTTATGTTATATAGGTTATCAAAATTAATGGGTAACCCTTTCATTGGGTTTCAAGTATAGAACCCATTCTATGGGTTATCATGTAACCTTTTCACTGGGTTTCAATTAGAAAACCCATTCAATGGGTTATCCATATTGAAGAGATAACCCTTTTACCGGGTTTTAAGCATAGAACCCATTCAAAGGGTTACATTATGATAAAGGTAACCTCATAAACGGCTTACCCCATCGAAAAGCTTAACTCTTATCCGGGGTTGTACGGTCCCTGATTATAATGCGTTCTAAAAAACAAGATTTACGAAAGAAATCCTCGCGTTTCTGGAACTCCACCTGGACGTCTGTCGTGGCTAAGGTCAGTGTGATGCAGATCTGTGAGATAAGATCATTTATTTTCCAACAGAACTCTAACTGCAACCGTCAACCATGATGGTAGCAGTGTGTTATCGTCCATCAGGACGACATAAATCGAATATATGTCTAAAACCAATAGTTATCCACTTTCTAAGTCGTGAAGCGGTCGCCCAGTGTTTTGCTGGCATTAAGGCGGAAACTTTGATGACAATACGAGGGCTGCACTAAAAGTATCGAGAATGGAATATTTCCACTGTTCCTGTCATATTAAAATCTTTTTAATTGAAAACTCCTTGGTTTTAAAAATCGAATACCATTTATTTATTTAAAAAAAGATTCTCGGTCTTGTCACAAGGTTTTGTCAAACTTGTTAAGTCGTTGAGAAAATGGAATTGACTCGAGAAAATTCAAGAGCGATGATTTATTATGACTTTCGAAGTGGTTTAACACAAAACAGTGTGTTGACCGGATGATTTCTGCATTTGGTGATGAAGCCCCATCCAAAACCACAATTTATCGCTGGTTTGCTGAATTTCAACGTGGACGTGTCAAGCTCAGTGATGATCCCCGTCAAGGTCGTCCAAAAACTGCAGTCACCCAAGAAAACGTTGATGCTGTGCGTAAGCTGATTGAGGAAGATCGACATGTGACATACCGCGAAATTCAGGCAACTTTAGACATTGGCATGAGTAAAATACAAATAATCTTGCATGAACAATTAGGTGTAAAAAAGTTGTTTTCCCGATGGATACCGCATTCGCTCTGTGAAGAGCAAAAAGCGGCTCGCGTTACTTGGTGCGTCAGAACTCTTGAAAGATTCCACGCAGGATCCTCAAAATGCTGTATACAACATCGTATCAGGTGACGAATCTTGGATATACGCGTACGAACCCGAAACAAAAAACCAGTCACGAGTTTGGGTGTTCGAAAATGAGTTAAAGCCAACAAAAATTGTTCGTTCACGGAGTGTTGCAAAAAAAATGGTGGCCACGTTTGTCTCCAAAACCGGCCATGTTACGACTATTCCTCTTGAGGGACAAAGAACGGTTAATGCAGAATGGTATGCTAGCATTTGTTTGCCACAGCCACAGGTCGTTTCTGAACTCCGTAAAGAGAACTGCAACCGCCGCATCATCCTCCATCACGACAATGCGAGTTCTCACACCGCGCACAGAACAAAAGAGTTTTTAGAGCAAGAACACATAGAATTATTAGACCATCCGCCGTACAGCCCCGACCTAAGCCTAATGATTTCTATACTTTTCCTAAAATAAAGAATAAATTGCGTGGACAGAGATTTTCATCACCTGAAGAAGCTGCGGACGCCTACAAAACAGCAATTTTGGAGACCCCAACTTCCGAATGGAATGGTTGTTTCAATGATTGGTTCCATCGTATGGAAAAATGTGTCAAATTTCGCGGAGAATACTTCGAAAAGCAATAAATACATTTTTAAATAGTAATGTTGTGTCACTTCCTTGATTCCCGAAATTTTCAGTGCCGCCCTCTTAAACACCTTTGAAGACACTTAAAATAAGGGGAAGCCAAGATATCAACATATGATGCAGCCGCTAAAAATATGGATTTACAGAATTCTAAAGTTATTGGAATGATCAATAACTGTTGCCCTAAAATGTCATGATTTAATTAAATAGTAATTCAATAGGGCCATTCGAAATTTGCGAGTTCTATTGAAGATTTTAAATGAATTTACAGCATTATAATCATTGGACCAATGAAAATATCATGTCGGATGTCGAAGGGGTGGGTAAAAAAAAGCTAGTATGATATATGATTTTATTATAAATATCCTGAATTAATGAAATCCCTTAGGATAACAGAGAATGAAAATTGCGTAAAAATGAATAACCTATGCATTATTGCGAAAAACATTTATTCTGGGGCTCATATTTTAAATTTTAAACAACATGAATTTAGCCTATAATTTAAATTTAAAAAGTATGTTGACAACTCTTGCAACTTACATATTGTTTGTTGGGAGAAACATCGAGGATTTCTCCAATCTCGCATATAGGGCAGGGATCGATGAATTTTAATCTTGAATGTATAATCAATTAAACACTTACCAGAACACCCTGAATACTTGAGAATGTTATGAGTTTGTGACGGTTCAAATTCAACTACATAAGTTGAGTTCAAATAAAAAAATTTAAATAAACTTTTATGGGCACTAGTCGGTTCCTATGGAGGAGAGCCGGCAAGAAACTCCACGGATAAGGATGATGTGATTATGATGATTCATATACAGAATTATTTGACGACACGGTTGGCGCAGTGGCTGAGCGATCGACTGCTGCGCAACGTGTCGCGGGTTCGATCCCCGCACGGATCAAAACAGCACCTGCCAGGCGTCTGCCTACTTTAAGAGTTGATACCGTACTATAATTTACGGCCGTTCGCAATTCGTCTTAAATGCTTATTCGAATTCCAACGCAGCGACGTCTTCCAAACGCTGTAGTGTGTTTGATTTCCTCACGGTCCTTAGTGGGCCTTTGTAGGGAACGCCGCGCGCCGCAGACGGCTGATGTTTAAGGAACCTGCCACGATAACTTTCTACCACGTAGAAGTCTACGTGGTAGAAAATTATCGTATAGATTTAAAAAGGAAAATTTTAAATTGATAAAAAATATGCCTAAGCATAATCGTGAAGAATGACAAGTAATGCTCATCCATTTGCGCACACAGATAGTAGACGGTCAAACGCAAGTGGTCCAGCAACAGATGAGCATGGCCCAGCACGAGCCCTCGCAGCAGCACCACCAGACGGTCACCGTCGTGTCTTCGATGCCCAGCAGCATGTCACATCAGGTAAACTTCGCTCTCTTAGTGCTCATATACGAGCGGCACCTTGCCAACGGTAGAGGCAACTGCAGCCGTCGACACTGGTCGGCGGCAGCCGTAGATGCGTCCAACTGCAGCCATCGACGCCTGGGCGGCTGCCGCTGGCAAACATGCCGCTTGTGTATATGATCACTTACGGTGAGTTGCACCAAAGGGGGTAGGTATTGTTTCCGTCAAAGTAATTTTAACACTAGAATTTAACTACCTACTGTAGCACCATCATGTAAGATTTAAAGTTAACAGGGTGACAAGTGCCAAGACGTGTTATTTCCCCTATGGTATCTTTTTTTTTACAACGGCAGCGCTTCAAGCTTGCTGTCACTGTCACGCTTTCAAAATTTAACAAGTTCAAAGTTTGGCGGGATTATTCATTATAAGCGTGGTGTTTTTTTACAGAATAATTTGGTGAATTTTGTAAAATATTTTATGTAAACACTAGCTTTTGCCCGCGGTTTCGCCCGCGTGGATGTCGGAAAATATCCCACAGGACCGTGCTACCGGGATTCAGAGTGTCCTATGTCCTAACCTAGGTCATGGCCTATCCGTATGCCTTTCATCTAAATCCGTTCAGCCGTTACGGCATGAAATGGTAACAGGCAGATAATAAAGCTGTTTTTTTTTTCGGAAGAAGGTTGTTTTTTTTTTTTTGTAAAAAGTTTATATTTTTTACATTTTTTCGTTGTGGTACCTACCCCACACAAATTCGAATACCACTACCTGCTATGTAAATAACAGTCACAGGAAGTTATCATCCATATATACTAAGTGGAAAAAATACGTATTATTGAAAGTTACTCAAAAACTATCGAAGCAAAGTTAATAAAATTTATATGGGACCATTCCGGGAGCATACCCTTTCATACAAAAAAAGAATTTTCAAAATCGGTCTACAATTGACGGAGAAATTAACAGACATACATTAAAAAAAAAACATACATACACGTCGGACATATAACCTCCTCCTTTTTGGAAGTCGGTTAAAAAAACCAATATTACATGTGAATTTTAAAATCATCCCCTATTTTACCCCCTTACGGCATAATTTTTAAAAACCGCTGTATACGTAATTCTTTATTTGTTACTAAAAGCATAAATTTAAATTTTTATAGCCCTATGAAATTATAGGTTTCCCATACAAACTTTCATCCCCTATATCTCCCCCCTTGGGGTTATTTTAGAGACTAACTATGACTACATTTCCAATTCCTTAATGTCTTAAAAGAAGTCACAAAAAAAAACAATATTACATGTGAATTTTAAAATCACCCCTATTTGCCCCCTTTTTTTTTTTTTTTTTTTTGGGAAATCATCTCATGACTCCTCCCGCTCTGGGCGGAGCGAGAGGGTGTGTCAGACTTTTACTGACTAAAACCCACCCGTGTTCCTTCCGTTGCCTGTGTGCCGGTGCCGCGATATCCCTTTCAGACAAACCCGCAACCCCTAGTTTAGCCCCTTACGGCATAATTTTTGAAAACCGCTGTATACGTAATTCTTTATTTGTTACCAAAAGCATAAATTTTAATTTAAAAGCATAAATTTAAATTTTCATAGCCCTATCTTAAGAAATGATAGGTTTCCCATACAAACTTTCATCCCCTATATCTTCCCCCTTGGGGTTATTTTTGAGACAAAAAGTAGCCTATGTCCTTCTTTGGGATGCCATCTATCTCCTTGCCAAATTTGATCGAAATCCGTTCTGTGGTTTAGGCGTGAAAAGGTAACACACAACAGGTCTTTCGAATTTATAATATTAGTATGGATAGTATGGATATGGAGAATCCAAAATGTATAACATTATAAGTTTTTTTTTTCTCTGCTGGATTCAAAATCGGCGTTAGTTCTTACTGTACAGACGTATGTGAATTACCCTATCCTACTAATATTATAAACGCGAAAGTTTGTATGTATGTATGTGTGGATGTTTGTTACTCTTTCACGCAAAAACTACTGAACGGATTTGGATAAAATTTGGCACACAGATAGTTTATAACCTGGATTAACACATAGGATACTTTTTATCCCGATATTCCCACGGGATCGAGACATATGGGGGTGAAACCGCGGGGCACTGCTAGTTTTATATAAAACTACTTAAAAATACACTGAGTGAACTTCCTATTATTTAAAACTATAATCTGTCCACATTCTGATGTTTAGATAATAAATATAATATATTATAATTCTGATATTATATTATTAGTTTATTAATAAGATACCTAGAGGAAGAAGTGTTAATTTTAGCAAGGTAGAAGTTACTTATAGAAAAATACAAGCAAATTTTGATGTGCAAAAAACAGACCGGACTAGTATAAAAACAAAAAGTATGTAAGCATGGTAAAATATTGAAAGGGGACTTTATGCCACATTCCAAAAATTCATTCTAATTCCATTTTTGAAATCGAACAATGCAAGGGCGATAAACTTTTCTCTTCATATCTGGCAAATCGGATTAGTATCACTATCATCGCTGTAGGCGCGATTCTCGTAGTAAGTCGCGAAACGGTGCAGGACCGAAACTTGCACAAGTTGATAAGATACTGGCTGAGTCGGACAACCAAGCTCAAGTTCACTAACCTTTAAAGGCTGGCCGCACATTGGCTACTATTGCGTGAGCAACTACTTGCTTTACTCGATTTTGTTTTTTTTTGCTGTCCAAGTTGCTTGCAGAACCCTTCGCTCTATTGATACAGAGCTGTGTTATATCGATCTAGTAATTGACGCAGCTGCGATCGTATTCCGAGAGGAATCAGTTTTGTGGATGCGGTCGCCCTAGCCGAGCGACAAGAGAATGGCTCGCGCAACCGCCCGCTCGCCCGGACAAGGGGTTGGTCGCCTATGCGATAAATAGGACGCGCCAGCTTTGCTCACGCAGTACCTGCTAATATGCTGCCAGCTTTACAATCTTCCTCTGCCCTTGCTCTAGCTTGCAGTGGATGTGAGGCTTAGGTACTCCCAAACAGGTTCGTGTTCCTGCATCCAATCGAATTATTGTCAATTCGCAAACAATATTCACGAGCGCACAATAGATCGAATATCTGTTAACTAGCAGCAAAAAGGCAAGTAGGATAGAGTTAGGAAATTGGTGTGAGTCTTGTCATACTTACAATATTTAAAGTTGCAATGGCACGCCTAACGTTGTTGTTCAATATTCTCGACGAGGCAGACCGTATGGATATACTTGCGAAAAGGAAAAGGCGGATAAAGAGTCATTACAACATCCGGGGAATGAATGTGGAATGTGAAAAATTTGAAATTAAGGTAGAAGAAATAACTCCGCACACGAAGAATCCAAGCGAGGTGAGTTACCATGTCTACGATTTTAGATGTTTCGACACATTTGATGTGCGTGAGTCCACGATGTGCTTTTGAAATGCCAACGTACTGACATGCATTTGACATTTGATTTGACAGTTCATAGTTTATCTAAATAATAGGTACAGTCACAGCCAAGATAGATTCGTCAGTTTTAGGCTTGTTTGTCTGCTTATTGCACGATAGTCTCTGACAATTAAGAGCGATTATTCCGAAGGTGGGCAACGTCGCAAATAGATGTCAAATATTTCACTGTTTTGATTAATTTGGCAATATTTCTGTGTTGAAATAAGAAATGTGGCTAACTAGCGAACTAGAATATTGATTATGAAATGCAATAATGAATATCGTAACACTGAATGTTTTGGTTTTAGATGTAACAAAACTATTTGAAAACTTTCCAAATGCGTTTTTTACACTTAAAATGGGTACAACATCAAATTCAATGTTATAATTGCAATTCATTAATTATTAATATTCTAGTTCGCTAGTTAGCCAGATTTCTTATTTCTATTCAGAAATATTGCCAAATTAATCATATTGTCAATATTGATAAAAGAATCAAAACGGTAAATATTTGACAGTTATTTGCGACGTTGCCAACTTTTAGGTTAAACCCTCTTAAATATTAAAGAAAATTGATTTATGTTTATGTGGCTTTTATATGTTTATTGGCTAATAGGCCACTAAAAAAGTTTTAGGTTGACGTCATTGATATGCTATGATATTTGTTATCAAGTTATTTAAGTACAGTTTTCTATGCAATAGTCTGCTCAGTGCCGTAGCTTCGGAAGGTAATAAGTTTCCTTTTTTTTTTTTTTTTTGAAGATGGGAAATCATCAAATGACTTCTCCCGCTCTGGGCGGAGCGAGAGGGCGTGTCAGACTTTTACTGACTAAAACCCACCCGTGTTCTGTGTGCCGGGGCCGCGGTATTATGTGTGCTGACTTGATAATCGAAAGAATTTGAAAACTGACGAAGTTATAAAAGACTTGACTGTACAAGTTGTTCTTAATGTTTATGGTCAATAAACCGTTTGTATCTTATAAGTACGAAAATGCTAGAATATAAAGAAGTCGGTTAAAACAATATCCAACCAATAAATAGAATCTAACCATGGACTGTTAGCACTTGATTGTAACGTAATCAGCCGGAAACAGAAACGAAAATGATAACACTGGATTGTAAGTCGAGCTTGGTTTCGTTTCAAATTGACTCAGGAGTATTCTTGATCGAGTTATCATCGAATGCAAGTTTAGGTTGTTAAAATGTCCCAGTTTTGTAGTATTTCAATAAGAAAAAAATCCAGCCAGGTGCGTGTCGGACCACGCACAATGAAGGGTTCCGTAGTTTGGATGAATTTATCTCAAAAACAAACTTAACATTGTAATTGAAAAACATGTTCTCCCATAAATTCCAACTGCAAATGTAAGTTGGTCGACTATTACTCGTTAAGCCTACTGATAGTTTTCCTTTTAACTTAGTTATACAAATACAGGGTTATTGGTTATACATTAACAACCTCATAAGGCGTCATTATACTTATCATTATGAACAACTATGGGACTAAATTAGAAGACGTGAAAAAAAAACTGCTTCTTACATTAATTTTTGCATAACTCGTCAAAATGTCGAGAACATCAGATTTTTTTTATGATTTCAGGTTTGTTCCCATAGTAAAGGTTGTTCATAATGATGAGTACAATGACCCCCTTAAGAGGTTGTTAGTGTTTTATCAATAACCCTGTTTAAAAACTCACGGCAGTAGGCCGTGAATTTTTTCACATATCCAAAAATAACCATTTATAATTAATAATTCAAATCATTTATTCAAGTAACATAGACTCATAATAACAATATAAGTACGCATAACATTTACAAGTAAAATTAAGATTAAAAAAAAAAAAAACTAATTTCATTAAAAAAATCGTATTTAAATTTAAAAAGCAATTTATTATTTAGCTGGCAGGGGGACACAAACAAAAAATTGCACTTTAAAGCTTAATATTTCACAAACGGATCCCTGAATCGACAATTGGTTTTGAAACCCACCCCGCCCCTATTTTTGAACGGCCTACCCAACTACACCCCACATATTGAGGAAAACGAGAAATAAAAATCATCCCCACTTTAAGTGTAGGGGAAGTAAAAGTATTTTTTTGGTTAATATGTATACCCATGCCAAATAACAGTTTTCTATTACCTTAGTACTAGAAAACTGTTATTTGTTGTTTTTGTGTCCGCGGCTTAGCTCAGAGACTCGGACGGACATGACGAAACTAGAAGGATGACTACGGAACCCTAAATAAGATATTGGATAATACAACATACTCTTACATATAACAGCTGTTTGATGGTGTTTGAGGCATTGGTCTACTGGTATGTAACCGAACAGCTGTTGTGTTTTTACTTACCCGACTGCAAAGGATTGTATCTATGTTTTTCTATATTTCAGAGTTGGATCCATAGTAAAAGGCGTACGTTCATATTCATGAGTACTGCCACCCCTCAAAATATTTGACACTGTTGTTGTCAGACGTTATTCAGGGTCTTTTGTAATTTTTTGGAGAAATATCACACACGTAATGGCTATACGTCACAGTTAGTGTTTTTAACCGACTTCCGAAAAGGAGGAGGTTCTATGTTCGTAGCGTATGTACTAATATATTGGGTATTATTTTTTAATTAACCACCTATTTCTCCGTCAATTGTGGACCGATTTTTATTTTATTTGAAAGGGTATGCTCTCGAGGTGTACCATAACTTTAATTTCGGAAATCAGTGGCAAAAAACGAAAATTCAAAGACACTGACTTCCGAAATCAAGTAATTTTTCACTTTGTAGTGTTTTTTTTTTTTGTAAAAGCTTTTTTACTAACCTATTACCTTAAGTGATGTACTGATGACGTAATTACGAAAAAGCAGAATAACTTCAAGCGAAAAAAGACTGAGACACATAATTGTCATAAATCATCTGCATGTATCCCACACCTGCAAAGACCTGCTAGGACATCAAAACGGAACGAATGTATTTAGCTGCTTAGCTCATTTGTATCGTCTAATTGAATCTATGTCTTGTGTGCGCCAGCCGACATGCGCCCATAGTCTCGTGTATGATGCTCGTTATAAAAATACAATATAATTTTACCAAAAAAGGTACTGTTGATTTTCCTTGAAACTTATCCCAAAAACGTAAACTGTTTTTGGAAAAGCTAATTTGGTGAAGAATACTGTCATGAACTTCAGTAGGTAAAAAATATAATCAAGAATAAGATCTAAATCAAAAGACGACTGCTAAAACTTGATCTTGATATTTTTATTGTAACATTTTCTTGATATTATTTTAATTAATTTGGTGAAGAAGGCAGTATTCTTCACCAAATTAATTAAAATAATATCCGAAAAGTCGAAGAAACTTATCGAGTTTTCTTCACGACTCGCCACAATATCTAAGTTAAATAGACAGTGAATCAATGACGTGGGATGTAGGTGCAGCAGCAACAAGCTGGGGGCGGGATCCAACAACAGGCGGGCAGCATCTCCACCATGCCGCCGCTGCAGAGCTTACCACCGAACACGCAGCATCCTCAGCAGATCAGGTAGAAACTATCCTTCACTTACACTACTTTTAAAAACATTCTTATTTTATATTCTTCTTCCGTGAAATGATAATTTATTTAGTTGTAATAGAAAGCGTTTGTGCGATTTGATTCATAATCGTAAGATCCTTTCTGCAGATATGATTATGTATGAGTTATCCTACCAGCAGAACTTCTAATCTAAATATTTTTTATGAGTTTTTAACAGGGTGTTAGGGGCGAAACTTGAAAGTAAAGTAGAAAAAACTTTGCCCTAAATTTCAAAATTAAGGAAAAAAAAACACTGTATGTAAGAAAATGATAGAACATCATTGGACCTCAATTCCTGCTGAGCCTTCCTCGCCTAACGTGACAGTATAAGGTACAACATGACACATGTCATGTCAAGTATTCAATATTAAACCTGCCTATTTTCCTGAATGTATACCTAGCATCAGGAAAACAGACAGGTTAAGAGCGTTTATGCTAAAAGCTGGCAACGTCGCAAATAACTGTAAAAAATGTACCTATTTTGATTAATTTGGCATTATTACTGTATGGAAATAAGAAATGTGGTTATCTGGCGAACTAGAATATTAATAATGAATTGCTATTATAACATTGAATTTCATGTTGTACCCGTTTTAGGTGTAGAAAAGGCATTTGGAACGGTTCCAAATATTTTTTTTACATCTAAAATTAAATATTCGGTGTTATGATATTAATTATTGCATTTCATAATCAATATTCTAGTTCGCTAGTTAGCCACATTTCTTATTTCCATACAGTAATATTGCCAAATTAATCAAAACAGTGAAATATTTGACAGCTATTTACGACGTTGCCCACTTTCAGAATAAACGCTCTTATAAATATGAAATTAGGATTCCATAACGTACAAAATAGGGTCATGAATATAGCGAAATCAAGTCCACAGATTCTACGCAATCTTTCTTTTAGATATGTATGTAAGTATTTATATGTATAATACCGCGAAATTAATTTGGAAATTGGTAGGAGATTTTGGTGACACAGAATACATCTGTATTCTGTTATCTACTATATGACAATTCAAAAGTGCCTGTAAATGGTTTAATTGAAATAAATGGTTTGAGTTTGAGTTTTGAGTTTATCCCTATAACTTTTTGATCATGCTGTATCAAAAAGTTATAGGGATCCCACCATAAAACGACCTTCACCGAGCTGGATGAAACGTATTTTATATTCAATTAAATATGTCAATAAATACGAGTATATTGCAAATGGGTTGTCTAAAAAATTTCAGTCCAGAATATGATTAATTAACCTTTTTTTTTACATTTCACTGGTTTGGTTAATAGACAAATTCCATACCAATCGAAAGTATGAAGCCCATAGAATATGCATATAATACGTTAGGTTGACTATTTTTTCCCGTCACAACTCTTGGGTAGGCAGGTATAAACAGGTAAATCGATACTAGTAACTTGCACCGGTCTGGTTAATATATTGGTTATATTTATTGACATATTTAATTGAATATAAAATACTTTTCATCCATTAACCAGCTCGGTGAAGGGCGTTTTATAGTGGGATCTTAGACATGTTACGCAGAAGAGTAATAAATAGTAGATCGAGGTCCACTTCACTACGAACATCTTATTAAAAAAAAATACCACAACAAATAAAAATATTATACTTTTCAGTTATTTTGAATTTTATTCGGTTGACAATACCAACATTTTAGTAATTTCTAATGCAACTAAGAATCATCAGTTTTAAATGTATACCGTCATAACACCGAGTATACTACTTGTGTAGCGCGGAGTGGGGCCACAGCCGCGTGCAAGTGATCCAGCAACCGTTACAGAACAGCACGTACTTGCAACAGTTGTACAATGCGCAGGGGCCGTTGCTGATGCCGGGCAATATTGCCCTGCACCCGGGTATCAATTCACAGCAGATACAGGTATGTACACACTTTTGTTGTCTCTGATATTATATTGCTTTTAGAATACCAGGAAAATTGGCATGAAAAAAAAACATTCGTATTAAAGTTTAACTGGGCGTACCAAAACAGGCAAAAGCGTTCCAAGCGGGATTTTCGCTTTTATCCGAAATAATGTATTCTCTTTCTATAACTTTGGACAAGCAGCCTATTTAAAGTCACCTTTTGGAAATAATGATAAGGTTGAATGAAATTAATAAGGTTATCCATAACCATTCTATTCAGTTTGCTTTTTGACATCATATCAAACAGTTGTGAGTGGTGCAACGTACTGATATCATAATTATGATGATGTCTTGAAGATACTGTGCAGTGGCAATCCAGAACGTCCTGTTTAATTTTTGATCTTTGTGTAACTTGAAGCCTGTTGTCTAGGTGATCGCCGCTGGGAAGCCGTTCCAGGGTAACCAACTAGCCCCCCACATGCTAACCGCGCAGGGCAAACAAGTTCTGCAAGGACAGGCTGGTAAGTTCCTACTGCAATAGGTTTCAATATTATACTCCTAGACAGTCCGTTAAGGATGCATGGATTATATTTTATTTCCCCAGCTAGAATGTTTTTAAATCAAAATTAAATACTTATTACTTATTTTAAATTCTCCCCCTATGTTTATCTAAATTTACTATAAATTATTTGTATGCATAATGTGTTATTCATATTATTTAATGTTCGCGATACAAACGCACTGGGCCATAAATTAGTACTTATTGACATTATTCACGAAGATACGCTGACCGTGCGACACGCAAACACACAACATTTTAAGGTTTTTGAACTAAAACACGCTTGATCGTTGACTCCGTATCGTGTTGGCACTTCAATGGCTGCCGCTGAGGATTATTTACAACAGGAATCTTCTCCCAACAGAGGCTATACTAAAAAACCTAATTCACTTCTAATTAGACGTATAACTAATATTATCCAATGCAAGAAAAATTATTGATTTTGCAAAGAATAAAAACATTAGTTTATATTGCATAGAGCGACTGCACGTTATTAATAAACCACTATTAGCCGAGTCAGCTCTAAATCGACGCGGTCAGCTTGTCTCTCGCATTAGATATAGGAGTACTACGATCTGCCACCGCATTGATAACGTACCGACCACTACTCCGGCTCACAGCCGACCGTAAGTGATTCAACGCCAACCAACTCAACACCAGCGCCCACCACCCATTTACATGCTCATTATACTCTGCCATACAATATTATATGTAGCGGTTTATGTAGCATTCAGGTCTAATAACTTCAAAAACATCTGTTTTTCTAACTGCAGCTAAAATGCTAAATAAATAACCGCTATGTACACAATCCTAATAGATCGCATCATAGTTCACCACGCTCGCCACATCGCCAGTAACGTTATGTATTAGCGCACATTTCTAGTTATCCTAAATACATAAAATCTCCGTGAAATATAACACGGCCAGTCGCAACGTTCCGTGCCGTCCAGAACTTCTACACTATTTAGTTTTTCAGTAAATTTTACAGGTCTCACTACATACCAGGAGCAAGGTTTATAAAATTTTCAAAATGTTTATTATGAGTCTCGTGATTGAAGATGTGAATGTACATTAATTTCATGAGGGAATTTTATTTCATTGATTTGGTTTGTTTGAGCAATATATTTTAATTGGCAATTCCACTAAAAATTATTTGTAGCTTTTTTCTAAATTTATTGCAACGTTTATTTATATGCTCAATGCAGACGTAGGCTTTTTTAATTGTTCACATTGCAAGTACAGCTTTTTATTAGCTTCCCACACATTTTATAATTCTTGAGTCGTTACGTACTTACATGTTAGTGTTCGTATTATATTGTGTAACGATTTATGAGTTTGTTTTTTATATTCTCTTTAAATCATTTTTGCTTTATGCGGTTCTCAATCGTGCTCATCATTAGTAGTCATGTGAAGTGTTTGATTGATGTCACAAGTGAAGGGTAGCGTGTTATAGTGAGTGTTGTTTGTGTCGTCAGCTCCGTTCCCTGGGTACACGACGATCCCGGCCATCCCGACCACTCAGAACCAGACGTTCGTGTTCAGTCCGCTGGGCGTCATCAACTCGCAGCCGAGCATCCTGCCCGCTCACTCGCAATCCACCGTCTCAGGCATCGGACAGCAGCAGAAGCAAACTGATATGCATAAGGTAAGATCTTTACACGTATGCAGTAACCGGCCGTTAATATCAGGATTTTTCTAAAACTCGATATTAACGACCCGTGCATATACAGTAAGTATATCATTATCTTTCTCTTTAACAAACGTTTACTATTAAGTTATAACGGGTGTAAAAAGACGCTTAACCGAGCCGAGAGTCACTTATACTCATCGCAATTGTGATATTTTTTAGAATGATAAAACTAAAAAAAATATATGATGTACATTACCATGTAAACTTCCACCGAAAATCGGTTTGAACGACATCTAGTAAGTAGTTTTTATTTAAAACGTCAAAAATCTTAAACCGCAATACTTGCTGCTACGGAACCCTTCATGGGTAGTCCGACTCGCACTTGGCCTCTTTTTTTTTTAAATATTTTCACGAAAACAAGTTTTAAATGTTATAACTTAACTGTAAATACCCCCACAACTCCTGTAACGTTGCATGCATATGGGTTTATTGCGCGTACATACACTGTGCTTATGGAACCACCATGTTTTGCGTGCGTTACATTGCGCTGCCGTAAATAGCGTTTTTCTCACCAAAAATAAAAGTTATTTCCTAGCAATAATTTTTGCTCAATGTTACTCAGTTTGATTACATAATGCGGAAGTAACGGCTATGTGATTGGATTTTTACACCCTGTATGTGGTACCTATTGTTTTTATCAAACTTACAGTTTAAAACCTAATTGAAATAGTTCATCACATAGAAAAAGGTTTGGATTTTAGTTAATTCGTGGTAGTATAAACCGCGTTTATAGAGTATACAGTTTTGTTTAAATATGATAAAATTTCGCCGAATCATTTTATCATTTATTTTGTGTTGACAAATCAAGAATGATATTTTGCTGAAACGTTTAGTTAAACCTGTTTCCGTAAAGTTCGTAGAAGCGCCCATCCAAAAACACATGACAATGGCGACGTTACTTAATAAAAATCTCGTATTATACAGGATGTCAGGGACATGGATTCAGTACGTGATTCTGAACCTAACCTGTTATTGCAGAATTCATATTCAGAATCACGTACTGAATTCATGGTATCAGTTTTCGCGTCGATGTATGCCACCCTGTATATAGTTTTATAAAATATGTGAGTTGGTCCAGTGAAGCGATTGCACCCATCTAAGTGCACTATTATGTTAAAAGCTTTCGATACCATTAACAAGATTCTGAAAGAGTTTTCCTAGTCATTTACTACGGAAAATAAAGTACACTGATCGGTAGGGTTTAAGTTTACCAATAAAACATATGTGCTGAGTTTACAAAAAAGGCCTTAAAACACCAAATAATAAAAAAATGCATTTCAAGTATCCAGACTTCTCTGGTATTATTCATTCAGTATCAGAGTATATTTGATAGCATTCATATGAATAATAGCAAATATACTCTTTTGAACCGAATGCTTTGGATCAAATATTTATTTCTCCTTACGAAAACGTCGATCATTCTTACCTGTCAACAGCGAAGCAGAAAGGAGTGTTATGATTTTTGAACTTTGTCAAACTCGTACTTGTCAATTTTGTTGTACAGTGCTACAACTACATGCTAGAGTCCGTCTCACGAGGGCAGTCCCGCGGAAATAAGCGGAACTAACTTTTATTATAAAATTTGCAACATTCCTACAACAACCCTCCTACCTCAGCGTCCTTTCTCTTTTGAAGATTGTGCAGTTTACTAACTATAGTGCCTGTAATAAGATGTTGAGATAAATAAATAAATAAAGATTTATAATTCTGCGGCGCGACAGGCATGCGATGCGTGTAGCGCCGCGTCTGCGAGACTTCTTTCGTGACCCGGACTTTCCTTTGACGCTTGATCATTCAAGCGCCATTGACAGGTTGCTATTGCTGGTATAGTTTGACCGAGACCGCTGTACCGCGCGTTAGATATGTGCGCGGCGGGATGGAGAGGCAGTGCAGGCAGCTTATTTGTCAATGCTCACGCCGTGCTGCCGCTCATTGCTCAACGCTGCCCACAGCTTCGCTGCGCATGCCTAAAGCACGGAATAGCGTTCTCGGTCAAACTATAAACAATTGTGAAATTTTATTTAACCAAAACCGGAACAAACGCCACCACCTTATTGGTGGTGGTGTTTGTTCCGGTTTTGGTCATTCGCCTAAAGATCCTTCTAATAACCTAATACTATGAGGTTCTAAGTATGCTCAAAATTCTATAGGCCGACTTGACCTCTCTTTTCATCCATCACTTCGTGAACTAACCACTTTGCTTGAATTCCGCAGTGTGGCGCCAAGGGGGCTGGTAACAAGGCTGGCGGGACCGGCGGAACACAGACCGTGCCGGTGCAAGCACAGTGCGTGCAAGTCTCACAACCCGTGCTGGGCACACAGCAACCGACACAAGCACAGATCATTAGCCCGTTACAGGTACTACAAAATGACCTACTGTAAACTGTTAAAGGTCTACACGTCCGTTTCGCACTTAATTTTGTGGATTCAAGCTAAGAAATAGTTAATAAAGTCTTTGCGATTGAATTTGTTGAAATGTTAACTAATCCGGAGTGTCGTTGTAGAACTTTAACAAAATTTTCAATTGTTATTTTTTGGTTCCTTACTTCGTCAATTTTCCTTATATCATGTTAGATTATAATACAAAGAGTAAAATTGGTAATTTCCTGTTTGGGTAAATTGATGAAAGAGTACTTACTTACAGATTATTTAAGTGTGTTTTATTAGTATATTATTTGTAAGTTTTATGCATTGGCGAATATTTTGGATGCATTGCAGCTCAAAGCGATTTTATTTATATTTTCTGTATTTTTTCCTTAATTGACGTTTGTCAAAACAGGAATTCTGGATATTTAAGAAGTTAAATAGGCACCGTATGAAAATCCATGTTGTGACATCTGAAAGTATAGACAACCTACACTATGAAACTTTCTACTTTTATAGGTTTTTTGCTGTCGCCTGTTTATTTTGCAAAATCAGCGATCGGTATATATCCAAATTAGGGTTACTAAAGTCCCCGTCACAAAAAGCTATACATTTAGTAAACAAAGATATAAAGCGCTGTCGTCTAATGTTTTGACACAAAACATTAGACGACAGCGCTTTATAGCGCTAAAATGTAACCCGACCAAGTAAAATTGCTCGTTTGGGTCTTATTACACGTATGTTACTTTGAGTTGATTGAATTTCGGATTATTTCTTTCGCTACGTAACTTAGTAGAAGTTCTTTGTTTTTACAAAATGTATAGCTTCTCGTGATGGGGACCTTATATTATTGCTTGCAATATTTTTTATTTAAATTAAACACAATAAAAAAAATATCAAGAGGATTGGACCACTCCATACATTTTTAAGGTAATCGCAATAGTCGGGAATTTCTGAAATGAAATAATAAACGTAAATTACAAATTGCCTTTATTAAAAATAATTTGTGTTTGATATTGAATATTATAAATAGCTAAGTATAAAAATAAACAGCCTCCGATTCAGGAACATGACGATGAATCACTTGACGTAAAACCCCGTACTATCATTAGTTTTTTCGTAATTGTAATGTAATCGTAATTTTATTTGTATTAAATTCTATGCCCATACAATACTTTTACCCATACCATGAGCTTTATGATTCGTTGCGGAAATATTCAGAATTGGGTAAAAATAAGAACTGCTTAAAACAGTACAGCTTACCACAGTGGCATATTTCTAAAGTTTATATGTTGTAAGATGCCAGGATTTTTTTTTTTTAAGTAAGACCGCTTTTGACTTTGTCGTAGCGTTAAAAAACTTTTACTTAATGTTATTTTAACTGTATATATGTAATAAGAAACCACCGTTTATTTATTACGAACGACAGCAGTGGTGTTTGTGAAAACCCATATTAATAATATACAAGCGAGGACTGTCTGTCGTCAAGACACCGTGTGTGTTGTGGATGATGATTTCACTGTTCTTCCTTACCTTTTGCTTTGCATGCTTACGTATAATTTCCCCATTAATTTATTCTCGTCCTCTTATGAGTAGCTGCCAAAAAACCTTTCTGAAGTAGCGATTAATAAATTTTTTAATTATGTATATTTTCTATGTACTGATGACTATATAATTTATTGTCTAACAAAGTGGTCTGTCCCGCAGGCTGGCGGTCAGACGATGCAGTTCGCGCCGTGGCAGATCTCAGGTGCACTGCCGCAGGTGTGGGCCGGGGGCCTGCAGGCAGGGACCCTGCCCGCCGGGGGCCTCCTGGGCCCCAACCCCATCTTCATACGGGGCACCCAGCCTGATGCACCCCCCTCGATGTTCATACAGCACTCGCCGCAGAACAATGTGCAACATACTAGTTAGTATACCACTTACTCTTTTGTTTCTTGTCGTATTTATATGAAGGTGAAGCTGGCTTGAATGTATTTGGCATTTGCTTTTTTTTCTGTGTTTTCCATTTTTTGTATTTAAAAGATGGCGTTCCAAATATTTAATTGTCTTCCTTGTATGTAATTGCGAATGTTGCTTTTGCATTGCTAAGCGATTATAAACTATATGTATATTTATTTTTCGTTTCGGTTTCGTTCTGATGCTTGCGCTTGTAAATAATTTACTAGTACTGTACGTAAAACCTTTGCACCGGACACGATAGTCACAATTTGATGGTTATTTTCAGGTGTGAGTGTGGCATGCGCTACGTCAACGACATCGAAACCACGTGCTTCGTCCGATGGGTTGTCGAAGGCGCCGCGGCCGCTGTCAAACATTCTGCCGTCGAGCGGCATCCGCCCCGGGCCTGCGTCGTCCGTTTCCACACAAACGAGTGCCAACCAAGCCCAGAATCAGGTTGGTTGACTTTAAATTCAGTATCTAATTTGTAGACCTCGCCTTACCTACCGCATTTTAAGGAAATTAAGCACCAAATGGCAGACTTAGCCAAATGGCCACGTAGAAAAGACAACAAAAAAAATAGCATCATTTCTTATCAGGCCAAGCACGAAAACTGTTACACTAACTAAAATTACATTGGGTGGGTCGTATTTCTAGAATCAGGAGAGATGAGACAAATTGGCCTCTTAACTGGAAGTCTTATGACGCTGAAGGAAGGCACCGCCTTCGAAAATAATTCGCCAAAGAAAACATCTTAAAAAGCGGTACGGCAGGCTGTGACCGACACTGGAAGGTGAAAATCGAAGTTAAAAATAATATCATTATTATTTCTAACTGAAATTTTCAGATTACATTTTCCGCTAAAAGAATATCGCATTGTAACTCCTTTATTTGTCGCAGGCAAAGCAGCGTGGAAAACCGGGCGTTCGGTCGCCAGCGCCGGCCGCCAAGCAAGATGCGGCGAATCAGACAAATAAGATGCAGCATCAGATACAACAGCCGAAACAACAGTGAGTAGCCTATACTTGTTCCACAGCTCGACCCCGCGCCCCTCACCCTGCTTCCATGCAACTTCTTCTTTCGACCGATGGTCTTATGGCCAAGGTTTTCTGACGAACGGTTTTCAGACCAGTGGTTTTATGACCATCGGTCTTCTGACCAATCGTCTCCTTAGTCTTCTGAGCAACCCTCTCTGTGCATTGTTATTCTAAACGCATGTCCTCCGTCCATCGATGAATGTCGAATGGCCGCAGTTGCCCAAAACCCGACCTCAGAAATCCAGGCCAGTGACTTCAGAACGGTTACTGACTCTGAATCGATGTCAACGGGTCCTAAATCGGAGTATGATGTTCACCATAATTCAGGCATTTATTAAATATTCAGCAATGTTTCCAACCCAGCATGTGCTTTTATACACACTTTACACCTGAATATTATATAAACAACATCAGCATTTTATTGTCTATTTATCTAGCAGCAATGTCGGCGCCGCGCCTTTAAAGGGGATCAGGTAATTTTTTATTTAAAATAGCTTTTGACTGTTGGTTAGATTTACTTACTTGTCCGTTGTCTTTTTCAGGCTACTGTTGATGAACTCGGGCCAGATGACTCAGATCACAAGCGTGCAAGACAAGTCCAAGACTATACAACAACAGGCTTTGTTGCAGCAGCAGGCTATGCAGGTCACTATTATGTTATCTTACATTTTTGTTAAGTTGCTACTACACTGCGATTGATCAATATCAAAGTGGCTTTTAGAGGTATGAGGAACAGGGTGTAAAGTTCAATCATCCTCTTTAGAAAAGGGAGGATCCTCCGACCAGACGGGTGTCGTGTCTGGCGGGCAACTGCCCACCTATATGTCGTTCGCGCGGTAAACTCTAATTGTGCGATGCAGGACTTGTGTGACGTCAGGATTTTGTGTGACGTCAAGTCTTTGCTGCGTAGTTTGCATGTGGCGATGTAAATGCCGCCACAGACTTATGATATCTGCAAAGACATATTTTGATGGCAATCCACCGCAGTCTAGTTGCAACTTTATGTAATAGTCGTATCAGCGTTGATACCGTTGTCATTATGTTACAGCAGCAACAGCAGCAGCAACAACAACAACAGCAGCAGCAGCAACAGTTGCTTCATCAGCAGCAACAAACTCAACAAATGGTGCATTATCAGCAACAAGGTAAACTAACAACATTTTTATTAAAGGTGGGTCATCGATATCTACCTTCCATCGTTACCTATCATCATTAATTCACGTAAGTCCATTAATATATTATTATGTATTATATTCTTATGTTACCTTGACGGCTCTCTTCGGGTAACAGGTTCGATTCCCGCACGAAGCAAATATTTGGTCTACAGATAGATGCTCCGGGTCTAGGTATTTATGCGTGTGCAATGTAAGTTTGTGAATGTAAAAATTACACAAGCAACGTTTTCGATCACCACATTGCAAGAGACTCGTACTACTTTTTAGAAGTAACAAATTAATTCTATAAATATAACAAAATTGTAGACATAAATGTAGTTAAACACATAAACACCAAACAACACTACCCTACAAAAAAGTACATAAAGTCCTCTCATACAAAAAGAGGTCTCCTCCGTCATAAGTTCACGGAACTCACATTTATCCTTAGTTAGTTAACTAAGGATAAACTCTTTATAAATCTGTAAAAATAAATAAAATTGAAGCGTCTGTTTGTAATGTCAAAATAACAGCTTTTTTCTAAATGCATTTATGAAAGTAAATACGGTACTTATAACAAAGATTTTTTTTTGTTGATCTGTCTCTGTCTGTTTGTTCCGGCTAATCTCCGAAACGGATGGACCGATTTTGACAAGACTTTCACTGGCAGATAGCTGATGGTTTACGAAGTAACAAACACTGATTTAAAAAAAGAAATAGGATTCACGCGGGCGAAGCCGCGGATAGCAGCTAGTATAAATAAATGTAATTCAAACGGCCAAACATTAACTACGTTGGGCCCAAAATTATTCACTGGGGTCCACTGATGAGCTCAGCACAAATACAGTTATAAGGACTCACAATTAAAGCGCAAGCGCATCATAAATCATTCACACACTGCCGAGGAATTAAAAAACATTACAACAAAACAAAAAACAACATAAACAAACAACACACAAACCTTCTATCTTTTATGTCTGTAAACTCGTAGTGATCAAGGACTGTTTCCCAATGTTGCAGCGTTTTTAATATATGTACTTAAAAAAAAGAATTGGGCCCACCATACAGGAAATTAAATGCATTTACAGATAGCGCCATCCACGAAGAGGCGCCCCCCCACTCTTCTTCCTAAACGCTTACAGTACAAGTGTGCAACAATCCGCTAGTGTTTTAGTATTGTCGATACACACTTCATCTTTCTTCTTTTCGTGTGGTTAGTGACCAACCTGGTGTCAGAGTGTTAAAGCCGCCCATGGGCCTCTGACTAGGCTTCACATGCCGTCGAGAAATATCTATCAGGCATGCCTTTCCTCACGATGTTTTCCTTCACCGTTTTTGAAGCAAGTGATAATTATACAATACGCACATGAATCCGAAAAGTCAGAGGTGCGTGCCTTGGGTTCGAACTCGAGACCTATGACTTAGCAGTCCGACGGTCACACCACTAGGTTATCAGTGCTCGCTACACTTTCATTACCTATAAGTGGGTAAAACACGATAAAACTAAAACACTAGCGATATGTTGCACACTTGTACTGTAAGCATTTAGGAAGAAGACCGTTGTGGATGGCACTATCTGTATTTCTTTTAAACGTTTCCGTTCCGCGAGTTTAAATTTGAAAATCAGATATTCAGTTAGGTTTTTTCACACAGGTATGTCCCTGGGCATGCAGCAAGGCACTATTCCCGTAGGATCGGTCGCTCAGACTCTACCCATGGCAGGTATGCCGCAAACCATATCTATGGTGCAGCAGATACATCCTGTGAGTATTATGACGGTAATAACTATTGCTAATTATATACGTTGTGTGGCTTTTACACTCATTTTATGACGTTTAAACTAAAAAATCCTAATATGACGGGGTTGGTTGGTTTACATAAAGAGCAAACATTTCTTAAACGTCACGAAATTCCGTCGTGATATAAATGGCTTTTAATTTAATGATTAAATATATTGGGTTGTTTACTAAGCTGGAGATTGTCTGTTCCACAGTTGAGCGGCATGGGCCAGCCTGGCGCACTGGTCAGCCAGCTAAGTACGTCGCAGCCGCAAAGTGTGCAAGCTTTGCAGCAACCACAGGTAAGATCATTTACTTATATTGTACACTTTTATATTTGATATGATGTAGGATAAAGCCCAATCAATAAGTATAAATATGACTTTGTTTACATTATGCGCTTGCGCATACATATAAAAAGGTATTTATTTCGGACTCGCACAAGAAATTAAAAACTACCAAAAAATTACATATAGCGTCGTGAAAATACTAAAGTAACGTTGAGGAACATCTTAGGGTTGGAATTCTAATAATAATGTGTGAATTTTTAATTTTTTGTTCTTTTTTGTTTACCACCTTCTGTATTGCCTCATAACCACATGCATAGCAAATAAATGACTTTGACTTTTTCAGACGCTGGTAGGCAGCGGATTGGTGCAGACATCTGTTGGCATGACCGTTCAACAACAAGCTGCTCTAAACCACTCCGCGTCCATGCAGACGGTGAGTCCAGGGTCTTACACATGAGGTCCACTCTCTAATTAGTGGTGTTTTTACGACAAGGCTTTACATGAAATGTAGATAAATTGTGACTTAAATGCACAGATTTTGTCATGAGTATGACTATCTATCTGATGACGTTTATATTTTGATAGTTCTTTGAAATTAACTCTCACATGAGAGGATCTTTCTGTTTATGTTAGATAAAGCATATTCCATTAAATATTTTCTGGTCCCGGTCGTCTTTACACCGCTAGGGCTGTTTTGTTTTTATAAGAGCGTTCGATAGATGAAATGGGTGTAGTTTGAAACTGAATAGGTTAGAACTAATGCCGTGTGCGTGTGCAAGTGATACAGATAGTGCAATCCACGAAGACGCGCCCCACTCCGCTCCGCTCCGTACTAAAGTACAGCTTACAGTACAGTTATCGCGGAGTGGGGCGCGTCTTCGTGAATTGCACTATCTATAATAGCAAGTACCTAATAATGTATGAAATTAATAAATAGCACAAGCACTCCCTAGTTATTGACGACAGAATCTTGGTCTTGAAGATGCATATATCTGAAATAGACTATTTTAGATATTTGTCAAAGCTCTAAATTGAGTTCAATAAAAGCTTCCAATATCACACTGCTACAAGGATCTTTTGGCGCTCGAATGACGTTCACAAGGGGGCGCTGTTGGTAAACAGTTTTTGCAAATATGTTGTGTAATGTATTGAAATATCAAGATGGCGGCGTTAGTTCCGATATTGGCCACGCGCCAAGTGGTCCTTTTTTTTTTGATGATGGGTTATCATCAAATGACTTCTCCCGCTCTGGGCGGAGCGAGAGGGCGTGTCAGACTTTTACTGACTAAAACCCGTGTTCCTTCCGTTGCCTGTGTGCCGGGGCTGCGATATCCCTTTCGGACAAACCCACAACCCCAACAGGCGCCAAGTGGTTCTTGTACAGCTATATATCCATGTATGATAATAATAATGTACCTATGTACTGCCCTAATATTGTGCCCAGATTATTGATAAGTACTTATGTATATGTATTTTATATGTAACTATATTGGAATGGTGAAAACGTTGGCAGTCGGGGCTCGCGCTTGATGGGGCGTCATTGCTGACCACGCCCCTCGTGCAAGTCTCCCCGGCGTTATTGCACCATGAGGTAGCGAAACGAACCTCGCAAACGTTCCCTAAAACTTCATCAAATTATTTATTTTATCATCTCTAAATATATCGTCGAAATTAATTAAAATAAGGTAGTTGTTATGTAGATTTGATGGCACCACTATCGAATGTAACTATGTATGTCGGTTAAAATGCATTATTTCAAATTCTTATTGGTTACATTAACTTGGTATGATAGTGCTGCAATCTATGTGTTTCTATTTAATTGCATCGATTCCCGATTCTTGAAGATGATTTTTTTTTTCATCTGGATTGGCTTCATCATGTCATGTCCAACTTTAGTTCATCAATTTAATTTCTGTGTTTAGTAGAAAAAAATGCGACATTTACAAGAGATTTATTTGATCACTGAAGCGTCTTAATAAAATATAACTTCACTCATTTGTTCAATACTAAACGAAGATAGTAAAATCTATTTTTTTTATTGGATATTTTCTTCTTTTCTTCGTCGTTTTTTTTTGTTCGTCGTCTGTTTATGTGTCACGTGTTTCTGTGGCAAATAAACCAATTTTTATTTCCTTATATTATCCCCGTTCTTCATATCTGTAAAAAAATCGTTGCTTTTGACGCATGCATATGCATGTATAGCGAAATAGATCATTCAATATAGTATTAATATGGCGTCATGTTCGTAAAAGGTATTTCTGGTAGGAAATATATGTTTTTTATTTGTATGAGTGTAGGAATACTTCTAAGGTCCATTCATGCATGTAGTTTTGAAGAAAACCCTTGTGTTAGCATGTTGTATAATGGGAGTGAAAGATATTTGCATTTTTATGAGCGTTGCGCAGTGGCAGATCGTTCAGCGGTACATTTGTTCACGGTCCTATTTAATAAACCTTACCATTTATAAATTTAAAAATACATTTATTTTACTAGTCAAATTGCCGTGTCGTATGTATTGGTTTTCTTGAAATTCAACATTTTAACAACAGTCCTAGAACGTCGGCTGAACAAGTTATTAAATAAGGCCCAGTACAATATAATCTTTCCCCTCTCTCGCTGTCCTGCATAATTATTTTAAACTTAATGTAATAAATGTATACTACAAAAGTGGCATTATGATTAAATGCATGATGTATTTGTTTAAGTAGGTATGTGTGTATACTCCCCGTAGATAAAAATACGAACTTCGGTGAAATCAAAACGCACGGATCAGAATTTATCCGTGTCTCTTTGCTATTTACACTCGTCAATCGCTTTCAGAAGTCCGCTTGCAAGCATTCTCACTCACTCGCGTTGTCTACATGCGAATAAACTTCTGGCTCATTAGAGCGTGCAAGCGTAATTCTAAAATGCTAATGAATAGGAATAGCAAGAGTGTCAAAAAACAATTTTGGTATACGATTCCGATCTGTGGGTTTAAGGGGTGCTACACACTTGTTCGGCGCGGCAATAGATATATATAAGATACTTGTTCGGGAAAAGCCGCTGGGCTTAGCCAACCCGACCATGATCCAGCGACGGTAGATTTATGCCCGGTTCCTCTATTTTACAAATATATATATACGTTATTATTGTACATCATCGCGAGTATAGACTCGCGTAACGATTCGTTTCGTTAACGGATGGTAGATTTATCTACGAGACGTAACTCAAAAAGTGTTCCTTTAAAAAACGTTTCGTAAGCGAAGTTACCGTTGGCTTCTACCTACGGATGGGTGGGTTACGAATAACGGATAGTAGGGTAAATGTATGGCGATGACAGCTTCTAGTGTTTCTATAAAAAAAAAAGCTTTAACCAGAGCATTTTAAATTTATTTACTAGTTAATAAATAACTGGAAACATTTAGGATAGTATTTATTATTTGGGAAAGATTGGTTACAAATAATAGGCACAGTGTTGTGTTGTCATTCATTTTCATCGCCACAATTGCGTTTTGTTCACTTCGGCAGTAATAGGCTATATAGACATAATTTGTTTAATGATTTCAAATTATTTCTTTAGCAAAATCAGATCAAATTATTACAAAAATATTTATTATACAAATCAAATTATCGTGAATACTTAAAACAAGCACAACTTTTAGTTTTAATTCAAAAAAGCTTGTGTGATACAACGAAACGCATGAACGCCGGACAGAGTTCGTCGGAGGGCTTCGGTCAGCGGATAACCTACATGTTTTCGGCGCAGGCAAACTTTTAGGAACGTCTTTAGGGGCTCGTTACTCGTGACTCAAAAACAATTGGTTACTGATGTACAATAACGATTCGTAAACTAAAGGAACCGGGCATCAAACGAATGAAAGCTGCTAAAATGTAGTAATTACTTCGGGTCGGCTTTGATGTGCAAAACAAATACTCTCAATATGTGTTGTGTAGCACCCTTAATACGTGCACTGGTATCAAGCAACCTGAGTGTTCTGCAGTTGACGCTGCACACGTGCTGCACGCATGGCACGGTGCCTTTTTCTTCTAGTGATCACAAGCGCTTATGCTGAGCATTAGTTCCTATTCGATTCCCGAGTCAGGCAAACTGTTATTGGGCTTTTCTATCTGGAATTTCTCAGTAGCAGCCTGGAGTCTGGATTTGTGCCCGGCTGATGGCAATAGGCTCGTCCCCAGTTACATGGAAAATAAATGGGGTGTACTTTAGGTGCACCTCTGCTTAATCCCTCGGGGAATACAGGTGATGATGATGTTATGTATAGGTGTCAAGCAACCTGAGTGTTCCGCAGTTGACTCTGCAAGCCGCGCAAGGCACGGTGGGCCTCATCGCCGCGCCGGTGCAGGGCTCTGTGTTGCCGCTGCAGACGCCCACCACGCTTGTGACGCACGTCAAGGCCGAGGATGATAAGACACAGCAGATATCGTCCACACCGGTATGTTTATCAAAAATATGCTAAACCTCGCATTTATACCAAAAAAGGTATAAAATATGTATTCTACTGTGTTCGTTTGTTCCTATAACAAGCTGTTTTCAAAACTTGTAGAACAAATTACTCACCAATATACGTCTAAAACGATGTTAGTAAATGTACATGTTTAGTACACGAAAAGTTTTTGACAAGTCTTTTTTTTTCGATCTACCGTAATCCACTCAATGAATCCAACTGAATGGTCGATATCATCGATTGACCACAGTCTAGTTACACTTCATGGTAGTGACCTCATTTATCGACGCGGAATCGGACTGAGCAGATCACGGTATCACCACACAAGTCGCTTTTTCTTCGACGCAGTGTCGAGTCCCGTCGTGCGAACCAAAACGATGCGAATAACGTCTCTTTCCTTTTTTTGCATGGACATAAAGCACTTTCTGACCGGCTTAAGCTGATTCCGCGTCGATAAGTTTGGTTACTCCCTTAAGCAAGATCAAAATGACTGTCTGACACTTTTCTATCCCATGTGATGGCTCTTATAGGCCCCGGTGTTGCAAATCCAGCCGTCGCCGCAGATCGTGTCAGAGGCCTCTGACGCGACGTCCACCACGTTTAGCGCCGCGCCAGTCACCACTGCCTCCACGGCCGACGCCGCCGTGTCCACCAGTACCACTACCATTGGTAAGGAATCTATACATCTACTTAATAAAAATCTTTCGTTCATTCATTCATTCATTCACTGACAGGTAACGCACAGCCTAAATCGCTCGGGAAGCATAAAGTTTTCAAAAGAGTTCCTTCGAAAGTGAGCACT
Source organism: Agrochola macilenta (assembly GCA_916701695.1). Lineage (NCBI taxonomy): Eukaryota > Metazoa > Arthropoda > Insecta > Lepidoptera > Noctuidae > Agrochola > Agrochola macilenta. Next base: position 12,996,681 of record OU753552.1, on the reverse strand, counting down.
AAGGATTTAAATTACACATACACAAACCCCTTAAAGGGGTTAAATAGGGGAAGAAAGTTTTTATGGAAGTTCGTCAGTTTTTCCGATGGGAATTTGCCTGCGGCTTTGCCCGCGTGGATATCCGAAAATATCCGACGTGAACGAACTACCGGGATTAAAAGTACCCAATGTGTTAATCCTGGTTACACACTATCTGTGTGCCAAATTTTATCCAAATTATGTTCAGCTTTTTTTGCGTCTATCCGGAACATACATACAGATATAAAGACAAAGGGACAAAATTCTTCGTAACTATTTTATTAAAAATGTATAGATTAAGAATGTATAGATTAAGAATGTATAGATTAAAGTCGCTTTTCGTGTCTGCCTTAGCACGTTGTTCTTGTAAACGTCGTCTCGGATATTAACGGGGTTTTCACAACCATTTAGAAAATTTATTCCGGAAGATTCGCTCGGGTTTTACGAATTAATAAAACATCGAGATTTCTTTATTACTAGTATGTCTAAGTTTAATATTAATGTATTATACACAAATCTTCTAAAATTATTTATATTAACGATGGTGAAAACCAAATCAAAATCTATTGTGTAGTTTAGAAGAACTAAGCGAACACACACGGTCACGAAAAACTACTTTATTTTGTACTATTTAAAGACTAAATTCATAGTGAATTAAAACCCAAAAACATTACAATAACTTAGGAGCGGTGACACCCATGGAAATATCAAAGTCGAGTCCATCAAAGACAGAAACCCAAAGCACATCAACTGAAACAACACCCGCTTCAACTGCGACTTCAGTTGCTACCAGCACCGCCCCTGTACCGAGCAGTGCGCAACAAACCACCCCGGTTGCTCCACAGGTAAGAACTTTAAATATGATAATAGATTACGGTCGGTTGAAGACTGGATTATTTATACAGGTAGAATTAATTCATTATTGTATAATTGTTTTATTTCTATAACATAATTTATCTTCCTGTATGCTGCACCGGTCGAAGTCATAACGTTAACGGCCGGCTGTCGCTGAAAACCAGCGCTGGGGCTCGGTCGCAAGCCGCGCACAAGCGATGGCCGTTTTGCGTGGATGTGACGCATATTTTCCCTCAACTTGTTTCTTTGTTTTATTTTGTGTTCCTTTTTTGCGTCATGTTTACCGCAAATAAACGTATGTTCTTTCTTTATTTCTTGGTAGTCGATATTAATCGTCACAAAACGGTCAATGACCTCGACGATGAATGGTCTAGGTATCGACTACCGATTGATACGACACGAAAATGAGTGAGAAAGCAAGGCTGGTTAAATTCCACAACTATCAATCGAGATGCAATTAAAACAGTTGACGGTGATCGGAATCCGGTTGCCATGCACCACACTGGATCAGTTTGAACGGTTGATGTTATCTATTGATCACATTTATTTGTACTTATTAACATTTTATGCAAAAACAGAACTCAAGCAACGTCCGTTGCGCACTATGTCTTAGCCATTTTTTTTTTTTAAATAACCTTATGTTGTAACATTGGCACCTTATAATGACGTTCTCTACTCTAGGTGGTGACAACAGTAGCGTCGTCAACATCATCATCGTCTACAATGACGGCCGCCATCACGGCGCCGGTATCGTCTGGGGGGTCGACAGCGTTGTTCAAGAGTACGCAGTGCACGCCCCGCCACATGAGCCAGCAGGCGGCCCACGGTCAGTATTGTATGAACATCTTTATGAACTACTGCCTTATTTTGTCTTGTTTGGGTCACTTTTTATATTATACCTACTATTTTAATCTGCAACCCTGACTGCGCAGGTTACCCCTCTGATTTGTATGGAAAACTGTCCCCGCGCTCCAGAACTCCTTGTAGCAAACCGATCAAATACAATTGACACGGTAATAATATACGAGATGTCAATATTTCGACATCAATAAAATTTCGATAAGTTGACAACTTCTTGTAAAATATATCGTCAGTAAATGCCCAGGTTAGCACGGGTGATATTTTCCCGCGGCGATATTTTTTCGTGCACTGGATTTTCAACGCTCTGCTTAGCGCCGAGAGTTGAAAATCCAACAGTGTGTTTTTTCAACGCGTTGGGACGAGAGTGCGTTCCAGCGCGTTGGATTCTCAACGCTCGGCTCAACACCGAGAGTTGAAAATCCAGTGCGCGATAAAATCCCGCCGCGATAGTTTTACATCCGTGCTAACTGTACAAATATCTTTGTTTTTCAGTACATTTCACATACAGCGCCCCCCTGTCAACATCAATCGAAATATCCTTGTAGTAGTGTATATCGTGATACGAGAAACGATGACCCAACCAAGACATGAATTATGCTTGAATTTTTCGTTGCTTTATTATTCCTCCATATATTTATACTCAAAAGATGCTATGATTAATAACGTTACAGACAAGGGGCTCCCGAAAGCGATGGTAAAACCGAACATACTGACACATGTCATCGAAGGATACGTCATTCAAGAAGCTGGCGAACCATTTGCTGTAAGTCTCATGTTCCTTGATATATTGACGACACGGTTGGCGCAGTGGCTGAGCGATCGACTGCTGCGCAACGTGTCGTGGGTTCGATCCCCGCACGGAACAAATATTTGTATGATCTGCAAGTAGTTGTTCCGGGTCTGGGTGTTAGTGTATGTGAGTTTCTATGTTTGTAAACGCACCCACGATACAGAAAGAAATTCTTAGTGTGGGGCAAAGCTAAAAAAAATAAAAAATATATATATACCCACGGCCCTGTCAGAGCAAATGAACTTTAAGACACTTATAATAAGGTGCATTCTACCATACTTCATACAAGTTCGTTTAAACTATTCTGGTATCTTCTTAGCCTATCGATTAAGTCAGTCCAAAACTTATCTAAGTTGTGAGTACCGATTATTCGTTCCTGTACGTGCAGGTATCAGGGCACGCAGGACACAATATTCTCGCGTGGTGAAATTCGAGAAGATAATAAAAAGACACATTGATTAAATTACTAAAATTTACGTATTATTTGTTACATCTACGGCATTAGGACTATTATTGTAAGGTACTGGTATTTCGTTCCTTGATGTCGTGAGTAACTCACGAGGCGTTAGTTGTTTGGAACGAGTAGTGCTTGCTCGTTCCAACAGTAACACCATGTTTTACGCGGACCGTCTGGATATTGAGAATATTATTTCACCACCACATTTATAAACTAAAGTTATATAAATTGTGCCCGATTATAGGCTTAAACTTTGGAATAAATCCGTCCACAAATGTAGAAACTACAACTGCACCTCTCCCTGTTCGTAAGGTCGCGGACCAAAAATGGTTATTTGCATCATTTTCAATAAAACCATTTACAGGCACTTTTGAACTGTCAAAGAGTCGGTCAGTTAGTCAAGTGAAGCTAGTTGCCTATTCCAAAACGTGGATCTCTATGGAGAAGAACGGGCAAGAAACTCCAAGAACACTCTTTTAAATCAAGATATGTATTACAAAATCCTGGGTACATTATTCTGGTTGCTTCTATAGGTGAGAACAATGTAAAAAAACTGCGTATGCAATACGTGTAAGATGGCATGTCAGCCAATCCAAATGCCAGTTCTCTAGGCAGTCGCGAACCATAAAACGTGCGAGAGAGACACTTTACTACTAACTAAGTCTCGTGTTGTCTCGCTCCTACGCTTTATCCACTTTCCAGCCACGGAAGTTGGCACAGTATAACCTTAGGTGTGGTTAACATTTTTAGTCCACGACTAGCGACTGCACAGTTAACCACACGCCAATTATAACAGTTTGACATCGACAGCGTCTTTATTTCTTCAGAAATGAGGATGGTTTTCGTAATTACTCAAGTCTTGTTGCGGGCGTGAGGACGACAATTAAATGTTATACATGTAATTATATCAGCAATTGAACGCCATAGGTAATTGATATGTAGAGTAATTTGGTGCAGGTAAACCGGCCCCTCCGCGACTGGGTCGACAAGGAACAGGACAAGGAGAACAAGCTGCCCTCTGATGATGGACCACCGCGTAAGTTACATTGTTGGATTTTGAAGCCAGACTTCTATTTTTATATGGATTGGTAACGGTGACAAAAGACGAGTCGTCATAATATATCAGATTGAAAGTTTTCCGCCTGCTGCACACAGTAACGTTCACATTTTGTATCAAAGAAAAAATAACATAAAAAAAGGAAAATACTTTTATATCTTATTGCAGAGTTCTCCTGTGTATCTAGCTCGCCCTAATACACTTCAATTTTATATAGGTATTTCATGTTCACAATGCCCAGCTATGTAAATATATCTATGGTTGTCATTATGACGTGGTTTAAGTCAAAACACCACCCAAGGTTAATTAAGTTTGCGTAATACCGAACTGCTGTGAACATGGTAAAACCATACCTTTCCTCCACTGTTATCTCAATAACTTTTTTAATACCAGGTAAGAAGCAGATGCTCGACCACAGTCCTAGCGTGGCCCGAATCAGTTCGTCCAACGAGAGCGGATCTCACAGTGCTGCGAACAACAACGCGAAGGCCGAAGCAGCTGCAACAAGTACCGCAGAAGCGGCTAGCATTGCTAGTGCCGAAGCTGCGCAAGCACCCAAGATACCTAACGCTACTAAGTGGAGCGTGAGTATTGTTATCAATCATCATCTGCCTCGCTATTTCCGATCTAAAATTTGGCACATAAAAATCAACTTAGACTTCATAATGCTAAAGTTGAAAATTTAGTTATAGGTACTCCAAATAATTAAATAGGTTTTTCTTGATGTTTCTGATCTGCAAGACGATCACATGACGATGGAATGACGTGATAACTGTGTTTGAACGTCATTGCACGAAAACGAATATGAGGGTAGTGGCAATGAATTAACCATGTTGGGGTTCCAGTCTAGCCAGATACAACTAACACAGTATTTTTTACTAGCAGCAACTGTCTATCTGAACTCCACAACCCAGTTACTGGGTAACACGTTACCCTTTGGTAAGGCTGGTTGTCTAATTATCAGTTTTGCCAGAACCCTCTGGTAAAACTGATAGTTAGACAGACTAATAAAATTCAGAATCTTAATAGCCAAGATCTGCCAAGTTATTAATCGTTTGAGCTGATTAGAGCCTCTTTCTCAGTGTCCGGAAAGGCCCAATTATAGATATATTTTGTTTACATTTATAAGTAAGCACACGGGCAATTTATTTGTCGCACATGAGATTTTCAACACTGCTTAGCGCCAAGACTTGAAAATAAAACAGTGTGGTTTTTCCACGCGCTGGGTTGCACTCTGTTGGATTCCCAATGCACGGCTCAACATCGAGAGTTGAAAATCCAGTGCGAAATATAATCCCGCCGCAATATTTTTACGTGTGTGTATTCTATCCATCCATCTACCTATACGTATTTCTACCTACAGGTATCTGAAGTATGCGACTTCATCCGCAACATACCTGGGTGTGCTGGCTACGCAGACGAGTTCCTCATGCAGGAGGTAGATGGCGAAGCCCTACTGCTGATCAGACCGGAGCACCTCGTCATGGCGCTGTCCATGAAACTGGGACCAGCGCTCAAGATCGTCGCCTGCATTGATTCTCTGCGACCTGAGAGCGAGCAGTCATCGCATGATCATGACTGAGGTAACCATTATTGGTTATACGTAGAAACAAAATACACTCAGTTATAGTGTAGCTTCCTATCAGTGTGTAATTGGATCAGTATTTCCAGAGATTACCTTGTACAGACTTACTAAAAGCATCACCCTTTTTTAATGTTTGTTAAACATTACAACCGTGCGTATTTACTTGCGGTTGAGGCGTGTAATATAAACGAAAACGATGAATACTTTTGGACTTAGTGTGGATTTCAACAATGAAATTTATCACGTTCAGCTGTCAGAGTACAATATTCCATAACAATTTTGACACTGACAGCTCTTGAACGCATTTTAGAAATGCTGATCGCGTTCAGTTTCATTGGTGAAATCAGCCCAGTCACATTAAACTCGTTACTTATCAAGTGTTGCGAGGTTCCAAGTCAATGTATTCTTATATTGTCACTTACCATAAGTTTTTCTTTGTTACAGAATTACTTAACGTGTTCTTCGCGAACAACTTGTAAATAAGTGTTAAGTTGAAGAATGCGTGGACACGAACATTTACACAAACCAACGTGTTTGTGTAATTGTTGTCATTATCAGTGCAGATTTTTTTTTGAATTTGTTGTTTAGTTGTTAGTTCTGTAATAGCTTACGGGGTACGCCACCGTCTAACTCTGTGTAGCTTACAATACATGTTTGATTCACACATCCACTACGAAATAACGCAACTTTTAATGATATGCGTGTACGCATAGTGTTCTATATTTACTATTCTGTTGAGTATAACATGAATTGACAGAAAACCGTGCAATACGTCAATCAATCTAGCAACTAAGCCTATCGTTGTCCACTGCAGGGCATAGGCCTCTTCAAGTTGCACCATGACTCCCTTCCGCAACTGGCCTCCCTTGATTTGCCATCGGCAACGCAAAAATGTAAGATCTTGCTGTTTACGCGTATCCAGTCCATTCTGGCGTCTTACGACGTATACCAACCGATTGTTTGAAGGTTAAGAATATCCCAATAAATATTTATTATGAAGCAAATACTTCTTTACCCTCGTTAAATATAGTTGCATAATTGCACATCCTATCAATTACCTTACGGTACTAGAGATGTTATGTGCTCCTCATATTTACATCCGTTGTTTTCTGCAGCACACGCCGTAATGCCTTATAGCCTTCAATTAGGCACTATCATCAATGTCTCAACATTCCGCTAGTGTTTTAGTATTGTCAAAACGCACTAATTACCTATGAGTGGGTAATTAGTAAACACTACAACACTAGCGGTATGTTGCACACTTGTACTGTACGCGATTAGGAAAAAGAGTGGGGCGCGACTTCTTGGATGGCACTATCTGTATAAATTCACTGTTAAGAATAAGCCAATAGTTGTTGAATGTATGTCTGTTTTCTCGCTCTCTCACACACCGTAGCAGCGTTTAGCCACACCTTGTACAACCTCGTTAAACAAGGCTGTTCAAAAAGTAATGATAATCGGTTCATATTTTCTATACTAATAATGAAGCTGAAGAGTTTTTTTTGTATGTTTGAACGTGCTTGCTAATCTCTGGAACTACCGGTCGGTTTTGATGGCCCAATTCCTAAGGAAGGCTACAGGCTATTTTACATCACGCTAGGACCATTAGGCGCCGAGCAAAAAAAAAATAACCGATTACCATTACTTTTTGAACGGGCTAGTATCTGTCACTCTATAGCCGTAACCCATTTTATAACACTACTCATATTATTGGCCACAAACATTAAGGGGCATGCGCTAAGGTAGCCCGCGAAATTCAAATTTTCTTTCAATAGAGAAGCCATATTGGTTATGGTCGCGAATTATATTAAATTGTATTATAATTTTGACAAATTGAAATACAACTTAAATTTGTATGAAATTAGGATACTTTAGAAAGCTTAGAAAGGTTTTATGTTGATTAAAATATAATTCGCGACCGTAACCAATATGGCTTTACATAATTATAATCATAACAATCAGCAATACAACTCTATAAGTAAGCACAATCGCCAAATGTCATGCTTCATGAAATAGTCATTCAATGCGATTATATGAACTTAGAGAGTTGTATTGATCATTTTTATGATTATAATTCTAAAGATACGGCCGCAAATCAGATTAAGATCAACATACAATATGATACTGACCTGCAAATTGCAAAAAACGTAAGATTATTTGAATTTCGCGGGCTACCTTGACGCTTTCGCCTTAACGCGTTTCATTATAAATTCGGATAATGTTATGGAGCACTTAGGACAAATGTCGAAAGTTCCGCCTATCTAGTATTAAGTTCTACTTATTTTAACACGTACTTAGTTTTTAATTACTTCGTCTCTCTCCTCCTAATTTTTTACTTCGAATGAACTTTTTTTTTTTACATTAAATGGATTATTAGGTATGTGAGTTGCGTTCTACTAATCCTGATGGTCTTTCTAAGTTAAAATGCTTATACTAGAATTTGGTTCACGTAGGCATACTGCAATGGGTGGGCTTCAAACTACTGACCTATCGCGTTCTTCAGTCTGACGCCTGCACCGTTGAGCTATTCTAAGCTTTCTGAAGTATCCTAATTTCATACAAATTTAAGTTGTATTTCAATTTGTCAAAATTATCAATGGGTAAAAAATTAAAACGGCTGATGAGTGTGGAGATAAGTTGTTAAATAATGACGATCAATAATGTTAGGAAACTAATTCAATAAATAGATTTTATAATTATTATAGCTGATAACGCGGCTTCGGCAGACGATCAACAAAATTTATCTACGTTTAACTTTGTCGTCATATCGATAACTATTAGTGTCGAGAAGTAAATTAATCATTGTTAAGGTAACAGCTCTTGCTGGTTAAAAGCAGTTATCATTAGTATCGATACGATATCCTATTTGTAAATAGTGATTCGTCTACGAGACAATTTCAAATGATAATGCTTGATAAGAGTTAAAATTATAGATTTGCTACTGATACCATTATTATACTAAATGATGAGTACACGCGGCAAAGACCGATCGTGGACTAAACTATTATTATGCACGCGGTACAAAAATGCTAATTTTGCACTAAATTAACTGAGTTGTACGCTCGGAGCGTACACTACGAATTAAACTCGATTGTCTGCCCATGTCCTAAGTTACTGGACTGTATGGATGTTGAATGGTGGTTACTGTTGCAACACAGGTAAGTTACTGTACTGTATGGATGTCGAATGGTCGTTACTGTTGCAACACAGGTTCGTTCATTAGTTAGTGTAGTTTACGTACTTTATCAATAATGTTAACGTAGTAATAAGCTAATGTACATTTTAATGTTTTACTTTGAATAACAGTTACTTGTTGTAATTTAAAGTTTAGTAACACATAATGAATATTCACATTATTCACTGTAGTTAATTCGTGATCAGTTCTGTGCAATTCATGATACATAACTGGTGTATTATAATTTAAACGATTCCTCTGCTTGTTAGTGTCAAGTGTTCACGAATATATTTATGAAAACACTTTCACTAACCATGCAAACAGCTTTTACACCTGCGGTGCTACTTAGTTGTATTATTTGACTTGTCTATTTCTCGTTTTTGTTAGAATTCAACTATGTGTTTGTAAATATTTTATAACACATTAACGATACAGCGATTAATTGAAATTCTAATTATTATTGTATATTATTAATTATAATAATTAATATCTAAATGTTAGTTGTAAGATAATGTTCAATTTTGGAATCATTAACTGTTTACATGTTATACACGATGGCCAATGTATGTAAATATTAGATTGTTGAACGATACAACATAGCTATAGACAGGGTTGCCGTTGTGTTGTCGTTTGTGTACATATTGAAGTTGTTAAGGCAGGCACTTATCAAAATCAGGTCAGTAAATGTATAAGTATCATAATTATGTAATAGTTTGGTGATTTCAAACTGGGATTTTAAGTTAGTAGGTATACTAGATGTCGCTTCGGAAATAACTTTAAGTATAGTAAAATGCTAATTTACAAAACACAAATTATTTCTTTTTATATTATTGTTCTGCTAGTGGTCACGGACAACATAATTATTAATATTGATTGATATTGTAGTTAGTATATTGTATGATAATAGGATTATTATAATATTATTACTATTAATAATATTATTTAGGTACCAACAATGCATCGTTAAACTCAATTAATTTTGTTTCTTATAGAATTACATGTAGCTATGGTAGTACAGTGTTGTAGATGAATCACTACACTTTGTTTATATATTGTAATGTAAGTAAACTAACTGTGTATGTATAAAGAACAGTCGGCTTGAGCACTGCCACGAGGTAACATGTATATTTGTGTGGTCATCTTCATGAATACTCCTACAGTTTTTAGAATTATACTGCTGCAGTATCTAGTGAATGTATAAACGTTTTAATATTGATAGATAGTGTTGACTTTAAATGTTGTAAGTATTGATGATGTGACTACCCGATTCTACATACATTATAAATAAGTAATTAGAAAGTTCGAATGTCCAACACTCTGCTCAAAAAGGTGCAGAAGCTTATTTCTTGGTACATTAAGGAAAATAAAGCAAATGAGACTGATATTATGTTTTTAATTTACTACAAAGGTATTTAAATTATATACTTAATCAAATAAAATCTGATAACTTCAATGTAAACTAAATAAGTACGCAATAACATAAATAAACTTATAACATAATAGCGTAAACAATGACGGCTTTGTCTACAAGAATACTGTTATCAAGCTATACAAAGTAAAAAAGGTTCTCATAAATTATTATTGAACTTAACTACACCAAAATTATAAAAATAAAAAATAAAAAACTAAATCCGAATCATACTGACTAAACTCGCGACTATCTAAGAAGTCCGATTTAACGATTCTCATTTTACATGCCGTGATAATTTTGTATGAACGTCTACGTAAGAAATCAGAAATCAAATTCATAATAACAATGAATAGCATTTGTAAGCACCAAATGTCACTGTATATTGGAAAAATGCACTCAAAAACACGAATTAATCGTTGATTAATATTCCGACAGGACGTTATTGCAATGCCATGTCTGGGTTCCATACCGTAGTTGGTGACCGTAATAAACCGTTTTTGACCGAATAAAAACGATGTTCTGAAAAATCTTAATTCAAAAATTTTGTCTTGACTAGCAACCCGCCCTGGTTTCGCACGGATGGCTTCAGCGGCGTTCATAATACGGCGTGCATAATATACAATGTAATTTAACAAACTCGTACGTGTATTAAAACGATATGCTTCGAGAATCAGTTCTATGTATAGATAAATTGTCGATTAAAAACTCTTATGTATGATAAATCGATATATCTCGACAATCGGTTTTTAAAGCAACCAATTAATTCCCATCACTACACAAAGTAAATAGCTGTCAAATAGCACTTCTTAGATTGTCGCTAGTTTGGGTCCAAATCGATTCCTAAAATATTCAATACAAAGCACTTATTATTTTTACATGAAAGAAGTACTTGAGCATGATTATTCTGATATAAAGACTAGAATAATAAACATAGATAGGTACTTTTATGCTTAAGTAGAAATACAGTCACATGATACGAGTACATAGTCGATGCAGTCTTCAAATTTTTAATTTTACGTTTATTTTCGAAATCAAAGCCAGTTTCATACTTTAAAAATATTCCTATCAGAATGCAAGATTTTGTAACTATGAAACAGAGAAATAACTACGGCTGTAATAACCCAATTAAATAAGCATCAAACTGAGAGAAGGAGAAACATATTCCGAAGCTCGCCTGTATCGTTTGACTGGGCTATGTACATTGACAAAAAGGTAATTACAAAGCAACTGAAGCCTTACAACTAGAACGTTGGTGCTGCTGCTGTGCACAAGCTACATTGCAGTTTACAGTACAGTAAGTCGAGATTCACACGTAGTTGGGAAAGAAGCCGTCGTCAGGATCAGGAGCCACCCCGTACCTGTACTGGCTATGGCTGGGGGTAATGTCGTACTTGCCCATTAGAGTCTGTGGTCGTCGTCCCGACATAAGGGGCATTACGATCAGTTTGTCGGGAGGCGGTCTCAGTTCTAAATGTTTCTGAAAACAACATTAGCTGATCGTTCTAGGGCTACTTATTTCTCTATGGTAACGATGTGGTAGGTAACCTTTTCCATAAAGGTTTGACGTGCAAGTAACCAGGCCACGCAAACGCAGTGTGTTTCTCCAAAGCAGTTGCACGTCTAGATACTTAATGCCCCCAAGACTTTCTGGAGGTATGGTGACCGGTGCCAATCGAGTGTCTTGTATGACCTAATATTCCGCCACCGGTGCCCTATTAAAATATGAGTACATAGATATTTTGTTAATAAGTTGATTATAATCATGATGTAGGTATGTAAAATATAAGATAGATCAAAATTATACTAAAGATGTAAGGAGTAACTGGGTCCACAAATGGCCCGGGTATACAGTAAATATAAGTACTTACTGGTCAAAATGCTACAGTTGAGAAAACAAGCACTGGAATTAAATGTAGCAGAGGTATACGACCCAAATTACGCCAGTTAGGGACCTACTAATTTAGTCGATATAAGTCCCACCCCACTTGATTGGGTCGCCCACAATCAAGTAGGGTAGGACTTATTATGAACAATATTAATAAAAAGGCCTATTGAATCCAGACTATTCCTCACTCTCAAGGCTGCTGGAATCCTGCGATCCAAATCCACTATTGCGTTATTCGCTTCAAGTACCTACCTTCTATTAAGTTAAATAATAATGGTTATCAATCATATAAATTGCATTTCAAACATAAAACCCCAGTGGTGATATTATAAAGCTGTTAAAAAGGTTTACATTACCTTGGCACTGTCCAAGTAATCAGTCGGTTTGCTGGCAGGTAGAGGTCTGATCATCATTTTTGATTTAGAAAGTGGAAAAGTAGGAGCCTTGAATGATATCCAATACATAGACTGGCCTCGATTATCATCACTCAACATTGAATATTTTCCGTTGAGATTACTGGAAAAATGAATAAAAAATACTTAATAAGTAGGCATCTATGACCACTCTATGGCATCCGGCTGAGTGTTAGGCTGCCTGTCCATTGAAGCGGAGCGAGGCAGCGGAGAGAAGAATGTGGCAGCGGAGTTGCGGACAGTGTCTGTCCATTGATGCGGAGCGAGGTAGCCGAGCGGAGTTACGGACTGTGCGGAGCTAGGTAGCGGAGCGGTGTTGCGGACTGTGCGGAGCTAGACCGTGTTCACGAGACGAGTAATAATTCCCCGCTCCACTTCTCCGCTCCGTTTCCACGCTCCGCTTCCCGGTTTTGTATGAATTTTTAAACTAGTTCGTAAATCCCTGTCCACTGAAGCGGAGTGGAGGTTTTATGCAATTCCATTGGTTAATATTGGCACACCGCTACTCCGCTCCTCTCCTCTCCGTTCCAGTGGACAGGCAGCCTTATGCTAATGCGAAGGGCTGATACTTAATTCTTTACCAAATCCTTCTTCTCTTCTCGTAGGTACCTATTCATCATTATCATGAGCCTACAGCAGTCCACTGCTGGCCTCTCAAATTGCGCGTCATTCAACTCGATTAAAAAAATTTGCACTGTCGGATACGTTAGATTTTTTTTTAATTATTCCAAAAGAACTAGGTATGAATTATGTACTTGCTTTGTCGACTTATGAAGAAAAGGTCAAAAATCAAGACACGTGAGCTTCAAAATTTTAGCACCCCGCCTTGAACAGGTTGTGTTTTCTTTTGACGATTATATTTATTTATTTTATTATTTATGTACACACAGTAAAATAGATACATATACGACATAATCATAATTATGAGTACAAAGGTACTGCTTATTTCTTAAGAAATTTCTTCCAGCAAACCTGCGAAAGGAGAAATGAGAAAGCTATGTAGACAATTAGTGTGTGAGAACAAGAACAGACAAATATAAATATGCGAAGTCTTAAACTAAAATATCAAAATATACCTACACGTTTATCGTAATAAATTAACATATACTTAAATAAATACATAAAGCTTAAATATATAAACATACATACTACAGGTAAATAAATACTCACAGTTGAGAGGAAAGGTAATGCTCTTTTACTCTATATTTAAATTGAGAAACAGTTTTTAAATCACGAATGCTAGGCGGAAGTGAGTTCCACAATCTTACTGCATAGACAGAGAAGGATTAGGAATAATAACTTGTTTTATGAGGATGAGATTTAAGGAGGGATCAAAGGTGACATCTACACGGTGCGTCGCTAGAGCGAGCGTAGGTAAAACGCTCACGCAGGTAAGAAGACGGGTTGTGTAAGACGTTAAAGAGGAGACATAAAATCCGAGTGTTCATTCGAAGGCGGATTGGGAGCCACTTGAGTTCCTTGCGAAGATGAGAAACATGGTCATATTTTCGTAGTCCGAAAACAAAGCGAATGCACAAGTTTTGCAAGCGCTCAAGCTTGTTTAATAGCTACTCAGTAGAATCCAGGTAGCAGGCGTCGGCATAATCTATAATCGGCTGAATAAGTGTTTGTGCCAAATAAATTTTAGTCTTCAAGGGTAGGAGACTTTCAAGGCTTTTCAACGAATGAAAGGAGAAATGTACCTTTCGACTTACCTCATGGACCTGAGCACGCCTAGAAAGATTGAAGTCAATAATGACGCCCAGATCTTTGGCGGTTTCGGTATAGTCAATGCGAACACCATCGAGATATAAAGGTGAACATCGAAGCACCACCGCTCTCTCGAGAGATGTCGTGCGGTGAGAGATGTCGTGCGGTGTCCCACAGGGATCGGTCCTGGGGCCGCATCTGTGGGACATAGGCTACGACTGGGTGCTGCGCGCCGACCTCCCTAGCGTATTCTGCTACGCTGACGACACGCTGGTCCTGGTGCAGGGGAGGTCGCATGAGGCGGCGGCCGAACTGGCGACACGTTGGGTTGCGACAATCGTCGATAGGATCCGGCAACTGGGACTCGAGGTGGCCTTGCACAAGTCCGAAGCCATGTGTTTTTATGGTCCTCGGAACGCGCCACTGTCGGGTTCCCAGATAACGGCAGGAGGGGTTCACATCGGTGTCGAGTCGACGATGAAGTACCTGGGACTCGTCCTCGACACCCGGTGGAACTTCGTGGAGCACTTCCGACGTTTGGCTCCCAAACTGGATAGGGCTGGGGCTGCTTTGAAGCGGCTTCTGCCCAACCTAGGGGGTCCAAACGCCTCCTGCCGGAGGCTCTACGCGGGGATCGTGCGGTCCATGGCCCTTTACGGGGCACCGGTGTGGGCGCGTTCATTGAGGCTGCGACCGGCCCAGCGGTTGAACGCGTCCCAAAGGGTCATGGCCATTAGGCTGGTCCGGGGATACCGCACGGTCTCCCGCGAGGCGGCGAGCCTCCTTGCCGGACTACCGCCATGGGATCTGGAGGCGAAGGTCCTCGCGCACATGTGGGAGTTGCGCGAGGAGGCGAAACGCCGCCGGGGTATAACTCCGCTGCCGCAACAAATTGCGGCACAGCGGACAGAGCTCCGGCGGGATCTCATGGCGGCATGGAGTGTGCGATTGTCGCAACCCAGCGCTGGGCACGCCATAATTGCGGCGGTAAGGCCCCTCTTTGAGGAGTGGCTAGAGAGGCGCCACAGCGTCCTCACCTTCCGCCTGACGCAGGTCCTCACCGGACACGGTTGTTTCGGGAGGTTCCTGTTCAGGATCAAGCGGGAGGAAACGCCCGGGTGTCACCATTGTGTGGATCGCCCGGAGGACACGGTGGAGCATACGGTGGAGGTCTGCCCTGCTTGGGCGGAGCACCGCCGTGTCCTCACGGAGGCGATCGGCGGCGGCGATCTCTCGCGTCCGGCTCTGGTTCAGGCCATGGTCCGGAGCGAGAGTGCATGGGAGGCCGTCACCTCCTTCTGCGAAGCAGTTATGCTCACGAAGGAGGAGGCGGAGCGCGCGAGGGAGATTCAAGCTGCACGCCCTCGCGCCCCTAGTCGCCGCAGGAGACGCCCCGGGCGTCGGGAGTCACAAGCTGACTTCCGGCCACCGTAGGCGCGGGCCTGCGGACGGTGAGTGATGGGCAGCTCGCCGTCCGATAAGGACCAGGCCCGGGTCGACGGCGCGTTGTGTTCCACGCGCGCCTCAAAGGGATGTCAGCAACAACTGACGGGGTCCGGAAGGACCAATGCCTGCTGGGGTCGCGGGTTTGTCTGAAAGGGATATCGCGGCCCCAGCACATAGGCAACGGAAGGAACACGGGTGGGTTTTAGTCAGTAAAAGTCTGACACTCCCTCTCGCTCTGCCCAGAGCGGGAGGAGTCATTTCATGATTTCCCACCCAAAAAAAAAAAAAAAAGCACCACCACTCGTGAAAGATATTTTAACGCACCATTGGGCGGGGCGTACACACCTTTGGCTTAAAGCCCTTAAAATCAAACTGGAGGGAATCAAAATAATTCTATAGTTGTGATGGATGGAGGATGCTCATGCTTAAGTAAATAAATACTTAGGTAGTCATATCCCTTTAACGGCTTTTAAAACGACCGAGAAATCTGGCGCGGAGGTAACTCAGCATATGCAACGATCAGATCCCTGGTATTTGATTATACCAGCCCCTTTTGTTGTAATCTAAGTATAAGTATTTCGAGCTATATTTGAGATTCACCTCTTGTCACATTCCTTGTACCACCAGGCGCCACCATGTTCGGTTGCGCAAGCGCCGTCTTTCCACTCATCATTGTCTACGTCATAAGTCGAGAACTTCTGGCCAGCGTGATACGAAAGTGAATCTCCTGAAATACAATCATTTTCTGTGTCGGTAAAGCTTGATATTAAAACAGTATTAAACATATCATCACGCCAGTAGGTATTCCCTGTAAAAATCTCACCGTGAAAACATAGGTGAAGCGCGATTGAAGTGAGCAGTCATAGTGTCCCTAGCATCTGGTGGAATGACAACTCACTTCGCTTAAGTTTAAACGGTGAGATTTTTACAGAATAGTTCCACTGAAGGGGTAGACCGTAGGTGGCAGAAGTGTAGGTTTAGTTAAATTGTTCCTACAACCCACACTAAGCCAGTTATGTTCAAGTAAGTCCCATGAAATAGAGGGTGACTGACCTCTATTACCGTCCGGCTCCAGCCTGCTCCTGATAGATAAACGTACTCGGGAATAGAAAATAGCAGAGTATCAGTATGTTTGCCACTACAAGCTACCAATTTGGAAGAACTCATGATCATTTTGCTTAAAAAAATATTATAATACATCCCTCCAAGATATCATACGGACCTGCAGTTCCGTAGAAGGTGCCGAGCGTGCTAATCCTGTACCCCTCCTGTTCAGGTCCCACCGTGAACACCGAGTAGCCTGCGTATGCGTCCTGTTCGTGCTGCGTCTCCATCTCGATCCTCAACTCGTACAGCTTCTGATTGGTCAGGAAATTGAGCTTTTCCAATCCCAGCCAAAACTCGCCAGCAAGATTACCGAAACCATTCTCGTAGTCGGACCAGCCTTTGTAAAAGTCTTGAGACCCATCAAAACGGTTTTGGAATACCTGGAGAGAAAAAGATTGGTAGATACGAGTAACTTAGCCTATCCATTGGTATTCAATTTAGATGCTAGGTACAAACGGCCGGTACGGAGAGATATGAGCCTGTCTTAAGTTCATATTCATATCTTTATTTGCATTCCATAATGTAGGTATACAGGTGTTCTTAGAGCTAACGTACAATTACGGACCCTGTAGGGCACAGCAAAAAGTATAAAATAAATACTTAATAAAAAATAAAAAGTAACAGTCATCGATTTTTTATCTTAACATTATTTGAGATCAGATATAAGTTGTGGTGCATATTATAAAATAAAATATATAATAATTTTTATCCTAATCGAATCGATAACGATACGTGTTTTAAATATCCTTTTAAAACACCTTATCTAAAATTATATCATGAGAGTTTCAGCGTATCTTAGTACCGGATCTCTCTACCGCATTGAATTATGGAAATTCGCAGGTGACATTGTGATAGGAGATGTTCTGTTTTTTCCATAAAATATAGGATGGATAACGCCTGAAAATTGCATGAATACCAACACCTATCTAATGAATCATTTTAGGCCAGACACCGTAGATACAAAAATCGCGTTAGGTCGCAAAAAATTGCACTGTAGGTAGGTATTGATTTTTTGGGATGTAGTTAGGATAATACCAAGTTTAAAAATTATTGCTTTTTCCGTAGGATGCACTTTTTAGATGTTATAATCAAACAACTTAAAGAAGTCCGAACATTTCGAGGTTTTTCGAGCACCGTTAACACTGGTCTTTCGAAGCTGCAAACTTGGTTTTATACTATTAGTATCTATCCTAACAACATCCCAGAGTTCACAATGAAACCCTAGGCACTCAGCTGTGAGCTCATTCACAAATTAAGCTTAATAATTCCATAAATAACTATTTTCTGTTGAAGGTCAAGCAATAACCACCCACAATGCGCTGGAGAAATAGATGACCTCCCTTGGAAATAAACCTAATATTTAATATTAAACGATTCAGTTCAACAGTCCCTACAAATAATGAGAGTCATTTGTAGAGTTCACACTTCGCAGTTATCAAACGGGTGAACTGATTTCAATAGGTACAGTGTTTTTTTTTAGCGTATTATACGATTCTTTGACACTTATATTGCGTTTCAGAACAATGAAATTTTGGAAATTCGGTCGGAAATTTGTTGCTATAGCATCTTTGCTAGTTGCTGCCTGCCATACCTATCCAAGAACCCACCTACAGTACCTACAAAAGGAAGATTGTAGTTACCGTCCAGCCCCCTCCCGCGGTGGTGAGGTCACACAGCACGTAGAAAGGCTCCATGTCATCTGGCCTGATCTTGTAGATGCCAGACACATTGAAGCCTTGCACCTGGATCTCGTGGCAGTCTGTCGGGTACCGCTCCGAACGGTCCACCCTGCCGCTCCTGCTGATAAATGTCGAAGGACTTCTATTAATTAGGTATTATGGGTTTAGGACCTAGATAATGCCGTGCCAGAGATGCAGAGATCATCACACACAGAAGTGCGAGGCTGCCACCAAAGACAAAACGCGCTAATGTGATTTGCCTATGAACTTTGAAAAAAATATTTCAGGAAGACATGTAAATAATATATTTGGTTGTAATAGCTCCTACACATTAAGTCGGCGGCATGGCCCTGCCGCTGCACAAAGCCGCACAAAGGATCGCAAAGGAAATTACGGGGGTAGGTACGTGCCGCGCGGCAAAAGCCGGTGGCCATGCCGTCGACATAGTGTGTAGGAGCCATTAGAAACTCGTATACATAGCACATAAACAACAAAATATAACTTCTGCGTTCTGATGTTTTTCATTGTGGGAAAGTAGGTAAACATCTACCTATGCTTGACGCGAACTGAACTTATACTTAGGTAGGTACTATTAACATTTTCTTTTTGTAAATTGTATACAGGGTTATAGCAGAACTACACAGATGTGATGGTATCGATATCTAACGATGGTATGGCAAAAAAAAACTGGCCAAGTGCGTGTCGGACCACGCACAATGAAGGGTTCCGTAGTTAGGGCGCGTTTGAAAATCAGAAAAAATAATGCTGTTTTTCAGTACATCTTATGACAAAACTAAACCGAATCAAATATAACTAATAACTACCACATTTTTTTGTTTGTTCAAAATAAACAACCATTTTGTTCAAAATAAAAACGTTCTTCCGTTGCCATTTTCCACAAAATTATCGATACCAGGTTGAGTTTAGGTACATGTTTTGTTCTATTATCAATATATTTAAAGATTTCAAAAAATACTATTAGTAGGCAGACATTATTCAATTGTAAAACTTTGGAAAAAAATGTTTTAAAATGTCACAAATAGCCGCAAAACAAAATTAATAATTGAAACTAACTTTTTCAAATATTTTGCTATTACGGATGAATCTTAATCGATTGCATTAAGGATTATGTAATTTTTGGTCTGTTTTGATTCATTTCACAAATATTTCGAAAGAAACCTCAGTCCGCCCTTGGCCGCTGTCATGAGTGGACCCTGTGTTTTGAGTGTTTGCAGCGGCTCGTGTGGAAAAAGATCGCTGTACAAATACTAAATATTTGATAAACCAAATTTGTTACTTGCTATGGTAAGATAATTTTGTATTCACAGATTTTAATTACCATTATAACTTTATCCTCACAGATTTTTACAGTTTATAAATGCCTATTCGACTGGGACTTGATGGAGTGACGTGGAGGTGTACTTCGGTGACTGCTACTGGAACTCCTCGACGAGTAGAACTAGGTGTGCCAAGTTTGGGCTCGTTTTGTTAGTTATGATGAGACCAAAATATTTGTATGAGTATGTGACGTATGTGCTCTTAGCTCCATATTTCTCATCTGTCTTGGGTCAATCAATTCTAGGAGGAGACAATTAGACCTAACTTAATGTTATGTCTACAGGCACGAATTATTTTACGAGAGCTTTTCCCAAATGCCTTAGGTATATGTATATGCATCTAAAACAGCAATTCAGTTTTGAAAGTTACACAATATGCACTTTATTATAAACAAGATAAACGAGTAGTATCCATACTTACTAATAGAAGCATTTAGCGAAGCACACCTTCAAGTCACTCCATCAAGTCCGGAGGTAAGGTTTCATCATAACTAACAAAACGAGTCCAAACTTGGCAGACCTAGTTCTACTCGTCGAGGCGTTCCAGTAGCAGTCACCGAAATACACCTTCAGGTCACTCCATCTAGTCCGGAGGTAAGGTCTCATCATAACTAACAAAACGAGCCAAAAATCGGCTCACCTAACTGTAACTACTCGTCGAGAAGTTCCAGTAGCAGTCACCGAAGTACACCTTCAGGTCACTCCATCAAGTCCGGAGGTAAGGTTTCATCATAATTAACTAAACGAGCCCAAACTCGGCACACCTAGTTACTCGTCGAGGCGATCCAGTAGCAGTCACCCAAAAACACTTTCAGGTCACTCCATCAAGTCCGGAGGTAAGGTCTCATCATAACTAACAAAACGAGCCAAAAATCGGCACACATAATTGTACTCGTCGAGAAGTTCCAGTAGCAGTCACCGAAGTACACCTTCAGGTCACTCCATCAAGTTTGGTGGTAAGGTCTCATCATAACTAACTAAACGAGCCCAAACTCGGCACACCTAGTTACTCGTCGAGGCGATCCAGTAGCAGTCACCGAAGTACACCTTCAGGTCACACCATCAAGTCCGGAGGTTAGTAAAAATTTAAAGAACAGTACGAAATATTTTTTGGAGGTACCAATGTATTATATAGATATAAGAAAAAAAAAAAACAAAGTATCAAAATTTGTTCACCTGACCACTATTCCCGCAGCTGGCCCGTGTCAATGTAACGTAGTAGTTCGATTCAATACCTATCAATTTTGCAAACGCATCCTTATTCCCAAGAACAAACTTAACATTACAACAACAATATTGAGAGATTTACTATGTTATTTTAAGACCATATACTTCTTATAGGTTTTCCCGTAATCTATGAGTAAGAACCACTCTCTGCATTTTTTTCAAAAAAATGCAGATAGTTTCGAGAGTTCAATATTGAGAGAGTTTCGGAGATAAGGGGGGAGGAATGGTTAATTTTCATCAATTTTCTTAAATATCTTTAAAAGTATTTAGATTAAAATTATAAAAAATATATATTTGAGATCCTCGCAACAAGGCCTTTCATTTGATATGTCACACGGTTCAGTTTGCAAAACATTTTATTTTTATTTTCTAATTTGGCCCCCAAAAGTAACCCCAAAATTCAAAATTCTGTGTACCAAATTTCAACTAAATCGGTCCATTAGATTCGGAGCAAATTGGCTGTGACAGACGGACAGACAGACAGACACACGAGTGATCCTATAAGGGTTCGGTTTTTTTCCTATTGAGGTACGGAACCCTAAAAAACGAATCACATAATTTCAAGTAACTACAGTCTACAGCACTAAAAGCGGCCGTTGACGCTACGTCTTCACGTAGGTGGTCGCCACTCCAGAACCTTTTGGCCTCATCAACTGTTCTATAAGCAATGTGCCCTGCCCGCTGCCACTGAAGTTTGGCTTCGGGATCTGTCGGTTGCCTTGGTTCTCCAGCGGATCTCTTCATTTCTGATTCGATCACGTAGGTAAACTCCAAGCATAAGTGCTCTCCATTGCCCTTTGGATGACTTTTAGTCTTCTAATAAGGCCCATTGTGAGCGACCACGTTTCAGTGTCATAGGTCGTCACTGTCAATACGCACTGGTCAAAGTCTTTCGTCTTGAGACACTGCGGTATGTGGGACGAGTAGATATTGCGTAGCTTCCTGAACGCTGCCCAGCCGAGTCGGATTCAACGATTGACCTCTTTCCCGAAGTTGAACCTACCTAACTAGTCAGCTTGTCCTTGGTAAACATACTCGTCCACAACTTCGAGTGATGCGTCTCCGATCTTCATAAGAGTGGGTGTTACATGGGCATTTGGCATTTGTCTTTTCCATGTTCATTTTAAGACACACTTTTAGGGAAGTCCTCTGAGGTCATCGAGCATTGTACTGAAGTCCTCCATTGTCTCAGCCATGACTGCTATATCGTCGGTGTACGCTCCGGTTCCCCGCTCCACTTCTCCGCTCCGCTTCCCGGTTTTGTATGAATTTTTGAACTAGTTCGCAAATCCCTGTCCACTGAAGCGGAGCGGAGGTTTTATGCAATTCCATTGGTTAATATTGGCACACCGCTACTCCGCTCCTCTCCTCTCCGCTCCAGTGGACAGGCAGCCTTACGCGGTAGTTTTCACGTTCCACCGTCTGCATTGAACAGAACAGGTGAAAGTGTTCCCACATTTTCTAGTCACGCTATATGCTTGCGCCACATAAAACGCACTTTTAAAAGTAAAATTATGCCTATATTAGGTATTTTGTAGATATAATGTTTATTGCTCTGTCTTTTCTTATAAACTCAATAGAAACAAATTCAAATTAAAATAAAAAACATAAAGTAATATACGATAAGTATCAGGGTTACATGAAAATTAAACACAAGTTGCAACAGTAGGTCCAACAATTCAATGGACTCTTGAAAGCATCGTGTTAGTCATGTAACAAAACAATCCATCATGCTTGTGTTCTTCGCATTCGTAAGCAGAGGTGCAGAGGTGTGTTGTGTATACACCAACATTTCGTTGTTAGCCTGTAACAGGGAGCGACCCTTGTCATTTAAAAAATCGGGAAGCTAACCCAGGATCACTGAAAAGTCCGATGTGGCAATCACATAATCACCCAATGCTGAATGTACGTCTCTTCCATTCTTACAGAACTTGGGCCTTCCCTTATCCAATGGAGTTCCATGTTAAAAACTTTACTGCGACATGGCGCTAAGTGTTTTGTTTTGTCGCCAACTGGGCGATTTTCATTCAAGATCACTTTGACAAGTAGATGTACTCGCCATTGATGTTGATACTTATAGCGCTTTCCAGTCCAGAACCTTGAAGACATCCTCCAGTGCAGCGGTGAACAGTTTCGGAGAGATAACGTCTCCCTGTCTCCCACTTCGCTGCAGAGAGTAGGTTTCGATGTCTGTTCTTGGAGTCGGACTGACATAGTGGCGTTTTCGTACAGACACTTCAGCACCTCGATGTACCGATTGTCCATCTGGCACCGTTGAAGAGACTGCAGTACAGCTCATGTCTCGCTCGAATCGAAGGCTTCTCGTAGTCCACAAACGCTAAGCAGAGAGGCAGGTTATATTCTTCGGTCTCCTGTATAACCTGCCGCAGCGTATGTATGTGGTCTACGGTGCAATGTGGTACGATGCGGTGGTAAAGCCTTTACGGAATCTGACTTGTTCGGGATGCTGGAAACCTGTGCGCGAGAAGTTTAAAACAACTTGTAGACATGGCTCAGAAGTGAGATGGGCCTATAATTCTTAAGAAGGGCATTATCGCCCTTCTGAAAGAAAAGTATCTCCGCACCTCTGTTTCATGACTGTGCTGTTTTGCCCTCGTGTATGACGGAATCAAACAGCTTCAAAAAGCCATCCTTATCTCGTACAAGCTGACGTCCGGGATGTCTTCGGTATAGTTTCGGGTCAACTAGCTCCTGGGTTGATTGCCAAATTTGTAACGGTGTTACTTGATATAGTGTATAACAGTCCATTGAACCTCTCGATCTCTCTCAACACCTCAGGTTTGGCTGATACGATCCTGCCATCATCGGTATTCAGTTTTGTAAGCCGGCTCTGCCCAATAGACAGATCTCTTGCAAAGACCTTCGAGCTCTTGTTCCACTCTATCGCGTCCTTAATACGGTCTGTATTATAGCGGCGAAGGTCCTTTTTAAGGACTTAGAGATCCGTCTATTGAGCTGCCGGTACTCGAGCACATCGTCTCAAGACTGCAGGATTATCTCGCGCCTCTCCTCCATGAGCTGTAAAGTAGGATCAGAGAGTTTCTTGTTTTTATTTTTACGATGGGGCTTGATGATCTTAGACCCGACCGTATGGACCATAGATATATTTTTACTTATATTTTTATGGTATGACAGTTTTCACGAACCCATCGTTAGTCAGCTTAGTTACCTACTTGAAATTTAGAGTTTAGGATCCTTGTTTTTTTTTTTGTTTCATAGTGTTTAGATATCGATCGATACCCAACACAGCATAGTTAATTTGACCCTGTATGTTGTGTTAAGAAGTACAGACAATGACAAAGGCACGCACGGGAGACACCGTATCGTTTAACAAACACTTGAGAATACCTGCAGTCACACTTCTTGTTACTTTTCTGTTCACGAATCGTTTTTCTGAACTCGTTGATAAGAGACATGGTGTCTGCAGAGCCCGCCGGGGTCTCCATTCTGAAACAATACAAAAAAAAATTGGTA
This sequence comes from Agrochola macilenta, assembly GCA_916701695.1. NCBI lineage: Eukaryota > Metazoa > Arthropoda > Insecta > Lepidoptera > Noctuidae > Agrochola > Agrochola macilenta. Next base: position 12,972,173 of record OU753552.1, on the reverse strand, counting down.
TGTAGGTAGGTACTTAGTACTTACGTAGGTCTGTAGGCTACGCTACACATGTAAAAGGTAGTTATGATAATGACATTACCATCTAGGTATACATAGAATAAAACAAAGTCGCTCTGCGCTGTCTGTCCCTATATATGCTTAGATCTTTAAAACTACGCAACGGATTTTGATGCGGTTTTTTTTAATAGATAGAGTGATTCATGCGGAAGCGTTTTTGTGTATAATACATTAAGGTTTTGTGTAAATTGGCTGAAATATCACGATTATTTATTTATTTATTTATTAAAACTTTATGCACAAGTAAAAATATACCGTACAAAGGCGGACTTAATGCCTGAGGCATTTTCTACCAGTCAACCTTAGGGTGATGCAGAGACAAAACATGGCAGGTGCAACAAAAGGGATTGATAACACGAAATTAACTATAAAATACAAGAATAAATACTTAAATAAATACATACTTATACATAGTATAAACAGAAAAACTTTGTCAGGAGAAATAACGATCGGTAGAGGAGAAATAACGATCAGTAGAGGAGAAAACGAATCCAGCAAATTACCGCTGGGATGTTTCAGCCAACTTCTTACGTATATGCTCAAGTACCTTCACTTTAAAAGACAACCGACTGGTTGCCGTTCTGATATTCAGAGGTAGCGAATTCCAAAGAAAGACCGCCTGGACAAAGAAAGAAGAGTGAATGAAACCAGAGCGGTGAGAAGGACATCGTAGAAGACGATTGTTGGTGGAACGAAGATTAATAATTATTTAAGGATTGTTTTTTTTTTGTGGATTATTGTCGAAGATGTCAGAAAAAATCATGCCAACTGGGAGCTTTACTGGCGTGCGCTGCGTTTACCAGAATTGTATATCTTAAAAAGTTCAAAAATTAAGTCCGCGATAGCATATGTCTATCTTCGAAGGATGACCTACAGTAACCATTTTTGTCTTTCAGAATTTGCATTCCACAACTTTTCTTGACAAATCCTTTACTGTACAGGCAGCTCGTTTGTGGAATGCATTACCAGTTCCAAAAAAGCGCGCGCAATCGTTGCCAGTGTTTAAAAGACTCGTGAAAGAACATTACTTGTCGTTATGATTCTGTTTTTATCGTTAGCTGTAATAATATTCGTCATTTATTTTCGTTGCTTATATACTTAGTTAGTATGTATGTATCCATATATCTATTATATAGCATTTATCTGTGTATCTATTAGAGTATATTGTACTTACATACCTTTTATTTGCACCTAAGACAACCCCATTTTATGTCCAGAAAATCACTGTCCATTCCAAGGTTGCCTGGAAGAGATCGCAGTAAGCGATAAGTCCGCCCATTGTATATTTTGTAGTGTATTACTTTTTCTTTATGTAATGTATAATCTGGTGTACAATAAAGTATATAAAAATAAATAAATAATAAATAATTTTGATAAATATTTCATTGTTATTTCCGAAGCTGTTTTGACCGGTATTTTATTTATTCTTATCCAATAAAATATGTTATTTAAATTGGGCATTTAATTTAGATTAAAATATGCCTTGACATCATATCATTAAAATGAATACCTTAAAAGGTAACACAGATTCAAAATTACGCGTGACAAAATAATTATGGTTGCCGACAACGCGGGCGCAGCGGTAGGATTCAATGACTTTTCCTCGGATATTAGGTAAGTATCTAACTAATCCCAGTAGCACGTACCCGTGGGATATTTTCCGACATCCACGCGGGCGAAGCCGCGGGCAAAAGCTAGTTAATAAATATTACACGCTCGCTTTTAAGCTCTCGCTGTAAGCTGTACGGAGCGGAGTGGGCGCGTCTTCGTGGATGGCACCATCTTTATAGTTGGTATAGAATAATCTTTATTAATCGGTACACCGTATGGATTCAAGATATAATGTAGAAATTTTACATAGGGGGCCACAATGGATGGAGAACGAGAGACAATACTGCAGGTAGTCAGTGGATAGACCACGAAGACTAAACTGTCCAGACTCGACTAAGTATTTATAAATAACTGAATATCAACATTATTATAATTTCTCTCAGCTATGTCACCTGGGAAAATCATCGAAGAAAGGAGGATGAACTATATAATAACAACGAATAAAAATAATTTATATTACCTAGGTACCTAGGAGAAGAACGGGCAAGAAACTCCACGGACACTCTAGAGAACCCCGAGCCCTTTTGAGAACCCCACAGAAAAAAAGTCAGGACGTGTCTCGAAATCCTCAGTGATCAAAATGATATTCGTTAGCCCACGTTCGCACGGACGTAAATACATATCACATCACGACGATGTTTTTTTTTTTTCTTGCACTTGATTTTCAACGTTCTGCTCAGCGCCGAGAGTTGAAAATACCACAACAATTAAATAGAAGTAAAAATATTCTTAGATAATATTGACATGGGGAGGGAGATTCAAGCTGCACGCCCTCGCGCCCCTAGTCGCCGCAGGAGACGCCCCGGGCGTCGGGAGTCACGAGCTGACTTCCGGCCACCGTAAGCGCGGGCCTGCGGACGGTGAGCGATGGGCAGCTCGCCGTCCGGATAAGGACCAGACCCGGGTCGACGGCGCGTTGTGTTCCACGCGCGCCTCAAAGGGATGTCAGCACCAACTGACGGGGTCCGGAAGGACCAATGCCTACTGGGGTTGCGGGTTTGTCTGAAAGGGATATCGCGGCCCCGGCACACCGGCAACGGAAGGAACACGGGTGGGTTTTAGTCAGTAAAAGTCTGACACTCCCTCTCGCTCCGCCCAGAGCGGGGGGAATCATTTGTTGATTTCGGCTTGATTTAGCCTGTCTTAAAACTAAATAGCAGTCAGTGTATCTGTCCGCCGCGGTTGGCGGCCTGTTGCGCTTTGTGAGTGCACGAATCAATCTAGTAGACTAGATTCTTAGCGATTTCTTAGATTTCTTAGCGATTAGCTAGAGCTAATCGCTAAGAACAGGTTTTGCGTGGACAGTTCGTGTTGTTTTCATATATATTTTATTTTTGTTTTTGTAATTTATATTTGATTTCTAGTTTATTTATTTATTTATAAGTATACAAATTATGTATTAGGTATGTTGAGACTGTTTTGTACTCGCCGTCACTTGTCCCTACATAAAGGTTCATTAGAAAACCAGCGTCAGACAGCATCTGTCTGGCATTAATGCTGAAATGAACCTTTTTGGCGCAGCCGTGAGGCACACACTACTCGTATTATTGTTAAATATTATTGTCACTTTTTTATTTTGTATTTTGTGTTTCACGAACTGTGTCCAAATAAACATTTTTTCTTTCTTTCTTATTTCCCACCCAAAAAAAAAAAAGAAGATAATATTGACATACGCATAACGCATTGCTTTTTGAATAACTAGAACTGTGAGAACCTCAAATTATAACACAGTATTGTGCATATTATAGGTGAATTTTCCAAGTGTGTGTGAGGTGGCACAACCGAACCTAAGTAGGTAATATAACATGGAATAACGGAAAATACTCAAAGGAGTCTCGGGGCCGAGGTTGCTAACGAAAACGAACACGGTAGCTCTCGGATTTTTGAGAATCAATCAGACTACAGTAAGAAACAAAACCATCCAAATTTGATCCCGCATCCCGCGCGATTCGCCTCACGTTGACCCTTCCCATGTGATAACTTCGACCTCCATGCGGGCGAAGCCACGGGCTAAACTAGTTGACGTTAAATTCTCCGAAAACGCCAATCTTATTTTTGAGGTAAATGTCCAATGTCAGTCAATTCAATTTAATTGGTAATTGACTGGATTGGTCATGATACATGATACACACGGCCACACATCAAGCTATAAATTTCCAGTAAACAGCACCTGCCCCTATAGTCCGCGAGTGCATGTAGGAATAAAATGATTTCCTACTTACTTTAGGTATCTTATGAAACATATAAACCCAAGGCAGATGCGGTATAACTTAGTAAATATGTTAAGTGGCTGTGCCATGTAATGTAATGCAGAGCAATGAGGAACTATGTAGTATCAATAAAAGTTTAGAGTAGATATACGTATACATGTGGATGTTTATAAACTTGAGAAAGACTAATGAAGCGATGGATGGATTGAATGAAAGATGATGTGGCTACAAAGGGACTAAATACTGATCATGGAGCAATACAAGGGAGTAGACGCACTGCGCTGACCCCCAAATAGATATTGGTAAGCAAAGGTTATATGGGCAGGAGAAAAATTTGGTTAACGGCTCATTTACTTTGACGTACAGTCACAAGCACAATAATATCTGATGTCATGTTTCATTCATTAATATCTGTTCTCAAAACCACAGTAAATATATGTAATCATCTGTGGAAGGCATATCAAGAGCGGCATAAATATGTGATATTAAAGAAACAAGAAAACAATCTGACGAGACACGCAACGTCAAAATAAGGATATCACTTCAGCTTCATAAATAAATGTTGAAATTGAACGTTTTATAACGTACGAGAATTGCCCGTCAGATAATATTATTGCCGAACTATCCATAGTCCATAGATTTATGCTCGTGAATTACATTGGCAAAGCTCAAATACCTAAGTAACTACAGAAAACCAACTTACTTTGTCGGGTACGCTCTATTGTACTGCCTATTCTTAACCTCAGATATGGTGGCCACTATGGACTCCACTCCAGCCTGTACAGTCTTCAAGTGGCTCTCCAAGAATGAGAGCCGCGTGTCCAACGCCGCATCCATCTGGGATTCTCCATCTGCTGAAACTGAAACATTAGGAACGTAAACAAAAAGATCATCGTGTTAGAGGTGAAATTCGGCTGTGTAAATGGACGTCTGCTGTCACTTATAATCAGGGACTGAAAGCGGTTACGGTTAAAGGTTAAAATACCGCAAAAATATACCGGTACCGGTTTAAAGTAAGGGTTGAGCTATACCGATACCTTTTTAAATAAAGGTTGGGCTAAACCGTTATTTAACCTTTGCACGATTTCGGTACCGAAAAAACATGTGAGACGGCGCGGCGCGCGCGCAGGTGCGTGGGGGGGTCGAACACGTTAGAAATTACTGAGTTATAATCAGCAAGTGAACTACAGACAAAGTGGCGAGACGGTGCGTCAAAGAAAACCCCTATTTATGAAGGTTTAGGTACTGCTACCGATACATTTATAAAGGTACTTCTACCGAAATATACCGGTATGCATTTCCAATCTCAAAATTCCGCTACTGAAAAAAGAACGGTATCGAAATATTTTGGTAACCCTTATTTAACGGTATGACGTCATACTGCAATTTAAAGGTAGGTACCTTAATTTTTGGGCAATTCAGTCCCTGCATAAAATACCTGGTAATATTCTTGGAATTAAGTAATTAAGTAATTTGGTTATGACAATGGCTAGCGTGGCGTGTTTATCAATGTCCGCTGCTCCGAATTTGCGGCCAAAGTCGTAAATTGATGATATCATGTGTTCCTTGATCTATCTTCTATTTTTCTATATAATAAAAACCGGCCAAGTACGAGTCAGACCACGCACAATGAAGGGTTCCGTCCGTACTTGGGATGAATTTATCCCAAGAACAAACTTAACTTTGTAGTTGAAAATCATGTTCTCCCATACTTCGATATATACGTCACGGTCAATATTCTCCGTCTGGAAAAGCTAGTATGTAATAGGAAAAAAAAAAAAAAATTGCCATTGAAGCATTGAAGAAACAAGAAAACTTCCTGACGAGACACGCAACGACAGAATAAGGATATACATGTACCACATTGGCTTCAAAAACATGTGTTCCAATTGGCATTAAAATTGAACAACACATTATTTTTATCCTCACAATGCATTTTTGTTCATTTTCTAGATTCTGGGTGATAGGTGTACATAGTGTAAAATGAATAAAAAATAATACATAAAAACAATACTGCAATGTGATATTACATAATTATTTAAATGATTAAAATACTTAAAAGCTGACATTCAGCGGATTAACTTGAAATAACAATGTCAATTAAATTATTCGTCGCTAACTCGTTTATGTTTCGCAAGCCCGCGCATCCTCTTTCTAGTTTTGACGGAACCGATCCAGCTCGTCCCGCAATCTCCTTCGTGGCCTGCCGCAACCCCACTTGTATTTAACATTAGGTACTCTACTCTTGGTTGATGAGCGTAGGTAAGCTTTTCTATAGATGCCGAGAGCTGCAAGCTGGAATAGTCCTTACGGTGGTTAGGTATGCGTTCCCGTGATAGTACAATAGCACATCCTAGATGGCTACTATAATAATTATTGACAACGCCGTAAGTGGTATCAATAAGCGCTGTTTTCGTAGTTATAGTGTTACTACTGACGTGTGGTTGAGCGACCTAGAGTCCGCGCCACCACTGAAGTCCGGCGGAAAATTGTGAAACTACATTTTGTTTAACAAGTTCAGTGCCGGGAGCCCTCCTGGAGGGTTCACCTAGTCGCATATGGGATACCGGGAGCCCTTGCGGAGGGCTAATTTTAAATGTAGGTTTTTCTTAGCGAATACAGCATTATAAATCTTGAAAATAAAATCTAATGTATATTTTAACAAGATTTATTAGTATATGCGTTGGTTGGTTGGTGAATAATTTTTTATGATTTTGAATTTTTTGTTCTCGGTTACAAATATTCACAAATTAAAAGGTTCGAAACTACATATAGCGACGAGACCCCCTGAAAACACTATTTAACTAAATTATTATTTCAAAATCTAGTTACTTAGCTATCTACCTACTTGCCTCATACTTCATACAAACAAAAAATACAAAAATAACTAATCCCATCTAGCATCTATACGTAAAACAATTGCGTTTGACAGTTCACTGTATTATATTGTAATAATTAAATTATTATAACCAACACTGTTATATGATAGAGTGATGCTAATTATTAATATCGTAGACAATTGGTTTTAAGAAAAAAATATGAACATTTTATGAACAAATTAATAACTAACTTGTAATAAAACTTGTAGATCTTCGCTACGAATAAGTCAAAACAAACTAATGTGCACGAGTTCTCATGCTCCGAAAAATATTAAATTGCTGTTGTCACTAATATCAGCACACTACCCAGAAAAAGAAAGATCATAAAATCGTACTTTTGTTTAAATATTATAAGTTAATTTAGAAAAACTCACACTCTCACACTCACACAAAAAGATCCAGCGTAACTTTAGGCTGATTGATACTTAAACCAAATCCAACACTAATTGTACGCGTTGCGTAATTATTAATTTGCTTGAATATATGGGGCAATATTCCTAAGGACCAGACCCGGGTCGACGGCGGTTGGTTCCAAGCGCGCCTCAAAGAGATGTCAGCACAACTGACGGGGTCCGCTAGGACCGATGCCTATCGGGGTCACAGGAAAGTCCGAAAGGGATACCGTGGCCCCTGGCAACATACAGGCAACTGAAGGAACACGGGTGGGTTTTAATCGTAGTAGTAAGAGTCTGACACGCCCTCTCGCTCCGCCCAGAGCGGGAGAAGTTATTTGATAATTTCCCACCCAAAAAAACTTACCTACCTACTTACTTGCATTTTAGGAGGTTATTAGTTATAAGTACTTGAGGAGCTCGTGGCTAAGTAACAACAGCCGCACTGGTCGATCCATCAGGTTAAGCTACGCTTGCCGGGATTGGTCAGTGGATGGGTGACCATCTATACATACCGAGAATCCTCCGTGCCTCGGAAAGCACGTTAAGCCGTTGGTCCCGGCTGTCATTCATGGATATTTGACAGTCGTTACGAGTCGTCAGAAGCCCGAAAGTCTGACACCAGTCTTACCAAGGGGTATCGTATTACCCAGTTACTGGGTTGTGGAGGTCAGATAGGCAGTCGCTCCATGTAAAATACTGGTATTCAGCTGCATCCAGTTAGACTGGAAGCCGACCCCGACATAGTTGGGAAAAGGCTAGGCAGATTGATTAGTTATAAGTACTTACTAAAAAATAGTAAAGCAAAACAACTATAGTACCTGAGCTGGATAATACATTGGTGCGCGGAGTCCTTTCCACAGCATATTTTATAGATTTCATGTCAGCCACCAGTTCATGGATGGCAGACTCCAACTTTTGAGAGGAATCAGTGCGAACCGTTTTCGAAATGTTATTTAATAGCTTCATTATGGCATTAGTCTTCTCGTGAACTTCAATGTCGAGCCTGTTCAGTCTAAATTCTATAGCCTCTATTTTCTTGAGATATCTTTCGCTTGAGGTTATGCTTTCCATTAATTTTTCTATAACAGCGTCGCTATCACTGTTGGTCTGTGCCCCTGCCGAACGGGTAAAATTTTCCCGTTTCCCGGTAAGCATAGCATCGTTTAGCTCCTCCTCGTATTCTTTCTTCCATAAAGTTTTTTCAGCATCGTCGTTTTTCCGGCGATGCCGCTTGTCCCTCGCCACTTCACCGGATATGATAGTAAGAGCGAACAGTCCGATCTGTAGTAGCGTAAGCTTTGGGAACATAATGCGGTGTGTACCCCAACTGTGATGAGAAACGACTGGCGGTTGACTTCATCGTCCCCGGTCCGACATCCACGACAGTTTACATAACTACGCGAGAGCTACATAAAAACAAACCGCAAAGTGACATGCTTATGCAGTGAATCCCCGATCGCAATGATTCGCACAGATCTCTCCTACTAGAATGTTGACACTATTTCTCACAATGTAATGATAATATTTATAAAACGTGAATGTACTTACTGCAACAATTTATTAAATACGTATTTCCTTTTCTTCATCACATGTGCAATATGCTTGAATACAATATTATTTATTATTCTTATGGTTGTAGGATATAGCTATCACCCTACAACCATAAGATAAGCGATTGCTTATCTAGATCAGAAGAAAATTAAATAGTGACCAAGTAGGTACCTATAACTCAGCTAGTAAACTAATAAATTAACTTTTACACGTGGATCTGGATAGGTAGTAAAAGTCAAACACCATATTCTGAATGACTCCTTTCAGACTAGGAAAGTAGGAACTAGTGACTGATTGGACAGAAAACACTAAAATCATTAATACATACTGCTTTCAAGATTGAAGATGTTGGTGAAAGCGGGCATTACGACTTGCCAAAATCACTTAAAAGTACAATACGGCCGACATAACTTGGCAGGTCTGAGCAGCGTGGGCACGCCACAATTGCGGCGATAACTCTGAGGAGTGGATAGAGAGGCGCCACGGCGTCCTCACCTTCCGCCTGACACAGGTCCTCACAGGACACGGTTGTTTCAGGAGGTTCCTGTTCCGGAAACGCCCAGGTGTCACTACTGTGTGGATCGCCCGGAGGACACGGTGGAGCATACGGTGGAGGTCTGCCTGGCTTGGGCGGGGCACCGCCGTACGTGTCCTTGTGGAGGCGATCGGCGTCAGTGATCTCTCGCGTCCGACTCTGGTCGAGGCCATGGCACGGAGCGAGAGGGCGTGGGAAGAAATAAATATTTGTAACCGTGAACAAAAAATAAAAAATTAAAAGAAAATGTTTGAATTTCAAAACCAGCGCGTCTATAAATTAATCTTGTTAAGAGCCCATACTATCGTGTTGTATACCACATATACAGCAGATCTGCCCCATACTCCGAGGGACTTACGCAGATGACACAACCATTTTGGCGAGCCAGAAAGTCCCTGAAATTGCTTCTAAAATACTTCAGAGTAGTCTGGACGATATATACAAATGGCGAATAAAAGCAAGTGCATCTAAGTCAGCCCAGTTAACCTTCAGTCTGAGTCTGAGAGAAACTAGTCGATCACGAACTTCCACATAATAACTCTGTGAAGTACCTACCTGGGCATGCACCTTGCCCGCAGGCTTACATGGCGGACACATATCCAAGCCAAGAGAAATCAGCTCAATATTAAGTACAGGAACCTATACTGACCTTGGAAGAAATTCTTTGCAATACAATAAACTGTTTGCGTATTACATTATCTTGAAGCCAATTTGCATACAACTATGGGGAAATGCTATTGTCTCTATCATCAACATGCTGCAGCGATTTAAAAAACTTCATATACAATCATTAAACATTCATCACACAACCCTACACAAAAAAAACGACGTAAAAAAACTGAGTTTCAACATTTATCTTTCTCTATCAATACGGTTGCTTCAGGTCCCATATAAAAAGTACATACTTCAAATTCACTATATGGATCACTATCCATAACCACAATTTAAAATCAATTATTGTTTCTGCCTTATCGGATTAATGTGCGTATTGTATATTTATCACTTGCTTAAAAAATGGTGAAAGAAAACATCGTGAGAAAACTGAAAATGACTGAGAGATATTTCTCGACGGCATGTGAAGCCAAGCCCATGGGCGGCTTTGAAACTCTGACAACAGGTTAGTCACTAACCACACGAAAAGAAGAAGAAGTGTTTCTAAGCTTTCACTTGTTCTCCTTACGAATGCACAAGTCCGATAAAAACTTAATATATTTCAAATTAACATACGTAGCATAAACTCTTTTTCAATTTCTCATAAGTACTTGAAAAGTACGCTTGAAGTTACCTGATCAGAGGGACGAAATAGTTCCTTTTTTCCCGGGGAAACGATTTTACCTGCTGTCAAAAATTGTAAAACTATGTAAGCCATCTCCCAACTTTTTATACAGAATTGTGTTTAAAAAATATTAATAAAAATTTTGATAACATGATTGAATTTATTCTTATAATTTACTTTGCACTTTTATTATTTAATTTACATAGATTTGAGCTAAATATTTACCATCATCAATGATAAAAAATATTGGCTGGTAGAATGCAACCGAAAAAGAAACATAACAAAGCAAGCGGTAATTCGATCTCCAGTTGTTTTGTCGATTGCTAGTTTAATTACGACAGATATTTGTATAAAATGAGTTCATCAGATTCAGTTATGGATTTGTTTAACTAATTAGTTTTTTATTTACTTTCCTCATATTCAAAATGAAAAGCAGAGTGTTTACCTCAGATGAAAAACGTATTACTTAGGCACTCGAACTATTGAATAATTTAAACCATCTCGTGCCTAAATAGATCCCTTTCATCCCTTTTATTTTAATCTACTAATAAGACGAACTTACTACGAGTATTCTCTTAATTTCAATCAATATACCTTATAAGGTTTAATTAAAATTTTTAATGCACCCACTTTATAAGATGGCTTTATAAAAACACAAAATTTCTCAACCATTGTTACTGGATGCTAATTGTCAGGTATGCACTAGAGATGAGGTCGCTAATGTGGCAATTCATAATTCGCCGGCAAAAAAGAACCTTGACAACTTCCTTCTAAGTCTCAATGATGTTTTCGTTTCACTAAATGAATTTAAAACTTTAGGTGTCATTTCACGATGTAAACATAGACCTCATACTGGAGCACCTATCTAACCAATCGTTTGATGGTTCCCTATAAAGGGGCAGGCGTGTCGTGACATGTCATGTATGTTTTGTACATATTGATCACGGATCACTATCCTTTTTTTTTTTTTCCCTTGAGTGAAAATTCTCATGGATGTCCTCCGCCCTGGGGCGGGCGGAGGGGTCTGTCAGACTCTTACTGACTAAAAACCACCCCGATGTTCCAACTCACACCTACGCCGGGGGTCGCGGGTACTTGAAATCTTCCGCAACCCCCGGCCCGTCACCGCGGGCCTCCTCGGGTCAGGGGGGGAATGAGGTGTTTGACTCCCCAGCGACGTCTCAGAGGGGCGCGCGTGGAACACTACGCGCCGCCACCTCGGGTCCTGATGTGTAGGGGGCGACGGACGTCCCCGAGTCCGTCACCCCTGGACCCATTTAGGGGGGCTGGAAGAGGGCGTTGTCCGCACCACCCTTATACGTAAAGTGGGGATGTTTTTTTTTTCCTCGTCTATCCCATGTTGTGGGGTATCGTTAGAAAGTTCGTTCAAAAATATTGTGAGTTCGTGAAAGCCATTTTTGGATTCTGGGATCCGTTTGCGAAATATTAAGCTTTTAACTGAATTTTTTTGTTAGAGTCAAGTGTGTGTGTCCCCCTTCTAGCTAAATGGTTGTACTTGGACTTGTGAAAAAATTCACAGTAGTATATACGTATAACGAAATTAAAAGGAAAATTATCAGAGCTAAGTAGGCTGTACAGGTTAACGAGTAATAATCAACCAACTTAAATTTGCGGTTTGAAAAACATGATCTCCCATACATTCCGTATGGGAGAACATGTTTTTCAACTACAATGTTAAGTTTGTTCTTGGGATAAACTCATCCCAACTACGGAACACTTCATTGTGCGTGGTCCGACACGCACTTGTTTAAAGTAGGTTATGTAAAATAGGTATAACACAAAAGGCCGCGCAGCGCAGTTTTATCAAAAAAAATATGCATAAATATATTGTAATTGTCAAGTAGTAACAACAGTACTTAGGCATACAAAATCCAAGGGGGGGGGGGGGGCAGCTGCCCCTGCCCCTGGGTACGCCCATGACAGAATATTGTATCAATTGCATGCAAAATAATTAATAACGAGCTAAAGCTAAGTAAGGATATCGACGGTTAAGAACCAATAGTGTCTATCTCAGTTTTTTACGTTTTTCACTTTTTAATGCAGGTAGATTTAAAGTTTAATTTGGCTTGGCATACTGAGGCACTTATCTCAAAATTCACAAAATTGTTGTTGTTATTCGCTATAGAAATTCCATCTAAGTTAAGAGCGCGTGTATTTTTCTGCCAATACTGTTTATCTCTTCTCTATTGCGGCTGTACCTCGCCGCATCTAGCGTGAGACTGACAAATTGGCAAGTGGTAGGGCAGTGCGTGCGGTTTGAGGATGCGACAGTGATTGATTAGAAAGAGACAGTTTATTGTATTCAAAAGCCAATCATTATTCAGATTATTTATTTTATTATTTGAAATTTCTTAAGAAATAAGCAGTACCTTTGTACTCATAATTATGTTTATGTCGTATTTGTATCAATTTTACTGTGTGTACATAAATAATAAAATAAATAAATTATTTATTCCGATGGTTGCACGTACCAAAATCGGAATGTTATATTGGCAAATGCGCTTTTGAACTTGAGTATAAAGCACAAAATCACCATCACCCAAAAGTTCCTGGAACGTGGTCAAACTCAAATGGAGTGTGATTCGGTTCACAGTGCGATTGAACGGAAGCTCTCAAATCGTGTAATTCATTTGCCATGTGATTATGTTTCGATAACTAAAGAAGCAAGGGCATCAAATCCCTACGAAGTAATTCAGATTGACCATAGTTTTGTGCAAAATTATGCCGATACATCTACTTGGCTTTACAAAACTATAAGGCCAGGACGCAAAGCTGGTGACCCTACTGTAACAGACTTAAGAGCTATTCTTTACAACCAAGAAGACACTATTAAAGTGAAACTACATTTCGAGCAGGATTGGTTTGCCTTGCCACATAGACCAAAAAAATATAACCCCGACGTGTCTTATTTGACCTTAAATGAAAATATGATTCCCATAACTGCCTCGAAGTACCAGCACCTCCAAGAGCTCAAACAAGTTCTACCAAGTGAATGTCACAATTTTTATGATACACTGCCCCATTTGTAGACTGTGAGTGAGAGTGTGTGTGTGTGTCAGTGTATTTGTTTCTGTTTCTACTAAAAATAATTTTGAAGATTCGTTTCAGTTCTTTTGGAGATTTTTTTAGTTATTTAGGAGTCTTTTCAGTTATTTTAAAGTCTTTTTACTTATTTTGAACATAATATTTCATCTTTCATTGTGAACATTATAAGTAAAAAAAATTGTTTTTTCTTGTGTTGTTTTATTTCAAAAACGGCTAACTACTACTTATCTAAAAAATATTTTCACTAATAAAACCAATACCACCTAACTCACGTTAATTTTAAATAGGCCAATCTTAACCTAATGCTAGGATATCTATCGTATTTCAGCATATTTTTTGTATTTTTACATATATAAACATTTCAAGTATCTTTCTATTCAAAGCCGAGAAATGTTTTTTTTATCTCCTGTAAAGTTAACTTTATTGAGATAGACACTGTTGATTCTTAACCGTCGATATGGTATTTAAGTGCCAAAAAAGGTGCAGCTTTATATAATTTGAAGGTAACGGACAGCTGCAAACCGTTTTTTAAAAATACGTAGTTATTAACCATGCCGTCGTTGTACATCTACGAAACGTCTGATGTTCGTCAAGAATAATTTACATAAATTTGCCCGCGTCAGCGCCGTTGTGATCGGTTACAAACAGTCTGATCTAGTATTGCACTATACAGAAACGGTCTATAATCAGTCACCAAAATGTATAAGGAGTGAAGATAATGTCCGCAAATTCAAAAGTAAATTGTATTTATTTCTATAAGACGTATTACTCTATCGAAGAATTTTTAAATGATAAAATATGACACCCTTTAATATAATTTACCATTGACATGCATGTAAAAATAAATTATAATTGATTAATTATTTATTATTAATAATACATATAATTGACATTATTTATAACATGATGAAATATAACATTACTAGCCCTTTAATATAATTTACCATTGACATGCATGTAAAAATAAAATTATAACTGATTAATTGACATTATTTACTCGATCATTCGTGACTTTGTATTGTATAGTTTCAGACTTATTATTAAAAAGTAGGACATAGAGCTCGACTAAAACGTATACATAAGACCTTTATTGTAATACCTGTGTTCACGAATAAAGATTGATTGATTGATTGATAAACGTGAATTAAAGAATGTCGCAGATTATTTGGAAATACAATAATAGTCATTCAGATCATACATCACAAACATTTTCATTAACCTGTACATACACATTTTATATTTTCAAGTTAAAGAAATCATTAATATCATAAAAATTATATCCATTCAGCCATTTTTATAGTTTGTTTTTAAATGAGTTATACGTACACAGATCACAAGGCAGGTTTTAGAATACTTCCTGGGCTGACTTACTGTGTGGATCTCTTGTTGGTCGAGAAATAAATTCATACGCTTTTTTAAACAATCCCTTATTATTTACACAAAATTACAGATTTCAAATATGTAAAGTGAGGGAAGTAAACCTAGCTTTTTAAAAATCGAGACCACAAATGGCCCTGACGCATTTTCTTGCGCATTATATACTCTATAATTATCCGTACTGTTCCCCCATACCTATAATAAGCCCGTAACGATAAATGGATTCTTTATATACGTGGTATGTAATAATTGCCATTTTTCTATTTGTCACGTTCTTTACTTCTACAATAGGATCAATAAATTTGCTTATGCTCTCATACTCGTAGCATAAGCAAATTTATTGATCCTATTGCACAAATTATTTAGATGTACTTTCCAATTTAAGTCTTGATCTATGAGTACACCTAATAATTTGGTTTGTGTAACTTCTTTCAGTTTGTCAATGTTTAAAATTATATTTAGCATGTTTAGATTTATTAAATTGTATAAAATTAGATTTGTCTAAGTTGACTTTTTATTTATTTGTCTGTTACCATCCTAAAATATTGTCAATAGTATTATTAATGTCCATTTCATGATCAGATATTGATTCATACTTCTTATCAGACGTCAAGATTATTGAAATGTCATCTGCAAATAATATACATTTATGATTTGTCACTCGTGGTATGTCATTTTTATATAATATAAACAAAATGGGTCCTAAAACACTCCCCCGAGGGGCGCCGCATTTTTTTCCCTGGAGTCAGAAGAATAGGAAGAAAGTAGGTTTTCATGTACCTTATCTATGACAACATATTGTTTCCGATCACTTAAATAAGACGAAATCCACTCTAATGCTAGTCCTCTTATTCTAATGCTTTCTAACTTTTTAATAAAACATAATTTGCTACAAAGTCGAATGCTTGTGACAGGTCGAAAATAAGCTGTTTTTTTTTTGGTGTCAAATTTTCAAATAACCTGTCCCGCTCTGGGCGGAGCGGGAGGACGTGTTAGACTCTTACTGACTAAAACCCACCCGTGTTCTTTCAGTTATCTGTACGTTGCCAGAGGCCACGGTATCCCTTTCAGACTTTCCCACGACCCTGACAGGCTTCGGTCCTAGCTGACCCTAGGTTAATATTGGCACACCGCTACTCCGCTCCCCTCCTCTCCGCTTCAGTGGACAGGCAGCCCTAAGCTCGAAAAGATCCCGATAATATGATACTTAGTAGGTACTACCTACAAACGATATCGTAATTTTCTTAACAACTTATGGAAAAAACTTAGAATCATTTAAGTATGATCAAAGCTCAACAACTTGACCTTTCCAAACGACTTATGTTTGTTAGTGGGAAAACCCTAAATACTCAGCATAAGGAAAATACTGTTTATTACCATCTGCCCCCTTCGAGCCACCACCTCGGTATTACTACCGGGGTGGTGGCTCGAGGGGGGCTCGCACTAACAAGTGGCGTTTAAGAGAAGAAAGAACATTATGATTCAAGATCGAACGAAGAGAGGTCGAAAAATTTTGCACTTGGTCTCGGTTTGGTTAAGTTTGCTTTTTTCCATTCATATAGCTTTGTCGACACAACGCAGGAAAACCTAAAAAAAAAAAAACAGTACCAGATTAAGCCATTGCGGGGCCTATAGAAAATTCTACTAAGGGGGTCCTTGGGACCCCTTTTTCTCGATATAACACTAACCAAATCAATGTTTTTAAACAAAGACGTTATTTTCCTCGTGTACGCAAGTTACTTGATCCGGTTGTTGTGGAGGGTTCAGGAGACCCTCTAGGACCTCCAAATAACCTTACAGTCTTTCTAGCGAGGCGACACGTTTCTAAACCCAACCATGTTCTTCTAATACTTCATTGAAATAATAGAATACCAAATTTCGACACGATCAAACCTGTGGCAGATGCTCACATCTATTCATCGACTAGAAAAGAGCTGACACCCAGAAATTGAAGTGATGACGTTAAAGCCAAACAGACGAGGCTTATACCTAGCTATAATTAACTGAAAGGGCCAATAAACAGGGCCGTAGGCAGTGGTGGACTGACAGGGGGGCGGAATCGGGCGGCCAGCCCCGGGCCTCTGGTCTTGGGGGGCCCCCAAATGCCTCCACGTTCCCCTGATCATGGGGTCTCAGATCCAACAAATCATAATTAGTCTTGAAGAAAATTCAATAGATGGCAGCATAGGTAACAATTATGAAATTTTACAATCATTAAAAGCGTTAAACTGTTGCAGTTTTTAAAAGAAAAGTGAAAGAATACTATCTGTCCACTTCGTCATAGTTGCATATTTTGTATTTATTATTTTATACTACATTATAATTATGTATATTTATTTTAGTGATATTTATTTTAGAAGTATGTATGTAAGTTTATTCTCATATTGTATGTTTATAGTAAATTAGTGAATAATTAAGTGTTTTTATTTTATGTATATTATTTTCTCTTGTAATCTTACACACGTTGTCTACATCTCTTTAACTACTTTCCTATCGCAGGTATGTTGGAAGAGATTTCTTTAGAAATAAGCATCACCTTTGTACGTATTTTTCTGCTCCTTTCTTTTTGTCTATTTATATGTATGTACATAAACTGTTAAATAAATAAATAAATAAATAAACGGCAGATAATGGCTGAAGTAAGATTAGTCAAAATCATAACTTCCTTGTTTAATGTTGATTTGTCTATTTACACTCATAAATCACGTATTTTCAAGGAAATAGATAAATGAAGCCTTTACTTCAATTCGAACCCACAGAATGATAAAGTAGCATAAAAGTTTAGCTTTGCAATAGATGGCGATTTACTCAATTTGTCCTATCGTCATTGAAATACTTAAAACTTTTCACCATTTGGAGTTCATACAATCCTATTGAATGCAATAAGTTGTATTGATTGAATGACTATTTTCATGCCTATTGACAATAGGAATCTTACGAAAAGAATTAATTGTATTGCCGATTCTAATGATTATAATTTGTTATGGCCGCGAATCATAGCTCAACATACAACCTGTTACTGACCTGCAAATTGCAAAGAACGTAAGAAAATTTGAATATCGCGGGCAACCTTAGCGCATCCCCCAGGAAAAAAATCGGTCAAGTCCATAACGTAAAAGATTTAACACTTTTACTTTCGTAAAAGAAACAAGAGCAGTGCTATATCATTATGTAAAGTAATTGTCTAATTTAATAACATCCATCAATAAATCGTATACGTAAACGATATTTGACGGACATTTTTTTTTTAGCTCCGATAAATGAAAATTCTGAAAGAATATTTTTTATCTTAAATTTTTTAAATTGCCTTCTTAAATTTTTAATGAATTATCACATAATTATTGTGAATTACAAAGTTGTTTTTTGCAGTTGCCGAAAATCACCATTATTTAAAGAAAGACTACAAAACAGTACATGATATACATAAGTTTCACACACCCTTCGGGTACGGAACCCTAAAAATCACCAAGACGCTTTTGGCTTTATATTTAGGTATTCTAAAAAAAAGTGTGCTGGCACACATAGTAGAAGTTTTTTTTAAACAAAATTTTAACTTGAAGTTTTACGGGCCAGTTTTCAAATTGGACAAGTACATTAACAATCTGCCCGTAAAACTTGAAGTTAAAATTTTGTTGAGATTCGTTTTTTCACTTGTCCGTAGCGATTCGTTTTTCCACTTGCCCGTTGAAGTTTCACTTCTACTATGTGTCCCAGCACTCCCAGCACACATTTTTTTTTACTGGGGTTACTCTTTCAGCTTTGCCGCCCCGGGCCTCTGACGGGGTTAGTCCACCACTGGCCGTAGGCAGGGCCCAGGGGTTCAAACCCTCCCCCAGAATTTCAGATCGACCCCTCCTAGGGTAGGATACCTCCGCACTCTAGTACAGATAATCGTAATCTATTTTGCATAAAACAAAAGCAGTAAGAGTACGCTGAATTTTTATCGATTCTGACTTTGTATAGAATGAATTCCTACAACTTCAGCATTCTTTGAGAGAGTCTAATCTATCCCAGGAGGGGTGTTAACATTTTTGAGCTCGCTTTGCTTGCTCTTGCATCCAATATTCTCCGTAGCGGCCCTATTACGCTAAAGTGGTTTTAAATGTTAAAGATGTCTCTGTTTTTTGTTATGATTGCAAAGTGGCGGAAAGAGAGAAACAGGGCTTTATTGAAATAGATAATAACTAAGCTCTATGACGAATTATGACTTAGAATGCCTAAGATCGTAAAATCTTTTTTTTTATGAATTTACGCAAAAGAATAAAAGCTTCTGTTTTACAAAAATAACAATAAATAATACTCTTTTTTATAAATCTAAACTACCCTTCTATGTTATGGGGTTTGGTTTCCGCACTTAGTCCTTCAGTGGACCATTGTGCGTGGGCCATAGCGGCCGTTGGTGGTTATTCCAACCAGCCCACCTCCCTCCAGAAGTTAATTAAATCTCCTGGTCTGTTCAGAACATCTGTGAAAGATCTGGGTGTCCCGAGGGTCTGTGTTCTAATCTGGGTGACGCCTGTGCATTCAAAAAGCACGTGCGTGACGGTTTCCTCAGCCTCCATGCACGCCCTGCACAGAGGACTGTCCGTTATGCCTATTGTGTGAAAGTGTTTGTTCAGCGAGCAGTGGCCCGTGATGGTCCCCGCCACCAGGCGCAGGCCATTCCTATCTAGGCGTAGTAAACGCCGGGTTAGCCCGGTATCCAAGGATGGCATGGCTTCCTTGGATTGCCTGCAGTCCGGTGTCGAGGACCACCAGTGCTCCGCTTGAGTATGGGTGAAATCCTGCAGCCATCTGCGTATCTGGTTGAAGGGGATGGGTACGATAGGCTCGGGTCCACAGACCGCCGTGCTGGATCCTCGTCTAGCAAGTTCGTCAGCAGCGTCGTTACCTAGCGAACCGCTGTGTCCTTTTATCCATTGCAGCGTCACCGTGTTGCGGCTAAATACCGTTATTTGTTCGAGTGCATTGTGACATTCTAGTGTCAGTTTTGAGGTAATATGTGTTTTCTGTAAGGATTGAAGCACTGAGGCGCTGTCGGAGAGTATGCGTATGTGTGTGTCCGTAACTCTCCTGGCTTTTAGGGCGTGGACCGCTCGTATGATGCCCACACACTCCGCCTGATAGACGGTGTTGAACATTCCCAGCGGGCTGGATATCTTTATGTTGAAGTCGTGTGAGAAGACTCCAACTCCAGTCCCGGAGTCGGTCTTCGATCCGTCGGTGTATACTCTCATCTCTTTCGAGCCTGAGTAGTCACACTGTTCTTCTGTAAGTATTATGTTGTAGTGCTTATGAAAGTGGTATGTTTTCGGGGATTTATCACAGGGTGATGCCATCATTGGTCGTCGTTTGATCGCATCTTCCTTTATACGTGTGTGCTTAACTCTAGAGTCTTTGCTTAGTGTACCGGATACATGGAGCCTAAAGGCGGCTAGGGCCGCCTCCTCCCGCACGATGAGGTGCAGAGGAGGCAGTCCAAGCATTGCCTGTAGGGCGGCAGTGGGTGTAGTTCTCATACTGCCAGTGATTGCAACACAAGCAAACTGCTGCAGTTTTTCGAGATTCTTTTGGGCTGTGCTCAGGACGGACGCCCAGGACGGACTCCTGGGCCACCAGACCAGTGAGCCGTATGTGATAATTGGTCGGATGACTGTGGTGTATAGCCAGTGGGTGACCTTGGGGCTAATTCCCCAGTTCCTGCCAAGCAGTCGCTTGCACTGCCACAGGGATATGCTGGCTTTTGTGATAATATAGTTGGTGTGTTTTGCCCAGTTCAGTTGTTTGTCCAAAAAGATGCCCAGGTATTTAGTTTCAGTTGATAGGCTTAGGGTTGTTCCGAAGAATCGAGGTAGCTGTAGTATTGTCAGTTTTCTCTTTTTTGTGAAGAGAATCAGTTCAGTTTTTGTAGGGTTCACTGAGAGTTGGTGCCTGCTGCACCATTCCTCTACTATTTTTAGGGCTTGACGCATTAGGTTGCATAGAGTGTTTTCTTGGGTGCCGTTTATTACAATGGTTATGTCATCGGCGTAGCCTACTGTGAAGTAACCTTTGTCATTGAGTGTTTTGATGAGGCTGTCTACTACAAGGTTCCATAGGAGCGGCGAGAGGACTCCTCCTTGCGGGCAGCCCTTCGCAACGATGGCCCTCACAGTGTCATTTACTAAACTACCCTTTATTTACCTTCTCTGAAAAAAAGTTGGCAACTCTAACACCCCCGAAATGAATTCCTGGCTATAGCCCTGCCAATGCAGTCAAGATAATATCTTGTTACTTTTTAGAGGTTTTTTTTGTCTTCAGAGAATTCTGTGACGCCCCTCACTACTCTTGAAAAGTAGAGGGGTGAAAATTTTCCCCCCACAAGGAACTTAGGATTTCTTTTATGCAGAAAAGTTTGAGAATTCAGACTTCGGAGAACGCAGGCTAGGCGCCCTAATAAGTGGGCGCCCATACGAGCCCCACCCTAACACCGGTACAGAGTTTCATGAACCACTAATTCAAGAATCGAATTGGTTTTTATTACCTCGCATTTTTTATTACGTGCGAAAAGTAAAGTATTCTACTTGGGGATAAAGGTGTCTTAGTCGTGGGCGAGCTTCAATTCCTTGCTGCACTCAGTAATCTGTGCTAAAGATTCTAGTCCGCTTCGCTCAGGAGTTAACTCACAGCTCCTTCGCTGAGCTTCGCTGCTAAATATTCATCCCAACTACGGAACCCTTCCCCGTGTGTTGTCCGACACGCACTTTTTTTATTGTCCTTTCACAGCTTATTTAAGTAGCTATAATACGCTGATTAAAGTATCAAATCCGATACTTTTGCCATGCCCATCGGTTTAATAAAAATAATACACTAGAACAATGAAAATAATACACTCACCGCACAATTTAGACTGTTCTTCTACTCGTTCTGACAAAGACTGCTTCAAATTGTTCAAATCCACTTTAACATTTTTTAAAGCCTTCTCTAATAGTTCAGAAGACGATGTCTTGGTCATTCTGAGCATTTCAGACAAATATTTAAGAATACTGTTTGTTCTTTCATGGAACGACATATCCAAATGGGTCAGTTTGCGTTCCACAGTTTCGATCATTTTCAAATATTTCTCACTTGCCATGAGAGTGTCGACAAAATTTTCAACGACGGCATCTCCCACATTCGATCGGGATATTACTTCACTAACCTGTGATCGGCCTGTTGTTGCTACACGAATATTTTCGTTGCTTTTCCTCGTGGGAAAAGCATTACCCTCTCGCATAAACACCGCTCTTTTAGCCGTCACTATAGCTAACAATGGAACTAGTAAAATAATACTGGACCTCATGATGCTTGTACCAGCGTCCCCGTACACAATAAGTAATATACTGACAGGATTACTTGACACAGGTGTTTAACTTAGAGTGCCTTATTTAAAAAACACACAGCAGCCATTGTGCAGATGACAATATCATGTATATAATATCTTCAATTATACGTAGTGTAAGAACTATAATATTTTGAGTTGTGAAAAAGAAAGATCATTAAATAAAATTGATGATTGATTAAACTCTGGCCTGCCTTTGTAAATTAGTTCGGTACGGTAGGCCCCACGTCAGTCCTGCACCGTTCGGGGGCCCATTATTGAGTGTGAAAATCACCCTCTGTCATGTTATCTATATATTGTACATAAAATATTGATCATTGATAGTCTGTCCATGATTCTGGGTAACCAGTCCAGTTTAGCCATCCAAACCCATAGTTCAATATCTTTTTTCTCATATCCTGCAATAGACCTTCTTGCACCAACCGGGGATGTCCTTGGTTACACTTGCATTGTGCAAACAGGGATAATCGTCGGTTGGTGCCTTATTCCATTAACACATTCGACTCGGACCACTTTTCGTAGAGCTCATATGTAGTGTAGCCTATAGCTTTTTACTATTTTGGTACGAAACCCAGAAAAGCCTCGATTTTTTAACTCATCCTCGTGTTTTTTATTATTAAAATAATGTATTTTATCTTTAGTGAATATTTATAACCGTAAAATAGTATACCGCCCTTGCAACATGCTGACTCCCAAAGTATATATACGTATATAATATACGTATAAATATAATTATATTATATACATCTTGTTAAAATATACCTACTACTGATTTTATTTCACAGTTTATAATGCGCTAAGCAAAACGTACATTAAACATGAGCCTTCCGCGAGGGCTCCAGGCATCCCATATGCGACTTGATTGAACCCTCAAGAAGGGCTCGCGGCACTAAACGTGCTAAAAACGTGTAACAACCCGGAACAAGTTTACTTTGCCGGAACAGGTCTAGGATGAGGAGCCAGACCAAGCTGTTGGGCAGTAGCGACCCCATGGACTCTATCTCCCAGGAGAAGTCTTGTTCCTCGCCTCTGGGTAGTCTTTATTGGCTAGCTGGAGTGAACACTGGCGAGAAACAGAGCTCCCTCTTTCCTCTTTCTTGCCTTCATTGGCCAGCTTGAGTGGAGATTCGCAAGAGCAACATGCTCGGAAGAAGGAAGTATTCGACAGTAAGATGCTGGTAGGGATCTTGACCGTACTCCCGGGATTGTCCTGATAGTCGTGGAATATCGCTCCACTCCTCATAAACACATGTTGCACTTTGACGCTAAGTCACTATGTGCTAGCGACAGTTTTCGGGGGCGTATTATTGAATGTGCACGTCATCCCTTGCCATTTTATCCGTGAATAATGTATTATCATTGGTCAGGCAGGGGGGACATAGTCCTTGCATAGTTCAGGGTAACCAATCGACCAACCCCACCAACACATCACCAACCCAAACCCATAGCCCAATATATGTATTTTATTTCCATGTTTCGCAATAGTCCTACATCAGCCGGGGGTTGTCCTTGGGTGCACTTGCATAATACAATCAGGGATAATAATCATTGGTTGGTGCCTCATTTCATTAAAAACACGTTTACCTACGTTGGCCTCTGCGAGTTGGCTTCGGCCCCTTGTACACCTTCGAAAGGTTCCGGAGCCTAGGGTTCCCAGAAATGTCGAGAGACACAAAAATAATAACAACCCCACTGCTGCCGTATCTCTACGATGACGTCGCACTGTGAAACGAAAAAAGGCTCTCGAAGACATGTTAAAGTAATAATAATAACCCCACCGCATATCTCTACGTGGACGTCGTGGTGGGGCTTGCGCGCTCCTAACTCTAGGTATGTGCCGGTAGAGTTTACTTTGCCGGAACGGGTCTAGGATGAGGAGCCAGACCAAGAGAGATACAGAAACCCGCAGGGCAGCATGTGGCGAGCTGTTGGGCAGTAGCGACCCCACGAACCCTATCTCCCGGGAGAAATATTGACCCTCATCTCTGGCTTGCCTTTATACGCCGGTTGGAGTGAACACTGATGAGGAAAAAAGCTCCCACCTCACCTCACCTCACCTCATTCTTGCCTTAATTGGCCGGCTTGAGTGGAGATTTGCAAGAGCAAACGTGCTCGTAGGAATCTTGACCACATTCCGGGCTCTGGGATTGTTCTGAAAGCCGTGGAAAACCTCTCCACTCCTCAAGCACCTCAGGACATGTTGCCCCCTTGTCACTACGTCACTATGTGCTTTCGACAGTTTTCGGGGGCCCATTAGTGAGTGTGTAAGTCACCCCCTGCCATTTTATCCGTGTACATATAAAACATTGATCAGGCAGGGGCCATAGTCCTTCCATAGATCCAGGTCACCAGTCAACTTAAGCCACCCAAACTCATAGTCCAATATCTTTATTTCCATATCCTGCAATAGACCTACATCAACCGGGGGTTGTCCTTGGGTGCACTTGTATAGTATATAGGGATAGTCGTCGGTTGGTTCCTCATTTCATTAAAAACGTCTAACGAGCCTCTGCGAGTTGGCTTCGGCCTACGCCTTCTAAAGGTCCGAGAACCCCAGGGTCCCGAGACATGTGAAGAGACGTAAAAATAATAATAATAATAATGGGATGGATCCAGCAGTCCGACCAAAACTACCTAAACTTAAATACCCCGTAACTTATTTCGTTTAGTTAATTTATTTAATGAAAATATACTCATACAATTTATATCTGATGACACACAACTTATAGACATACATTTATTTATCTATTACACAGCTGTAGTTATATCTGAAGAACTCAACTTTAAAATCACTAAATCACAGGAACCACAAGAACTAGTCATATTATCAAACCAGCATGGGTTCCTATGCTGGTTTGATAATATGTTCACTCTGTTCAGAGACTAGAAACAGACATTGAAAAATTAAGAGCGGACTGCGGTAGGCTCACACAATATATCAACGGCATCAGATCAAATAAAGTAGTTAAGAGAGAGTTGAAACAATATTTAAAAACTATTCTAATCACACTAGACACGAAAATAACAATAAACAACCTGAGAAATTTCTAGACACACTAAAGCAGAAACTAGCTCTTAAAGTGCATAGGCTTAAGAGGTATATATGAAGGCACAACAGCGCAAAAATTATAATGCAACATTTGCAATGAATGAAAAAGCATTTTACAGAAACACACACTGACACAACAATAGAAAGCAACTCAGACGTACTATCAAAAGAACAACAAGAAACATATTATTGGGAAGAGCAAGTACAGCACAAAGACAAAGCATCTTGGATAGAGGGAGAAGAAGCAAATTGGAGAGCAATTGACGAAATGTAATTTGCAAAGGTAGCAGAGTCCGACATTATTTACACACATAACAGCTAGATTACATAACTGGAAATCACCAGGTATAGACAAAATACATAATTTCTGTTACAAAAAGTTAACTTCATTACATACTCGTAAATCTAGCAAAAAAAAATTACAGATATCATATTAGGACAGCAGAATACACCCGAATTTATCGCAACAGGAATTACCTACATGCTACCTAAAACTAAAAACACACCTCAGCCTTCCCAATACAGACCAATTACATGCCTACCCACAATATACAAAATACTAATATCAGTAATATAAAAAAAAAAATGCTCACACATACTCCACAACATTATTGCAGAGGAACAAAAGGGATGCAGGCAGGGCCACATGGGATGCAAAGAACAGCTTATTATAGATTCCACTATTCATAAACACGCCACCTCAAAAAACAGAAATCTTCATTGCACCTATATTGATTACAAAAAAGCTTTTGACAGTGTTCCCCACTCTTGGAAGAAAGTTTATAGAATAAACCCAAAAATAATTGATTTCATGCGTCTTATGTTGTCTACAGTGGAAAAAACGAAAATTCAAAACCAAAGACACCGACTTCCGAAATTAAAGTTATTTTTCACTTTGTAGCGTTTTTTTTTCGGAAGTCAATTGTTTTTTTTTTTTGTAAAAAGTTTTTATTTTTCACTTTTTAGTTGTGGTACCTACCCCACACAAATTCGAATACCACTACCTGCTATGTAACTAACAGTTACAGGAAGTTATCATCACATCATCCACATATCCTAAGTGGGAAAAATACGTATTATTGAAGCTTACTCAAAAACTATCCAAGCAAAGTTAATGAAATTTAAATGGGACCATACCCTTTTATACAAAAAAAGAATTTTTTAAATCGGTCCACAATTGACGGAGAAATCGACGGACATACATAAAAATAAAAAAACATACATATGCGACGAACATATAACCTCCTCCTTTTTGGAAGTCGGTTAAAAATAGACCAAAACAGACACAGAAAATCTAGAGCGAACTACACGAACAACACTTACGAAACACAACAACTTACACCCATCTGCCATAGAAAGATTAATTAAACGACAACATGGAGGGAGAGGCCTAATCGACATTCAGCACCTTTGCCGGAAACAAATCAGTCGACTTAAAAGATTGTTTCACACAAAATCCCGCACCAGTAATATACATAAAGCGATAGTGATAAACGATCTCAACTAGAGTGTAGTTGAGATCGTTTAACACACTTAATTCACATAACTTAAACGACCAGATAGAAACATAAAACACTACCAATGATGACCCACAGAAACAAAAAAATTAAGAATGAAAGAAGACAAGAACAGAGCGCTTACCACGTCCCCCTCAAGCTGGGGCCGGAGACTGCGTCAGCGGGGGAGCCCAAGGGCGGAGTTTCTCCCGCACCATTTTGTATGGGCGTCCCCACGGGTCCCTGTTCAGAGTCCCCAGCGACTCCTCGCGGGCCAGACCCCTGGCCCGCAGGATCTCCGTTTGGAGGGTGGTCTTCGCCACTCTGTACCCCTCGTACAGCTCCGTCTGAACGGCTTCTGTATCCGGAGGGCGAAAACGGAGCCTGTGGTGCCTCGTGTACCGGCGTCGCGCAGCAACGCACGCACTGCGCAGAGTCGTGAGCTCCCGCGACCACCAGTACACCTGGCGCGAGGCACGTCTGGGCTGGACATGGCAATGCCCGGGGCATTGCCATGTCAGCAGGCCTGTCCGGTGATGACACCCAGGCCTGCACGATCGAGGCTTCCAGGAGGAGCTCCCGGTCCAGCAGCTTCAGCGCCCATCGCTCGGGGCCTGTCGGACCAGCGCGCTCGAGGTCTGAGCGGAGACGTCGAACCGGATGTACCGGTGGTCGGAATAGGTCTCCACCTGCTCTATGATGCGTCAGTCAATGACACGCGGTGACAGAGCGGGGCTGGCGAACGAGATGTCCACCACTGATTCACCTCGCATCCGCACACACGTGGTGACAGAACCCCGGTTAAAGACGACCAGGCCTGCCTCCAGAGCCCAGTCCTCCACCATCCTGCCCCGTGTGTCCGTATACCGGGAAACCCAAGCCACGTTCTTGGCATTAAAGTCCCCGAGGACGAGCACGGGAAGGGAACGGAACCCGACAACGACGACTCTCAACTCCGCCAGGGAGTTGTGGAACTCGGCGAGAGTTCGGTTCGGGGAGAAGTACACCCCTACCACGACCATTTCCTCGAACCGTGCAGCCAACCCCGTCCTCTCTTGATAGTTTAGTTCGGTGTACAAGAGAATCGACACCACTGTCGTATTATGCAGAAAAAGCCAAGCAACTATGAAAATGTAGAACTTGAGCCAGCGAAACGAGCTCAAAAAAAAATTTGCATTTGCATTTTTTAACCATTCCAAAAGAACTAAGAATTACTTGCTTTGTCGACATATGAAGAAAAGCTCAAGAATCAAGACAAGCGAGCGAAGCGAACCTCAAAATTTGAATAGCCCGCCTTGAATAGGTTCTCTTTTCTTAGGATAAATAAAAGTATGCCATGTTATACCTATTATGTTTAAAAAACTTATGCAAATGGATAGGGAACCTTCCAAAACAACTAATCATTACTTGCTTTCTGGACATTATGAAGAAAAGCTCAAGAATCAAGACAAGCCAGCCTCAAAATCCCGCCTCAAAGCCTCAAACCCCGCCATGAATACGTTCTGTTTTCTTTTGACCATTATAAAGAAAGAGAACTTGTGTCGCTTAACTTCAAACTCGGATAAATCCAATTCTGAGATTTTTTAAGATTTTGGTGTCAAAAGAAACGGAAAAAGAAATGCAACCATTTTATCAGTTGTGTATAAATCCGCATGGTTTTTGAGAAAATAAACCGTTAAAATCATAATATTTTATCTAAGTCAGATAGATCCATGAGACAGTTTTTTTCAAATGTAGTTAGTCCATGAGAGCCAATCAGGTAATTGCGTTTGTTCAACATGGCCGTCAGTCCACGATCACAATCCAGATAAATACGAATCCATTAAATCAAAATTCTATAAATCCACACTGAGTTTTTTCAAAGATAGATAAATTGCATTCCATTATATCAAATGAAGGTAAATCCAACTTAAATATTACATAATACATTTTTGAAAGAATGTTTGATTTAAATACTGAATTGGCTAAACGGGATTGTTTTCTTCAATAATGTTGCCATAATAAAAAAATACTGTGTAAAAAGTACTGTTTAATTCATGAACAGACTATTAACACTTTTTTTTTTATATCTCCTAACAGGGTAGAGTGGATTTATCCGAGTTTGAAGTTAAGCGACACACGAGAAGAAATGTTTAAAATCGTTTTACAACAGTTTAGGTTTTAAAATCTGGCCGAAGCGTTTATTAGCGAGCGTTTATTCTGAAGATAGGCAACGTCGCAAATAGATGTCAAATATTTCACTGTTTTGATTAATTTAGCAATATTACTGTGTGGAAATAAAAAATGTGGCTAACTAGCGAACTAGAATATTGATTATGAAATGCAATAATTAATATCGTAACATCGAATGTCTAGTTTTAGTAAAGAAACGATTTGGAAACTTTCCAAATGCGTTTTTTACACCTAAAATGGGTACAACATCAAATTCAATGAAAAGCTTGCAATTCATTATTAATATTCTAGTTCGCTAGTTAGCCACATTTCTTATTTCTATTCAGTAATATTGCTTTATGAATCAAAACAGGTAAATATTTGACAGTTATTTGCGCCGTCGTTGCCAGCTTTTAGGATAAACCCTCTTGACCCGAGCGTAGCGGCCCCCAAATTCCCGAGTTTGCGAGGCTTTTTTTCATATTTTTTTTGTATTTGCTTTGCTTGCCTATAGTTTTTAGTTAGACACGTAAATCACTTAAGCTCTCGACAGCTGGAATGATTTTGGGGGAGTCATGACCCCCACGACCCTCTCCCCCCCCCCCCCCCTGGGACCGCGCCTGCCTCATTGGTTTTTTACCCACGTCCCTCTTCACCCACTAGGACCACGAGACTGTCACCAATGAAAAAGTGGGCCTGCAGCAAAGATTCTGTTTTAACAAAGTCCTACTGAATGAGCCACTCTGAAATTCTAGCTATTCTATGCTATGCTATGCTATTCTATTTTTAACTATAATTAAAATAAGTCTAACTCCTTCTATCTATAAAAAAAAAGTGACTAAAAGACTTGTATTCAAACCAAGTAAACCGAGTTAAGTACACATTTGTTGTCTTTATCTGTGACCGTGATACATATATAAATGTAATTTACGTCGACTCGGCGCAGGAGTTTGTTTGTCTTCATGTTTCACGAATAACAAGGGCATAGTTCAATTTCGTAGATCAAAGTCTAACACCCTAATTATCTTTAAGAAAATAATTTTGTGTTAGTATCATAAAAGGACGAACTCGAAATGAATCCAATTACTCAAGTAAGTGAACTTTATTTTTCTAAATTAGACCTAAATATTATTTATTATGTATTTTAGTGTGCCAGGACAATATTTAAACAAAAAGGATGATCGTAACTATTAATTTACAAGTTTGTATTAAATCGCTTTTGTGGAAAAATTTAAAACGACCCTGTTATAGTTGGAGGTACAAAGTCCAAAGTTCATTGAACAGTTACATCTACTTTCACTATAAGTTGTAATACCACTGTTAGCATTCATACCTTTTTATACTTCATTATACACTTAATTAAATGCGTACGGTATTATTTAACAAGGACGGTACTTTAATTAAATAAGTATTCAACTCTTTCCTAGATAAATAATGATGAATTTAAAACTATTGTATGTATCATGTTAAATGACCTGCAAAGAGTATATCACAGGACTCAAATGACTATTAATATTACTATTTATTTATCTACACACTCTGCCATACTTATATAAATGCAAAAAAACACAAATTCATTTGCAAAACAGAATGTCTAACCTAAAAAGTTAAATCTGTTTTTATTTATTTTGGGTCTACCTAATCTAAAATGTTAATTTCGAAGTATGCGTCCAGCTCTGGGATACGTTTTATTAAAAACCTGATTGAATAAATATTTTGGCATTTTCTTTGAAATGTAACTTGCACCAAACTGCAATATTGATATAAATTAATATTTTATGCAATGCTGAGCGTTTTCTGGAGACAGTGTAATGAAAATTTGGCCATATTGCTATGATCTAAATTGTTTGGCCATTTAAATCTTTGCATTAAGGCCAAATATTTGTACATTGAGCTTGCAGAATATTTCTACTGCATATTGCCCCATTGTATCAAAGATCAATTTTACTTTATGATAAGATAAAGTAGGTACTGGCATTACCAATAGATAAACAAAGAAGATTTATTGTTGCTATTAAACCAATCCAAAACATGGAGGATTATAATTTAAAAATATATATTGGGGTAGTAATACCAACATTATTCTTGCTGATGATCACTGATAAATAATCTTTTAGTTGTCTTTAACAACACTTAAGGGTAGATTAAAGAAGAAAGTGAAAACAAATTGGCATAAACAGCAACTTGCTGTGAATGCCAAAGTGTTTGCCAAGTGAGGCAATAGTGACAGTATTCCCATATTATAGTCATCCAATAGAGAGATCTGGAGCCAGTGCACAATTTAATGGAAAAGGGAATTCTCTTTTAGATTTGTAGTCAATTGATTGATATTGTTTGGACTCAAGAAATTAAATGTAAAGATATGCAAATTATACATAGCGGACTGGATCATTAATGTTCAGAAATTCTGAGCTTTGCACCGGGCTGCTACTGAGAAATTCCTAATGGAAAAACCCAATAACACTGCGCAACCTGGGAATCAAACCTGACCTCATCTCAGCAGTAGCACTTGCAACCACTAGACCAAAGGGGCAGTCAGTCAGTTTATAATTATATTTGTTGCATAACTGACTAAATTTACTGTTTTATGTTAAAATAAACCAATTTCTTTATTTGCAATGTTATTATTTTTGTTGTTTTTTTGTAAATTTTTACCTACTTGTAACGTATTGAATAAGTTTACTTAGACCCTGGGAATTATCAGTAATGAAATTGTGTCTTATATCTTTGTTATGCAATAGTTCAAGTGTTTTTGTTGTATTAAGACTCAGTTAAGTAGCCCCTTAGCAAGTGAAAAAATACATAAATCCCAGCTTGGTACAGCCATTGAACCACTGTTTATAATTTTCCATGATGAAAGTATTCTTTGTACTTCTCAAGTATTAAGCTACTTCTGCCTTGTTGCATGTATCCATAGATATGGTTAAGCCATGGAAAAACATAAACATCTCCATTTACAAAAAGCCTGATCCCGCCTCTGATTGGGAATTAATCTAGCTGACAAACCTCACATTAAGTGGTTGTTGAAACAAAAAACAATAAAATAAGTTGAGATTACACTTAATCCAGATCTATAACCTAAAACTTGTTATGTATATTCATCGGTTTAAACATAAATTAAAGTTGTGCAACATTTTATTCTATGTATCGCACAAAAACTATAAACAACAGCATAGAAACATGATGATTAAAGAATGTTGTACAACTTTTTTAATACAAGCAATGATTGCGAATGTTCTAAGTTTTAACTTAAGCTGTGCTTTAATATTATTTCTATAAACCATTATTGCGACTTTATTCTGCTCATGCGCATGTCACCTGCATACATTTGAACTAAAATAATTTCTTATTGACTGTAATTATCTCAGTAAATTAATGTCAGAAGTAGCCAGAAAATGAAAATCCAACAAAAATAATTAGGTATACTCAATTGTTAGAGCAAAAATCATGACTGTCAAGGTTCCAATGATTACTATCACAGATTTACATACTTATGCAAAATACAAACAAAAATATAATTATACGAGTATAAATAGAATTATTTTACAATATTAAATCATTTAGCATTTTTCTTTCTTAGTTTTTAATTTTAATTTACTTACCTACATAAATATTGTAATTGCAGTCACCTTGTAGAGTACATAAACCCCTAAACCCCTAAAAACCCCTGGGTGCTAAACCCCTTTATTAGTACAAACCACATGAGTGCAATTATTTAAACTATCTTAATTTTGAAAGTAGTAGTATCTAGTACCTCTGCAGGACGTAGATAGCCCTTATTGTAGTGTAATAACCACCTGCTCATTTACCTTTAATTTAGATTTCTTTACATGCTGGGTTGTGACTGTCATTCGGTAAGCGCATCACTAATTAAATAGTAAATTTTGAAGCTATGGGTTACTTTTTGAGGGCTGGAACAGTATTTTTTTTTAAATAACCCACGTGAAATTTCAACGCAGGGGGATTTTGAATTACGTACTAAATCCAAGTAACAGTTTTCGCGTCGATGTCCCTGCCACCCTGTATTTAATAAGACAAGGTCGTGCGTCGAAGCTGACACACACACACTTCTTTTTCTTCTCTTTTGTAGGCTTAGGTACCTATTTACTACCTTATCATGATATTTTAAACCGAAATCCCCAAGTTGTAATATTTCTGCATCTTGAGACACGGCCGGGTTGTTGCAACTGCAATACGCTTCTGAAGTAGGTATAGCAACACTAGGGTCAGAAGTTGAGGTTAGAAGGTGATAGTGTTTCTGACCTTAGTGATATAGGTAATGTGGAAATTGTTCCATGTAAACAGATATAGCACGTACTTGGCAGCTCATTCAATTATAAATGCGTAGGACCATAGATATAAGAAAGAAGATTTCTATGCTTAGGACGGACTTCCTGGAAATCGTTTCGATCTCTGTGATCTTTCCTCTTCTAGAAGCTAGAAGTTCTAGAAAGTTTTACCTGAAGCTTTAATAATTTTCAGAATAAAAATCCCGTACGTTGGCGACAACATTTTGCGTTATTTCATACTATTTAATTTAATTAGGAATCTGAATCTAGGCAAGATCTAAAACGCTGTGTTTTGAAGGAAACATACGTATATTGGAACTGATATCAATCACACTTGGACAGTTCAAAATGATTGTGTAAATATTATGTTAATCTACCATAGTAGGTACTTATCTAATCATTGCCAAATAACTGCGGACGTCATGCCAGTCCCTGCGACCAAATAACATGTTCAAAGTCTATCTTCATATTGCTGCATAAGATTAAAAAAAAACTTTGTTTTCTTACCATTAATAAACAAGATTGTTAATGACATGTTCGTCTTGATAAGATTCGAAAACCCAGTAAACTACAGTCAGCAACAAAAGTCGATAAACTCATCAGTTTTCTAAATCTTAATTATTGAGCAAGACAAAGGGTTTTATTTATAAACGTTGCTTAAAGTTTAGTAATGACTAACGACTGTTTAACGATATATTTTTGACGTTTGAACGTCACTTAATTTTATCCAACGTTTATAAATAAACCCCTTAATTGATATCGGAACAAAAGTAAAAAATATTATTTATATTTATTTATATTTATATAAACTTTATTGTACACCAGAAAATACATAGTTAATCATAAATTTAACACTACAAAACATACAATGGGCGGCCTTATCGCTTTCTGCGATCTCTTCCAGGCAACCTTGAACACAAAAAAATAAACAATAATACAAAATACAAATTATTAACATTATTAATATGTTAATACAAAATATTAACACTTAGGTAATATATGAAATGCTGAAACCAGATGATAGAAACATCATAACATCACGCCTTGTTTCCCCGAAGGGTTGGGCACAGGTGTAGGTACCTATAGTACACCCACATTTCGCCAGTTATGTTTAAGTCCCATATAATAGGGGGCGAGCCTATTGCCATCAACCAGGCACAATTCCAGTCGGGCCGGGCTGCTACTGAGAAATTCCAGATAGAAAACCCAATAAAACTTTGCCCGACCTGGGATTCGAACCCGAGACCCCATGCTCAGCAGTAGCACTTGCGACCAATACACCAACGAGGCAGGCATGATGATCGAATCATTTTCTGTCAATTTACATGATGCGTAAAAGTAGCAGTATTAATCGACTTTTTTTGCTGACCGTACCAGTTACATAATCGAGGTTGATTGAAAGTAATTTGGCAGGTAAAGATATGTTATCCAAGCAATATATTCATGTAATGCACCAATTGATATCATGTAACAATTTTTAAGGTAGGTCGGTAGGTATGATCTTTTATGAGTTAATTGGCCTTAATATAAAAGGATTATTTGGTGAACTGTCAATCAAAAAACAGTAATATTAAACTATTATGCTTTGCGAATAACCTAATATACCTTTATGTCACCGTATAATTATGAACTTCGTTAGTTTAAAATCTATCGGTATTATTTCCGTTAGAATTTAAAATGTCGAAAAATTGTGAACTGCAACAAAACATTTACAATTTACGAGTATATACAGCACCATTTTTCGATGGTTTAT
Source organism: Agrochola macilenta (assembly GCA_916701695.1). NCBI lineage: Eukaryota > Metazoa > Arthropoda > Insecta > Lepidoptera > Noctuidae > Agrochola > Agrochola macilenta. The sequence continues at coordinate 12,937,118 of OU753552.1, read as the reverse complement.
AATCTATCCTTGGGAAACTGACAAATTATGAACTGGTATCAAACTTGCTTGCGGCGTAACGCACCTTGAGCTAATACTAAATAGCCTGCCTAGCTCGAGCAACTTAGGAGTAGCGCTCACCAGCTGCTGCCGCAGCTATCGCTGTCTTCGCTCGCTCGGCTCGCGCGCGGTTGCTCACAGTTCTAATCACCCAGTTCATAATTTTCGACAGTTTATAATCTAACGGAAATAATACCGATAGATTTTAAACTCACTGTTCTCACAACTTACAGTGACATAAACAAACATCTCATTATGAGTGTCGCCTTCTTAAAATCTCGATATGAAATCAACATTTATAGAGAGATCTCTATTATTATACGCTCAATTTTATCAGAGAACTCGGAATGACGCGGAAAACATGCAATCTTGATAAGACTACTTAAGTACAGTACAAAGGGGGAAAAAACACGAACATAATCCGGAATATCTTTGCATCTAGAAGTTCGGTATTTCTATGAATTACCTACTGATGTTTATTATTTATTTATTCATTTTAATGATATGATGTCAAGGCATATTTTTATCTAAATTAAATGCCCAATTTAAATAACATATGTTATTGGATAAATATAACACCGATCAAAATAGCTTCGGAAATAACAATGAAATTTTTATCAAATTATGAAAGATAAAAATGGTTACTGTAGGTCATCCTTAGAAGATAGATATAATTATGCTATCGCGGACTTTTTTGTTACTTAAACATTTTAGATCTAAAATTCTGTAGAACGTAAATTTGATGTATCTCTTACGGCTTACGCGGCACACGCCAGTAAAACTCCCAGTCGGCATGATTTTTTCCAACATCTCCGACAATAATCGTCATATTATTTCAACCAATATACACAAAATCTTAATGAATTATACACAAAAACCTTCCGCATTAATCATTCCGTCCATTGGTGAAAACCGTTTGAAAATCCGTTCGGTAGTTTTTGATTTTATCGCGTTCAGACAGACAGACGCGGCGGGGGACTTTGTTTCATAATATGTAAGGATAGCGAACGCCGTGCCCATAGATATAAGATATTTCTATGGCCGTGCCTAAAAGCACCGCCTAGAAGACGTCCTGTTCACAAACATTTGTTCAATTTTCAGGTGATACGCGCCACCAGGCCTATTTACAGAAAGCTGTCGACTACAGCCCCGGTCGCGGCTGCCAAACCCTTGCCAACGACTGGAATGTGCTTTGGTAAGAACTTTCGTTAGGCCAACTTTCAACAAACAGGAAAAACATATCACATAAATAATGTCATGTTTCACGACCTATCTAAAGTGGGGCAAAAGCCTGTTGGCATTTTCAGGTCGTTACCTACTTATAAGAGGAAGTCCAATAATAAAAGCGCTTAGAAACCCGACCTGAATATGTCAATTCAGAAGCCACAAATGATATTATGTGAAGTATGCACATATTTCATATAATGTCATGTAAATCCTCAGGTTTGTAATGTTAATCTTTCACAATTGATTATTAACGTCAGCGTATTATCTATTTCAATAACAAAACTTTTTTTATCATTTGGCACAAGACCACGATATTATCATTTATATTGTCGGGGTATTATCCGGATTTGGTGGCACACTTGAACCCAAGCGGCTTATTTCCTCTACCTTATATTGTTATCGATAAATCATTATCAGATATTTTAAACAGGTATGTGTAGGTAAGAATGACAAGAATTTCAAAGTAGGTACAAACGCAGCAGTAACGCCACACACCACGACAGATAACGTGTTAGACGCAGTCACGTGTGCATGCCAAAGTACAGAAACTATCCTGGATCATTTTCTAATCAATTCTTGTTGATAACTTATTTATAAACAAATGATCAAAGATAATTTTTTACGTTGTTCGAACGCCACCTACAAATTAAGCTTCGTGCAGACTAGTGCGACGCGACACCGGTTATTGTTATACCGTGAAGTTTTCTTAGCAATTGTACTGTTCGAGTCGCGTCGCGCTGGTCTGCACGAGTCTTTATGTGTATATATACTTACCAATTAGGGATCCTCGCAAACTCGTATTCATTCGTAATCGAATTTAATTGAAAATGTAGTACGAACAATCAGGCCCCGACTTATAAACCCAGGGCTCCTAGGCACTTCGACTTTTGAGACCCCCTATTCCGAAACCATTTTGGAAATTTAGTAAATAAAATGCACTAGTACAGGAAATAAAAATAAACAATTCATTTTTATCTGACTGTAATTAAGTACCTACTAGGTATTAATAAACATCAGAAAAAATGTAGTCTATGTTAAGTAAGAAAGAAAAACGAAACGTTTATTGGTATGACAGCAGAAAAATATACATTAAAAGTATAATACAGAAAACAATTATTATAATGCCAAAAGCGCCTCAGCTTAGCATAATTTATTTATTTATTTATTGGTAAGGCACCTCAACGACTTACTCACTAAAACATACACATACAAAAATCACATAGAGTTTTAGGTATTGTGAATTCGTCACTTACAGAAGTGCACAGCACTAGCAGAGAAATTAATGATTAAAGGACGTTATAGTCATCGTTAGTTGATTAAGTTACAAATTAAAAAGAAAAATTAAATAATTATGTTCATAAATATGATGGAAAGTACAGAAATATTTAATTAAATAACAAAAAAGACCTAAAAAGAAAGAAATGGCAGTGTATACAATTTTATTAATAGGCGGCTTGTGTCGCACAGAGTTCTTATAATATATAATGGTATAATGTCAGATGAAAACACAAAGTGTGCCCACCTGACGCTGATTATAGTAGTCAAGCTACCAGTAGCTAACTAGGCTACCGTAAGGTAGCTAGGTCGGGGTAGCTGGGTGGGTGGGGCCCCTAGGCCAGTGCCTTGTGTGCTTAGGCGTAAATCCGGGGCTGCGAACAATAATGGCACTAATGAAATTGATACATTTTGGTCTAGTAGGTATTGAACTTTTGTATGAAACAGCAGATATTTTTTTCGTGATTTCAGAGTTGGTTCCATAGTGAAAGTTGTTCATATTCATGGGTAGAAAGAACACCCTGTGAAAATTTGGCCTGTCGTTGAAAACTAACCCCGTATATTTTTAATCACGTTCTGGAAAACGGCTGTAAAGATTTCGATGAAAGTTGCAATATAGGGGTTTACGGGGGCGAAAAATCGATCTAGCTAGATCTCATATTTGGGAAAATTCGTTTTCTCCGTATTTTCACCCGAGCAGTGCTCGATCGCCCAAAGTTTTGAACAAAATGGCTACCTTAGAATAATGACATGGCAGCATGGAATTAGTATGTATCTACCTACTATCATGGCAGCATAGAATTAGTAAGTACCTACTATCATGGCAGCATGGAATTAGTATGTACTTACTTCCCTATACTATTAAATGAGCAACCTACATTATCACCAGATCAGAGCTCGGTCGCCCAGGTACTTATTTATTATACCTGTAATATTACACAATAATATGGCAGTTTAGTATGTAATTACTGGTCATGTTTTATGGGCTCGTGGCTACGTTATAACAGCCGTACGGGTCAATCGGAAGTTAAGCTACGCTTGTCGCGGTTGGTTCGTGGCTGGGTGACCATCCATTACTTATCAAGACCACCCATGCTTTAGAAACCACGTTGAGCCGTTGGTCCCGGCTGTCATTCGTAGATCTTTGACAGTAGTAACGGGAAGTCAGACGCCCAAAAGTCTTACAACCAGTCTTACCAAGAGGTATCGCGTTACCCAGTAACTGGGTTGTGGAGCTGCCCCCAAAACCTAGTTATTGGGCAACAGTCGCGCCATGTAGAATACGGCATTCAGTTGTATCTGGATACACTGGAAGACGACACCAACATACCGAGGTGGGAAAAGGCTAGGCAGATTGATTTTGTTATTAACATGAACAGTAGGTAGGTACCCTTAGCATTAACACATCTACGCAATTTAATAGTACTTAACTCAGATTTTACGCTATGACGCTGCTATCAGTTATGTATGAAAGTCGATTGCTATTCCCGATACGATCACTATACTATTTTGAGGTTCATACTAACTAAGTAAGGAGATTTACTTAAATACATTTTCTGTTTCTTTCCAGAGCTTAGCGAGGAACAGAAAGCCTTACAAGACTTGGCTCGCAAGTTCACCAGAGAGGAGATCGTGCCAGTAGCGGCGCAATACGACAAGACTGGGGAGTACCCATGGCCCATCGTAAAGAAGGCATGGGAGATCGGACTAATGAACGGACACATCCCTGAACACTGCGGTAATGATATCCAGTACCTAATAGTGTGGCTAGAAACCGAATTACAGTATAATCGCAGTATAGCACAGAAGGCGCACTCCGCATTTTAGATATGAAGCTATATGTACGTGGCGGGCTCGTCTTGTCGGGCCAATTCGATGAGCGTAACGTAGTCAGAAGATATAAGAGTTACGCGATAGAAAGAGAGGCAACTTCTAGATGAATATAACTGTAGCTAATTAGCGCTGTGCGACCTAAGTTGCACTTTATTGTATCCAAGCAAGAGTCGTGTTTTATTTAAATAATTTTGCGGAGTGAACCATCTGTATTAATATGTGATATAATGTAACTGAACGCGATCGGCACATCCAAAACCGCGTTTTGGAGTTGTCAGTGTCATCATTGTTGAGGAATATTAACAATGACAGGTCTTGAACGCGGTATTGGATATTCTGATCGCGTTTGATTTATTGGACAAATTCGCCCATTTGCAAGTCCAGAAATTCCATGGAACAAATTGTATAATTAGTTTAAACCGAAGCTTTCAACCGTAGGTAATGCGACAAAAACCACGGGAACAAACAGCAGATTGCTAAAACTCGCAACCGTGGTCGCGCTGCCAGCAAAATATACACAGTTGTATGGTGGGCATCATCACCAGGAGTCCCAATTGGTTGCGCAACCATAATTTTTCTGGCAGTGCGACCATGATTGCGTGGTGTCCTAAGATATGGGCCTTAAATAACAGAGGAACATACTTCAGTATTACTTACATTAAGAAATACTCCTAGCACTGTAAAATGCATAAAAATAATTGACGGTACCCTAGCTCTTGCCTACGCTTCGTCCATGCGATACTTATTACCGTTGCTAAGAAACAGTTTACTAGTCTACAAAGATATAAAATGTCTAGAAACGTAACTATTTTTCCATTCATGCCGAAAAACAATGGCGCCTACACACTATGCCGGCAGCATGGCCGCCGGCTTTTGCCGCGCGGCACGTACCCCCGGCTTTTTCGCCTTCATTTCTCTTGTGCGGCTTTGTGCGGCATGGCCGGGCGTGCGGCGGCTTGCCCGGCGGCATGGCCGGCGGCAGTGCCGGCGGCCAGGCATAGTGTATAGGAGCTATTAATCGAATTCTGCCAGCAATATATAACATATTTTAGACGAAATAGTGCATAAAGTAAGCCGAGTGTTATCCCGGGATGACGTTATTTTGAGCCAAAGTGACAAGCGATCTAGTAAAGGTAACTAACTAAGGTACAAATATATGCTATGTTTATAGTTTTGAATTTTCTTGCTCTACGTATATTGAACGAGGCGCTATCTAGACAAAAATTCGTATGTAATTCTGTGTGAATTAATGCACCGTGGAGAAAACGGTACATTCGAGGAAAAGTAACTTGAATATTGAAGATGAAGACGTTTTGCTCAAAGTAGAAAGATATTCATGTAAGCAGAACTTTCAGCTCTTTTTGAATTCGCTTGCATGGATCGGAAATTGATCTGAGAAAAATATCTTGTACCTATTTCATTGGATTCTCTCCAATTTATCTCCAATGGAACTCCTATTGGAGATAAATTGGCGAGAATCATTGAGGAATATTAGAATATTGGTCTTTATTATCAATTCAATGTAACAGCAGAAAACTCTTGCCCAGGGAAGATCTAGACAAGCACAGCATTTCCCTGAAGTATAATTTACAGTAGGTTGAATTTATTGGAATTTAATTAAGAGCGATGAAGACATAAAATAAAAATGATTATTTTATAAGAGCTAGCGTATTTTCGCTACTATGCCAGCTCGAAACGGATATCCGGATTAAGCAAGCGACTGAGCGACAAATGCGACAATACTTTTCTTTTCTTTTATCTTTTTTCTTTTCTTTTCTTTTTCTACTAAGAGAGACTTTTACTTCAAGAGTTTAATCGGGCAGGAAAAATAAAATATCTTAGATATGTAGATAATAAAATATGTAACTCTATCACTGTTCGAACTTCAGATAAATAAACTACATTATCTAGGTGTTAATATGTAAAATTGAGTTCTATAGGGACACGTGGCAGAGACAACGCTCAAACCGGACTTTTACTTGTGATATATCAATGGCCTACTGTACTGATAACTGCCTTGCAGGAGGGATGGGGCTAGGCGTTCTAGACAATTGTCTTATAAACCAAGAGATGGCGTTCGGGTGCTCTGGCACAAATGGCGCAATTTCTGTCAGCTCCATCGGTGTAAGTCATTGGCATGGACACAAAACATTTTACCTGTGGCGGTTTTCATGGAATAAGGCTTTTACCAACTACATAAATCAGTTTTAATATTTATTAACTGCTTCTAACTTGCGAATTTTATAGGTTACGGGCTTCTGCCCGCGACTTCGTCCGCGTGAAATTTCGGACCCCGACCCACCGCGTCGCATCCTGTCGCATCCCATCGCCCGCCCGCGCTATAACTTCGTTAGCGTTCTTTCTGACATTTTTTTTCTCTTTTTGCGCGGTTCCTGAGGGTCGTAGCGTGATGTTACATAGCCTTGCTCAAAAATTGGGCTATCCAATGCAAAAAGAATGTTTGAAATCCGAATGGTAGTTCCTGAGATTAGCCCCTACATACAAACTTACAAACAAACAAATTTTACCTCTTTAATATAATATTATTATTATTATTATAGATATAGATTTTTGATAGAGAATAATTCTATGAGTTTTAATTTGATCGTCGACGATAATTTGCAGGAGGCATAGATTTAGGACATGTAGAAGGCTGTCTCGTGTGCGAAGAGCTAGCGTACGGTTGTTCAGGAATAATGGCAGCTTTGACTATCACGGAAGTCGCAGTAAGCAAGCAGTTACTGTAAAGCCGGGTCCAAATCTGTAATGTATCCTATAATGTAATGCGAATTCTCCGTGAGGACGCCACTACGAGCATTACATTATAACGCTCGGGCTAGCGCTCGCGCTGAACCATCGACTGTCGGTTTTTAGCGCTAACACAAAGGCTCACGCAGTCGAACACATCAAGGATTCGCGTTGAGTTTGTATGCCGTCCATACTCACATTCGCATTACATTAGATTACACGATACATTACATTACACACGTCTGGGCCCGGCTTAATGTGTGGATCATTTCTATACGGTAATAGCATGTGGACGTGGATTCTGTCCTTAAACTTCATAATTATAGAGAGTTGTTTGGTTTGGGCAATATTTGCCATTCTATTTGCCACTCTTCAAAACTTTGGAAAAGAGACATTCAGACATATCAGATCAATCATTACTTCATTGATAAGAGTTTTGCTATAGTCGATGAGGAAGCTACCAGTACTTCATTAGGTACTCAACATAACCTATTCATAGCTAGTATTCATAAACACCCTTTGTAATGATTTATATCTTTGTTTTTAAATACTCCCACTTCATAATCCTAAATATGATATAGATATACCTTACTCCAGATTACCGATTGATGGTGATTTTATTTTCTAAATTGCAAAACCAAATGTTGAGAATATTATAGGTAAAACTTGTCCACTCTGCAATGACGCGCCCCTCTACCGCATTTTTCCACACGGTAATGCGGTGGTGGGGCGCGTCATTTCAGAGTGGCCAGTCTATGCCTAGGTATACTTAGCGAGTTGAAGTCGAAATGATGGACAATGAACAGACCGTTTGAGCTTCTAGAGTAATTTACGTACACGGTAATGCGGTGGTGGGACGCGTCATTTCAAAGTGGACAATATATGCCTAGGTATACTTAGCAACTTGAAGTCGAAATGATGGACAATGAACAGACCGTTTGAGCTTCTAGAGTAATTTCAGGGGGCCTTGGAACCCTTGGAGTGCTGGAAGAATGTATCATAGGCGAGGAGATGGCTTTTGGATGCACAGGCATCACCACTGCCGTTGGAGGCACGAATTTAGGAGTGAGTCCCGTTATTTCAATCCGCTATGATAACTTCTACCTGAGGTGCCATCAACGTCGCTTACTTTATGCTACTTAAAATGCTCTTCTTTTTACTTTAGAGAGAATGATACATTTTACAAAAAAAATATGAATTTTAAATCTGTAAGGGAAAATATACTAAATAATGTTTAGTGCAAAATAACAACATGAAATACATAAGCTTCTAACTATAAAGAACATTCACTGACTAAAAATAGATTTAAAAAAAAAAAAAAATAACAAAACTTCTTAAAATGGTTTAAATACAGGAATAACATTTATATTTAAGGTGCTTTTAAGTATATACTGTAGTGGGTTTTTCAGCAGTCTGTAAGACAGTAGTGAGCTCAATACTCAATATCTTTATTGCTTTACCATAATGTGTACTTAGGTGGTAACTATATATTTAGATCATTATGGACCCTGTAGGGCACAGCAAAAGGGTAGGAGAGAGGAAGCCCTGTTTAAGGAGATCATGCAAGTTTTAACGTACATTTATTCAAAGTCAAGGAGATCGCAAATAGGATCTATCATTTCGTTTATCTATTGTTTATGTACGAGTATTGTTTTATCTGTAAAAGTGTATTTAAATATTTTAGATTATTTCGATATGTATGTACATATCTATTATAATTCTGTTTATTAATTTATATAAATTGTTTATCTTCGAATAATTATTATTGCTATATTGTTGAATTTATTATAATTGCTAATTTATTTAATTATTATTTTTGTTATATATTTATATATTAAAAAAAAAAAAACAAAATCCGTATCATTAATATATAATAATTATTATTTTTTCATATTTTGTGTATCATTTAAATATTCATCTAAGGAGTAATAGCATTTGTTTATCAGTAATTTTTTAAGTTTATTTATAAATATATTCAACTTTTCTTCTTTCTTTAATATGTCAGGTAGTTTGTTATATATTTTTATAGACATTACGTAGGGACTTGTAGAATGCATTTTTAATTTGGATGTTGGTATGTTTAGTCTAGATCGGTGCCTAAGTGTATACTGTGATTGGATGTCTTCGCGTTTTGTGTAGAAATCTTGATGCTTACGGACAAATTTACATATTTCTAGAATGTAGATACAGGGGAGGGTTAGAATATTATATTTTAGAAAATAGGGTTTACAGCTGTCAGTTTGACCAATGTTTACCAAGATCCTAAGTAATTTCTTTTGTAGGGTAAATAGTGTCAGTGCATCTGTACTATTTCCCCAGAGAGTTATGCCATAGCTAAGCCATGCATTGGCATACGCATAATAGGTGGTGAGGGCCGTTTGTAGACTGGTTGTCTTTTTTATTTCGCGGAGAGCGTACGAAAATTTTGAAATTTTTGAACGGGTTTTTTGTATTTGTGTTTTCCAGTTAATATGTTTATCTAATGTAAGTCCAAGTAGTGTAAATTCATCAACAGTTTCCAATTTTGAGCCGTTGAAGTTAAAATTTAAATGAAGAGGAGCCTTTTGATATGGATGGAAAGTCATTAATTTAGTTTTAGTATAATTAATTTCTAAATTATGTGAGGTCATCCAGTTACATGTTTTTGTGAGTGTGGAACTGAGTTTTTCTTCTATGTTTGTGTTGTTTTTACATGAGACTAATAAAGATATGTCATCCGCGAATAAAACACATGGTCCGTCTATAGTTTTCGGTAAGTCGTTAATGTAAACGAGGAATAATAGGCAACCTATAACACTTCCTTGGGGGATGGAAGCGTTAGTTATTTTGCTTTTAGATCGGATTTTTTCTATTTCTCTACTATTGTGGTTAAAGTATTCAATTTCAACTACTTGTTCTCTATTTTTTAAATATGACGTAAGCCATTCATGGGCTTTCCCGCGGATTCCTATTCCATACAGTTTATTAAGCAGTATTTTAAATTGTACCTTATCGTATGCTTTGGTCATGTCCAGTAATATCCCTACGGCGTATTCCTTGTTATTTATAATATTAAGAGCTTCCTGAATATATTTATAGACAGCTAATGTGGTGGAACGATTTTTTCGGAAACCGTTTTGACAATCGCTCAAAATGTTAAATTTTTCGCAAAAGGTATAGATTCGATCACACATAGCTTTTTCGAAAATCTTGGAGGCTGAGGGCAAGAGAGCTATTGGGCGGTAATTATTAGGATCATTTTTATTGTTCTTTTTATGGATTGGTTTAATTAATGACTTCTTTAGCAATTCGGGGAAAGTGCCTTCTGTAAAAGACTGATTTAGTAAAAGATAAAATGGTAAGGTGAGTTCATTCGCGCATTCTTTCAATAGCGTAGGTGGAATTTCGTCTAAACCGAAACTTTGTTTATTTTTTAGGTTTTTGATTAATTTGTTTACTTCCCAAGCTTCTACTGGGCTAAGGAACATGGTGTTCTCCGTGGTATTTTGTGTTGGTATGCCACCCAGTGCACTGCCAGATGGATTGTTGCTGTTTTCTCCAATAGATGCAAAGAAGTCATTAAAAATATTTGCAATTAGTTTGGGTTCGGATATAAAAGTATTATTGTGTTGTAATTGTATGCTGCATTTTTCCTTTTTTGGTTTTTTATTTGTTCTCTCATTTATAATGCTCCACATCGCTTTTACTTTGTTGTCTGATTTTTTTGCAATACATCAAATAACACTTTATTGGTATTTAAGACAACTTAAACGTAAACCAAACATTTAAATATCTTTACTAACATAATATTCCGAAGTCGCCAGGTGAAAATACTATTTTGCCCGTCAGTCAGATAATATCAAAATATAAGACACGTATTTTTTGCTTCATCATATAAGAGTGAAGTCATACCACATTTTAACTCTATTTTTTTTATTTAATTTAATGTATTGCTGTAAACTACTAATTACAACAAAAAAAAAAATACGTTTCCAATATTATTTTATAAATAAATCGACCAGACGGACAATTTTTTATTTTTATTCATCATTCCTATTATAAACATCGGTAAAAGGCTACAAAGACTGGCAAAACAATAGTAGAAAAATTATTTAATTTGCGAATAAGACCGTATCAGTACTTAACGTTCAAATTATTTATTCACAAATTAAAATTAAAATCTCTACCTTTTACAAAGGAGTAAGCACACTTTTCAGTCTCCCATTACACACTAAATAATAATACCAGCCTGTTACTATCCCACTGCAGGGCAAAGGCCTCTTCTCATACAGAGAAGGCACGAGCATTGATCACCACGCTTGCTCAAGACGGGTTGGTGATTTCAGACTTATATTAACTATAAAGTCCAGGTTTCCTCACGGTGTTTTCCTTCACCGATGTCAGTAATGTCCAAGATAAACTCAGAAAGTACATATGAATTGAAAAAGTCACATTGGTACTTGCTCGACTTGAACCCACAACCTCGTGCATGAGAGGCGAGGCCTTAAACACTGGGCCATCATGACAAACACACTCGAAACAATAATTTTAATTCATAATTCACCAACGTTATTTTTGTTACCAAGCGCCCGATTTTTTCAAAGTATGCGTCAATTGGGTTTGTTATATTGTCGAAGTGAAAGGTACCGTCATTCGGTGTCTGTTAGGTTGCTAGACAGGCAATCGAGTCCAACATACGTTCCTGGGAGATTTGGACCGTCGTCGGTTCGAGCTTCTAGAGACATTTCAGGGGGCGTTGGTACCTTAGGTGTGATGGACGAGTGCTTAGCAGCCGAAGAGATGGCATTCGGATGCACAGGCATAACAACAGCACTAGACGGTTCCAACTTAGGAGTGAGTTCTCTTATTTCCTTCGGCTATATTCTGCCTGAGGTGTCATCAACGTCGCTTACTATTTACTGAGGAGATTATCTGTGTATTTACAGAAGACTACTTTGACTTAAGTGCTTATGGCTTCCGCGTCTAGATTTATTCTATGTACTTTTTATATATGTGGGATATCAGTACATAAATATATATAAATTGTGCTATATATTTACATGTAATTTGTATTTAAATCTATCTATCTATACAGGGTGGCAGGGACATCGATGCGAAGCCGGCTACCATGGATTCAGTACATGATTCTGAACCCCACAGCAATGAAATTTTTCGTCAGTTATTAAAATAAAAACAGCTGTTTCATAGAAAAGTGCAATACCTACGCGGTCAAAATGTATGGAGCAGCTGTTTTTTTTTAAAATAACCGACGAAAAATTTCAACGCAGGGGGGTTCAGAATCATGTACTGAATCCATGGTAACCGGCTTCGCGTCGATGTCCCTGACACCCCGTATATTTTATGGTGAAGTGAGCTGCCATGCAATAGTGTCAATCCTCAGGGGCGGGACATACACAAGTAGCGAGCGGCGCGGGTGTGGTTCGCGCCACGTTTTTTCTATATATTTTGTATGAAATATGACACGGTCGGCGCAACGCCAGCGCCACACCGTCGCCACGCCCGCGCCACTCGCCTCTTGTGTACATATCCCGCGCCTTAGCATCAGGCGGAATGACAGCTTACGTCACCTAACGATTAGATTTAACAGATTATCGGACCGGCTGCGGTTTATTTTTACGTTAACACATCTCAGTAAGTTAGATTTGTTCTCAAATGTCATGATTTCATGAAAAAGCCATTCAATGGAACAAATTCAACTTAGAGAGATGTATTAATAAATCTAATGATAGTAATTCTGTAAATACATATGTTTTATGATCGCAAAACATATTTTGATCAAGATACAACCTGACATTGACTGCATATGGCAAAAAACTTAAAGAAAATTTGAATTTCGCGGGCTACGACTGCGAAAGTGTTTTAAAATTGGAATGTAAGCTAAATTGTGAGGAATCATCAATCACAAAAAATCAAAACAGTCAATCAATTATCACAGAAAAAATCTACTGCAATAAAAATGTACGATTTTTATTTGTTATTTTATAAATTAATAGCACGGCGATAAACTGATAATAGACACTAGTGACCGAGTCATATAATGGTAAGGCGGACTTGTTGAAAATATCTAAGGCATTAAGTCCGCCTTTGTATGGTTATAGTTTAAATAATAATGAAAGTCACCAGAATTTGACCCAACACGAAGCAAAGCTCAATTTCACATTTAAGATTATAGGGCCATCAACTTATGGAAAGGGATACGGACAGTACGTTTGAGCTTTTAGAGACATTTCAGGGGGTGTTGGTGGAACTCTAGGAGTGCTCGAAGAATGTATCGCCGCCGAAGAGATGGCATTCGGATGCTCAGGCATTACCACAGCAGTTGGCGGCACCACCTTAGGAGTGAGTTCTGTTGTGTCAGTCGGCTATGATAACGTCTATCGAGGTGCCATCACATTAAATATTCAACTATTTACTTATAGCTTGTTCTTAAACTTGTTCACTTAAAATAGTTAAAAAAAATATGTTATAAGTACCGTACTTACAACTTTTACTTTAGTAAAGACCTTAGTAGTTGAGTTTAAAACTAAAACGAAATTTTATTTATTTAGTTGTGTGGTGTATAAAAGCATTTTTATTTATATTAAATAGTATAATAAATAATCAAAAGAGTATTTTGCGATAATACGCTAAGTTTAAAAAAATCTTACGTAATATCTAACAATAAGAAGAACTCGCTAACAATAAAGACTTACTAAAATAAATTGCATTTTAAATATATAACTACTTATTTCTTGGAACGGTAGGGCTTGTTACTGCATGAAGTATTTTTTTATTAATTATGTTACTTGAGTACAACAATTCATCCGTAAAATACAATAAAATCTTTATCATAAAATAAATAACAGAATTGTATAAGCACTGCTGAATAAAATTTAAAATAATTAAACTAAACCTTATCATATACCTATAACATTTATTATATCGTAGCTAACAAAATTTAAAATGATTCGTACAATACGAAACTTGCGACACAATAACAGGAACGTTATTTGATTTGCCATCAAGATCACTAAAATACTCTATCAAAACAGTTCGAATAATAACAATTCTCAAAGTTAAACAAAAAATAAAAGACTAGCTAACTAGACTTTGGTACAAAGATGAAATATATAAATGCCCCACGTTATTATAAAACGAGCTCACTCTTTTGTGCATTAAAAAGAAATATAATTTGCACATGAATGTATCACGTTCAAATAGGTGACAACAAAAGTCCAGATAAAAGTTCTGACTGTACTATAATACAAAATCATATATGACTAATCACACACTTGCATAAACTTAGGCAAACAAATAAATGCTGCTTTTAATAAAATTATATGCTCTGGTCAGAAATGGACATTCACCTTTACATCAACGATTTAAAACGTTAGATTTTCCCTCACTACATTTAAAATGTCTCGCGAAGTGTCCGTACTGGGAGAAGAGTGACTTCACACATCCCGCTGGCGTTTCCATGGCAGCATGCGACATTGTGTGTGGAAGAGATGTGAAAACTAAACAAAAATGCGACCATGTTTTGACGCGATAGGGCAAGTCTAACGATTTAAATCTTTGCTTTTCATCTTATTATGCTTCTAAAACCGAAATAAATATGTGCGTTAAATTTTGGTGTAATTTATGTTATTATTTGGTATGGAAATGCTTTTTAATGTTGTATAAATGTGCTTGTACCACGATTGTTCTACCAATACCAGTAAAGTTGTTAAGTTATGAGCGTGTATACTGAAAGTGGGCAACATCGCAAATAACTGTCAAATATTACGCCGTTTTGATTAATTTAGCAATATTACTTTATGGAATTATAAATATGACAGCGAAATATTCGACAGCTTTTTGCGACGTTGCCCACTTTCAGTATATACGCTCTTAAGTACTATGTTTGACGAAAAGGCGATTCCATAAAATTTACTCGACAAAAAAGAAATCGAAGGTTACCTCCAAACCGAAGAATACCGAAAAAAAATGGATCATTAAACTTTGCATAATAACTGAACTTTAGAGCAGATACTATGTTTTTTATTTATTTTTTATTACTGTTATTATCGCCGTAAAAAGAGATTACCTAAACTATTGGCGCCTTGGAGCCTTCTTCTCGCCGCTCAGTCTCGCTCTCACTCAGTCCGCGAGCAGTATCGTGCGAGCGAGATGAGGAGTGAATTTGTGGTGAGGTATTATGGAAATCCTGCATCTGACTATGTATCATGATTATGTGTTGTCACGCTTCATAGAATGCAATCAGGTCGATGTTTATAACTGAAAAGCCAGACAGCCAGAGCTGTAACGTGATAATAATGATGAAGCATAGGAGGGTAACTTGACCCTCCTAGCTAGATAACTAGGTACTGATGTAGATGTCGGAAACATTATGCGATGCAAGGGGCTCATCTAGACTATTTTTATGTTGTGAGCTTTGTGTTTCTAAATGCACCCATGGTACAGGAGAAATCACCGATTTTGTCACCAATTTGCATTTATACAAGGAGTCATAACTATTATGGCGCATATAGGTACGCTGTTTATGTCTGTATTTTGGAGCTTTGTGTTTGTATTTAAGGTTTTTTTAGAGACTATTATTGAAAATATTTTTTTTTGTGTCCGTCTATCCAGTGTCGTTGTCATTCGTGTCCATAATACCCATCAAGCTTATTTATTGTTA
This sequence comes from Agrochola macilenta, assembly GCA_916701695.1. Lineage (NCBI taxonomy): Eukaryota > Metazoa > Arthropoda > Insecta > Lepidoptera > Noctuidae > Agrochola > Agrochola macilenta. The sequence continues at coordinate 12,921,337 of OU753552.1, read as the reverse complement.
GTGTTGTTACCTGCAGGTGGTATGAATATGGATGTATATGACGGGTGTATGGTTGCCGAAGAGCTGGCGTTCGGGTGCACTGGCATTATGACTGCAATGGAAGCAAGTGGTCTCGGAGTGAGTGGCCCGTGTACCATGCTTAGCTTCCGTATGCATGAATTTTTGCCCCCAATTACATCAACATCGCATTACGACTCATATTAAATAATAACCCCATGATTGGTGTACACTTCAAAACAATTTCCAGCATGCACGTGTGTTTTGTTTTCATTTCCTAGTAGGTATCATGTAACAACCATTAATAATTTACTATTCTATGAAAACTAGAAAGGCGAGTAACGGTCAAGAAATGCTACATAAAATCAAGTAAAATATGATACTACCCTTTCAAAGTTAAACATTTTGGCAGCGTGATTGTTTCTTTTACTTACTAACAAACTAACCGGTTTAACATTGTAGTTAAAATAAAGACCTACTTTTATAGTATTAACATTATCATTCTACGTGTAAAATTACAATATTGCAAGTAACAGTACCTAGTTACAAGTATTGTGCATTATCCACTATTTTCAGTTTTCTAACTAATATACGTTATGGCATCTCATTTAAGTAGATAGTTATTCATTTGAAATTTAATAAAGAAAGTGATGAAGAAGTATTTGTTTGGTATATCGTTGCACTTGTGTTTCAGCAAATGCCCGTCATTATCGCTGGCAGCAAGGAACAGCAGAAGAAATATCTCGGTAGGCTCGTAGAAGAGCCCATTGTTGCTGTAAGTAAATTGTGGGAACAAATCTTTCTCAGGAATAAGTATATAAAGACCCGTGACATCAGTATACTAGTTATAAACTGGTGTGCTTACTACAGCCTTTATTAGCATATTTAAAAGATACTGAACCTAGTAAGCTAAAGGGTTTGTTTTATTATTCAGGCGTATTGTGTGACCGAACCGGGCGCGGGCTCCGATGTCGCCGGTGTCAAGACCAGGGCCGAGAAGAAAGGAGACGAGTGGGTCCTCAACGGACAGAAAATGTGGATCACCAACGGAGGGGTAGCCAACTGGTATGCCTAACTCTTTGTAAATATCAATAGCTCACAGGGACAAAGGAGTCAAAGGACCTTATTGAGAAACGTTACGAGGTCAGGTTATGCAGATTGAGTGAATAAAAAATAAACTACATTTTATTTTCAATTAACTTTAGGCACGTTACAAATTCAGGTATTTCGTACTGGCACGTACCAACCCCGACCCCAAGTGCCCTGCTAGCAAGGCATTCACCGGATTCATCGTGGAGAGGGATTGGCCCGGAGTCTCCCCTGGACGCAAGGTAACCAACTCATCGTTTTATTTCACATTTCGCAACTTTACGCAAACATTTACAAAAAAACTACAATAATTAATTGTTGCTTCTTATTTTAAATCTAAAGAATATAATTAAAGTTTTTCCATGGATTCCTGTTTAGTTTCCACCGTTTGATAAGGTAAACAAAACAACTTTAACTAACCGAGAATCCATAGAAAAACGTTGAATGTGTTAGGCGCGAAGGTTGTCCTTTTTGTTTTTAAGTATTTTATATTCCTGGAGAAAAATATAATACCTATTTGGCTTTTTTTTTTGCCATAGGTATCTATGGCAAAAAAAAAAACAACCGACTTCAAAAAAAATATACTACAAAGTGAAAAATAACTTTAATTTCGGAACTCGGTGTTTTTGAATTTTGTATTTTTGCCACCGACTTCCGAAATTAAAGATATTTGTTTTTTTTTTATTTTTTATTTTTCGAAAAGTATTTTTTTCCACCTTTTATTTGTCAGTGACAGGAAGTTATCATCATATCATCGAAATATGATATATTGACGACACGGTAGGCGCAGTGGCTGAGCGATCGACTGCTGCGCAACGTGTCGCGGGTTCGATCCCCGCACGGAACAAATATTTGTATGATCTGCAAATAGCTATTCCGGGTCTGGGTGTTAGTGTATGTGAGTTTCTATGTTTGTAAACGCACCCACGATACAGGAAGAAATTCTTAGTGTGGGGCAACGATTTAATAAAAATAAAAAATCTAAGTGGGAAAAATACGTATTATTGAAGCTTACTCAAAAACCATCCAAGCTAAGTTAATAAAAATTTTGGGGCCAACTTGGGAGCGTACCCTTTCATGCAAAAAAAGAATTTCAAAATCGGTCTACAATTGACGGAGAAATCGGCGGACATACATCGCGACGAAAATATAACCTCCTTTTTGGAAGTTGTTTAAAACATAATTTATTTATTTATTAAATAGGTGATTGTAAAATGATTACAGAATAATATGCTTTACAACCAAGACTAGAAAACAACCCATATGGGAGGAATAAAAGATAGATGGAAAGTTCATCTATATTTTCCCCATCTTTGATGATTGTGCTACGCCACAGCAATCGGTCATTGCCATTTTAAACGGAGTCAATTCCACGCTGTTAGAAACCGATTGGCACTAATGTCGCTGTGATTGATCGCCAACAGTTTTGTCGAATTTCATTTATTCCTTTAAAATGCTTAAACAAAAGCTAGTTTAAAATTAATAGCTTCTAGGGTGTAATTACCTGCGTTTATATTTATATCTATTTCAGCAAAATAAAAGCCTCGAAAGTTAATAAACAGGTATTAAAAAAAACCGCTTTTACAAAACACCGCTTACTGCGAAACGATCCGGTTTCAAGAATTATTGAACGAAGTTCTATAACGCGGTTTGCGGTAGGAGTTGACTGGTAGAAATCGTCACGTAATGAAAAAGCGTTATGCCCGGATAAATCAGTTTCAATGTCTCAAGTATCAAAAAGTTTTGTTTTTTATAACAGAGCCATCTTGAGTTCGAAAAGAACTTCGTTTCAGCCGTGTGTCCCACGACACGTCCCGACTTTTTTATCTGCCTTTTTAAAATAGATGAAAATTATTTAAAATGCGCGTATTTAAATGCTTTTTTTTATATTTAGGAACAAAACATGGGTCAGCGTGCTTCGGACACTCGCGGCATCACGTTTGAAGATGTGCGTGTGCCCAAAGCGAATGTTCTGATTGAAGAAGGAGCCGGCTTCAAGATCGCCATGGGAGCTTTCGACAAGACTCGCCCACCGGTAACTTAACTTATAATTGATTTAGCTACACGATGACTGATGGAATCATTCCATGATTCCTGTTAAGTCGACTTTGAATTGATGTACCTGTGACGTCAGTCAGGACAGGTCTCAAGGCCACGGCCACATAGTATTCTACCGTAATGAAAGATGTATAAGAAATTAGTATCTACAAACAAAATACAATAATCATTTCAACCCTATTTTATTTACCTTCACATTATAACATTTAGATATTTTCCTAGAAGTAAGGAATCGATCGTGCTATACTGAGCTAATAACAGACGGTAGACAAATGCTCCAATTACAAGATGTCAGCGATATGTCACTGCAGTAATTATGATACACGTATTCGTTTGTTTTGTTTGGTTGCAATGAAGTTAGTCGTCGTATTAAATGTGCCTTTGGTTTGTGTACAAATTATATCACGTTTCACAGATTTAAATCTTTGGATTTAAATTAAAACACGGTTAGGTTTATCGAGATCTAGGGATGACAACCTGAGTCTGACGAAAACTTTTCATGTCTCGTCTATCAATAAATAGAAAATACGCAAAGCGTTGTGCAATACTCCGGGGCGACCTATGTCCGGCAGTGGTCGTCTTTCAGTTGTATAGTGATAATGATTTTAATCTTGAACTATTACGAAGATCCGTAATAGTTCAAGATTAACATCTTAACGCAACATATGTTCTGCTCCTTCCTATTTCTAACTTCTCACACAGGTAGCCGCCGGAGCCACAGGCCTGGCTCAGCGAGCCCTGACCGAGGCGACCAAGTATTCATTGGAACGCAAGACGTTCGGCGTGCCCATCGCCCGGCATCAGGCTGTGGCCTTCATGCTGGCTGACATGGCCATTGGCGTGGAGACCGCGCGTCTTGCATGGATGAAGGCCGCCTGGATGGCTGATCATGGTAACTATTTTTACGGCATACAATCCGACAGTCCACAGTAACTGCCACCGCCAATGAACGTCTACAATACTGGGATGGTTACACCGGCGCCTATACTCTTCAAAACTGAATAGCAATGCTGTACTTGGCGGCAGAAATATGAGATAGGTATGGTAGTACTTCCTACTTCTTCGGACGCGGCGAGCTACTTTGCAAGCTTAGACTATAGCAAATTATTGATCTGGATCGCTCAGTACCTGTACTATAATGTGCATCTATATTGTGTGTTACTATACTATGGTGAATCGTCTATACAATAGACAGGACTTGAAAATGGCATTTTATTTATGACTTACGTTCTAAAAATAATGTGTGTGTCACAAACTGCAGTATGAAATTTCAGATGTTATGACAGTTAGAGCAAAACAAATTATTTTACACCCGTCTGACTGTCAAATGAAATAAGGCTCTCAGTTTGCTTTAAATGTAGAAGGTATTTAGTGAGGAGTTATGCAAGCATGCCAACATTCTAATAAACTATTATTTAAAGAATTAAATACATCAAATTCACTGTAAGGAAAATGATTGCTATTGTTAGAATGAACTTAATTTTAACTTAATTTAATGTTTTATAATCAATCACTAAGATATTGTTTGTACCGCGTACACAAGTAACAATTTTCTGTATCGATTAATTGAGCAATGCCTAGTATATCTAGGCCTCTGCAGTTGTTCTTATTCTGTGCCATGTCTCGATATTTGATCAATAGCATCTATTTGCAAGCGCGACGAAATACATCAACCTAAAAGGCCAGTACAAATAAGTAGGTTAAAGTATTTATATTCATACTAGCTTTACCTGCCCCGACTTCGCACGGGTAGCTTTAAACCCCTACCCTACCTGCCCTACCTACCCTACTCTAATTTTCTCACAGTTTAAACCTTCCCTGGACTATGACAAACATTTCAAAACCAAAATCAGCTAAATCGGCCCAGCCGTTCTTGAGTTATAAAATTACAACGAAAAGTGGCATTGATTTTTATAGATATAGATTGAAATACGGGCCTCGTCACCGCAGCCGAAAAGTGCAAATATGGTGATGTTGAATTATGTATTTGGATGTTTTATGTAGTATATAAGATATTATGGCCCTCACTTCTTTGTTCTGTACGATCTAAAAATAAAGAATATATTAAATTCTCGAGTGCGAATTAGCTCAACAAATTGTTGGTTTATTCAATAGGCTAAATAGTAGGAACTGTTCTTATATTTTCTCTGCTACAGGTATCAGGAACACGGTCCTCGCTTCGGTGGCGAAGTGCCACGCTTCTGAGATCGCCAACAAGGCTGCATCGGACGCCGTCCAAATCTTCGGCGGTAACGGCTTCAACACCGACTACCCCGTCGAGAAACTCATGAGAGACGCCAAGATCTACCAGATCTACGAAGGCACATCACAGATCCAGAGACTCATCATCTCCAGGGAAATCATCACCACTGCCATGCAATCCAACTAAATAAATCGTATATTAAGTTGTTTTTATTACTAAGTTGTGTAACAGATATGTATAGCATTGTTCACTATGTAAATCAAGATTAACAAATTATTTTTAAATCTTTCTATCCTGTAATATTTTTTATTTATTAAAGTAATGTTTTATGTAATTGCTCGCATTGCTTTACTTTTATTTCTCTATCATGATTATTGAAAACAATCGTTGTACATAAATGTATGTTTATGAATTGCTATTTCAACTGTAATAAATGTTAGAATGTGTAAGTGTTTTTAAATGGTAATTTCGATCCGTGCTCGAAGTATGTTAAATAAAATAAGAACATTATTTATATGAAGATCAACAGGTTTGCGAAATAAAAATAAAAAAATTACCTAATAAATTTTCTTGGTATTTATTTAGACTTATTTTTCTTTACATTACACATTTATCTCAACCCGTAGACTTGTCCTCTCAGGTCAGCGCTGGGGCAGATATTCTTAAGCGACTCTATTGTCAGGAGAATATCGGGTTAGAAGCATCACAATAACAGGAAAAAAACCTGTGTTTTAACATTATGTATTACTTACTTTATAGCCAACCAAAAGGCATCCTCAGGGATTGAGCTAAAGGAGAGTTATAAGCACGCAAGCCCTATCTACTGTTGCTAATTTAAAATAAAATTAAACAATGATAGTCCTATCACTGAAATCTGTGCTTTGCACTCGGCAGACCGATTTAATAAACGTCATTCAAACCATTGATGTAAATCAATCGATTCAAACCCCTCAACTCAATCCCTCAAAAGGTCTCATTGGAATTTTCGACCGTCGCGTCGTAGCGAAGCGACGTTATGAATCGTATAAAATATTAGTCACAATTTGGATAGCCGTGTATAATTTTTTTAATAATGCCGATGAAATTGCACACATTTTAGGTAATAAATTATTTTATAATATATTGTGTACTCAGTCGAGTCAGCTCTCGAAAAACACGACATCTATTGATTATTACCAGAACTACTATATAATCGTAAGATAAACCCAAACACAGTGCAGATGGCGTTACAGAGCACCGGAAACAGTCCTATATTTAGTTTCACTTTTAATAATTCAGAATAATCTAATAAAACGTATTCGTGAAAAAGACCAATAAAATTATAAATAAAATAAATTATAATTAAAACATAATGAATATCCAGACGTTTGTTTAATAAGATATAACATTGCAATCATGCTCATAAAGATTGACCTAGATTCGGAGCCCTTGTGAAAGGATTGTGCAATAGAAACGGTCATTTATTACACAACACGGCATGTTCATAAGCAAACGTAGTCATTTTGCATCATTTACATGTTTTTTTTAACGTTTGCATTAGTAACTTGAAATAAACACGCAAAAAGAACTATTTATTATTTTTCATTATTCCATTCCACATTTTAACATTGCTTAAATTAAATGAACATATTTTAGGAATAAAGAAGTCTTTTTGGATTATTTATCTAGAAAATAGGTCATGACACAGTTTTTTTTCTAATTGGGTTATTTTCTCACTGCCCTTTACCGACTTAGTTCAATGTCAGTCATGAGTACGGTTGCTCCATTGAACCTGAGTTATGTCGGTCGGAATATCAAAGTGTAAGTGAAGTGGCCTAGAGACCTACATTTTGTTTTTAAAACGTATTATCGCTTTTTATGCGTGATTTTTAAGATAAATCATATCCTCATACGACTTAGGTGAAATACTTAAAGTTGTCTGGGCGGCATTATTCTGTCGCCCTGTCCAATTATTTGTGTAGAATGCACGAAGACGCTCCAAAAATGAGTGTAGCGCAAAGTCTAGCCGCCTCCACGAGCCAGGCGAAGAGTGAGATCGTGACTGATGTCCCCGTGGACTATGAAATTAACTCTGTTGAACTAAAACCGACACAAACTATTGAAATGGACTTAAAACTTGCTTATGTGAACCCCACTAGCGGTAAGTGCACCATGCTCTGTTGTAATTACACTTGTAGATGCTCCATTATTTAGTGAACGTCATGGAAATGACTTTAAGAAGTAATTGAGCATGTTGTTCACTCACATTTGAGTAATAAAGTGACAGCATAACTGAAACACATCTTTGTAAATGCTTAAATAATTACTTATTAATTGTAAATGAAGTGTTGTTTTCAGTGCCAATATTATTATTCAAATTGGAGTCTACTAAGATTAATTGGGGACATGAGGTCTAAGAGATAAATACCTGTACGTAATGAATATCATTAGCTATTCAAAGAAGACAAGTGTTGTATAATAATACGCACATAGATTAGATAGCTACATTATGTATATGCATTGTGGAGTCTACCTGCTCGTACGCTCGGCTGCACGGTGTGGCAACGCCGCATTGGTTTTTTCGCGCTATCCTGCGATAGAGTTGGCTGTGTGAAATAGTGTTTTAAGACTTACTGAATAATAGTGGCTCATAGAACGTGTTTCGAGAATAGTTTGATTGTATAATAAATTACACTACAGTGACTAAATGTACATAAGTACACTGTCAAACGGCTGTGTGGTTTTGTATTCAATGGGTGGCGCGGCGTCGCATTTTGATTTCATTTGGTGTCAGTAGGACACGTTTACTCGACAGCGGGCTGCAGTGGCTCGAGCATGGCACTCCGATTGTTACAGCATATGAAATAACCGTTTTGACGTGATACACTTACTTACCAGTCACTGCATACTCTGAGCCAATCATCAGAGTTGGTTCATATGTTTTGATATTCTACACATTGCCTGTCATAATGACGCGTTGTTGCGAATGTTTGGGATATTTTTGGAAGTAGGGCAAATATAGTTCTGTTTGGAATCTGACAAGTGAGCTTCTAAAGATTATGCTGAACTGACTCGCAGTCGCTTGCGGCTTCTTTCGCGAGGTAATCGGAAAATAACAGAGTCGGAAGTTACAACAATTCGAACAAAGATAATGAATGATCAAGCTTGAAACGAATCCTAGCCAATGTCAGAATTAGAACAAAAAAATATTTGATAAAAGGTGCGAGAGGAAGATAAAAAAATAACAATAAAAGTAACCAAACAGGTTATTTCAACCACTAAATGGGCCCCAGCCTATTTAGTGATTGACGTAACCTGGTTAGGACGGTTTTATGTATGAAAAATACACCCTAAAATAATAAATGCATCAAAATTCTCCACGAGTCATAAATGTAGGTACCTACTTCCGGTAAACACTGGGCAGTCAGTTCTATTACTAACCTTCTGACTGTTTAACCTGGCAAGAAATATGGCTAAGTACCTATATTCTCACTTATTTCGAGAGAAGAAAATGGCTACTGCCTACATTATGCAGAGCTCTTTATTTATGGCTTTCATACTCTACTCTTGTTGACTGTACAGAAAATAAAGTCTGCTGTGAGTTATATAGGTACCTACTTAGTAAATGCGATTTGGTATCTGCAGTTAGTCAATTACTTAATTAAATTATTATAAAACGTTTACCGCTTTTGCTGATATTTAAAAGCAATCCATGTTTGTAAAAGAAATCTAGGAGATATAAGTACAACACATGTCACCTGCCGCGGCACCTACTCTGTAAAATCTTTTTTTTACAGAAAAGTAGACTGTACTAACGAGAAATATAAAAGTCTCTCGCTTCGTAATCCGCACGAATCCCACATATTCCTTTATGCGTACCATATGATTCATCCTTGTAAAGGATATGGATGCGCTCTTAGTAAAGCAAGATATTATGTAATGAATGACGAGTCAGCTATTTATCTGTTTTGTGAATCAGAGAAAAACCAAATTGATCTCTCTGTTTTGTGAAACAGAAAAACCAAATTGAGAATTTATTGCATGATAAAATTCAAAGAACAAAAGCTCTTTTCACTATTTGTTCGACTCTGACTGACACTACTGGACACGACTGGATAAAAGCGTGGAATTCATAAACCGAGTTTTGACTTTACTTTCCTAAGTAAAGTTAGCGTTTCATACGAATATGAGCCTTATTCTTTAGCAAATAAGGGCCTGTACACACCACGTTTTTTAAACGCGCCGTCGCTGCGACGGCGCACTTTTATCCTATAGACAGGTGTGCAAAGGTCCTGACTTGCGTGCTTATCGCGTCTGTATCGCTACAAACGCGCGTCGACGGCGCGTTTAAAAAACGTGGTGTGCATAGGCCCTAAGGGTTTTGACTAGCGATCTATGTGCGTGTCAGCGACACTTAAACATTACGCCATAATTCAAATTCCTACATTGCTTAGATCTCGAGAAAAACCTCTGTGATAGACGGACAAAAAAGGCAAATACACATAGTTTTAAGTTTAATTCTATGAGAATTACAAGGAATAATAGTATGTGTAAGAATCTGGATCTGAAGACGAACCCCTGTTAAAAATGAGTACCTATAATATTGTTTTCATAACATAAAGGACATTAGGATTAGTCTCAATAGTCAAAACCACTAAATTAAATACACGTGTACCTACTAATCCTGCACCAATCTGGTACTATGATACATACTATGGTTACAAAGAAATTGGTGTCTAAGATAGGTCCGAATCTAGTCCACGGGTTAGCGTATTTAGGCATGAGCCATGTGCAAATCTCCCTCCCCTCGCATTCAATTGGACACGTGCATTATACAACTGTTGCATGATACTTTGGCACAAGTGGCTAGATCCTGTATCTACACTCGTTTTCTAAATTAACTCCAAAATTAAACCGTAAATCAGCCACGGGATAGTTTTAAAAGAGCTCCTTGTGAAAGGGCTCAATCGAGGAAGTACTACTAACACCATACCTTTTTCCGCTGCCAAGCAGCATTGCTGTGATCCGGTTTCAAAGGTATTGGTGTCGATTATAGGCACATAAGACATTTGAACTTTATCTCTAAGCTTGCCAACGCTGCGACAAACTCCTTTGGGTGCAGCTGTAGCTACAACATCCTATGTGCACATTTCTATAGACCGTGATATCAATTTTCCACGATTTCCAGATTCTGGTGCTTAAGTACAATTTTCAGATATATTCATAACATATATATTACCATCGAAAAATTCAAAGGTTTCCAGGCGGAACCCTGGAAACCCTGGCAAAATGTGTGAATGAACGGGGAACCGTTCATTTACACATTTTGCCTATTTTCCTTTACCTAACTTTCAATTGTCATGAATCGTGATGCAGGTAAAGATGATACATTGTTGTCCTACCTATAGGGTAAGCACGGGGCATGCCCAGTATAATTATACGGAGTGATTGGCAATTTGGTGCATTCGTTCAAAAGGGTTCCGATACTAGAGCTATTTTTATACTCCATTTTTGATCCAGATCCTGCTAAAACGATGACGGTCAAATATAATAAAACTGCTTTTACTGTCTGATAGCAGTGATAGCATAGGTAAAAATACAGGAAGCCCTCTCTGAAATCAAAAATACTTTATTTCTTCTAGAAAGAGTTGGCGAAACTAGGTACCTCATAGAGACAGATCTGTCCTTATTTGATCGACTCGTTCTGCCAGTCGTACTAAGTCAAACGCCAACATCACATTATGTACCGGTAAAAACAAAATGTACAACAAGCAAGGCGTGCATCGAAAAATGTGTACTACCCAGTACTAGCAAAATACTACCCTGTCTGCAACAACTTTCGTATTTTATTCAAACACGTGCAAACGGTCTGTTATCATTTTAGAAAGCTTACAAGACTAGGAAATTTTCCTGTAATTTGTACGTCATGTACCTACATTTATTTTGTTGCCTGTTTGTTTATGATTATATGTATAAAACTTTTGTTCTTGTCTTTTTTTTTTCTTGCATATTACCTTTGCTGACTGCCTCGTTAATCAATTAGTCGGAAGCTGAGCATGAGGTCCTGGGTTGGAGTCCACGGTCGGGTATAGTGTTATTAGGTTTTTCCATCTGGAATTTCTCAGTAGCAGCCCGGAGTAAGGATTAGTGCCCGGCTGATGGCAATAGGCTCGCCCCCAGTTACATGGGACAACATGGCGAAATGTGTTTGTAATTATAGGTGCACCTCTGCCTAATCCTTCAGGGATTTAAGCATGATGTTCTGTTATGTCTTCAAATTGTAAGTCTAAGAGTCTTGTACTCTATAAAACGTGTCTAAACTTTCCATCAGATGGCAAAACGGTGACAGTTGTTAATTTCGAGAATAAATGAGTGACGAAAGGCAGCTTAGGTGACTGTAATCCAAATGCAGCAGTGCGAACGTGTCGATCGACTTACGTTTAAAGGCATGCATCTGTTCAGTTGATGACGCTTTTGTCTTACAAGACTTATCCGCCGTATCCCTACTCTGCCGCGCCTAAATGTACAAGATAGTAAGTCCTACTAGATATATTCGATAAAAAAAATTGGTTCGATTCCACCATATGCTGAACTTTTAAGTGTTTCCGATACTTTGAGTATGTAGCATGTATATGACGTATGTCTTTTATAGTTCTGCGCTTCAAAATAACAATAAATTGAAATCATTGCATCCGAACGATAGGTATATTTGGTGGTTTCCTGACCAATTTTCTAGTCTGATTAGAACAAGCTTAACAATTTTGCTGACGGCTTATTGGTTACCTGTAATCTTAAAGAATCTAGGAATTATCAGCATGATGCTATCAGTAGATAAATAGATTGGTCAACGTCTGCTTGCTCTTTTTAAATTTTTAAACGTATCTTTAAAACACGCGTTAAATAAAATAGAGCAAATCGTTAAAACATAACGCATGAGTAATCATTACTGATAAATCGTTTTCTATAACCACACTAAAAACCCACGCATACGGCTTAAATACCTACAAAACTATACGTAATGTTTGAAAACAGATCCGGTTTGTAGCACTTACACTTTTTCTGTAATTTCATCTTATGGTTCCTTATCCAGGGAAGCAAAACAGGTGGTGGTTGTTTTTAACAACTACACAGTGTCTAAAACAAATCAAGTCAGACTATTCGATTCTACTTACTAGCCTACCCACTAAGTTTGTTTCAGCACTATACGGTATACGTACATGTGGTACGTATACGTAGGTGTACGTACATATACGTCAGCTCAGAAGAGTTAAGAACGAAAAAAAAAAAGTTTGACTAGTAATTTAGGTAAATTCGTACTAAAAGACAATGGGAATAGAACAAAAAAAAATCTCTACGTAGCCGTCATTATTAGATAGAGGTGTAAAATAATTAGTTATAAAAACGATGAATTCATTGTCGACTTGAAACGTTCAATATAATTTGATGTTTAGTATCTCTATTTGAAACCGTCAAGTTTTGGTGGTCCTTGGACGTGTATCGTAAAAGAACGCATAACAATGTACGTTGCACAACGAGCGGCTATCATGTTGCCTAATATTCTTAAGTGTTTATTTCAAGGCATTGATTGTGGACGCAGTATCACTAGTATTATATATATTCTTTCTGAAATAATTCTTCTAATTGGAATCAAAATAATGATTACTTATACATATTAACTTAAATATTAGATCATTCTCCTCTTTACTCGATACCTCACTGTTAAGTATGTCACGTGTCATACGTATAGTGACTTTTTAGCTTTACCAGCTCTATCGACAACGTCCTCTTCGGTTCTTGCCCTCTATTTTGCGTGTCACTTCTTCTTCTCAGTTGCTTCTTTATTTCTGCGACGTGTGACTACAATCCGGGGCCATCCTCGCCACATGCCTGTCACTAAGTCCCATTATTCTCAGTGTTTCTGCGGGCAATTTAGCCAAAATATTGTCGGCAAATAAGTATTCTGTACAGTACAACTAGGGTTTCTCATTTCCCGACTTTTTTTTGTTCCCGGATACCGAGACTTCTCGAGCACCATTTCCCGGGAATTCCCGGGAAGTCGGGAATTTGACTAACCTCAATAAAAATGTATGAAAAAGGTTTTAAAATAAAATACGCATTTTCGTAATCAACAATATGTTCATTTTAATCAGTCTTCGTCAATTAACAAAAAAAAATGCCTTCGTAATTTCCTTTAAAATCACAGAGTTTTAACCGAGATTTTAGATGGCTGAACCGGAAGAAGATGGAGTTGGTTCTTCTGCTCCAGCTTGTGTCTTTACCGAAATCTTGTGTACAAGATCTAGGTGTTTTATTAGTCCGCTTGTGTTTGAGTCTGTTATAGAGAGCTGTTTCGGGCATTTCAGGCATTGTGCTGTCAACGAATCTTTATTTTTCGAAAAATACTTCCACACTTTCGACTTCTCCATACTAGTACCTTTAAAAAATACATCATGTTGTTTACTATACCAGATAAAAATAGTTATAAAAATAACATGCGCGGAACGCTGATTCATTTCTAGGTAAAATACGTACCTACTGTTTGTTAAGTTGAAAGATTCATAAAAGTGAGAGTTTGTTTAATAAAATGTTGGGCATTGGATCTAATATGAATTTGTATTAAAAGATATGATTAAAATAAACTCCGCTTTAGGTATTAACATAAATTGAAAAACAAACTGCACTAGTAAACATGAAAGTAAAAAACTAAAATAAGATATTTCTGCGAGTGCACAATTTCACAACAATGGAGATATTCATATTTATTTGCTACTTATTCCATAAATAAGTTATGTAATCAAGAAATATAATATTAGGTACTTACCAAACAGTGAGGGGAGAGGAGATAGAGGATATAATTTTTGTTATAACACAAGAATTAACATCAAATTGCAATCTTTTTTAATTTCTCGACTTCCCGGGTACTCAACCATTTTTTTCCCGTCTCGACTAGGGCCAAATTTCCCGGGAATTCCCGCTTCGAGACGTCTCGATGAGAAACCCTAAGTACAACAGACGACAATCGATTTGTTGGGTAATTGGGTTGCATTCAATCTTGGAATTATTGTGTAGGCTGTCCATTGTAGAGTAGGGTGCTATGTCAAGGGTGTCAATCATTATATCGATTTCTCAACGGCATTTAGGGAGATAGCATGAGGGTTTGCACCTGACCCATCTCCAGTGATGCAAACTGCTTATTTCTTTAGTAAAAACATTTAACTGTAAACGGCTAAATCCGATGAGTCAATAGTCAGGAACTAGCCAATTTCAATGACGGTATTTTTGTAGTTAGCTTGTGAATTATACTGATAAGTAAATGATGGGTCACAGTGTCCGCTATTAGCATCGAGCACGCACAAGTAAAAGTGATAAGGTACTCTTGTACCTATTGGCGGTACGATTGTACGAAGTATCAAGTTAATAGAACGAGTTTGTCTAATTGTTCCGACCTAAGCTAGAAACTACGGCTACGACTAGGTATTTATCGTCACTAAACTATTTTTGGTGATAACGACATGGTACGTATTTTTTATATACGATAGTTAAATATGGTGCGAGTAATTTTAGTTGTAGTCAACTGTTTTAAAATCTAATTATGTAATTATTTTTTATTATTATTATATATTGATTTTTGCCTGCAAATAAATGGAAAAAGAAAATTTTGTATCTACTATCTATCTTTAATTATCCTAATACTTACCGTACGTACGTAAGTACCTACAAATATGACTACCTCTTGTAGAGATGTTTTTAAAATTGTATAATAAAATGATCTAAATACTGTATGAAAATAGTTTTATTACAAGAAACGCGGCTCGCTCTTAGCTGTTTTTTATTTAATTAATTGTAATCTTGAATGTAGAGCAAGGTTGTTGCGTTCGACTAACATTAAAATAGAACAAATAACTTACAGCACGCACACTTCAATGTACACAGCGCTCGAGCTAACTGCTCCACTGTTTAATTTATTTATTTATTTATCTCATTTTCATTTACGGTCAATAAATTACATTATCCTTTGGAGGTCTCACAAGTACTTTCGATCGAAACGTGATCTGTTTCGATCAAGACAATCATGGCTTTTTAATCATATATTTCGAAATATTTCAAAACTATTATGATCTATTCATATACACTCTTCCATAATAACATTAATTTGTAGTACTTTATTAATTCGAAATCAATTGATTGAGTCCATCTGTAGAATAGAGAGAGTTATAATAATGAAACTACCTTCATACTTCGACAAAAATGATCAATAGCTATGGTACCTAAGAGCAGTATGGTGTCTATGGACAGTATTTATTTCTACTAATTAGTGTCCATACGGTCAGTAACTATTTATATCTTATGCTTATGACTGTATAAAACTGTAAGTAGTTTGGGAAACAACAGCTCTTTACTATCAGCGGACCTCGTCTGTGACCTAGTGACCTAGTTACGCGTCAGAGTAGCAATCGCTTGTATCGTCCACAAACGTACATCCAGCAGTCCGCACACAACCACACCGCCACACGGACACACACGCGCGTAATAAAACACGCAATACACACAAACACACAATCATATTGAATTTAACTACATTTATCATATAGGTATGCCACAACACACACTACACATTTAAACAATTTCCAATTAATTACACATTTCAGATAGTAATTTTAATAGTAATTATTGCACGTAACTATGCAATCATAACGACGAGTAATTTAGGTCATGCGTTGCAATGTCGGGGAAAATTGTAAAGCTATTCATGCATAGTTTTTGTAATAGCTATATTACGGGTTTTAAAATAACCCTCCTGTACGTAAAAGCGAATTAATAAACGCTTAAAGCAGGTTACATTCTGATGGGCCAGTAAAAATAATACGGATGACGCCCAGCCCTCGTGACCTGGCAGGCTGGCACACATCAGTTGGCGCCGACAACTGCGACATACTTTTCATGCTGAAATTCCTAATTTACCCGAAACATGCTATCAAAACACCTTAGATACAGACTTCATATTGAGTATTATAGTACAAGTCTGTGCTAATTCTTTTCATTTTCAATCTATCTATAAATATTAAATGTTCTCGTTTAAAACTGCAAACTGTTCATATTTTCAGGTTTAATTCAATTTCAAAGTAGTTCAAGGCAAGCTATAAAAAGTAATTATTCACAAAGTTATTATTGTTGCAATATGAATATTTAAGCTGAGTGTAGTAAGACTTTTTTTCAGTTTTCACACAGCCAAAGTCAATCTATGCAGAAATTGAAAATTTTATTATTGTAGTTAAGAATGACTCTTGGATACTGCTTCAAAGCACATTATATCTGCCACCTGCGATTATAGATATGAGCTTTGTGACGCCTTTGCATTATGGTGTTTTCATTGATCTTTCATAACAGTATCGCAATTCTGAACCTAAAAACATCCTTTGCTAAGTGTAAGAGGGGCTCTCTTTACTTACGTCACTCATACATACAAATACGATGATTGGACTCTACACATTATGGATTGTTCCTATCGTTAAATAATTTTCAAATGCTTACTGACATAATATATACTTTTTCAATTACATCGTACGGCAAATTGATGACGACTGCAGCGTCTGCAACTCATCAACAAGTATTATTTTAAATTAAACTTTCAGGGCAATGTCATCTAAACTTTGATTGTTAAAATACTTAAAATTTCTGAAGTTGAGCGGGTACAAAGTTTGAGTATGGCAGCAGCCAGCTAGTGTTCTCAAACAATACCTACTCATACTTTCCTGGCTCTCCGAAATACTTGCCGGAACTCTCTCGTCCACGGAATGCAATATTCAATTCGTTTGAAAGACGTTGCTCTATCAGAACTACCTACTAGGTATGAATGAATAAAAGAAAATTCATCTAGTTTCGTTCTCGAATATGGTAGACCCTGAAAATTTATTTTACCAATTCTTTTTGGTGTATGTCAAAAAATCTTTTACGAAAAAAAAACAACCGACTTCCAAAAAAACACACTACAAAGTGAAAAATAACTTTAATTTCGGAAGTCGGTGTCTTTGGTTTTTAATTTTCGTTTATTGCCTTTTGCCAGTGTTTTTTTTTTGGAAGTCGGTTGTTTTTTTTTTGTAAAAGATTTTTATTTTTAACTTTTTATTTGTTGTCCCTACCCCACACAAATTCGAATACCACTAGCTGCTATGTAAATAACAATGACAAGAAGTTATCATCTACATATACTAGTGGGAAAAATACGTATTATTGAAGCCTACTCAAACACTATCCAAGCAAAGTTGATAAAATTTATATGGGACCAATTAGAGCATACCCTTTCATACAAAAAAATCATTTTCAAAGTCGGTCCACAACTGACGGAGAAATCGGCGGACATACATAAAAAAATTAACTTACGCGACGAACATATAACTTCCTCCTTTTTGGAAGTCGGTTAAAAAGGAGAGAGTTTGGCTATTTAATTTTGTACATGGTTAGTGTCCGCTCTACATATCTACATACCTTAGGCTACTTTTATTTTAGAAAAAGTATTAGGGCTCACGCGGGCTAAACCGCGGGGTGCAGCTAGTGCAAGATATAAATGCAGGATACTAAAAATTTTGAGCTCGCTTCGCTCGCTCTTACATTACCTTTGTCTACAAACTTTTTTGCATAATTAAGTCGAAATATATAATAACTCAGTGCTTCAATTGTCGACTTGCTTCGCTCGCTGTCATCAACATTCAATTAATTATCAGGCTTTTCTGCATACCTCAAAATTGACACATCAGAAGCGTCCAGTTAGTACCAGGGCGAAAAAATTAAATTAATTCGTAATTTTAAGTGAAGAACCAGTCCAAGCACAGGTTAAATTAACACACAATTTTATTGCCAAAAATAGAGCTGTGAATGAATATTCACATAGTTATTAATAATTGAGTTGAATTCCTTTTTAGTTAATAAAACTTTCTTTTTTTATTTGTTTTGATTTTTGCATTTAATCAGAGTTAATAGTCCCGATAAATCGAGTTCGAGTATAGAATTATAATCATAAATTCATAACAATCATCAATACAACTCTCTCAAGTTCAAATAATCCTATTGAATGATTATTTCATGAAATCATGACATTTTAGGATTATTCTAACAAAAGGAGTTGTATTGCTGATTCTAATGATTATAATTATGTAAAGCCATATTTGTTACGGTCGCGAATCATTTTTTAATCAAGATACAACCTGACACTGCCCTGTAAATTGTAAAAACCGTAAGAAAATTTGAATTTCCCTTTAACTTGACAAAGTAACTCTTATATCTGTATGAATAGTCGCGTGTAAACCTAAACCTTACCTTAACCCATTAGGTTTGGGTTTTCTTTTAAATATTCGATTTTTATTGAGCGAAGCGAGCTTGAAAATTTTCGAGCTCGCTGCGGTCGTTTTTGCATCCCACAGTCTTGCTTTTCAATGAAAATATCCGTGAATATCACAAAGTGGAGGTGAAAATGCACCTCCCAGAAAAAAATATCCTACTGGGTGCCAAGCCCATGTTTTATAAAGAGTAGGTATAACTACGCACGTGATACCATGTACTTGTCTTTTTTTTGTCATTATTAATTTTCTACAAAATGGAATATCTAGTACCTAATACTAGATATTCCTACATAAACTGAGAAGGCATTTTGATTTGCCGCCCCGGGCCCCCGACAGGCGTAGTCCGCCACTGATGCGCCCGTGTTATAACTCACGCCGGCGGCGTCTGTAGCTAGCCGCGCCACGAACGTCCTGAAATTACTAATTAATAATTGCATATACTTATCTGAATTGATTTAGTTTAGATGTATGATTAGGTTTGGTACACAAGGAAATAAAGATTTGACTACGAGACAGTGTTTCTTAAGTTTGTCCAGGGATCTTCCTAGGTTTATAGTTTTAGTTTTCATTAAGGGGCCTATTACAAAAAAGCGCGTAGATGCATGATTTCCTCGTTGAAATTGAATACTATTCGTTGGTTAGTATAAATAACAATTACTTGGTAAAAATAGTTCGTTTTCTCTTCTATAATAATAATAAAGCGATTTTTTCATTATTTATTTATTTATCTAGCAATAATCGTTCTCCTGATGCATGTTTTGGCAAAAACTCATGTAGAGCTCATTTGAGAGTTCTAATTTGCGGATTCTGTTGAATATAATTCATCAAAACAATTTTTCTCATATTAAACATATCCGATACTTTGATAATAATAGAATACATTTTTGTTATATGACTTTTATTTAAAGAAACAATGACTGGTTCTAATTCAATTTTCTACTAAAAAGGTTTGGAAACAAGTCTGAATATCCGAAGTTCTACATCATTTTCGTACGTGGTATTGATACTAAAATAATCTCCAACATTTGCTTAATAACAAACAATTTTTTTTATTGCTATTTCTATTTTTTTATGAATAAAATAAAGTACCATAATTATATTTCACTGCGCCGGCAATGTGCGCTCAGTATCGCAAGAATGCTTTAGCGCAGCACCGAATGTAAGAGGGCTCTTAACTTGTGGTTGCCCATGAGCTAAGCTAACAAAGGTTACAATTTCATATTATACACTCACTAAAATTACAAATGTGAACTCTGTATTCCGTGTGCGAAATTTTATTCATACCTACTTTGTCCTTTGATTTACATTTAGTTTCTAAATTAAATAATATTATGTTTTTAACGATATTGTTTTCTCTCGAGTCTACCTTGCGGCACCCCGGGTCAAAGGCGGCGCACCGCAAGCGAAATAAACGGGCTATTTATTGCTTCCCAACATCATTTACCATTGCACATACATTGTAAGTATTCAATTATGATCGCGCGCCTGCTTGAAGGTGCTGGAGTATTGATTGCACCCTGACTCCACATGGCCTAGAGCCGGCCCTGAATATCTATAAATCAATTAGTCGGTATTAGCCGGGGTATCTAAATATATAATAAGAAATATAAAAAAAAATGTGTTATTGAAAAAACAAGAAACCCACACGATCGTTAGCTATTGAGTGGTAGGTAGTTAACTTACGTAACAGCTAATAAGGCTTCCCGATGTAATGAAGGGCCCATAATATGTCCTTGATATTTCGTAATCAGAGACACGTGTACACCCAGTCTGGTTTTCTTAATCGTATTGAACAATAGTAATCCTTGCTGTTGTTGCTTTAGGTACTTTGTTTGATATTAAAGGGTGGGTAGGTAGATACTAACGAAAATCTCTAGACAAGGACGCGAAAACGGTGGGTTTGATGGAAAAGATAGCGTAATAAAGAACCCTATCTTCGGAATTGGTAGGTGTGGGCTGTACTTATTTATAAACTATAAATGTATTGGGACAAGCTTTTAGTTCCAAGGTTTTGTCACTAATAATAACTTCATGCAAGATGAATAGCTGGTACCTTCGACGTGTTAAGCTTCGTGCAGACTAACGCGACGCGACACCGGTTATTGTTATACCGTGAAGTTTTCTTAAAAATTGTATTGTTTGGTCGCGCCGTCGCACTATGGAAAATAGAGGTCTATTTCGGATCATAAATAGATAACTTTTTTCTTACTTATTTCTAAACATTATGCTGTGAAATTTTGCACAAATATAGAGTAGTATACATGGCTTCAAATGTGATTATATTTTAATATGAAATTATTTAATAATATACATTAAAAAAAAAAACAAATTCAAAAGCATAAATGTATGTTTTTTTTTTACTGTCGTTGTAGATGTCTATGTCTGCAAAAAACAATTATGATATACTAAATCCCAAAATACATACTTATCAAAATATAATAAAAACATAATAAACATATAAGGTTAAAAAATAAAGAAAAATATTGTGTTGAATTTTTTTATATAGATTACCTAATTAATTAATTGTATATATATTAATGCTTACTTTAGGCTGTATTATACTTGGATGTTAATTTTATTTCAAAACGGTTGGTAATGCATCAAATGTCCTTTGTCCTCCTAAGAGTGTCCGTGGAGTTTCTTGCCCGTTCTTCTCCATAGGAACCTACTATGCGTTGGAATGGGCAACTAACTTCATATTTCTGACTGACCGACCCCTTGACAATTCAAAAGTGCCTGTAAGTGGTTTATTTGAAATAAATGCTTTGAGTTTGAGTTTTTATAGGAAAGTATTATTTCACGTTTAGAACAGTTGAAAGTGGACATTTTCAAGAGTTTTATTTCAAAACGGTTGGTAATGCATCAAATGTCCTTTGTCCTCCTAAGAGTGTCCGTGGAGTTTCTTGCCCGTTCTTCTCCATAGGAACCTACTATGCGTTGGAATGGGCAACTAGCTTCATATTTCTGACTGACCGACCCCTTGACAATTCAAAAGTGCCTGTAAGTGGTTTATTTGAAATAAATGCTTTGAGTTTGAGTTTTTATAGGAAAGTATTATTTCACGTTTAGAACAGTTGAAAGTGGACATTTTCAAGAGTATACAAAACGCGTAAATACTCGTATATTGTATTCGTAACAATTAAACGTCTGCTTATTTATCACTATTTTGTTAAGAAATAAATGTAACAACTCTTTAGATACTATTTGAAAAATTTGGGTAGTAGGTATTGATCTTGTTGATGAAAATTTTCACACGCAACATTAGTGCAAACATGATAAATGTCCCAATATTAATGAATTGATATTAGTAAGTTACAAAACATACCGCTAACTATTAATATAAATAGTCTACATTTGAAACCGCAATACCTATAAAGCAGTTTTCCATTTTCTGACTTTTATCACATTTTTACAAATTACTTCGAAAATTGCAAATATCCGCAGCCGATTTTTATTTGCAGTTTTTTTATGAATAGCTAGGCTACAATTCAACATAAAACAATGTAAAGCAGGGGTAGACGTGGGTAACTTTCAAAATTCCCAAGGACGTAAAAAAAAAAAAAGACCTTTTATTTTGCAATTATTTTAACGTCAATTTTAACACAACATTATAATCATATTAGTTGTTCTAAAATCTGCAGAAAATTTGCTTTTCAGAAATAATACTTTATATCTATACATACAAAGCTTACAGCTTACATTAAAATCTCTTTGAAAATGATGAAGTGAACTTAGTGAACAGGCTTGACATGGACATCCGTCATAACTATAATGATTGTGAAAAAAAATTGTAAAAAATATATATTAAATTAAACATAAAAAAAAAATACATTATAATTTAGTTTGATCCGTAAACTATTAAATAAAATTTAAAAATTATGTCAGTAGCGAGCGACATTGGCAAAACCATTTTTGATATGCCGTTGTTCTACCATTTTCCATAGTGCATCGTGTCACGCTGGTCTGCACGAGCCTTCGATCAATAGTGCACTAGATTCCCGGAAAGCGCTTCAAAAACGGAACGAAAAATAAGAGCACAGATTCGGTTGTGGTCTTATTTCAAATTAGTATGGTCCAATCATAGCCAACGTTAAGACGTCAAAATGCCGCAGTACGCTTTCAAACATTTTGTAAATAACCACCGTAACACCAAGATTTTGGAAGGTTTTTTTTTTTTTTCGGTATGTTTATTATCAGTAAGTGTTTTTCATAAAATAAAAACAGAATTAAATAGTAAATATAAATCAATTAGCAAATATTATGATTGTTTGACTAATGTTTGTGACAACTACCAACTATTGTAACAAACATCGACTGTTCTGGAACAGGGAATGCATGGTGTAGTATTGTTATTTTATTTCTGTTTGTAGATTTCCTAGCGACCGAAGAAATATAAATGTACTTATAAAGTGTGTACAAACGTGGCCACTTGAGCGACGTATCTTTGTTCCTGATCCTTAATCTAGTACTATTATTGATCGAAGGTATAAACAAAAAAATATTACATAGTTTTCGACTCCACTCATTCCTTGTCCAAGCGGCGAGCCTCAGTCATAAATTTTTATTGCTTTTATTAGCACTTTGTAATTCGAACTTTAAAACAAGCGTGTAAGGTTGAATTTGTGTTGATGTATGTTTAACTTTATTGTTTTTTGTACATAGCTTTGTAAATACAACTTTAAGCATTGCATTTAAGGTTGAATTTACATTAATTTATATTTATTTAAACTAGAATTACGTAAACACAATTGGCGACAGTTTTAAGAGAACTTTTGTATGGGATAGTGTATCTAGTGCATTATTGATCGAAGGCACGAGCCTTTACTATCTGAGAACTTAGCTGAGTTTTCCTAGCCTTGTGAATACTTGTTGTTGACTTCAAAAATAAAAACAGTCAATCGCGTCTGTTCAGACCGAAAGTCGGCCCCGACATGTTGCTCGGTGTACCCTTTCCAGCAAAAGGCTAAAAGATAGTATCTACCCACAAAACAATTATCAAAGTCCACCAAAGCGTCGTTCTTTCTGCATGAAATGAGACACGAGCACTCTCGTGATCATTGATTAGTAAATCCTCCTAGGAATACATATCTATAAATGTATATAAAAATCAATTGCCGTGCATCAGGTGTGGGGTCTATCTGGCAGGCCCCAACGAGATTTATCAACAGGTTTACATAAGGACATTATTTTCTACCTATAGAAAATAAATAAGATATATTTTGTACTTCGACAGTTTTTGATTAAATGACGTTTCTATGAAGTGATATATCAGATCGCCCAGTAGTGCTCGGAGTTAGAAACTATTATGTAGGTACCTTACAAATCCAAAATGTCGACTTTCTATGAGCTTTCTACGAATATCTTCTAAAGTGTATGTTCTATGAGTATTTTTGCTTAAAAAAAAAATGTGATTAACGCCTTTAAGGATATAATTTACCACTAGGTTGACTTGTGAAATGAGGAAAACATTTTTAAGTATATATTATCCCAGCAGAGTTAATTTAGTACCTCTTTTCCTCTTTGTAAATTAAATTGTATTTAAAAAGAAAAAAAGACCTTTATCCACTAAATATCTTGGACTTCTTATAACGCCGTCATAAAAATACCATAAGTAACAAACCCAGCAAAACTACATATTAATAACTAGCTTATGCCCGCCACATTGTCTGCGATCCAGGATGAAAAGTAGCATATGTCCTAACCCAGGTCATGGTCTACCCGTGTGCCAAATTTCATTCAAATCCGTCTAGCCGTTTTAGCGTGAAACAAACAAATAAACAAACCCACTTTCGCATTTATAATATTAGTTAGGATGTCACGTACTACATGGCAACGTTTTTGAAAACGACATCATTACCCATCAGCATTTTAAAAGAATAAATAAGATTTTTGAGTGGAAATATATCTGCAAAAGCGAATTGCAAGAAAAAAAAATCAAAGTAGATACCTTTTATGTGAACAGACTTGCATTCGAATGATTTTACATAAAATATTCTGTCTAACAGTAACCTATTTTCAATCGACGATCTAAGTTTTCCCTTGAAATTCGAGAATGTTACGTATTCTAGCTTTCTTTCCATTAAAGGAAGCAACTATTCCTCCGTCATCGCCAAAGTCACCATTGTGTCCCTGACTTCTTGACAGAGGGTTTTCAGTTCTGCATCATTCGTCCCTAGAGTTCTCTTTGCTGCCAGATGTTTTCAATTATGGGCAGATCAACAACCAATGGGCCCAAGTCCTCTGTCTCCTGATCACCATTCGGTTCAGTATTATTTCACCTGCTGACATTGGTTTAATTATCACTACAATCCAGCAAACCATAATTTAGAACATAACATAACATCACGCCTTGTTTCCTCGAACGGTTCCGCACAGGTGTACCTATAGTTTTCGCCAGTGATGTTTAAGTCCCATGTAATAGGGGACGAGCCAATTGCCAGAAACCGGGCATAATTTAGAATTTAGTAGAAGCAATTAATTTAGAATAGACGATATGTTTCCGAGATCTTGAAGTCCCACAATTATCGACAGTTTGTATTTAACATTGGGTGCGTCTCCATCTGCTGATTCCATGTCTTCCATGAGTCATACCCCGGTAAATCAAATATATTGGTCGTATAACTTGGCTGCTTTCGCGTTATTTTTATCTAACCCGTCCTCCGGCCCAGTCATCTTGTAAACAATTTTTTGCAGTTAACTCGCGACTCACATCGACTGTTGAATACATCAAATTTTTCCAATATATTCGAACAGCAGAATACGTGGGGTTTTGTTGCTTTATTATTATGTAACGAATCTAATGTAATCGATCAACCAATAATCACACTGACACGTCGGGTTTTTGAAACATTCATGAAGATAGAAAGGACGTGGTGCAGGTTAAATCCGGAAATATCAAGCTACTCGTATTATGCATTCCTAATACCTCTTGAATAAAACATAACTTGGAAACATAGGTTTTTCATGATGGATGGTAAAGTGTCGTTGTTATCAGTTCACACGGATAAAATAGAGATGAGAATGAATGACTATTTGTTTAATAGTTTTACTAAGCTTTGAATAATGTACGACGGGGGTTAACAACTTCAACGGTAGCCAGTTAGCAACTTGCTTAAAATCTGAATGACAATCTAAAGAAATAACTGTACAACTAGCATTAAAATCTCGAACCTTGTAACTGAAAATATCATTGATGGCACTCTCTTAAAACCTTAATAAATTGTAAATAAACAGAAGATAATAGGATGCCTGGGATATAAAAATAATTTCCTTCAAAGATGGAAATATCTGGGTTACCCTCGACTAAATGCGCCGAAAGAACGTGGTCACAGTCTGCGGGCGCACGCACGGTGTTGTGGCGCAACTTGGTAGAGACTTACGATCAGATGAAAACTACCGAGTTTATTGATTAATTGAGAACTGAAGTTGTAAAGCAAACTAACGAGTACCTACTACTTCATTATTTGCTAAACGAAAATCTAATAACTAAGAAATCAAATCCAGTAGATCTTTTTTTTTTTTTTTTTTGAGGTTTGGAAGTTATCAAATAACTTCTGCCGCTCTGGGTGGAGTGGGAGGGCGTGCCAGACTTTACTGACTAAAACCCACCCGTGTTCCTTCCGTTGCCTGAGTGCGGCGGGCCGCGATATCCCTTTCGGACAAACTCACAATCCTGGCAGGCATTGGCCCTTACGGACCCCTTCAGTTGGTGCTGACATCTCTTTGAGGCGCGCGTGGAACACAACGCGCCGTCGACCCGGGCCTGGTCCTTGTCGGACGGCAAGCTACCCATTGCTCACCGTCCGCAAGCCCGCGCCTACGGTGGCCGGAAGTCGGCTCACGACTCCCGACGCCCGGGGCGTCTCCTGCGGCGACTAGGGGCGCGAGGGCGCGAATCTTGCCTCTCCCTCGCGCACTCCGCCTCCTCCTTCGCGAGCATTACGGGCTCCCATGCACTCTCGCTCCGGACCATGGCCTGAACCAGGGCCGGACGCGAGAGATCGCCTCCGTGAGGACACGGCGGTGCTCCGCCCAAGCAGGGCAGACCTCCACCGTGTCCTCCGGGCGATCCACACAGTGGTGACACCCGGGCGTTTCCTCCTGCCTTATACGGAACAGGAACCTCCCGAAACAGCCGTGTCCGGTGAGGACCTGCGTCAGGCGGAAGGTGAGAACGCCGTGGCGCCTCTCTAGCCACTCCTCAAAGAGGGGACTTATCGCCACAATTGTGGCGTGCCCAGCGCTGGGTTGCAAGTGACTTGCAACAATCGCACTCTCCATGCCGCCATGAGATCCCGCCGGAGCTCTGTCCGCTGTGCCGTGATTTCTCGCGATAGCGGAGTTACGCCCCGGCGGCGGCGTTTCGCCTCCTCGCGACACTCCCAGATGTGCGCGAGGACGTTTGCTTCCAGATCCCATGGCGGTAATCCGGCAAGAAGGCTCGCCGCCTCACGGGAGACCGTGCGGTATCCTCGGACCAGCCTAATGGCCATGACCCTTTGGGACGCTTTCAACCGCTGGGCCGGTCGAATCCAGTAGATCTCTGACGACCAATTATGTCCTTTTAGTATCAAGGACAACCCCATTTAGCAATCAGTTATCTAAGCTAAAACTGAACTAACGACATAATACTCGTAATTCTTTAGTCCATACCTCTTAATTTTTAGATATATTTAAGACCGTATGTGGCCTTAACAATAGCCAAGACTTTTGAGGTATTTGCACCCTGCGTTCCCATAACATGATATTCCCAAAATTTGCTATTGCTTAAAGTATATTTTATACTATCACAACATGCAGCCGTGTCAAAAGATGGACACAAAGCAATATTCTTCTTTCAGTATATTGATTTACTTCGCGGCTAAGTGTCGGTAATCCGTTTAGTTGGCGTGAAATGGACCATCCTCTTACGCCAGCTACGTCTAACGACATTAAGTGCGGGATGTCGGTCATTTTCAATTGAATCTTGAAAGACCCTACAACCACTTTCACTAGAAGAATTTTATTATTTCTTGCACTTAACATTCGTATTGACCGGATGGTGCATTATATTGAGCATAATGACAAAGTTTTGCCTCTATCTACTTAGTAACATTTTGCTAGCACGTGTAATACTTATTCATTTTGAAGCTTGTGCAACGCGAACTGCCCTGAGGAAGTTATATTATTGTCGGTAGTTAATTATTGAACTGGACAAACATGACCAAGCAGACATATACGTCACATAGGCGCGATGCCCTCTAAAGTCCCAATCAATGAATCAATTGGCAAAAGATTTGCAAGGCAAACGGACAGACGAACCAATCCTTTTTTTATTAATCGACTTCATTTTTTTTCTTTGTTCTCGTCCAGCAGCTGGTTACTTGAAGATGCCTCAACTGATTGAATTGTTGTTAACTACAATACAGACCAATCAATAAGTGAGTCATGGGCCTATGTTTCATTTTAAGAATCCATTTTATTTAATTTTCTCTTTTCTATGTAATGACTTCTAAAAGATTCAGATTTTTCCACACTGACCCATTACAACTGATCGTCCTGTATAGGCTCTTATTGGACTACTCATTACCCACGATTTACGACATAACATACGTCCATAATTTGATGTAATGTAAGTACCTTTCTCTACATGTCTTACAAACAGTTTAATACTTATGAGTTCCTTCAGAATATTGAAATTATGTCTTAATATCCCCATAAATAAAAAAACTACAGTAATATCTTGATGTGTGCACCTGGAGGCCATACGTCGTCCAAATCGTCCTCATTCCCTATCCACTCCTGCCAATACGTAGATAAGCACGTTTAAACAGAGTGCTTTTTACGCAACTCCTGACACGTGTAGCGTCTTATTTGTATGAGCTTCTTTGTCTCGCGGAGTTTGCCAATAACTTAGCATGTCTTAACCTCAATTCAAATTTCTAGCCATTTTTTTTAACATTGCATATAGGGCTGCCGTTTTTACATAGCCCTGTGTAGTGATAAAAAAAATGGTAATCCTGCCTTCATCTGAAAATGAATGAGCTTAATTATTTAGTAAATGCTGACCTGACAGACGTTGTCCTATCCGAATTTCAATAATTCATAGAAAATGCACTTTCAGTTTTTCCAAATTTTCCCGGCAACTTTACAAATTTATGATTCGGACTTTTAAAACAAAATTTGTCAAATTGGTCCAGCCGTTTTGAAGTGAAGAGCTTACCAACGAACAGCATTTCATTTTTATTATATCGATGAATTGTGTATTATTTATTTACAGTCTGCGTCGTTATTTAGTTGTGATATTACTTTCTCCCTAGGCATATGACAAGTGCATGAGTGTCATATTGTGTGTGTCTGACTGTGCACAAGTAACTTTTAAAAAATTGTGAGGCAGCGTCCGGTTTTTGTGTATTCAAAACGACAGTTTGAGTGCTATCTGTGTCAAGGTGCGGATCGACTCTTGCGCAAACCGTTTTTTAATACTACGCCCGGTTGCGAGGTAATTAATTCGATTCAGTGTCGCAACGAGCGATGCTCGTAGTTTTCGAGTATTTAAAATATTTTTAGTAAAATGTTCTTCAACTTTATTTTATTTTATGTACCTTTTATCGCCAACACTTCAGTGCATTACTCAGCAACTTGATGTCATAGCGTGCTGTAGAGATATAAATGATGACATCAGCGGCATCTAACTTAACGCATCCACACGCTATAATATGACTTGAAGTCTGTAACGGTATATTGCAGGCGATGATTACAAAACGAATTCACCTTCGATAGTCGCCAATTTATAGTTTTCCGTGACGAAATTACAATGAGACCCCAAGGAACTTTCGAGTTTTTCTCTGAACCTTTTTAAGGCGAGAAGGCCTCTTAGTTTAAAGTAGTGGTTGTTTATATATTTCAAGTTCTAAAATACAACATTTTAAGGACATGCCAGTAATGATTACTTTATAAGTTTTTTATATGTTCCTCTCCACATAATGCAACTAAATCTGGAGCCATAGTGTCAAAGATGAATATTGATCGATATTTGCTTTGCTTAATGTTCAAATAAATAGGCAGTCAACAATGCCCCCTTAAGAGCTCGATGGCCCTGCTCTCGATAATTCTCCTTAGATGGCTCACCAGCAGACTAGGTCGAGGAGAGCAACTACGATGTCAGTGTCATGATTTACTCCGCGTACCTGTCCACAGTATCATGTCCATTGCTTGCTTTGCTGACTTCGTTCTCGAACATTTAGAAATAAAAGGAAGGTTGAACAGTATCTCTCACTTCAATTATCGTATTTGCTTACCAAAATGGCGGTTCGATGGTAAAAGGCACAATGTGTGGTCAGACTGTCAGACATATATTATTGCATATATACTTTGTTAGTTGTTTACGTAGATGGCCACCAAAAATTCAGGTACCTACCTACCTACCCAAAATATCAGAAATATTAAATCTTTTACACGAGACCTTCACGTGAACTGTAACCTGAAGTAGGTAATTCCATCGATGAATTTACATACTTATACATAATTTACGGTATGACTTTAGAAATAACGTAGGTAGGTATAGCTATCTATTGATGTTCGTCAAATTTCTAGAACATTCCAAGAATGTTCTTTACTTAAGGCAAGTTTATTCATTATTTTTGTGCTAAGAAGATTGATAGATTATTGTGAGTCAAGAGAGTCTTGATTTATTAAAAATATATATAAAATCACAGTTTCGAAAGCTATAAATAACCTAAAGTCTATGATATTCACTGTAATCTGCGCTCGACGTACAGCCAATTGTAAATCTATACTATTCGCGACTGCATAGAGTACAATTTTATTTAGTAAGTTTTCTTATTCAGTAAGTTCAAGTGTTTGCACTAACGACTTGGATACATCTCCTTTCCTTTACAAACTGAGATGTTTAAAGCGTGTGATCTGTGTACCAACACAACATAACCTTCGCACAATCTCAACGTGTTCATTCAAGGTACAATTGTCTGTTTTTGTAAGACTGCACCTCCTCAGAGATATAAGAAAATCTGGGGGCACGGTAGTGCCCCCACTAAGACAAGCCGAAAATAAATAGCACTACCTAACGCTTTTCTCGAAGCATTTCGTCGTATTTTCAAACCCTCATAGCTTCGGCCTGGATAATGCTAGAGAGCTCAAATTCTCAGAATAAGATGTGGTCAGCAGACTTATAAACACACAAAGTTTCATTCGCCTAGCTTTTATACTTTGGATTTTATTAAATCCTACGTCGATTTTGACACTGACTGACTCAGTAACTCATCAAAACCTCTAGGGCACTTCCCGAAGTCCTAGAAAGCTGTAATTTGGTATAAAGGCTAGGTTTTGAACACAAACAGCAACAAAATTAAGAAATCTGTAATTTTTGCCCTCCTACCCACGTAATGGTGAGTGCAGGTCTGTATATAAAATAAATCCTGTAGGGTACTTCCCGAAGTTCTAAAAAGCTATAATTTGTTATGCAGGCTAGGCTATACACACAATAACAAAAATAAAGAAATCTGTAACTTTCACCCTCCAACTCTCCCGGGATTAAAGGGAGGTGCAAGCACAGATTACAAGACTTACATAATAACGCTCTCACAGTTAATAAAATATCTGTTCTAATGTAGAGCCAAGCGCCTAACTCTATAAACCTTACATCTCTGTCAAAATGTATGGCTTGGCTGTTCTTTGAACTTTTCCATGACACAACATTAAAAACCAGTGACTTAATTTCTTACCATAAGCTCATAGGAGTGTCCGGGCGACGGCCGCGAATCGGCCAAGCCGTACATTTTGACCGAGATGTAAGGTTTTTTTTAGAATTAGGGGCTTGGCTCTACATTAGATCTAATAACTTTTTAACAGTGAAAGTGTTACATACCATCTTTTCTCTAAGCCATTCAGGACATTTTCGACCCCTGTGACTTCGTTGTGGTCTTGTGGATAAAGCTAGAAGACCAAGAGGACTTAGTATAACTAGGTATATTCCCAAATTACATTCAATTTGAACCTGCAGTTTAAGAACGATTGCAGGACAAAGAGCCTTAATTTTGTCACTGACATGTTAACTCACCGATCATCTAAATTCTAAGGTACTTCTAGCAGACACATAAGCTTCAAATTCTGAACACAATTATTGAATTAATTATTGAAGCTTACTCAAAAACTTTCCAAGCATTGTTAATAAAATTTAAATGGGACCAACTTGGGTACATAGGTACCCTTCCTTATAATAAAAGAATTTTCAAAATAAAACCTCCTATTTGGAAATCGGTTAATAAAGCGCTCACAGAGCTAATATTGGGTAGATTTTGTTGTATGTAGATTCTATTGCCGTGAGCGATTGCCAAGTCATTCTATTTATTAAAGAAATAAAGATATCTAATATTGATACGGTATAAGATAACGGATAATTTTGTTAGTTAACTAATTAGATAACAACTTATGACAAAGTTGTTGAATTGATGCTCCTATAGATAGACAGTATAAGGTACTGAATAAATTAACAGACTTGGTTTTGCATTAGATCTCACATATTTTTTCAGTAGTAGAACTGCGTTGCGAGACTTGCTTTTTTTTAAATGTTATGTTTTTGATGGGATTGGTTTGTCTCCCCCGCCGCCCGCCTCCAATACCTTACAAAAAACAAATATCAATGCTAGTTTTTCTCTTTTCAGTTGTTATGTGTTTTCGCAGTCAAGTTTTTATTTTTTTAATAATTGTCTTAATTACAAGCTTTGAAGTTTTATTAATGTATATGTTACCGGCCAAACCCAATTTTAGGATGAACTAGTTTCGCCTAGGCCAAACCAGTTCTCCCTACACGCGGTAGGACAAACCAGTATACCTAGGCCAAACTCATTCATCCTGTTACCGATAGGATAAACCAGTTTAGCCTAGGTCTAGGTCCAATAATGTTTTGAAGTACGCCATGTTTGGTGCCAACTTTGTTGTTACAAAGTTGACTAGGACGTACTAGTTTATCTTAAAGCATGTATATTCTAACTAGAATAAACCGATTCGACCTAGGCTAAACTGGTTTATCCTATCGGTAACAGGATGAACGAGTTTGGACTAGGCCATACTGGTTTGCCCTATCGAACTGGTTTGGCCTAGGCGAAACTAGTTCATCCGAAAATTGGGTTTGGCCGGTAACATATATACAGGATGGAGTTTTGAGACGGGGCAGTAAGGACAGGTACATTTATCGTTGTCGCTAGAAGAAAACGGTCTTCGAGGCAGATAAAAAAATCTCCAAAAGTTAAGGTCCTTAACTTTTGAGACATTTTGATCTGCATTCATAGATCACAGAAATAAATGTAGGTAAACTCAACAAGAAAATGGGCAGTTTTTTTTAGGCAAAATCTCTTTTTGATGTCAGTCGATCCTGTTTTTTATAAGGACCAATTGAGGTTTGAGTACTAGAAAAGTTAGAAATCCAAGTTGGCGCCCAAGTTGTTACCTATTTAGGTAACAAGTTGGGCACCAACTTGGGTCGCATATCACGAAATATTTCCCTTGAATCTTTCCATTGGTATATATTATCTCAACGCTATTGGGGGATGCGGGAGGTTTAACATTCTGTCCGGCCGACTGACTCTTAAAAACATTGTTCCCAAAATGGTATCTAGGAGGCCAAAATGTTTTAAAATGTCCGTTTATAGCCTTGAAATATCATGTTTGCAAGGCACAGAATTAATAAAAGTTAATTAATTGACGAAATAATTTCAATAATATTTTATTATTCACATTTAGAGCTCTGTTGCTCCTTACGTACTAATAATCAAGAGAAGTCTTCATAATAAGAAATATTCTTCCCTTCCTTTATCCTTGATGAGCTCTTTCCATTGGTAATATAAATATCTTATTTATATTGGTCTTATTACTAAACGCCCATTCTCCTTTACAATCCGGAGTCACATGTCGGGCTTAAATCGAACAGATTACGTGTGACTCCGGATTTTTTAGTTGTCTGTCTTTCATTTGATACCCAACATGGCATCACAAAAAAATTGTAGTTTGTTTGCCGGAGCAAACAACTATTTTAAACGCGAGAGTGTTTCTTTGAATCCAGAGCGGAGCGAAGGATTCTACAGTAAAATCCTTAGTGCAGCGAGGGATCTAAGTACCATCAAAGAAGTTCATATCTAACCAGTTTCAAAACAAAATCCCGTGAACACGATGACCACATGTGTTACCGACCCGGTTCTATAGCCGCCGAGCGCTGCAAGCAAGAATAGTTCTTACGGTGGTTAGATATGAACTTCTTCGATGGTACGTCACTCGATCTTAAACTTGTGTTGCTCCCGTGGTGGACCATCTACTTTTTATCACCCTCTATGAGAAAATAAGTAAGTGCAACCAACTATGTGCTCTGGAGTTAATATAATACTTTCATTCTCACAACTTGAGGAAGACACACTCATTTTTATAAAACTAAGTAAAATCCGAATTTAAGTAAACAATTATGAACTAAAGCGGAATGCATGTCACGCGTTTTTTTTATATTTTCCGCGGTTTTCTTCATACAGCCTGTTACTTGTTCATATAATGTTCGTGATTGATCTCTGGTGATTGGAACTTTTACTAACAATATCTAAATTCAAATCACTTAGTCCTTAGGGATTAAAGAGTTTTTTTTTTGTCCCTGTTTACGAAGAATAAACTAGCTCTTTTTGAATAGATGAATGTGTTTCCACCATTCAATGGCGGAAACAAACAATCCTGAAATAGATTCCCTCGCCCCACCCACAAACATAGGTAAATGCACTTCTCAATCATATCTCAATTATTCATAGATCGTTTCGGGGGGGAATCACTTAATTGATAACCTTAGTAGGGGAGGGGTACCAAGGTTACCAATTATGTAATTAATTATTACTGAAACAGAAAGTAGAGCAATGCCCCTAAGAACATTCAAACCTTTCGATCAAGACTGCATTGACAAGTGGAGGCCCACAGATAAATCAGGGCTAGAATGCCCTGATTTATCTGTGGGCCTCGACTTCTAGATTATAAATCCTTCTAACATAATTTTACGCGAATTACGATCATCTTTCAGGCTATTTACAGCGTGCAGCACTCAAGGTAACCATACCTATTATATTGGTTAGGTAAAAAAAAAATACTGCACTACCTCACTAACCACTAAGGTTTAAGGATCGACATCAGAGCCCCCGAAAACCGCAATAAGATACCATATTAGACCTTAAATAGCGTAATTTTCGGTATTAGCATAAACCTAAAAGCTTATCCTATAGAGGTATGAGGGGCGTTATGATCCAGTGAGTCGAATGTGGTACAGTGCCGGGTTGTGGCTCACTGCTGGCGTCGACCAAGAGAGGTTTGAAGTGCTCTGCTTGTGGACCGGCCGAAAGTGTAGTCTGCTGTGCCAAGGTTGCTGATGAAGCTGAGGCTGATGACCAGGAATGCGTGCATCAGCTGCATGCTGGTGGTCAGGATCCCCGTTGACGCCGTGGGTGCTGGCTGGCTGTTTGGCTCACCTCACGAAAGGTTGCGGGAGTGATGATTATGATGACGTCAAGCTGTCAAGTAGTGTAGTGAGTAGACGTAGTGAGCGTGAAGTAGTTGCACGAAGGCTGCAGTGACGTTCACACTCGGGGTTACCAGTATAGAGGTATGAGGAACAGGGTGTAAAGTTCACTCATCCTCTATAGACAAGAGGATCCTCCCTCATTTTTAAAATCAAACGTCAGTTAGTCAACTTTGAACAAGTCAACGATGCACTCTCTAAAGTTGTGCATTGGTTTAATGTAAATAATCTTCTCCTGAACGAAAAAAAGACTAAACTCATTAAATTTTCAACGCCAAATGTCAGGCAGCTAACTACCAATGTTCAAGTTAATGGAATAGAGTTGGACCCTGTGGAGTCAACAGTTTTTCTTGGAATAACTATTGACGGTAAATTACAATGGGGCCCACACATAGAAAAATTGTCAGGAAGGCTTAGTTCGGCTGCCTATGCTGTTAAAAAAATTAGACAGATAACTGACGTAGATACAGCCAGAATTGTTTATTTTAGTTACTTTCATAGTCTTATGTCATATGGAATTCTTCTTTGGGGAACCGGTGCGGACATTAATACTATCTTTGTTCTACAGAAAAGGGCTGTTCGAGCCATTTACAACCTAGGTCCAAGAGATTCCCTTCGAGAAAAATTCAGAGAAATAAATATTCTGACTGTAGCCTCACAATATATTTTTGAAAACCTATTGTATGCACACAAAAATATATCAAATTTTAAGAAAATGTCCGATATTCATAGTTTAAATACCAGGAATAAACACAACCTTGCTGTACATCGCACACGTCTCCACAGAGTAAGCAACTCGTTCATGGGTCAATATATACGCTTTTACAACAAACTTCCCATTGACATTCGAAACTTACCCATTAAACGATTTAAAAGCTGTATTAAAATCAAACTTTGTAAAAAAGGGTACTATAAAATTTCAGATTATTAAAAGAAGATAAAAAAGCTTGGGATTGAGCTGCTCGCTCTGCTAAGCCTTGTGAAAATCATAAAACTTGACACTTTAATTATTCATCACAATAAACCAGTTTTATGTACACATTGAAATTGTTGAAAATAATAATATTCAAAATGACACGATTACTTTGTAAAGTATTATATTATTTTAATTATTGTGAATGTGAGGACTATGTGGATATTTTTTTTTTCCCCTTTTCATTTCTTTTTTCTTTCTCAGTTTTAATGATGGTCTGGCAGTTTGAGTACTTTATGCGGCCTACCCAAATATCCTTTCCTTGGTATTGTTCGTCGAGTTGAGCTCCTTAAGTTCTGAGTTGAGCTCCACGATTGCTGACAAATACTTGCACTGACTGGACAGGTCCACTCAAATCTGTGTGGTTCTTTCCTCAAAAGACCATTTCAGACACTAATCTACATGGTCCTCACATGGCTTGACCAAGATTATGTCTGGACTTTAAAAGAGACTGCGACCTCTGAGTTTGTTTCGGCCTTTCTTCTCAGAGTAGTCAGATAGGAAACACCGACCTCACCTAGCTTATTTTTAATATTTTTTTATATGACGTGTAAAAGTGATTCCGATATCCTATTTACAGAATAAACAATTTCATTTCATTTCATTTCCCACCAGACGGGTGTTGTGTCTGGTGGGCAACTGCCCGGCGATTGATGTCGGAAAGTCATATATACATATATGCTGATCGCGCGGTAAACTCTGTATTCGCGATGCAGGATTTTGTGTGACGTCAGGTCTTTCGTGCGTAGTTCGCATGTGGCGATGTAGATACCGCCACACTCCCATGAAGATTTACTTGTAACTTTACATAGCCGCCGTCTTGGATTTCTGAGCCGCCGTACATAACGATATGATACGTCCTATAAATTATTCGGGACATACGATCCGCGAACTCGCTCCGCAAACGCTCGCGATTGTAGGCTGTAAAGAGTAAGATATAGGTTCATATAATAGGCCAAATGGAGCAGAAGTAAGCCTGGAAAATCTTTACGAAAATGTAGAATATTGAAATGAGTTTATTTAAGTTTTTCAATTACAATTCTGGATATAAATTAATTAGGCTAAACTATTACTTTAAAGAGAAAATATTTGAATTTTAATATGTTTGTTTGTAATCAATAAACTCAAAAACTTCAGGACCGATTTAAAAAAATATTTCACCGGTAGAATGATAAAAGATAATATTATCACTGAGTAACACATAGGCTTTAATTCACAGAGATATCACTCTGGTGAAGCTGCTGGGAAAAGCTACTTAGTAACAAATAAATAAGAAGTTGTAATTTTTTAAGTACTCTCAATCCGTAAATATTTACGGTATACGCGATCCCTTCGTGTGCCTGAAACAGTATTCTGAAAGGCAGAGGTAAGGTAGGTCGACTCCGACGACGGTGGGACCGTGTAAGTCGATCAAACCTAACCTAAATAAAAAGTAAAAATCGTAGTCTAGGTAATTAGGTATTATTTCAAAACTAGGTCAAGAGATTTTCTTCATATTTTCTCACTCAGTTTGTTGTGAAATCGCAATAAACAAATTTTTAAAACGATTTAATCTAAAGAAGCCTGTAAAAGTAAAATCCCACACTTCTCGTAAAGTAACTTTGTCACCTTGACGAACTTTTTAATGAACTTTCAGATTCTTCAGAGGTGTTAGTTATATTTTGGAGTGCAGCATTGTGCTGCTCAGCAAAACAGCTTCACGCAACAACTACAGCTTATCTCTTGTCTCAAGGTGTAACGTCACCATATTCACGTCGACTACAATGGCGTTTGACCTTCGCCTACTTATTCGCTCGTTCGGATCGAGCCACTGGGCGAATCTTTTCAAAACATTTATATCTGTCTCTTTCCCTCATTTTTAACTGGCATTACACATAATGTGTTACAAAATTGTAGGCGATGTACATGTTCACACACGCTTGGCTTAATATGTTCATGGTTAGATTATTGTAGAGTTATGTTTGAACTGTCATGTTTAGAAACATGATTGTGCCATTCTTAACTAAGCAACCATCATGTGCGTCAGAACTGCATGGGTATCACACGAGTTACGAAAAGATTCCCGTACCTGTCGCGAAATTCGTTTTGTAATAAATAAAAAAGCTAAAAAGGCTCGACCGGACGGTGATCGTTTCCCCGTATAATGCGTACATGTGGGAAAATCCCATATTCGGATACGGGGACTATGACTGTGTGAAGCTGTGAATTAGCTTTATAAAAACATCAGACACGGTTCTATTCGTAAAATCTTGTATAGGTCTATCGTCTGTATGTGGCCTAAGAAAGTAGGTAGGTACTTCAGAACAGGTTGCACGTAGGGTTCAATTAAGGACAATTTGTCAGATAGTGGAAGGTCCTTTGTTCATACATTGTTTGCACAGTAGCCATTTTTTTTATTTTAGACCAGATACTAACTCATAAATACTGGTTGCTAAAGTCTACCATTTTTGCAATCAAAAGCCATGTGTTAGACAAAACAGAGGAAATACAATGTATAATTTAATATTCACAAATAAAACGCAAAGGGGTTACTTAATTGCAATTTTGTAGGAGAGATTGTGGTGTAATTACGGTGTACGGTGCGGTAACTAATAAAATTACAATAATACATCCTACGACGTTATGCTGTGTGGTTAGGGAAGCGCAGGCGCAACTAAGTATAGGCAATGACATTTCCTTGTCGTCCCGCGACGCGAGGGAGGTCTGAAGAGGCAACAAAGGGATTATAATGTTTCAGGTGAACGGACAGTAAGTATGTAGTTACTTACTGCCTGTAATGACACCATACAACCTGTATATCAAGCGAAGAACCTAATTATAACAAATAGCGCGGCCATTCTTTATGGCGTTCTATGCTGGAGGCCCATCATCATCCGAGGAAGCCACCACGCTCCGCAAGTTTTAGATGTGTTATTATAGAATAACTAGTCTGGGTATATACTTTATATATGTTCCTGCCTAATTAGCGTAACCAATAATGAAAATTAATGCTGCCCTAGAAAGGACAGGTGCTGATAATACGGCTCGTTGCAGTTTATAAACATTATATCGCAAATCTAATTTTAACAAGTATGTTAGCAAATTCAATTCTAACTCTAGTTCACACGTGAGGATACTGTAATTTTATTGATGTATGTACATAACATAACATAGGTAATGTGCGCGTTGTCTTTTAGAACAGTCACCCCAGACCTACTTTAAATATTAGCGCTTATTTACCTAAGAAATAACTGTGCACGTAACACGAATGACATTAAACATATCCACGTGTTTATGTCTATACGTATAGTGTTGTGTGACCTACATTATTCTGTCCACTGCATTTCTGTTATCCTCTGTCCTGGTTTTTATAAACTTGACCTACTTGCGACAGTATATATGGATGTTTAAATGATATAAACATTGTACATGAATGCACTATTAAGTGGTGGAAACACGATTATGCGTATGCAGTGCGAGTGCTAGTGTGCTAGTGCGGGCGACGCATTCACGGTTACGTCAAGGGTAACACGGCTGCATACTAGAGAGGCCATACGTTTGCTATACTATCTAGTGTCTATGTTATTTAAACATAACGAATGCTTTGAAATAAGTTCATAGATTCTTTTTACAATGCTGAAAATTTGGTCCTTAACAAAAGTTGAATCAGTGATCTTGCCTTTACATATAAAGGGAGGATCACTGATTCCACTTTTGTTCATAGGTCTACCATAATACGGAATTCTGTAAGAATGTCCCACTTGATAGGTATAACACTAATATAGTAGTGAGGTACTACCTATAATGTAATCCTTAATCAATGTAAATCCGAAAGTCTGTTCTTTATGTAATCATTCATCCACGAAACAATGGATCGTATTGAAATGCTTAAGAGATTCATAAGATACAGAAAAGCGTAGGCTTTTTCAAAATGAAGATGGCAACAGTTGTTCGTAAATGAACACCACATCAATCTGCCTAGCCTTTTCCCAACTATGTTGGGGTCGGCTTCCAGTCTAACCGAATGCAGCTGAATACCAGTATTTTACATGGAGCGACTGCCTATCTGACCTCCACAACCCATTAACTGGGTAATACGATACCCTTGGTAAGACTGGTGTCAGAGTTTCGGGCTTTTGACGACTCGTAACGACTGTCAAAGATCTACGAATGACAACCGGGACCAACGGCTTAACGTGCTTTCCGAGTCACGGAGGATTCTCGATATGTAAAGATGGTCACACATCCACTGACCAACCCCGGCAAGCGTAGCTTAACCTGATGGATCGACCAGTGCGGCTGTTGTTACTTAGCCACGAGAAATGAACATCACATAAGACTCGAAAAAGCACATTCATAAAACAAATACAGAAGACGATAGAAAACATATGCAGAATTTATGTAGTACTTTAATATGCAGTCTAGTCAATGAGATTTAGCTATTCTATTTAAAAGCCTTGACTGGATAGATGAACGAGCAAGGGCAGGGCTACCCGCGGCCGACGCCTCCCACCCCGTGCCCCCGGGTGAGGGGAGGCATGAATGCGATTCCCCCTGACCTACTTCTCAAAATGATCATGACCCGTCCATCGTGTTCATCTAGAGCGTTATTAAATAATTGATATATTAACAATTTAACACAAACTGCACGAAATAACTACAGTAGGTAACCTAATTGCTAGGAATTGGGAGTTAAGGTAGTCTATAAGCCAAATTTTAAAACGGAAAAAATAAACGTATAGTCTTGTACGTGACAAAGATGAACACATCAATATAAGATCTCGTACATGAGACATTCAACAATTTCGAAACGTGAGTACAGAAATATCCGTTCAGGAACGATCGTTAACTCCCAGTTGTTTAAATCCCCCTGACCTAGTTCCGTATAAACTTGGCCCATATTCACGTCGACCCCAGACGTTGCTCATCCCAATGTTATTATAAAATACCTCTGTTATAATATAACAGTGCTTTAAGGCACAACCCAGTTTCTGTGTGATGTATGTATTGTAAATAAATACGTTGTTACCTACCAGTTGTACTCACTTAGAATAACTCTGTGCTGATTACTCACTGAATTCTCGCAATAAACTGAGTACCTACTGAAGGGATATTAAAGTTTTATTTTATGAATAAAAATAATTATAACTAAATCGTAGATATTGTTAGGAAAAAATACTTTTGCTAAACTTCGTTTAAATCATTAATTACATACGGAGAAATATGTATTTATTTACTGAGCTGACCCACTTTAATATTGTCCTGTTCTCTTACAGGAAAGCTGTAAATAGTAACTACTGTTTATTTATTTAACTATCAAATATACTTGCTGCTTCCCTATTTTTATTATTCTTAAATTTTCATTCCCAATACTAAGAACGTAATGGAATAAGGAGAAGTTCGTATTATAGTGAAATGTGATTTATTTAAAAATGTATTCGGACCGCAAAATAAAAATTTTAAATTAAAAAAAAAAAAAAACAACTGACTTCCGAAAAAAATCACTACAAAGTGAAAAATAAGTATAATTTCGGAAGTCGGTGTCTTGGGTTTTGAATTTTTGTTTTAAGCCACCGGCTTCCGAAATTAAACTTATTTTTCACTTTGTAGTGATTTTTTTCGGAAGTCGGTTGTTTTTTTTTTTTGGAAAAAGTTTTTATTTTCACTTTTTAGTTGTGGTACCTACCCCACACAAATTCGAATACCACTACCTGCTATGTAAATAACAGTCACATGAAGTTATCATCATATCATCCATACTAAGTGGGAAAAAAATACGTATTATTAAAGCTTACTCAAAAACTATCCCAGCAAAGTTAATAAAATTTATATGGGACCAATCCGGGAGCATAACCCTGAAAAAAAAAAAAAAATTTTAGGTCCACAATTGACGGAGAAATCGACGGACATACATAACATACATACGCGTCGAACATTTAACCTCCTCCTTTTTGGAAGTCGGTTAAAAACAGCCCTGTCGCTCATTATAAACAGGCATGTCTAAAATGCGCATATATCTTACTACTGGCAATCATTTTATTATTAGATAATTACAGATTTGATGTTATTATTATCATCCCGTAATTATATTGAATTAAAATCATCTTTTTTCCGGCTCAGTTACTCGCAATGACAAGGCCAGATTGTTCCTTTTTTTCTAAAACAATGACAAAAACAATGCAGCCTTACATAGAAAGGTCAACTTTAAAACAATAGTAAAATTAAATACGAGTAGTTAAGATCGATTGATACTATTGAATTATTTGTTTCACGGGTAGTCTTAAAACGACAAGAAAATCCTTGGCACAGTCGTCTGGTACTACGAGTATAATGCACAGGAAGTGCATAATTATTTTCTAGGTAGATTAGAATAGTGACGTAGGTACCTAGTCGTTTCTCGTTTAATTAAACACGGATAAATACTGTCAAGTTTAGTATCCAGGGAACTTAATGTTGCATAAAACTAATTGGAATAAAACACTTTATTTGTTCTTTACTTTCTCTTAACCTTACTTTCAGCGCGAGGGTTAAATAGGTAAGTCAAAGAACATAAATTATCAGGTTGAATAAGCTCTATGTCAAACTTAGGGTTTCCATTTTAACTCCTAAAGTTCTGAGTTACACGATTACTGACAAATGCTTGCACTGACTGGAAAAGTCCAGTCAAATCAGTGTGGATCTTTATTCAAACAACCATTTCAGACACTTATCTGCATGTTCCTCACATGCAACTGCCCAAGATTATGTCAGGACTTAACCCTTTTTATATAGTCAGATAGGAAATGTCGACTCCATCTAGCTTATTTTTTTTTTATATGACCTGTAAAACTGATTCCGATATCCTATTTACAGAATAAACAATTTCATTTCATTAGACAGCACGACATACTAACAGCGCATGTAAGTACGAACTCCACTCGCTGGGTTTTTAATTATATCATGTTCATACGCGTTAAATGTAAAAAGTAAAAGAACAAGCGACGTTTTTTTTTAAAAAAAGCAAAAGGCAGACTAATGAAATTTACGAGTAAAACGAGATGAAAACCACTGTTTCGAAGAAATTAAGTTTGGTGGAATAAAATCTTATAAGGAAAATCTATTACTGTGTTGCAGAAACTGTGTCGAGGACGATGAAGTTAGCTAGAAAAGATCGATCCTAATGTATATTTGAAAACTACTGCTGTCCTCATATCTGAAGGTTTAGGCCTTCTACTAATGACACAGTAGGTTAATGTAGAGAATTATTAAACAACAAAATCGATTGTCATGCACGAGTTCACGGCGCTCATAATATTTGGGGCTGTGCCCAAGAAAAGCTATTATATAATAAGTATGCATATATAAAATCCATCTCGAAATTCAGGTCTTTCAGCGGTTGATGATAACGTTTGAAAGTAAGAGATTGAAAATATTATTTAGGGATAGGAATTGAGGAGAGTAAACAAGATGTTACCGCAGTAACACAAAGGCTCGACTTAAGACTGTGACTGAACTGTTGACCTATATTTATTAATAATTCTCTGCAGTACGAGATAGCTCTAGATCTGACAATTTCGTTGACCCATTTTACGAGTAGGTATCGGAATAAAACTTTACAATTTACCGCTCGAGACGCAGTTGACATAATTTTATTCATTTCCTTTACAGCACTGCCACTGTAATAAAATTAAGAGAAAAGCTTTGAGAAATGTTATTTTGCACATTTCATCTTGATGCGAATAATTTTAGTGCGAAAATATTCATGTTTTAGAAATCGTGGAAGTCTTCTTCCGCAATTAAAGATTCCGTAACTGAAAAACTAATTTTCTGGTGTCAAATTGTTACAGACTTTGTGAAAGCTGTATCATTTCTGTAGTTTTCCGTTGTTTCATGTCAAGGCCAATCAGGAATTTATCAAGCTTCTCTTGGGACCTCTGTTCCATGTATCTAAGATACGCTGGAACTACGTTAAGACCATCACTCACTTAATTGACAAATTACGAGAAGATTGTTTACTCGTGCTGGCAATTTTGGTGTCATTGTCTTAACAACCTGATGAAATGATTACGTAACAGAGTCGTTTTAGCTGCGGTACCTACCTAGTATTCGGTTTGTATCTGTAGCTTGCCAACTCACAAGTCGGGCAAAAAATTGCTACGTAAGTAATCGGCTTTTGCTTAATAACAAAGGGTGAGAATTCAAACATTTCGTATTAAAACCTTATCCACGAAACTGCAAAAACCGTGACATGTTACATACGTATGTACATGCATCTATGAAGTATGATGAAAATAAGTTTTACGCATGTAGTCATAAGGGATTCTGCATATTTCCTACGTAATGCTACGTAACGCTTTCAATTTTTATTTTATTTCTTGTACTCATTCCTAAGCCTAAATTATGATGGATCATGAAATAATTTTTTTTCCTGTCCCATTTTTGTAATCAAGTAACGAGGGATCACAAAAAGAAACACCCCGAATGAAAACTCTTGTATTATTATATGGTGCTAGGACGCACGGCGCGGCGGGCGTAGAGATTATACGATATAATAAGAGAAAAGAAAGAAAATTCCCTGCTCATATTTAAGAGTGTAAACCTTTGAACTTAATTCAGGATGGATACGAAAAATATTTTGAAATTATTTTTTTGTAGGTAATATAGCGAAAAATTTCATCGACTCTAGTTTTTGGGGTACCAAGGTCAAGGGATTCCATTCATGAATAACTTGAATAACATCACATCTCAGGTTCTACATACTTACTCTGATATAGGTACTAACCTAGATACAATAGT
The DNA here is from genome assembly GCA_916701695.1 of Agrochola macilenta. Taxonomy (NCBI): domain Eukaryota; kingdom Metazoa; phylum Arthropoda; class Insecta; order Lepidoptera; family Noctuidae; genus Agrochola; species Agrochola macilenta. The sequence goes on along the minus strand of OU753552.1, from coordinate 12,876,410 downwards.
ATTATTGACTAATTAAATTAATAGTCACCTATGGATTTTCAGTTTTCCTAGTTATTGTTTTCAGTTTCAGTAACGCATCACTATTTCCAGTGAAGATTATTGACTAATGATTTATTTATTTAAAATTAATTGCTAAATACATATTCAGCAAGGTTGAAGTAACTATGTAGATTTTACCTTTCAACTATGTGCAACACACGGGACCTTGACACAGAAATGTTTCGTCAATTAATAGAAATTGAGATTTATTTTGTTGGTGAATTGATTTAACGTTTAATAACAGATATGAATGTAGTTATATGCTCAAGGTTGTGTACAAAAACGCAATTTTACAAGGTCGTCAGTTTTACAGAATAACAATTAGGTATTTTATACATACCTAGGTTTTATACGTACCTGGTGTGTTTAGTTATTTAGGTAGCGCATCGCTGCAATACTTTGTACCTTACCTTCTGCAGTATTTTCCTTATTTTTGTTTATTTTACATACGCGATGTTGTTCTATGAAGTTCTTTCTTAATAAAATATTGAGAAAACCCTGTGTTTATTACTTTAAACAAATATTGATGCTAATATCATTCTTAAACAATTTATTTTCATTAATAACAGCAAAAAAAAAAAAAAAAGTTGCAGATATAGGCAGTTATTTTTTTCCGCCAAAACTTAAATATAGTTAGCTTCTGCGTAGGCTGCTGCACCATTTACAGCTAAAGAAACGTGTTCTGGTCATACGTTTGTCTGATAAAAATATTTGAGCCATACCCATTAAGGCAAGACGCAGCGCTGAGTTTCCAGCGGTTTCGTTCACTTCAATCGGGACTACGTTTACTATGAGCTATGTTTATCTGTGTACATATACATAAGATTACACGTAGGTAGGACGCATCGACCTCGTCAGACCAAAAGCAGTACCACTGTCACTGGGTAAGTGTGTCAGTGTGCCAGTAGGGCGCGCGTCATCCGCGACCATGCCTCCCCTCCCTCGTGCGCGCGCCCCCCTCTCCTGCCATCCAAGGTCCTGAGACACTGCAGCTAACATTATTTAACAAATCAACAATTTCTAAATAAGGCAAAGGGTTACGGGTTATTTGAGAAGCAAAACATTCAGTACACTTTTTTATTTGATTAAATAAAAGCATTAATTGCAGCGATATAAGCACGTGCCAAAGATGAAATATTTAAAGTTTAAAAGTACAATACGTAGATATTGACAAAAATGTATACAAATTACATAATGCTGACAATGTTAACATTCAAATAGTTTTCATTTCAGATAATTTACTTCTAGTTGCGTTCAACTTTAGTGTCTGTTCACAGATATAGAATGACAGTGGAGCATTGCCGTTACCAAGAACATATCCTGATGTGATGATTAATAGGTACAGTCGACGCGGACGCGGATGCGGTCTCGTAGTATGGCGGTCTCAACTCTAGTTTACTCACAATCAATACTTGGTTTAAGTTTTTGTAATGCTGAATATTGTTCTCGAGAGCGTATTGCGCATGAATCAAAGAAACAAATATTTTAAATATTCTTTTCCATCACAATTAAAAGGAAAACAATACCGAACATATTTATTTCCTTGAGTTTCGTCCCTACGCCACCGTACAGACGTGAATTATTGGCCGTTCACGGCTTGAGCATTGAGCGTTAAGTTAGTTTCGTATCGTACACAGCATTTTTTCACAAGAAACAACTTTTTTACATAAAATAACAACCGACTACAAAAAGAAACGCTACAAACGCTACTTTAGTGAAAAAAACTTATGTTTGTAACGGATAAACTCAAAAAATACTTAAGGGGCCTATTACAAAAATGAGCGTAGATGCATGATTTCCTCGTTGAAATTGAATACTATTCGTTGGTTAGTATAAATAACAATTACTTGGTAAAAATAGTTCGTTTTCTCTTCTACAATAATAATAAAGCGATTTTTTCATAATTTATTTATTTATCTAGCAATAATCGTTCTCCTGATGCATGTTTTGGCAAAAACTCATGTAGAGCTCATTTGAGAGCTCTAATTTGCGGATTCTGTTGAATATAATTTATCAAAACAATTTTTCTCATATTAAACATATCCCATACTTTTATAATAATAGAATACATTTTTGTTATATGACTTTTATTTAAAGAAAAAAATACTGGACCAAATTCAATTTTCTACTAAAAAGGTTTGGAAACAAGTCTTAATAACCGAAGGTCTACATCATTTTCGTACGTAGTATTTATAATAAAATAATCTCCAACATTTGCTTAATAACAAACAATTTTTTTAATTTTTTTTTATTGCTATTTCTATTTTTTTATGAATAAAATAAAAGTACCATATATTTCACTGCGCCGGCAATGTGCGCTCAGTATCGCAAGAATGCTTTAGCGCAGCGCCGAAATGTAAGAGGGCTCTTAACGGAATTGAAAAAAATCTGTCACCTATATAAAGCTACATTATCAGCGAGTTACATAGGCAGTATTTTTTTTAAATACAGATCCCTAGGAAAATTGCAATACTGTAACCCAAAGTATCAAAAATTTGCCTACTCGTATAAAAGTCATTATTTGGCGTGCGCTGCGAAAACTATTGATGAAAATAATGTACTTCATGTTTAAGTACCTACTCATCATTACCCACAAAAAAGTCCGCAAGGCTATATCATAGTTGGAGTCACAAAAACCGTATTTCGTTCAAATTAGTCAATCAAAATACAACGGGTAGAATCGAACTAATATATAAAAATAACGTGTCACTATGTTCGTAGACGCTAATCTCCGAAACCATCCAACCAATATCAATGACATTTTGTGAATGTATGGTTGGTTCAAGCTTGAAAGATAGGATAGTTGTCGAGATTTGCGCGGGCGAAGTGCTAGTTATAAATAAAATTAGTTTTTATTTTTCATCTATATAATTGTGTGTTCAATTGTGGTACACAAATTCGATTACAACTAGTTTCTACGTAAACAGCAATCAACATAACACCAAGTGGATTGAACATGTAGGTATTATTGAAGTTATCTCAAAAACTTTCCAAGCAAAGTTAATAAAAATTATAATCAATCACCGCGCGAGTTTCCTCTACCGAATGAAGAAATAATCACGTAAATCGGCCCAGTTTGTAATAAAGGAAAATCAATGTACATACAAGAAAAAATCCCGCCGAATGCATACTTCCTGAATTTGAAGGGCGTGTACCTATAGGTTTTGTTTAGAATTAAAAGAGTGTGTAGTTACATAACCAGTCTCTAGGTGGGTTCAACTCACAGAAAGCATATATGGTATTGCAGATGTCTAAAGACGGCGGCGGTGGCCACTTTAAAAACTTCCAATGCCTACCACCAATTTTATTCCTTTATTTAGTTTTTGGTTTGATATGTCCAATTTTCATACAATGCTAACGTGAACAGTTTGATCTAACAGTCGCTTACGAGTTTAGGAAAACACAGAATACCTAAAAATTCTGTGACTCATTTGAGGTCTAATTCATGGCACCTGACGCGGTTACAAGATAGCTGAAGGTGGACGATCGAACAAAAGGCGTACCTATGTCATGTATGCTAATATGCCTGTCTCCAAATCGCATATCGCATAAATTTATGTAGGTATATTAAAATAATATAAACATACTATAAAGGAATTTTTTCCCATATTTAAAAGAGAAACATTACAATAAAAACTTCTGCACTAATTTGATTTATTTGGATTCGTGAAATGGTCCACGCGATATGAACGTGAGTTGTCCTTGTCCCCTTCAGCCCCTTCAGGTAATGGAGGCCTACGAAGAAAAAATAATAATAATAATTTGAAGTTAAGTAACTTCTTCAAACCTTCAAAGGGTTTTTTACCTTTCTCGAACGTACCGCCAATTTTTTCCCTTAATTTTTTTCTTTTGCCAGAGCAATACAAATATTTCAATGCCAACAATCAATACAAAAGTGAATTGTCCCCACAATTAAGAGGGAAAACTGAGGAAAACTTCTTTAATTGATTGTTTGTCCTGTTCGGGTTCGAGAATTTTTGGAAAATTTCTTATTCTTTTTGCGTTGTTCTAATACGGGTTTAACTCGGCAGTCGTCTTCAATATTGGGCTGTTTCTGCCCAATTCAACTTTCAACCATCAGGTGGTGGATTTCATCCATATACCTACATACATATCAGCGCTGTTGTAATAAAATTGCAATAGTTGACTAATTACCTTGTTGTAAGGCCGTTGTCTGGGCATGTCTGCATGACCCACTTCGCAGAGCACTCTGACATATAAAGGACTCTGGTTTTAATAAATACGACATGCAATATTATAGTTGACATCATAACGATGCTCATTTTAATTTTCAATGCACTAAAGTAATTGAATGTTTACAGCCATGAAATCCGCTGTTTTAACTATCCATAGGACACCTACATATTCTTCTTCTTGTTCTATAGACAAAGTTTATCAAACTGTGAATTTTAAAAGTTCTTAAAAGTAGTACTTACTGCATAATAAAAACCTTTTACAAAAGAAAACAAACGACTTCCAAAAAAAACACTACAAAGTAAAGTTAGGTATTTTTTGGAAGTCGGTTGGTTTTTTTTTTCGTAAAAGTAAAAAGTTTCTTTTTTTTCACTTTTTAGTTGTGGTACCTACCCCACACATATTCGAATACCACTACCTGCTATGTAAGTAACAGTGACAGGAAGTTTATCATATCATCCACATATTCCACATATAATAAGTGGGAAAAATACGTATTATTGAAGCTTACTCAAAAACTATCTAAGCAAAGTTAATAAAGCGTATATGGAACCAACTTGGGACCATACCCTTTCATACAAAAAAATAATTTTCAAAATTGGTCCACAATTGACGGAGAAATCGGTGGACATAAATAAAACTTAAAAAAACACATACGCGACATATAAACTTCTCTTTTTTGAAATTCGGTTAAAAAATTAAGAACATGTCTTGTTACTAGTTATAGAGTATACCTAGTAGCTACCTAGCTACGAATCGAGGTATGAACATTGGGGCTATGTGATGAGTCATCCAAAGTTCTAAACACATGGATCAAAAAATCTATCAACAAGAAAAGCTTGAGTGCAGCAGTGGACTGCGTACATAGGATAATAATAAAATAATAAGAACTCGGTGCCACATACATGGCTCATGAGGGTGCTGGAGTTGTATAAAGTAGATGCTTCTTGATGTCATGTATGGGGCAATGGAGGACGGTTCCTCGCTATCCAGGATGTCGACATATCCAGAGGAATAACGAGCCGATAAGGATCGAGCCAGGTATATTTCAGGGCGACAGTTTGAGTTCACTTTGGTTCTGCCTAGCCTTGAATCCTCTTAGCACACTGCTGGAGGACTCAGGGCTCGGCTATCGATTAAGGAGAGGTGGTCGGGTTATATCTCACCTCCGTTACATGGATGACTTAAAACTTGTTGCCCCCAAAAATTTGCAACTGATGGAGCTACTGAAGGTAACCGAAACTTTCAGTAGCGCCATCAGGATGGAATTTGGTGTGGATCAATGTGCGGTCATGCATGTAAAGCGAGGGGGGATTGTGGAATCCGTGGGAACCCAAATCTCTGACTCCATACACCTAAGATCCCTCTCCTCAATCGAAACCTAAAAGTATAACCTATAAGTATGTTGGAAGCTTTAGGTATCAAGTATCAACGCTGCTGACATAAAGCAATCGCTGAGGGAGCGCTTCTGTGACCGCCTGAATAAAGTATTAAATAGTATTTTATCAGGCGGAAACAAGGTGCACGCCTTCAACGGTTGGGTCATACCGGTTTTGATGTACTCTCTCGGCATACTCAAATGGACCCAGACGCAACTTGACGCCCTGGATAGGAGGGTCCGCACCTGCTGACAGCAAATTGAATGCATCACCCACGTTCATCGGTGATGAGACTGTATATCCCGCGGAAATGGTCGAGGCTTCCGCTTCTCAAATGCTAAGACCCTGCACAACCGTGAGGTATGCAGTCTCAGGGAATACTTCCTAGAAACCGACGTGGGGATGCACCGAGAAGTGGTCTCAGTGGACAAGGGCCTTATCCCGCTATCCTTGGCTAACGAGAACTGGCGCAAACCAGTAGTATTAGATACTAATGACCGCAGAGAGGTATGGCAGAGCAAAGAGTTTCACGGACGCTTTTCCGGATCTTACATGCGCCCGATGTAGACCTGTTAGCGTCCGTATCCTGGTTGCGATTCGGTGATCTCTTTGGGGAAACCGAAGGTTTTGTCTTTGCGATTATGGACGAAGTTATGATGACGAACAACTACTGGAAATATATTATGAAGGATGGCACGGTTCACCCGTCGGGCCACCGTTCGGGGGAATCAATCCAACACTTAATTTCTAGCTGTTCTCATCTGGCTAAAGGAGACTACTTGCATAGGGGCAACCTTGTAGCCAACTGCAACTTGCTCTGAATATTGTGGAATCGGAAGTACCGTACTATAGGTACAAACCTATCGTAACATTTTCGAGAAATGGGTTGGCATAATCACGTTGTATTAGGATCGATCTATCGTCACTGACAGGATTATTGTTGCCAATAAGCTAAACAAAATGGTGATAGATCGATTATAGCGTCGCACAATGATTATTGATATTGCGGTCCCGCATGACGATAACCTCGTGAAAGCTGAAAAAGATCAGCAGATTAAGTATCTTGACCTGGGTCGCGAGGTTGTCGACATGTGGGATGTGGATACAGCTGTCATTGTGCCGATAGTCGTGACAGTCAATGGCATAATAGCCAAGAGCCTCGACCAACACCTGAGGCTCTTGTTAGGCAGCTGGATCAAGGTGTTGATCCAGAAAGCGGTACTTCTGGACACGGGGCGTATCGTTAGGAGATACCTCTCTCAGGAAGGACCCTGACTACCGTTAGCTTGGACGCTGTTCCCGATACCGGTGGCCTACGGTTTTTTATTTATTTTTTGTTTTATATAAATATTTAAAAAAAATAAGTTATATGTAAGTTGTATATGAAATACAGGAATATTAAAAAAATCTTATTGACACCAAAATATTAACATTACAACAACAACATTAAATAAAATAATAATTAGGCTAAAATAAAAATAATACAACATCTGCAGCCGAACTAGGTGAAAAACCTGTACATATCTCGGATGATGGTGATATGAGTACAACTGTACCTCAAAATTGACATCCAGGGACACATAGACAACGCTAGGTGTGTAATGCGTAAGGGCAAGTCACATGCACTAACGCTGGGCTACCATCAACATAATTATTAATTATCTAAGACCGGAAAAACTACATACATTGTAGTTTCGAATGACGAAGACTGACAGAGCGAACCCTGAATCAATTCCCAAGTCAACTGATTCACTGTTGACCTGCGTTATCAGAAAACAAGGCTAGTAGGCCCAGTCACATTTCAATTTATGTTGGAATTGATTATACAGCAGGATTGTAGATGGCTACCATCGTTGCAAAAAAACTGCAGATGAAATGAGAATATGCGATATTGGGTAGTATTGATTTGGATTACTTCTAAACAATTTTTCGATGTTTTACACTCATAACTATAATAAACCAATACAAAAATGGCAATCTCGTTGAAGGACAACAGGGTTCGTTGTAATTACCTCTTCAACTTTTCAGTTCGGTTTCTTATTTTCCTGAAATCCTCTACTTTCTCAATTCGTTTATACAAGACATAAGAGAGGTTGTAAAGTGAACTTGAAAGCAAGCAATAGTCAATTATCAATTTGGAATTCCAGAGGAAAATAGCGATATTTATTTTAAACCTACTTATAATCAATCAATTGCCATTTTCGACCGATTGCGATGAAACATTGATAAGTTGTTGTGTGCTCGCCGGAGAATATTTAAAAAAAAAAAACATTGCAAGGCATGCCGGGTATTTGGTAGTGTTTTATATTTAATCATAGACAGTCCGGATAGACACGTTATTTCGTAATGACTAGTCGCACGATACAATTCTTAAGTTCTAAGAAGTTATAGTTACTTAAGAGTTTATGATTGAATAAATACGAGGGGTGTTCAATAAATAGTGAGAATGCGATACATTCTCCTTGGAAAGAAAAAAAATTAATACTGGCAGACATAGCCCAGACATTAGTTAAGATGATAATAAAAAAATCAATTAATTCTCTTTTTTTTTTTTAAGTAGAAGTCTATTGTTTGCGTCGTTTCGGAACGTGTTCTTAAAAATGGATAAAATTGAAGTTCACGCGGTAATAAACTATCTCTGCTTGAAAAATTTTACTACGGAGCAGGTAAATCAAGACTTGAGAGCAACATTAGGGGTTCATGCTCCTCCATATTCTACGGTTGCGCGTTGGTGTGCTGAGTTCAAGCGAGGAAGAACTTCCACTAACGACGATCCACGAACGGGACGCCCCATATCGGCAGTGACTGAACAAATGATTAAAAAAGTTGAAAATATTGTCTTGGCGGATCGTCGTGTTACTGTTCGTTTTATAGCTGAAGAAGTAAAGATTTCAATAGGAAGTGTCCATAATATTATAAACGACCATTTGGGTATGAAAAAAGTGTCAACGCGCTGGGTGCCCAGAATGCTTTCTGATGCGCAGAAACAAACTCGACTGAGAATGTCACAAAGCTGTTTGGATTTGTTACAACAAGATCCTGACCGATTTTTGGCTCGATTCATAACTATGGACGAAACATGGCTTCACCATTATGACCCGGAAACGAAACAACAGTCCATGACTTGGAAGCGACCGTCATCTCCAACTCCAAAGAAATTTAAGGCGATTCCATCCGCCGGAAAGATCATGGGCTCTCTTTTCTGGGACAGACAAGGGGTGGTAATGGTCGAATATCTTAATCATGGAGCCACTATTACGGGGACTATGTACGCAGGACAAGTAACAAATTTGCGTGAGGAAATACGCAATAAACGGCGTGGCAAACTCGCTAAAGTTGTTTTGTTTCACCAAGATAACGCCCCTGCGCACAAGTCCAGAGTTGCGATGGCTGCCATTCAAGAAGCTGGCTTCGAATTGATGGAACATCCTCCATATTCACCGGACCTTGCTCCTAGTGATTTCTACCTATTTCCGCGCTTAAAGGAACATCTCAGGGGCCAGAAATTCGAAGATGATGACGGAGTAGTCGCTGCCGTAAATGATTTTTTAAGGGATCAGGAAGAAGATTTTTTTAGAAAGGGAATTTTAGGATTTGAGAAAAGATATACAAAGTGTATAAACCTGAAAGATGACTACGTCGAAAAATAAAATAACATATAATAAAAGATAATTGCGTCTTACTCATTCTATTTATTGAACACTCCTCGTATATAGTTTGGATTCAAGCAGTGGGGTAGAATATTAAAACGTTATTGAAACCATGATAATATATTTTTAAAGTCTGTATCTACTTTAATTTCCTTTTGCAATATTTAAAAACATCAAAGACAAATTATTACTTTTTATCGGACAGCATGATTCCAAAGCCAAAAGCTAACGGATTTCTTTAAATTTTGTCAAGAACGTTTCTAAAAAACCCCTCTTACAGGCAAGTTAAAATAATGCAGAGTCTAAGTTACTCAATATTTGTACCGTATGTAGGTAGACGTAGGTGATGAAAAACTGAGTTTGGATTCAAGCAGTGGGGTAGAATATTAAAACGTTATTGAAACCATGATAATATATTTTTAAAGTCTGTATCTACTTTAATTTCCTTTTGCAATATTTAAAAACATCAAAGACAAATTATTACTTTTTATCGGACAGCATGATTCCAAAGCCAAAAGCTAACGGATTTCTTTAAATTTTGTCAAGAACGTTTCTAAAAAACCCCTCTTACAGGCAAGTTAAAATAATGCAGAGTCTAAGTTACTCAATATTTGTACCGTATGTAGGTAGACGTAGGTGATGAAAAACTGTCAGCAGGTCGTTACATAATAAATCTTTTGTACCTAGAACATGTTTAAATATATGTAGGTTGTTTCAGTGTGACGTTTGTAAACAATATAATTGGGTGGGAAATTATCAAATAACTTCTCCCGCTCTTTGGCTCAGACTTTTACTGACTAAAACCCACCCGTGTTCCTTCCGTTGCCTTTGTGCCGGGACCGCGATATTCGGACAAACCCGCAACCCCGGCAGGAAACAATATAATTGACTAAGAATAAGTCATCATCATTATTCCTTGTCATTTGCCTTATCCCAATTTATTTGAGGTCAGCGCAAAATGTCTTCTTCCATACTGCTCTATTAGTCGTCATCTCCTTTCTAGCTATATCATCTTTCACACAGTCCATCCATCGTTTCTTTGATCTTCCTTTACCCTTATACATATTATATATTCATATTTCATACACAAAACTTTCCTCACGGTCTTTTCCTCTTTCAACAACCGATTTCCACACAATGTTTCAGTCACCGAGACCGCTTTCAGACTTCATCTTATACCTATACTCATTTGACAAATAATAAATACCTAAAATACGAAAGTTTACATTAGTAGATTACCTTACCCGGCCAATTAATTGATGAGAATTTTCATCAATTAATTGGCCTATTGTCAAGAGTAACTACGTAAAAATATGTAGGTAGTTTGTTTACAATATAAACGTACGTACAGATACATGATACACGTATTATGTTAAGTCGTAGTGCACTCACTAACATTTACTTGCAATATGTAAGTACCTTATTATTATTCCATTTCAAAGAGATATTGAAGCAATGAATGCGACAATTGATTGAACTCCAGCCCATTTCTCTGAATTGGCACGACTCGAGTGCTGAGTCCCGATTTAAAAGTCCTATAATAATTACCAATGTCTGTCATTGCGTGAACTTTTGAAATACTTCAGTAAACCCTTTTTGATATTGAAGAACTGCAAAAAGATAAATTTAAATTACCTACTTACTAAATATTTTGGGAGAAGATTGCGCGGTTATTGGTTGATTCGCACGAATTTATTCGCCCGAAACAAAAAATCTGCGTCCAGTATCGATTCGCCCATTTCAGGCGAATATATTCGTGCTATACAACCAATAAGCCCGATTGCGTCAAAATTGTGTAGAATCGATAGAATGAATGAGTGACAAACAGTAAAATATTTGCTGTAGAGTTTTAAAATTAAAAACTTCAACGATTTTGAAGTAGTTTCAATATGGCGAACGACGACGTGGGCCGCGCGTGCGTTTCTTTTCCATTTCGAAGGTTACTTGATTGTGCAAGAGTTGACTCCGATGTGCAACCAGAATATCCAAAGAACAAAGGATGTCGGTAATACGTCAACTTATTTATTTTCTAGAGCGCATTTGCGACTAAATAATTAGGTTTTAACCATTTGATGGTCAATATTACCTACTATAATTTATAAACATGTTTTTTTTTTATTAAATCAGTTTGCACAGTACTTAGGTACTATACATACGTATAAAAAACACCCCATTGAAAATAATTCAGGTTATAAATATAGGCAGGTTGCAAATAAAGCAATCGATTAAACGTGTCATATCCAAAAACCTGTAGACACGGTCGTAAATAACAAACAATTCTCTACAATATAAAAACTCGACAATACGAAATCAATTTCTAAAGCTTTCGGAGTTGAAATGTTCAAAATATTTAATATTCTGCCTCTGCGCTTACAACTGTTGCCCTTTGGCGAAATTGAATTTCAATTTATCTTGATAAGTGGGACACGCCGCTCGCGCATGTTGCAATACGCGCACCAATGAATGTGTTCTGCGGGGACGTCACTGTTGTCTCGCTACCAACAAACTCCTTTGTTACCTATTTTATTTAAATGCAACATAAGCTAAATGCGAGTCAGAGTTTGTCGTACAATACAGAACTTGCGTGATTGTAAGAGAGTGCAACCAACTTACCTGAATCATCGATACCTACTCATTTAAAAAACAATCTTAAGGTTATTTGTAACTTGGTCAAATTGCACAATTCGTTTAATGCTATATAACAATTCACAATTAAATTCAATTTACATTGTATTAGATTATCAACAACATTCTGTGACTGACGTTCTTTACCCAATCACTTCATATGACCTTGCTAAGTTAGGCAACCCTACATACAACTCATAACTCGTCCAAACATGAACACAATATCAATATTTCAATATTTGACATACGTATACATAATGTCATAATTTTATTGTTGGTAATGTTAAATTCGGACAGTCGGCCGCCAGGAGTCGTCTTTACAAGACTTTATTTTTTTCATAAATTTTGATTGCCTTTCGTGGTCCCATGCGTAACCACGACAAGCTTTTGTAGCCCCGTAGGTGTGAAGGTAAAAAATATATTGGATTCATCCAAATTGGTGCTTTCGGGCAAATGATCGGTATCCGTTGTTTCCTTACAACCCGCGCAACCGTTTCTACAGACAACCTTGTGCTACTTCCACATATGCTGCACATTTATAATTATGTATGTCTGCTTGCACATTTTATATTAATTGTTCTTTATTGATGTACCTTGTGCACATGCGGAGTAATCACTCATAAATTTTTGAAACTGCTGTAGGTCTATTGTATATGTAACGCAGATTTAAATTTCATAATAACTGAAAAGAGGTATGATTTAAGGCACGAAAATGTACATTAGTACTTTCAGGTATATCTGCCTTAAATAACTATCCTTGATTCCACATTTCTTAGAAATCATTAGAATTAAAACTGTTTACAAAGTTGAACCTTCAGCATTTTAATTAATAAACGTTTGAGAGGTTTTGTTTTTCAATGTGTTTAATTTGTTTACTATTGCATTATAGAAAGCAAGGCTATACTATATGCAGGAGTTCACGTAGGTGTTATCGCTGAACTGAAATTAACAGCATTTAATAGAAGTTTAGTCTTTAACCGACAATAGTTATTTTGTAAATTTTGTCCCTTCCGGGCGATGCGATCACAAACTCGTCTGGATTGACGATCGCACTAAATATGTTGTAAAAAAAGATGACTATTACATAAAACAAAAATACGTTTTAAAGAATGATAAATCTAACAAAAAAAATTGTGCTCAAGCCGTTGTCATCGACGAATAGTAGTTTAAGAATAAAGATAAAGTTTAGCATACATTTATAAAAGAGGAAACTATCGTAAAAAACGAATATAAATTTAATTTGGTTGTAAGGTTTTTTTTTAAACAAGAAAGTGTCATTTATAAAAACCCTTTTTACGATTTGTTTACCTTTATTTAATTACCTAAACCAATGGAATATAGTGTTAAATATTGCACGGTGGTACGGGATTCTTCGTACAAGGCCGCTTTTTTTAAATTTCTCAACGTGTCTCAATATCGCTTGAGGTAATCCCATGACAGGCAGTTAGACATGCAGGGTAGGCTCAAGTAGATAATTATTAACTCTCTTTAGCAACTTTTTGGTAAGAAACCCTCACTCAAAAGATGGGTGCCTATTCAAGAATTGTTCGGTGTGTTAATGGAAATGTTTCTTTGATAGTTTTTGAACAACAGGAAAATTCCACTAGATATTTTACCAAAATATAAATATGTTTGGAATCGTGGCAGTTGGTCTGTGTGTGCGTAGTAGTCCCTACTCCGGTGCGCGGGCGCCGCATCACTTGAGTATTTTGTAATAACGCTAAAATCGTGGTAACCAGGCCAAGGCTCCGCTTATTTACATGTATGTGAGAAATAGCGTTCTCACTATTCATATAATCATATAGTATGTAGCTACAGAATAAATGTATATATTTTGAACCAGAATACAAAACTGTAATAAAAATGTACACTTTTTTGTAATCTGATTTAAAATGACACGTGGTGTATCTAATTTACATGCTTTAAGCTTGTTAGATTGAATGACTCCTAGAAAATGGAATTTTGATTTACTCATAGGTTAATATTTTATTTTAAATTTAATTTAATGGCAGATGTCCGGTGTTTTTCATAGATCTAGATTTATGAATTCTTAGGTCTTTTCATAGAATTTAATGTGAATTTAGATATTAATTTATTTTTGTATGTAATGTATTTTTCCCTAATATGCTATTCAATGTAACCAATGTAAGCCTAGTTGACTGCAATAGTGGAGTTATATAAATAAAACCTATGAGGCCTTCATTCGTAACAAACGATCTCTTTTTTATTTATACCGATATCGCAAAGATATTATAAAAATACCTAGTAGGTATGCGGTTATCACACGTTATCTATTTAAAGTTTGATTACAAACAATGTATATAAATAAATGTTTATCTGAGTCGTACTGGGCGCTATGTTGTAGGTGTGTTGTGTTCGCTCTCGTGATGCGCGTGTGTGCCATGCGCCCGCGCCGCGTATCGACGACGAGCTTTGATAAAAAAGTGGGTCACCGCCTAATTATGCTTAATGTCGTGCCAAGTTATACGTATCGCTTCTGATGCATTTATGCTAATGCATGCTGGGTGACTGTATTCCAGCACTGCATTCAACGCTTACGATTCACAATAATAATGACATGAGTGGAGCCTATTCATTTATTAAGGAGTGCCGTGAATACCTTAGTACGCGGAAGTAAATCTACCAATAATTGTAATTAAACTAAATTGTATTTTATTTATGATGTATGCAGGATTATAAGATAACCAAGTAAGAGAAAAACGTAAGATTACATTATGGTCCCTATCCCCTTTTTTTTTTTTGGTGGTGGAAATTATCAAAAAACTTCTCTCGCTCTGGGCGGAGCGGGAGGGCGTGTCAGACTTTTACTGACTAAGCCTTTGCCGTCATATTTGCTAGTTTCTGGTGCTTTGACCGGCTCTTCGGTGAAACATAGAGATGCAAATAAACCTGATAGTCTTCATGTCAATTTTCCTCCAACAAACTTGATAGCTGGCGAGAGTCATGTGAGTATTCGCCAGAACGCTAGGGTTGTCCACTGTGGTACTAAAAACATGGGTTGAGAACGACCGTGTACGGGATAACTTCACACACTATCCTCCTTGGAAGCTGGATCTTCATCAATGTGCTGCTTTGTCTTGGATTCGTTCATCATTGCGTTTCATCTCGAATAATCTTGTGCTAAATATTTAATTTTCTTCGAAAGATATTTCAATTTCTGTTATAACTTCTAGTTGTTGTAATTTTCATCATCCTCCTGTCCTTATCCTAATTTATTTGTGGTCGGCGCAAAATGTTTTCTTCTTTCATACATCTTTATTAGCTGTCAGATCAGTAGTCACCGCCTTCCATCACTCAATTCAGATGCCCATCTTTCTAGCCATATCATAGTTTACACAATACATCCATCGTTTCTTTGGTCTCCCTTTACTCGTATGTTATAATCATCGATGTTGTAAGTCTTTATTCAATTTTTTTCTTTAGAATTTATGTACCTACTGATAAAACATTTTGTAAGTACTCATTAATCATATCCCAAATCATGCATAAGTTTAATGTGTGTACAACAGTTTTTAACTACATGATGTATTAATAGACGACCTTACTCTTTAGCAGAGAGAGAGTAAAGAGTTTAGCCCCAAAACTCACCGTATTGGTATTCTCAATTTACTATCATATGATAAATTTTTATTTGTGTAGGTAGGTACACTGGTTCGACCTAATATGTCTGTTCTCGTTGGGCTATTTTAGTATTTTATTGATTTTGAAGTGTATTGAGTCTAGTGGGAATATCTGTTTTAAATTATATATCATAACTAGCTGCCCGCCCCGGCTTAGCACGGGTAGCACTAAGTACTCATCAACGGTGCACCTACCTACCTATCTGCTTACCCTACCATACTTATCTACCTACCCTACCCTACCTATCTACACTACTTACCCTACCAGCCTACCCTACCCTACCCTACCTATATATCTATCTACATACCTACCTACCCTAACTACATACCTACCTACCTACCCTAACTACATACCTACCTACCTACCCTACCATACCTACCTACCTATAGTACTAATATTGCTATAAAAAAATTGGATTTTTATGTATTCCTTAATGCAAAAATAAAAAATATGTTCGGCCACCCTTATCACTTAGGGGTATGAAAAATAGTTCGTCCTATTCTCAGATCTACTGATTATACACACAAAATTTCATAAAAATCGGTAATGCTGTTTTGGAGGAGTTTTGTTACAAACACTGTGACATGATAATTTAATAATATATTAGATAACTAGTTGCGCCCCGCTGTTTTACCCGCTTAATCTCGATCCCGTGGGAATATCGAGATAAAAGTCTTCTAAGTCTCCTATGTCTTAATCCAGATCATGGTCTACCCATGTGCCAAATTTCATCCAAAACTGTTCAGCTGTTTTAGCGTGAAAGCGTAACAAACAAATAAATTCACTTTGTCATTTATAATAATTATTATAGTCAGGATGTCATCATGGCAAAAAGAACAATAAGAGTCACTGAAAGAAATGGGTCTTAAATTATGATATCTAGATATTTTATTTATTAAGATATTTATTTATATAGAGTATAAACGTACCTTTCTTGCACTGCAAGGCAGGGTTGTTAATATCTATCTAGCACAGCCGATGTATTTCCGTAAGAATCTCACCGTGAAAGCTTAGGTAAAGTGAGCTGTCAATAGTGTTAGGCTGGTTTCACAGCTGTTCGGGAGACCCGTACGGGCTCGCGGAACGGAGACACACGTGAGGCGCTAGAACATTGTTTCACAGCGACGCAGATTGGTTCGTACAAATCCCGTACAACGTATGGTACTACTCCCTCGTTTAAGGGAGGCGGGCGCTACCCGTGCGGTTGTCCCGTGTACGGACGGCGCGTACGGATCTCCTGGATCGCTGTGAAGCCAGCCTGAATCCCTGGCATCAGGTGGAATGGCAGTTCACTTCAAGCACACTTAACCTACATTTTCATTTACACGATGAGATTTTTCAGAATAGACCGAGAAGATCTAGTAACTAACTGCACGCGTAGCTTGACAACCATATAAACAGGTTTTCTACGGGTTTTGTATACGGAAATATAGACAAAATGACAGATTGTGATTGTTTATCTGCCATTTTGTCTATTCTTCCGTCGAAAAAACTCTGGTCTATGGTATGGTCATGTTAAGCATGCTGATGTCAAAATTACTCAGAATTTTTCTGGATATCTACTTGTGTGTAGAGAAAAACCGACAACAAATAAAAGTAAACGATAAGTACCTACGTATAAAAACAGCCAATAAAATAATAATTGTTCCGTGTATAAACCGCACTACTTACTTGTTGACCTTGCAAAGCAGGTAGAGAGAATGAAAAGTTGAGGTATATAGTACATAATTATGTATAGTAGGTACTAGTACATACAGGGAAATTTAAAGGAAACATAAGCGGAAGTTAACGAGATTCATGAAGGTACCACAACTTTAAGGAAATAATATTTATTTCCATATTGTAAACCGATTACAATTACAGAACATGAATATTATCTACACCTCTAATTAGTATGGTGTAGTTGTGACTTAACTATCTCTGACCAGACGGGGTGTGTTTATGTGTAAGGATGAGTACCTATAAGCTCTTAGCAACGAAACGACTCCAACAACATTCAATTCAAACTCAATTTGATCAATTTTGCCAACACCTGAAATTGGCACAGATGTATAAAAAATCAGACTGTGAGACTCGTGAACCGTCGGGCGGCATCGGTGCTCTACTTTCCTATTCTAAACTAAAGGTCGATTTAGACCAAACGAGCGAATGCACATTCTTTCCCCACTTCTCCAAATTCTTTTAGTGGTTAGATACCTGTCAGAACATTATTTCGTTGGTGTCTCCCATACTAAAACGTCAAAAATATCAAGTAAAGACTGCTCTAGCTCTTGTTCTGGTTCTATGTTCGTTTGGTCTAAGCCCACCTTAATATTGCTTTTCTGCCTTTCCGTGCACTGCCACAATACAGATCTAAGGTCCTAGAAAGCTTAGTTTATTGTGGAATATGGTCGCTAAGAACTCGGTTGCAGGAGCGCAATAAAAACACTGCCTAATCCTAATAACACTCGCTTTCTCTGTGTAATAAAGAAATGACAACGTTGAACTTCTTCCAGAAATGTGCATTACAAAGCAATGCATAAAAAAACTTTTAACAAAAAAAAACAACCGACTTCCGAAAAAAAACACTACAAAGTGAAAAATAACTTTAATTTCGGAAGTCGGTGTCTTTGGTTTTGAATTTTCGTTTTTTGCCACCGAATTCCGAAATTAAAATTATTTTTCACTTTGTAGTGTTTTTTTCGGAAGTCGGTCATTTTTTTTTTGTAAAAAGTTTTGAGTTGTGGTATGTGTAAATGAAATATGTGTGGGCTATGTAAATAACAGCCACAGGAAGTTATCATCATATCATCCACATATACTAAGTGTGAAAAATACGTATTATTGAAGCTTACTCAAAAACTATCCCAGCAAAGTTAATAAAATTTATATGGGACCAATCCGGGAGCAGACCCTTTCAAACAAAAAAATAATTTTCAAAATCGGTTCATAATTGACGGAGAAATCGACGGACACATAAAAAAATAAAAAAACATACATACGCGTCGAACATATAACCTCCTCCTTTTTGGAAGTCGATTAAAAACTTTCAAATAGGACTAATAAGCAATAAGTACGTTTAGTAGCGGTAGAGCTCTTTGTGTTGAAGGAGCTCGTCCCATCGGAGCCCATCAAAGGACTGCCACTACACCTACATATACCGCCAAGCAGCTTTGCGGTGTCCCGGTTTGAAGGGCATGGGTGCGGCGTGTAATAACTGGCACGTGGAAGACAGCTTTATTTCTGGGGTAGCAACACACCTGCGATATTGGTACCACCTCTGGTATTGCATATGGCGCCGTTCGGTACCACATCAGATGGGCTGGTGGGCCGCAGTCATGTGATAAATAATTAAAGAACAATCATACACCGAAAGAAAGCTCAGCTGTTACATCAAACTTTTGAAACAGCCGGTCTGTTCTGCAAAAATCTCACCGTGAATACTTAGGTGAAGTGATATTGGAGTAAACTGCCATTCCACCTAAGTGCCTTTTCATACGTTCCGGTTGCCGGGTAACCAGCGGCTAAGTGTAAGGGCATTTCACACGGCTATATATTAAGCTATAAATATCCAGTATAAGCTAATCTCGCATTGTATAGGATTTCCGTACAATGAGAGGTCAGCTTATACTGGAAATTTATAGCTTAATATGTAGCCGTGTGTATTTTATCTTTCACACGCACCGGCGTAATATAACGTACATACCCATACACTAAGCCACCGGCTACCCGGCAATCAGCACGATTGAAAAAACTTTTTACAAAAAAAAACTAAGTACAGACTTAAATTTTTTGAACTTGTTCGCGAACTACGAAGAAACTGCATTTTTTTTATCCTTATCTATACCTACTACACGTTATTTATATCACACGTGAATTCTTTGTTTAAACAAATAAATAAAGCGCAACAATAGACTTTAGAGTGCATTCACTGCATGCAAAATATAGGACAACAGTTGTAAATAATGAATATTGGATGAAACCGTTAGATATGAATACCTACAGGTATAAGGTAGAAGATATCAAACGGGATTTCTATTTAGGTGCGCATTTTTACTTATGTGCGTCGCCTGATGTCGTATGACTTGCTAATATATAGGACAAACCGTAGACAGGTAACGATCATTTGGACTTTAAAATTACTGTTTGTGATGCTGCAGACCTCATTGCAAGTAATTTAAATTTTGCAAAAACAGGAAAAACTATCTACTTAACTCACCTTTCTTAACTTAACTTAACTTACCTTTCCCTGTCAATAGACAGGGAAAGGTAGGCAATTTAACACTCTTGTATTGTCATCCTAGCCTACACGATACCTTTAAAACAGTGTGAACAGCCATTTCTATTCTGTAAAAATCTCGCCGTGTACACTTAGGTGAATTGAGCTGTCAATAGAGTCAATCCCTAGCACCCCACACAAATTCGAATACCACCTGCTATGTAAATGACAGTCACAGGAAGTTATCATCATATTATCATCCACATACTCGTATACTAAGTGGGAAAAATACGTATTATTGAAGCTTACTCAAAAACTATCCAAGCAAAGTTAATAAAATTTATATGGGACCAATCCAGGAGCATACCCTTTCATACAAAATAAAGAATTTTCAAAATCGGTCCACAATTGACGGGGAAATCGGCGGACATAAATAAAAAAATAAAAATAAAAACTTGAGAGGTGTCAAGGGACACCCGGATGGAACGAAGTTCAGAGAGAGAGAGAGAGAGAGAGACAGACAGAGAAACACGCGCACGCCGCACGGCTTACAACTATAGCAAAAAGTGTCGTTACAACTTTTGGTCTTAATTTTTTCCGTCTTCCCCCTTTCGTAACGCGCGATAAGGAACTTCGTTCCAAAAAAAAAACATACATACGCGTCGAACATAATAACCTCCTCCTTTTTGGAAGTCGGTTAAAAACTGAACCAATCGCGGGACGATAATTTTGAATTCAGAGTTGGTATTTTGTTGATGGAAGGTGTTAGTGTTAAAACAAGAAATTTCACGTGGACGAAGTCGCGGGCAGAAGCTAGTTACATATATTTCAGATCGCCGTGAAGTAAAATAATTATTATCTTCTGAATCTAGTCTTCCAGTAATCTTATTGTCTAATAATGTAATATTAATCAAGGCAATTGCCAACCTTATCATCCCGTAGGTAGTGGTTATTCCCCTGGGTACTTATGATATTTATAACGAGTTTTATTACTTTTTCCTTTTTTCACTAAGTTTTGAGTCTAAATTACTACGAAAATATTAGCACCTTGCCTCGGAAAGGTTAGTTTTTCTTTTGACCATTGATACAGAAATAAGAGATACTTTTTATACCTATGCAGAAAAGTTTGAGAATGAAGAGAACGTACGATGAAAGAGCGAGGGAAGCGAGCATTTTAGCACCCTACGTTTATAGGCTTGTTCAGACCAGCCAGATTTGTCGCGCGACGCGACACGAACAATACAATTTCTAAGAAAACTTCACAGTATAACAATAACCGGTGTCGCGTCGCGCGACATGTCGCGCTGGTCTGCACAAGCCTTTAATTTTGAATATCTAGGCCATAAACTGCAAACTGCCTTTTCCTTAGAATATATTTTGCCACTGCTGGTTGACATTTGATAAAAAAAATACTTCTCGAGATTTGGACCCCAAGACCCGGGGGCATCGGGGCAGACCGCCACTGCGGCGCGTGCGCAAGTTGCCAGGTCTAAACATACATAATATTATAATATTAATAATTAATATTATGGTTAAAGGTGTATAAACTGGGAAATATTTATTTAAAAGGTTTCACTATTTTTTTGCCGCATAGGTAAATTAAATACTGTTTTATGCTAAGTTACATGTATAAATGCTGTTAGTGTACTTATTAAATAAACTTCATCTCCACCCACCTAATAATTCTAACTTCAATCGTAAAGTCGTACAGTGTACAAGAATTATATTATTGCTCGTTTTAAAGCCATGTAGTAAAGTGTTTTTCTTTTAAAGAAAGTTACCAAAGACCCTAAGTTTATTTACTATAGAAACATATTGCAACTATAAAATGCTTTTGTAATTTTTGTTAAAGATCTAACGGTTAACTTTGGCACAATAGATGACGGCTTATTTTTGGATCTGTTGTTTTTTTTTCTTCGTTTTGAACTTGCCGACTAATTTACTAGGTCTGTACAGATAGGATTATATTACTTTTGTTTTAATATTTTTAATGAGCATTACAGTTGTAGACAAATAACTTCAACATGCGCCAAAATATGTCTAAATGATTTCATTCTAATGATGAAACATTGAATTTGAGGAGCTCCGAATTCAAAATTATCTTCCCGCGATTGGTTGTTTTACATGTGATTTTTATATGTTCGTCGCGTATAAATTTGTTTTTTTTTTATGTAGTTCCACCTGTTTCTCCGTCAATTTAAAAAATTCTTGATTTTGAAAATTATTTTTTTGTATGAAAGGGTATGCTCCCAAGTTAGCCCCATATAAATTTTATTAACTTTGCTTGAATAGTTTATGAGTAAGCTTCAATAATACGTAGTTTTCCCAATTGGTTTATGTGGATGATATGATGTTAGCTTCCTGTCACTATTATTTACATAGCAGGTAGTGGTATTCGAATTTGTGTGTGGTACGTACCACAACTAAAAAGTGAAAAATAAAAATTTTTCACAAAAAAAAAATACAACCGACTTCCAAAAAAATCACTGTTTTTGTAACTACGTAAGTACATACCTATATTAGACTTGGCGATACTCTAAATAATCTCGAGAAACACTGTTACATTGAAAACATGAATTCATGAAGATGCATTTAAGTTGGATTCGCATACAATCAGGAGGGTCCAATTTGGCCAGTCTCGTTTTCCTGTAGAAACTTTTTTAACCTAATGTGTTAATTATTGTGTGATGGATGACCTACATGAAAGCACAGATTAACACAGATGGGACACTCCGCAAAATTATTTAAATAAAAGTGACTCTTGCTACGACACACGAAAGTGCAATTTCAGGTCGCACAGCGGTAATTTACTTTCAGTTATATTCACCTAGCAGTTGCCTCTCTTTCTGTCGCGTAACTCTTAGATCTTCTTACTACGTTACACTCAGTGAATTGGCCCAGCAAGTCGAGCCCGCCGCGTACAGTAACCTAGTAAACTGCGGAGTGTCCCATCTGTGATTAAAGCACGACGTGATAATATTATGACATTAATTTCATATTAAAATAGCAAAACAAAGCAAAAGGTATACACGGAATTGTTAAGGGTAGTTGGGTAGTCTATCAATATAAGTAAAACCAATTATCATTCTCTGCTCGTTCCTTTCCTATTGAAAAGACTTATTCACCGGACGAATTTCACCAATGAAACTGAACAACTTAACTGCGTTGAAGAGCTTTCAGTGTCAAATATTCCACAAAATTATTTATGACAGCTCTTGAAAGCAGCTGTGCTTATCGCGTTCAGTTTTATTGGTGAAATTCACCCTTAGTAAGAAACGTAGCTGTTATGGCCTCCTACCCGAAACCAATCAGTGGCGGTCGGAGCTTAGCTGATTCAATAACTTGATTGAGTATTCATCGGTATCTATCTGTATCTATGTATACATATAAAATGCTTTGTCCTGAATGACTGACTGACGGATCAAGGCACAGCCTAAACCGCTGATCGTAGAGACCTGAAACTTGGAGGGTGTGTTCTTTGTATGACGTAGGCATCCGATAAGAAAGGATTTTTCGAAATTCTACCCCTAAGGGGGTGAAAAAGGCGGGCAAAGTTTGTATGGGAGAACGTGATTCCTTGGACCAATCTACTTCAAATTTTGCATAAACATTCTTTAACAGAATTAATGAAAGACGTGTTTCGTATTTTATTGAAATTCATCCCCTAACGGGGTTAAGTAGGGGTAGAAAGTTATTTTGGGAGTGATTTGCTTCGAAGTTGATATCAATATCCTTAGTGCTTTAGATTTAAATTACATTTTATTTTGACACATGTTTGAAAAGTCAATCCGATTTTGTTCAAAAAAGGTTGAACTCACATAAAGGCTTGGTGCTTGCAATGCAAATACTCTTTAAAATTGGAATGTCTCGAAAGTCACCGAATATACATATTAGTACCGCATTTGAAGGTTTTTAAGCTTTACAAAGGTCTGGATTTATTCCTACGATTCCCCTAACACCATCAAATTACCCCTTCGCATTCAAGAGAGTGCAGTTTCCCATCAAAGTATGCTGCGCAATGACTATAAACAAAGCTCAAGGTCAAACTCTTAAGGTAGCGGGAGTAGACTTGAGGGAAAGCTGCTTCTCCCACGGCCTGTTGTATGTGGCATGCTCCAGAGTAAGCGCACAGAGTAGCCTGGTGATTCTAGCACCCGAAAGAAAAACAAATAATAAACAAAACAAATATTGTTTACAAAGAAATACTGCGGTAGGTGTAGTTTTTCGATTTCGTTGTCATAAAATAAAAAATACAGGTTTATTTAACCTTTATATCCGTACACTATAATAAAGATTGTTATATTTTTAAATTATTCAAACATTTTAACAATAATTTATTTATTATATTATTTATGTACACACAGTAAAATACATAGAGATATGACATAATTATAATTTGAGTACAAAGGTTAAATGGTTAAAGGTTATGGGCAAATTTATATGTTATAACAAAATTAATAACGTAAAAAACCAATAAAAAATTATATTAGAACCATTTTCGACTTCTACGCGGACGAAGTCGCGGGCAAAAGCTAGTTGATAAATAAAAATCTATTCAAACAATTTTTTTATTCTTTGACTTGATTCACTATCAATTAATTCAATCAGTCCAAGAATCTTCAGAGCAAAAAACTATATTGTACAAAAATACAACTAAGTAGGTAGGTACCTAGTTACTTAGTTTCAATTATGAAATATGAAATGAAATATTTCATAGTACGTAACTGCGTTACCTATTTACAAAATGCATAACATTTTTCGATCAGTGTAGTAACCACATTATAACATGTCATTAGCATTTAATTCAAAATAGCTAAACGGATAAAATATATTTCAGTCAATCAACATTCAAACTTTTTGTATCTATGGTATCTTTTAAAGTTAAATTATTGCGAAATGAAGTGAAATCGTCTCATCTCAAAATCAGGTCGACTGTTTCTTTGCAACTATCGGGTTGGGTAACCTAATTTGTTATTCCAAGTATCTGTATATTGGAGCACATTATATACTTTCCTATGTGTTTACGGGATAACATAACAGTAATGCCTTTATATGCTATATCGGTAGAATAAATTACTTGAAGGTACTTTTTTACTGGAAGTACCTACTAGCTTAAATGGCGGATACACTAATAGGCAACTATAGGCAAAGGTAAAAAAGTAAATATTAATAATAAATTAATAACTTAAAAACCGCATTCAATCGATAGAACAACTGAACTGTCAACAGCAACACCCTTCTTCAAATAAGGGAAATTGGGAGAGGTTCTTACATTTTATCAATTTTCAACGGTCGTTAAATAAGGTAAAAATAAATAGATTCCTTTCTTAATTACTTTTGTAATTATTTTGATCATAAAGGTGCTGCCACACCGGGAGTATTCGCCTGTAATGTAACGTTACAGAGTCGAGCAATGATCAGTGAGTGAGGCGAATCGAACATTACAGTGCGCAAACTGTAATGATACAATTCGAGCAATGCTCGGTTCTCTTCCCTCACTGATGCCATCAGTGAGGGAAGAGAACCGAGCATTACAGTGCGCAATGTCTGTAATATTTTGGTACAACTTGTAACATCAATGCACACCACTCGTTACATTACAGGCGAATGCTCGTCAGTTAGGGAGGGAGTAGTGTAACGTAAATGCTCGTGCAGACTGACGCGACGCGACACCGGTAATTGTTCTACCGTGAAGTTTTCGTAGAAATTGTTTTATTAGAGTCGCGTCGCACCTGTTTGTGGGAGCCTTATTGCTCAAAACCGAATCTATAACTTTACGTTACAGGCGAATGCTCCCAATACAGGTAGCACCGTAAGCAATGTTCGATTTCGATATGTGCATTCTCAGTATTGCCTATTGTTACATAATTTTTAAGGTTACAGTTAGATTAGATTTAGTACGTAAATACCTTGCAAACAAAAAGGCAAATTTACAGAAATAATAAAAAGTAGGTCGCTATGTGATATTCCATAGAAGACCCATAGGAAATATAAGTGTGGTTTAGTTAATAATATTGCAAAAATTCTGAATAACAAAATAAAGCTTTACGAAAAACTTTGTTTTTCGTCTGGCACATAAGTTCAGAAAAAAATTGGGCATTTTGAAATTTTGGAAAAACTTATCTAATACATAACATTTTATTAAAAAACCTGGCTAGGGCTTTATGAAAGAAACTCACGTGCATTAATGTAAACACATACTGTATTTATGTAGGGCACACATTTCTGCTCCATACTACTGTAGTGTGCAGCTCGCACGTAATTCCAGGAACGAACGTTATTATCATTGACCCAGTGACCCAATGCACTTGGCTCCGAAACCTAAATGTTGCCCCCGACTGCGTGGCTCCCCGACTCAACCCCTCTAAACTCCAACCACCCGCCCCACGCCTACTAAAAATTTTCGTACCATAGAAATAGTACGTAAAATATAACGACATTTTTGACTATTCAAATGAAAGTAAGTAATAATATTTAAATCGTTTCCCTACTTGTCAACCCTGTCTTTGACCTAAAACCGTGGAACGTTAAGGGGCTTGGTGGTTGATAGGGAAATGATATACCCAAGTGCAAGTCGTATTTCCGCAACCGTAGTTCCATGCTCCCTCTCATGGTCTGTAGTACCTACTTATTAACCATAACACAAAATTTAATGAAAAGTTTTTAAATCTTACAACCCACTAACGTAATCGAAATGGAACCGGGGTTCTCCCAGATTTCATTGGATCCCAACAAAGCAATTTTTTCAAGTCTAAAAAAGGATTAAATGTTATTAATATTTACTTGACTCGTTACTGCGCATGCCTTCTTGGTTAGTTTTCATTTCAATTCGCTATGAAAAGTTTAGAAGGTAAAGAAAAGCAGTAAACTTGATTGATAAATGACGATAGAATGTGTCAGAAGTGTTACAATAAATTTCAGGACCAGCTCCATAATTTTTATCTGCCTTTCAAAGTACACGTCATTTTTAGTCTGCTGACGCAATTCCTGCCAATACCATATAAAATTCAGATGTCTTGAAGGGAAAAACGTGCAATAAGCCTATATAAATGAGTATATTTTTAGATTTCTCGTAAATACGAGTATGTACCTAAACCTTTGCAGAGTGGCTTGCGATACATTAGTTCCGTTTAGGAAATACATATTAAGCTTGAAAGCTCCTATTTACATGTCTCTACCAGCTACATGAGAAACTGTCATGTTCAGAAAGTTCCATTGTCATAATGACCACTCAAAATTACCATAAAAAAGGTCTAGTTTATAAACGATAAAGCATGTGGATATAACTAGGTATAATCAATCAGTATTCTTAAACTAAATAAAACAAAACCTGTTCCAAAATTCAATAACCCAGGTAAAAATGCTCGCATAAATGTATCAACCGATACAAAATCAATCAATACGTCGTCCAAGTATACGGATCAACAATTACATCGTCGTGACATACTAATGCTTTGTAAAGCAGTGTTATTACCGCAGTATTACGATGCGTTACATCAATATGCGTCATCGGACGGAGAAAGTGTGACGTCAGTTGCGCGCATGAAGAAAGCATTGCGCGTGCGACTCTGCGAGCACTCTTGCTTTCGTCGGAGGCCGTGGCGTCTGTGCGATAGCGAAAACGGCATACTTCGGGTATACCTACCTTACCGTCGCTTTTCATCCGGTATTCAGGTCTTGATTATGAAATCGAAACTATTGAGTCATTGTGGCTTATTATGCACGATATGTAGTTTCATGTTGTTTTGTGTTTGTAAAGACGTAGTAGTTTCGTTATTTATTTAATTTTTATTATTTTGTTAAGCTTTTGTCATGTTTAAAGACACCAGAAAACATCACTACGCTCCTGTGAAACCTATAAAAGCTGGGAAGATTCTTTAACCCCTAAATATTTTTGTTTTTGACAGTAGTCAAACGAAGTCGGTAAATGTGAAATTTTTGACATCCTACTTTTCACATGATAAACTGGATGCGTAAACTTAGAAGAGTAGGGCAACATTATAGATCGTAGTGAAGTCAAGCCTCGTCCGTTTGCGATGTGTTTAGTACTGTAGAACACGTCGAATCAAATTACATTGCGAATACAAGGCTGTCACAGACAGTCACTCGTTCGTGACCTGTTGACTGATTTTAACAAAATCCAGGTCAAGATCTTTATTTCGCTTTTGATATTGAATGGCTCTCGTTATGACTCGAAAATTACCTACGTAAATTTCGAATACGTAATTGCTTATTCACAAATATTCTTGCCATACGACGTGGGTGTGTATCATTAATCATAGATAGAACACACAAATGGATGCCATAAAATAATTTGATGAGTAAATATATGGATGTTTTATAATATTGTGGATCCTGTAAAACATCAATGAAGAAATATCAGCCTTCCTGACAGATCTTTGTCAGGAGGATCTTTTTTCACGAAAGCTTTATTTGATTTAGTTCAAATCATTTTTTTTTATAGCTATAGATGATATAACGTTGGACAAAAGTGGAGTCCCAAATATCTTTATAACCTTAAGTATTACTATTTGTTCAACTAGGCTTAGCTTTATTGAATTATCTTTTTCTTTTGATTTACTTGCTAAATTGGGTCTTATCTGTCTGTTGCAATGTAATATTAAAAAGGATAAACTTTTTTGGATAGGCAGTAGATCCTCCCTCGTGCATCCATCTTTAAAGACAGTGAACCTAACTTTCAGGGTGTCTCAATATTCTTGTACGTTGGTTGGTATGGTGTTTTCTTGTTTCGTGTCAAAATTAGGAATAGTATCACTAAAGGAGTTGGTGTCTGTCACTCAGAAAGATAGCTTATCTATTCATCGCATAGGTTTGTAGAAATGAAGTTAACAAAGTTGAGCTTTGAATCTTGGCGATGTTACGGAAAATACTTAAGCAAACTTTGAAATTGAGGGGGTTCCTTTACATCTTCTGGGGGCATCCTAAATATATGGGTTAACTTCGGTATTAATAATAAATATAATGTTACGATTGTTAAACACCAAAGAAGGCATAAAAATCGCTTCTATGTTTTTTTTATTATTTTAATTGGTTAATTTGTTCGACGATGGTGTGACGAACTAATCATGTTTGCGGGCCCAATATGGCCGGAGATCGCACCAAATAGAGAGGTTTGAAAAGGAAACCTTTTCCCAGCAGTGGGAAATAATGTAGGCTAAAAAAAAACTTGGATAATAATGGGTGAATATAGAAGTTTTCGTCAATATTCTGTCGTTGTGTGAAGAAAACGAAGGTATTTTAATTAAAAAAAAACTAACAAAACCTAAAAATTCGTTAAAAATTTTGATCTTATACAAATTTTATTATAATATGTACAGACAATATCGATATGCCTATTTGATCATAGGTGCATTTTCGATACTAAATAATATCACGCTTGGTCTAAGTCGGGTAAGTAATTGACGGTGTTACACTTGTACGTATTGCTGCAGTTACGTATGCGTACAGCGAACACAACTCATAATCGAATGCAGTGCGAACGTAAACATTAGCTCGGTGTTCGCGGCAACCCTGCCCTGCTGCGGCACTGCGCGCAACTGGGTCAGTGGGCCGCCCCCCGCGCCGTCCTCCGCCCGCTCGGTGGCGCAACCGCGCGAACGCGCACTAACATAGACCTGGATCGCGGGAAAGTGGGTCACCGACTCACTTTCACTTATTACATGGGCTCCTAATCGTTTTCCATTGTGCGAGCGGGCAGGGGCCTGCGGGTGGCGGCGGGGCGCGCATGCGGGAGGCGCCGGCACGCGCGCCGTTGTCGCCGGCCGGCTACCCGCCAGTCGATCGCGGTAACTCTACCGAGCGGCACGCGTGCCGCTTGTTGCTAAAATACTCATTGCGATCGTAACATACCACGCGCTGTCAACACTTGTACGAACAGTAGTAATAGTTACTTTGGTGACTGACACAGACGCTTAACGCCTGTTATCTTCTTACTCCGCTCGTATTGAACAAAATGTGTTGGATTTATGTGCTTCCTACTATAGTGCTTGAACAGGTGCAGCCCGCGAGCGGTAGCTAGTGTTGCGGCCAGACCGCTAGTGAACTCGGTGACTGTGTGAACGTTGTTGCGGTTGAACGCCGCCGTAGGGATTTGTAATAAACAGCCGCACTGAGCGGCCGAGCATGACGATGGACCAGCAGACAGGCCTCATGTCCCTCAATATGTCCCCGTTTGACCTGAGCCCAGGTCCTGAAGGATCTGGCTCAGGTGGGGGTCCCTCGGGTGCATCGCAACAGTACGTGCCGCAAGGCGCCGCGTATCAATGCGCTCCCGAGCAACAATCTTTCGGATACGCAAATCTGGATGCTTCATATCTGTTTCCAACAGGCGCCGGTGGTGAACCAGGCGCTTATATGCCAGCAGCCGGAACAGTGTGCGACCAGACTGACACCAAGGATGTAATCGAAGAACTTTGTCCCGTCTGCGGAGACAAAGTTAGCGGTTACCACTACGGACTACTAACGTGCGAGTCCTGTAAGGGTTTCTTCAAGAGGACCGTCCAAAATAAGAAGGTGTACACGTGCGTCGCTGAACGAGCCTGCCACATAGACAAAACACAACGGAAGCGCTGTCCATTTTGCCGTTTCCAAAAGTGCCTCGAGGTTGGCATGAAACTCGAAGGTGAGTAACTACTTTTAGTATCTTCTCATGTATTACTTCATTAGCAAAACCTTTTTCTTTTTAATGGATTTTATGTCGCCTATTCACATCGTCATTTCAGGGTGCGTCAATCGCAATTCATGTTGGACGATCAGTCGCAACCATTGGCCTAAATAGGATTACATCATTTAACCCAATTTAATACAATAAGACCTGGAAATAGTGCTTCGTCTATGCCATAATATAGAAGTAACAAATACGGCGATTCCCCCGCCGACCTTCACCCACTTAGTTGTAGAGGTCGACCCTGAGTCGCTGCAGGGTGTCTGAGACTGACGTTGGTTAGAGACGTAATCCCGTCAATAAAGACCAGATTTATCAGAGATACAGTAAGTAGTTTTACGAAATGCGTATAGTTCCATTTAAAATCCGACGTAAACTATCCTGTCTGCAATAAAATCAGCAGATCTGTAGAAATTGTTCTAAAAATCAATTTAAATAATTAGGTACTTAAAAGTGCCAAATATCGGGATTTATTACACCATTCTTTCATAAATGCTATTGCCGATATTTCGTTAGTAAAAATAATCGTAATGTTTTAATTCTGATAATATAAACCACCTATCCACAAACAGAAAACCGACGACATCGAACAAGTGAACTTTCAGAATATAGAGTGGGTCATTTCCGGAAAGTACTTTATGCCAATATTGCAAATATAATTGCACTACTTACTAATTACTTTACTGCTGCTTGACAAAAAAAAAACTTGCTTAACACAATTAATTAACGTTATCGATTACCAGTCTATTTTGTGACACCAATTTGTCAAGGCTTACTTCAAAATAATTTACAGACAAAATTGATTTTATTTGAAGTGTACTAATTAACTTAAGTTATTTAAGAGTCCTAACTAGTCAAATCAAAATTAACAGTGTTGAAATAAAGTCCTTCAAAATCACCTATAATGTTGAAAGATCATCAGTTAAGTACCTAAGTTAGAATTAAAGCAGAGTTTAGGTTTATTGCGTAAAAAATTGTAATGAGTAATTATTACCATAACATGCTTAAAGTTATTGGCTGTGATACAAGGGTGCGGTTACAGGTAGGTGGATGTTTTCAGGTAATTTATACATTAACTTGTAGTTAGGTGATCGCGTGGGGCGGAGCTTGAAGTGCGGATCGTTCTAAATTTAAAACGCGCGCGGCCGCAGAGCGCCCTGACCTACTTGCAAGCGGGGCCGCGATGCGGCGCGCGCGCTGACTGTGTTAGTGCGTACTGCTACGTTAATGCGCCGCTGTGTGCGTGAGACATTCGCCATTGCGCGTTTCGCCAGATGCTGTGATGTTTGCAACATCTAAAATTTTAGTAAAGAAACCCAAGCATTTTATTATTGTATGTATTTTAAATGTGTCCAAGTTTTTTACACTACAAATCCTATGAAACCCATGCTAAATTCACATCCTTTTTCGAGTAATATGCTTACGACATAATTTTTTCAAATTCTGCTCGGCGCAATATTAAAAAATGAAAAACGTCGGAACAAAACGTTAACCGGACCGAGCAGACCGAAAGACCATTGAAAGCATTCATGATTGCAAATAATATAATTAGGCCAATTTACGAAGTCGGAAGTATTTCAGGAATTTATTCCTCAATTCCAGAGTACACATATTTAAAGTCCTTCAATAACTTAAACTGCGACAATTAATTTATGAGCATTCATTCAGGCATTATTGAATTTACAAAAACTTCAATCTCCGAGATTACAAAAGTAAACAAAGAATATTTATCGCAAGAGTAATATGTCAGATGACACAATTCACACAAATAGTAGCCTGACCCGAATAATGGGTGTTGCGAGAGCCTCGCACCGCCTGCCCGACCTGCAGCAAGCCTTGTGCAATGCCACCGCTACAGCACCCAACCGATGGACTCTAAAAGGCTTTTTATTTAGCGCATATTATTTATCTCCGTGTATCCAACCAACCAACACCAAAATATATTTGGCTTAGTTTTTCATTCATACTAAGCCATTTATATTTTAGAAAATCCAATACGATCTCATTCATTTTCAACTGCACATGAATAATTCATTTTTCCTTCAAAAACTATAAGCCATATTGGGCAAATCAACAAAGCGCTACAGATAGATCAGTGCGGTGCCGCGATTTTTTATGTACCTTTGTCTGAGTCAGTAGTAGCACAGATCAATGTAGTACTTAGTGTAGTACGAGTAGTTTGGGCTGTATTCCATGAGTTAGCACTAAAAATATCGAATCCCCAGTCCGTCTCAGCTAGTGTCTGTAGCCCTTCCCGTTTAATAATAGGAATGTAGGTATAAATGGTTCCTTTCTGAACAGTCTCGACGCGAAATTACATGAGGCTTACGTAACCGCCTTTAACATGTTTATGAGTTGCGATGTGTTGCTTCACTGTGAAGTTAGCTAAAAAATAACACTAACATGGAAACGCTACTAATATTTCTATAACATATTTAATATTTTATCATAAAGTTGCATTATATCCGATTTGTGTAGTTTAGAGTCTAGTGGGGGTTGTGGATCAGGCGTGCGCCGGCGACTGTATCGTGCGTTTCGACACAATCGACCGTCGTCGGTGGGGTACGCTGCGCAAGCGCCGTTTCACAAGACGTTCGGTCGACCTGTCGCAATGGGCTACCCAAATGTGACCTGGACACGTATCACGTTACTTATCCGTGCATACATATACAGAATTTTATGAATTATTGCATATTGGATGTATCTATGTGTAACTTTTGTAAGAGAAATAATTAACTTTTAAAACATAATAAACTACCGACTGTAAAATCAAACAGCTCTCAACATATTACTTACAAATATTGCAATCTAAAACTGAAAATGTAGTAGATTGAAAGTAAATTGTTATGCCATTAATTCAATCGATAAAAGTCATTAGATACCTATTATTTGGAGCTTATGATTTGGTGTGTGAAATTGGAGTAGGTAGGTACAGTATCAGCGAACTTTAAGTTTGCATCACGATTTATGTACGAGTTACGACGACCACGCTTATGACATACGTTTTGCATCACAAATGGGAATTTAAAAGGGTGCAGCTTTTTTTTTAACTACTCTTCACAATTTTGTACACCACTTTGCTCTCCAGCTGCTAACTGGCTATCTTAGTATATGGGGAAAAAGTATGTAGCAATTATTAAAACTTTGCTGTACTCTTTAGTAGGTACTCCTATTCTTATTCATTACTAAAAACAAACGGCCAAATGCATGTCGAACTCGCGCACTAATGATTCCTTAGTCAGTATAGCATATAGCAGGAACAAAAATCTTGGAAAAGTGAATTTGCTTGCCACTCCGCTTGTGTTAAGACTTCTTTTAATTTAACTGAGTGCCTATGGTTAAAATGATTCAGCCCTACAGAGCTGAGTCATTTTCCTACTGACGATCGGACAGGCACGCAGTCGGCGGCGGTGCCAGCTTAGCAATTGCTCTTTGGCGCTCTTTGGGTACGGAACGCTGATTACCCTAGCGACATGGTGAGCGTGAATGAGTAGAAATTGAAAATAGACAGCCAACTTGGCTATAAAGCTTAACACGGTATTTATAGACAAGTTAATAATAATTTCACTTAACAACATTTAACGTTCTTCAAATGCCTGTATACATACAGGCTAATTAGTTCCCCCGTATAGTGATGCGACCGCGGCCGGTAGTACGGTGCAACGGACCACGGTCGACGAATAATGATGGTTGTTACACGGCCTGCTGCTTTTAGTGTTCACATTACTTTACGTAATAAAGCCATCGCTTTATTTCTGTATGATTTCTTCTACGTAATCACTAAGATACAGTTTTTAGGGTTCCGTATTCAACAAGAAGCCCTTATAGTTTCGCCATGTCCGTCTGTCTGTCCGCGGCTTAGCTCAGAGACTTAGTACTAGAAAGCTGTAATTTGACATAGGTGTACATATTAAAATCCTCTACACCTAAAGTGGGGATGTTTTTTTCTCGTCGTTGGAAAGGTCGTTCAAAATATTTTTAGGGTGTGAAAACCATTTTTGGATTCAGGGATGCGTTTGCGAAATATTAAGCTTTAAAGTGCTCATTTTTGTTACAGTCAAGTGTATGTGTCCCTGCCAGATAAATAGTTGTTTTAGGATATGTAAAAAATTCACCGCAGTAGTTTATATATCGAAGTTAAAAGGAAAACTATCACAGCTAAGTAGGCACTACAAGTTAACGAGTAATAATCGACTTAACATTTGTAGTTGAAATGTATGGGAGAAAATGTTTTTCAACTGTTAAGTTTTTTCTTGGGATATTTTCATCCCAACTACGGAACCCTTCATTGTGATTGATGCGACATGCACTTGACCGATTTTTTTGAATAAATTTTGTAGTAATCATACAAAAATATGCTGTATTTATAATGAAATATATTAAATCAGCTCTATTAGAGAGATACTCGTATTTAGAAGTCAGTAGATTACAATATGGTACCTATCTAAATCAATATCGCGAATACTTTGTCCGAATAATGAGCCTCGTACCCAAAACGGACGGTACTTACCCTATTCCTAAACATGCAAACTTAGATTGTCTGTTTGCCCGCCTGTCATAATGCGTACTTTATATCCATATCAGTGATAGATAACCAGCTGAATTTTAGGAGACGAGTACAGTGCGCGTCACGTAAAAAGAACGCTAGTCTTTTACCTGCGCACTGAGCGATTTATCGATTCCAGCCTATTCCATAGTACTAAGTAGCTAATAAAGTACCTATTATGATTCTACAATAAAACAATTACACTTATATTATAAAACCAATACCCTAGTACTTTCGGATGCAACTGTATCCGTGCGCAGACACATCCCCTGCACTGTCACTTAGAGTTCTTTTTACGTGACGCGCACTGTATCACGATGCTTTGTAAATAACAGAATCGTCGAATAATTTAATTCTCAAATGGTTAATGGGTTATGTTTATATGCTAATTACTAAGCCTAATTGTATCACTACAATGTCCCACTAGTTGAGCTAGGTGTAAATTTAATGAAGTAGTTACGCCAATTACGGCGAATAGGGAAGTCGGTTGTCAATTTCTGCCACTAGAGGCTACCCACCGCTGTACTATACACTGCAATGATAGTTAAGAGAGTAGACATTTAAATATTTTACTAAGTATTACGGCGTGGTTCGTAATCATCACTGCGGAATGACTAACTTAGCCATTTTTTACTGAAATGCTACGATCATATTCAAAGCATGTCAGCATAATCAATCTAGTTTGAAACAGATCGATTTACTCAAATTGGAATGATATTAAGTATATTCCAATTGGTTATACTGGTCTAGGTAGTCAATGATAATAGGAAATCTTAAGATCAGATGGTGAAAATATAACACACATGTAATAGTTGCGGAACGCTAAACGCAGGGGGTTGGACGGTCGCGGGCAGCGACAGATGTTAGATCACAATAAAAACTCGCGCGCCAGCCGACTATTTCGGCGCGCTGCCTTGACCCGAATCGAGTGTTTCGACAGAGCGGCCTCGTACACCGGGCCTTTCTATTTTTTAGGCATTACCTGTCGTATTATTACGACAGTTCTACCAGCGCCGCCATCTTGGAAGGATTTTGGTGCGCAGGCGCTTCAAGCACGCCTCCGTGGCGCAAAAACCGGTTTCGGTGCGTAAAAGCATGTTACAAAAGTATGCGCATAATAGTTTCCATCATGACAACGTTCATAACCGCATTTCTATAATATATTTGACTCAGATCTTGTTCAGTTAAAAAGATGGGCCTCCTGAACATGCTGCAGCTGTTTGGCGAGGTGCTTCTCTTCAACTACATTAAAATCTGATCCGATTCTTACTGGTGCTAAATTCTGCTATGTATTGATGAGATCTTGACACAGTTCGGTGGATCATCGCGGGTGATTTATCTAGGTTGTGTAACGATCGCCGCTGCCGCTATCTGGGCGCACGATCGAGTGCGTGCGGGCGTTCGGATGCGATCGGCCAGTTCCGCCGGTACTCGGACGGGAGGGGACTTACAGGGGAGAGGAGGGGCACTGCCAGCCTTGACCAAGTTTCACCGAGTCGTCGGTACAAGGAGCGATCCCCACCTCTTCCCGTCCTTTCGGTACATACAATTTTTTATCTCGTTGACACGATTACTTCATTTGACGGCCCTGACGCGTATGCCAAGGTCGAAACTTTGGTAATGACAGGTATGAAGTTAAGATTTTTGTATAGGGGTAAAGGTGTCTTCGCTTTTGTCCAAAACGTCCCCGCATCCAGATACTATCAAGACGTGATGCGTTTCCGTGACCTCTTTCCCAAGGTCGACCTTGACCCATCTACAACTGGGGCAGTTCTACAAATAACTTCAGAATCCGAGGTGAACTCAGACGTATGTATCTATTTCTGCACACCGGCTGTTTGTCACAGCGACGTATGTTTTTGATTTGTAAAAATGACCTTGACCTTGATCTAGTTTAGTCGTGTTATAAACGACTGACCTCGTTTACCGCATTATCGGCTGCTATACGTTATGTACTCATTATATTTTAACATTAGATACTTAAATCGACGCATTGAAGTTTGTTAGTGCATAAACGAGTCATTCTGGTATCGCTAAAATATTTTAATGTTTTTTCTCAATTCCCACCAAACACGTCTTCATTCACGAAATCAATTCTCAATGGACCCGTTTATGTTAATTTCCGCAAAGATTTTGCACCACAATTGAAGCACAAAGAAGCAGCTGTTGATACAAATGCTCGTAAAAATCTTATAACTCCCTTATAACAAACTTTTCATGATAACTACTATTTAATCAAGGCACAGCATAGCTTTTTGAACGTAATCGGTGAACATTAAAGTCACTTTTAAAGTAATTTTTTTACATGACGCTTTTACTGAACTGATTAATACACCGAGTCAGGACTTGTCGATAACCTCATTTAGTTTAAGATATTTGTTGATAATATAAAACATTTGTACAACAAAGAATTTTGTTTGTTATCAGGCTAATTTATGTTTGATTTGTTATCAAGCTTTGTCCTGTTTATGATATGGCTTTGTTTCATTAGCTGTGACAGATCTTCCATTGACTGCTAATTCTTGAAAACTATTGGCTCAAAACCACGAGGTCCATGATTTAAAGTGCTATTATGTTAAATTAAGAAAGTACTATCACGTATTAACATTTCTTGAAAGACGTGATAAAATAGCTTTTACTTGAAGTATTTTCAGTAGCAGTTCATTAAAAAATAAAACACTAACAGTTAGTGTATATGTCACCGTAAGATTGTGATAACCTTTAGTTTATAATCTATCGGTATTATTTCCGTTAGATGATAAACTGTAAAAAAAAAAATAACGGGTTGAAATGGGTTAGGTTAGAACAGAGCTCGCAGCTAAGCAGGCTATTTAGTATTAGCGCAAGGTGCGTTACGTCGCAAGCAAGTTTGGAATTTGTTGTTCCCATGGATAGATAAATTGTAAATCGTTTGTTGCGCAGTATTTTTTTTTTTAGTTTGTTACAGGCATTTACTTTACCTACTGCTGTTTTTTTTTTTAAATCTAGAGGTATTGTAGCAATGATTCAGTAGTTACGTATTTATATAACATGTTAACTAACATTATCATCACTTCGCATTGTTTTAAGGCGTAGCGTAGCATCCCAGAAATGTATACATTGGATCACTAAAATAATCATGAAAGCTTTGAGGCGTTCGTTACTCAATAACAGCTGCGCGAATCAATCGATATACATAGGTGGTGCTGCGATTACCGCTGTCAATCTAAGAATGCATTCTAAGCATATCGAGACCACTCTGTGTTGTGAAAAGCACTATACACGGCTCCGCTACGATTACTCCAAAAAAAGAAAGTCGAAAAACTGATCGAAACTCTAAAAATCAGTATTGTTCGGTTATGAAGAGTACCTACAATGAAGGGTTCCAGGCATATGAATTTCAACGAAATAAGTCTAGTATATTCGGAGCAAATTGGCAGTGACAGACGGACAGATAGCCAGCAGGCCAGCTAGACAGACAGACACACGAATGATCCTATAAGGGTTCCGTTTTTTCATTCGGACGTACGGAACCCTAGAAATGATATACAGCCGCGTCTGGTTTCACTGGAAGCCTAGTTGAGGAAAGGCTAAGAGGAGAATGTTGCTTGAATTGGTTCCAAATCTAATACATATAATTATATAGACTATAGTGGTTTAGTAGACAAGTCATGAGCATCAACACCGGCCTGAAAAAAGGCGGCCGACCCCTTAGATGTCCGTCATAATCAACAACCTGAAGGAGGCACGAATAAATGCCTCGACGATATACGATACAGACATATCAGGCGAAGAATGCCGAGAAGAGCCGACCCAAAATGAGATAGTATAAGGCTAGGCAGAGAGAGAGAGACATATCGACTATAGTAAATTAATTATAGGATGGATTAACATGAATTCATCATCATTCATCGACTTCGATCCAAGTTCAACGCTATGTCCAATACCCAATGATTGGCTGATGACTCGCACATGTACTTAGGTATCTATATCTTGAGGACTTCTCTAGTTATCATTATCGTGAAAGTTCATATTAGGATAGATTTTTCATGAAAAGTACTCGGTAGATCAAAAGTCATATTTTTCCAATCAATTCAGGTATCATTAAGAAGTAATAGAGATGAAAACGCAAAACACAAGTTGAAATAAAAACCTATGGCATAAACGGCAACACATTTGGCAAATTCTTTAATTCCACTGGTTAATGTCGAAAAACTTTTCATTGCATATTGGTGCTTCCATTTGGATAATCCATACGACACGATGCATAGTTATTACAATTCCTGTAATAGCAACGAGACTATTTAATATGAATATACTTTACTGAGCTCCTGCGGTACTGAACATATATTACTGGAAAATACAAGTTCGTTTTAAATCTAGAATACTACGAACTTTTCAAAGCAACCTTTCGTATTATATACACTGTGTAACGGTAGAAAACTCCAAAAGCTGTAAGTACTACAAAACCTTGTGGATACTATAGACTTAAAAGAGGAAATGCCAAGACCTTCTGGAATCGACAGAGATATAGCTTGATGCCCAGACAGAGATAGATAGTAAATAGAAAAGAATAAAAAGCCCCAGTCAGTACTTGAAGCCGTCCTCGGCAAATGCATGTTATGGCAAGTGTGAAGGGTAATAAGAAGCCCGAAAGTGTGGTAATCGTTCCAAGCTTAGAATTCAACATAGAATATATTTCTGTTAGCGTGGCCATTTTCCTCTATGTTGGATTCTTCTTTCAGTATTCATTAAAAGCTTTTGTTGAGACCACTTGTATTATATCTGAACTTCATCACAAAAACGTTATTCCCATTTGGTATTGTATGGGAAGGGTAAATGGTTTTACTGCTACTTATTGGTGTACCTAGCTATGGCATTCTATAAAATGAAATCGGGAGTGTAGCAGAGTATTGCCTAACTAGTGATCGGAAATGAAGCTAGCATTTGTTCTATTCATTGCTTCTAAATATTTAACCTTCAAGTTGGTAAGAAACATAAGATTCAGGCATTATTTGCTCAAAATGTAGTGAATTTCACTAATAATAGACTCCTGCTTTACTCGTTATAAACGAACGCATACAATCCTTTCGTGAAACGACCCGGTCTGCAATACGAAACTGATGGAATTGCACACAGCAATGCTTAAATCCGTTACGCTCGCTGTCTCTTTTGAACCCTTTACGAAACCCTGTAAGTCTGTCTTTATCGCTCAGTGGCGCGTTGGCTACAATAAAAACTGGTTGTTATTTTTAACTCGTGAGTTGGGCGGACCGGCGACTTACTGAAACCCCTTTCCGTTCCAGGTTTAGTGTTAAGTATATATTTGCAGATTTCAATATTATAAGTACACGCCAATTAATTAGTTCCATACATAAACAACAAAATTCGACATAATGAATAAACTTTAAAACAATATCAACCTACTACAAAAAACAGAAATTAAATTATTTATTAGAAACCTAATATTTAAGTACGTTAGTTTTGAAATTGGCACCTTTAATTAGATTTTAATTTCTGAAACTATATATTTTATAGTTTAATGTCTATTTTAGCTGTCCGTTCTAAAAATTATACCTATTTGTTTATAAAGGTGAAAGTAAATATTGCGCTATTGAAACTTTTATTCCTCTACTTATGAAAATAAGTACCTATTAGTTATAGACTTGGGTTTGTTATATCTTTAAATAAATTATTTGACAGCATAAACGCTTTCTGTTGTTCAACTGACCATTAAAA
This sequence comes from Agrochola macilenta, assembly GCA_916701695.1. NCBI lineage: Eukaryota > Metazoa > Arthropoda > Insecta > Lepidoptera > Noctuidae > Agrochola > Agrochola macilenta. The sequence goes on along the minus strand of OU753552.1, from coordinate 12,835,735 downwards.
AAAGCCCGGACTCAACCAAAGCGGAGACGAGACGAGAGGAAAGGCAATATGTTTTAAACAACCAATAGAATTTCGTTAATCACACATCTCGTCTCCACTCAAGATTCAGTGGATACCATTGAGCGGAGATGTATCTTATTTGTATGGCGCGATCGAAGCGGAGATGTGAGCTGTGTTGTGCCTCGCCAGCTGGCGACGGCGCTCAGCGGAGACGAGAAGACATGTGAGTGGCGTGCAGTGAGCGGTCCACATCCAACGCTCGCCACACGCAGCTCAGTGCCGGTCTAACCAGCACACATCTCCACTCAGGTAGGGTTGATACACCCTACCTGAAAAACAACTATCCTCATCTCCGCTTCGGACATCTCTTCACATGTCCGCTTTGGTGGAGTCCGCTCAATGTTAGCAAACATGCAAGTACTTTTATACAAACCTATCCGTCAACCTAGTAATGGCAGTATAGACTAATTTTATTGAGTTGCACCATAAACTTAAGCATCTGGAGATTGGTAATTTTTTTACTTAGTTACAATTCCACAAAAGCCACTAATCAAGAGTTGAAGTTTAGTTTTCCGAAGGTTCATGTTTCAATTAGTACTCATTTATATAAAGTGAAAAGGCTTGTGCAGACCAGCGCGACTTGTCGCGCGACGCGACACGAACAATACAATTTCTAAGAAAACTTCACAGTATAACAATAACCGGTGTCGCGTCGCGCGACAAGTCGCGCTGGTCTGCACAAGCCTTTTTCCGCGCAAGCATTTAAGGAAAACACAACTCTGAAAACACAACTCTGTACTTACCTACTTAAATTAAAGAAGTAAAACAATTTTACAAAAACGTAATAATTTAAAAAAAACATTATCTTCGCAACAGAGTGTACAGTGTGTGTTCAACAGGGGTCTCCCTTGTTTCATCGAAAAGAAATTGCCAAATTATCACTTCCCAAACAATTTTCCGCATAATTCAATTTGCCAAATTATTACTTAGCAAAAAATCTCTTCCCAAATAATTGTAACGCAAACCTAATGTTTTTCAAGTGAACGTTTAAACAATAACTTGTTTACCAACTAGTACTTTTACCAATTTTTATTTAGTCAAATATTTCAGTTGGAATAACTCATTTTATGCAAAATAAAGACGTTTTTATTACAAGGGTGTTTTTTCCACTTGGGACAAATTCTAAACAGATAATAATAATATTTTTTTTTTTTTTTAATAATTAATCTCGTCTCTAGTTCAGTTTCGGGTAGCCTGTTTTTTTCCATATTTTTTTCTATACTAGTATAATCTAGTCGTTTCTGGCACTCGCCGGCCGCTGCCGCGGCACCGCTCGCTACGCTCGCTCGGCTCGTGCGTAGGAGGTCACAGTTTTAACCTAACCTAACAATTTTTTTTAAATAATTAACCTAATCTAACTAGTTCCATAACTAACTGACCAATTGTTTATTGTCTAAAGATTGTTTGCTGTAATAAATCATTTGATTAAAGACCAAATGGCTAAATGACATTATCCTTGATAATATTCTGCCAAGTAAAAATTTGACCAAATGAAAATGTGCGTACTAAAATCATTCCAAAGATTGCATTGGTATAAAAAAAGGTTGCTAAAATTTGTTTGGGTAGTGAAATTTGGGCAAAATCTTTTCGGTAGAACGGCAGGCTCCCGTTCAACAGATATAGTTGAATTAACCAAATAAAATCTGATTTGGTCTGTTGGTCGCCGGGATCCATTATCTAACCCTACCTGTACCTTCGGTTTAGCCGTTATAAAGCGAGCGAATACAAACCCAGGGGATTAAGCGCTCAGAAGTCAACACTGAAGCCCTTATCTGAATAGGAAGATATAAAATCGGAGCTCTTAGCTATTAACGTTCTCGGCTTTGTCTTAGCCTAAACCAAATTCAGAACTTTAATAAGTATCCAATATTCTCTGTATTAAGATAAGCAATCTCTGATCTTTAACAGCCAAGATTTTTATATTGACGCAAAAACAAACTTTTCCAAAACTTTCCCATTCAAGCTATAGTAGCGATGCAAATTCGACTGATTCTATTTTAAATAAGCTGCTTTTATGTCGTATTTCTTATTTATTTTTAATGGGTATAGTGTACACCAAAGATATCCGTGGTGTACAAAGAGACAACTAGTAAGGCACAATGACAGGATCTTTACTTCTGGAATGCAGTATCATTGCAAGAAAGCGAATATACAAAAGGATACTGTTCCTATACCTACAGAACATTGTTGATAACTTAATGCTTCGATGCAATAAACCTACATACCTGAACACATTTTATGAAAATGCTAAGACCATTTATGAAAAAAAATAAAAATATTTAAATTAGTTTAGTTGCTGTTAAATTGACATTGATTACAAAGATGTCAGTCAATTTCGGGTACAAAGAATCGGAACAAACATAAATTGCTGGTATCGCGATTCGCGAGGAGCGCCGCCGTGCCTGTTTGGAATTTGGAATTCAGCCAGAATCATAAAGAGCGGTCGACTCCGCGTGCGTTATGAGGCCACCGTCCTAAATTTCAAGCCCAAGTTATTAAACATTTATTGAATGCCAAACAATTACTTGCAGTAGTAAACTATGATGTAAGAATATCACAAGGCAAAACATAAACATAATAATCTATTAACTTTTGAACTAGCAGGCTATAAAGAATGTAATTAGAATAAAATATGTTAATCCCTAACTATAATTCTTTAATCATAAATTATAATTATTAGGACACTATATTTGATGCTATAAAATTGTAAATACCCATTTAGAAGGGTTCTGGATATTTCTCCTTTAAAGGAGTAAAAAAGGGGTTGTAAGTTTGTACGAAAATCTGTCTCAGGGCACATGCTTTTTCTCTGGGGGTATAAATAGGGTATAATAAATGTTTAAATATTGAAGTTAGATACTAGCGAATTGGTATTTACTTAAGCTGTTACTCATAAATAAATCTCGACCGAAGATTTTTTTTTAGGCCGCAGTTTTACGGGGATAACATTCTTTTCGATTTAAGTTAGAGACATGAAACTTGGTATATTTGAGTTATAAATAGGTGCGTGATTCAGTGGTTTTAGATTATATACTCTTACCGGGTAGACATAATAATGTAGGTATTATTTTTAATGAGGTTAACTTTTAGTTAACATGGCAATGGCAATCCCTGATGTGAAATGAAGTGTTAAGGATTGGACAATGTGTAGTGATAATAGGTTATAGGAAATCCCGAAAGTAAAAGCGGCAGAGTTTAAAAAATAAGAGTTCAAGACGGTATAGTAATTTTCGACGACGGTTACAAAAAGGGAATAAGAAAACATTTATATATAATTAGGTGTATATATTACATTTATAGTTTTTGATAAGTAGATAAATGTATATCTTTATATTTAAATAAATATTTATTCCTCAATTCTCGCTATTGCACCTGCCACTGTTTGTCTCTGCATCACCCAAAGGTTGACTGGTAGAAAATGCCTATGGCATTAAGTCTGCCTCTGTACATTTGTGTGCTTGAAGTATTAAATAAATAAATAATAATAAAAGATGGAATTGTAAATTAATATTCTTAACAAAAATGTATGCGTATTCCAATTTCTAGTTTAGTACAGATCATATTATTGTCCTATCATTGTTGTTCTTATTTTTTCTGTAAGCTTCATAAGGCAGCAAATTACTACATTTATTTATTTATTATAGTACGTTATAGGTAAACGAGTCAAATCCAGTACCATTTTATTTAATTAATTTTCTTTTTGTTTCAGCCGTGCGAGCGGACCGCATGCGGGGTGGGCGTAACAAGTTTGGGCCCATGTACAAACGTGATCGTGCCCGTAAACTGCAGATGATGAGACAAAGACAAATCGCAGTGCAGACATTGCGTGGCTCCCTAGGCGACAGCGGTTTGGTACTTGGCTTCGGTTCTCCTTACGCCGCAGTACCAGTCAAGCAAGAGATACAGATCCCACAAGTGTCGTCTCTCACGTCATCGCCAGAGTCATCACCTGGACCGGCCTTACTGGCTGCGCAGCCGCAGCCACCTCAGCCGCCGCCGCCGCCCGCCCACGACAAGTGGGAAGCACACTCGCCGCATTCAGCGTCGCCAGACGCGTTCGCGTTTGACGCACCAGCCACAACAGCCGCCACACCATCGAGCACCGGCGAACCCACAAGCACTGAAACCCTACGAGTCTCACCCATGATACGCGAATTCGTACAAACTATTGATGATCGCGAGTGGCAGAATTCGCTATTTGGGCTCTTGCAGAGTCAGACTTACAATCAGTGTGAGGTCGATCTCTTTGAGTTAATGTGCAAAGTATTGGACCAAAACTTATTTTCACAAGTGGATTGGGCGAGAAACACCGTGTTCTTTAAGTATTTAAAGGTGAATTAATAGCTAAGTATGAAAATCCTGTCCCAAATCCTTCAACCCTATCCTGGTGTACACCAAATTTGCTTGCGAATGCGACGCCATTGCGCTGCTGCATTGTGTATTATTCATTACAGTTGATTGTAACGCATTGCGAATGGTTATAGTGATTTGCGTACTAACAGATAGTGACTAGTTACGATATGGTTGTGTGCGTGTAAGGGGCGCGTGTGACGCAGCGGGCGACGCGGTGCCTCTCGCAATCGATACGCCGCGCCGCCCGCGCCGCGCCGCACCAAGTGGGTCAAGTTCCCACGACAAGCGTGCCGGCTGCCACTGCGGTCGAACTTCAATTCCACATATTTACTAAACTACACAAATAGTATTATGCAGTGCAAAAGCAATATAAAAGCCCTGGTAAAAAGGACCTAAATAGTAAAAGTTTTTTTTTTTTAAGTTGCTTATGAAATTATTTTCTTTGCTAAGTCGTGTAATCAGGATATTTCAGTAAAATCGCCAGATGCTTGGTACAAGTTCGATGTGGTTTTTACGATAATAATTAAAAAGGAATGCTACACCGTGCGATGGCTAATAAAGTAATAACGCGTGTCGAGCTCCCGAGTTCAATCAATCAGCAGGAGTCAATCGGCGAGGAGCGGGAGTAAGCCGGTGACGGCGGCGGCGACCGCCGCCGCACCGTGGTCGTCGTACGCTTACGCAAGAGCCGCAGTCGGTCATGTGGGCGAGCGACGTTGCCACTCTGCGCTCATCGCTTCGTCTCACTCCCACAGACAGCCTCCACTTCACAACTAGCAATTTTTGTTTGTGCTAAAATGACGCGACATATTTACGACCCATTCTCGGAATTAGGACGATGGTGAACGTAGATATATTTCACTGTACATAGACTGTTTACGGAAATCATAGCATTTTAAATGACTCTTTTTATTATTCAATTAATTAGAAAATAGGTCAATGTATAGTTCATTTATATTTTTGGCTTCTGATCATAAAACAAGCACATTTTATAAGAACACATGCGATGCTGTAAACGCGCTAAGGGCGCATGTACCGGGGTATGAGCGGGCGGGAGAGATGTTTATGACCTAAACTTTCCCCAGACGGATGTGATGTAACGGTGCGGGCACGCGGGGCGGCAACGCTGCACTTTCGCCGCCGCACTTGACACACTGCCCGTGGCCGAGTTGCCGCGAGAAAGCACTTTTTACCGCGACGCGTAACCGCCGGTAACGGAGACGTAACAAGTTCTGTGGCCTTTCTTCGCTTTCTCTTACGTAATACTAATTGCGATTAGTCACATAACAGCGCGATGAACTTGAGCTGCCGCGTATTTTCATATTGATATCGAACTCGTAGATATTTTTAGGTTATCGGTTTAATGTCACATCTATTTGAATATTTAAAATAATATACATGGTTTACCACACCTAAAACAGTTACGGGTCTTCAATAAAGTAACCAAATTAAATTAGATTTTAAACTAAATTAGGTTAACGATAATATTTGAAATGGTTTCGTTTTAAATGATTTTATAGAGACATTAACTTTGTAAAAATACGATTAGCCTTTCACTTTCATTACGATTTGATCTTCTGCGGTCTAGAGATTAGCCAAGTCTTAGTTTCGAAACTTGTCAATAACGATAACTAGTATACCTCACCGGGTCGATGTTCGGCATTTTATTTACTTGTGAAACGATTAAGTATAGGTATCTAAATTAAGTATCTAGGTATTTTTTTGATAACTGGTTTAACAAAGATAGGTTCTAAAAAACCCGATTAAAACATATACTTCTTACTATTGTTATATTGTGTGAAACAATTTCATAAAACAGTTGAGAATTGACAGAAGTAAAGTTTAAAAAAATCCGCACTGACTAGCAACTCCTGAAGCGCTGTATTTAACTGCTGTCGTATATGTAGGTATTATTAGCAGTTGTATATTGGAATGAAATCTTACAAGTGGTCTACTCACCATAAAATTAAGTAGATCTACATAACGTGAAATAGTTTACAGTCCACCATCCATATACTATGAGTAGATACCTATGTACGTTACGAATTTATCTGTAACTATAATCCGTAGATCCAATAAGACTCCCGACATTGGTATCTAAAGTTTTGGGCACGCGGCAATTCAAGACGACTTTGACCCACTTCGCGCACTACCGATTACCAACAACTCAGTTCAAGATGGCCGCCCAAAGGGAGTGTTTGCTGTACTAGATCCGAAACGGCAAATGACTCACTACCACTCTTCGCAATTCTCTGCTCTACAGCAATGAAAATAGAAACGTATATTTAATACACACACGTCCACTGAGATTGTTGGCGCATTATGTCGTATTCCTAGGGTTAATAGAATGTTAAATCTAGTGTTAGAACAAAATTACGTTTTTTTTGCAAATACGAGATACGACAAAAAAAGACGATATTATGTGGAAAAAGACGAGTATTAAACTTTGTGCTTATTAAAATGGGTCATTTCATAATTCGATTATAGATAATGTCAATGCCATAATTTGGCCAAGTAAATAATGTTTTATTCAGTGCTAGTTAAATTTCATCGTTTCGATCTCGATCCATCGTGTTGAGCAAGCAGCACGCGGTGTGGCAATGCCTTCGAGCTCTAAAATTCAGTTGTAACATTTCGTAAACGGCAAATTTAACGCGCTCGAGCTCCGCCCCTTGTTTTCTAATGCAACTTAATAAAATGTAGGTCACAGAACGACGTCGTCGGTTGCGACTGTCAGATAATATTTTGATTACACACGACACCTGAATTAGTTTGATACTGAGAATGACGTACTAATAAAAGCAAAACATAAGTTTCTTATCATTAGAACATATAAAAAAGGGCGGCATGCAAAAGTAGAGTTTAAAACTTTAATCAAAGAAGAGGAACAAGAAGTATCTAAACAATGTACCGACATATCGTAACTCCTATCTGCGTCCCATTTTTGCCGTCACTAATATTTTATATACTACAACGAATTCTACTTTTCAAAACAGTATTTTTATTGTAATACAGGGGCAGTTACTAATATATTAATCTAAAAACCTCGCTAAGCGTAAAACTAACCGAAATAAAGCGAATTATTAGAACTGCTTCTATATTACTATTATTTTATAGTATTTATTATCACACTTGATAAACGTTTAATATTCTATCTTTGTAATAGATCATTAGTGACGACAAATTTCATCTCGAGGCCTACATCGCAAACCATTGCGAAGAGTTGGTTATTTCGCCCTGCATGTGTAGCAATGCGGTTTTGACTTGTTTCAGGTTGATGATCAGATGAAGCTGTTACAGCATTCATGGTCTGACATGCTGGTGTTGGATCATCTTCACCAGAGGATGCACAATGGCTTGCCTGACGAGACTACCCTTCACAACGGCCAGAAGTTCGATCTTCTTTGCCTGGGCCTCCTAGGCGTCCCCTCGTTGGCTGATCACTTCAACGAGCTTCAGAACAAACTAGCAGAGCTCAAATTCGATGTCCCAGACTACATATGCGTCAAATTTTTGCTTCTATTAAACCCTGGTTAGTATTTAATTAATGAAATATCTTATAATTCGTTTAGTTTTTATTTTATTGTACTTATGCCTTAGTAATGAATCTTTACGGATGCCCCAATGCGAATGATTTACCTGTGTTTATTTTGTTCTTATTTGTTTAAATCCGTACGTTTGTGTAATGACACGATTTTGTACATCAATCACTACACAATGTTGTTTTTTCTTGAAGGATTTTCTTGACGTTTCAGAAGTGAGAGGCATCGTAAATGTGAAGTGCGTCCGAGATGGTTATCAGACAGTTCAAGCTGCACTTCTCGACTACACGCTGTCCTGTTATCCTACGATACAGGTTAGTAGAACAGTTTCCTGGATTAGAGGAGACTAATTCAACTGCATCGCCCTGTCGAATATCATCACACTTGTCAAGAGTAATATCTTCGAAATGAGTTCACATCTATCAAACGACTGCTAAAGGCTAATTGATGGACAACATTTTTCATCTCGCCAATTGGAAACTTCGAACTTCTGTAGTTTCGATTTTCTAGCCCTTAAATCCCCCGACTGACTAGAGCCGTTTGATTTTACGCATATTATTAATCAGGCACTAAATTAAAATTCATCGTCAAGCCAATTTAGATTAGGCATGGAACAAAGTACGAACAAAGATACAGTCCTCTATTAAGTACAATGTTATAAAATTTCAGGACAAATTCGGCAAACTAGTAATGGTTGTACCTGAGATCCACGCTTTGGCGGCTCGAGGAGAGGAGCATCTATACCAGCGGCACTGTGCCGGCCAAGCGCCCACACAGACCCTTCTCATGGAGATGCTGCATGCGAAGCGCAAGTGAGTCTCTCTTTCAAGCACTTACTGTATTCATTGTATTCGTCCAAATTCATCGTACAGTGACGTGGTCTTTATTCATTTACATTTCATCTCTGAACGAAATACTTCCTAACCTGCTCGTTTTGGCCTTAATTTTCCACAAATCAAGTTATTTCGGTTACATTTTCAATATACTTTCCAATGGGGACCATATCTTTAAGGGACACTCTTCAAGTCCGCAAATGAGAAATGCAACATATATCTCGTTCTAGGCCGAACGGAGGTGAAATGGTTAACCGGAATGCCGAGCACACGTCGACACTTGACCGATTGTATGTTATTCTATACCATATCATACTTTAATATATTTATATACCATACATTTATGCAATAAACCAGTGCCTCATAGTAGGATCAGCTAATAATGTTGGTGCTGCTTTATCTTGGAAATATCGAGTCTCTATGTGCTCTACATAAATAAATACACAAAGATAAGGTTTAACATATTATAACTAAAGTTCTGAAAATAAATAACGAATATTTTAAAAACACGTGCCCATTGCACAATCAATTAAATAATTAAAATGTATATGTTTATTGTTAGGGGCTCATGGCTAAATAATAACAGCCGCACGAGTCGACCGAAGGCCAAGCTACGCTTGCCGCGGTCGGTTACTGGATGGGTGACCATTCATTTCATATCGAGATCCGTCCATATGTCGGAAAGCACGTCGATAGCAAGCCGTTGCATTGGTCCCGGATATAATTTCTAAATCTTTGCCAGTCTGGCTTCTGCCTACCCAGTCAGAAGCCCAAAAGTCTGACAACCAGTCTTACCTAGGGGTATCGTGTTATCCAGTAACTGGGTGGTGGAGGTCAGATAAGCAGTTGCGCCATGTAAAATAATATTCGGCTAGTTGGAAAAAGGCTAGGCGGATTGATTGATGTTTATTGTTAATAACTATTTCGATCATTTAAGTACACAAACCTAAAAGTAGTAAATTGGCATCTGTCTAATTGAATAACGCTAATTCACATCACATTTCTTCTATATTAAACCTCTTTAATCCAGAAGTTAAAACGAACTAGACGTGGTTTAAATCTAAACAAAACTTAGCTATATTATTGAATTTACTACTTGAGACTCTATATTTTAGTTATTACATAACTATTTGAATACTCATAAACTGTTACTGGCAGTATACTTGAGAAATGGGTACCGAAACACATGTAATTTACCTAGTACCAACAATATTAGCTATAAATAGTAATCAATATCCTTTGTATATATCAATTACTGGATTAGAGTTGCCAATTTAGAAAAGAATGTCTTAAGATTTATTGACAATTCTATATTAAATTAATATTATTGAATGTTATACCTACTTGGCAACTTTGCTCCATTATTTCTATTTGCACCACGCTTTTGTAGTTTATCACAATATAATATAATTTATAGTCATGGAATATAGTCATAGACTTTATAGTAATATTCTTAAGTAAATAACATTTTATGAATAGATATGTATTTATTTATATCTATAATAATTCACCGGAAATTACAATTTTACTGAAATTAGAGCTTATTTTGGTAAAAATATTAGATGTTTTACTCAGGATTTATCTTTAATATAAAAAATTGTACGATTATAGTGTACATAATGAAAACAAAGGCTCGAAGAGAGAACATATGAAGTAGCTAACACCACTAATTTAATAAAGCGCTAGGTACATAATGGTTTTATTAAATTAGTAGGATATACATAATAACATTCTTGTTAGTCGTAGTAAATTTGGTTGTTACTGGCGGTACATTAGCATTTCACTCATTTAGACTTGTTAGAATTTAGTAAGTAGTTATGAGTATATTATATATAAGTAATATCGACGTTAATTAAAACTATATTTAGATATCTATATTTGATATTTTCTTGTTGGAATATGGCAAATATTCCCATTATACTCGAATAGGAAAAAGCTTTTGTGTATTCTATCCCTCTCTCACTCATAACTTTGGGAAGTTATTTTAAACTTGTAACTCTTGAAATTCTTCAATGTGACAATTTTATTTTGGAAAGCATCTTACTTGGAAAACATATGTTTTGTTCATAACCAACAAAGTATGAGTAGGTACGAACAATCCTACTAAAACTTTAAAGTGTCCCAATGCTACTCAAATCCGAAATAAGTTTTTCAATACGCTTCCACAACGAAAAACTACACTTTTTGGAAGAGACAGTTACTCGATTATTTAAATACATCAAGCCTATTCATAATATGAACAAATTAAAAATTCAATTCAGTCTTACGACTGTATCTACCACTTACAGCATATGGAACCAATCAACTACCACTTAAGACTGTATCGTTTATATGCTTGAATTCTAAGACGCCCAATTATTATGCTGACCAAAGACGAATAATGAAGCATTCTTATACCGTACATTATATGCTACAGTTTTATTCTTGTTGTTAATCGTACCTAATTATAGTCAACTAGAAAAGAAATATATATATTGAAAAACATTATTGCTGCTTAAGGCTCTACCAACTCGACGCTGAAAATTGGAAATTGTTTAAGTTTCTACATTAATGTTGTTAGTGTTAGAGCGATTCGTTTAGTAAAAAGTACAGTTAATAAACCACAAATTGAGTATATGGAAATAAATATTAAATATTCTTCTAGCTGCTATAAAACCGTACCTAATCTAGTCAATTATAATACATCAGTATGCCATCTCGTGAAAATTTAAATTGAGTGAAGGAATTCAAGGGGTAATGCGTCCACGCATTATTGTGTGAATACTTAAAACTATAAGGACTATAAAAAACTGTCTAATGTTTGATTTACAAACCAAGTTTAAATTATTGAGTTCATTGTGTACGTATTGTGCTGATAAAAATAGGAGGATTAAAATGAGGATGGTCTCTTAGCAGACAATCTGCTAATAGAGACCATAGCTACATGCTAAAAAGCCTTTAACTTTAAGTTATAATAATCTAGATATTATTGGATAACGCTTATTGGATAACGCTAAGTTGTAAACACCGGAAGATATCTTATAGTTTCAAAAAGGTTTTACATCAGGCATTGTAAAGCCGCGTAAAGCTTTGTAGTAAAGATATGTGTACACTATAAGAAATTGCTCTGTGTGTATCAGGTGCGGATTCCTGCCTAGCGACGCGATTGAGCAACAATCGCCAATATAGAGTAAGCATTCTCGTAATAAACGTACACACCGAGACCATCCTCGCACTTCCTACTTGCACATTTTAAAATAATACAATTCTACTTTATGATTTTGGCACATATTTCACTGCAAGTTAATTATAATTTTACTTTTAGACTATTATATGGTTACAGGCACTACCACATTAATACCAACAATGCCAAATATATATTTTATTTTTATGTTGTTTATTACGCGAATTGGCATACTTTTAAAATAATTGTAAATTAACATTAGCGTATCATAAAATTATCTCGGTTTTTGTCAGGATTCCAATCAAGTGGCTGGCAAAAGTACTAGAAATAAATCGTGTTCAATGCGCGCGCGATTATGTTTGGGACCCCAATACCAAAAGAGATTTACGTTACTTCACTATTCGGAGTGCGTATTGATTAACGTGTTTATGTCATACATTAGAAATGACGTGGTCACTGGCCATCCAGGTTACGTAATGAAGTTGTGGGTTGCTAGGATAGATTAACAAATCATTGGCGGGTCTTGAAATCATGCAAAGTAGCACCGTGGGCACTGTTGCGTTTGTATTCTTAACAGTTTATATTACGTATGTAAAAACCTTATGTATTTTTTTAGGAACAGTGCAACTAAGCACAGTATATATATTTGTATTTTATGTTTTATCGTACCAAAATTCAATTTAAAATCTGTAAATTAAAGTAAATTCGTAAAAATATTATGTGGAAGGGTTAACAATTAATAGGAGTTTAATCAATTAATTAATAAGTTCAAATTCTAGGCAACGTGACGAGAATACTAATCGCACGCGCATTTCATAATAATTATACCACGAAAAATGTTGTCATAGCACACCGACTATACAGGGTGAGTTTTTCATAAGTAATGGTATTTCAAAGTGAAGTTCGAAACTATGAGAAATAGAGTGGTTAATAAAGAGTCATTATTTCGGCAGGAAACAAAACTATTTTAATTTAACCCAGAGAAGTAACAGGAACTTCCCATAAAAAACCTGTTGTGTATTATTACGAATCAAGCAATTATGTTGCTGATGAAGCGCAAATTTTTCCAACGCCTGATATTTATCTGAGTAATAATATTGAATTTATAACAGCTTTTCCATCCATAAGCTGGCAATTTTATTCCACGAATAAGACGTCTGGCGTTGGAAATAAGCATTTTATATCTGGCAACTCGATTTTATGCGGCAAATTAAAGGAAAGCTTACCAGAAATCCAGGCCTATGAAAGTTTTATGCTTTGTACTATGTATTTCTTTTAGTTTCGGGATTGCGTTCTGACATTTTATCTCAAAAACTCACCTGTATAATTTTGTGTACTTATAAGATTCTTGAAAACAAAACAACATATTTTTCTTTTTTTTTTCACTAATATTGCCTTACCACCTTTTATTTTGTATTTTTATTTTAGTTTGGGGTTTTACATATATTATTTGTTTGGCTTTAAAAAATTGCTAAGAATACCGAACCGTGACGTACGGCACCGCCTTTATTCGGTGTGTACGGATATCAGGAGTCGGTCACTTAGTTTCCTTTTGGGTCGGTATATGTTAAATGTTCTTATATGACACAAATATTAACGCATGACAATTTCTGTTTGCAGATCTTGAAGTCTCAGTGAAGAGATACAGACCACAAAAGCGCCAAGCGCTCCCGAAACCACATCAGATAGAATATGCAACAAACTTTACTTATTTAGTTAGTTTTAGTTTATAACTTGGTGTGTGATTATCAAATGTAAGTTATTGCGCCGAGCGCCGGCTGGCGGAGCCGCGCGTGCCTAGTCCGATACAGATAAAACAAATATTTATCTACCTATTGTCTGTAAAATAATATACAAATATTATACACCAGTCTTGTGTAGCTATGGTTAATTTATTTAGCAGTCTATATCGTGTTACTTCAAAATTGAGTAAGTACATTATATAACTAGGTTCTCTTTAACTCCGGTGCGTAAGTAAAGGGAAATATTACAATACATATTTTAGGAAAGTGTCTGTGATTATAAACGAAGAAATTTGATGAAAACCGTTTTTAATGTTAGTTAAAATGATCATTATGTATAATATAATTATAAATCTTAGTTGTATTCAGTACCATACGTACATACAATATGTTGTGGTCGCGCAACGCAACTGGCGATGCCCGATTTTTGTTTCTTTTGGCGTTACTTATTAAATTTACGGATTATCTTCTTTTTAAGACTATAAAGCACTTTACAATTGAATGTATATTAAATTGTCTTCACTGATATATCTTATAAAACGTTGTGTTCTATTATAGCTTGCATGTGTCGCGGCGAGTGTGATTGTTGACGAAGTGAGAATGTTGCAGTGAGCGACTATTTTGTTATGTATAGATATTGGGCTTGATTGAGATATGAAAGAAATTTTATCGAATGTTGATATTGGTCTATGTGTATTATATAATGTAAAAATGAATAGTTAATCGCAAATTAAATCCATCTTAAAAATTTACAGTTGTTCCTTAAAAAAATGTTTATCTGAATGTTGTATAAAATTAATCAAGTATTGTTTTTATTGGCCATACCAGTACAAAATCAAATTATAATCCTTGTAAATAACATAAGCACATTTGCAGTGATTTATTCTACTTATGATTGTGTAATTATGTAAAATATTTCTCAACATACGTGCAAGAAGCCTTAAAAATCATAGATTTTTAAAAATATATGGGTACTAGCGTCTATCGGCTGATGGCCGAGGAAGGCGATGTATTTTTATATAAAACATATTGTTCTTTATTAACATATATAATATGTTAACTGAAAGTACATGATTTCGTATTTTTCTAACAAATAATATAGTAGCGTACGTAATCAAGTGTAAAGATCTACTTTTAAAGTGGAAGTGATTATACATAATATTGAATATAAAGTGTTATCATATACATGTATGTAAAACTGTCGTAACGACGTTACAAATTTAATTTGAGAACGTTTTCTTTTAACAACGGTGTCAATTTGATAAAAGGATACTGCCCAGACAACAGTTTGTTTCGACATCTGCGCATGGAGGTGATGAGAGCAAGTGGTCCGCACAGCTTGGGCAACCGAGCGGTAGACGCTAAGCAAGTACACTTGGTACCTCTACGTATTGTAACGAATCATTTAAGTAATTATAAATTGTGATTTGACGGTTTGTGTTTAAAGTGAATGATTATAATTCAATTTTTTTAACGTAATATCAATGCACCAAGTGCGAATGTTAAGGTAGTAGGTTGCGTCAACGAGTAGATTATGATTATAAATAACGATGGTTTATTCATTTTGGCTTAGTTTTTTTTTTAATCTAAGCTCTCATGTGTACAAAAACTATGGCACCGTATTTTATCTACAATACCGTCCAGTGAACAGTCAGGATAACACTGTAATTTTATTATCATGATGATATTGTTTAAAAAATTCACGAATTAAACTTTCTATAGATATACGTGATACTAGTTGGAATACAGAAAAGGTACAATAGAGACAGAGTGTAGTACCTATATAGATGAATAAACAAAACAACTTTAAATACAAGTTCCTTGAAAAACATTGTTGTGGTACAATTTTTAAAATATACACAATTCTTGAATTTCTTTAATGAGCACTGTTGAAAGTTTTATAAACATTTATTTAAGACTGTAACAGTTTTAAGTTATTTGCCGTATTTAATATCAGCATATTTAATACATTTCATTTTAACATTTCGTCTACACTTTTATAATCGACGACCACATATTACTTTGTAAATAGTTAGAACCGTTTTATCAAATCTTCACGTATGTGTACGTCTTGTTATAACTTTAATGCTAAAATAGGTAAATAAAGAAGCTCCGATATAGGAAGAAACTGTTTGGAATAAGCACGTATCTACTGATTTTAATATTCATTTCATTCACAAAAATTATTTGTTAATTAGTTCAGACACTTTTATGAGCACGTTTTCCTGTGAACGTTCTTGAAATCGTCCTTAATCCAAAGTATTCTTCGCTAATGTCACTTCGATTCTAAATCGCAAACGATGAATTGAAGTAACTCGCAGCTTCTCAAGTTTAGGCGCTTTATCGAAGGCAAAGCTGATCTGTGATGGTATGACATAGTTAAGTACATTAGACGGCGTGGGTCATTATTTCGCTCCTATTTCAGCGAGCACAGCGAATATTTATGACCAGTGTTAAATAAAACACCCGTTTGTCCAGTGCAGCTTTAAAATAGACCTCGTTCATCGACACGGTTCATGGTTGAAGTCGTTGAACTAAGCTTTCTTACTTAATACTATCGTATTAGAAAAAAAAAACATTAGCACCACTATTTCGGAAGCCGTTTATACCTCAATGTTCGATTCCTTTAATTAGATCTGTGAATTTCTTACCAAACATGTTACCATTTTAAATATAAATATTTTATCATCAATCAGTCACATGGTTATTTCTGCTTAGATATACAGTATTATTTTGATAGATATATTATTCAAGCAACATTACCGTTTCTAATTTAAGGAGTCGCATCATATTGCCTCGGGGCAAATGACTACATGCATACATTTTATTACAAATATAATAATAGTATAGTATTTTTATGTATTTATTTTCTTGAGGCTTATTTTTTATGAATCTAAAATGTTGAAACATTAATACTCTCATCACTGTGAGGTACTTCCAAAATAATGAATAGACAGAAAAATATTTTATAAAATTACAAAAATATTAAATCGCACTGAAGTAATTAAGCCCTTTCCACATCGAAAATTTGTATATTAACACAGTGGGTTGTTATCGTGTTCTATCTGATGCCAAGTACTCGTACAGAGTTTTCAATAAATATTAAAATAGCCTGAGGTATTTCATAAAAACTTATGTATGTATCATTCAACTGATTTATTATATTAATTGTTCAAGTTTAACAGCATAACATTTTGTATTTATCAAATATTATACTATGTATTCTAATAAGTTATCAAGTGTATGCATAGTGGCGTAGTCATCCGTCAGTTAAGTGGCGGCTAAGCGCAAAGTTAGAGAGACGTGTGCCATTGATGTGGTCGCTGGGGCAGGCGCTATTTCAGGATTGCGATCATCCAACAGCGACTCAAACCAGTGCCTCGCTGCCTCCTAATACGTATAGCCCCAACGCGATCCACTTTTAAGTACAACTCTTCAGCACGAACAAAGGCTAAATTCTCTCGACAATATAAACGGTTCAACATTAAGGTGCCAGTGTTCATAATTATTAGTTTTGTTAGTCGATTAATTTGCTGTTACATCTTTTATCATTCGCTTCACATTTGATTTAATCAACTATAATTTTATCTTTTAAATATTTAATTGATTTGAATATATAAAATCTATAAAATCTAAACCTACTATTTACATATAAGATTAGGTTGTAATGTACAACGTAAAGTTGTGTTTTAGCGTACGTTATGTAAGTAATATCTATATTTATGACTTAAAATTATAAGTATTTTAAAATTAAGACACACGATGAGTGTTCTATGTAAATGTAAATTTTGAGTTCAACTAGATTGTAAGTGATAGATAGTAACAAACTACGCAGCGGAATCATCGCATCCCCGTGTCGCCGCGGCAGACTCGCGGGGGCGCGATGCTCGTCCGAGTCGGGCGCTGTTACTTCGCTCAGATTCGCTCGCGCAGCGTAACGTATCCGTATCCGGTCTTACAGACAGTACCGCGGACGACGAGCGCCGCCGCGTCCGGTGGCGTGTCCGCTTCACTCGCATGAAATCGTTTCATCATCACGTGCTTTGCTCGATAATAACTTGTTAGGTGATCGGTTGCTGATGACTATGTACGCGTCGCACACATTCCAAAATATCGCTAACGTAACGCTAAATGACGCGCATA
The DNA here is from genome assembly GCA_916701695.1 of Agrochola macilenta. Taxonomy (NCBI): domain Eukaryota; kingdom Metazoa; phylum Arthropoda; class Insecta; order Lepidoptera; family Noctuidae; genus Agrochola; species Agrochola macilenta. The sequence goes on along the minus strand of OU753552.1, from coordinate 12,817,899 downwards.
GACAAAGCGTTGCAATTTGTAAGTTTACCACTTTGTTGTTCATTAACGATAAGTTAGGATTAATCTCAGTCGATGTTGTTTAACTTTAGTCTGTGTATAGTATTCTCGTGGTTAAGTTTATGTGAGGATGTGAATTTGAGCGAATCGACAGGCCTCAGCCTGAAGGGTTCATACTAGCTGTAAATCTTAAGTACCTAAGCGATAATTTCTGTTGCACCTAACTTTGTTTCGCGCGCCGTGTTAGTTCTACTTTATCAATTGTACATATAGATAGGGCGAGGTATACAGTTTTCATTCGTCTTTAATGGTTATTGTTGTATCTGAAAACATGGGGCTGGCAAATACCAATGCAATACCGCATTTGCTGTTGATAAATTGAAATAAATCTTAAACTGATACCATCTTAGATGTATGGCTATTTATGTGTTACTGTTATAGAATGTGGTGAGGTCACGAGTCGAGGGCGGGGTTTATGATGCGGCTGAGCTGTTAGCTTAAGTTTGTAGTAGTATACGATACCTTGTTTCGGACACGCACAACGAGCCCGGTCCCGGACCGTGCCGCCCGCGCCACGAGTGGAACACGACCCTCGCAACTCGGTCCAGTGACCGTTCTAATAGTTATTAATGTTATTATAATATAATAACATAAGTACACCCAATAATGTTCAGCCACGAAGGCTTATTGTGAGGCTGCTCCTATTTTAACTGAACGAGTGTTCGCAATTTATTTAACTTAGCTCTATTTAAACGTCACACGTTTAAACACCACATCACTGCTAACATCACTTATTGTTAGAAATAATATTTTCATAAATATAACTATAAAATGTGAACTTGTCACGGCACGACTAATTATCACACATTTCCTGCTAAGGCCTTAATATTGATACTTAAAATCGATGACTACTGAAAACGTCACCAAAACGCAACTTCCTTGCAGTTCAGTTAGAGTGGAGCAACCGGCAGTAGCTACCACAGCCACATAATTATGTACCGTGTCATTACCTCACATTTGCGTCTTTTATACAATATAAAATAATAGTTATTGTTGTCGCTAAATCTTTAAACTTATTTTTATTGTCATTATTGTTTAGCGGTGTCATTAAGTTTAAAACACAATGATCTATTTTTAGATGGCAACATAGATGATATGTAAGGCGGTGTGAGATGTCGCCCGAGCATCTTCAATGTATTTATTTTCATGGTGATTAATAAATATTGTGAGACGCACGTACGCGCCGGCGGCGAGGGCGTGCGCTCGCGCCGCCGCCCGTTATTGTAGAAATAAATGATATTTTCGTTTAAATAATTCTCATTTTATTTATTCCTCGTCATTTATGTGTACGAATACCCTAGCTGTTTTCAAATCTAATCTGCATTATAAATAAAACAAGAAAAAAATGATTTTTGTATGACCGGTTATGCCGTTTGTTGATTCCAGGTTTCATGCAAGGACTCTTCAATTCCGTGGCCCAACAATTTAATTGTATCTGAAATTGTTCTCCAAAAGTCTAAAGACGCATCGCTAACACGTTTTTACGTTTCCGTACCCAAAGCAAAGGGTGCAAACAGGACTCTATTACTAAGCCTACGCCGTCTGTCTTGTCTATCGGCTTGTCATTCGTCCTGAGGAGGAACTATTCCACTTTGACCCACCAAGACACTGCCACTGCACTACTTTATACTGTTAAAAACAATACCTACTAAATCACAACGTTATCAGCCCTAGTTACATTTTAGTTACAAATATTTTTTTTTCCTTTCCAAACAAATATAAAATACGAGCATACCTACACAAATTCTAAGGTACCAACCCTAGTGGGGCAGAATCCAGACTAGTGGAATCTGCCCCACCAAATGGAACCAGTGGGGCAGATTGAGAGTACTTGCTCTGGGTTTTGTCAAGTACCAATTGCCAGACTGACAGACATTGCTTAAGAGGGTTTATCCTAAAAGTTGGCAACGTCGCAAATAACTGTCAAATATTTACCTATTTTGATTCATAAAGCAATATTACTGAATAGAAATAAGAAATGTGGGTAACTAGAATAATAATAATGAATTGCAATTATAACATTGAATATGATGTTGTACACATTTTAGGTGTAAAAAACGCATTTGGAAAGTTTCCAAATAGTTTTTTTTAAACATTCGGTGTTACGATATTAATTATTGCATTTCATAATCAATATTCTAGTTCCCTAGTTAGCCACATTTTTTATTTCCACACAGTAATATTGCTAAAATAATCAAAACAGTGAAATATTTGACATCTATTTAGGACGTTGCCCACCTTCAGCATAAACGCTCTTAATTTATCTTATTTCTTTACCTGTACGTGGTTTTACTAGAATAATTTTAGACTTCGTTTATAACGATGGCATAATTATTCCTGCACATTTTAAAATAGTTGTAACTTTTAGCTCCACCACGGGTACGTCGACGAGAGCTAATTTACTGACCATTGACCACTAATCTAGTAGAAAAAGAAGGTACCGTGATTTTATACTAAAATAAAATCAAGTGGTACCTTGCGTACTCTATCGCTGTCGGCTATTATGGCAAAAACTAAAATATAGTGTTGGTTGGTGGTACCGAAGCCTTAGTGCGGGAGTCCGACTCGCACTTAGCCGGTTCTTTATGGACTCACTCCCTTCGTGAACCTGTCTTGGTTACAGAAGAAAATTATTTTCTTTTTTCTTCATAACAATTATCAATGATTGGTAACATAACGCCAGAAGACGGGCCATGACCTCATCTAGTTTTTAAAATATGATCGGCGTGTACCTAAAAGTGTTTGTACAAACCTACTCAAAATAAAATCATTTATCATTATGACTTGACACATGTTTCGAACAGCCGCAGCGTCGCAGTATTTTATCGCTGATCCAGCAGTCTTTTAATCCTTAAACGACACTACATCGGTTGGCCTCATAAAAATAAAACCCGTTGACCGTATCATTTTTCCAACAACTATGAATGTAGTTACCAATAAATTCAAGATGTAATCATGGTCTCCTTAAAACGTTTTCCTGTAGCTGCATCGATTAATGTAGATACCCTTCATGCCCCATCTCAAATTATCATCCTGTATAGGAAGGCGAAGAATTTGAGGGAAGCAATTGGCCAGCAGTGGGACTTTTTATTCTCACATATAAATAGGAAACAGCTCATTTTACAATGATTTGAATTTTACTGTATGCACAAGGAGCTGTTTCGGCAATCTAACTGTTTAGTTAATCATAAGAAACTAGGTCATGCCATGCCTCATTCTTATCGACTCTAAATACGCAGTATGTATTATCAAGCCAATAAGAGGCGTCACACGGTAATTTACCCAACTGTGAAATTCCGCCTGGCCTAAACGGTTAACTGGGATCCGCAGTGGTAGCCCGCGAAATTCAATTTTTTTTGCAAGTCAGTGGTAGGTTGTATCTTGATCAAAATATGATTAGCGAATATAACAGATATGTATTTACAAATTTATAATTATTAGAATCATTAATACATATCTCTAAGTTATATTTGTTCTATAACAACAAATCTGTTACGTTCAGTTCATAAGGAACAAATCTAATAAATACATAATATATGTTATTAGAGAATAATATTTTGATCAAGATACACCTGCAAATTGCAAAAAAACGTAGGAAAATTTGAATTTTGCGGACTACCACTGCGAATCCACCTTAAATTGACTGGTTTGAATATTTTGGCGAAATGTTTACACAAGTCTACCTGTGTACGGCCTGCCTGGTTTTGTCAAGCCCGACATCTCCAGATCAGTTTTTTTTTTATTATTTATAACATAACATCACGACTGTGTTTCCAAAGGGTTGTACTGAGGAGTTCCTTTAGAACACTCACATCAGCTCCTCCTCAGCACTCACCTCACACTCAGCAGTCGCGCTCGCAAAACCGGATAAATGTTTTTCCTACTTTCATACCTGTATGTACTTGTAGAATGGCATGCTATGACAGAAAAAAGAGTGTTGGATATTTAGTATCCATACGTTTAAACATAATAATTGTGTTTACAGCAGAAAGTGCATAATTAGGAGGAAGCTGGAGGAGATGTCCTTTATAGTAGAAACGAAGGCGACCAAACCTACCCATTAGCTAGTGTAATAGTAAGAATTATTGAGTCCCATCCATAATAGTAATATATGAAATATTCATAATATTATAGTCAACACTGTCTGTTAGCTGAAGCTTTGGAATACTTTCTAACAGCGCCATCTATCTTTGTTACTAAAAACTCGCAAGACCGGATGATTACTATGCTATTGCAGATGTGCACTTTTAACTCCTACTTACTCTCTCAATTTTAAAATCATACTGGAAACTGATAAAATTTTATATTAAATCCTATTCACTGCATTTTTAATAACTTATTTTGTAACTTGAAATGTTTATAGCCCTGTTAGTGATTTCTGATATAAATATGTACTCGCAGGGGGAACCGATCACTTTTCCGAATTTTTCTTGTTCGAATTTCATTTTACCGAAAACTATTGACCGACGTCTTTTTGCTATATGCATTATATGACATATATTTAAGATCATCGAAGTATCATGTCTCATAGATATTATTTTACCGAACTATATTTCGCCGATTTCCAAAAATCTTTTTGCTATTGGCCTAAGCCTCTTTTGAACTTTTTTCATTTGTCATATTTTCACCACACCGAAACAACATTTTACGGAATATTATTGGTCACAAATATAAAGCCGGTTACTTGGCAAATTAAAATAGTGACATAAAAGTCAATATTTTGTGCTACAAAATTTAGTGACAGAAAGGAATCGCTGCAAAACTGACTCCACGTAGTCTTGTCTGCCCTACCCCTAGAGTGTAATTTAAGCCCGCGTAGGCGCGGGAATGGGGTGGCCCACGAGCTGAGGAGCAGGTGGTCTGAACGCCCGCCGCCGCAGCTGAGGCTGGCCGGCAAACCCGTTCAGCAAGCCGAAGCTGCGGTGGTGAGCGTTAAAACCATGTGCGACGATAAGCTCGCGTGGGGCCGCCCAAACCCCGCAGCGCCGGAGCCGTGACAGAAACAATGCTTGCTGCATGTTGCACGCCTGCGTGCATGTTGCATGCTTGTTTGCACGCTGCATGCTTGCTTGCATGCTGGATGCCTGCTTGCATGTTGCATGCCTGCTTGCACGCTGCATGACTGCTTGCACGCTGCATGCCTGCTTGCATGCTGCATGCTTGAAGCATGCATCCTTCTTTCACCCATACCTTCCTTCATACCTCGTGGTATAATAAATGTTCGGAAACATAATACTTCGAACAAATGTTATTTCGACTAAGTGTAACTTCGGTAAAAAGTTTTTCGACCAAATGAAACGTCGGAGTAATGAAAAAAATCAAATTGATAATATGTCAACTGATACAGTGGCAGACGTGACTTCGATGGTACTCCCTTTCTTCTCCTAAAATTGTTTGTCCGAAAATCATTATCCATAACACGTTTGCTATAAACTTCAGTAACTATAATGTTCAAACATTCGAAATTTTGTTTTACATAATATTATCTTTACTTCTAAAACTATTCTGTCCTAATATCGAGTACTATAATAATTGAATCTCCTAATTTTGCATGACATAAAGTCATATGTCCTAAGTATTGTATTATATAATGTGATGTGTATAATGTGTATCCGAATGTTCATTTATAATAAAACTGTTAGTCCTAAAAAAATAGGTTTTAGTGACAGAAACGAATCGCTGTAAATCCGACTCCACGCAGTCTTGTCTGCCCTACCCCTAGAGTGTTATTTAAAATCGCGTAGGCGCGGAGGGGCTAGGCGGCCCGCGATTTGAGGAGCAGGTGGTTGTAACGCTCGCCGCCGCGGCTGAGGCTGGCCGGCGGAGCCGGCCAGCAAGACGAAGCTGTGGTGGTGAGCGATAAACCATCTGCGACGATAAGCTCGCGTGGGACCGCCGGAGCCCTGCAGCGCCGGAGCCGTGACAGAAACCATGCCTGCTGCATGTTGCATGCTCGCTTGCATGCTGCACTCTTGCTTGCATGCTGCATGCTTGCTTGCTCGTTGCATGCTGCATGCGTGCTGCATGCATGGTGTATGCATGTGTGCATGCTTACAGGGAAATAAAAAATATTAATGTTAATATTGTTTAATGAACTACAAATTTGTTTAAAAAATATTATTAGGATATAAATAAACATTAAATAATTTGAATTTAGAACTTTAAACTTTTATTGTAAACCGTTTTATGTCTTTTGTATATTATTGATTGTAATATTTATGACAAACAAATTTATGGCATATTGTATTTAGGGATTTCAATTTTATGGCATGTGATATTATGTGACATTAAGTTCGGGCAAGTTATCATTCGGTCAAATGATGATTAGGAGAAAAAAAATTATAGCACTTTAGATTATGGATAAAAAAGTTAGGGAACACAATAGAGAACCGACTTCGATGAAGTAAAAAAAAAACGAAACAATAATAGTTGAAAAGTTTTAGGTGAAATGAAATTCGGTCAAATATTTTTCGAACTTATGATAGGTAACCCACAACTCGCAACTAACTAACTAGGTAACTCGCAGGTTGTCTTGCGTTATTTAACTACGCAGAGATCTGCATTTTCTGTGCCCCTTTTTTTTGCTGTGTCTCTTGTGTTCATAATATATAAATCATAATTCTATGTACGAGGGCTGCACTAAAATTATCGGGAATGGAATATTTCCACTGTTCCTATCATATTAAAATCTTTTTAAATTGAAAACTCCTTGGTTTTAAAAATCGAATACCATTTATTTATTTAAATAAGATTCTCGGTCTTGTCACAAGGTTTTGTCAAACTTGTTTAGTCGTTGAGAAAATGGAACTGACTCGAGAAAATTCAAGAGCGATGATTTATTATGACTTTCGAAGTGGTTTAACACAAAAACAGTGTGTTGACCGGATGATTTCTGCATTTGGTGATGAAGCCCCATCCAAAACCACAATTTATCGCTGGTTTGCTGAATTTCAACGTGGACGTGTCAAGCTCAGTGATGATCCCCGTCAAGGTCGTCCAAAAACTGCAGTCACCCAAGAAAACGTTGATGCTGTGCGTAAGCTGATTGAGGAAGATCGACATGTGACATACCGCGAAATTCAGGCAACTTTAGACATTGACATGAGTCAAATACAAATAATCTCGCATGAACAATTAAGTGTAAAAAAGTTGTTTTCCCGATGGATACCGCATTCGCTCTGTGAAGAGCAAAAAGAGGCTCGCGTTACTTGGTGCGTCAGAACTCTCGAAAGATTCCACGCAGGATCCTCAAATGCTGTATACAACATCGTAACAGGTGACGAATCCTGGATATACGCGTACGAACCCGAAACAAAAAACCAGTCACGAGTTTGGGTGTTCGAAAATGAGTTAAAGCCAACAAAAATTGTTCGTTCACGGAGTGTTGCAAAAAAAATGGTGGCCACGTTTGTCTCCAAAACCGGCCATGTTACGACTATTCCTCTTGAGGGACAAAGAACGGTTAATGCAGAATGGTATGCCAGCATTTGTTTGCCACAGGTCGTTTCTGAACTCCGTAAAGTGAACTGCAACCGCCGCATCATCCTCCATCACGACAATGCGAGTTCTCACACCGCGCACAGAACAAAAGAGTTTTTAGAGCAAGAAAACATAGAATTATTAGACCAGACCATCCGCCGTACAGCCCCGACCTAAGCCCTAATGATTTATATACTTTCCCTAAAATAAAGAATAAATTGCGTGGACAGAGATTTTCATCACCTGAAGAAGCTGTGGACGCCTACAAAACGGCCATTTTGGAGACCCCAACTTCCGAATGGAATGGTTGCTTCAATGATTGGTTCCATCGTATGGAAAAATGTGTCAAATTTCGCGGAGAATACTTCGAAAAGCAATAAATACATTTTGAAATAGTAATGTTGTGTCACTTCCTTGATTCCCGAAATTTTCAGTGCCGCCCTCGTAGCAAATAATTTAGTTTAATGTTTTGTGTTGCGTAATGTATACGTACATTATTTGCATTAAGTATTCATGTTGTTGTGTAGGGTGGATTTTTGAAATGGGGCAGTAAGGGCAGCTAGCCTTAACCGTTGTAGCTACAGGAAAACGGTTCTAGGAGACAGTCCTAAACTTTTTGAGACATTTTGATCTGCATTCACAGATTGTGAAGAAAAATTACAGTCAGCAAGAAAATGGGCAGTTTTCACAAAAACTTTTTTTGGTGCCAATCAAATCCTGTTTCTTATAAGGATCAAAAAACTCTATTGTAGCTGAGGTTTTAGTACTAGATAAGTTAAAAATAGCAAAAACTTTTCCTGTACATTTCGTAGGAAATGAGATTCCAACCTACTTTTTACGATGGATTGGAGACTGGCCGGAAATAAAGAAAAATAAAATCGGCCAAAAAAAAATAAAAAATAATAATAATAAAATGTACAGGAAAAGTTTTTTTGCTATTTCTGACTTTTCTAGTACTTACTAAAACCTCTTCGCTTCGATTCCTGGCTCAGGCAGAAGCTTTTTCTATAAACAAAATATGCAGTTTCGTTTTCCTGCAAAATTGTGCTCATATTTCCTATGACCACGTACCCTTCCCACCCAGTTTCGAATTTAGCACTGATCGAAAAATCTTCTTCATATACGCAACTGACATATTTTTCCCCCACTTCCATGCAGCTGACTATATTTTTGGGTTGTACGATGGTCCCAAAAATCATCCCATATTGGTTTGAGTGCTGATAAAAAAAATTTAAAGTAATTTTTACAACTTCGACATGTGTTAACTTTGTATTCCCCCACAACTGGAGCAGCTGACGCTCAGATCTCTTATGCACTAAGGGCAAACTACTATATTGTTATGATTTTCAGCCGGTATATAATAACTTGTTTAAACTAAAAAAAAACCACCGCCCGTACTATAAAGTCCTAAAGCACTATTGACTGCCACTTGTTTGGATATACTTACTTAATTTTAAGATCTTACTGGTTTTACATTAAATTTACTTTAAACCTTCATTATAATTTGAGATACAAATAAGATTTTATATTCATAACTGCTATTCCTAATAGGTTATTTTTTAACTTCATAGCGCTCTGAAGAAACAAATCAGAAAGAAATTATCCGGAAAAGAACCGGCGTTACCGACATAGCTTGCAGAGTAAGCAAATTGAAGTGGTAGTGGACTGACCATGTTTGTCGAAGGACCGATGGCCGGTGGAGCAGACGAGTCCTGGTGTGGAGACCGCGTATCGTCAAGCGTGGTGTGGGACGCCCACCAGCTAGGTGGACCGACGACCTTAACAAGTTAGCTGGGACAGACTGGATGCGGAAGACGAAGGGCAGGGTGTTGTGGCGCAGCCTGCGAGGCCCTATGTTCAGTAGTGGACTGCGATAGGCTAAGTTGATTGATTGATTTTAACTTCAAATCTTAAACTTCGTGAAAAAACGTCATGAACTCATAATAGATTGAACATTTCAAAACATGGTTTTCAGAATAGGTACTGGTAGGCGGTGAATTGTGAACTTTAGGACACACCCACTAACTAAACGGTACTATAATGAAATCTTATTTTCGCAAGCCTTTTTTAAAATCATTGGTAGAAAGATTATTATTTTTATTGGGTTTGGGCAATTATAAAAGAAAATACATTTTCTTATCCACATGCACCAATAACATGCAGGTACGTTCTAAGTTCTATTGTTTTAACTGAAATATGGAAACCATAGGCGAATGCGTATTATTTGTCTTTCAGAAGAAGACTAACATTTCAAAGAACACTGTCTTGCTCTGAATCTTTGATCTTTAGTTATTGTTCTGTGATTAATTCAAGACAATGTTCATGTTCTTTCTCCAGAATTAGCTTACCTACTGACAGGTTATGAGTTATATAATTGTTTATTTTTATTTGACTGTACAAGTCAATTTATTTTTATTTTATTTTATTTTCATTTGTTATTGACATATACGTAATCTACTCATTACAATTTTTGCGACCTCATCAATTGATCATACGAGGGCGGAGTGATAAGTCTGGTAAAAATGAAACAAGGAGACAACTTTATTTAAAAATTATGATTTATTTTTCAACGTTATATCCATCGAACTCTATGCACTTCATCCAGCGTTTCTCAAACTTTTCGATCCCTTCCATAAAGTACGACTTAGGCAACCCTTCGAAATAGGCATTGGTTTTGAGCATGATCTCCTCGTTGGAGCTAAATCTTTACCATAGAGACATTTTTTTAAATTCGGAAACAGAAAATAGTCGCAAGGGGCCAAATCTGGCGAATATGGTGGGTGAGATAGCAACTCATGTAATTTGGCCATGGCAATCGCGCAGGTGTGCACTCGTGCGTTGTCTTGGTGGAAGAGGATTTTCTTCATAGCCAAATGCGGTCGTTTTTCAGGTAAAATTTGGTTAAATTGGTCCAATAAATTGGCATAATATTCGCCATTGATTGTTTTACCCTTGTCTAGGTAGTCAATATGGATTACCCCACGTGCGTCCCAGAGAACTGTAGCTATCACCTTATTGGCCGATAAAACTGCTTTGGTCTTCTTCAGAGCTGGTTCGCCCCTAGCAATCCATTGTTTCGATTGTTCCTTGGTTTCTGGTGTACGGTGGTTTATTTTAATCAGGTTTATTCCGTTGTAACAACGCCAAACCTGCCTTCGAAGTGGTAACTCGCATGCGTTTTTGATCAATAGTCAGTAAACGCGGCACCCATCGCGCGGAGAGCTTTTTCATATCTAAATGTTGGTGTAAGATATTGCACACACGTTCGTCTGAGATGCCTACTATCTCGACTATCTCGCTCACTTTTACTCTTCGGTCGTTCAACACTATGTCATGGATTTTAGCGATCATCTCTGGAGTAGTGACCTCAACGGGGCGTCCTGGGCGTTCAGCATCACTTGTGCTTGTACGACCACACCGAAAATCCTTAAACCATTTATGAATCATTTTAATCGACGAAGCAGAGTCCCCATAACATTTGTCAAGCCTTTGTTTCGTTTCCGTAATAGTTTTTTTGCGCAAAAAATAATGTTTAATCAACACTCGAAATTCACTTTTCTCCATCTTTGCGAAAATGTGTTCAATAGTTTTTATTTAATGGCTCTCAAAAAAAAAACTAACCGGCGGTACTGGCTGAAAATTTAAATATAGTCCCTCAAAAGAGTTGTGAACAAGGAGGTTACATGCAATTTGCGATAATTTTATTCCAAAATTGATTTTTACCAGACTTATCACTCCGCCCTCGTATTATTCTTGCCTTCGTTTATCATTTGTGACTTCGAGTTACAGCTTTAGTAGCTATATGTGGGCACGCCCTTTATGCCTGGAGGCTTTTATTCCGGTATTAAGTTCTGTTTACCTTTAGACTTTTTATTTTCGCTTGAGTATAGATTTCGATTGTTTTGTTAGTATATTGGCTGGATCGAAAGCCGATTTTCCCACCCGTACGAAAAATACGCGCTTAGACGTGGAGTTGCAGATACCAGCCCGTATTACCTATTACCTTTTAGTATATTGGCATGTGCTTGCTGTCATTATGGCAAATAATTTTATTTACTGTTTTGTGTTGAGTAATGTAAATTATTTTGCATACTATTGTATAGAATTAAGTTTTTTTTTCTAACTGAACAGATAGCAGTGCTGCTGGGGAGTTTGTTGCGCCACTTCTTCTTCCCAGCTAAAGCACTAGGAAGTGGTGAAGGGTGGGCGTTTTGGGGGACTGTCTTATGTAATTTTGACGTTCGAAAAATGCTGATTCTCAGCCTAGTTTGAATAAATGACTTTTGAGTTTGAGTTCTTGAAAATAAAACCCATTCTTAATATAAAAAGTCAAACTAAAAACAAAAACCAATCTTTAAACTAAATAAACTATACCGAAATACAGAGAAAATATATAAATAATAAATATATTTAAAAATTCAAGGTACTGATAAAATAATAACTAAAAATAATCAAATCATCGATTTCTAAAAACAAATGTTTATTTATGTCATAATTATGTAGAAAATACAATATATATAAGAACTATACTATTATATCACTAGTGTCATTACATTTATCTACATACAGTTTTGTGAGTGTACAGTACCTAGGGCTGCATCCTGAGTGAGCCATCGAGACGTATGGTCTCACCGTTGAGCATGGGGTTCTGAATAATGCTTTGGACGAGCAGAGCGAACTCTTGAGGGTGACCCAGCCGAGGCGGGAACGGTACGGTGGCTTCCAGACTCTTGATAGCTGGTTCAGGGAGCATCTCCATCATTGGCGTGCGGAATAAACCTGAAAGTGAAAAGGTCACATCCATAAACGACTAAAATAAATGTTTCATCTGTTTCGGTTTTGGTTTCTTAATCCCTGTATGAGAAAAAGAAAGACAGAAATTATAACTAGTTGGTATAGATGTTGCTTTTATCACAGCTAAGGGTCAGTAGTGCCACGCGCCGCGCCGCTGAGTAACGAGACACAGCGCGGCGCAGCGGAACGTGTCTAAATTCGCCGCCTCGCTAGTTAATAGTAGAGACAAGTCGCCAAGACGGCTTCGAGCTGCGCCTCACAGCGTCATGCGGCTTCGCGAGGCGAAGCGCTGCTCTTGCACGCCGAGCCTACAGGCGAAGCACCGCTGTGTTGTGATGCGCGAGGCATCTCGAGGTGCAGCGCGGCGTAGCGCGACGGCGCGGGCCGTTTAAGAGGGTTTATCCTAAAAGTTGGCAACGTCGCAAATAACTGTCAAATATTTACCTGTTTTGATTCTTAGAGCAATATTACTGAATAGAAATATGAAATGTGGCTAACTAGCGAACTAAAATATTAATAATGAAATAATTTGTTGTTGTACCCATTTTAGGTGTAAAAAAAGCATTTGGAAAGTTTCCAAATACTCGTAGTTTTTTTAAATCTAAAACTAAACATTCGGTGTTACGATATTAATTATTGCAATTCATTATTAATATCCTAGTTCACTATATATCGATATTTCATATTTCCACACAGTAATATTGACAAATTAATCACAACAGTGAAATTTTTGACATCTATTTGCGACGTTGCCCACCTTCAGAATAAACGCTCTTAAGAATTATCTCAATTAAATGTGTTTCTTTTTGGGTAGTAAATAAAGTTTTATTTTGTATATTATATATTAAAAAGTGCGCGCAGCGTCGGGTCGCGTCACGTCTCGGCGTGAACTGACCCTTAGTCATACGTTTTAAATGTTACCTAATACAAAACCTCTTTAAATTTTCTCTTGTTTATCTTTGTTGATCTTTACTTATTTTTTTCATTTACAGACAGACAACGCACAGCCTAGATATAAAATTTAATTTAATGAAATTTTGCACCGAAGTTCCTACCAATAGTAAGCAATAAAGGATTTTTGATAATTCATCCCCTAAAGGGGATAAATAAGTGTTGAAAGTTTGGTTATGGAAGTTCGTTATTTTGCTTGCACAATAATAATACTTTACTTACCAGGAGCAATAGTAACTACTCTGATGCCCTGCTTGGCAAGATCTCTGGCAATTGGCAATGTCATGCCCACTACCCCGGCTTTTGAAGCTGCATAAGCGGCTTGGCCAATCTGGAATAAATAAATAAAAAAATGCAATTTTGCAAACCTGCTCAGGTCCCCAGATTAATACAATTTCACTTTTTAACCGACTTCCAAAAAGGAGGAGGTTATATGTTCGACGCGTATATATGTTTTTTAAATTTTTTTTTATGTATGTCCGTCGATTTCTCCGTCAATTGTGGACCGATTTTGAAAATTCTTTTTTTGTATGCAAGGGGCAAGGGTATGCTCCCGGATTGGTCCCATATAAATTTTATTAACTTTGCTTGGATAGTTTTTGAGTAAGCTTCAATAATACGTATTTTTCCCACTTAGGATATGTGGATGATATGATGATAACTTCCTGTGACTGTTATTTACATAGCAGGTACTGGTATTCGAATTTGGGTGTGGTAGGTACCACAACTAAAAAGTGAAAAATAAAAAAACTTTTTACAAAAAAAATCAACCGACTTCCGCAAAAAACGAAAATTCAAAACCTAAGACACCGACTTCCGAAATTAAAGTTATTTTTCACTTTGTAGTGTTTTTTTCGGAAGTCGGTTGTTTTTTTTTGTAAAAAGTTTTTATTAGTGTAGTACAAATGTTTTAGAGGGCTCATTGTTAAGCAAGAGCTGCAGGGGTTGATCAAGACTTGTCGCAGTCGGTCCGCAGATGGGTGACCAACCATTTTATACCGAGACTCGGAAAACACGTGAAGTTGTAATTCCACATTCGTAGATCTTTGACAGTCTTTATGAATAATCACAAACCAACTACAGACTAACAACCAGTTTTACCATAGGGTATCATGCTATCCAATAACTTGGTTGTGGAGGTTCAGATAGGCAGTTATTTCCATATACATATTATTATTAGTAATAGTTATTTACATCGGGGGCTGCGTTGAAGAGTGTTTCAGTGCCCCCGTAGGCCCCGGTAAAGCGTGCGAGGTAAACTCCACAGTAAAGTGCTTACTTAATTAAAATAACAATAATTTGTAAAGTTACCTGTCCATCAAAAGCTGCTACACTGGCTGTATTCACAATGACTCCGCGCTGTCCATCAGCATCCGGAGCATTCTTACCAATCAAGCCAGCTGATAATCGGATCACATTAAATGTTCCTATTAGGTTTACCTGTAATTTAACAATGACAAATACTTAAATTTTGTGTCCGACCGAAGGTTCCGTTTTGGATTCGGCTAAAATTTTACCGAATCTTCGGCCCAACCGAAACTGGCGTTTGTAAGCTGTTGGTTTTGATAGAATATGAACGACTGATAAATATACAGACAGAGTAGTGTTTACTTGTACTTAGTAATGTTTCACCGTTATTGGTTAAAGTTCAAGTAAACTAATACATAACAGTACAGTAATAACAAGTAACTCATTAGGGTCTGAAATGACAATGGGCGTTCCTCAAGGTTCGATATTGGGTCCATTCCTCTTTTTAGTTTACATTAATGATTCACCACAATTACTTCAAAATCAACCGAAGATGGTGTTATTTGCAGATGACTCATCATTGACCTTTAAAATCAACCGACGGTCATAAAATCATAACGACATGAATAGCTCTATTCTTCAGATCCAATATTGGTTTACGGTAAATAATTTGCTACTAAATAAAAAATAAAACAAATGCATTAGATTTAAATTACCTAATGTTAGATGTAGCGAACGTGACATCATATTGAATGGAGAAAAAGTGCAATTTATTAATTAAACGGTTTTCTTGGGAATCACGCTAGACGAGAAATTACAATGGGGCCCTCATATAACATCTCTTGCGGGGCGGCTAAGCTCGGGCGCTTATGCTGTTAGAAAGATATGACAGTTAACAGATGTAGAATCCGCGCGGTTGGTCTATTTTAGCTACTTCCACAGCATTATGTCGTATGGCATTTTATTTTTTGGTCGGGCTGCTGACATTCAATCAATCTTTATTTCGCAAAAGAGGGTTGTCAGAGCGATTTAAAGTCTACGTCGTCGCGAATCTCTCAGGGAACTATTTAAAATGGTTAATATTATGACGGTACCTTGCCAATTCATTTATGAAAATATTATGTGTGTAAGAAAAAATCTACATCTTTTTAATAAAATAAGTGTTAAACATCATTATAATACTAGAAATAAAGATAAAATTGATCAACCATTTTTCAGATTATCTAAAGTACATACTTCGATCATTAATGCACTAGATTCCCGGAAAGCGCTTCAATAACGGAACGAAAAATAAGAGCACAGATTCGGTTGTGGTCTTATTTCAAATTAGTATGGTCCAATCATAGCCAACGTTAAGACGACAAAATGCCGCAGTACGCTTTCAAAAATTTTGTAAATAACCACCGTAACACCAAGATTTTGGAAGGAATATTTTTTTTTTCGGTAAGTTTATTATCAGTAAGTGTTTTTCATAAAATAAAAACAGAATTAAATAGTAAATATAAATCAATTAGCAAATATTATGATTGTTTGACCAATGTTTATGACAACTACCAACTATTGTAACAAACATCGACTGTTCTGGAACAGGGAATGCATGGTGTAGTATTGTTATTTTATATTTTATTTCTGTTTGTAGATTTCCTAGCGACCCATTTCGCTGTGTAGAATGGGTATCTACTGTCGCGAAAGAAAGAGGAAAAGAAATATATAAGCCATAAAAAATCGACAATTTGTTCAATTCATTTTAATAGATTGGACATAACTGGAAACACGCAAAGGCGTAGATTACTAAAAACAGTACAACAGTAACAATAAATATTTTTGAACTTATATAAAAATGTCTTTTTATTTTCAAGCGACATGACATTATATTTGTTTCTCCGACGACAGAAAGATTTAATTTTGCCATGGTAATTAAACATTTGTTTCTCCGACGACAGAAAGATTTAATTTTGCCATGGTAATTAAACATTTGTTTCTCCGACGACAGAAAGATTTAATTTTGCCATTGTAATTGAACTTTATGTTTGAGTGTCAAGGCTTATAATAAACTGAATTTGTTAGTATAATTTATTTTTTCTGTATTTCATAGAAAGAAATATAAATGTACTTAAAAAGTGTGTACAAACGTGGCCACTTGAGCGACGTATCTTTGTTCCTGATCCTTAATCTAGTACTATTATTGATCGAAGGTATAAACAAAAAAAAATTACACAGTTTTCGGCTCCACTCATTCCTTGTCCAAGCGGCGAGCCTCAGTCATAAATTTTTATTGCTTTTATTAGCACTTTGTAATTCGAACTTTAAAACAAGCGATTAAGGTTGAATTTGTGTTGTTTTTGTGTTTTTTGTACATGGCTTTGTGAATACAACTTTAAGCATTGCATTTAAGGTTGAATTTACATTAATGTATATTTATTTAAACTAGAATTGCTTGCCGGGGTTGGTCAGTGGATGGGTGACCATCTTTACATACCGAGACTCCTCCGTGCCTCGGAAAGCACGTTAAGCCGTTGGTCCCGGCTGTCATTCGTGGATCTTTGACAGTCGTTACGAGTCGTCAGAAGCCCGAAAGTCTGACACCA
The DNA here is from genome assembly GCA_916701695.1 of Agrochola macilenta. Classification (NCBI taxonomy): domain Eukaryota; kingdom Metazoa; phylum Arthropoda; class Insecta; order Lepidoptera; family Noctuidae; genus Agrochola; species Agrochola macilenta. The sequence continues at coordinate 12,800,782 of OU753552.1, read as the reverse complement.
GTCTTACCAAGGGGTATCGTATTACCCAGTTACTGGGTTGTGGAGGTCAGATAGGCAGTCGCTCCATGTAAAATACTGGTATTCAGCTGCATCCGGTTAGACTGGAAGCCGACCCCAACATAGTTGGGAAAAGGCTAGGCAGATTGATTTATTTAAACTAGAATTACGTAAACACAATTGGCGACAGTTTTAAGAGAACTTTTGTATGGGTTAGTGTATCTAGTGCATTATTGATCGAAGAGTACATACATCTTTTATGGGGTACTGTGTTAAATGATACAACAAAATACCTTGTGATATAATGCAATTAAATTAAAGAAAATTTAAAACTCATAAAAAACAGTACACTTTGTAAACAAGCCTATTACAAATTAGAGGATTATATCCAAGATAAGAATGCTTGGAAACATGCTGGTCCTGCTCCATAGGATAATCGAGACAAAATCAAACTGGTTGCTAATTTAATTGTATATTTTTATATTATATGACAATGACATTGATTTTACATTCTGTGATCCTGTGTACTTCGTCACACACTGACTTATTAATTGGAAAGTTTTAGGAAAATCGTCTTCTTTTACAATAAATTAATTATGTTATAGATACATAGTGCTCACATAGAGCACCATGTATCTATCACATAATTTATATATAAAACTAGCTTATGCCCGCGACTTCGCCCGCGTAGAAGTCGAAAATGGTTCTAATAGGATTTTTTATTGGTTTTTTACGTTATTAATTTTGTTTTAGCATATAAATTATTATGTTAAAATGTTTGAATAATTATAAAATATAACAATCTTTATTATAGTGTAGGGATATAAAGGTTAAATAAACTTGAAAAAAAAAATATGATTTATTTTATGAACACGAAGCTCTACAAAATTCAAAATTCAAAATTCAAAAGTCATTTATTCAAACTAGGCTGAGAATCAGCACTTTTCGAACGTCAAAATTACATAAGACAGTCCCCCAAAACGCCCACCCTTCACCACTTCCTAGTGCATTAGCTGGGAAGAAGAAGTGGCGCAACAAACTCCCCAGCAGCACAGCTGTCTGTTCAGTTAGAAGAACAAAAAAAAAGATTCTATATAATAGTATTCAAAATTATTTACATTACGCAACACAAAACATAATTCAAATTATTAGCCATATGTTAGCTAGCACACGCCAATATACCAAACAAAATCATCGAGAACTCAACCAATCAATCATCGATACTCAGGCCGAAATAAAAAAAACTAAACGTAAACAGAATTTAATATCTAAATAAAAAAGCCTCCAGGCATAAAGGGCGTGCCCGCTTACATATAGTTGTAACTGGAAGTTATAAATGATAAACTAGGACCATCGATGTAAAATAAATAAACAAAGAGTTAATTACTAAAAACAGTAAATAATATGATCAATTGTCCAGGTCACTAGCTAACCACATATTGCAATACAACTCATAAAAAAACAGTGTGATGAGTAGATTTTGTCAAAGCACAAGTACAAGCTACACCTGCAGTATTTCTTTGTAAACAATATTTTTTGTTTTTCTTTCGGGTGCTAGAATCACCAGGCTACTCTGTGCGCTAACTCTGGAGCATGCCACATATGTATGTACAACTGGCCGTGGGAGAAGCAGCTTGCCCTTAGGTCTACTCCCGCTACCTTAAGAGTTTGACCTTGAGCTTTGTTTAAAATCATTGCGAAGCATACTTTGATGGGAAACTGCACTCTCTTGAATTCGAAGGGGTAATTTGATGGTGTTAGGGGAATCCTAGGAATAAATACAGACCTCTGTAAAGCTTAGAAACCTTCAAATGCAGTACTAATATGTTTAGTACGGTGACTTTCGAGACATTCCAATTTTAAAGAGTATTTGCATTGCAAGCACCAAGCCTTTATGTGAGTTCAACCTTTTTTGAATAAAATCGGATTGACTTTTCAAACATGTGTCAAAATAAAATGTAATTTAAATCAAAAGCACTAAGGAGTATTGATATCAACTTCGAAGCAAATCACTCCCAAAATAACTTTCTTCTCCTATTTAACCCCGTTAGGGGATGAATTTCAATAAAATACGAAATAGGTTATCCATTAATTCTGTTAAAAAAAATTATGCAAAATTTGAAGTAGATTGGACTAAGGAATCACGTTGTCCCATACAAACTTTGCCCCCCTTTTTCACCCCCTTAGAGGTAGAATTTCGGAAAATCCTTTCTTATCGGATGCCTACGTCATACAAAGAACACACCCTCCAAGTTTCAAGTCTCTACGATCAGCGGTTTAGGCTGTGCGTTGATCCGTCAGTCAGTCATTCAGGACAAAGCATTTTATATGTATAGATGATAAACTGACTGACTGGGAGATACATCAACGCACAGCCCAAACCGCTGGTCCTAGAGACATGAAACTTGGAGGGTGTCTTCTTTGTGAAAAGTAAGTATCCACTAAGAAAGGATTTTTGGGAATTCCACCCCTAAAGGGGTAAAATAGGGGATGGGAGTTTATATGAAAGTCCGTCAGTTTTGAAGTTAGGGTCTTCAAATTTTGTGTTTAGGCTGACGATTGAAAATAAATTTATACGTGTCTCAGCGTTTTTGATAATTCCATCCCCGAAGGGTTAAAAAGGGGATAAAGTTGAAAAGTCCTTAATTTTCTAAGAAATATCACAAAACTTTTTTTACTATCTAGGCTTATGGTTGGAAGCTAACGCAACGGTGTTGTTAGAATTTCAACCCTTAAGGGGGTGAAAAGGGGGATGAAATTTTGTTTTTAACTTAAGTTCTTTTTTTTTTAAGTTGAAATCACTAATATGGTTATGGCTTATGGTTGGAAACTAACACAACGTAAATCGTTGTTTTTTTATTTCATGGAGAGTGCGATTGTCACAACCTACTGCTGGGCACGCCACAATTGAGAGGATAAGTCCTCTCTTTGAGGAGTGGCTAGAGAGGGGCCACGGCGTCCTCACCTTCCGCCTGACGCAGGTCCTCACCGGACACGGTTGTTTCGGGAGGTTCCTGTTTGCATAAGGCGGGAGGAAACGCCCAGGTGTAACTGTGTGGATCACCCGGAGGACATGGTGGAGCATACGGTGAAGGTCTGCCCGGCTTGGGCGGGGAACCGCCGTGTCCTTGTGGAGGCGATCGGTGATAGTGATCTCTCGCGTCCGGCCCTGGTCCAGGCCATGGTACGGAGCGAGAGGGCGTGGCAAGCCGTCAGCTCCTTCTGCGAAGCAGTAATGCTCGCATAGGAGAAGACAGAGCGCGTGAGGGAGAGGCAAATGTCGCGCCCTCACGCCTCCTAGCTGCCGCAGGAGACGCCCTGGGCGTCGGGAATCGCAGGCCGATTCCCGGCCACCGTAGGCGTGGGCTTGCGGACGGTGAGCAAAGGGTAGCTCGCCTTCCGATAAGGACCAGGCCCGGGTCGAGGGCGCGTTGTGTTCCACGCGCGCCTCAAAGAGATGGCACAACGGAAGGGGTCCGCTAGGACCGATGCCTGCCGGGGTCGCGGAAACGTCCAAAAGGGATACCGTGGCCCCTGGCAACGTACAGGTAATTGAAGAAACACGGGTGGGTTTTATTCAGTAGGAGTCTGACACGCCGTCCCGCTCCGCCCAGAGTGGGAGAAGTTATTATTGTTTCTAACTTTACAGTATTTTACATAGAGCGACTGCCTATCTGACCTCCACAACGCAGTTACTGGGTAATACGATACCCCTTGGTAAGAATAGTTGTCAGACTTTCGGGTTTCTGACTTCCCGTAACGACTGTCAAAGATCCACGAATGACAGCCGGGACCAACGGCTTAATGTGATTTCCGAGGCACGGACGGGTCTTTGTATGGTCACCCATCTACAGACCAACTGCGGCAAGTGTAGCTTAACCTGATCTGTGCTGTGGCTGTTATTATTTAACCACGGGCCCCTTCCCCGGAGAACCCCCCCCCCCCCCCCCATCCCCTTTTCCGGGAGAATCAATATAGATAGATTACGATAAGGTACGGTAAGGATACGAACAGAATGCCATACTGCTCATCCCTCATAGCAAATAGCGTGATAATTTGTACCCTACAGACTGACCACACATATAGGGAACATCTATGCAATGTTATTGAGGCCAAAATACTAACTGGATCTGCCAGAGGAGAAACAGTCTTCGTGCCGCGTATACCATGGATACCAAATGACCTTTCTTGAAGTTGAACCTTACATTGAATATTCGAGTCTGATGCCGAAAACATAGTTTTTAGAATTTTGAAATGAATGTTCAGGTTTGCACAAAAACGGATGAACGGATTTGGATGATATTTGGCACACAGATAGTTTATAACCTGTGTTGACCTATAGGTTATTTTTTAATCCAGGTAGTACGTTCCCGTCGGATATTTTTCGACATCCACGCGGGCGAAGCCGCGGGCAAAAGCTAGTAATTTATATATCTATTGTTGTAGGTGCATCGTCTTCACATCTATAACTATAAAAATCAATGACACTTTTCGTTGTAATTTTATAACTCAAGAACGGCTGGGCCGATTTAGCTGATTTTGGTTTTGAAATGTTTGTCATAGTCCAGGGAAGGTTTAAACGGTGAGAAAATTAGGGTAGGTAAGGTGGGTAGGTAGGTTAGGTAGGGTTTAGTGCTACCCGTGCGAAGTCGGGGCGGGTAAAGCTAGTGTATAATTATATAACTAATGTACATATACAAAATATTGTTAACATTTATAATATTGTAAAACAGTAATGGTGGAGTTTCATCCTTCTCCATACGAAAACTACCTTCGGGCCTATTTGAAATAAATTATTTGACTTTGACTTTGATTGTACAAATCCCAAAAATAATTGTGTTTCCTTACTTATAAATAGAAGTAATTTAGGTTTTTAGTAGACATGCTGCTTTTAATGGTTTACTAATGTTTGCCATAATTTAAAATGCAATAATTTTATATACTTACCATACTTGTATTTGTCATTAGAAATAACGCTTCAGTTGCCATAATCGTGAAATTACATAAAATCATTTTAACTCATTTCATTGGTCATAATCGATCAAGTGTCATAATCATTTTAAGCCATAAATTTATTTGCAATATTTTTCATTTTCAATAATTTCGTTTTCCATTTCATTTATTCACCATAATATTAATTTGCCCATACTAGCACAACAATACTAGTTCAGTTGATTAATATATGATTATACGATACAGATTTTTTTATTATCAAGGAAACCTAATCTACCATGCATGCTTGCTTTGCAAAAGAGGAAATCTAGCACTCGGCGGCCGCTGCCGCGGTACGCTCGCTACGCTCGCTCGCCTTCGCGCGTTGTTTGGTCACAGTTCTAACCTAACCGTTTCGAATTTGACAAACTGTTTATTATCTAAAGATTATTTGCTGTAATAAATCATTTGATTACAGACAATAAACCTTTCTAAATTATATTAAATGTTGCTTATGTCAAGTATCAATTATGTAATGTGTTACTTAAAGAAACTAATGATTATAACACACCCATGTTATTATGGAAACTTATTTTATAGCAAATAAAAGTTATGATTAATAAGTTGATATGACAAGCGTTATTAGCATAAATGATAATAGTGCAAGTAAATATTATGAGGGGGGAGGGACGATTATGGAAAACAATAATAGTAAGTACAAATAATTTTATGGAAAACAAGACAATACCGCTTTTAATATCAGCGAGTAGGATATTTATTCGTTTTCCGATTCTTTGGATAAAAATACGATAAATGCAAATACAGCCATTAATCAAATTATTTGTAACATTTGTTTCAAATTATTTGATTATGGGCCATCGTTTTTCGTAGATTTCTAAGAAAATAATGTGAATTTAACTAACTTTATCCTAACTTTATAAGTTTCGGTTTCGGCCGAAACTAGAACGGGAACCGAAGGTTTTGGCTGAAGATTGTGTTTCGGTCAAACACTAGGTACTTAAAATTAATTATTTAAAAGTAGAAGAAATTGTGAAGAATTGTTTACAGATCTGCTATAGATCTAAACTGAGGAAACGTATAGGTACAAGAACGTATTTGGCTACTTTGTATTAAGTGTGAGTACGAATGGATTTACATAAATTAAGAAAAATAAATATACAATAGATTTTTCATTTATTTTTTCTTTTATATTCTGGAGGTAAATATATTTTAAGGCAGAAGTGTGGATCATTACAATCTTAGCATCAAGCGATATGGAGCATTGCTCCACCATTTCCTACAGGTATTGCGGCAACAATTTCCAGAAATAATTGTTTGTGTAAGCAACTTAATGGATGATGCATGCCATCAAAGAATGGACAAATGATGGATAATTACAAAGAATTGAAACTATTACCTGTTAGAAAATATTAAGCAAGTAATACAAAAATAACTGTGTGTGTGTATGTGAACAGTATTTATCATTGTTATCTGGACCCACCTACCCATTATTAAAGAATACTGATAATATATCATGAGTGTACTTGTAATGTAACTAAAATATTTTTATGATTTTGATAAGAAATTATTCAACAACTGCCTAACCTTTTTCCCAACTATCTTGGATTCTGCTTCCATTCAGCAGGAGAATGGAACCACTTGACTAAAAATTTAAATGCTCAAAATCTTTTTAGGCGTGAGCCTTGCACAACAAATTACTTAAATATGTTTAGCGTTAAATATATTTAAACCATCATTTCGTCTCTGTCATTTTCAAACGATTGACAGAAACAAACAATGTTTTAAATTTGTTTAGCGCTTAACTTATGTGATTTGTTGCGAGCGAGCTTTAGCGAGTTGATGGTAAAAATATACATACCTCAATAGTTTTTTGGAAAGTTTTCAAATCAAAGGGCTGATCTTTTTTGAAATTGTAGACTCTTGAAGCAGTAGCCACTCCAGCGCAGTTCACCACAACGTCTAACCGACCAAACTTATCTATGGTGGTCTGTAGTGCATTCTTTACATCCTTTTCTGAGGTGACCTGTTAAAAGATTTTCATAGCACACTTATATTATTGGTACCAATAATTCTAAGTAAGTAATATGAACTTATGACTAACAATGAGTGAATATAATTATCCTACTATATCATAAAAATGCGAAACGTGATTGTCGGTTTGTTCATTATAGTAGCATAACTTTTAACCAATTATGTCTCTTTCAACTCTTAATTTTTATCTCTCAAACAGAATAAGAAAACTTTAATTTAAATAAATAAGTCACTCAGCCAATGCTAATATTACGAAAATGATATATTATGTGTCAAGTGGTTATAACCTATTCTATTACTTGATGGAACAGTCCCACTAAAACGCATAACTTAACACAAACTTAGTTATTCATTGATAGTTTCATGTGTAAATAATTTTCTATTTACATGTGAAATGTAAATTCGGCTTTACCAGTGACCGTAGGTGATACTTTCAATGCAATAAACAGAGCGTCAAGCACAGTCTAACTCCATTAAGTATGCCGAAAGAGTACATAAGAACCGGCATGGCCCAACCATTGATAGCCTTGTTTCCGCCTGATAAAAGAATATGAAATACTTTTTTTGGCCCCTTCTACGATTGCTTCATGTCAGTAACATTAATGCCCAATGCTTCCGGCACGCCCAAATACTTATAGGTTTCAGATCAGGAGATGGGTCGACGGTTTATCGAATCCGAGAGTTGGGTTCCCCGAGATTCCACGATCTCCCACGCTTGACATGCATGATCGCACATTTGTCCACACCAAATTCCATCCTGATGAAGCTACTGAAACTTTCAGTTATCTTCAGTAGCTCCATCACTTTATTATTTTTATTTTATGATTTTGATAGCTTAATGAATTACCAAGCCCAACCAAGAAACGATGATGACTAATAGAGAAGAATGGAAGAAAAAGACTATTTGCACCAATCCCAAATAAATGATGATGACAATGTTGATGATTTGAAGAACCAAGTCTGCGGTTAATTAACCTTTTTTACATCCCATTTTAAGCAGTATGTAGTCTGCCTAAACTATTTTATATAAATAGATCTATGAAAACTGCTGTACTAGTGCTAATATTCATATTCATATCTTTATTTGCATTCCATAATGTAGGTATACAGGTGTTATAATGGCTTAGAGCTAAGGTACAATTATAATACTCACATCAATGGGTACAAATGCAACATTTTCTTTTAGCTGCTTTGCAGTCTCTTGTCCAGTACTTGTAGGCAGGTCACATATAACTACTCTTCCACCCTGCTTCAGTAATTGTTCGACGGTCGCTCGGCCCAGCCCCGACGCCCCTCCGGTCACTAATCCAACCAGACCCTGGCATAGGTAATAGCCAATATGTTAGAGGTAACCATCAAAATTAGAAACAAAATATGGACAAATAGACATTCAATCAAAATTATATTAGCAGGCACAATGATGAAATACAAAGCAATAAGAAGTGCACTATGCAAGTCACATCTATGATCTTCTGAGCTGTACTTCGACAACTGGCTTCGAGGTTCATTCGGAAATCATTCAAAGTTAATTTGTAACATGCACTTTTTAGAACAGCACGTGTTTTTTAATATCTTTACTATTTTCATCTTGTACTGGCTTTCACCGATTAAAGTAGTATGTACCACTAAACTTACTTTAAACATTTTTAAATGCAAAAATACTCTTTTTTTAGGTTATAACTTTATCAGTTTGAACTCAACACACAACAAGTCACAAGTCCAAGAATCAAACTCCAAGTCTCCAAAATTCTTCCAGTCACTATGTTTACGTAATCGATGTAATTTACAATTCGATAGATATGTAGTACTCAAACAATAATTCAATTCATGATAACAACATTTTGACATTTAAATACCTACTACGGCCGGGCGCCGTCGCCGGCGCGGCGGCGGCGCGGGCGGGCGCGTCTTGGGCGCGGGGCGCGGCAAACTCTTCGATCACTAATAAATTGCATGATCGAAGGGCAAACTGCAAATATTTAATCATATTACGTATGTTACCTTAGAGTATTTAGTTATTACTCTGAGTATGTTACCTTAGAGTATTTAGTTATTACTCTATGTTACCAAGACAACACGTTTATTAAACAGCCTTTTATCAGGCCAGTAGCAGATGTCAGATGTGGCAAAATATGTTCAGTAAGTAAAAGGTAGTTTGTAATAATTAGCGTATGCAAAATAAAAACGTTAAATTTCATCATAATCATTTCAATTTGAAATTTTTCTGTTGCAGCCAATATACCTACTTACAAACATATCTTGGGGATTGATTTGATCCCTATCTCCCATTTTTGTATGAATGGTTAACTTAACTTCTACATCATACAGAAGTACGTAGTAAGGAGACTACTTCTCATGCTGGGACCGCATCTGCGTTTATCGTGACGAAGTGGCCAACCTTCGTTAAAGTTACGTAGCTAATGTGACCGCATTAGCGCGATTACTTTTTATCGAGCAAAACATACGAACCTTCGGCAAGCAATGTTTTGTCACGATAGACGCAGGTGCGGCCCAAGTATCAGACTTTTCTGCATATCGGGGCAGAGGGGAGGGCCTCATTTAGTTTTGCTACCCCTGGCCTCCGTCAGATTTAGTCCGCCACTGGACGATTTGTAAGTTTGCAAAGGGATCGCTTGATTTTCATCAGTCTTATACTTGCTGAAAAAGAGGGCTCAGCTTCGGTCCACCAGCAGTGGTTTGAACGAAGCGTCGGTCGTCGCGCCACTTTGATGCCGGTGATCTTTCGATTCCGGCTTTTTGGTCAAGACGGAGAACGTGTGGGATGCCGTAACCTCTTTTTGAGAGGATATGATCCATGTGATGCATACAAGGGTAGCGGTGCGTAGTAGAGAGGGATAGCACCGCCACCGATTCTGTCTGAACAATACGTTAAGCCGCGTCCCCACTAAGGCCGCGTGGCCCCGTGACGACAGTACGTTTGAAACTCATGACGCTCGGCCGCGCGGCTTGGCCTCATGAAGCCGCGCGGCTCTAGTGGAGACGCGGCTTTAGGTCCCTAAAAATAAAATAAAACTCAACTTCAGGATATAACTATTTGGGACGAGGATTTTTCAGTTTATTTTTTATTTACCTATTCAAGTAAAAAAAAGTTAAAACTTGTTTTCACAGTCGTGGATATAAGGCGTGGACTATTAGAGAAACCAATAGCTACGTTTTGTTTTTGCATCAGAATTTGCTTCGTTCTTTCGTCCATTCACTATGTTGTAGACAAGCAAGACAAAGTTGGAGTAAAAACTATACGCGAGTAGCGACGAGTAGGAATCTCTGTTACTAGTTTCGTTTCGTAATTTTCCTGTTCTAATTGAAAAAGAGGGCGTATTTCTCTAATTTAAATAATTAAAACCCTATAGTTACGAAGGCCTAATGTTAAATACTTTCTGTTGAATTTATTTCGTTGTTGAATTATATGTTCAAACTATTTTCTCCGTGTGATTTGTGTTAGCTCCAACCGATACCTTGGGTCTCTGGTAGCAATTATGACATGACAGCACTGAGCACGTCAAATAATCTAGCGTCCAAGAATTTTCAATTGAAAAGGGCGTGATGATTTTATAGTAGTTTATGAGTTGAGGGCTGCCCTGTAGACGGGTTAGTCTTAGTCATAAGTGAGCGAAGTATTTTGTAGGTCGGTGAAAAGATCTGACGTCGTGTAGGTGTTTCGTTATGTGGTACAAGCAGGCTGTGTTATGAATGAGGAGGCACTGTTGGCACGGGCTTCCGAGGAGCGGGAGCGCATCTTCCAGCGATACGAGAGGGGTCGGGAGAATCTCGTCGGACAAATAGACCCTTGGGAAGACCCGGAGTTTGAGGAGTACCACAAAACAGATCGGTATGAAACTATTTCATGTCTTGCGAATTTGCATATTATTTGATGATCTAATGTACACTTATTAAATTATTATTTGGCCTTTGCTTGTTAGCAGTATTGTCTGTGAATAGCAAGATGGAAATTATTCTTAGTATATCTAATTCTTTTTACATTTTCTTTGTCCTGAGTAAATCAGGTTGCATCTCGAGCATCACTGGATATGATTGATTGATTTGATTGAAATAAAAATCTATATTAAGATCATTGGAATAAGAATCAATTGAAACTCATTTTACTGCAAGAGATTCTGTTATTATTTATATTAATGTTAATTATTATAACTATAGATACTTGAGCATGTTATATTAGTAAACAATATGCCTTAGTATACAAGTTTCTTATATAGATTAAACTGAAACGCAAGTAGTAAACTAATTATTATATGTATGTGCAGTAGATTTATACATATTTGAGCCATTTCAGTTATGAGCAAAGTGCTTGTGATAACTGGTTTTGTAGAGACTAACTATTTACTATTATATTAAAGACACTTAACTCTGGCATCATATACTTACGTTTCACTTTCACCCTAAGGAGACTTTCACATACACCCAGATAAATAATAGTATCCTTAATCAATCAGTCACAATCTTCCTCTAAAAGTCACTGATTTCATTCAAATCGGTTCAACTTTTTAAGTGTGGCTGAGTAACAAATATCCAATCTACCACATTTTTAATAATAGCTTAGGTAGGATCATTATGGATTACTTTGTTTTGTAACTCTGATTTGATACTCTGTTACAATGACGCAAGGTTGGATTTTATTTGACGGATAATGTGGACTGCTGGTGGAGTCAGTCTATTATGATGTTTCCATGATATTACAAATTGCCTAAACTAGTCTTCTTTGTAATATTTGTTATAAAATACAGTTAGGGTATAAACTTCCTGCTTTGGTTTAGTCATTAAAATTATTAACCTCTCCGTATATATTTGTATGCATGACTCCAACTCTAATGAACCTTAAAATCATCAAATCCATCCATTATCTTATCATGCTATGGATTTGATGATGTTTACGTTCACAAGAGTTGGAGTCATACATACAAAGTAGGCAATCCAAGTTTAGATGTAACTATGTTAATATGAAACTGATATTACCTTTGTTCAAGTTACTGCACAACCCCTGGTATTATTATTTATAATATAAGGCTGTGCTTACTGCTGATGCGCTGCTTAGTAATGTCTACTACTTGCAATAAGCAATATTTTGCATAGCTCTTATAATTAAAAGTAACCCAGGCCTATAAAAGAAAGTAGTTTTTTCATAGTTAGTCATTTAAGTTTATGACTGTGAAATTCAAAGAGTAATTTCATACTTAAACAAATGTCGTATTGGTATTGGTATTGGATTTTATAAAGCAAAGATATGCAATAAAGTTTTGAAAAGCTGAGCTGTATTTAATATCAATTGCAAAAATAAGAAATCTTGTGCATGAACTAATACACATTAACTGTGGTCTCCAGTCAACAAACAGCTGCCACTCTCTGCGAACAGCATTCTCCAGTGTGTTTATTACTTACATCTTGATCAGATCAAAACAAACAATCTGATAGCTAAATGTGGCTAACATTATTATGAAAATTGTATTATTGATACTATACTCATACACAACCTCTATTCTCCACACTTATCAGCTGGCCCAGTTTTAGGACTGAAAACTTACCTAACATTTAGACTCAGATTGTTACGCTAAAAATGTTGGAATACCAATATTGACTATTGCAAACTTATTTATATTGCTGAGCCCACTCCAGCCCTGCTTGTTTAGCTGCTAAAGCTGATGGCGAATATTTTTATTTTCTTTTATTGTATGTTAGACTAAACTATGTTTATCAAGAGCAAGGGTTCCCAAACTTTTACCCTGTCTTTTAAAATCACGATGCCTCCCTGAGTTACGTCGACTTATACAGAAAATCCAAGAATCATTAAACGCATAATGCAAGAGCAAGCAAATCAATCTCGAAAATTGTTACACTCTCCCTTAGGTTTCCGCAGATTTCTTTTGACTTTTTGATTGTCTTTGATTCATACAGAATAGGAAAACTTAATTTGTCACTTGAGCATATTTTACAACACCTAAGTATTACATTTGGGTTTTGGAATCTAGCTTTAACCTTTTCTAATAACAAAAACATAATTTTATAGATATACTTACAGTTTATTTTTGGAACCGTAGTGCCCCTCCTTGGGTCACTCTACACCTCACAAGGGGCGCATGCCCCACTGGTTGGGAACCCATGATCTACTACAGCTATATATTTACACCTAATAACAGAAATTGTGTGATAATGTTCCATTGATGTATAAAGAAATCATACTTTCAGATATGGATTCATACATGATGAGCGCTTGCCACAGAAAACAGGGCCCCAAAAAGTCAACATTGAAGTGGAGAGGGAGAAAAAATGGGTCAAAATGCTTAGTAATTGGGACTCACCAACTACGAAAGAAAAACTCCATAGGCGAATATACAAAGGCATTCCAAATTCACTTCGAATAAAAGTTTGGTGCAAGTTGATGGATGTTAACAGAATTAAATCAGCTAATCCAGGAAAATTTCAAGAAATGTTGAAACTAGCTAAACTGTGGTCCACAGATGTAAGGCAAATAGATTCAGATGTGAACAGACAGTTTCGAGAACATCAATTTTATAGAGAACGATATTCAGAAAAACAATGCTCATTATTTAATGTCCTTTGTGCTTATAGCATGTATAACTCCGAAGTAGGTTACTGTCAAGGTATGTCCGGCCTGGCCGGGGTACTGCTCATGTATATGGATGAAGAAGATGCATTCTGGGCCTTGGTTGTGCTACTGTCGGATAAAAAGTATGCTATGCATGGATTATACATAGAAGGTTTTCCGAAGTTAACAAGGTTCCTGGGGCACCATGACAAAATACTCACAAAATTTATGCCGAAATTGAAACACCATTTTGACAAGTTCGGTTTAGACGCCATTCTGTATTCCCTCAAATGGTTCTTCGTTTGTTTTGTGGAAAGGGTGCCGTTTAGCCTATGCCTCAGGGTCTGGGATATATATCTGTTAGATGGAGAAAGGGTGGTCACTGCAATGGCATATACAATACTCAAGCTGCACAAGAAAGCAATCATGAAGTTAAATGATATGGATCTTATTGTAAACTATATTCAGGTCTGCTGATTTTTTGTGTAAACTTTAACTTACCTAGTACAATCTTGTATTAATATCCGGTTTGGATATTAATACAAGATTGTATTTTGTAAATGAATAAGATATTAAATTTTTAGGTTAAGCTACATAAAGACTTTGGGTTTGAGGACGACATAGTAATTTATCACTTGGAACGATCAATGGAAGAATTGAAACGAGCCAAGCTTGACTATCCTGGCCCACCGCCGCCCAACGAGCTGCCAAAACGACAGCTTGGCATGTTTGTGGAGCCTGACAAAAAATCGAAGATTGGACAGCGGGCAGAAAATTTTTCTGAGACTGAAAAACAGGCCAGAGCAACTGTGATATTGAGGTAAGGGTCCAAATTCTTTCAATAAATAAGTAAAGAGCAAGACAAGGCTTGCAGGTTCAATCTGTTTATGGATACAGATTGAACCTGCAAGCCTTGTCTTGCTCATTTTAAGCCATTCATATGCAATACTATTTTGAGTACCTATGGAAGTACTCAAAATAGTATTGCATATGAATGGCTTAAAATTATAGTAGGTTAGAAAAAAGGAGTTCTATGGTTTTAAAACAAGGTGAAATATTTGGAAATTATAGCATGTTTCTGAATATCTATTATGGAAAAACATAAAAAATTGCATTATATTTTATGTCACATTGTCTACATTTTTTTAGATTTCATTGTTGTTCAAAAGCACTTAAATTGTTTCAGACGTGAAAAGGCTGCAATGGAATTGCAGGAGCTTCGGGTCTCACAGAGTGACACAGTGTCAGGTAATTTGGAAGCATCTCTACCCACTTCGCGTACCACCTCCGACGAGAGCCTTGGTTCCGACCACTTCACGCATTTATAAGACTTGCTCATTTACATTGGCACATTGTGTTGAAGCACAGACATGAATAATACTTGAGAGCTTTAGATTTTTTATCTGATAATATAGCGTTGAATTTTAATCACAAACTGTAGTTAAATCTTATGTGCCAGTGTAAAATAAGCAAGTGTTTAATAGTATTTGGCCACGTTTAATTATATTCGTTTCTCCATTCGCTTTTGTCATTCAGAATTTTCGTCGAGATGAACCAGATTGTTCAGAGCTACGTTTCTGTAGCTGTAAATTTTTTCGTCATGCTCTTGAATGCCTCACATAAAACACATTTGCATGATATTCACATTGTAATAATGGTAATCATCGATGCATGTTCTTGACTGATTTTGCACAATCGTGAAGGGTCGTAGTCCATGACTGCCCGAAAACAAAATTTATTACGAAATAATTATGTATATTTGTAGCAATAAATTTATGTTTTGGCCGTGGTTCACTATGTATAGACTGCGGTTGCATTACTGTGAGAATGGCTCAGAAAGCCAACTACTTGAGTTCTCTACCTCCTATGTCACAAACCGTTGTTTAGTTACACCAATGTGTTCTGCTTGAGACCATTTCACTGGTATGGCCTATTGTAGTCGTCTAGTATGTTGTCTTAGACAGGTACCGGCCAAATGCTTTTAAAGTAAGTAAAGTAAAGTAGTGTGTTTTTGGCATAGCTTTAGGTTGGACTTACTGCTCTTAGGTTTTCTCGGTAAATCAAGATGTAGTATTTTGACCTAATAAGTACAAATTAATTAAAATGTGCCCTTTACATTAATAATTATGCAAGTTAGTTGATGAAGACTGACAGATATGTGAGTGGTAACTAAATCATCAAACAATGATAATAAACACACGTGCTCCATGCAGGAGTTGTTTTTGTTTCATAAAAACAAATATTTATAATACTTTTAATAACTGTGCCACACTATTTGATTTAAATTAGTCTCTTTGGTTCAATAAAAACTTTTAAAACAACATTATAAAGCCCTGCTTTATTTTAAAGGTCAAATGTTGTACTTAGTTAATTTAGTACTTACTGAAATTAAAACTTGTGCGGCGATTCTTTTACATTTTTAGCACGTATCTTTAGATTATAGTTTAATTTATTTTATCGAATGGAAATTTAGATAGTTGTTTTTGAAAGTAGGTTGAGTTCAAAGGGCAATGGATATTTTTTATACTTTGTGTCGAAGTAAAATACCTACCTTCAAATAATTATCGTCACCTATGTAAAAATTTGGGCAAGTTAGTTAAAATTTTTGTTATTGACATTTATATCGTTTGGCGCCTGTGCGTTTTTCGTTACATATACACGGCAAAAACATACATGATCAGAACCAACTTCAGTTTCGCCTTACCTCTATAACATCCGCACCGCTTGTAGTTGTTACGGTCTCACGGCCTAAGCGCATGCGGCGGCTGGAGAGAATATACTATATTATATATATATATATATATATATATATATATATATATATATATATATATATATATATATATATATTATAAACTTGGACCAAATCTATCTAAAAATGAGGTTGTCACGTTCGTGTATGTGCTCGCATCCGGTCTGACTAAACTGACATAGGTTCAGCTGTTCATATTTTTTATATTTTATCGTTCGTCCGATTTCTAGATATTTTTATGTCATTCTTAGCCATGAAACGGTTGAAGTATTTGCTTATTATTTTGTCCATCGCCCTTTATTGATAGAATGTGATAATAAGTAGTTGTGAAGGCAAGAGATGTTATGTCCTGTGTTAACGTTGGTATTTCATGTTATCTCCAGTTTGTAGTTTTATAATTTGATTATATGGATATTATTGTACTTACTAGACGGTTGACGCAAGTCATAAAACCAAAAAGTTATTTGGGCTACATACCAGGAAATACCATCATAACGTTTTCTTCATTTAATTCCGTATAATTCGTTCTTTCTAATAGTAGCAGCAATACTTTCAGTTAGTCAGTCAGTTATCATATACGAGATGGCCATGTTTGCAGTTCATAATTGTAGATAAACATCTATTTAAAACCGGTCTATACACTAGATTCGGTATATATTAAAATTTTATTTTGTAGTTTGATGTCCTGTCGTATGTATTCTTTTAGTAAGTACTTATTTCCACACTCGTGTAGTTTCATCTCCATCTTACGCTTTTCTCTGATGTGATGCATCGCCATGGCGCATGCCTCAAATAAAACTAGTTGCTGTTCGCCGAGTCGGCTAATTAAATTTTACAACTAGCATGCATTGAAAGGTGAAGATGACAGCACACGAATGTGGACACCTTATTGCATCCATTGCTGTTGTGAGTGTGGAACTCGTCGATAGTTTAGCGTAGGTACAATGTCTATGGTCTAGATTCATAACAAAACCAACTAGATTATTTTTTATTTAAGCTCCATATTGTGTTAGGGCCCTTGATCTCTGTATATACAGCGTCTACTATAGGCGAGTTTGACACTGCACTGGCTTGCAGGTTTTTATGTACTTCACGAATATCCAGAATAATGGCATTTTAGCCATTAATCATATTTTGTTTTAGATTTAGACATAGAGTATTAAATTGGAACTTGCGCACTGGCATGTTAATTGGTGGTATGGAGGTGGGTTTATGTCATGATTAACACGAATAAAACGACACGCATTTAACATGGCATTTCTTAAGATTTGAGGAGCTTGAGTTACAAATCTTTGGACCCAGTCCCTTAATTTTAGTTATTCTGTATGCAGGTAATGTAATAATACAGTACTTAAATGTGATTAGGCTTCTAACTCCTCAGATCTTAAGACCGATCCCCGGCTTCCTGCATTGTTTGTGCTACTTCTCATAAGATAACGCTACGCCCACTATGTATTCTGTTTAATACTACTTACAAACTTATTAACATTTATTTTTACTATAACACCAAAACGTCGGGCTTGCGTTACCGCCCAAAACGCACTTAATGCAATATTTTGATGTGCCTTAAATGACGTATTTTCAAAACTCCTACCTCGTCTAAACATCTGCTTCAAATGAATCTCTGCTCAATTGTGTTTATCGATGATTTTGTTTCACCTCTATTTATGTTCTTGCATAAACCCACCCCTATCATCCGATGTTTTCAATTGATTATTGGGTACAGTAGTAAAACTTATAATTATCTTTAGTTTTAAGTCCAGATCGAGAAACCTCCACATTATGACCTGAATTTAACCCATGGGAACAAAACGTTAAATTAATTAATAAACTGATTCAAAACTACCGAGTATTTTAGTTGATACGATTCGATATGCTGAATTTACCCCTCATTGTTTCTTTTTATTTTTTGCATTGAGCGAAGCAAATATATTTCGTATCGAATTCTTTACGAATTTCATGTCGATGTTTTTGGGTTAATTTTCCTCGAACTGCGAGGTTTATTTATGATTGAAGTTTGATCATAATTAATGTAATTGATGATGGGCAACATATTGAATATCCCGAGAAAACATAACTATATCGTTTTATTTTTAGTTTTGCCGCCCGTGGTGGTATGAGGAACGCCAATAAATAAAAAACACTCAAAACATATAAAAAACTGTAATGAATGGTACGTTTTTGTCGTATATTTAGACATCACATACTGTGCATTACGTAGACACAGCACACATTGTATATCTTATCAGTGTCGCTTTTAGTTGTTCAAATTATCACATTTAAAATGATTTGTTCTCAGTACGTTATTTTATTACAGTAGATAAACGACACCAAATAAAAATATCTCAACACCAAACTATGATGCTGGTACTTAATTTTTATTACGTTTCACGTTTTTATGTCGGTCCACAATTAAAAACTTTTCTGTTGTAATTATCTCACAGTTAATTAAAACCATATGGATATTTTTTTATAGATTTGATTTACACTCAATTTCTTAATGTAGGTACACACTATCAATGCTTTCGCCTTCAAAGGGAACAGTAGGTATAGCCATTCTATAAGTACATATTCAAAGTTAAAGCTGCTGCATATCAACACGCTACCAGATTCTTTTTTGTTAGCTTTCACCGTGTTTGGCCCTTTAGGTAAAAATTTAACTGGGTAGGTTAGATAGATTTTGTAAAAGTTCTTGGACTAATTGATAAGGTTGATAACTTGGCAACTTACCCCTTAATTTTCTGCAACATTTTTATAGTTTTTACTAAGCTATTATTTAGAGTCATAAGTAGGCTTTCCTTGTTAATACATTAAACGTTTTTCTTCAGATCGTAATTCTCAATTGGGCGTCCCACTCCGTACGTCCCATGCGTCAATGGACATTCACCTCGATTCCCCAGTCCTCTCCGCGTGTAATATACGTCGGAGCGAAGCTCGACCCCACAGCTACCTTGTAAATAATAAGAAATATAAGAAAATACTAAGACGTTAATTCCTTCATACCTTTTTTAAAATATTTTTGATGTAAATATGTACTTATGTAATAGTATAATAGCTAGTTCCTGAATAAATAAGGGAGATTCATAATGTATTCCTGATTTTATTGATAAAACTACGAGCAGAGATTTAATTTTGAAGCTCGAAATATTGCATGTGCGTTTTGTGTTCCACTACATACATTGATTTTGCTTGACGTTGTGTGCCCAATAAGGTAAGAACAAAATTATTTATATTTTGCATGAAAGTTTTGCTTTGTGTTCTCTGTGAGCTATGCGTATAAAGCTAGTGGCTATGAAAGATTTACCACATTTTTATGCAGTCATATTACCGAATTAGCTCGCCCGGAAAGTTAGCAAACATGTGTCATATCGCCTTGATAGGCAATAGCTGCAGAAAAAAAACGTAACTAGCAGTTTTATGGAAGCAAATAACCGGCAACGGGCATTTTTCGCGGAGTATGACTGTATTATATTAACATGATGTGTGAGAGACCGTCCGCTGCGGATGGCGGACGTCCGCGTCTGACGGTCCGCGTGCGGTTCTGTTTGTAGTAACATCAAAGAGCACCGCTACTTGGTGCGGGCCGTCCATCGTAGAAGTAATAGGAAGTCCGCCTCATAGATGATATAATATACTAGCTAGTTCGCCTAACGCAGCGGACGGCCTTAAGGTTAATGTTTTTGTACGATAAATGGCATATCTTTGTTTAGAGCACAGCGGGGTAGCGGGGGGCATCCGGTGCGACGACTCGGTGTCTGCTCTCGGGTCGCGACGCTCGCTGGCCGACACGAGCGTGACGAGCACGGCTGACCTGAGCGTTTTCTCGAGCGGACGCTCGCATGCCATGGACAATTCGCTCGACACGCATTCGAACGTCAGCGACGACGCCACTGGGTC
Source organism: Agrochola macilenta (assembly GCA_916701695.1). Taxonomy (NCBI): domain Eukaryota; kingdom Metazoa; phylum Arthropoda; class Insecta; order Lepidoptera; family Noctuidae; genus Agrochola; species Agrochola macilenta. Next base: position 12,780,572 of record OU753552.1, on the reverse strand, counting down.
AGATGGGTGAGATGTTTTGTAGATGTAGATTGCACTCACACATATAATGCTCCAAAGATATAAGGCCCCTTGTTAACATACGTTTTTTTTTGCCGTAGAAATATATTGGTGGATCAATCAGGTAGCTTATTAACGTTGCATACGGTGCGTCGCGTATAAAAAGAACTCGTGCGAAAAAGTGGCATTAAGATGCAACTAGACCGGTTGATCGATGAGATTGTAAAATATTTTGACACGTACTTATCCCACCTTGAATATCGATTGGTCGTCGTCGTCGATTAATCGCAACTTTGAAATGTTTAACGTGCAGTCAGCGTTAAAATAATGGCACGAACAGTCGAACAGACTGCTCAAAATGATGAACAACGAAGCAAAGTAAACTATATCTCAAGGACAAGAGGTGTGTCAGAATGAACACGGCACGCGACCACTTTCATTCTGACAAGACTTTTATCCAATAGAGAAAAGTTAAATTTTTTGAGTTGTTTCAAACATTTTGAACGGTCTGTTATTTTGATGCTGCTGCAATAACTGTATATGATCCGGTCCATGAAACCCTTGATCATATTAAGAACCATGTCATATAATGCGAAGCAAAGGGTGAATTGACAAACGAGTTTAACTTAACTTTAACTTTTATTTATATCTAAACAAATGTTTTACAAATTAAACCTAGGCTACTTTAATTTGACAAAGTCCGAAAGTGATCAACTTTTTCACAAGGTGATGGTACTCGATACATGGTTTGCTGGGCTAGAAGTGGAGGAGTACTAAGTGCGTCAAGTCCTTTACAACTGTCAGGTTACAAAAACGAAGAAATTCAAATTAGAATCCATACTATACGAGGGGTGTTCAATAAATAGTGAGAATGAGTAAGACGCAATTATCTTTTATTATATGTTATTTTATTTTTCGACGTAGTCACCTTTCAGGTTTATACACTTTGTATATCTTTTCTCTAATCCTAAAATTCCCTTTCTAAAAAAATCTTCTTCCTGATCCCTTAAAAAATCATTTACGGCGGCGACTACTCCGTCATCATCTTCGAATTTCTGGCCCCTGAGATGTTCCTTTAAGCGCGGAAATAGGTAGAAATCACTAGGAGCAAGGTCCGGTGAATATGGAGGATGTTCCATCAATTCGAAGCCAGCTTCTTGAATGGCAGCCATCGCAACTCTGGACTTGTGCGCAGGGGCGTTATCTTGGTGAAACAAAACAACTTTAGCGAGATTGCCACGCCGTTTCTTGCGTATTTCCTCACGCAACTTTGTTACTTGTCCTGCGTACATAGTCCCCGTAATAGTGCCAGGCTCCATGATTAAGATATTCGATCATTACCACCCCTTGGCTGTCCCAGAAAAGAGAGCCCATGATCTTTCCGGCGGATGGGTTCGCCTTAAATTTCTTTGGAGTTGGAGATGACGGTCGCTTCCAAGTCATGGACTGTTGTTTCGTTTCCGGGTCATAATGGTGAAGCTATGTTTCGTCCATAGTTATGAATCGAGACAAAAATCGGTCAGGATCTTGTTGTAACAAATCCAAACAGCTTTCTGAAATTCTCAGTCGAGTTTGTTTCTGCGCGTCAGAAAGCTGGGCACCCAGCGCGCTGACACTTTTTTCATACCCAAATGGTCGTTTATAATATTATGGACACTTCCTATCGAAATCTTTACTTCTTCAGCTATAAAACGAACAGTAACACGACGATCCGCCAAGACAATATTTTCAACTTTTTTAATCATTTGTTCAGCCACTGCCGATATGGGGCGTCCCGTTCGTGGGTCGTCGTTAGTGGAAGTTCTTCCTCGCTTGAACTCAGCACACCAACGCGCAAACGTAGAATATGGAGGAGCATGAACCCCTAATGTTGCTCTCAAGTCTTGATTTACCTGCTCCGTAGTAAAATTTTTCAAGCAGAGATATTTTATTACCGCGCGAACTTCAATTTTATCCATTTTTAAGAACACGTTCCGAAACGACGCAAACAATAGACTTCTACTTTTAAAAAACAAAAGAGAATTAATTGCTTTTTTTATTATCATCTTAACTAATGTCTGGGCTATGCCTGCCAGTATTTTTTTTTTTTCTTTCCAAGGAGAATGTATTGCATTCTCACTATTTATTGAACACCCCTCGTATATTATAAATGCGAAAGTAGCTCTTGTTTGTCTGTTTGTTGCCTTTTCACGCCTGAACAGCTGAACGGATTTCGATGAAATTTGACATACAGCAGACCATGACCTGGGTTAGGACATAGGATACTTTTGATTCCGGTAGTACGTTCCCGTTAGATAATTTGCGAACTCCACTCGGGCGAAGCCGCATGCAAAAGCTAGTTTAAAATAAAGACTGGTAGTTCTACCAAGTATTTACTGAAAAATAATGAGAAAAGTCAAAAATATCATACTTTGTTTGATTTATAAGTAGCACACCCGGACATCGGCGGCGCCCTGTCATTCTTTCAACTAATGTTGAAGCAAGGCAGATCTTGTATGTACCGTGATCCTTTCTCTAATGATTCTGCTTAAGCCTGGTTTTGAGCTACGCTAGCGCTACTCAAGTTGATTTCAGTAAATTGATTCAAATATTATCATATGAAAACATTTTGGCGGAATCAAAAACATAGAATTGATTTTCAATAATCTTGATAGCTATACTCTTTTATATGCTAATTTTCACTTAGTTTGCACATACACGGTATAATAATGTAGTTATTTACCTTGTAAAATGTTTTCCTCTTTGTAGAAATGCATCAATTTCCTTGATCGATACAAAACCAATTGATTAGTCATGTTTAATAGGTGTGTTTTGTTGATTTCAGTTCGGGGATATGCGGGTTGAGTATACAGAGGGCGCCGTCGACGGCGCACTCGACGCCGCGCGCGACGCCGCACCCGCCCTCCGTGTCGCCCATGTCGGACGACGTGGTGCGCATCCACGTCACCTACAACCCGCTCGCCGGCAGCCCGCACCTCCACCCCATTAGCCCTAACAAGTACAAAGCCTACAACAACGAGGAACACCACAAACCCGTCTCCCTCGGATTCTATGCCAGCAACGGTTCTACCAACCTACCTTCAGACAATAGAATCCGTATCCAAGTGCCATCCGAGGAACTCCTCACGCCAGTCGTTGACTCCGGGAGAATTATCACGCCACGGTTCATCGAATCTCATTCGGAAATGTACGATCTTAAATAGAATTTCTTTTTTTACTTTAATTTTTTTTTGTCATACGTAATGGCCAGTTATTTGTAACTTAACTTTAAATTATTGTACTTAAAGTCAGTGATTCTCGCTATTATTTAAACCTTCGATCAATAATGCACTAGATTCCCGGTAAGCGCTTCAAAAACGGAACGAAAAATAAGAGCACATATTCGGTTGTGGTCTTATTTCAAATTAGTATGGTCCAATCATAGCCAACGTTAAGACGTCAAAATGCCGCAGTACGCGTTCAAAAAATTTGTAAATAACCACCGTAACACCAAGATTTTGGAAGGTTTTTTTTTTTTTTTCGGTAAGTTTATTATCAGTAAGTGTTTTTCATAAAATAAAAACAGAATTAAATATAAATATAAATCGATTAGCAAATATTATGATTGTTTGACCAATGTTTGTGACAACTACCAACTATTGTTACAAACATCGACTGTTCTGGAACAGGGAATGCATGGTGTAGTATTGTTATTTTATATTTTGTTTCTGTTTGTAGATTTTCTAGCAACCCATTTCGCTGTGTAGAATGGTCATCTACTGTCGCGAAAGAAAGACGAAAAGAAATATATAAGCCTTATAAAAAATCGATAATTTGTTCGATTCATTTTAATAGATTGGACATAACTGGAAATACGCAAAGGCGTAGATTACTAAAAACAGAAAACAGTAGTACGAGTACATACGAGTAGGTATGTATTATTGAACTTATATAAAATTGAATTTTTATTTTCAAGCGACATGACATTATAATTATTTGTTTCTCCGACGACAGAAAGATTTAATTTTGCCATTGTAATTAAATATTTGTTTCTCCGATGACAGAAAGATTTAATTTTGCCATTGTAATTAAATATTTGTTTCTCCGATGACAGAAAGATTTAATTTTGCCATTGTAATTAAACTTTATGTTTGAGTGTCAAGGCTTATAATAAACTGAATTTGTTAGTATTGTTTTTATTTTTCTGTATTTCATAGAAAGAAATATAAACACATTTCGACTCCACTCATTCCTTGTCCAAGCGGCGAGCCTCTGTCATAAATTTTTATTGCTATTATTAGCACTTTGTAATTCGAACTTTAAAATAAGCGTGTAAGGTTGCATTTGTTTTGATGTATGTTTGACTTTTTTGTTTTTTGTACATAGCTTTGTGAATACAACTTTAAGCATTGCATTTAAGGTTGAATTTACATTAATGTATATTTATTTAAACTAGAAGTACGTAAACACAATTGGCGACAGTTTTAAGAGAACTTTTGTATGGGATAGTGTATCTAGTGCATTATTGATCGAAGATTTAAACACAAACTTTTTATACAAAGTAGGGATCTGTATTAGGGATTAATTTTATTTAAATATTAAAAGACATGGAAGCAATAACGTGCTTGCTGGTGTATTAAGTTGCTTCACTTCTGCAGTATCTTCGCATTTTATTTCTGAACACTAATCTGTATTAATGTAGAATCTTCAGTCTTAAAGTTGTAAGTTAGGGATTGTTAATAGCAGTTGTAATTTATTTGTCTCAAGCTTGAGGTTTGGCTCAATAGAACTTCACTATATTATGGCAAGTATTGATATCAAACGAATTATGATTTATTCAAAAACAAATTACTGTGGGAACACTTTAAAAAAGAAGCAGTATTGCCAGTTTATACGTACACAGTATTTTTTTCCAAGTATTTTTAGGCGACTCTCTGGGGGTGAAATGGATTCATTTACAATAAACACAGCAATAATAATTAATATTATAATCAGGTTGTACTTACTCGCATGATTTTATACTATGCACATAACAATAAGAAATATGCATTGACAATACACTAGAAGCTCCATATTATAATTCACATTTTCGTAATATACAAGGGTTATTTATTGAAAAGCATTTATTTTGTATGTAAACTTAAGAAGCGGCGCCCATACCAAATAAGACTTTTAATGTCGTGCTAAAAGTAAATATGTTGTGCATATATTCTGCTGCCTTTTAAGTACTTAAAAAACATGCCTGTTATATCCATGTTCCATTTTACAACCTTGTTGTGTAAATTATATTTAATTATAAAAATAATTCGTGTATCTAAACTGCCATAACTATAATATTATTATGTATGTACAAATATTTTTGAAGTTGAAATCGTAATAGTTTGTAGTATGTATTTAGAATTCGTAGGATATGTTGTGGATGTATTAAAACATTAGTTCAAAGTTACACAGCGACGGATAGAATCGGCTAGGAATACTATAATGTTAGTGATAATGAGAGAATCTCTACGAGTCAGTGCAGTGGCGTTTAGCTAGTGCTGGTGTTGCAACAAACGGGTTTAAAAAGGAACGTTTTTGCTAAACAAGATAATTAAAAGTAAATGGTAAATATTAAATTAATAAACGACATTTAGATTAGAAATCTTCTGGGACCAACTCAGAAATCGCGAAAAATAAACAGCTGTTCCCTACATTTTGACGAGCTATGCGAACATAAATGCAGGGAACAGCTGTTTTTTTTTCGTGATTTCTGAGTTGGTCCCATCGTGAAAGTTGTTCATAATGATGAGTACACACGGCTACACATCAAGCTATACATTTCCAGTTTATGCTGATCTCGCATTGTATAGGATTTCCGTACAAATGTGAGGTCAGCTTATACTGGAAATGTATAGCTTGATGTGTAGCCGTGCGTACAATGATCCCTTAAGAAGTGTCGCAGCATGAATTCAATTTAACTCAGTATAAGAGATTCTACGTATCTGATGATATGCCCCCAAATGTTTCATCTAGCTTCTATTGTTCAAAGATTTTCATACTTTATGTGAATATTTTGTATTTCATCTGTTCATCCATTTTCTTTTTTTAAACGCCGTAATCTAAAACTTTAGATTTATTAGACAGTTTTAATGATACAATAGGTTTTAGATTCCTTTCAAATAACTAAGTGAGAAACGCAATAATGTCAGTTAAATTGTTACTTGAGAATATTTAATATAAATAGTTTTAAGATAATACCTATGTCTGTTTAGAGTAATACTATGTTTTTGGTCAATATACATGTAAATTAGCATTAACGTTGTACACGCTTTGATGAGAACACTGTAGCTAACATTTTAAATTGACAGGTTTTCATTAATCTAATTTTCAAATTTAGATTAGATATGTGTCTGTGTACTACTTTAGTTTAGCTAGATAAGTTTTTTTTTTAAGAATGTTCTTTGAAGGCTTGCGCAGAATACATGTTCCATGCGATTGTTTCTGAAATATTTTATCTAAGCTACCTATCGCGAATTATTTTAAAAACTGTTGTGTGGCTCGATAAACAAAAAAAAAAAAGAACAAAAATGCAAATAAAAGTTTAATAATAGCTATGTATTCGCGCCAGCCTTGTAGTAGGTCATGTTTCTTATTATTCCATAGATACTGAATCTAAAATAACTCACGCAATAAATTATATTAAGGAAACAGTTACTTAAGTATACATTGAGAAAAAAAATTGTTCTCTTGTAGTAATTTTCCAATGCAGAGACGAATCTCACAAGTGGCCGCGTAGGATCTTGTATAAAGTTAGTCATATATTTTTCTGAAATATAAGTATCTTTAAGACACTGTCACTTCCAATGTTACGTCGATAAGATCTTGGGTATCCTGTGATAAACGAATATTATCTGGCACTTTATAATGTTACAAGTTACTTACATAGTTAGAAAATTTTAATAATTCTCATTAAAATCTGCGCAATTAGGAAACACAGGCGTCCAAATTTAAGATCAACAAAACTTGTGCCATTTTAAAATTTAGGATATTATTCCTTTTACTATATTAGTCACTACGTTTTTGTATATGTTCTTATTATTTAAATAATTTTGCAAATGCTCGGTATTGTAGTATAGCATCGACATTATAAGCTTTATTTTGATATCGTTATTGATAGTAATATTTAAGACAATAGACAGCGAATAGAAATCTAAGAACTTTCTGCTTTGCCTGGAGGGTCGCGCTTAAAGTGCAATCCGGGTTGTGATTGATGGCCTGCGTGACTTGCGGACGGGACGGCAGAGCATTTTAAATTTATTAATTGAATTTAGTACTTATCCAATCGAAATAAGGTATATATTTCAATGCTCGGTGCTCGAGCTTTGAGCATCACAGCGCAGTTTTCCGTCTATCATCGAGCATTGAAATAAATATCTTATTTCGATAGGATATTTAAAATCCTCTGCCGTCCCGAACGCCAGTCTTCGCAGGCCCCTATGGACCTGTTCAATAATACAGATAGTGCAATCCACGAAGTCGCGCCCCACTCGTCTTCCTAAACACTTACAGTACAAGAGTGCACCATTCCGCTAGTGTTTCAGTATTGTCAATACGCACTAATTACCTATGAGTGGGTAAAGGTACTATTCCGTAGCCGACCGCAGGCGGCAACTGCAGGTGACGTGTCGCCGCGACACGAGTAGTTTCTATGAATTTCTATGAAATATGTTCCGAAAGCTAGCGACACGTCGCCTTCATAAAAATACATACATAAGAAAACATAGAAACCAGTCGTGTCGCGGCGACACGTCGCCTGCAGTCGCAGGCGGCAACTGCAGGCGGCTACGGAATTGTACCGTAATTAGTATAGACAAAATTAAAATACTAGCGGTATGTTGCACACTTGTACTATAAACGATTATTAAGATGAGTGGGGCGCGACTTCGTGGAAGACACTATCTGTAACACATCTGACATCAAATTTAACTTTCATTTCTTTTTTAAACCTTTATCAGTAATTAATCACTATAATATTCAAGCTACTGAGAAGACTTGATAAAAATCTAGCGATCGAATAAAACGAAACACGTCTAAATGATATTATTGACATTGGAATGAACCTCTACGGGGTCCGTTGAGAACTTAAAAATTACGCTCCGTGCAGTTCTTGAATTTTTACACAATTATTTTCTGGTGCTTTGAAATAAATTGGAAACCTCAAATTAGATGTCCGTCCAATTATTTTCTAGACTGAATGCAAATTATTCGGTACATTAAATCTTAATAAACTTCGATTTTAATTTGAGAATTTAATAATTTAACGCGTCATTTAGTAAATTGTAATTTATTTCCATACGTTAATGGATAGCTTTATCGGAAAAGAAATAAAGTCATTATGTAAATTATATTTGATGTGAATAATTTAATATTGTGCAGTTTTGCGCATTATCTATTGAGTGTGGAGATTATATTAGCAAAAGCAGTCAGTTTTGTAACGCGTAATTCGGGGTACAAACGAAACACAGCTGTATTTATTAAATTAATATTAGATATTTTAATTAGAGTACGATATTATTTATATTATATTCCTTGCTTAGTACCTTTTTATTTACTCAAATTATTAGGTGTATTGGGACGTTTTATACTTATTTTTTTAATTAAAAGACATTTTGTAACATTTGATCATTATACTGAAAATATTTCTAAGAATCTGTAGTACAGTTTATGGCACATGTTAAATTATTAATAACATTAAACTATACGATATCACTGCCATCAAGCGACAAGATAATACAATAAACTACTGTTTCATATATTCGTTGTGAGAAAGTGTGAAATTAAAATATGTTAAGATTTTCCGTGGAATTACCGATTTATGTTTTAGGTGTTTCTTCAACCTGGGGAATATTATCGGATTGTAAAACGTTACGTTAATCTCAAAATAGGCTGAATTAAACACTTAAAACTTCCTTGTAGTAAGCCCAATAGATCTTTCAGTTTTACCCTTTATTATACAAAATTATAAGCCTTGGAAGATAAAGCGTCGTGCAGACCGGCGTGACGCGATTAACAAAACAATTTCTAAGAAAACTTCACGGTAGAACAATTAACGATGTCGCGTCGCGCGACAATTCGCGCTAGTCTGCACCAGCCTTCATGGGGAAAGTTTGTGATTTTTATCAGGTCAAATCTTGATAGTTTGCGAGCACTCGTTGAGTTACTTATTAGATGTTTAAGTATGGTCGCAACTTTAAGATAGCTGTCTTTCCGACCCAAGGAATCGCTAAAAACTTACCCATCGAACGTCTGTAATTTACTAAAGAAATGGAATCAGGAATTGTGTTAATCTAAGAAATTAATATTAACTAAATTAGAGTCCGGCAGGTGACAATTAGCACACTATCGTCGTATGCATAGCTGTCACTTACTTATGAGACGTTGTGACGTTTGGAGGAACTTTCGAGCTCAAATTTGTTCCCTTCCTGTATTTAAAAAGCAATAGTTTCTCTATCACCCGCCATAACGTTAGAACGAAGGTCTATCGCTACAATAATGATATCATGTCTTAAAATTGCCGTATTCCAAACGTTACATCCTCTCTAACTACGCCTGTTTATTAGAACTACAGTGAGAATAGTGCCTGCACGAATTACGTTATTACTCTACATAGCTCATGACTTATCGTGTTTTAATATAAAAAATAATGATACAATTGTTAAAATTTTACCTGAAATATCGTTTAAAAGTTATAAGACTTTATGTGGTCAGCATTTGCAATATTGCCTATAGTTCAACACCAGGAATGCTTGTCATTTGGTATAATAACAAAAGAACGTGTAAAATAAGTATTATTTTCGTATCATATTTATTTCATATTGTATTTTTTTTGGCTTTAGCTTGTAAGTTCATGTTTTTAATTTAAACACGTAGGTAGAGTTAGTTTATTGATTGAAATGGAAGGCCTGTATAATTTTAATTTATAAGAGGTGCTGAAAGCTCTGTTTGAAAGTGCACATACAGTTCGCGTCAAATAACTTTGCCGCTCTGAAGTAGGCTACAAATGACTGCGCAGTAGTCAATCTTACTTATGAAATAGTAGCGCGCATGCCAGCACGCATGCGCAACCTAACTTCAGAGCGGCAAAGTTATTTGACGCGACCTGTAGAAAGGTGTTGATGTAGAGTGTCGTGTAAGCAAGTTTGGAGCTAGTTTAGATTTGAATTTGGGACTATACAATGGTCTTTAAAATGAGTGTTGTATAGGTATGTGCATTTATCGTGTATTTGTTTCACAATACGACTTTACTGAGAGTCAATATAAGTGTAATTTTTGTGCAAGGTCACGATGCGTTTGTAATACAGTATGTCAATGTTGGTGAAGACACGCTCAGCACGTTTAGTTAGCAATCTTTAAGATATCAAGGTTGTAAGAGGGTGAAACCATATACACGCACAGATCAGCATTTTCATGTATATCTATCTCTTAAATCCTCTAGAGGCGTTATTCCCTAGAGGGAGAATTCCGATCGCGATCTTCTACACTCATTCGCATCAAAAGCGCGATTACTTGTGACTTGAATTTTCGCTCTAGGAAATTAAACTACTGACTGACAGAAAAGGATAGATAGAGTTATGAGCGTTCATTGTAAAAGTTGGCAACGTCGCAAATAACTGTCAAATATTTACCTGTTTTGATTAATTTGGAAATATGAAATATCGCTAAATAGTGAACTAGGATATTACCAATGAATTGCAATTATAACACTGGATTTCATGTTGTAACCGTTTTAGGTGTAAAAAAGCATTTTAAAGTTTTCAAATACTTTTTAAAATCTAGAACTAAATATTCGATATTACGATATTAATTATTGCATTTCATAATCAATTTAGTTCACTAGTTAGCCATATTTCATATTTCCATACAGTAATATTGCCAAATTAATCAAAACAACGAAATATTTGACATCTATTTGCGACGTTGCCCACTTTCAGAATGCACGCTCTTAAGTACAGGAAAATGCTGATAATTATGTGCGATGAAATTTGATTTTTCCATCCAGAATAGTTCATCAATAATCTTATGTAAACCTGCCTTGTAAATAACGTGAAAAGTATTTTCACAAGATTCTAATGTTAAATGACTATTAGTATAATTTCACATGCTATTTTGAATTCTGTAAATACTATCATCATATCAGAATCCTTCATAATAACTTAGGACTTTTCAATATGCTCATTGAAGTCAGTGGGATTTTATTTCTGCATTGAAGTTCCCTTTAAATTTATTACTGATCCACCTTCAACCTGTAGCAGCCGAGGGAATCCTCAGGTTAGGCATTGTTCAGTTAAAATCGTGAAGCCCCCCATGCACGTTGGGCTAGCGCGCTCGGCCAACGCAAAATACATGCAAATCAAACGGAAATTCACGCAAAAAGGCCCAGTATACATTGGCCGAGCGACCGGCTCGCCCAACGTGTACTGTGAGGGCTTTATAATATGGTACCCTTCGATCAATAATGCACTAGATACACTATCCCATACAAAAGTTCTCTTAAAACTGTCGCCAATTGTGTTTACGTACTTCTAGTTTAAATAAATATACATTAATGTAAATTCAACCTTAAATGCAATGCTTAAAGTTTTATTCACAAAGCTATGTACAAAAAACAAAAAAGTCAAACGTACATCAAAACAAATTCAGCCTTACACGCTTATTTTAAAGTTCGAATTACAAAGTGCTAATAAAAGCAATAAAAATTTATGACAGAGGCTCGCCACTTGGACAAGGAATGAGTGGAGTCGAAATGTGTTTATATTTCTTTCTATGAAAAACAGAAAAAGAAAATATATACTAACAAATTCAGTTTATTATAAGCCTCGACACTCAAACATAAAGTTTAATTACAATGGCAAAATTAAATATTTCTGTCGTCGGAGATACAAATATTTATTTTAATTACAATGGCAAAATTAAATCTTTCTGTCATCGGAGAAACAAATAATTATAATGTCATGTCGCTTGAAAATAAAAATTCAATTTTATACATATAAGTTCAAAAATACTTATTGTTACTGTTATACAGTTTTTAGTAATCTACGACTTTGCGTGTTTCCAGTTATGTCCAATCTATTAAAATGAATCGAACAAATTGTCGATTTTTTATAAGGCTTATATATATTTCTTTTCCTCTTTCTTTCGCGATAGTACATACTCATTCTCATTCAGATACTCATTCATTCTAAATAACGAAATGGGTCGCTAGGAAATCTACAAACAGAACCAAAATATAAAATAACAATACTACACCATGCATTCCCTGTTCCAGAACAGTCGATGTTTGTTACAATAGTTGGTAGTTATCACAAACATTGGTCAAACAATCATAATATTTGCTAATTGATTTATATTTACTATTTAATTCTGTTATTATTTTATGAAAAACACTTACTGATAATAAACTTACCGAAAAAAAAATATTCCTTCCAAAATCTTGGTGTTACGGTGGTTATTTACAATTTTTTTGAACGCGTACTGCGGCATTTTGACGTCTTAACGTTGGCTATGATTGGACCATACTAATTTGAAATAAGACCACAACCGAATATGTGCTCTTATTTTTCGTTCCGTTTTTGAAGCGCTTACCGGGAATCTAGTGCATTATTGATCGAAGATGGTACCCAATAAAAATGGTAAAATTATAATATCTATGGGTGTGTTACTACCAGTCTATAAATATCCCATTACTGGGCCAAGACCACTTCTAAAATAATGAAAGTACCAGCTTTAATTCTTTCATAAAGTTGTCCTTCTCATTGAAAATTCACATTGCTACTTACCAGATTCGGTCTTGCAACCTCGTGCTTGAGACGCTTGTTACTATAAAACTCCGGGCCATCACGACTTTAACTTGTTAAGTGTTAGATATTATTACGATTAATTAATTATTAGATCTATAAAATCGTGATAGATTTAACCTTGTAATAGTTATCTATAGTTTGACCGAGAAGGCGAGAATGGTGTTCCGCGCCGTCGTTAGGATTTCACGGCGAGGTCGCCACAGCTTTGACGAATGAGCGGTGGGACGGCGTGAGCGTTGACGAATGAGCGGCCTGCACTGCCCCGTCTCCGTCGCCGCGCACTCACCTAAGGCGCTGAACAGCGGTGTCGGTCAAACTATAGTTAGAAAAAACAGTCAATTTCAATTTACTAAATAATAGTCTTAAAAGGAAATGAATTATAGCAAGTGAAATTATATTTCAGACTCCAATAACTGTTCGATGAATGTTCACGTTACTTATCGAGCCCCGACTAAGGGTGAAATCATACTTAAACGCACGAATGAGCATTATTTAGTATCTGTCTCTTTCTGTCGCTTAGTGGCGTAATTTCGAGAAATCCGCTCGTAAGCGCAGCCGCACGCATTCGCATCAAAAATCGTTTTTACGTGCGAAAAGGCATCACGTTTGACTAAATTGCACTTTTGAGCGGCAGAAAGGAACAGATATTACAAGAAAACGTTGATCTGTGCGTATAGATTTACATACCTGCTATTGTTCGTGGCTCTCTTGGGAGTCGGAGAGTAGGGTCTCGATAAGGTAGTGAATCCTGCGCATAGTGCGTGTGTGAAATTTTTGTGAATCTTTTGACTCTGTATCGTCAACATAAGGTTACCGCCTCCAAAACTAAGTAAGTCATTCGTGTATTATATTATTTCATACAAACTTGATGCATGTTCATAGAACTCTTTAGTTGATCGCTGATATATCGTTAAGCTGACTTTGGAAGAAGACGTCTATAAAATTATAACACTGTTAAGTTAGCAGTGAGCTCTCTGGAAAATATTAGCGGGAATAGACACTGTTCATAATAAATATAATAATTTTCGATATCGTTGTTTTATTTCCAGCATTTCACAAGTACCTACAAAACGGCCGATATAACTTGGCAGTTCCGAACTTCGCGTAGAAGGCTGCGCAATAATTTATTTTAGGAACTAAATGGTGATATGAGGCGAGTGTGAGTGAGAGAACTTGCGCGAAAGTATGCAGAGCCTATGTTCCGACCGGCCAAGTTATATCGGCCATATTGTACCTACCCAGATAAGTTCGTTTGCTTGAAGGTATTTAAATAAAATAAGTAAACATACAGAGCTTATAAATGGTTTATTCGCGTAATTTAAGATTATAATTAAATTACAAAATAATATCATATAACTGATAATATTTCAAATAAATTGTTATCAATGTTTGGTGCGCTGTGGTAATGAACAAAACAAAATTTAGTTTAAGTACCTAAAATTATTTTTTCTACATAATTTAAGAACAAATAGGAACTTCATTGGGTTTGTTGCGACATTACCCTATAAATTTTGTAAAAAGTGTATACATATATAAGTTGATTCATAAAATTTAATTAGATACCCTCATAAAATTCATAACAAAAGCAACTTGATTTATAATATATTAATTAGATTAGATCTCATTTAAAAAATATATTATCAAATGATGGTCGTTGTATTATTTCTCGACACTTGTTGTTCGAGAAGAATTGTAAAAAGTCAAAATGGACTTATTTAATTGATATTTCGATCACTGTTCTGATCATACTACGAAAGGCCTCGTACCTGATATTTCTCGTCTGTTTATCACAAGCGACTGCATGTACTTATTGTTATTTCAGTTCTTCGGTATATAATCTTTACAACTTATAATTAAGTGCAGTTTTAAAATTGAAATTCTTACAATGCACTTATAAAATACACACATATTTCTATAAGTAATGTTACAGTAATTATGTATAAAACATTTAAGCTTACAAACACTAAATGCAAGATCCCAGTCACCAATAAAAGATAAAAATGTTCAGCTATAATGGAAAGGAGTTAGACTAATGAAAGCATTTTTGTTCATATACACTGAAAACGATATCAATGAAATGATTTAAGTACTGACAACACTATGCTTAAGAAAAAATATGTTCGCTCGCTATTTGGTCTTCGTTTATTTTACAAAATACTTATCGATCATTTTTACATTGAATGATAGTATTGATAGTGTACATGGTAGCTCGTTTTGTCTGGGACCAACAATCATTGCTACAACATTATCGTGCCTAGGTTACATCATACATTCGAAAATACATGTTGACTCAAATACCTATTTCTAAGTACACCATTCAACAGTATTCAGTTCTGATTTGGGAATGTAATAGCGATTTTATATAATTTTAACATGCCCCAATTATAATTTGTACCTATATCATATATTTTATAAAATACGCAGAATAAAAGGCAACATCAATATCTTTACTATATAGTAACAATTTCCAATTAATGATGTGGAGCAAATATTGACAACATGCAATAAGTAGCACCATTTGTTTAGCAGCGTGACCCATAGTTACCAATACAACAGAATTTTCAGGTCCGTTTCACAAGACATTTGGTCGAAATAGTATTACAAGTACCTATCTGGGTAACGAAAGAAAATAACAACCTCGGCACTTGACTATTTTAAATGACTCAAAGTATCACGCGCAAAACTGGTATAAAATAATCTATTCTAATTACTAAGCTTTACGCTAATATCTATCACACATTAACACAGAATCTTTGAATGATAGGCTGTGCACAAAAGTGTGAGCCTTAATTAAGCCTTACTGTACACGTTTATAATATCTCTAATGGCGTCTTTAGTGCCGAAGATGAGTGCGAAAAGACCAAAGATAAGAACGACTACGTTCTTCCAGATGAGGAATTTGTAAGGTCCAAAGCCGATGTCCCAGTAGGTGATAACTTCGATGAAGGCAGGCGCAATTAGTCCGAGGATTGAGAAGCAGAAAGCGCCAATAACGCCCATGAATGGTCCAATGGTGGGAACGGCTACGGCCAGCAATACGCAAGCAGTGACCATGATGGTCCTCATGATGTAGTCTGCGAGGTCTGGGCGCTTGGTGAACTTGTCTTTGATGCTGTTCCACATAATTTCGACGCACACGAAGAATTGCAGTCCATATGTGCAGTATACAGCAATAGCGATAGAGATCTTGACAATTTGAGCAGGACTGTAAACAATAAGACATGTTCGAATTAATTTCTGCGGTAGGCACAAAAATTTAATATACTTAACATTTTTTATTTCTTGCCATGTCGTGCAACAAGTCGATTCTTGCTACTCAGTACTCACACGATCAGTCATTAAAAATCTATTTATTAGGGCCCGCGTGGTGGATAATGGCCCGCTCTCTCACAGTGAGGAGGCCCTCTTCCCAGCAGTGGTAGAACATTATAGACTGATTATACTATGCTTAGGGTACGACGATGAGCAATGATAGGTACCTACTTAATATGTGTCAGTTGCATAGTTGTGTAGTTGTTTGTACTTACATTTCATCATTTTTCAAGTCTAAGGTGATGGAGTCACTGACTTTCTCCCCATACCGAAGGTATCCGAGGAAACCAAGGAGCATGTATACTAAGGTGACGCCGCTCATGCCCTTGTTCAGGACGCCGCATGTGCCGAGCATGGAACGAGGCGTCTTCATAGCGTTTTCCAGAGGCATTACGACACCGATGGCTTCCATCGCGAAGATACTCAGAGAAAAGAATTCAGGCCATTCTACAGGTGCTTTGAAAAGCATTGATTTAATGTTCTCAGTCTGAAGTTGTCCAGTTCCAACCAGGTAGTAGAAGGTGATTCCAAGACCGAGACCCATGAACACGTTAGCGATCATAGACACCGGTGCGAGGTACTTGAGATTGCGGATCCATGCCATGAAGATGAGAGGCAGTAATAGGGCGATGATAAATATTCTTATTTCTACATTTTCTTCTTTTTCGCCCATGTGGTACGCCACGACCTAAAACAATGACACAAAAAATGATCATAATGCGTTCAATGTTTAATAGCCCAGGAAAAAAAGAGTTTCTGAACAGTTTTGAGTACTTAGGTGACTCGTCTGGGTTAGTCCTTAATAAACATTCAGTAGTGAAGTTCAATTTCAAGTATTTAATAGGTAATACGATCTCACCTGCAGAATATTCTTAGCGACGATGACGGTGTACACTGAGCATGTTCCGAAGTAAGTCAGGAAGAGGCTGATTAGTATGAAGATTCTGAAAACAAACAGATTGAGTTAATGCTTCGCTGCAAATAAGTATTTTGGTAAAGAAAAATTAAATAGGTATTAGATTTTAATACCTAGCAAGTTCAAGAGACAATATAAATGATGATAAATGTAAAAAATATCAGTTTACCTGAAAGCGTTGCCCCACGGTCGAAGCCGCTGCGGTCCATTCTCTAACGCTGCCTGACCGACCTCTGGGAAAGTCATGTGAGTTTTTCTAGTTTTCTTGTATAACACGTGCGCGCATTTGATCTGTTGACAAAAACATTTTTTATGAAAAAAAGGTTGCAAAAACATGTTGAAGTACGCAGCCTGAGTAGCGTCCCAATAGGAGAACCGATAACCGGGTGAAAGTCACGGTAATTAGGAGTTATGGCGCTCCAAATTGTCCAGCAGTGAACATCTTTTGCCTAAATGCAAGCACAGATATAATAAAATAG
Source organism: Agrochola macilenta (assembly GCA_916701695.1). Classification (NCBI taxonomy): domain Eukaryota; kingdom Metazoa; phylum Arthropoda; class Insecta; order Lepidoptera; family Noctuidae; genus Agrochola; species Agrochola macilenta. The sequence continues at coordinate 12,763,053 of OU753552.1, read as the reverse complement.
GTAAGTACTACGTATGCAAGAAAGCATTGGTTTACTTGCACAAATATATTTGGGAGCTAGGTAGCTAGGTATATGTATAGAGTTCTGGTGCTATATTTTTGCACCTATTGAGCATCTATTCTGCGGTTATTACCTACCTAATTCGTACAATTTGCAAGGCTTTTTTTTTAAACACACATGATATCGCAAAGCAAAGCCCACGTTACGGAACACATGGATAACACGCAATAAACTGTCGCAGAAGTGGCAAATAAAGTTAAAAATTTGCAGAGCACTTTGGATTATACTTACGAGGATATAAGAGCAGTGAGTGCAGACGAGCGCAACCAGCATTGTGAAGAAGATTCCGGAGACCAGCCCAGCGCACTTGAAGGCCTTGGGCATGGCCAGGATACCCGTACCCAGGGACGCCTTCAGCAGATGCGTCAGGGTGTCCATGTTTCTGAAACATCACCAGAAGCCCTCGGTAACATCGAGACGATTGCTCCGATAGTTTTATTTCTAAACCTATGAGGTGGGAATTGTTTCGCTTTGTCAAAGAGTAGAACTATATTCATAGCTAAACCAGACATACCTAATATATACATAATTGTACTAGCATAGACACGTGTACAATATGCGATCAATGTCACAATCATATGATTTCTAAAAGGAGCTAGGATAAGACGATGCGCTTTAAAAAAGTAGTGTTACCCTGGAATTGATACCTACCTGATTATCATCAGGTTAATAGAATTCAAGAAAACATGCTATTTTTGTTCGCTGTATTCATGTTACATTATGGAAGAGGCAAACATTTTACAAGTCCCCCCTTTCGACGTAATTCAATTCTTCCATTAGAATTGTTGATTTCAGAGAGTCAAGGATTTTGTGTCTACTTGGAAAATGCTTTAAAAGCGCTTGTCCTAAAACTTGGCAACGTCGCAAATAGCTGTCAAATATTGTATTGTTATTGTTTTGATTAATTTGGCAATAAACGGAAATATGAAATGTGGCTAACTAGAGAACTAAAATATTGATTAAGAAATACAATAATTAATATCGTTACACCGAATATTTAGTTTTAGATGTAAAAAAAAGTATTTCGAAACTTTCCAGTTCCCTTTTCACACCTAAAACCTTACAACATCAAATTCAGTGTTATAATTGCAATTTATTATTACTATTCAAGTTCGCTAGTTAGCCACATTTAATATTTCCATACAGTAATATTGCCCAATTAATAAAAACAACGAAAGTGACAAAAGTTATTTGCGATTGTGACGTTGCCCCCTTTCAGAATAAACGCTCTTAAACGTTTGTGACATTGTAAAAACCTAGAGCAAAAAATGTAGATGATAGGTACCTACTCTAGTACCTATAATATCGGATCAGATAATATATGTGATTCTTGACACGACGACAGTATTTTCTGTGTTTTAGCAGTGACTGGTAGAGGATCCTATATTTTTTTTTATATAACAGCTTGACTAAGCTTCTGAAGGACATCAATTTGCTTGTATTGTTGACGTTTACGCTTAGCAATCAAATTAAAAGGGCAATGCGGGTAGAAAATCAGTCAAGCACTGTACCTACTACCTATCTACATACGAGTATACAGGGTGGAATTTTAGAACCTCACTTGGAGGGAAAGTACTCTAAATACTGGAGATAGCAAATTTTACTCAAAGGAAACATTCCTTTATTTAAAAAAAGAAACAAATCTGCATGCATAGATTTTCGAAAATTCGCTTGCCACACTCGGGAATCGAAACGGCTAAAATACGAAAAAATACATCCTGTACTTTTATAGCATCAATCGATAGGGTCAATCATAAGGATCAAATCTCATCATGATAAATTATATGAAAGGAAAACCATAAAATCTTAACTTATCTTAATTGAACAGCCGTTCGGCCGCTAAAGAGAATTGGAAAGTAGGCATATGTACTAATGTACCTAATGTTGAAGACTCGTGAAGGTAGGTACATTTAATTAAATATTTTTTTCATTGCAGGCATCCTCTCGTAAGCCACAACTATAGACACAACATAAAGTCCATTGTGTCTCGCATTGATATTAGGTACGGGGAAAGGTTTTAAAAGTTTACAAACCTTTTATAGTAAAATATTTTGATGAGAAATAATGAAGGGATTTGTAAAAGGGAATAATTAGGTACATTTTCGTTAAAATAAACTAAGACAAGCCAATATCCAAAGGCAGAAAATAAGTTAGCTGTTAATTCAATAGGTAGGTACCTACTGATACTTAAATGTTTAGTGGAGTTAATCACTTAATCCCACACTCTAACTAAATAGTCGAGGAGCAAAAACTAAAAAAACTTCACCACTCGTTACCCTAAATAATTGTCATTGTGTACATAAGTAGGTTTTTGGTTTTCATGGGAACTGGTTCCTGGAGCTTTACGTCCTGTAAAGCTTTATCTCTTTCCCACACTAAAGAAATATTAAAATAATACTGCTTTAGAGGTGATGGTAGGCCCGGTGTTTCAAATGTGTTAAACTAGGTACTTATTAGCAATTCGCATTAGCAGTGAAAAATGTGTAAATATTTCGCGTGGCATGGAAATAAAACTATTCTTTAGTCATTAACGGTAATAGTTGCCTTTTTTATAGGTTTCTAGGCCACCACATAGGTATAATAAAGTGCATACCTTCTATAAATAACGACCAACTGAAATAGTTTTTATTTTATATGTAGCTTCTACATTAGTTAAAGAAAGATATTAACATCTAAATCTTAGTTGTTAAGGGTTTGTGATCACCCTACGCAGTTCTAAGCATTGAGAATAAGAATTGAAATACCTACGTCGAAGAACAAGATGAATGATAATTTCGACAATCTAGTAATTACAATCTATCACTTAGGTATTCTTCGGACCCTATTATAGGGTGCCATATCTACTCATAAAAAACTATAGGTAAGCAAAAATATTAGTAAAAGGGAGAAAAGGAAATTGGACGGAACTTGTTTCACTTTCTGCTCTGTCGAATATTTGAGCCAAAGAGTTGCTAAGGCGTGATAAAAAGTAAATGATACTTACGAAGTGGGATTCTCCAACTTTCGTTCGGCGAACGGGTCGAAATCGGCTGACTCCGGATCTTTTGTCATGTTGTATCTAAGCAGAAATTTTTTGAAATTAGTCAATTAATAATAATACCATTTATTTCAGGCGACACAGGCCCATAGAAAAACACCTTAACCTAAACATACATATTTTATTTTAATCAAAACTTGTGTTAAAAAATAAGGCTTATGACTATGTTAGTAGCACTTCACTTTAAAAATAAAACGAGACATCATTCAAATACTAAACTACACTCACTACACTCACTCATTCACTCACTCTAACTACTAATACTATTCTTCATTTTAAATTAAGTAGCAATAAGTACTAATTAGCGGTGATGACGTTGCAAATATTGTCGATTTATAGGAACCCATGCTATCTAAAAGGAAAAATGTATATGTCGCCTTATAATTATGAACTTCGTTAGTTTAAAATCTATCGGTATTATTTCAGTTAGATTTTAAAATATCGAAAACTTGTGAACTGCAACAAAACATTTACAATTTACTTAACACACAATTTTTAGATCTATCGTTGAGAACCGACCAATTATAATAAAAAGAATGAGTACAGAAAATCTCCTTAAACAAATTTTGTCTTATACAATGTGCACTTAGGTGTCAAAGGACACTCGTACTAGGATTACCCTGGTATCACGAATGCCATGATATACTTGGGTCCCACCGGGTTGCCGGTATCACGTTGTAGGTTTATTACAATATGATTCGTGACCGTAATAAATATGGCTTTACAGAATTATAATCATTACAATAATTATACGTAGAATTGGCCTCAAACAAATGTAAAGATTTCATGAAAGAGTCAGTCTGCGGAGTTCACTAGCTAATTCCATCTGACTCTGTAAAATATTGTGGACCCAGAAGGTAATCTTTTGGTTGAAATGTAAAGAAAAAATACATTATTTTGTAATACTAACTTGTTGACGACTTTCTCCTTTTTCTTGTCATCCTGAGACAGGAACGTCTCCAGCTCCTGCGGCGCCGGCGCATTGCCGTTTGCTTCCTAGAACAAGATATATTTTTAGATGACACACATACTTGCGTGTGGTTACAGTGGGGAACAAAATACTATAGGTAGGTACCTACTCTACTTTCTGGTGAGTGAAGCTTCCAGTTCCAGTGGTAACTTTCAAAGTTTTGTTCTTTTTCATGGAAATCGCTTTTAGGTTATGCTTGAGAAGATGATGCACTCTTTAGATTTTGATAAGCATAGGTTTGTGTCTCTACTTTGAATTTATTGCAGTCTAGTGATCTTCCGCATAAAAGAACACAATGTTTTAGTTAGGTAGGTACCTACTATCAATGTTTCTGAATTTTATTCTTACCGTTTTCTTTTTTTTTCATATATTATGTAGATTTTATGACATGTAGACATTCAAAAAATATTAATCACTGATCGTCACATACAATATTAGAGAGTTAAAGAAGAATATAAAGTTAAACAGTACCTTACGTAGGCAACACATTTTCGTAAGCGATTACGACTAATCTGTTTCATTTTGACAGTTCAACAACATTCATTGCCTTATTTACGTTGTTGAGCAGATATTTTTTTCGAATATAAGAAGCAATGGTTATCCATTGCTTCTTACAGATTCTGATTGATCGTGTTTTACGCAATTAGGGTACAGGTTAACTATTTATATAGGTATCTTTTGAAAAAAACAGATAAGTTATTGTCGTGATGGAAAATTAGAGATAATTCAGATTGCAGATAATGTTATCAAAAAAAGGCATATCACAAGTATTGTTTTTCAATCAAATTAGTTGATTAGAAAACTGTTTGGTAGATACTTCAATATAAGTGTTCTAGCAAATAGGTAAACAGAGATAAATAACAAATAATAGTGATGTTAAGTAGTATATAGAACTAAATTCTTACAACAACAAAAATAAACGAATTTCTAATAACGCGAGTTTTATACTTATTGTAATGAAACCGACTGAAACTAGTCGCCGTCTAGTGACAATAATTATAATTATTCTACCAATACAAACTAACGTAAGTAAACGTTAACGTTAACGCGATCGAATAGGTATAAAAACTTGCAGTTTACGATTAATAAATAAGTAATACCTATATGAAATGAAATAACATAATGAGGATACTAAATTCAGTTTCTAACTGCTTATTATTTAAGGAAAATCGTTTCGATAAGTCTCCATCTTAACCTTTCCAAGTTTGTTTTGAACAGAACACTAAGTGAACCTTGAAAAATATATTATTTGTTTAGTTGTTTGATTTACTAACGCGCATTGAGCGCCGGGTCGTGTGAAAAACGATAATGTATCTTACAAGGCGCGTATAATACTTGTGACGTGTGAAAATTTTTGAATTGAGACTAAGTTTGGCTGTTTATCTTATTTGGATAGCCTACTAAAATCAAAGTAACGATGCTAATTGTATATTTACCTATTGTTTTTGGTAAACTACCTAACCTACTTACATTATTTCAGAATCCCGTTCATATTTATTTTATCAAATTGTATTCTCTTTGAGATACAAATAATGATGTCAAAAACCTTAAGTAACCTTTTCATGGACGACATTCCCTAATTAGGACAGTTGACACTGTGACTTATGGGTTGGTCACTTGTCGCTTCAATAGTGTTACTAACATGTAAGTAAGTATAAATTGTTGGTCTGGCACCATTTAATTATGATAGTTACTACGTTTCCTCATTGCAATTTTTTAAACAACATTAAGTATATAGTTTTATAAGTTTTAGGAATACGAAAAGGATGTGGACAAAGAAACTATACGTGATTGCCTAGGTAATAAACATCATCGTGCAGCTGTGATTGTTACATTTTCTTAATTGCTGTATTCTATGGATTATCGATAGTTAAGTTTCAAGAGCCAGAAAGTCGGGAAAACTGAGAAAAATACGTTTTTTGTGTCAGTAGTCATGAATTTAGCTAGTGAAGTAATGGCGATTATTAATATAATTATAGCCATTCCTTCACTAGCTAAATTAACTAGATTTTGGAAACATGTCCAAGCTACCAGCTAGCTACTAGCTACGTGAAAATAATATATGTATTAATGATTATATACTCACATTCACCATTTTGATGTGTTGTTAGCCGTCAGTTGATAGCGATAAAGATTTCCTCGTCAGTGCCTGTCAACAAAACAAACAACATTAGTTATCATACACACGCTTATACACACGCTGCTTAGCTAATTAACGATTACTTATTTACTAATCATCCGATTACTCGCTATGTACAATACTATTTACTAAATGTATTTAATGTTCGGAGCAGTTCGAACTTCGAACTATGTTTTCAGATTTTTTAAAGTTAATAAAAACAAAAATGAAACACGTTTTATTTTTAGTATTTGTCATTAATAAAATAACGGTGGTTGGTACACTTAAGAACCTAACTACATAAATTACTCGAGTAGTCATGTCATAAAGTCATAGAAGTTATTTATCATAAAGTTATTTCAAACGGAAAGCGTCATTGTTTTGTAACGTGATGGGTTTACGATCCGTGGCAGATAAATAATTTTTATGTGGTTGATGTGTGTGACTGTGGATGAGTTATTTAATGGATTATCCTAATAAGCATCTGCCCATTATAGCTACATAATGTAGGTAACCTACTCTGTACGCGCCACTTTCTTATCGACAGCTCTCCAACAACGCTTTTTCGTTAGCAGGCGATTTAAAAAAGAATAAATAACTCGCATTACAATTCGCTATAAAAATAATTTTATGGTTTCATGCACCATATCAATGACCGGGAAAAACAATTGCCGGTCTTCATGCATTAACGCTATCTATAACCTAAGCTGGCAATTGTAAAATAAACTTTTTATTAGTAAAAAAATAATAATAATTTTACCAAACTGAATTTTCTGGGACTCATTGTATGCATAGTTTAATTTTAAATAAGCATGACAAGATTGTTCTCGTAATGGTTATTTATATTTGTCGATTATATTGCGTAAGTTGGTTCAGAAGCGGATAAATATGTGTGAATATATCTCGAGTCATGCTTATAACACAAATACTGTACGAGTTTTCGAAGATCAAGGTCGCCGGCGTGCGTGGGCTAATCTGTACGTTATGAGTAGTAAGAAATTCGTCAGCTAGACTCATAATAAGATATTAGTTGGTATTGTGTTAATTTAGAGTCTATTCCGTTTTATATGTGAAGTAACTTTTTTATATTATTATATACTTTTGATTTTAATTTACCAACGTCTCTTTGTTTTGCAACATTTTACACATCATCCTAGTTATAATATTTTTTAGAAAAAAACCCTATAAAACGCAGCACATAAAAGTCACATTACTTAATTTAAATAATGTTATCGATTGCCCTGTTATCGTCCACAAGCTAACACAGTAACATAAATTTTTCATTTTATGTATTATTTATCTACTTACATAAGTATATTCTATTCTAATTATGAATAACATACTAGTAATCTTAACATCCGTGTATAATTTTCGTATAGCCTTCGTACTAAAGGTCTATTTCAGTTTTATGACACTTAAAAAAAACAAATAAAAAATTAATTATTGATTTTACAAGGTTTTCTATTTACATCGTTGTTAAGAAAATCCTAAACTGCTACAAAAAAATTGTAGACAGTAAAATCAATTGGTGGAAGATGACTATGCAAATAATTGCAGACATGATTATAAAAAAAAAAACTGTTATCATATTATCACACAATCACACTGTTTATATGTTTACTTTTAAGAGTTAACACGAACACAAAATATTGATAATTGAGATAGCAGTAGTAGTACATAGTAAACGAATGGGATTTATCTTCAGATTTGAATGACTTACTTGAACTCAAGCGTTTAACGTAACTGTGTACGTGTATTACGTGTTGCTTTGCCAATAGTTTGGTCACGACTGATAACACAATCCGTGTAGCCTCCGATATCAACTACATAGATATATCTGCGAGTAGATCGCGGCCATCAGGGACCTCGTGATAATATCGACACCTCGTGTGCACTTTGGTGCCGACTATCAACTTTATGTCAACTACACAAAGCTTGCGTTAACCTATCAGCAGCTTTCACACAATGGCCCAATTTGGCTGCATTTCGAGGCTCTTTAGTGCACTTCTATTTTCGTGTGCAGGAAGTTAAAATGTTAGGTGCAGACATGCTTCTTTATTCCTTTATCTGATTTACAAAACTTAATTAAATTGTAGGATTGCCTAGTTGCCCTAATGGTGCGCTACTACCGAGCATGAGGGCCTGGATTCGATTCCCAGGTCGGGCAAATTGTTATAGGGTTTTTTTTCTATCTAGAATTTCTCAGTAGCAGCCCGGAGTCTAGATTTGTGCCCGGTTGATGGCATTAGGGTCACCCCCTATTATATGGGAATAACTTAACGGACGAAATGTGGGTGTACTATAGGTACACGTCCTATCCCTTCGGGGAAACAATGCGTTAAGTATGTATGTAATTAAATTAGCTAGCGAAACTCATACGTTTTAGGTGAAGTTATTTTTCACTCTGCGGTGCTTCTTTTTTAGGTTCGTTGTTTTTATTTTATAGTGTTTGAATACCGATACTCACTTCTATGAAGTTTACACAAAAACAAACAGTTTTTTAAACAGATATTTCAAGTGGCTACACTAACTGCGGTCGATGATCCTACAAAAAAACATCATCAAATTAATTTATTTTTTGTTTATCATCATATTTAGATATCGATTAGTTTCGCTAGCTAATTTAATAAATCCCTGTATAAAGAACAGCTAGGTAACTCAGTAGTAGGAATTGTCGTGGCTGAGTCAGAAAACAGACTTTCTCATGCCTAGACAGAATAAAGATTATAAAGAAAAGGATATTTGTATTGGATTCAGTCATGCTCACTTGAATGTCTCGCTGATGGTGGCGAGTGTGTTGGATCATTCGGTTCCCTACAAAATGCTTGAGCTGGATGGTGCTGACCACAGATCAGATATAAGAAAGAAGGCTGACCCACGCGTCATGTTCGTGAACGGGCGCAGTCAGTTGAGACTGGTCGTCTCTTATCTGCCAGGGCTTATTTTTAATCTTATATTTTGAATTGTTTTGATAAGTTTTTGTACATTGTTCTCATATATAGAAGCAACAAGAATAATGTAGGTACCTAGGATTTTGTAATATCTATATTTAAAAGAGTGTCGTTGGAGTTTCTTGCCCGTTCTTCTACATAGAGATCTACTTTTTCGAATGGGCAACTAGTTTCAACTTTCTGACTAACTGACCGACTATTTGGCAGTTCAAAAGTGCCTATAAATGGTTTAACTAAAATAAAGGCTTTCATATGATTTGATATTGCATAGCAGTTTAAATACTATCTAATTTGTGTTTACTTTTTATTATTTTACATCATGTTCTAGAATAATTAAAGCTTGAATAAACTCATAGTTCAATTAGACAGTCATTAGCAGATTACTCAATTTTATCTTAATTCGGTTCGCCTACATAAAATCTTATTTGTAGGATATTTAAGAAATTATTTTCCTCATCTGGGTTATAAGGAAAATAATTTTAAACACAGATTTTATTATACAATGTGCCTACTTATACTCATCTCAATATTTATGAGAATAAATGTCAATTCGATGAAACGATTTTAAAATGCACATATTTTTGGTGATACCTACCTACGAGTATATACTTAGGTAGACTACATGTATCAAAACTTAGGTATTCCCCATAAAATAATTCCTTTTTTGTGTGATCGTTTTAGTATGACCTTGATTTTTCACTTTTTAAGCTCAAGCTCTTATTAGCCTTCGTTGTTCTCACAAGAGAATTTTAAACTGCATAGTTGTTGAAGGCAGTTTTATCGCCTACTAGCTGCGCCCCAAGGTTTCTCGGACCGACGGGATCGAGACTTATGCGCAGTCTCGATCCCGTGGGAATATCGGAATAAAAGTATCCTATGTACTAACCCAGATTATGGTTTACCCATATGCCAAATTTCATCCAAACTGTCAGCCGTTTTAGCGTGAAGCGCTATAGCGCGCCGCTCGCTTCGCTCGCTCGGCTCGCACACGGTTGGTCACTGTTCTAGCCTAACCTAACCCATCTGGGTGAGGTGCCCTAACTGTGGAAAACGGCTAGAAAGTTAAACAGAGGTTCATTTATTTAAAAAAGGCCTACATCATCAGAAGGTCAATCAGCTTTAGAGGATCAGTTAAATATTTCCGGTTTTAATTCGACATTTGATAAGATTCTAATAAAATTCAACAGTTGTTGCTGCTTTTAATAATAGCTATTCAGGTACATATCTACTTAAAGGGCTATATTATATTGTATATGAAAAACTTTTAATTTGCTATTTCTAAACGTCTAATAATAAGCATGTTTGATTGGCACTATAAACGCATCAAACGCCACAATTATTGAGTCTACATTGCAGAAAATTAAAACATTTCAATAATGTTATGACAATAATTACATGAAGTAAGGTAATATGAATAATAACGTGTGATTGTGTGGATAATTTCTACATATAAAACCTGTTACGGGCCGGTCATTGACATTTGACCAGTTACCTATTATATTGTTGCATATTTGTTACTCTTTGAACTTGATAAAAACAGGCAGGTAAATACTTGAGAGAGAGAGAATATTTATTGGTAAGTACTCAGATAAATATATCCTACCTGTCAAAATCGCGCAGATGTTTTTATTTTTAATTGAAATCGAGTTACTATGTTACATGATTTAATATTCGGCACGACGGGCTTGATTGCTGTCTGGTCGACATTGCTCAGATTTCGTCTGACAAAAATAACGAATGGTTATTTATTTAGGTTGGGCTTGTGTTGTGAATATTTTACGACGCAAGACCCTTAAACCTACATTACGCCCGGGCGTTAGGCAAGTGGCATCCCTAGATGACCTATTTGTCAGCTGGTAATTCTCATTGAAGTAATTGTATGCAAGCTGGCCCCGACTTTTTGTTTCGAAAGAAGTAACTTAGTTCTTTGGAATAGGTTCGAATTAAACAATATCAATGATTTAATGAAACTGTAATGACGTAGATAACTAACGTGTTTAACCCAATGTAATACTGTTAACTGTTATAGGTATAATAACTGATAATTTATGAATGAATATCGATAATAATATCAAAATATTGTTTTTCCATGACTTTACTTGACTATTTGTTGTTAATAAAATAAAAAAGTTAAGTCAACAGCATAAATATAATAAGTCAATGCATACTGGTGACAAAGCAATTGCGTCAGAGCAAAAAATCTATGATGTAACTGTAAAGTGAAGTTGATAGACAATCGCGAAAAGACTTCTCACCTCGATTGAACCCTCATGTTTGTCATTCAAAACACTCGGTCGCGATCGTCTGCCGCGATACCCATTCAATCGATACATGCACGTGCTAAAATATTGTCTGTTTAGAATATGGCTAAATGGGTAATGAGGCTGTGTGCGAGACAGGCTCCTTTTTCTTTCCTGGAGTTATTTTTGGTTCGGGTCAAATGTTTCTTGTGAGGACTCTTCGCTCGTGTAACCCAGGTACGCATGGGCGATTTTTTCCATCGGCGATTTTTTTCGTGCACTGGATTTCCAACTCTCGGCTTAACAACGAGTGTTGGAAATCCAGTGCGCGATAAAATCCCGCCACGATATTTTTACGTCAACACTGTAAAACGAAGTAAAATAGTGTTCTCACCCCTGAGAACACTATTTTACTTCTCTGTATGTCTTGTCGCTTATGTAGTTTACTTTAAAACAAATTTGTGAACATCTGTAAATGTGAAAAAAAAAAATTGTTTGGATTTTATAACCAACGCATATACCTACTTACTAATAAATCTTGTTAAAATATACATCAGATTTAATTTTCACGGTTTATAATGCTGTATTCGCTAAGAAAAACCTACATTTAAAATGAGCCCGCCGCGAGGGCTCCAGGCATCCCAGGTATACGTTTAGATGAACCCTCTAGGAGGGCTCCCGGCACTGAACGTGTTAATGAAAAAATATCGGGAAGTCGGATTTAGGTAATGCGTGCTTGACCTGCACGCAGACATCATTACTATTTCAATGGTTACGTACGAAAATGCTATAAGAAAATTCAAACTGTTATTGATGATTGGTTTTACGAAAAAAATATTTGCAAGACTGTCATTCTGAAATAGTGGTCAGTTTTTATCGTATTACACGAAGTTTAGACATTTGTCACAAAAGATTTTACGCTCTGTTACCTACTTGATTTCGAACACTTTGGGTTCTTGATTTGAAAAGTGGCCTACAGAGGCTATAAAGTAGTGTGTTCGTGCCGAAACGAACTCACGTTTACACAGCCAACTCGATAATGGCAATTTTTTTACTCAGTACACGATGAAGATTGGCAAATAAGTAAGTAGTTTACCTACAAGTTGCTTATAATTTTCAAGAGTTTTATCAAAAATATTAGGTGCTAGCCAAGCGTTATATAGGCACAAACATTAACAGACTTGACGGCCGAAACTTTTAAAACGAATTTTATAAAATCGTGCGAAAAGTTTCGGCAGGCAAGTTTGTTTTTTTATTGCTATTTGATACCTATATCCTCCACGTCTCTGTAGTTTCGCTATATAATTTGAAAAGTCCCTGTACCGATATAATTATAACAGTACAACACATAGGATATTCTTGCTGCAATGAAACAAATACATAATGCATATATTTAGTACGTAGTAATTTAATCAATGAATGCCCCCTACGAATTAATCGTGGTTCGATTGTGTGAATCAATGAAAGTTACAATTGTACAACAAACTAGTATTACCAAGTATTACTACGACGTTATCAAACAACTAGGCATTGTTGGACGGTGCACGTCATTGATATTCTGATTAAAACCATCCCTCTTCTTCCTGCAAGTTAACTAAGGGGCAACTGTCGGATGACCTCATGATGAGCACTTGGCAGCAGTAGCAGCAGTCACCAATCTGTGACATTAAAAGTCGCAATAGGTGCTGGACGTGGGTGCTAAAGTTGTAGCTTGCCGTCCGATTAGGACCAGGCCCGGGTCGACGGCGCGTTGTGTTCCACGTGGGGGTCCGCTAGGACCGATGCCTGCCGGGGTCGACGGCGCGTTGTGTTCCACGTGGGGGTCCGCTAGGACCGATCTCGCTAATGATGACAAGTTTGATCGAAGTTCAGAGAAGGGAGGAGGGAGCATTGAAACTTAGGTTCTCAGTGGTATTAAATAAAAAATAAAAAATTGGTAAATGACGTACATATTGTAGGTAAACAGACCTACTCGTGCTTAGCTAAAGCCATAAATGAACACGTTTCATGCATGCCTGATAATAATGAGTTAGTAATAACTTAATTATTATGTAAAGCATAAACAAGCAGTTAAGCATTATTAAATGAAAATTAACATATTTAAACTGAATGATAACGATTCCGACACAAGTGTAGGTAACGATCTAAATTTCCATTAATTTGGACATTATGCTATGCTCTGCTAAATCTGGTTTATTTCTTTTCTTTAGTTCACTGTTCAACTATACCTACTTGTTTTTTTCCTTCTTAGCTGGAACCATTCAACCTACATCTGCGCATGCAGATCTACCATCTAAAATACAAACAACAAATGACTGACTCTCTCGAAGAAACGTGTACCTTGATCAAACGTACCGAGTAAATGGGCGAGACAGCAAAATGATACTAGGCCGAGAGTTGGGTGGACAAGTAGGTGTTTACATGTATTTTTTTAACTTGGAACCGAGTCAGATAGTCGTTTCACAAAAATGGCGGGAAACGGTAGCGTGCTGCAACTGCTGCAAGCGATGTGAGTGGGCCGAGTAGCGAGTACGCGCCGACTCGCCGAGTACATGTTCATATCAGCTGCCGAGTAGGCAAGTGAGTCAGTGCGAGGTCTAGTAAATCGAACAGGGTCCGAATGACTGTCTCACCCCTTAAATCGGTGATGTGTTTACACGTACCGAGCACTCGGCCGAGAGTACTGTCTACTCGGTACGTGTGATCAAGGTAACAAAGAACTCTTTTATTTAACTCGACAACAAGTTTTTTAATTGTTGAACAAGTGAAACATTACCGTTTAATTTCTTCGATAAGTTCGCCACATCAAACATCGCAAAGGAAATCGGCACACGGCTCATTGTCTGAAACTTCAATGCTCCGTCTGATGGCAGACAAGCATTATCATTATTTTGGTGATAACGTGTATAAGTGATAATAATGATCTGCTCTGCTATCTCGGTGACCCACAGGGCATCGGCTGTCTCATCTTGTGAAAACAAAGGAAGCAATCAATTAAGTCTTGGCAACAAACAGTTGATAGGTGTAGGTGTAGGGTCACCATGTTGTAATTTGAAGAAGCCTTATTCCGTAACGTTACTAAATGGACATTTTGTGAGGATTTCACAAGTGTTACTCTGTAGGGTGACTTCTCGCTTCTGTGTTCGCGGAATCGGAAGTGGTGATGTCATTGCCAGCCATATTAATTAGGTGAAAATGGATGTGAGTTTTGGTGTAGATGAATAAGCTATAGTCTAGATTTAATATTACGTTACCAACCATAAGATTAATTCGTTATTGTTTCAGCATACTGTTTTTTAATTTTACTTATCGGATGCTTTTATGAGCCTACAGTATCGTCTGAAGTAAGACTGAAAAGTTTCTTCGTATCAAGAAGTCGGCAGCCCTATTAAACGCTTCGCATAAACAGTTTATTTATTCATGTGTATCGTTTTACAGCTGTCTACTCGATATTATCTATGCTATTGATAGAACAATCTAAGTATAATTATTATCTGACCTGTAATGTAACTCAACCTCATAGTTAAACGTGTGGAATCAATAAACTTAAGCGTCATGCAGATCGGTGCGACGCGCGACGTGACAGCGCGACGAGACTAACAAAAGAATTTCTAAGAAAATTTCACGGTAGAACCATTATCAGTGTCGCGTCGCGCGACAAGTCGCGCTAGTTTATACGAACCTTTATTCCCGCCTACTGGACACTGTTGTTGCTTATTTGTGTAAATTAAAACTTTGGAATCTATTGATTGTTGAATGATAGGAATCCTTGACATTACGAAATAAAAGCGGTTTGCGGTTTCCCTATACTTATTTTAATTTCAAGTCAGTACCTACATCGGAAAATGTGTAGAAGCGGAATTTTTCTAAAGTTGGGATACACGTTGCGCGAGCCCGTCGCTTGGCCAACGTACCTATACTGGGCTTTTTTTGCGTGATTTGCCGTTTGATTTGCGTGTACCGGGCTTTACAAATTCCCTGTCCCACATTTCCGGCGCATGCTTTTTCGAACTGACATTTTCATTTAAAAATGTTGAGAATGACGTAATCGAAAAAAGAATAAGGTGCAATTAGAAACAGGTGAATAGGTGCAATGTGTCAACATTTGAAGGAATTAATAAATATTTCATTCCTTGACTGTACATGTACAGTATTCCATACATGGAATCATTCATCTTTTTTATCACTTGATATTTTTGAAAGTGAAAGTGAAGAATGTGAAAGTTGAGGATGGTCCTGAGTTATAGATCACCCAGGATAATCTAGATTGGATAGAAAGTTCAATTAATCTGCCTAGCCTGTTCTGGAAGATTATTTTTTTATTTATTGTACTGGAAGCAGCTCCACTAGTATTTTACATGGAGCGACTGCCTATCTTACCTGAACAACCCAGTTACTGGGTAACACGATACGGTTGTTAGGATCGACAGTTATTTTACAAAAGATTAAAGTGAAGATACAATACTGTATCTACCTACCTTCGTACTCAACAAATATTAAAAGGTAAACTAGTTACAGAGCAATTCATATAATTGCTGCTCTAGCAATTAAGCAGCCGTGGATGTCCTTGAGAGAAACTTTTCATTTAAAAAACATGGATATTGCGGCATCAATTTCTTTGCCTTAATATTTTTTTCTTTAAGTTGCTTTCTAGGGCCATACTATGACGCGTTAACGCTATCATTGGTCCATTGTGAAAAAGGGATAATGCTATTCGTCCTGTATCGTCCATCTCTCTCTGACACTAGAACAACTATGGCTTTAACACGTCATAGTATTGCCCCTGTTTGAAAACTTTGAAACTTAGCTCCCAGAAAAGACAGTGTAAACCTCCAAAGGCCGGATTCCTTCAGAAAATGTTTAGTAACTTTCTGGTTGGTTAGAAAACGTTTCAAGTGATAAGTGAAAACTGCGAGCAAAAAGAAAAGACCTCATAAAAGCTTGTAACTCGACATCTTTTTTTTAGAAGCACCTATTTTGCTTACAAATAGGTAGAGTACATATGGGTAGATTGAACTCTAGTCATATTATACTGGCTTGAAAAACTACAACAGGTTAATATTCCTGATCAGCACTTAACGACCCTGAAACACATCGAACATTCAAACTTTGAATTCATTTAAGGTGGATCCGCAGTTGCAGCCCGCGGAATTAAAATTTGATGATTCGTGACTATAACCAGATATGTTTTTACAAAATTATATTCATTAGAATCATTAATACATCACGCTAAGTTAGATTTGTTTCATAAGAACTAATAAATAATTTGAATTTCGCGGGACAACTACGGATCCACTGTAACGCGTACCTATTTCGAACCCCTGCCGCCATGTTTCAGGGGCTGAAAGTGCTGATCAGGAATGTAGTTATATATTAAAAGAAACACTAGTCATTTTATAAGTATTATAATCTCCTATTAATATTAAAACACTAGGTTAGAAACCGGTAAGAAGTGTAAGAACGCTGACCTCTCACCTCATAACGATTCATTTACGATCATTAAATAATCAATAAGTGATTTCCTTCTTTTAAATGACTAGCTTTACCTGCGGCTTCGCCCGTGGTTACTTACAAACCAGTTCATGGTCTACCTAAGCTGTGTGCCAAATTTCATCGAAATCTGTTCTGCCGTTAAAGCGTGAAAAGGTAATGGACAAACAGAGTTCAAACTAGGTACACAATTTTTTTTGTTAAATTTTGTTTATGGAGCCTCCTGAATAAAATATTGATCAGCCTGAATCCTGCCTAAATCGAGACGTTATGTCGTGAGGAAACCGGCGTGTCCTGGAACCAGAAAGACGAAGATATGTGACATCCACGAACCCACACGTAGGGCCTGTGTCGAAGCAGTTGGAACGTTATCGGCTGAATAAGCTTATGTCCAACCCTCAGCTGCTGTCATTTATTTTGATTATGCAGCCTCATTAGCATATAATTTACGGGCAGTCACAACCTAGTGGTATGACCGTCAGACTGCCAAGTCATAGGTCTCGAGTTCGAACTCAAGGCACGCACCTCTGACTTTTGGGATTCTTGTGCGTGTTGTATAATTATCACTTTGCTTAAAAAACGGTGGAGGAAAACATCGTGAGGAAACTGGCATGCCTGAGAGATATTTTTCGACGGCATGTGAAGCCAAGTCAGAGGCCCTTGGGAGGCTTTCAAACTCTGACACCAGGTTAGCCACTAACCACACGAAATGAAGAAGATTAGAATTTCCTTCATCATCATCATCATCATCTGAATAGCCTTTTCCTAACTGTATTGGGGGTTGGCTTCCTGTCTAACCGGATGCAGCTGAATACGAGTATTTTTTACATGGAGCGAATGCCTATCTGACTTCCACCACTCAATTACTGGGTAATACGATACCTCTTGGTAAGACTGGTTGTCAGAATTTCGCGTTTCTGATTAACCGTTACGACATTTTGTGCCTTGCCTACTTTTCAGATGTCACAAAGTAATCATGCAAGCTAATCTTTTTATCTATACATACTATATAAATACATACATACATACAAATAAATAAAATACATACATACAAATAAATAAAATACATACATACAAATAAATACATACATCCAAATTAATAAAATTGAAGTGTCTGTTTGTAATGTCAAAGTAACTGCTTTTTACTACATGCTTAGGAAAGTATATACGGTATTTATATATAAAAAAAACGAATTTTAACATTTTGGTCTGATCTGTTTGTTCCGGCTAATCTCCAAAACGGCTGGACCGATTTTGACGGGACTTTCACTGGCAGATAGCTGAAGTTAAAAGCAGTAACTAAGGCTATTTAGTTTTTAGAAAAAGAATTAGGGTCGCAGGCAGCAGCTTGTATAAAATATGTATGGATGTTGACTGCTAGATTTATTAGCACATGACGTTTTAATTACACATGCTCGTCTACTTTATTGTATTTCCTTATTTCCGTGTCAATTTAGCAATTGTGTCATTGTTGTTTTATAGTAGGTCATACTTATTTAATGTCAGTATCACTAGTTATTTTTATTATCCCACAGCTGGTAGAAGTTACATAAGTTGATTATGAATTGAGTATATATTAACCCTCTCCCGGATCCGCCTGGAATCAGAATTTATTTAGAAACTAGATGTTGCCCACGAACTGCGAGCGAGGATGAAAAGTAGCAAATGTCGTAACACAGGTCATGCCTACCTTTCACCTTTTTTTTTTTTTTTTACCTTTTTTTATGGTCTACCTTTGTGCTAATTTCATCCAAATCCGTTCAACGTGAAAAAGTAACAACCGCACAAACTCACTTTCGCATTTATAATATACGTTAGGATTAGGCTAATATTAAATATTGTATTTCCTGTTCATTGCAATCTCTACAGGAAAACCTACAAAATTATAGTAACGGATTGTAAAGGTATAATGTTTCAGTGGTAGGTACTAAATGAGCTAAATTAGGATCAAGTTTATCGGGCAGGAACTCCGAAAATCCCCAGTAAAAAATATTAAGACCTCTACTTCTTCCGCGAGCCTATAAGCTTCCTCAAGAATCGGGCTATCCAATGCAATTTTTTTTTCAAACCCTAGTAGGGGGTAATCTCCGGAACTACCATTCGGAGGTTACCCCCTACATACAAACTTACAAACAAGCAAACACAAAAACATTACCTCTTTATAATATTAATAGTATAGATTCAATCATTCATTTAATACGTTTTTATGTTTGTATTTAATACCAACAATCATATTGAATATAATACATAGATATTCTTGAAGATGTCTCAAATTCTCAATAGGTCAAAATATACGTTATTGTATCAAATTAATATCAAAAACAAAATACAAATATAAATAGTTTATTTTTCGTTAACAAGCTTTTTACTACATAATCAAGTAAATGACTTTATTAGGACACTCCACTCTTCCGTAACTTAAATTTACGTAATGTACATACCTACAAGAATTATGCCAGTATTTCAGGAAAATTGTATTATTTGTATTTATTTAGGAGACTAATTACGCTAGTTTATTTAAGAATTGCTACAGAAAATCCAATATAATAATAATTCATTGAGTGAAATACGATGTAGAAAACATGAACGGTAGTTTAAATAAGTTTTATTGAATAGAAACCTGAAACCTGACTGATTATTGAAACATTGTTTATCGCTAGACAGGTGTACCTACCTTACCTACTCCTACAAATTAATTAAATTGGCTGTCGTGTGATTAAGTACCATCAGCCAGCCGTAAAATTCGCTAAACATATCGCAGTTTTCATTATACATTGTTTCTGGCGTTTTACCAATCTTTTTATACGTGCAATCTATGGGTCAAAAATACGCAAAAGGCAATCAACGTCGTGTGGGTACAGTACAACAATGCCTTTAGGATGTTGATGCGGCTGCCGAGGCACTGCAGCGCGTCGGGCATTTTTTCTGACCCTCGTATTTGATGGCTTCCATGCCATCCTCAGAAAGAATACTGCATCGTTGCTTAGCGTTGTGATTGGCAGAAAAGGGATGATGACTTGATGATTTTAGTCCGTCTTTGACATTATAAAAAAATATTACACGTATGTTTTCTTTTTTTATGTACTATAAAGATTACGGCGATACATTGAGGTAAAAAAGTGCCATGACGTCACGAACGTAGATTTTATACATTCTAGTGACGTAGCGAACCCCACTCACCAACTTAAAATGCGTTTTATCTAAGTAATTTTTTATTAATATGGTAAAGCAAAAAATACGTGTCTAATATTTTTTTATTATCTGACTGTCGGACTAATTAGAATTTCATTGTTTTTACCCAGGCATCATCCCTATTGACTGCTCAATATTGTAGCATTGTGTAAAGTACATGTCGAAAAGAACAGCAACTGATAAAATTATATTGATTTATTTTGATGTGGTATGATTTTTGTGAATTTAAAGAATTTCTTGATTTTAAAATAATATTGATGTTTTTAAACATTTTTAGTAATTTAAAGATGATTGTGATTTTATTTCTGGAGTAATGTACTTCTGATATAACTTTTGTTATAATATTATAATTGTGGTGTGTATTTGAATATTTGGTTACTAAAATAATAAAAAAACATGGATAAATAAATACAAATTCTTAATTAAGACGCAAAGTATTTTTTACTCTTCATAAACTGTTTTAAAGCTTGTGCAGACCAGCGCGACTTGTCGCGCGACGCAACACCGGTTATTGTTATACTGTGAAGTTTTCTTAGAAATTGTTATAGTTATAAAATCTTAGTTCGTGTCGCGTCGCGCGACAAGTCGCGCTGGTCTGCACAAGCCTTTAGAATTGACACAGTATTAATACCACCGAATAAATAGGTATCGTATTTCTGGCCAGTGACGTACAAACGTGTTGCGGTGCTACCGTCCACTTACCGAGCCAGCGAAATCCGATACTGGGTGACGCCTATACCCTGCAACGAAGGGAAGCCATGCGAGTACCACGAGATACCGCTACTTATGTTACTATCGCATGACACGGTGTTAGGTGCGACCTAAACGAACCGCGCTACGAATATCAATCATTACCTAGGAGCCTTAAAGTTTATTGAACCCAATAAAAAATATCGATCGTGAGTTTTATGCGTGTGAATGTGCCAAGGTACTGTTTTTTGTTTAAACCTCAACGTGATTAGATAAATTACTCACAAACCGGGTGGAATTAAAATAAAGAGTAGATAGTACGTAAATCAAAGGTTATTATCATTCATTCCTGGAGCACGTGAATTCTTTGAGAGAATATATAGGTATATAAAGTAAGTTAAATCACGGAGGGGGTTCCCGTTAAGACGCAGATATATGACAGTGATCTTGAGTGGTTAGCTTGCTTGTTCTGTACTGAGCTCAGCCAACGCGTCGTACGTCCAGCCAGTAATAGGACTCGCCTATCCAGGAGCGCAACCCCAAATTGGACGCATTGCTAATTTATTATACATAAAACAAAACCTATTTTAATAAAACGAAAAGATCAATAATTAAATTATCTTTAAAATGGTGAAAGTTTCAGAGCAAAACGCTTGATAGATTATGCGTGATTCTCAGTTTTTTATCCGCGTTAGATATAACTTTACAAATTAATTTAACTATGTAATATAAACATAATCTAAAATATTCATATATTAAGTTATTAAGAAAATGCTGTAATATAACATATATTTTTTCTAAATCATTAACACTACTCGTTTAGACGTGATCTTCAGTATAAAATCAATAAAAGTCGGTAATCTACGCCTTAACCCGCAATAGTATAGCGTCCATCGATCAACTCAGCCTATCCACTGCTGGACATTGGCATCTCTCTAGCGTCCATAAATGCAAAAAAAAAAGAAGAATATATTAAATTGATACGTAATAGAAACACTGTACACGTGAACTTGTCTTTCACCGTGGAAAGACAAGTGCGACAACGGGTTAACGGGAACGCCCTTCTATAATTAACATACTGTATAGCAATTTATAGGTAGGTGCTTACGGCTAGGTCCAGAGAAGGAGGCAATGTATGATAATAACTGAATAAGTACAATAATAGCTGTGTTTAGTGTGAGGATGTAGTATTTACAACAGACAGTGCTATCGACTTATCGTTACGTCAACGTCATTCGAAGTTCACAACACAACAGTTATTTACGTAGTGGCACCCAGAATAAAATGATTTACTATCTATTGTAACCAAATAGAACAGTCAATCCTACCTGGACATAATATCTACCCACATGTAAATACTTAAATTGAAAAAAAATATACATATTTTTTTTTTTGTTCTTCATGGGCTTGCTCTTGACCTCGATCTCGCCTAATGGAAAGCGATGGATGAGGTCCTGTTCCAGCCTTAATACTGCCGCACAGATACTGTTTAAAGATAGATTACGAGTATATGTGTGATGTAGGGTATAAATTATCACGCTATTTGTTATGGGCACATATGGGGGAAGAGCAATATTGCATTATGTTCGTATTCTCCTATAGATTAAGTCAAATTGTAAAAAGACTAGCTTTTGCCCGCGACTTCGTCCGCGTAGAAGTCGAAAATGGTTCTAATAGGATTTTTTATTGGTTTTTTACGTTATTAATTTTGATATAACATATAAATTATTATGTTAAAATGTTGGAATAATTATAAAATATAACAATCTTTAGTGTAGGGTTACTAAGGTTAAAAAAAAAAAAGATATATTTTATGAACACGAAGCTCGGCCTTTGATCTGGCGAAAGTTACACGGGTGTATTATCTTTTTACAACGAAATCGAAGTACTACACCTACTGTAGTATTTCTTTGTAAACATTTTTTTTGTGTTTTTCTTTCGGGTGCTAGAATTACTCTGTGCGCTTACTCTGGAGCATGCTACATAGAACTGGCCGTGGGAGAAGCAGGTTTCCCTTAAGTCTACTCCCGCTACCTTGAGTTTGACCTTGAGCTTTGTGTATAGTCATTGCGAAGCATACTTTGATGGGAAACTGCACTCTCTTGAATTCGAAGGGGTAATTTTATGGTGTTAGGGGAATCCTAGGAATAAATACAGACCTCTGTAAAGCTTAGAAACCTTCAAATGCGGTACTAATATGTATAGTACGTTGACTTTCGAGACATTCCAAATTTTAAAGAGTATTTGCATTGCAAGCACCAAGCCTTTATGTGAGTTCAACCTTTTTTTAATAAAATCGGATTGACTTTTCAAACATGTGTCAGAATACTCGTAAAATATAATTTAAATCAAAAGCACTAAGGAGTATTGATATCAACTTCGAAGCAAATCACTCCCAAAATAACTATCTACCCCTATTTAACCCCGTCAGGGGATGAATTTCAATAAAATACGAAACATGTCTTCCATTAATTCTGTTAAAGAATGTTTATGCAAAATTTGAAGTAGATTGGACCAAGGAATCACGTTGTCCCATACAAACTTTGTCCACATTTTTCACCCCCTTAGGGGTAGAATTTCATAAAATCCTTTCTTATCGGATGCCTACGTCATACAAAGAACACACCCTCCAAGTTTCAGGTGCGTTGATCCGTCAGTCAGTCATTCAGGACAAAGCATTTTATATGTATAGATAGATGAGCCAAAAGGTTAGAATATTGCAAATATGTTACCTTTAAGCAGTCAATCATGACATAGGAATGACGGCTATTTTAGTTAACTTTATTTTGCGCTTCAATGGCAACGGTGTTATAAAACATTACGGTCTACTTTGAATTTTATTTTAGAAATATTGCGATAACATAGTCCGTGAGCATATCAATCATAATGATAATTATCACGAGTAGGCCATACGGCTCGCAGGCCGATTCCCGGCCACTGCAGGCGCGGGCTTGCGGACGGTGTGCAATGGGTAGCTCGCCGTCCGATAAGGACCAGAAGTCCGAAAAGGATACTGTGGCCCCTGGCAACGTACAGGCAACTGAAGGAACACGGGTGGGTTTAGTCAGTAAGAGTCTGACACGCCTTCCGAGAAGTTATTTGATAATTTCCCAAACAAAAAAAGGCCATACGGCTACGCATACGGCTTAAATGGGACTGGGCTGGTCATAGTGGTCTTAACATCACTTCATCAGCTATAGGCTAAAAGCGATGGGTATCAGGCAGCAGGAACGATAGTGCCGCAGGCCCAGAAGGAGATGGCGAGACGAACGCGACTCTTTCCATGTTATGTTTTTAAGCACTACAGAAAATTCATCGGTGGAAGAAAGGAAGAGGCCACAAGCATAACGAAATAAACTACTATAATTATGTATACGTAGTTTCTTTTACGTACTACAAAATTCATAACGTACTCTCATGAAAACCAATCTGAGTACTTACATAGGAATTTGATTAGACTGATTAAAACGTTCTTGCCAAGGCTATGAGCGAAGAAAACAGGGTCGCTTAAAACATAACAAAAATAATGTTGATAGAAGATTTGGCGGACAACTATGACTGTTGATAAGTAAGATGACCATGAAATGTAAACAATTGTCGATGAGTGTGAAGGAGCTGACAACGATCTATTTACGAGTATTTATTCTTTCAGCTAAGCTAATAGAAGATAATATACAGGATAATAAACTGACTAAGATAAAGAAAACAAATGTTTGCTATCCTTTTCTACAAATAAATAACCCACTCAACAATCTACTGAACTAGAAGCCTATTGCAAGGTTGTCTTACCCTTGCGTTGATAAACTACCATCCATAAAAAGACCAATGTCAATGTGATAAGACAAATCTTCGGCAGGTCGGTCAGATCGGATGCGTGACATAGACAGAGAAACAATCACTGTTTGGTTTCAACGATTTATTTCTTGTAATTATTCTGGCCGTCGTCGTAGATGATTGATATAGATCTAGGCCTTTTCACTTCGTACGGATTGTGGTCACATCAGAAGGTTCTGGAGATAGAACAGACCTTGTACGGTAGGTAACATTGTAGAGAAAAACTTTAAACCCTGGTTTGCTTTTTACCTTTTCTTTTTAATCAACTGCGCGGTTCATGAAACGTGATACGCAAACTTTCTTACCTCAAGCTATAAGCTCAAGTTAAATCAAAAGGTTTTTTAAATTAATGCTATGACATGAACTTACTTGTTACTTGACTACTTCAAAAAATGAACTGGTTATCGCCTCGTTGTTCTGATAAACCTCCATACGGTAACGTACACTTACCGTATCGTTCGTTACCGTTCCTCCTACTTTTACGATTTGTGAAAGGCTTGCTGATCGTATAGTCTTCGCAGACAGTATGTCAGTGTGTGTGGTTGTGTGGTATCAGCGAGGCATTTACTTCCCACATTTTCTATGCCCCTTTTTTGTTCCTCTAAGCCATTGAAATCTTTAGGAGGATGAACCGAGCACTAAATTAAATATGATTCATTACATGCGTGCTCGCTGACGACGACCTGTCAACGCAGACGTACGTATCTACGAACTTTCGCTCTACACCGAAAGTTTTCAGTCAGACTAACTTTATATTTCTAGGTCTAGGTATCCTGCCAGTGTCTGGTTTATAGTTAACTACAATTAACCAAGTTGGGTAAGATAAATAATAATTAATTAAAATAGGTAAGTACCTCATATATATGATTGTGATTATTTTGTAGACCTTTGACAGTCGTCTGCGGAGTTAGGTAGCTAATTTTGCCAGGAGAATTACCTAGATGGTTCATCTGACCCATGAGAATTTAATTATGTCTGAATAAAGCATTCTGTTATCTAAACTAATATTATCTAAATACAAACTAATATTATAAAGGGAAAAGATTTGATTTTTTGTATGTTTGTATAAGTATTTGTTTGTAATGGATAAACTCAAAAAAACCTTAACCGATTTAAAAAATATTTCACCTAAAGAAAGCTACATTATCAGCGAGTAACATACAAATTTTATTTCTCAAAAAAACTGCAATACCCAAGGTATCAAAAATTTGCTTATAAAAGTCATTATTTGGCGTGCGCTGCGAAACTATTGATGATATATAAAATAATGTACTACATGCTAATAGTACTCTTAGCACCCACAAAAAAGTCCACGAGGCTATATGTCTAACTATTATAGTTACGTCACAATAACAGTTTTGTGTTCAAATTAGTCAATCAAAATACGGGTAGAAGTGAAAGATGATGAAATGAAATAGTTTCATAATCAAGGTTGATTATCATCACGCTATTAGGAGCCGAGCAGGAGTAAAAAAGTTAGAAAGAACGGTTAGCGAAAACGAAGTAAAAGCGCAGGCGGGCGATGCAAAGGTACAAGAAACTTCAATAAACTTCACGCGAATTCGCGTGAAATTTCTTTGCCAAATAAAAAGAGAAACATTCTACTTCAATGCGCAGGAGCTACGCAGTTAATAATGCTACGAAAAATGACGCAGGTCTACGGATTCCTCGACCATTTTTAATATTTTCACAATAAGTCATCAAGGCTCGTGTTGAATGAATGGCGAGGGCATGAATGGTGCATAGACAATGTTATATGTGCAAGGTAAGACAAAGAAAGTTTGTTTTTTAAATTAATATCGCATCGGGCGCTATGCCAAAACAACCGAATGCATACGTATGAGAGCACGTCTATGTAACAAGTTACGACGTGTGCTCTAACGTACTACATCGTAATTCTTCTACTTGCTCGTCTTGTTAAGTCTTGTAGATACTTCCTTTGTGTGTATGTAGCACAGTGGATGAGTTAAAAAAAACGGAGTTTTAATTCATTTTTGACATTGTTTGATAGTACAAGTAGCAATAGAATCATAGGTAGGTAGGCAAGACAGGTGGGTAGGTAGGTAGGCAATCATTGTTAAGTTTTTGGGAATGGGAATAAATTTCTTAATAAAATTATTTTGGTATCATCCACCAATCTCGATCAGAGAAATTATTTTTAACCCAACATTATTTAGACAGTAATTGAAAGCATTTGGGCACAATCCTTGACCTGTGAAATTATTACTTCGCACTAAGTAGGCACATAAATATTTGTCATATGTGTAGATGTGTACATGACATACGACTGTACAAGTGAGTTATTATGATCTTATATATATCACAGTTGTAACAAAGGACTCAAAACGGTCTTTGAGGAAGGAGGTCCTCTTTTAAGTATTTATAGAATGTAATCTCTTTTGCATTATATTTTACCTACATTGTAACAAGTGATTTTACTAGCTGCGCCTGCGGCTAGGCAGCGGTTTTATACGCAGTGAAATATGCTGATTGAAAGACATTTCCGAGTGCGGCAGTAAGTACCTATCTAGTAATGTTAAGATATTTATTAGCAACAAATAAATAAATAACGGTTTAACAATTAGGTAGGTACTTTATATATAGATGCCAATATTTACCAATCAGGTCGTGAGGATTAGCCAATTAATTCGAATAACCCCTGAATGTCATCTTTTAATATTTAGATACCTATGTCTACTGGTTGGTACCTATAAGTATAAAGAAGTCTAGAGAACATCTTTTTAATACTAAGTATTTATTTTGAAATTCAAAGTAGGTTCACTGAATATAAATGACTTTGAAACATATTCTATTTATCGGGAAAAGATAATGCAAACCACATGACATTTATACCGGAACATATGGGAATTCTTATCAGTTATCAGTTTGCCGGTTATCTATAACCATGACATTTGTTTTTTTTTTATTAGGTATGTATATAAGTACAAGTCATTGCAACTTATCAGCGTCCTACTTGTCATACGATGTATATAACTGTAGCATACATTTGAAAAGATAAAGTAATACTTACATAATTTTATAGATGATGTTATTGAAAACACCTACCTACTTATCTATACAAAATACACAAGCGTGGCAATCTAGGTATCTACAAGTAAATAATAATAATATAATATGTAAGTAATAATAATTTATTAAATAAAACAGAAAACGACTCGGATTTTCCATTCGATAACAAATAGTTTTATCAACATTATCCCTCTTCGTTAGCTGTTACTATATTTTACAAAACATTTTAAATGGTTTCACTTACCTACGAGTACTAATTATTCAAGAGAGTGAGTAAATAACTTCATATTCTTATGCTTAAGTAAAGAAATACACGTTTATCTACTCAACATTTTCTGGACAATAATGACTAGGGATTGTATTTATGGTAAACAGAAAACTAAATAAATTAATGTTAAACAAAAGTAGCTGCATAATAATGTAATCAGCTGTTATGTGCTCGTAATTTGTTTTAGACAGCTGTTATGAACAAAGTATGTGTATCTTGACTTGACTGCAGTACTATTTACAACATTATCATAGGCCATTTTTTCAGTAACTTTCAGTTTTTCTCGCTAAAGAAACATAGTAAAAGAAGAAGGTACATAATAATTATTATATCTACGAAATGTATATCATCTATACATATTATAAATTATAGTTAATTAATTTTAAACATATAATAAACTAGCGAGCATCGCACGGTTTATACGAATTGACAAAACATCGAGATGTCTTTATTGTATGTAG
The DNA here is from genome assembly GCA_916701695.1 of Agrochola macilenta. Lineage (NCBI taxonomy): Eukaryota > Metazoa > Arthropoda > Insecta > Lepidoptera > Noctuidae > Agrochola > Agrochola macilenta. Next base: position 12,734,711 of record OU753552.1, on the reverse strand, counting down.
GTTTAATATATTAAAAAAAAATATATATATAATTATTATATTTAGGAATAGATAAATCTCTACGTTTTGTCAGTTTGTAAAAACCGTGCGAAGCAGGAGCGGGTTCGCAAGGTTTTTACGACTTGACAAAACATAGTTAAAGTTGATTATATTTCTGTACTTAGTTAAGTTGTTTTCATTTCTGTATCTGTAGTTGGGAAACAACTCAAATTGCAAATGGACAGATCTGAAAAAAGAACGGTAGGTAACTAAATTCGAATTTTCGCGAAGTAACGTTTCAAGATTCAACGATCGCAAAGTCGCGTCATCAGGATTGTGTTCTTTCAAATTGATGCATCGATGCATGATTTGACGATTTCATGGACATAAAGTAAAACGTGTTCGAGAATTTATTATTCGATCAAACAGTATTCAACATTACATCACGCCTGTTTTCCCCGAAATGATAGGCAGAAGTGAATGGTAAACTCATATTTCGCCATTATGTTTACGCCCCATGTAATATGTACGAGTAATAGGCGAGCCTACACCTACTTGTCATCATTCGGATATAAATCCAGACTCCGGGTTGTTACAGAGACATTCCACATTTAAAAGTTTAAAAACCAAAATGGCAAAATGCAAAATAGTTCGCAGGTAAAACAGCATTCGATTATGAACCGGGTTGTTATAGAGACATTCCAAATTGAAAAGTTTAAAGATCAAAATGGCAAAAGGCAAAATGGTTCTTATTAGACAGTTAACACAGCATTCGGTTGTGAACCGGGTTGTTACAGAGACATTCCAAATTGAAAAGTTTAAAGACCAAAATGGCAAAATGCAAAATTATTCTTAATAGGCAGTTAACACAGCATTCGGTTATGAACCGGGTTGTTATAGAGACATTCCAAATTGAAAAGTTTAAAGATCAAAATGGCAAAATGGTTCTTATTAGACAGTTAACACAGCATTCGGTTGTGAACCGGGTTGTTACAGAGACATTCCAAATTGAAAAGTTTAAAGACCAAAATGGCAAAATGCAAAATTATTCTTAATAGGCAGTTAACACAGCATTCGGTTATGAACCGGGTTGTTACAGAGACATTCCAAATTGAAAAGTTTAAAGACCAAAATGGCAAAATGCAAAATGGTTCTTATTAGACAGTTAACACAGCATTCGGTTGTGAACCGGGTTGTTACAGAGACATTCCAAATTGAAAAGTTTAAAGACCAAAATGGCAAAATGCAAAATGGTTCTTAATAGGCAGTTAAAACAGCATTCGATTATGAAGTGTCCCCAGATAATACAAGAGAACAAATTATAGGATTTATAGGAATTATGCTGGACCACCCACAGATTTTTGATGGTCGAAAGATCTGGCGCACCAATTGGACACTTTTCCAATTGACTAGTTAAGTTTAGATTAAAGAACAATTACTTATTAACGACAAATATTTCTAAACTTCCTTATTATCCCTAAGTCGATAATTTGTACCACCTCACAAGATGTTATTTCTGAATTGAAGCTTCCATTAGTGTTTCCTGACTTACATTCTTCTATACTTAGTTTTATTTATTGGCTAAGACTTTGCAAGGTATTCAGAGTAAACAAACATGTTTTTTTTATAAAATTACTTATTATCTATCGCTAGGTAAACTAAGGTATTAAGAATGCAAGAAATGATTCTTAACACCAACAGAGATAATTTAAAAATCATAGTATTTTCACTCAAATAATTCTTATCTATGTTCATATAAATATTGATATATTTTCATTTGTTGAAATTGATATTGTCAACAAAATATATATTACAAACTTAAATAAACTTGAGATAAGAAGTGTGTGCTTGTACAGAGGCACTGACCGTTTAAAGGACTGCGTATTTGTTACCACTTACCTAAGTGTAAGGGTCTAGTTTGGAGTGCAACTCTTGGTCTGTTGTCTTAATCGAGTGAAGTAGTTAGCAACCCAAACATACACAATAAACTTTATGAGCATACGTCATGACTCTCTTGCCGTTACCTCAAGTTATTTGGGGCTGGCGAAGCAACTTTTCTTCTTCCACATTTCTTTACTAGTTGTCATCTCAGTAATCACCCCCTTTCTAGCCTTATCATCTTTCCAGCCTTATCATCTTTCTAGCCTTATCATCTTTCTAGCCTTATCATCTTTCTAGCCTTATCATCTTTCTAGCCTTATCATCTTTCTAGCCTTATCATCTTTCTAGCCTTATCATCTTTCTAGCCTTATCATCTTTCCAGCCTTGTCATCTTTCTAGCCTTATCATCTTTCTAGCCTTATCATCTTTCTAGCCTTATCATCTTTCTAGCCTTATCATCTTTCTAGCCTTATCATCTTTCTAGCCTTATCATCTTTCCAGCCTTATCATCTTTCCAGCCTTATCATCTTTCTAGCCTTATCATCTTTCTAGCCTTATCATGTTTCTAGCCTTGTCATCTTACTAGCCTTATCATCTTTCTAGTCTTATCATCTTTCACACAGTCCATCTATCGTTTCAAAGGCACTTATGAACGTCAATTTTACAAAAAATAGAATTGATCCTAGTCGCCCCTTCCAAAAGATAGTTTTAGCATTAATTATATAATTATATGTGAAGACGATGCATCTAGAATAAGATTACTATACCACGATAGGTAAAAAAGAATGAAAAATTAAGCAATTACAGATAAATTAATTATGTGATAGATACATGGTGCTCACATATTTACAAACATTGTAAAGTTATATATAAGTCAGTGTGTGAGTTTAAGAAATCACAGAATGTAAAATCAGTATTATAAAAAATAACAAATTATATAATTAAATTAGCAACTAGTTTGATTTTGTCTAGACTCTAAATTGTCCTGTGGAGCAGGACCAGCATATTTCCAAGCATTCTTATCTTGGATATAATCCTCTAATTTGTAATATGCTTGTTTACAGTTTCTTTGGTCTTCCCCTACTCTTATAGCCATCTACAATCATACTCAACATTTTCCTCACGACAGTATATGAGTAAAAAAACGAGATCAATACATAATACAACAAGGCATTGGATTACCATCGAGTGTTTACTGTTTTATCATATTTCAATCTGCCTAGCCTTTTCCCAACTACGTTGGGGTCGGCTTCCAGTCTAACCGGATGCAGCTGAATACCAGTATTTTCCATGGATCGACTGCCTATCTGACCTCCACATCCCAGTAACTGGGTAATACGATACCCCTTGGTAAGACTGCCTATCTGACCTCCACAACCCAGTAACTGCGTAATACGATACCCCTTGGTAAGACTGGTGTCAAACTTTCGGGCTTCTGACGACTCGTAACGACTGTCAAAGATCCACGAATGACAGCCGGGACCAACGGCTTAACGTGCTCTCCGAGGCACGGAGGATTCTCGGCATGTAAAGATGGTCACCCATCCACTGACCAACCCCGGCAAGCGTAGCTTAACCTGATGGATCGACCAGTGCGGCTGTTGTTACTTAGCCACGAGCTCCTCCACTGTTTTATCATATTTATTTGTATATATTTTTTTATTCAAAGATTTATGATGTCTGGTAAATATTATTTGAAAAGAAAAGAAAGCTTAGTGATAAGAATTGATGATGATAAGTGAAGGTAGTAAGTATTATGGACACAAGAGACATAAGAGCAGTGACAGGCCAGTGGTGTGACTGTCGGACTGCCAAGTCATAGGTCTCGCTCGAGTTCGGACCCAAGACCTCTGACTTTACGGATTCATGTGCGTATTGTATAATTATCACTTGCTTCAAAAACGGTAAAGGAAAACATCGAGAGAAAACCGGCATGCCTTTTTTTTTTTTTTTGGGTGGGTAATCATCAAATGACTCCTCCCGCTCTGGGCAGAGCGAGAGGGAGTGTCAGACTTTTACTGACTAAAACCCACCCGTGTTCCTTCCGTTGCCTATGTGCTGGGGCCGCGATATCCCTTTCGGACAGACCCGCAACCCCAGCAGAAACCGGCATGCCTGAGAGACATTTCTCGACGGCATGTGCAGCCAAGTCAGTGGTCCATGGGCGGCTTTAAAACTCTGACACCAGGTTAGTCACTAACCACACGAAAAGAAGAAGATGGCTGACACAGTGATGTGACAAGCTTAGAGTCTTGATTAAAGCCATCTAATTGACAGAATTATGATGAGTTTTTAGCAGGTATCACCCTATCACCAGATGAACATATTAACCAGAGACATATGGATAGAACCTGTCGATCGAACAAGAACTAGCATAACCTTCTACAACCCAAGTAAAGTAATAACTTAACTAGTTCAAACAATGGTAATTTAATGCTTTCTCGTCATTATTGTTTCTGACCTTACCTTATTCCCCTTAATATTGATGGCGGGTTAGTTGGTGGGACGTTACTAGGTCAACTCGCAGGTGCATGACTCAACTAACAATACTGGCTAGTATTTACTAGCACTGCAATTTGTGTATCGATCAATAGTATTCATAAAATTCTTGCAAATGTTCTGTAGCACGAAACTCTCTTTTGTTTTAAAGGGTAAATAAAACACAATAGCCTAGTGGCCAATTTTTCAATCCACAGTTCTGCAGTTTTACAGCTTTTGTATAGAAAATTATATCACACACATGTTTATTCTTCAGATTAAAGTTATCTGACGATATTTTTGTCTTCATTGGCCTTGTAAATGCAGTCATTGAGATAGCTACGACGAACGGTACGTCGAACGCTACGCCGATAGCTACGCTGATCGCTACGCAGAACGCTATGCCGAACGCTACGCCGAACGCACGCCGATAGCTACGCTGATCGCTACGCAGAACGCTATGCCGAACGCTACGCCGAACGCACGCCGATAGCTACGCTGATCGCTACGCAGAACGCTATGCCGAACGCTACGCCGAACGCTACGCGTAAAACATTTCCGTTTTCGTTTTGAACGAGAAAAAAAAAAGTAAAAGCACTAGTTAGTTATTCTGAAGTACTAATGAAGTGTTTTTCGCCCACCTGGTATATTTTAAACACGTTATGTTTGCTTACGATTTGTTAAGTAGGTCAGCTTGTCTGTCTGTCTTTGTATAGCTCTGTGAGCAATTAGCCAAAGGAATATATTAAAATGGCTCGCGAAGAAATATTTTTTTCGAACGCCTCTCTGAAGTATCAACTTCAAAATACATTTATCTATTATATTTCACACATTTATCTATCTACTACAGATTTACAATTCGCGATTATCATCTGTATTTCAGGGCCGTCTGTTTTTCCATTTATCATATATTCATAATCTACACGCTTTCACCAACTCATTCAATAGAGAGGCCTCTGATTCGATAATTAATATCAATTAGCTATGAAATAATAATTACATTGAAAGAAATGGCAATTTTTTATAGATACAATTAATTTTGTAATTATCAAATTTTAATAATCTGTATTAAAATTTGATAATTACTTTTAGCAGGCCAAGTGACTGAAAATCTCACCAAAATTCTTGACCGATCTGAACTTAGATGTATCGTGCACAAGAACCAATTAGGAGGTTAAGGGTCCGTTCACACAGACCGGCTGGAAGAGCATCGGCCGGCGCTTCACGCAGACCGGCGCAAGTTATACGCTTGAAACTGGCCGGAGCCGACGGCCGTTTCACATAGACCGGCACTTTTTGAGCGGATGCACTCGGAGCCGGACGGATGCGCTCGAAGCCGAGCGGGTACTCTACAAGGGCGGTGTACCTCCAGTTCCGCGCAGTCCAATCGCAGTCGCAGGCCGCGCGAGCGTGAAAGAGCACGCAATCGGAGCCGGTCGGCCGCGCGAGCGCGAAAGAGCATACAAACGGAGCCATTCGGCTGCGTGAGCGCGGAAGAGTACGTCATCAGAGGTAGTCGGTCAGCTCCTCTTATTATTTCACACTAAGCGCGTTAGGTTTGCTCTCAAGCATTCTCAATAATAAAAGAAGTGAAATATAAAAATAAACCTTATTACAATAATTCAAAAAACTGTTTTAAACGTGATAAGAAATCTGCTCTCCTCTCCGAGCCGGTCTGTGTGAACGGACCCTAAAGGAGCACTATTGTGCGCACGCTAGAGCAAAGGATTACGGGCTCCTCGCCTAGGTACCGTTTACTTAAGAGCGGTCATATCATTTGCGAAAACTAATTGATGAACGAGTGTATTATGCAATGTTCAGCATTTCTCAAAGTTAATAACGCAAAAAAGAAAAGTGGTATTAAGTATAGGCCTACGATTGGACACGGGTAAGTTGGCTTTACTACACGGAAATATGTAATAATTACATATGTTACATATAAATCTAGGTTCCAGTAGTTTTCTTCTAGCGATCAGAAAAAGCACGTAGAGCTGTAAATACATGCAAACAAATTTAGTCTTCATACTGCTACGATAAATCTTGTTTTTCAATACTAGTATAATAACAATAATTTAAGGTTTTTTGTGTTCACCTTTCTCGGAACTGTGATTTACATAACAGCAACTAATACAAATATTACTTTTTATAGCAAAGAACGCAGGTAGCAGTGTTGGGTCAAACAGCGATGTAGGTAATCTTTTAACCAAACTTTTGTTACTTAGTTAAAAATATTGGTTCTTCTTCTTAGCGTATCGACGGCAATTATAAGTCAGCCCAGAATTTGGCTACGGGCTTGCCACCTTCAGTACACGAGTTCATGGAAGGGACTACACTATATCCGCCATTTTTTGTTGAAAAATTATCTTTAAAAAACAAATGCTCAGCATTTTGTGAAGTTTGCTCACGTCGGCATTTAGTGAACAACAATAAGATTATACTTGAAAGATGACATCCACGATGCCACTTCTTATCACATAATTTATTATCATGGTTGCAAATTTTGAATGATTAGATGTAAATTCCTGATACAAAGTAAGATATTGCGCGACAACCGCATGCAAACTGTCTTCTTATTTGGGACTGTATATCAATCAATCAATCATATTAGTCCGTACATATCCGCTACTAAACATGGAGATGCAGTATCTATTAACACGTACATGGACAAACTATATAGGTTATAGGTACAAAACAACATAACATTACACCTGTATTCGACGAAATGGAACGCAGAGGGGTCCCTACCTCCACGTATCAAGTCGCTTACGGCAATTAATCGAGCCCAGACTCCGGGCTGTAGAACTGATATATTCTTAATAAAAATATTCAAGACTGTCTGAAATGATCTTTTGAGCAAAGAACCACACAGATTGAGTGGACCTGTCCAATCAGTGCACCCATTTGTCAGTAATCGTGCAGCTCAACTCGGAACTTAAGGAGCTGAACAAACTACTTTCATAATGTGCATTAGTTCAGTTACAAATTGTATAATGCGTAATTATCTTAATTACGCATTATACAATTTGTTCGGTCATTTTTGTCCTGCTATTTTAAGTTTGTTAGACAAAATCAAGCGAATTTGCAATAGTCAGTTGAGCTATCATAACATTTTTAATTGCAAATCTTGAACCTACACACATAAACTTATGCCTTCTTCCCATGGGGGTTTGCAGAAACTACAGACCACTACGATCCAAGACATTTTTTTCTACCTGGGCATCGAGTTCACGACCAGCAGACGGTAACTAAGGTAGTACTTAAGTCCCAAAGTGGATACTCGTAGGCACTTAGCAACCGATCTTTATGCATATTACGCTGCGTTGATCTCATCTTACGACACCTACACAAATGTTTGGGTGGTCTACAGCGTAAAAGCACACAGCCTAAAGTTTTATTTAGAAATGCAATCAATACCTAGATTCTTTGGGTGATCGTGATCAGCACATCTAACCGCGTTGAAGAGCTGTCAGTGTCATCATTGCTATGGAAATATTGACACTGACAGTTCTTAAACGTGGTTCAGATGTTCAGTTTCATTGGTGATATTCATTTATTAAAGTGATTTAAGCACTTTGCAGGTATCATTTGATTTGATTACAAAGTTATTAAATTTATTTGAAAGATTTATTAAAAGATTTGTGTTAATTGTAACAATCACGCGTTTTAACATAAGATTTTAAACCATAGCTTTTAATTGTTCATACAGCTCTTTTAATCTACACTAATATTATAAAGAGAAAAGATTTGTATGTTTGTAATTAATAAGCTCAAAAACTACTGGACCGATTTAAAAAATATTTTCTCCGGTAGAATGCTATATTATCACTGAGTAAACTATAATAGGCATGTAGGCTATGTAGGCTATAATTTATAAAGATAAACCCGGGCGAAGTCGCTGGCGAACTTAAAATAAACTTAAAATGAACTTAGCTCACTAGTATCTCTATATTAATTAATTGATTAGGTTGTGGGCCCAGACTCTCAGAGATTACGCGTACATAGCTCAATAATACTTTGCTTGGGTATACATTATTAATTGTAAGGCAAATAGATATCTATGTTTCAAATAGATATCTATGTTTCAAATAGATATCTATGTTTCAAAGATGTGTAGTTTTGCATAGCATTAAATGATCAATTTTATTAATTAAATTATTATTACATACCTAAAGTGGATTACTAATACCAACTTTAGTAGCATTTTTTGTAACTGCTAAGCTATGGAAAAAAAATGCGAAATAGCAATAACTTGTTTATTACTTTTTTTCTATCTTGGCACGAGAATATAACGGGAGTGCTTAGTCAGATTGTAAAAACCATTATACAGGATGATGTTACAAAAATATTTTTGAGAGTTCGTTCAAACTACATAGTTTAAACTTCAATAAGAAATTGAGTAAGTAAGTACCTACTACTCATAAGACAATTTGAGACCTTCGAACACGTGGTATTATATAATTGCAGTGACATAGTGTTAAAAGAAAACTAAATAAATATGTGATGCGAATATTATATCTTTTTTTAATATTTGTTGATTGTTGTCATGGTATGGGCATGTGATGTGGAGAAATGTGGGAAAATGTCGTGAGGAATGTTTTGAGTTTTGAGTTTGAATGTGGATATAAGAGGAGAGGAAGACCATAGCTAACATATGGCTAATAATTTAAATTATGTTTTGTGTTGCGTAATGTAAATTATTTTGAATACTATTTTATAGAATCTTTTTTTTTCTTCTAATAGAACAGACAGCTGTGCTGCTGGGGACTTTGTTGCGCCACTTCTTCCCAGCTAACGCACTAGGAAGTGGTGAAGGGTGGGCGTTTTGGGGGACTTATGTAATTTTGACGTTCGAAAAGTGCTGATTCTCAGCCTAGTTTGATTAAATGACTTTTGAATTTTGAATTTTGAACCATAGACACGATGGATGGACCGTGTTAAAGATGATATGGTTAATAAAGGGGTGATTACCGAGATGACGACTAATAAATAATTTTGGAAGTTTAATAAGGGGGTGATTACCAAGATGACGACTAATAAATAATTTTGGAAGTTTAATAAGGGGGTGATTACCGAGATGACGACTAATAAATAATTTTGGAAGTTTAATAAGGGGGTGATTACCGAGATGACGACTAATAAATAATTTTGGAAGTTTAATAAGGGGGTGATTACCAAGATGACGACTAATAAATAATTTTGGAAGTTTAATAAGGGGGTGATTACCGAGATGACGACTAATAAATAATTTTGGAAGTTTAATAAGGGGGTGATTACCGAGATGACGACTAATAAATAATTTTGGAAGTTTAATAAGGGGGTGATTACCAAGATGACGACTAATAAATAATTTTGGAAGTTTAATAAGGGGGTGATTACCGAGATGACGACTAATAAATAATTTTGGAAGTTTAATAAGGGGGTGATTACCGAGATGACGACTAATAAATAATTTTGGAAGTTTAAGACATGCTACACCAACCCCAAATGAATTGAGATAAAGGCTCCTGCCTTTATCTCAATTCATTTCCTGCCTTTATCTCAATTCATTTGGGGTTGGAGAGGAGAATGGTGATGAGGATGAACTCGTAAAAGAAAATACTGTAAAGTTATCTGTTAATATTATATTACATTCTGTATACAACTAACATTACTTACAACGTGGATTAATTGCCGCTTATAAAAAGTGAACAAATGTTTAATACCGTTACACCTACATAGTATAATAGCGTTTGTTTTTTTGAAAACGCCGCTTTTATCCGGTTCAGTCTGGTTTGTTAGTACAGTGAAAAGTAGACAAATGAAAGTATATACGCCATGACAGGTAATCAGTTGACCGAGTAGGTACTGTGCCAAGACCAACGACCTCGCTCTGCCACGGAGTGCAAAACTTTAGGTAAGTAGGTAAAATATATACCTACATTCATTAATTTTGTCGAAGTATTGAATCGGTTTTGTTTAGAAAGTTTAAGTGGTACAAAGTCAATATTGCAGCATTGCAAATAGCAGTGTTGCCAGGTTTTGTGGTTACTTTTATTGGTAACCAGATACTGTACAAAAAAAAATAGGGTATGGTAGCGTTAGATTGCAGTTTACGTTGAAGTAGAACTGACTTACCCAGATTTACCATTATTATATTTTGTTACAAAATAATATGTACTAAAAAGCTAAGCTAAAAAGCTACTTTATGTATGATGTAGATAATTAAATTAATTATTGTGTATTTAATCTGGACAAAATATAAGTGGGTTATTAATGAATGGATGACAAGTATCTACAAAATACAGCGTGAATTTTGAATACATAGTTACAGCAAAATTTTGTGTCAATGCCTGTTTGTTAGTGTTAGTGAAAACTAATAATAAAATAAGTTATTTTAGATTTTACAACAAACGGACCAAGTCAGCAGGTCGCTAATAACAGCTGAATAAACGCCTTTCTCAACAGACTACGACATTGGGCGACATTATTTAATCATTAAGTACGAGTCAGCTCTGATATTGCTCGAGACAAAGTAATTGTATTTATAAAAGACAATGAACTTAGTTTACCTATTACTTATAAAAAATCTAAAATTGTAGCAGCAATTTTAGAGAAATTTTACCAAATTCTGTTTTTACCGTCTAGCATTTAGAAATGGCAAACCAACATAAATCTGGGCAGAAAAAAAATCAAATGATCTTTTCTAATGTAAATATGAAGATACATAGAGGTATTGTGAATGAAAACTTATAGGTGGCGGGTGAAACAGTTATGTAAAAGATTAAATAGGTTTATCGTATTAATGTCAAGGAACAGCCAGCTGCAAGTAAACTCGTAAACGTGTATATTTATGTAGCCGCGGAACTGCAGACAGATGTGGGCTTGGCCCGTCTGCTGCCAGCCGCGCTGTCCGCCCGCCACTGGCTGGCAACCGGTTGGTTGCACTCTACTTTGAATGTCAAGTTAAACTGAATGAAGTTTGTTTGATGCTCATCAACAATGCTCGTTCGCGCCTTTTGTAAGCGTTATTGTGCCCGAATATTGATAAAGTGATTTAACGCAGAGATAAGAATTTAGTACAGATAACGTGCGAACACAATATACTTTTATTTACATTATTTGACACGCGTTCAATCTAGCATTTTTTTTTTGTTGACGCTTTTTATTCGCTAATAATAACAGGAAACTGCAACGGTAAATGCAGTTAGGACCAGATGCTACCCGTTGCCGACGCGTCCCGGCTAATTCTGTTACAGGTACCGCATAAAATAACACGAAAACCGAGGCTAAAATTATTTACAGTGTTGAAATTCCTTACAATTTTTTTTGTGTTATTAAAAATCTTATGCACATCCATATGTGACGATAAAAAGCTCTCGTATATTTCACACGAATACTTGGAATCTAAAAACTCGTCAACACAATCAAAGCATCGCGTTACGGTTTATTGAATAATACAATGTGTACACGGCACTCACCTCTGTCTATGTCTGTGCCGGCTGCCGAGCAACGGGTTATAGGTTATAGCGAAACAACTGAAGCACTGGGCCACGTGCTTTATATTTAGCGAGCGGAACGCGACCGACCGACTCGCGAGGTAAATTCAGAATGAACCGACCGATGAACGATGCCAGAGCAAACGTACGCAATACGCATGGCACAAGCAAGCCAGTTGGATTGTTGCGTCATGGCGTACGGTGTTCGTCGACGTCTTCATGTTTCGAGTAATGTCAAATCGCGCGCCCGATGCTACCCGGCCCAGTGGCGGCGTCCCGACTTACCAGCGTAGCACCCTACTATACACTATCCTCTTTCAATTCCGTATGTTAGCTCCAACGTTTACATAGAGGGCGCAACATTCGACATTTCGACTTTAGCGTACAAATTCTGTTAATAGTTACACCGTGACGTATTGCTAAAATAAATTGACTTAGGTAAGTACTGCCACGTAAAAATCGTATATGAGTTTTATCGTCAATGATGTAATAATAGCCTCATTTTTTACTATAAAGAACGGCTTCTTTATTGACACCGAGTTGTTATAGAAACCATTCATTTTTGGGTTATGATTCATAGGTGCTAAATTAGCTGGCACAGTTTTAACGCCTGAATAAAAAAAAGGAACTCGAAGTATACGGATTGCGGATCAAGTACCTATCTAATTAAAAAGTCGATAATACGATTATAGAAATTATAAAAGATTAGGAAAAAGTAATATCTTTTATATAAGTACGTAATACAGACAACCTATATAATATTTTTTCTAATAAAGGTTGGTCATAAAAAAAAATATTATACAGGGTACATATACTTTTTAACCGACTTCCAAAAAGGAGGAGGTTATATTATGTTCGTCGCGTATATACGTACGTTTATTTTTATTTTTTATTTATGCTATGTAAATAACATTGACAGGAAGTTATCCTCGTATCATCGACATATACTACTCGTAAGTGGGAAAAATACGTATTATTAAAGCTTCTACTCAAAAACTATCCAAGCAGAGATCTTTTTACGGTAGAAGAACTGCGTTGCGGACTTGCATTTTTTAACATGTTATGTTTTTGATGGGATATTATTTATGGATTCATATTTGTATCATTATAGGCAAAGAACTATACGAAAAAAAACAACCGCCTTCCAAAGTAGTTTTTTTTTTTGTAAAATGTTTTTATTCAATCATATTTTTTTCTGACAGAAAATCAAAAAGTGCAATCCAACTCGATGCAAGATTAATTAAGTGCTTACTTACCTAAAATATAGTTAGACTTAGAACAAAACATTTTAAAGTTTATTTATTTATTTTTATTTAGGTCTATACTACATTATTACTATTTATTACCTATCGGAATTTAATTGTTTTATTTTAGTGGTACTAAAATTAAAGAAGGAAACTGCATTCGAGTTGCCTAGAACGGGGCCTTGAAATCTGTGAGCTATGTTGCATCAGCTTCAGGGGCCTTGTTAAAAATATCTGTGACAATCATCCTTGTTCTAAAAGCGTGGGCTGATGTACCATCAAAGAAGTACATATTTAACCACCGTAAGGACTGTTCTTGCTTGCAGCGGTCGGCGAGTATAGAAACGGGCCGGTAACATATGTGGTCATCATGTTCCCGGGATTTGAAACTGTTTAGATATGAACTTTGGTTGGTACCTTTAAATAATTATATTTTAGCATATGTGAGGTGATTTCAAGAAAATGGGATAATATTTCACAAGATCAAAAATAGTTGTAAGTCTGCCTCGTTGGTCGAGTGGTCGGAAGCGCTACTGCTGAGCGTGAGGTCCTGGGTACGATTCCCAGGTCGGGCAAAGTGTTATTGGGTTTTTTATCAGGAATTACTCAGTAGCAGCCCGGAGTCTGGATTTGCGCTTGGTTGATGGCTGGGGCTTATTACATGGGGCTTAAACATAACTAGCGGAATGTGGGTGTACCTGCCTCCCGGGATTACGGACGTGATATTATATTATGTTATCAAATAGTTTTTTTTTCTTTAGTAAATGGCAAATAAAAAATATACCAATTTTATTTTACGTCCTCCGGTTCTCCTACTTAATAAATGCTAATAAATAGAAAAATATAAAGAAAATACGAAAAATATTAATGTGCGAAGCTGAAAGCTACTGTAATAATAATTTGTTATGTCTTATAATATAATATAATTACTAGTTGATAATAATGCCAGCGGATTCACCCGCGTGGATGTCGGAAATTACTCATGTCCTTTTCATTAAGGCGACGATAACCGACTTTTAATGATTTTAAACAGAAGATCACGTCTAAACGAGTAAAGTAAATAATTTGAAAAAAAAAATAATGTTAAAATATAAGAGCATTTTCTTAATAACTTAATATAGATATAGGTATTTTAGATATATTACATGATGAATTTAATTTGTAAAGTTATGTCTAACGCAGATAAAAAACTGAAAATCACGCAAAATCTTCCAAACGTATTTTTCTGAAACTTTCACCATTTTAAAGATAATTTAATTATTGATCTTTTAGTATATGTGTTTTATTAAAATACGTTTTGTTTTATGTATAATAAATTAATAATGCGTCTAATTTGGAACAGCGCTCCTTGCTGGGCGAGTCCTATTACTGGCTGGACGTGCGACGCGTTGCGTGATCTCAGTACAGAACACGCAAGCTAACCACTCAAGGCCACTGGCATATACAAGTATCTGCGTCTTATTAAGAAGCAAAAATAACGGTCGAGTGCGAATCGCACTCGCACACGAAGGGTTGCTACCACCGTGCAATATTTAACAGTACATATTTATTAACCCTTTAATTTTTTACTTTATTTTACCTTTGTCTCTTCTTTTCGTGTGGTTCCTGACTGACCTGTGAGTTTTAAAGCCACCCATGGGCCTCTGACTTGGCTTCACATGCCGTCAAGAATTATCTCTCAGGCATGCTGGTTGGTGGTTGGTTGGTTGGTGGTGGTTTTGTTAAGTGTAGCGGCTAGAGTAATACGCATGTACACACTCTGTGAAATTTTCAAGTGTCTAATAACGTCTTAATACGGTTAAAAAAACAACAGATGTGTGACAGACGGACGGACGGTGGAACCTTAGTAATAGGGCCTCGTGGACAAAAGCCAATTTTTTTCACTTACTGTAGTTAATTACAATATTATTCCTATATATATATTTCTGAAAAAATATCTGTGTTTTATCTTGAGTATCAACCGAATCTGAACCAATCGAATTTGCAATCTTACCGAAGTCTAAACGTGTATTTGATTCCATAGGTACTATGTACCGTAATACCTACGTAGTTTACCTGCGTAGGAGTACATAAAACAATAATGTATACAATATGTATTGCCTTTTACTGACGCCTTATCGTTATCGGTCGTAAAACGCAACGTTTGTTGTAATCGCCTTCGCCTGGCGCTTTGCTTATCCAATTGTGGCGAAAAGCTTGATAGTACGGTCAGCAATAAAGCATAAAAATATTGAAAAAAAACAAATGAGGTCAGAGTAGAAGGTCAAATAACACTGCTACGTTACACATCATCTAAATGGACACTTTTTTTTTGATACGTTATGATTCAGCATTTTATTTAATATTTAAGAGAATTAATATTCATTTAACTTCAACTCTGTTCCGATTTCAATGAAATATTTTGTGAATGGATATTTTGAATTTACTTTGTATTTGATTAATTTGGCATTTTCTTTCATACAACTCCACAATTTTTTCATGAAAATCTCTTCTAAAAACAGTAATTAAAGAATGTATAACTATTTCTGGTACACGTGTTTGCTACGGATATTACGAAAAATGTACGATTTCACTCTCAAATTGGATGACGCACATTTCAGGATCGTGACGTGGTAGTTGCTACGAAACCGTACAAAGTAGTGAAAAAGTAAGATTATGTAATACATTTTATATAAAACATGACTGAGGCATAAAACGCGATAACGTTTTTTTTTTCTAAACAAATTACTTTTTACCAAATGAAGCAGACGGGTAAGTGAGACTCGTAGCGGATCAGGTTCCATGGTTTCTACCTACTCCCATGTGTATGTCATGTATGAGCAAGCAGGTAAAGCCTTCATTTGTCATCTCTCCCGGTCGTGTCGGATTGTCTCATCGTAATATGAGAGTGAGGAAAGCGGGTGTGCCACTGCGTTTGCGCATATCTACACTTGTGCACTAGAATATCTCCTGCGTACTTGGCGAACCTCCGTTGAGATTGGTCACCGCGATCGAAACTCGGTCAGGAGGAAATTATTATGTACATGTCGAAGTAATATTTTTATAGCCGTGATATAGTTATATACCTAGGTATATAGCTATATACCGGAATATAGTTATATGGCAGCGGTTCATGACTATCTTACTAGGAATATAACTGATCACGATTTAGTAACTAACTATTAGGACACTCCGACTAAATAGGTTAGGCTAGGTTAGGTTAGAACTGTGACCAACTACCAACCCAGTCGAAATTAGTCGCAGTAACAAAATTAGGGCTCTCTAACAGTTATGAAACGCTTTCATATAACTATATTACGGTATCCTTAGGGATATACCTATATCATGGCTTTAACCATCTTACTGCAACTTACATATAATATTATGTGCGTAAGATTACTCCTATGGTACCTATTATTACCAATGTTTTTGTGAAACCTAGTGATTATGGCTTTTTATATTTACAGGCTTAATTTTGGACAACTCTCCAGCTGTAGAGTATATGAACCGGTCGACGACAGTTCACTCACGTTTATCTGACAAGTTATTAAATTGATGTATTGACAATTCGCAGGTTTATTAGGAATCAAATATTATATTATACCTACAAGCATCTGCCCACGACTTGGTTAATTATACCATTAGATACCTATACAACCATAGTACAGCTTTCTAGATTACAAACAAAAATATTACTTCTTAATAATGTTAGTTTTGAAGTTTAGATGTATTTTCTCGGAGGTTGGGTTCAGCATTATTATTTAAGTTCAATCGCTAATCTTTCACGGCTTCCATTGTTTTTACCCGACTGCCCCAGAAGGAGGGTAATGTTTTTCGAGAGTATGTATGTCAATTTTTTTGGCACGTTTTTAGCCTAAACGGCTTGAAGGATTTTAATATATGAGGTGTCGTTAGATTCGTCTTCATTGTGGGAGTGACATAGGCTATATAATATTTATATATTGCATGAGAAAAAAAAAAAAATTGGTATCAAATAAAAGCTAGTAATGAGTCAATTCCAAATATCAATAAAAAACCGTATCTATATTATTAAAAAACCGGCCAAGTGCATGTCGGACCACTTAGAATGAAGGGTTCCGTAGTTGGAATAAATTTATCCCAAGAACAAACTTAACATTGTAGTTGAAAAACATGTTCTCCCATACTGAATGTATGGGAGATTAGGTTTTATAAACTGCAAATTTAAGTAAGTCGATTATTACACGTTAACCGGTAAAACCGACTTAGCTGTGATAGTTTCCTTTTAAATTTGTTATATATATTACTGCTGTAATTTTTTTCACAAATCCAAGTTATACCATTTTGCTGGCAGAAGACACTCGACTCTAACAAAAATTAGCACTTTAAAGTTTAATATTTCGCAAACGGATTCCTGAATTGAAAAATTAATTTCACACACCCATAATATTTTTAAACCACCTTTCCAACGACACTTTACACTATGGGATAGACGAGAAAAAAACAAACATTCCCACTCTACGCGTAGAGGAGAATCCCTAAAAAAAATATTTTTCTTGATTTTATTTTACCACTTTGTCGACGTGATTAATATGTACGAGTATACCCATGAAAAATTACAGCTTTCTATTACTCACCGTCTCTGAGCTATGCCGCGGACGGACAGAAGGACATGGCGACACTATAAGGGTTCCTTGTTTACTACGGAACCCTAAAAAAGCTTTAAATATAGCAAATTATAAAAAAAATACAAAAAACCCGACTATAAAAACATAAAAAAACATGCATTATTATCTTTAGAATTTTGGTATTGTAGGCCACAAACCAATGACCTGAAATAGGGTGCAACTTTTGTTTTTCTCTTTTCAGTTATGTGTTATGATAAAGTCTTCACGGTCTCAAACTATTTCTTACAAATCTACTTAAGAATTAAAACAGATAAAGTAGGTACGTCATCAGTTCTAAAATAAATTAATAGTTTAAAAAACACTAGAAAAACACGCTTTTAGTTCATATCTTCCTCCATCATCAGGTCAGTTCGACAGTACCATATTATTGTTTTGTCATCAAAACTACATACAGCTGCCAATTTTGATTACGCTACGACCCTTGGAAGATGGTTAAATTAGTTACTTAAGATTCCATTACATAGTTACATACAGGTCGACCTAATAAAAGCGTGTTAATAAGTATCTACTTTGTAAAGATTTCTGCGTTTACAAAACCTATATAGCTAGCGCCTTTCGCTGGTTTGATGCAACAGGGAGAGGCGGTTGCTACTGTACCATAACCCTTCATTATTTTAAGCATACAAAAATCTTTTTGCGTCAAACTGTGAAAGTGAAAAGATCCAGGAATAGGAATTTATTCCTGGATCTTTTCACTTGGCAATTGTGTTTTTAACTGCTTATTTGGAATCTTGGTAACTGTTTGGAGTTATTTTTGGTTGAAAGGCTTTGAAGGTACCAAAGGGTTGGGCTACAGTTCAACATTTACATTTACACACGCTTATTACTGTATAGATAGTGCAATCCACGAAGACGCGCCCCACTCCGCGATAACTGTACTGTAAGCTGTACTTTAGTACGGAGCGGAGCGGAGTGGGGCGCGTCTTCGTGGATTGCACTATCTATAATATTAGAGCGAACTCCCAATCTTATCTATCTTATATTTAAATAAAAATCAATTGCTGGGTGCGTTAGGCTGCCTGGCCATTGAAGCGGAGCGAGGCAGCGGAGAGGAGAATGGCAGCGGGGTGGAGCGGAGTTGCGGACAGTGTCTGTCCATTGATGCGGAGCGAGGTAGCGGAGCGGAGTTACGGACTGTGTGGAGCGAGGTAGCGGAGCGGTGTTGCGGACTGTGCGGAGCTAGACCGAGGTTACGCGACGAGTAATAATTCCCCGCTCCGGTTCCCCGTTCCGCTTCTCCGCTCCTTTTCCCCGCTCCGCTTCCCCTCTCCGCTTCTCCACTCCGTTTCCCCGCTCCGCTTCCCGCTTTTGAATGAATTTTTAAACTAGTTCGCAAATCCCTGTCCACTGAAGCGGAGCGGAGGTTTTATGCAATTCCATTGGTTAATATTGGCACACCGCTACTCCGCTCCAGTGAACAGGCAGCCTTAGTCTAGCAAAACTCGAAAATGGCTAGACTTATTGTGATGAAACTTTGGTATTTGATGTGTGCGCGCCGGAGAAGCTTCATAACAGAGAAGAAAAGAGAAAATGCATTGCAAGTTTGAAATAATAATCAGGCATGTAATTCATAGCTTTGCAATGTGCCGTAGGTAGGTGTGTAATACCTACGTAACGTATTTTATTATTGTCCTTCCTCAAATGTATTTAAGTACCTAGGTATATTTAGCTCAGCAAAGGATATTAATGAAGTAAATTATAGGTTAAATGAGTCTACCATGTGCTATGTTATATTTATTAATTAATTAATCTATTCTCTATATCATGCGCGTCCTTTTCCCCGCGATAGCTTTTTTAGGGTTCCGTACTCGAAAGATGCCAAACGGAACTTGACCTACGACTTAAAAGAAATGTGCCAAGCTGAAACTTACTGAAATAATAATTTGTCATCCCTTATATTATAATAGAATGTATATACGTATAGCGTACTTTTTTTTTTTTTTTTTTTGATGGTTGGAAATCAAAATGAATATTATTAATAAAAGATAAAAATAACAAAGTCCTTTAAAAAACAAAGTCCAAAAAAAAATCCTTTAAAAATACCGAGTGTGTGTTTGTTAATTATTTGTTTTTTTTTTGTTAAATTAGAGCATTTTCTTAATAACTTAATATACGAATATTTTAGATTATGTTTATTTTCATCGTGAAATTAATTTGTAAAGTTATTTCTAAAGCGGATAAAAATTTGAGAATCACGCAAAACCTATCAAGCTGAAACCTTCACCATTTTAAAGATAATTTAATTAATGATCTTGTAGTAATTTTTTTTTATTAAAATACCTTTTTTATTTATGTATAATAAATTAATAATGGGTCTGATTCGGGACAGCGCTCCTTGATGGGCGAGACCTATTACTAGCTGGACGTACGACGCGTTGCGTGAGCTCAGTACACAAGCTAACCACTCAAGGTCTCTGGCATATATCTGCGTCTTAAGGGAAAAATAAAGAATATTAATAAGTATTTTATTAAGATTTAGATCATACATACTCACGGCTTTTGACCATGGAGGTAGACAAAAACTACAGAAAGCCATCCTCAACGATCCTTTCATACTCCTTCTCGTTTAAGATTTAGATTAATAATAATAATAAATCGTTTATTGACCAAATAAAGAATCTTTACATTTCCTTAAAAGTAATACAAATAAACTATTTCTAGAAATAATAATTATGTTCTTTAGGTTTAAGGTAGAGTAGCTAACTACAAAAACCTGCAGAAGAGACATTTAAAATTTCTGAACGAATCTACAATAGCCTTTGATTTTGCAAGTTTTCTACAGTTAGCTACTTTTCATTTCAACAAAATAAAGTACCTGCCTGAGTTCCTTTATACTAAGCTCGAAAAATTACCTACCTATGTAGGTCAAAGTACACTGAACTAGCTAAATACATTCACCTAATTAATTCCATTGTAATTATTTAAAGAAATACACTAGGAGCCAATATTAGTGGGTCTCACATTCTTATGTAAAACACTGTTTGTGAATAAAGCTTATGGAAAAGCTACACATCTATATACGCATTCAAATGAACCACTTCAAACTGTTCACACTGACAGGATTTATTCAAAGAATCTTTCGGGAGTAACCATTCTTCAGGAAGAAAGCAGAAGAGGTTTCCATTGCTTTGTATAGCATAGATGTTACTAGTGACTTCGTCCTTGTCTACATTATAAAGAGAACCTCTTTCCAAAATTTTAGTATTCTAGGTCCAAGGGTTTAGGATAGGCATTGATGAGTCAGTGACTGAGTCAGAACTTTTCTTTTTATATGTATTGATTTGGGACTCTCAAGCAGTCGTACTCGATCCATAGATCAATCAATCTGCCTAGCCTTTTCCTAACTATGTTGGGGTCGGCTTCCAGTCTAACCGGATGCAGCTGAAGACCTGTATTTTACATGGAGCGACTGCCTATCTGACTTCCGCAACCCAGTAACTGGGTAATACAATACCCTTTGGTAAGACTGGATGTCAGACTTTCGGGCTTCTGACGACCCGTAGCGACTGTCAAAGATCCACGAATGACAGCCGGGACCAACGGCTTAACGTGCTTTCCGATGCACGGAGGAGTCTCGGTATGTAAAGATGGTCACTCATCCACGGAGCAACCCCGGCAAGCGTAGCTTAACCTGATAGATCCACCCGTGCGGCTGTTATTAATAGCCACATAGACCTTAGATAGACCGATGAGTTTAAAACGGTGGCTGAGACAGACTTGATGTGGAAGACGCAGGACCGGGTAATATGGCGCAGCTTAGGGGAGCTTAGCCTATGTCCAGTAGTGGGATTTAGAAAATTGATTGGGCAGTCGAGCCTATCAATATTGATTGGGCAGTCGAGCCTATCAATATTGATTGGGCAGTCGAGCCTATCAATATTGATTGGGCAGTCGAGCCTATCAATATTGATTGGGCAGTCGAGCCTATCAATATTGATTGGGCAGTCGAGCCTATCAATATTGATTGGGCAGTCGAGTCAACCAATATTTCCTACAACAATGAAAACCAGCGCTGCAGCGTTGCTTAGGCTGTGCAGGACCATTAGGTAGGTACGCTAGACGGAAACAGCTTTAAGTCCAATTATTAACGTTGTGCTTGGTGAGCGCTTTGGTGACTTATAAAGGAATGTGTAACTGTGGTACTTATTTACATTTCCGAAACTATGTATGTAGGTACCTACCCATACATAGTAGGAAAAGGAGATCAAACTACATACTGTCATTCATAACATGCGCAGTCGCTTTGGTATTTAGATTATAATGCATGATCATGACTTTTATATTCTAAACGAATTGTTTATTATACGAGGGGGGTCTCAATTTCAATCGACTACAAAGTAACTTTGAATTTTAGTAGGTAGGTAGGTATAAGTTAATTAAACATAGGGGGCAAAGTACATAAACTAAGTACAACATCTGTTTTTTTTATATGTATTTACCATATTAGGTGGCACTAGCAATATACCTGCCTATTACAGGAAAATACAGACCACAGTGTATGAATTTCCTTTTATTTAAATAAACCAATGGCAATTCCTAGATATACAGCCATGTGGCTTGCTAACATGGATGTTAAACAGTAAAACAAAATCAAAAGTCATTTACTCAAACTAAGCTGAGCATCAGCACTTTCAGAACGTCAAAATTACATAAGACAGTCCCTCAAAACGCCCGCCCTTCACCACTTCCTAGTGCTTTAGCTGGGAAGAAGAAGTGCGGCAACAAACTCCCCAGCAGCACAGCTACATAAGCTGCAAAGAACATGCCAATGATACAACATTGAGGTCCACTTGCACCACAAATTATTTTAGGCATATTTATCGCTAAACGAATTTAAAACATCTCTCTGTTTCTGTCAATCGTTTAGCGCTAAATGCGTTTAGCTAAAGCGTCTAGCTAGTTCATTTAAATTTAGACGTTACTAACAGTAACAGTCCTTCCAGTTCAATGTAAATATCGCCCTTCCCAGGTATCCATTTAATTTGTGTACTAATTGACAGTATGTTTGAATAAAATACAGTGGAGATACCGTGGACACTGTTCACCTACCCTACGATAAGCATGAGCAGATACTGCTCCCAGTGCTGGGACACAGGCCTCCTCTCTGTGATTGGGAGTGGGCATATATAACGATTTCAAATCGATTTTATGGTTCTATGGTTTTATGGTTCGGTCCTCATGATGTTTTCCTTCACCGTTCCGAGAGCAATGATGTTGAAATTAAAAATACAAAGTAAAGTAGACCTGTATTCGAACCCACGACCTACAACTCGTAAGTCGGGGCCGATACCACTGGGCCTGGGCCACCATTGCTCCAGCAACACTACGGCATGCCATTAATCACGAACTTACTAGTAACACTTGAGTCGGGATTAGGTTTTGAAATATACTCGTATTTAGGTAGGTTTCACATACTGAATGACATAAACTCCTTTTAAGTACTAACTTTTAGTGTGAATAAACTACGTGTATCCTACCTGCAGGGGTCACCATAAATCCACAAATAATGTTTTTATGAACTTTAACGGCCAATCAAGATGAGCTGAAGCTGAAACTGTCCGTGAATAAATGTTTCAAAAGATTAAGTAGGTACCTAAGTATATATGTATAGTTTAGTATCTAATACGTGTAACGTAAACTAAGTAAGTTACAGATTCATTTAGCGAAATTCGCATAATCAATCCGAGGTTAACATAGAAGGTTGTACACCGGCCCCAGGCTCACGAAAACTGGTCTAACATTAATAGTATATAGGTCAGACCCTAGGGTCTAACTGTGCAACTGCAATCGTAAGTGAGTGGATTTAGTGCGAAGGCCACGTTTGGGCAAGTTCATTGCCATCCGATCCGCATTTTTGCGCGGGCGCCACCCGAGCCCGTCTGATGCAATATTCACTTACTGTTGACATGAGCGCATGGCATTGCCGGTTTGATAATCAATTACACAGATCACGTAACATGTTAGAGACGCAAGCGCACGAACTACGGTATATGCACACTTTTACTTGCTGTAGAATTTGTGTTGTGCGACTATTCGCTACTGGAATAGTTATTACACAGACTTGCTAGATAGACTCTTCGTTTTCTTGTTTTGTTTTGTTTAACTGAAATGTTCTGCATCTGTTGGAAACGGAAGATGACTCCAACATAAGTGCGTATAAGTACACGCTTTAAGATAAGAACGTGACGGCTTCAGTACTGAACACGGTCAACATTGAAAAACAGTGCTAATTGGCGTCTGTATCTCTATTCTTTCTAAGGATTAGAACAGCTGCTCACTCGACAGTCGTAAAAGATCACGAGACAATTACAATAGGGACGGAGCCGATCCGATAAAGGCAATCTGTGTCCTAGATCATTTTAAACGAAACTGGGTCTGGCACCAATAAGGCGGTCGTTTAACATATTATCAAGATACTACCAATAGGGAATATGTATGTGTTTTATTTTTCAGAAAGTCAATAAAATATAGTAATATAAACTCCAGAAAAGTATTAAAAGTTAAATTCAACGACTGCTTGTTGCTCAAAATATGTATGAAACTTCGACAATTTTCTATTACAGTTCAAACGTCCGTTTCTGTCGCGGTCAGGGCGTGACGTCGTTTACCATGTTACTGCTTTTTTTACATATCTGTTTTTAAGGTTTTTTAGCTCCAAATCATATAAATAAAATTATTTTTGTGCTTTATTCACTATTCACGGAGAAATCGCACTTACTTAACCTCAGTGAAATTTCAAGCATTTTGCAAAGAATAGATTTTTATTCACATAGTTTTTTACGTCACTTCCGGCATTGTCGAAGGCGATACGTTTTGAGTTTGCATTACTTTCCATACTAATAACCCAACATAAAATTATAAATGGTAAAAAAAGGGGGAATTTGTTTCTTGACTCCTGTATAATGTTTATTTAAATAATTAATAAGTTTTGAATTACGTGGATATTCCCTATTACAATAGTTATTTATGCTATAAGTGCGGAAATCATCTTACGCAAGTGTATCATACGTTTTACTAGGCAATGTGAGAGGAAAAAAAAAATCGAGTGAGTCTTACGATGATGTGTAACATCTAACATAATGACGACGTATATAAATGATAAAAACAACATTCATGACTTTGACTTTCGACTTCGACTTAGACTTCGACTTTGACTTCGACTTCGACTTGGAAAAGGCTCTTTTCGACCAAATGCATTGTAATAGTTATTTATGCTATAAGTGCGGAAGGTAGGTGATCTCCGATGAGTGGCATTTTTTCGATAAGTCGACACGAGTCGGAAATCATCTTACGCACGTGTATCATACAACGTTTTACTATGAACTGTGCGAGAAAAAAAAAATCGAGCGAGCCTTACGATAGTCGCCTATGATGTGTAACATCTAACATAATATGACGACGTACTCGTATATAAATTATAAAAACAACATTCATGACTTTGACTTTGATTTTTTACTTCGACTTCGACTTCGACTTCGACTTTGAATTTGACTTTGACTTTAACTCCGCCATTGCCATCGCCATCGTCATCGCCATCGCCATCGTCATCGTTATCATCATTTGTAAAACTTTTCTCAAATAATAAAAACTCTTTGCAACGGGCTGACGACGGCCAAAAAAAAAAAAAAGCACTAGTGAAAAAAGTGACATTTTCCGCACTAATTTACTGCTTGGAAAAGGCTCTTTTCGAGCAAATGCATTGTAAAATATGTTATTATGGTAGGTTGAAACTACGGGGCACGTGCTATGAAGCTATGTTCCTTACATTAGAGGATGAGATGATGAGGCTGAGTTGATGAGGATGAGTTGATGAGGATGAGATGATGCGGATGAGATGATGAGAATGAGATGATGAGGATGAGTTGATGAGGATGAGATGATGAGGATGAGTTGATGAGGATATGTTGGTGAGGATGAATTGTTGACGATGAAATGATGAGGATGAGACGATGAAGATGAAAATTAAGAGAAAATGCTCCAGCGTCCTTATAACAACAAACTGTGACCATCTTTTATCTGCACATTCTTGTGAAGGCCAAGGCAATAAAAGTACTATTATTTTATTCAATTTTTATTATAACCCGCTACGTATTTCAATTCTTTCCATTTGAAATTGTTTTGATACAGCTTATATGAAAATTTTATCTAGGTTAAAATGTTTTGGTTACAAAAGTGAGTGTAAAAACGAGTTCAATGGGTTTTCGATTAGTAAGGGCAGCACCTGGGTCTTTTTGCTTTCCGCTTCCTCGGGGCGCTTCCTTGGCAGGTGGTGCAAGGAAGGCAGCAGGGTATGTCTTCCTCTTCGCATTGGATCTCCATACATGCGTGTGTCGCTGGCATCGCTTTGGACGGCGCGCGAGGTGTCACTAGTTCCACCTGTAACAAAACGATGAGTTTTGACGTGGCTGGGGATGGGGATACCTCATGATCATCATCTACACCCGACGGCACCCACTGCTAGCCTTTCTTTGTTTGCACCAACTTTTAGGACCTCATCCGGCTTCCTCAAATGACAAACAGTCATTGGTAAAGCTCTGCCGTTTGCGGGAAGTACGCAAGGAGCCTCGGCCAGCGTAGCGTAAAGTAGGTACAGCTAGGTATCTCAAACATTTAAAATAAAACTTAAAACCAGACGTTTAAATAAATACTTAATAAGGATCACGTTGTAAAAATTACAGAGACACAGCTTTCTTAACCAAATCAATATGGATACAAGAAACAAGGTGACCTTATTTGGAAATGTGACCATGTGCACTAAACACCCCTAAGTGGGTCAAGCGATGAGGTGAACTTTTACGCCGGTAGCCCACCTCCGCCGCGAAACCGTAGTAGTTCAATTCAAATAGCCCGTGTCATAACTCGAATCAGATGCGAGTAGCGGAACGTGACGCGAGCCAGTTCAATTGAACTATTGCGCTTTTGCTGCTATGGTTTTGTGGCGGAGGTGTCCCAACTAGCAAAATATTTGCTCAAAACTATCTACAAGACAATTTTTTTAACGCTTGTACGATACTCATAACTTGCTACAACCCTGGATTAGGGCACGCTAATAGGAGCATTTAGTTTTTTTAACAATCGTATAATCAACTTGCAGAATGTTTTTTACTCATATGATGTACTTGTAATAGCATTAGAGAAGTATAACGAGTCCTACAATTATAGACACAACCTTTATAAGTATGATAACTTTTTTAAGCGTTTGATACAAGCTCGTTGTTGGTTATAAGTATTTTTTTCAAAACTGGTAATATAGTGTTTGCTTCGTGAGTGATCGTAGAAATAAAATATTTTTTATTATAAGTGTTACTTGTTACTATTTATGATAGCATAGTATGTGAGAATGTGAATATAGGGTGTGAAATCATTGGAAAATAAAATTCAATGTCAAAATATGCTATATTTGTATTACTCTAAAAAATAAACGTTACGTTTTAATAAATTTATAACAATCTAATTTATTTAATATTCACCATATTTAAAGATGATTTTGACTAAGACCGTGTTAAGACTATTATAAGCATAATAGCACTTATTTCCATTTTTAATAAGAAGTATTCGCCTCCATGTTAATATAAAATTATATTGATCTCATAGCGCTCTAATTTTGTGCTTTTACTCTTATAATAATTCCAATCAAGACTACATTTTTACGATCTTAATAAGGCCTCCCCTAAGTATGCCATTAAATCTTATACTCTCACTAAATGCTACTATAGGAGCAGAACTTTTACAAAGACTATCAGTCTTGCTACATGCACTTATGTTCTATCATGTAGTTTACCACCTAATCTTGTAGTGAACTATAAAGCTTAGTCATAAGATCTAGTCATCTTGAGTATTACAAGACTTATAACTTAATCCTGTATTGTACTATAAGCCTGTTTTAAGAACAAGTGATTTTGAGTATATCAAAGCTTGTGGAAAGCTTTTTATAAAAATGGAAGTCTTTACCAGTGCTAGTATAAGAGTTTAATTAGTCTTGGTAGTCCTAAATTTTCATTATAGGACTTTCTTGCTAGTTGGGGTGATACCCGCCATAGTAATGCGCAGTCCGTCATAAAAAATATCACTTAGTATTGCTTTTACAAAATATACCTACATGTTCAACTTGCCCTATAATATGTGGCACAGTACAACAACAATGAAAAGCATTAATAACACTAGTTATTAGAATTCTGTTTAGCCATGGCATTTTTTTCTGTAACACAACACGCGTGTTCAGCTCAATTTTTATTTACGTCAGTCATAACATCGTGTCCATTTTGGCAAAGCTTACATACCAATCCTTGCAGATCGGTGTTCATACGAAGGTGCATGTTTGTGATTTCTGGAAATCACAAAAAGGCCTGTGAAGCTAAGCTACCTCTCGTAAATAATACCATGATAATGACTCTTAAATCGAATAAACCATGTTACAATGATTTTCATCTTCAGAAGTATTTAAACTGACTTTAGAAAGGCGGAGGGAGGGTTTTAATTGGAAGGAACTTAGGTTTTTTTTTACTTCTGCGATATTTGCGACGTTGGTGAACAGATTTTGCTGATTGTCTCATAATATGATCCCATAATATTTTTTTCCTGATCTGATGAAGAATTCCAGACACAGTCTACTTTTAAGTTCTTCTATGTCACATAGAGAAAGGAATTCTTCAATACTCATTTGTAAATCACCTGAAATGGCTGCAATTGTGTAATGTTTTTGTTTACGCAACTCAAAATAAACAAATTGTTATTTTATTGTTTTTGAATGCAGTGTCTATTTTTTATTATGACATTTCGCCGATAATTATGTTGCTATTCCACACATTAGGTACACTCTAAAAGGCAGGGGTCAGCCTTATCTATTACATTTATTGTGGCCAGTGAAAACCCTGGCTATGACTGATTATAGCTATCAATAAAGAAAAACCCATGTTTATTAACCCCCAACGCAAAAAGACGGGTGTTATAAGTATGACCGCTATGTATATGTGTCTATCTATGTGTCTGTCTGTGGCACCGTAGCTCTTAAACGGGTGAACCGATTTGAATACGGTTTTTTTTAATTTTAAAGCAGGTTTTCTAGCGATGGTTCTTAGATAATAATATGTAGTATTATCAAAATCGGTTCAACAGTTTGGAGATTATCAGCTCTTTTCTAGTTGATGAATGGATGTGAGCGTCTTCCACAGGTGTGATTGATTTGAAAGGTATTCTGTTACTTTAATGATATTAGAAGAATATATTTATTTAATACTTCAAGCTCAAATGTACAGAGGCGGACTTAACGCCATAGGCATTTCCTACCAGTCAACCTTATATAGTAACCTTGATTTGCAGGATACCCAACTCCCTTACCAACTTACAGCACAAGTTATTCATTGAGACCATTCCAATGAGCCCAAACACGAAGGGCTCATTGGAATGGTCTCAATGAATAGGTTAAGTAGGTAAATAGATGGTGATAGAGTAGGAAGAGAAATGAGGAAATGTTTGTGTCAGGGGTTTTTAAATTTTTAATATAATTTCAATTGTCTACTAGTAACTGAAAGCGTCGTAATGATCCGGGAGTTAATTGGGTCGTTTCTCAAGCGAGGCTGCTTTTCCACCAGAGATGTGCTATGCAGCTATGCTGCGAGGAGCGGCGTCTAAGCGTTAAGGGTGTTTACCCACTTATCCGTATCCGGTTTGTATTCGATTCGTTTTAGTTTCGGATTGGCCATCTTAGCAATTGTACGAACCGTATACGCATGAGTGCACAAACGTCCATACAATTAGAAGGATGGCTAATCCGGATCAGAAACGAACACGAATCGAATACGTACCGGATACACATAAGTGAGTAAACGCCCTTAGTTAGGGGTGATCTCGTACACTGTTAAATAGCACAGTTGACAAATGGCTGTATAATGAAGAAAATATAGAAAAATGCATTTTTAGTAGAAATTGAAAGCACTATTGTCCAGCCTTTGGCTACATAATTATGATGGTGCTAGCTGGTTAACAAGACTATAGCTTATAAACGGCTGATAACGCGATAAAGTCACAATTCATTTAAAGTTGTAAGCTACTTAGAGAACCTAATTTTGCCATTGACTTTTTATGGTCTATACTCATGCTATTACAATGCTACCTCAATGAGCCTAAGATCAGGGACCCAAAACCTTTATAAATTAAGGTACAGTCCAGTGAATAAACAGCCATGTGTGTTGTTTGAGGGGTCACTAGTAATCTTGTGACGGCATCTACATCGCTACATGCGAATTACGCATCAAAGACATGACCTGACCAAATCCTGCATCGCGCTAGCAATGTTTACCGCGCGATCAACATATATATATAACTTTCCGACATCAATCGTTGGGCAGTTGCCCACCAGACACGACACCCATCTGATCGGAGGATCCTCCCTATTCTATAGACGATGAGTGAACTTTACACCATTTTCCTCATACCTCTGAAATCTGTATTTATATAGTGTGTGTTGTATTATTAATCAAAGTTGCTTTTTGTGTCTGCCTGTTAGTGTGACCGTTTAGTTCTTCCAAACTACACCATTTTGATGCGGTCTTCACCGTCATTTAGAGAATTCATTTCGGAAGGTGTAATATACATTCATACGAAACTACATATAATACAACGGTTAATGCTTAGTAGTGCCTTCTCTGAATTAGAAGAAGCCATTGCCCTGCAGTGGAAAAAATGATTGACTGAATTATTATTCGATTGTCGTATTTAAACATGCTGACACGAAAGACGACAAAAAATAATCTTACCTCAATGTTTCCCGTACGGTTTGGTTCATCAGTTTGCTTTCCAATCTTGAGGATGAATACATCTTTGTCTGGATGTAAAACTTTCTGCGCTTGCACGCCTTTGGGGGCGTCTTTAGGCGTAATATTGCATGTATTGCACTTCGCCGGGTGGTCCGCGGTCACCGCGTATATCATCTCCGAGTTCAGAGCTGTCCTATGTGTGAGTGACTCGCAAATGTCGTCAGGTATCTAAAATTAATAATTACTTGTAGTTGTAAGAAAATAAGAACCGTTGCTCTATTGGTCGCAAATGCGACTGCGATGTTATGCCATGTTTTCTTAGTAAGCCCCTTTACTTTCGACTGCACCCACTTTTCATAGAACTCATACTATGCCGCCAGCACGGACGGCGTTGCGGGTTTGGCCGAAAGGGATATCGCGGCCCCGGCACACAGGCAACGGAAGGAACACGGGTGGGTTTTAGTCAGCAAAAGTCTGACACACCCTTTAGCTCCGCCCAGAGCGGGAAGAGTCATTTGATGATTTCCCACCCTCAAAAAATAAAAAAATAAAGCTCGGACGGCCATTGGCATTAGGTTTAAACAGTGTTATAAAACACTGTAAAACGAAGTAAAACATTTAAAAGGTTGGAAACTACGTATAGCGACAAGACCCCCCTGAAAACAATTCAGGGGGTCTCGTCGCAGTAGTTTCCAACCTTTTAAATTTCTTGTGAATATTTGTAAACGGGAGCAAAAATAAAAAACAGAGTGGATTTTAAAACCAACGCATATACTAAAAAATCTTGTTAAAATATACATCAGATTTTACTTTCACGGTTTATAATACTGAATAAGCTAAGAAAAACCCACATTTAAAATGTACCCTCCACGAGGGCTCCCGGTACTGAAGGTGTTAATTGAAAACAATCAATCACAATTATGATTACCTACAGTTTGCAACCTGAATAGGTACCTATGTAACTATACAGAGTCGGAATCGCGATGCCTTTCATTTTGATCACACGACAAAATCCTTCATGAACCTTAGTATAAAAGTTCCTCTACTCGACTCAAGGATATGTTTGAATCGTCAAATTGAAAGGAATTGTAATACTTACCGAGTCTGTTATGAAAGCAAGTTGTTTGGCAACGCAAGAATAACGCTAGGCACAATAGAACACACCTGGAAGTCCAGCCTCTTTGTAGGGCATGAGTTCTCTCCACATATCATGCCACAAGTCTCCGAGCAGATGGACGCATCTTCGTCACAGGTACAGCTCTGCTGCAACTTCAGCTGCGATGGAGTTAGCCTAGGTGGCTTTGATGTACTCTTCGGCACTCGTATTTTTACCTGACATTCACAGTTATTTTAATAATAGACAAAAGTGGAACTGCGGGTAACATATCGAGACCCCTTCGACCCCTTCCCCCTTCCCGGAAAACATGAAGCTGCAGTTTGTCCCGGGTGTCATTTGTAGATCCTTGACAGTCGTTACGGGTAGTCAGCACCCCAAAAACCTGACAACCAGTCGTATCGTATAAAGTCGCTCCATATAAAATACTGGGTATGCAGCTCCATCCGGTTACAAAATGGAAGCCGATCCCAACATAGTTAAAAGGCTAGGCATGGGAATCTGATCGATGCGGAAGCACAAGAACGATCGTTGTGGCGATGCTTGGGGGAAGGCCTGTGTCAAGTAGAGGACGTCTATCGGCAGAAAGCTGATGACACTGAATGGAATTTGAAGACCCCTTGCCAGCTTAACCTTGAACGACATCTCAGAGATTATTTCCATACAGGTTTATGCATGAAATATTTTCATAATGTGTTATTGAAGCAGTGTTAAAGGTATAAGGACACATTCTGAATAGGTATCAGCTCACTTTTACCGTGACTAGAACCTCGTGAAGGCCTGAATATTGATAAAAACGTCAGAATATATTTAGATACCTACATAAAGTTCATCTGGCTCACTAGTCGTAAAACTCATACCATTTAGCATTTCAGTTTTCTAGTCACGACAAGTGCTGTATGTAGCACATTGTTTAAGTATAAATATCTGGGCCTTTTAGGATGTCTACATCTATTTTATACACAGGGAAACCATGGTGTACACAGGGTGTACATGTACATGACTTACCTCATTGCCATTAAAAATAGCACTTATTTCTTCATAAGGCTTTTTAGCTTTAGGTTTAGGGGCTGGGTCCGGTGTTTGAGCTGCCATGTTAGATAACAGAATACTATTTGTCTACTAAATTAACAAAAATTTTGAACCTGTAAATTCATAGGGAATTTTGAATGCCTGTTTTGGCCTAAGATCCGACCTAGAAACGAGCTTCACCCATCTGTTTAATGTGAATGAAAAGTATTTTATCCACATTTTGTATGTTATAAAAATATATCACGAGTAAGTTGGCAATACATTTCCTGGCCAATGATAAAAAAAAATAAAAAAAAAATTGTATTCATTCGTTTAACGATTAATTCGTTTTAGTAATCAAAATCAAAAGTCATTTATTCAAACTAGGCTGAGAATCAGCACTTTTCGAATGTCAAAATTACATAAGACAGTCCCCCAAAAACGCCCACCCTTCACCACTTCCTAGTGCTTAAGTTGGGAAGAAGAAGTGGCGCAACAAACTCCCCAGCAGTACCTACAGCTGTCTGTTCAGTTGGAAAAACTTGATTCTAAACAAAATAAAAATAAAATTTTCCAAACAAATTATATGAGCTCATATAGTATCATGTAGTCTAAAATACTCAAAAATACTTGTTTGTTGCTTGGGGGGGGGGGGGGGGTACATTGGAGTAGCTTAATTAGTCCCAAGCCTTTTTGTCGTCTAAGTAATCTTTAACTTTATAGAAAGTAACAAATGTTTCTCTTAAAAAGCGCTATCCATTGATATATCACTTATGGCTATAGGGCGCCAAGAACATTCCTAAACTTAGGTGGCCCCGTAGTCACCTATTCAGGTCATTAACTCCGAATTGACTAACAATTAGCAAAAGTCCAGTAAGTAGCAAAGGTTCTCCTTGAAAAGCTCTTTCCATTGGTATATATCTTGCTATGTTTAAAAAAAGTCATTTGTGAATTTTTAATTATTCAGTCTGGCCATGAATTTTTTAGCCAACCTACTCGCAATATATTTTGTAACATAATAATATAAATCTGATTTAAATTACTTTTCATCCAATAAACAGATGGGTGAAGGTCGTTCCTAGGTCGGATCCTCTACTATTTGAAAGACAGCTTGTCTTGTCTGACTTGTCTGCTATGATAGGTTTCACTGTTATCTGTTTTTTTTTCGTTCTTCTTTTCTCTTTGATTTTGCACAAGGCTCCATAGATAATACTCTGAGGCTCCATCGTATTATATTTGGACATAGATCCTATTCTATGATTCATCCTTGGATCATTTAACCAGATATTTAATTTAGATTTACCTTAAAGCCTTGTCCTATCTATTAGAAAGTGATCTTTTATTTTATATTACTTGGAATCTGTTGAGAAACGATTCGCTTCAAGTAAGTAGGTAGTGCCATAGAAAATTTGTGGTCGCTTCGGCCGCCTGGCATAGAAATTTTAAAACTTAAACAAAAATCTATGTCTAAAGTTGAAATTGAAGGTGGAATTGATCATGCATTGTAGCCTTTAGAGCTTCACATCTGGATAATGGTCTATCCACACATATCAGAGACGTGCCCGGGACGTGGTAGGGCCGTGGCATAAGCAGGGCAGGTACTGAAGCTCCGTCTGAATGAGTTCATATAAAATGAACACACCGATATATATTTTTTGCACTTGACGGAGCACGGTTCGGACCTTTGGGATCCAAAGCTCTTTCAAACTAAAAAAAAAAAAATTGCATAAGTTCATTCTATCTATTCATAGATCATTATTGTTTTTTTTTTGAGGAGCTCGTGGCTAAGTAATAACTGTCGCACGCTTAGAGCATTTAGGTTAAATGCTCTAAGGTCGCACGGGTCGATCCATAAGGTTAAGCTACACTTGCCGGGGTTGAAACTGTGGATGGGTGACCATCTTTACATACCGAGACTCCTCCGTGCCTCGGATAGCACGTTAAGCTGTTGGCCCCGGCTGTCATTCGTGGATCTTTGTCAGTCGTTACGGGTCGTCAGAAGCCCGAAAGTCTGACAACCAGTCTTACCAAGGGGTATCGTATTTCTCAGTTACTGGGTTGTGGAGGTCAGATATGCAGTCGCTCCATGTAAAATACTGGTATCCAGCTGCATCCAGTTAGCCTGGAAGCCGACCCCAATATAGTTGGGAAAAGGCTAGGCAGATTGATTTTATTGATATTTTTTCAGTAGTTTTATCTTGACGTGCGGATATATCATTAAGTAAGTGGAATACACTTTCGGAGTCGTCAACTCATTCATGAGAGAGTAGGTAGGTACTCGTATTGTAGGTAATCATGAAGTTCGTAACCCAATAAAAATGTCGACAATCATTTAATGAGTTAATAGTAATTATGGATCATCATGTTGTACGAAGGAGCATGCACCTATAATACCAACATTTTTGGAGGCCACTACCAGTCAGTTAGGGTATTCTCTTCCTCCTGGAATTCATTCAGGCATTCTAGACTCTTCAGTTGTAGTTGTGGAGGTCACTGTGAAGACATTATAGAATCTTTTAAAAATCTTGATGTAAAAACAACTGCTGACCTTCAGTACATACCATGTCTTCAATAATTGATGTTATTTCACCCTTTTTATCAATTATTTTTAACTCTTGTATTGCATCTGGTGTATTTCCTGATCTGATGAAACTTAGCAGTGATTCCACTGTTCCAGTCTGACAGCACAACTGATCCTACGAATTTTCGACCTATTTCGATATTACCTACATTAAGCAAAATTTTTGAGAAATTAATTTTGAAACAAATGTTAAAACATTTCAATGCACATAATTTACTACATCTAAAACAGTTTGGTTTTACAAAGGGTAGTTCAACTACAGACGCAGGCGTGGAATTACTGAAGAGCATATTCGACGCCTGGGAGGAGTCGCAAGATGCTCTTGGCATTTTCTGCGACTTGTCCAAGGCCTTCGATTGCGTACATCATGATACACTCATCAGGAAACTGTACCACTATGGTGTGAGAGACAAGGCTCTCGACCTTCTGACTTCTTACCTGAACAACAGAATTCAGAGGGTCGATGTAAATGGCAAGAGATCTGCAGGATCTACGGTCACCATGGGCGTTCCGCAGGGTTCAATTCTAGGTCCTTTCTTATTTTTGATTTATATAAATGACTTACCTTACCACATAAGGGATAATCACAAGATCGTATTATTCGCAGATGACACTTCCCTTATTTTTTAAGTCAGTTTTGTCAGTTAGTCAACTTTGAACAAGTTAACGATGCACTCTCTAAAGTTGTGCAATGGTTTAATGTAAATAATCTCCTCCTTAACGAAAAAAAGACTAAACTCATTAAATTTTCAACGCCAAATGTCAGGCAGCTAACTACCAATGTTAAAGTAAATGGAATAGAGCTGGACCCTGTTGAGTCGACAGTTTTTCTTGGAATCACTATTGACGGTAAACTACAATGGAGCCCAAACATAGAAAAATTGTCAGGAAGGCTAAGTTAGGCCGCCTATGCTGTTAAAAAAATTAGACAGGTAACTGACGTCGATACAGCCAGAATTGTTTATTTTAGTTACTTTCATAGTCTTATGTCATATGGGATTCTTCTCTGGGGAACCTGTTCGGACATTAACTCTATCTTTGTTCTACAGAAAAGGGCTGTTCGAGCCATTTACAACCTAGGTCCGAGAGATTCCCTTCGAGAAAAGTTCAAAGAAGTAAATATTCTGACTGTAGCCTCACAATATATATTTGAAAACCTATTGTATGTACACAAAAACATATCAAATTTTAAGAAAATGTCCGATATTCATAGTATAAATACCAGGAATAAACACAACCTTGCTGTACATCACACTCGTCTCCACAGAGCAGGCAACTCGTTCATGGGTCAATGTATACGCTTTTACAACAAACTTCCCATTGACATTCGAAACTTTAAAAATTGTATTAAAACCAAACTTTGTAGAAAAGGGTACTATAAAATTTCTGATTATTTAGAAGATAAAAAAGCTTGGGATTGAGCTGCTCGCTCTGCTAAACCTTGTGATAAAACCATAAAACTTGACATTAGAATTATTTAGTAAAATCATCAAAATATACCAGTTTTATTTAAACATTCATATTATTGAATATTACATTCAAAATGACATGATTACTTTGTAAAGTATTATATTTTTTAATTACCTATATTGTGAATGTGAGGACTATGTGGATATTTTAATTTTTAATGAGATTTCTTTGTTTTCTCTACTCAGTTTTTTTATTTCCTTTCTCAGATAGTTTTAATAATGGTCTGTCGGTTTGAGTAGTTTATGCGGCCTACCCAAATGTCCTTTCTTTGGTATGTTCGTCGAGTTGAGCTCCTTATGTTCTGAGTTGAGCTCCACGATTACTGACAAATGCTTGCACTGACTGAACAGGTCCACTCAAATCTGTGTGGTTCTTTTCTCTACCCGACGATTCTCTTCTCTCTCGACACTAATCTACATGGTCCTCATATGGCTTGACCAAGATTATGTCTCGACTTTGAAAGAGACTGTGACCTCTGAGTTTGTTTCGGACTTTCTTCTCGGAGTAGTCGGATAGGAAACGCCGAACTCATCTAGCAAATTTTAATTATATTTTTTTTTAATATGTAAAAGTGATTCCTATATCCTATTTACAGAATAAACAATTTCATTTCATTTCATGTCATTTCACTCCGGATAACTTCTTAAACTAGTAAGTAAGACAACAGAAGTTACCCCTTAAAATAACCAATATAACAGAATATGTAACTTTATTATGTGTTATAAGACTTAAAAGGTAATAACATTTTCGAGGGGTAATCAGCGTTACAATTATGGCGGCCGTCGCACGATCGCAGCGTGCGCGGCGCGGTCTATCTCAGAGCGTAGCGGGGAGCCGACTGGCCACGCGAGCGAGCGCTGGCGGGGGGAAGCAAGGGAAGTATCTATCCTTGAAACGGCGACGCGGGTGTAACGTGCAATACAACGCTACACACTCCCCCTCTAGTTCGAACATAGCGCCCTCGCGTTCGGGCTAGCAATCAAATCTACGCGGTCGACCGCGTCTGCGCTTCTCTCTAACCGGAGCCTCGACATCACCGATGAATGGAGTCAAATCAGAGACGTGGTAACGTCCTACGTGCTCACCTCTAGTAACTCCCTCCACTAGGAAAGTAGTAGGGCTTACTACTTCCCGGATGCGATAAGGGCCATCCCTCCGGTGTATAAATTTCGCAGACTGCCCGGGGCCGACATCATTCATTCCTTGCGTTTTCAACAAAACGAGATCACCTACCTTGTATTCTGGAGGGGCGCGTCTGCCTTCATCTGCGTACTTCTTCTGCAGAGACTGGTTACGTTCGTGGACATCTCGGGCGTCAAGCAGCACCGTCGATAACTTACGAAGGTAAGGTGTGATATTGTGGACGAAATTATCGCTGTCCACAATGGTCTTCATGTCTGCCACGACGTCTGATGGCGCGCAGCTCTCTCCCGAAGGTAAGGAAAGCTGGTGAAAATCCAGTGCTCGCTGTAACAGCGGAGTTCATCGCGAACCTTATGGCCGCGAGATGAGTGTCCCACGATGCGTGATCCTTTCCTACCAGTATCGCTAACTGTGGTTTAAGGTCACGGTTCTTCCGCTCAACGGGGTTCGCTTCTGGATGATACAACGGCGTCAGACTGTTTGATACCCATCACGTGACAGGCCTGCTGCATCACCTCAGCAACAAACTGTACTCCGTTGTCGCTGATCATCCTGCGCGGGACTTCATACCTCAGAAAGATCTCGGATATTAAAATCTCAGCGCATTCTACGCTGGTGGCTTTCTCTAACGCAAATAGCTCAACCCAATGGGATCACGTGTCTTCTAGAATTAAAATCCAACGGTGACCTTTCGAAGTCTTTGGTAAGGGTCCGAACAAGTCGACCGATACCACTTCAAATCGCCGGGTGGGTGCAGGAGTCTGGAGTAGTCCTGCAGGCTTTCTGTTATCTATCTTGTATCGCTGACAAGCTGCACAGCGTTTAATATAATCTGTGACAAAAGACTTCATACCTGTCCAAAAGTATCGTAGTCTGATGCGTTGTAGGGTACGTTCAGAGTGAGAGTACGTGGGAGCGTCGTGGAACTCTACGAGGACAGCTTCTCTCTCGTGTTTAGGAACCACGAGGCAGGCGGACTCGGCGTCTTCCGATTCGGGTGCGCACCTGTACAATACACCGTCATTACCAGGTATCCTCTCTCTGACCACCCTCTCCCCCTGAAGGGATCGTCGGTAGTCTCTAGGTCCTCGACAATACTCTTCAGCTCTGGGTCCTTGAGTTGGTTAGAGCGCACATCCTCAGGTGTCCTATGTGGCATATCTACGGTCACTAAGCATACCTCGCAACCAGCTGGGTTTTCCTCGCAACAAGCTGGGCGGCTTAGAGCATCGGCAATCACATTCACCTTTCCGGGAGTGTACTGTATCTGCAGGTTATAGGCCTGAAGGGTCAATGCCCATCTAGCAAGGCGCCCGCTAGGAGACTTAAGGCTCATCAGCCAACGTAACGGCTGATGGTCGGACTTAACCACTACTTCCGAGC
Source organism: Agrochola macilenta (assembly GCA_916701695.1). Taxonomy (NCBI): domain Eukaryota; kingdom Metazoa; phylum Arthropoda; class Insecta; order Lepidoptera; family Noctuidae; genus Agrochola; species Agrochola macilenta. The sequence goes on along the minus strand of OU753552.1, from coordinate 12,695,551 downwards.
CTTCCACGTAACCTCTGAACTTCGTGACCGCCCAGACGACGGCGAGGGCTTCGCGTTCGGTGGTGGTGTAGTTGCGCTCGGCTGGCGAGAGTAGGCGACTGGCGTACTCTATGGGCCTTTCGTCGGGGCCCTCCCCCTGCATCAAAACTGCGCCGAGACAGTAGCCACTGCTATCTGTCCGGAGGGAGAAAGGTTTGGACTCGTCAGCTTGGCGAAGAATGGGAGCGGTGACCAGGAGTTCTTTGATGCGCTCGAAAGCAGCCTGCTGCTCGTCATGCCATCTCCAACTGCTGTTCTTCTTGAGCAGATCAGTCAAAGGCTTGGCGATTGTAGCGTAGTTCGGTACAAACCGTCGAAACCAGCTAGATGTGGCCAGGAAACCTTTGAGCTGCCTCTCGTTTTTCGGGGCAGGCATGTCAGCAATAGCTGAGGTTTTCTCTGGGTCTACTTGTAGACCTCCAGGAACAATTATGTGACCAAGGAATTTCACAGAGTCACGGGCGAAGCAGCTTTTCTTTCGATTGACTCGAAGGTCGAATTTCTTGAGTCTGTCGAAAATAGCTTTGAGATCTTCAATATGACCTTCGAAACTCGGTGACAAGATTATTAGATCGTCTAGATATCCAAGAATAGTCACAGGCCTACTTCCTGGGGGTGGGATATCTGAACCGTCACTTACCTCTTGTCCTCTGATAGGCACACTCAGGTTTGACTTGAAACGATCTATTAATCTCTGAAACGTGGCGCCAGAGTTGCGAAGGCCCATCGGCATCCTCTTAAACCTACAGGTGCCGGAGGGTGTAACGAATGCAGTTTTGTCGCGGTCCTCTTCAGCGACACAAACCTGAAAGTAACCGGAGTGGAGGTCTAGCGTTGTCATGTAGCTGGTCGTCTTCGCTGCATGAAGCACGTCTTCCATGCGCGGGAGCGGATACCTATCCGGCTCAGTCACGGCGTTGAGCTTACGGTAGTCCACACATAAGCGGACTCCGCCATCCTTCTTCGCAACTAAGACGACGTTGGAAGCCCACGGTGATTCACACTCCTCAATTACATCTGCGCGCAGCAGCTTCTCAAGCTCACCGTCCAACAACTCTCTCTTACCTTGCGACATCCTATAGGGTGGTGAAGCGGTCGGTTCCTGCTTCTCGTCAACCCGAATATGATGAGAGGCGTAAGTTGTAGGTGGTCCTTCGGTGGCGAAGCGCTCAACTCTCTCAGTTATGAACTGGTTGAGTTGTGTCCTTTGAACAGGTAACAGCTTCGTCCCTTCATCCTCTCTCAGCGCCAAGCCGGTGGTATCAACCTGCATCAGCTCTGCATCACTGGTGGATGTAAGGCTAAAAGACTGCACAAAAGTAAACTTCTGCCCTGGGAAATTACTAAAATGCCAACAGTTATGTTGGAGATCCACTAATATACCTGCTCTAGCGATAAAGTCCTGTCCTAGAAGCGTCCTATTATCCGCATCCGGTATCACTAGGAAAGTGGTGGGGATAACGCGTCCCTGAATGGTGACGTTCGTGTCACATGATAATAACTCACGTACCTGCTGCGTTCCATCGGCGAGGCCGAGGTTGCGACGTGTTTTCGTGAAAGTGGTCCCACTGCCTAATAATATTTTATAGAGTCCGCGACTAGCGAGACTCTCAGAAGCACCAGTATCCAGCACTGCAACACCTACTACCATAGATATAAGAAAGAAGGAGATATGCCCGGTAGTTGAAAATGTATCGAAACCCAATGTCTTCTATCTATCCCTACTCTCTAGCCTGCGATCACACATGCGATCAGTAAACCCAATAAATACGAGGCCCCGCTCACACTTGCAATTTACAAATCAGAACGTACTACATAATCAATTATAAACCTTATCCCATCAAACACAGCGTGCATTTACCATGCACCGTACAACTCACCCACACGAAAACATCGTTCGCTATAGTTGTGCTGTGCAAAAGCCATTTATTTTACATATACGCTAGTGATTGACTAAATCGGAAACTTATCGATTCTCCCATTTATTATTGTATTAAAATTTTTGGAAGTTGCTGAAAAAATTATAAATAAAAAACGATATACATATAATAAGATGATATAAATAAACAATAAGTAAGTAAAAAAAAGAAATATTTATTTATTTATTTATATATACTTTATTGTACACCAGATTATACATTACATAAAAAAAAAGTAATACAATACAAAATATACAATGGGCGGCCTTATCGCTTACTGCGATCTCTTCCAGGCAACCTTGAAATATTAAGTAAACCAAAAAAATAACAACATTATGAGAAAATCTAAATGAGTATAAAACAAGATTTCACATCGGTCTTCCAATCAGGCTATAACTGTTGACAAATTGAAGAATAAACTTTAATAGTAATATAAATTCATACGACAATCGACATTATTGTCGATAGCCTACGTTAGTGGATCTGCACAACCACATCACTAATCCGTCACTAGACGCTGCGGCCGTACTAACGATGCAACCGCTTAAAGTAAATATCGTTTTGTAATTTTTACATTGCTTGTCCAGTTACTTAGCGACATACTTTGGTAGTGGTAAAGAAGCAATGTATTTACTACAATAAAAGTACAGTCGCTGTGATATATGAAAACAAAAATAACGTAGTAAAGGCAAGAAATATTTTACGATTTGTTGTTTTTCATGATTTCCAACACAAATATAGCAAAATACTTGTGCTGATTTATGAAAAGTGGTTCTACGATTTATAAAGTTTATAGTTTAGCTTCGATTTTTACAAGAAACCACTGAACAACACGGTATTCTTAAATGTTATCACGATCGCGCTCGAAAGCGCACTAGTTAGCGGAGACGGCCATTTGCCTGAGGCATGAGCATTGTGATCAAGACGCGCGGACACAGACACGCCCCCATACCACTTCTCCTGTTATTTATATTTCTATGCCTACTACACACGCAACTTGTATCTTGACCGTAGGGTGTGACAGATCAGACTCATGGGTGATAGCACTTTGGAAACTCACCTTATCGGCGGAGGGTGTGTCTCTACACGTCGGACACTTCGAGCGTATTACTCCTTGTCGACCGCAGCCGTAACAAGACAGCGGTGCATTATTATCTTGGTCACCCGATTTTATTTTAATTTTGCACTCATCTATCGAATGCCCAAACCGTTTACAGAAAGCGCAGCGCGGTCGAACACGTTTCGTATTCGAATTCGTATCGTTACAAATATTCGAACTAGAGTCGGACACAGCGCGCGAAGGGTTACTTTGATTAACCGTCGGCGTCGGAGGGTTAATGTTTACATTTCGAGATTTCGCAGAACTTGCAGTGTTATTACTGTTATTAGTCGAGATACTAGACTGTGCGTTATGAGACTGAATTAGTGATTTAGTTACTTACTTCGCCAAGCGTCTCCTCAACATACCTTGCTCGCTCGAGTAGACAGTCGACACTACTTACACTATCGCGTGACACTCTTTTACGGAACTTACGATGTAAAAGGCCGTAAACTATGTCTACTTGCATAATGTCTGGTAGCTTATACGGTATACGCGACATTTCTGCCCGCACTCGCGATATAAAGGAATCGACACTATCGTTATCACTTTGTTCGCGCGCAAATATTTCTCGTAAGATCCGGTGGGCGGGGCGCGGAGCGCCGTACATGAATCGAAGGCGGCGTATCGCGTCGTCCCAGCTCTCCAAGGTAGATTTCACTCCTAGCCACCACACAGCGGCGTCTCCGGTCAGCAACATAGGTAGACCTCGAAGGGCGTGTTCGTCGGATACACTTGCGCACTCTTTGTAGATGAGTACGCTCTCGACGAATGCTTCTAGGGCTTCGGTACTGCGGGCGGCTCCGTCGAAGCGGGCCGTGCACCGGGTAAAGTTGTTGTGCATGCCGTGCATGCCATGCACGGTCGGTCCAGCAGTGTGTGCAGCGGTTGGTTGAGTCGGTCCCGTAGGGTCGCCACTCGCTGACGTCGGCGTCGACGTGGCGACGCTTCTCATGACGTTGGATAACAATCGTGTGAGCTGTTCCTCGGACATTGGAATCATATTACCACATGCCGTTGTCGGGATCGGTGTAGCCGTTGCCGTGGTGTTCACGCTCGCGGGGTTAGCTACCGCGTGGCTTTCCTCATCGCTACTGGAACTATTGTTTTCCTCCTCGTTTGCGTGCGCGCGGCGTGTTTTCGGCGGCATTTTCTCGACGTTAACACTTGGAGATGAACGCAAACGGTATATAACGGCAGTATAGTCCAGTAGGTACACTGATTACTCGACCGGTGACTAGGTAGAACACTTCGCGTGGATTTCGTTCGCACTCGCGTCGGTTATTTTCCGTGTCGTAGGTAGGTACTTGCCGTACGGAGCACGTGCCACGAGTTGGGCGCAATTTATAACAGAATATGTAACTTTATTATGTGTTATAAGACTTATAAGGTAATAACATTTTCGAGGGGTAATCAGCGTTACAATTATGGCGGCCGTCGCACGATCGCAGCGTGCGCGGCGCGGTCTATCTCAGTGCGTAGCGGGGAGCCGACTGGCCACGCGAGCGAGCGCTGGCGGGGGGAAGCAAGGGAAGTATCTATCCTTGAAACGGCGATGCGGGTGTAACGTGCAATACAACGCTACACCAATTATTATTAGAGAATAACAGAAAGGTATCTTCTGGCAATATTACACATAGTAATAATAATTTTAAAAAAAGGGGGGGGGGGGGGGCAACATACTTTAAAATTATTCAATCAAAATATCCAAGGTTGCTCTTCCAAATGACTGGAAATAAATTTGTTTTTAGAAAATACCAAGTTTGATGTCATTTGTATAACAGAAAATTGGTTAAAAGATCATCAAGTAATTCATCAATTAACTATAAAAATTATTGTGTAGTTACCATTTCAGCCGAAAACGTATGATACATGGTGGGTCATTAATATTAGTCAAAAAATCTATTCAATCTAAAGAACGAAAATACATAATCGGACTGTCTGTTGAACACGGGAACCGATCACTTTTCCGATTTTTTAATGTTCGAATTTCATTTTACCGAAAACTATTGACCGACGTCTTTTTTGCTACCTTTAAGCATTATTTGACATATTTTTAGATCATCGAAGTATCATGTATCATAGGTATTATTTTATCGAACAATATTTCGCCGATTTACAAAATAACTTTTTGCTATTGGCCGAAGCCTCTTTTGAAACAACATTTTACGGAATATTATGTCACAAATATCGGTCACAAATATATAGCTGGTTATTTAGTAGCATTTTCAATATTAAATTAAAATAGTGTCATAAAAAGTCAATAATAAATAAAATATAAGGTTAAAGTTCAAGTAAACGGCGTAAACTCATTAGGGTCTGAAATGGCATTGGGCGTTCCTCAAGGTTCGATATTGGGTCCATTCCTCTTTTTAGTTTACATTAATGATTTACCCCAATTACTTCAAAACCAACCGAAGATGGTGTTATTTGCAGATGACACATCATTGATCTTTAAAATCAACCGACGGTCACAAAATCTTGAGGACGTGAATAGCTCTATACTTCAGGTCCAAGATTGGTTTACGGTAAATAATTTGGTACTAAATAAAAAAAAAACCAAATGCATTAGATTTAAATTACCTAATGTTAGAAGTAGCGAATGTGACATCATATTGAATGGAGAAAAACTGGAATTTATTAATCAAACGGTTTTCCTAGGAATCACGCTAGACGAGAAATTACAATGGGGACCTCATATAACATCTCTTGCGGGGCGGCTAAGCTCGGCCGCTTATGCGGTTAGAATGATAAGACAGTTAACAGACGTTCAAACCGCGCGTTTGGTCTATTTTAGCTACTTCCATAGTATTATGTCGTATGGAATTTTACTGTGGGGTCGGGCTGCTGACATTGAATCCATCTTTATCTTACAAAAGAGAGCTGTCAGAGCCATTTATGATTTACATCGTCGCGAATCTCTCAGGGAACTATTTGGAAAGATTAATATTATGACGGTACCTTGCCAATTCATATATGAAAATATTATGTATGTAAGAAAAAATCTACATATTTTTAATAAAATAAGTGATAGACATAATTTTAATACTAGAAATAAAGATAAAATAGATCAACCATTTTTCAGATTATCTAAAGTACATACATCTTTTATGGGGTACTGTGTTAAATGTTACAACAAAATACCTTGTGATATTTTACAATTAAATGAAAGAAAATTTAAAACTCATATTAAAAGTACACTTTGTAAACAAGCATATTACAAATTAGAGGATTATATCCAAGATAAAAATGCTTGGAAACATGCTGGTCCAGCTCCATAGGATAATCTAGAATCTAGACAAAATCAAACTGGTTGCGAATTTAAGTTGTATAAATTATTATATTTTATTATATGACATTGATTTTACATTCTGTGATGACTTCCTCACACACTGACTTATTAATTGTAACTTTTTTTTTTTTTTTTTGGAAAATCGTCTTCTTTTACAATGTTTGTAAATATGTGAGAACCATGTATCTATCACATAGGTAATTAATTTATCTGTTGTTGCTCTCTTTTTAAATTTATTTTTACCTATTGTGGTATGGTAAATTTTTTATTTTTATTTTTAGATGCATCGTCTTCACATATAATTATATAACTAATGTACCTACATATATACAAAATATTGTAAAACATTTTAAAAGAGTAACGGTGGAGTTTCTTGCCCATTCTTCTCCATACGAAAACTACCTTTTGGAAGGGGCGACTAGAATCAATTCATTTTTTTTTGTAATTTTTGACGTTCAAAAGTGCCTTGCAAGGGCCTATTTGAAATAAATGATTTGACTTTGACTTTTGACTTTGACTTTGACAATACTTATGTTGTGCTACAAAATTTTGTGACAGAAACGAATCGCTGAAAAACGGCTCCACGTAGTCTTGTCTGCCCTACCCCTAGAGTGTAATTTAAGCCCGTGAAGGCGCATTGGCGTGGGGCGGCCCGTGAGCTGAGGAGTAGGTGTAGGTCGAGCCGAAGCTGCGGTGGTGAGCGTTAAAACCATCTGCCACGATAAACTCGAGTGGGCCCGCCCAAACCCCGCAGCGCCGGAGCCGTGAAAGAAACAATGCTTGCTGCATAATGCGTGCCTGCGTGCATGCTGCATGCCTGCTTGCACGCAGGCGTCGGAGTAACGAAAAACATCGAATTGATAATAGATTAACTGTTAAAGAGGCAGACGTGACTTCGATGAAGTAAAAAAAAATACGCAAAGATAATAGTTGAAAACTTTTAGGTGATATGAAATTTGGTCAAATATTTTTCGAACTTATGATAGGTAACCGGTGAACACACCATAGAATAGGGATGAAGACTAGGTAAAAAAAAAAAAATTTGTCCGTCAGTCTGATAATAAAAAAATATTAGACACGTATTTTTTGCTTTATCATATTTATATAATATTACTTAGATAAAACGCATTTTAAGTTGGGGAGTTGGGGTGGGGGTCGCTAAGTCACTAGTACGTATAAAATCTACATACTCGTGACGTCATGGCACAGTTTACCTCAAACCTCAATGTATCGCCGTAATCTTTAGATTACGTAAAAAAAGGAAAAACTATGAACAAAGACGAACTAAAAAAATTTTTTTTGTTATCATCCCTCCCTATTGTCCTGTATTGAGCTTGATAAGCATGATATAGTATGCGTATTCTGACCTCCAAGTTATCAGAATCTAAAGTCTAAAATATAAATCTAAAATCTAAAGTAACTTAGTGCACTAGCACTAACTTTCTTTAGCACATCTTCCAAAATCACCACTTATGATATCAATAATCATAAGTGGTGATTTTAATATTAATTTATTAGAAAATAACTCTAATACTTTCAGACTATTATGACTTTTTAGGTCATTTGACTTGTCAAATGTTTTTATTGGACCAACTCGAGTGACAGCTTCTTCTGCAACTTGTATAGATAATATTTTTTGTAATTGTGATTATTTACTTAAACAAATTGTAAATAAGTTGCCATCTGATCAAAGTAGACAAACAATAACATTTTGCTCCTACATGCCTTTACAAAAAATTCTAATAAGGTTTAGGCCAATTACATGTAAAAATTTAGAGAAATTAAATAATTCTTTGGCAAGTAAATTATGTGTTCAGAATTTTAATAATATATGTAACCCAAATGAGTTCTACGCCGAGTTCTTTTCACTATTAAATGAGCAATTTATTGACACTTTTCCACTAAATACTAAAACTGCTGGTTAAAAAAAACTTAACAAACTTAAACTTTTTGAACTTTATGGCCTAAAGCAACATATGAATAATACAAGCTTTCATCAGTATGTTGCAAAATTTTCAAAAACTTTTAAAAGTGAGTGCAAAATGGCTAAAGCTCTTTACATTAGCAATAAAATAAAATCAGCTGATGATAAAATAAAAACTACCTGGCAAATAATAAATAATGAAACCGGTAGGAAAAAACCAGCGTAATACTGAATTTAACTTAGAGACTGCACATGGCCCTATCAACTAAGATGTAGAAATAGCTCAGGAATTTGAAAACTTTTTTGTTAATATTCCCCTTAAAACTACTGAAACTTTAAATTCCTCACCCGCGCTTTCTGCTGCCTTACTTAGAAAAAAATTAAAGACATGCCCTTTGGAGTTGAGGTTTCAGCATACAAACCCCCAGGCTTATAAAAGCTTTTAAAGATCTTCAAAATAAATCAACAGAAGATCTATGGGGAATTTCTGTAAAAGTCTGTAGATCTATCATCGAAACCATTGCGCCTTATTTAGCTTTAATATTTAACATCAGCGTAGACCAAGGAGTCTTTCCGGATCTCATGAAACACAGTAAAGTAGTTCTGTTGTTCAAATCCGGTGATAGTAAGGAACCTAACAATTATAGGCCTGTGTCAATTCTGCCAGTTTTCAACAAGGTGTTTGAAAAGTTGATGCTCAATCAAATGTTACGTCACTTTAATAAAAATTCCATCTTTCATGAACAACAGTACGGTTTCACCAAAGGTTGTTGTACCACTGATGACGGTGTCACCCTCATAAAGAACATTTTTAACTCCTGGGAAGAAGCAGAAGATGCCATTGGAATCTTTTGCGATCTCTCGAAGGCGTTCGATTGCCTAGACCATGAGACACTTCTGCTGAAACTAGAGTACTATGGGATTAGGAACTAACTCTATTAATAGCTCTTGATTTATCATACCTGAAAGATAGAAAAATGAAAGTTCAAGTAAACGGCGTAAACTCATTGGGGTCTGAAATGGCAATGGCCGTTCCTCAAGGTTCGATATTGGGTCCATTCCTCTTTTTAGTTAATATTAATGATTTACGGTGTTATGTCGGTGAGATTTATTTATGGTGTTATTTGCAGATGACACATCATTGATCTTTAAAATAAATTAAAATAATTTGTTTAATGGATCTTGATGTAACATCTTGACAAGATTTGATAAACTTTATTTATTTTAACTATTATATTATTAATCATTAGTGTGGCCCTCAAATATATGTTAAATAACTCCTAAGATTTCATCGATAAAGTTACTTTGCATGTTCATTTACGTTTACATATGCAAAATTGTATAGACAGTACTGCTATTACATTTTACATAAGTAACTAGGTATATTCAATACTTCCATATTTGTTCTAATACTCGTCACTTAAGTTCCGTTTCGGCAAAAGGAATGAAATATTTATAAAATAATTAAATAATAGTGACAAAATAACTGATACAGAGCGAAATTGTGGAATAACAGCAAATTCTTTGCTGTTAACTGAAAAAAAGGCGATTTATAGCAAATCGGTAACATTTACTCCATGATTTTGTTGATTAATAGTAACGAAACAGCTTTAACTCCATCAATGGTCATGGAAAGGCAGCAATATTGCTATTGCTACTCTAATTTGGTCCAGCTTTGCTTTTACTCGATAATTATTCCACAATAGGGATGATGCCTGGGTAAAAAAAAAGGAAATTCTAATTAGTCCGTCAGTCAATCTAATAAAAAAATATTAAACACGTATTTTTGGCCTTAGGTATATTAATAAAAAATTACTTAGATAAAATGCATTTTAAGTTGGGAGTGGGGGTTAATACGTCACTAGTACGTATAAAATCTACATACTCGTGACGTCATAACACATTTTACCTCAATGTATCGCCGTAATCTTTAGATTATGTAAAAAAAGAAAAAATACGTGTCCAATATTTTTTTATAATCTCGAACCATTAGCTGAATAATTTGCGCCCAAATCGCGTTGAGTAAACGCTTGCTCCCTTTTATTGCGACTTATTACATCTACATTATTGAACTATGAGCTGAAACAGAAACGTGGTCTCGACTATTATAGCTTATAGCACATGTTTTTGCCAGGTTGGGTTGTGCCCGGTTGAGACACTGGCAACAGGCTCATCTCATCTTCAAATTTAAATTCATTTATACTAATAGTTCTTAAAAATACAAGTAAAGGCTCGTGCAGATGCGACACCGGTAATTTTCTTTCTAATTGTTTTGTTAGAGACGCGTCATGCTGTCACGTCGCGTCGGTCTGCACGACGCTTAACATAGTATGAAATCATCATTCAGCTTCGATTGCCTCGTTGGTCTAGTGATCGGAAGCATTACCTACTGCTGAGTATGAGGTCCTGGGCTCGATTTCCTGGTCAGGCTAATTGTAACTGGGTTTTTCCTTATGGAGAATTTCTCAGTAACAGCCTGGAGCCTAGATTTGTACCGGGTTGATGGCAACGCGGGACTCTGCCTAACCATTTGGGGATTACAGGAGTGATGTTATTTTATGTTATAATTAATTAGCCTCAGAAGCTGACTGAAACCAGATTCCAACACAGTCATAATTCAAACGGTGACTGAAAAAGATTTATGACAAGTAGGTATCTAAAAGTATTATAGTGTATTCTACAGGGTAGAAATACAATACGTTATCACACGACAATTTCGTCACGCGACAGCGAGTGATCAGATAATAAGTCATAGATCAAAGCATATCGTGGGCTTAGCAGGAAACGTAGACACAATAAATTACGTAAGTTTGCAAGTACACGTTACAAAAATAGTAATATTTTAGAATTTAGAAAACAAAACATCTTAGGGCCGAATCACACGGAATGGCAGCGGCCGGCAGCGACGCGGCGAGCACTTTCAGTATGAAATAATTTTTAACTTTACCTACATACTTAAAATACCAGTATCGCTTGAAAAGGTTGAAAAGGTCGCGAGGCCGCCCGCAGTGACTCGAGCGGCCGCGCGCCACGCGCCACGCGCATCTTGTCGGTGGTTCTGCCCGTGGCTTCAAGCGGCGACGCGAGGCTGCTCGCGGCACCGCGGGCGGCCGCGCGTATATAATGTAGAAACCAAACTAGTCAAGAGGAGACTAGGCACGTGGGATCTGGAGGTCGCGCGAGGCCGCCAGGGGCTGCCAGCGGCGACGCCGGTGGCTGCTGGCGGCCGCTGCCATTCCGGTGTATCTCGGCCCTTACAAGACGAACCGAGACTGACTGAAGACCTTAAGTGTAAGTTACTTGTAACAAAACATCGAGCTGCTCTTATATGTCACCCTTTCACGAACCAAACAATGAGCACGACGTTGATTACTTTGTTACAACTTGATTTTGCAAACAAACGAGCGAATTCGTGTAACATTTCATCGAGCAGATGAACGCATAACACGCGACCCGACCAACCAACGCGCGGTCCGACTATGCAACGACAAGAACGTAAAATAAAAATCAATGTTACAGGTTTAATGCTCACTAGCCGTGAGAATTATAATCTGCCTTGAATAATAAATAAGAAAAATAAAAATATATTCAAACAAGACTTATAATTCTGCGAGCACCACTGCCAATAAACTCGCAGATTTGACAGAATGAAAGTATTGAAGTCACTTGACAGACTACCAAAGAGTGGTACTTTAATATGATATGCCACGTTTCGACGACCATGCTTACATAATAAAAATAAAAAAAATGATCTGTTAATGTTAATATTTCGCTGAAATATTCATATTTTGAGGTAAATATACCACAATGAACATTACTACATACTTGGTTTTTCAAAATCCGCCAATGGGCAACTACCGGCTAGTCTATTTTTGTTCGATGGCACGGGCCAGTTGTTTGATTATGTGTCATCTCAGAAAAACAAATCCAGTTACTAACTATCTGTGTTTTTACTTGGTTTTATATTTAAATTAATTATATAATTGCTACAAAGTAAAAATAAAACAATTCTAAAAACATGATAACTTAGAAGAAGAGAATAACATGAAATGCAACTATGTAGAGAATAGAAAAAACAGAATACTGTTAAATAAATTATTTTTGCGCAGAGTTACTGTTTTTAGGTTTTGCTTTTCTTGGCTTATAACAGCAGCATGGTGGGGGGTCTGGGTCACATTGTGTTTCTCTAGTATCTATGCGACATAGCGGTTTTTTCTCGTCATACTTCGGTGTGACTAGCTCAAGTTCCATCTTACAGCGCCGGTCTCCAGTAGCGCCTACTTTGGCAATCTGAGAATTGTGAAGAAAATAAGTTGGTATAACGAAATATTGGTAATTCATTTTATCCATGTTCCTAATTGATTGGATCCCACGATGTGGGATCCAATCAGAATAAGTCTAATTTTACCATCTTTGCAAGTTTTCATATTTACATTAGTTAATTGGGTATTTATTTTACGTTAAGTAATATGTACAGTCACGAGCACTAATATGTATACACTTAGCTACTTTCAAAAGTGATTTTCTCCTACTGTTTTGCTTGTAATTTTATGTTGTAACGGACATAGTATTTTGGAACTCACACTATTATGAAATAGGTCTTACTTCAAAGTTGTAGTCGTTAATCCATGAGAAAATCGCTTTTGAATTTTGCTAAGTGACTGTACCTACTACTGAAAGAAATACCACATTGATTTTTTTTAACACAATGGGGTTCAGCCTCCATCTTTCACTGCTGTGTCTGTAAGTAGGATACTTTTCGTTTCACAATCAATTATACAGTTTTATCTTACCTTTAGAACAAAAACATCTTTTCTAGGATGCAAGATAGTCTGGGCAGGTCCCGGGGGAGGCACGTTCTTCGGTATTAAGTTACACAGCCACGGACATGGTTTTTGTCGTGCTTGTGTACCTTGTGTATTTTTGTCAGTCATTTTTCTGTTCACAAGAATTTATTCTAAAATTTAGGGTGCGCCATATAGGCACTGTTATTAAAAGATGTGACAATACAATTTCAATACAACATAACCAAACATAACTGGCAAAATGTCATTAGACTTATCAATGGCCAAAATCTGTACTTTTTTACATGACTTGTAACGAAACTTTTTGTTATCCTCGGATGTGGTGAATTTGGGATAAAGAAGGCCACTCGCTTCACCCGTGGTTGGTATCGTCATAAAGTCACGCATGGATACGTTGTGTTAAGAGACCCTACACACTACACAATCTTAGCCGCGCAAGCTCCGACTAAGAGCTTGTCCAGATGACTCGATTTGCGCGAGTCGATTCGCGCGTAGACAATCGCGTGATTGTGAGTCAAAGTCAAATCATTTATTTCAAATAGACCTTGCAAGGCACTTTTGAAAGTGAAAAATTACAAAAAAAATATTGATTCTAGTCGCCCCTTCCAAAAGGTAGTTTTCGTATGGAGAAGAATGGGCAAGAAACTCCACCGTTACTCTTTTAAAATGTTTTACAATATTTTGTATATGTATGTACATTAGTTATATAATTATATGTGAAGACGATGCATCTAAAAACAAAAAAACAAAAAATTACTGTACCACAATAGGTAAAACGAATTTTAAAAAGAAAGCAACAACAGAATATAAATTAATTACTTATGTGATAGATACATGTTTCTCACATATTTACAAACATTGTAAAAGTAGACGATTTTCCAAAAAAGTTAAGTACAATTAATAAGTCAGTGTGTGAGGAAGTAATCAAAGAATGTAAAATCAATGTCATATAATAAAATATAATAATTTATACAACTTAAATTAGCAACCAGTTTGATTTTATCTAGATTCTAGATTATCCTATGGTCCGCATGTTTTCAAGCATTCTTATCTTGGATATAGTAAAATGCCATACGACATAATACTGTGGAAGTAGCTAAAATAGACCAAACACGCGGTTTCTACATCTGTTAACCGTCTTATCTTTCTAAAAGCATAAGCTGCCGAGCATAGCCACCCCGCAAGAGATGTTATATGAGGTCCCTATTGTAATTTCTCGTCTAGCGTGATGCCTAGGAAAACCGTTTGATTAATAAATTCCAGTTTTTCTCCATTCAAAATGATGTCACATTCGCTACTTCTAACATTAGGTAATTTAAATCGAATGCATTTGTTTTTTATTTTATTTAGTTCCATATTATTTACCGTAAACCAATCTTGGACCTGAAGAATAGAGCTATTCACGTCGTCAAGATTTTGTGTCTGTCGGTTGATTTAAAAGATCAATGATGTGTCATCTAACAGCAAATAAAACCATCTTCGGTTGATTTTGAAGTAATTGGGGTAAATCATTAATGTAAACTAAAAAGAGGAATGGACTCAATATCGAACCTTGAGGAAAGCCCAATTCCATTTCAGACCCTTATGAGTTTACGCCGTTTACTTGAACTTTAACCTTTCTATCTTTCAGGTATGATCTTAGTAAATCAAGAGCAGTATTTCTAATCCCATAGTGCTCCAGTTTCAGTGAGGTGTGGTTCATACATTCTGCGTCCACGTGTACGAGTATTTACCTAAGTAAAAATAAAGTTTGGCTTTATTAGGTTTTCAAAACTGCGTTTCTACGCACGTGGTACGTACGTTTTTCGCACGAACTTTCGTAGTCACGCGTTTTGCTACTCGCGCGTGAGTCGCTCGACTCGTGCGATACGCGGGCGTTCTACGCGCGATTCGAGATACTAGAAAAAAACTTGCGAAAATTTTGCCTGCACTTCTCGCTCGCTTCACTTTGGTAGGCGTTGGTTCATTTTGAAACAGCCGCAAGGTCGACTGAATCCATGATCCATCACCCGTATTGTTATCGTAAACGCGCCGAGACGAGCTTGCTTCAAATTTTGCTATCATGCCTTGGCACCATTCTACCTAAACCTCCTTCTGACCCTACGTTAGATTGTGCGGTACCCAGGGTGAAACTATCTTCCTTACCCGATGAAGGAAGTGTGCATGAAATTCTATACGGGCTTGTAGAATTTCATGCACACTCCCTAAACCAATCTGCAGCATATTCTGAATCTCTTAATATATAATTCGCTTATTTTCTGAATAAAATTTTTCACGGCCCGCACGTTTTCTTCTGTTACGCCGTTACAGGGCGGCCACTTGTTTCTTCGTCCGCCAAAGTTACTCGACCACGCATAAATTCGTTGAACCAGCACAAAACAGTCGCTTTAGAATGGCTTTTGTCTATGAACGCCTTTCAAACGATTCTTGTGGTTTTGGTCGACATTTGAAATCGTACAAAATCATCTTATTACTCTGAGGAAGAGTCTCAGAGTAATAACTAAAGATTACTCTGAGTGAAGAGTGCTGTACCATAATGTAATTAGTTATTTTTGTCTCATAATGTCTGTTTTTACATTGATAAACTCTGTAAATGCCGTGCGTGTAATGACTACTATAGTGGGAACTCAGAGTAATAACTAAGTGGGAATTAGTGCGAAGTTAAATAAAATTTGAACATCATGAGTATGAGGAGAGTGTTTATTCGAAAATTACAGACAAAATGTTATAATAATATTGTTTATCGATAAAGTTTTGGAATCCCTATTCTTTTTGTAAGTATTTGTGGTGACGTTGGAGGGCACGCGTGTGCGTTTCTGCTCTGGCGTTCAAAAGGCTAAGGAATCTATTACAGTCCTAGCTGCGCCCCGCGGTTCCCGTAGGGATATCTAGATAAAATTAAAAGCAAAAAAACCTTAAAAAAAAAGCTTTTATTTAAATGGTCTAAAAAAAAGAAAATAAAATTTTCTTTTAAAATTGTAACTATCAACTTATAACCTCATTAAACACAATTTATATGATCATAAAAGCTTGTCGCGCGATTTACTTGTGTAAATGCACTAGTACCTTTTTAATTGAGTACGTACCTTAATCTGCTAAGTTATTTTATTTTTTGCAAATCTCGCGACAAGCTTTTATGATCATATAAATTGTGTATAATGAGGTTATATGTTGATAGTTACAATTATAAAAGAAAATTTTATTTTGTTCTTTTTAGAACATTTAAATACTTAAAAGTTTTTTTTTTTTAACCGGTTTTTTTGCTTTTAATTTATTTTTTACTTTTTAGATATTTCTAATTATTCTCGGCAAGCCCTTTCATTTGATACCCATATTGCAGAAGAGCATAAAAAATAACTATTCCGACATCTTGGATGGTCCGCCATATTGGATTTAGAATGACGTCACATAGCTTATCGTGTATTGTCATCCAAACTAAACGTGTATACAAAATTTGAGCTCAATTGGTTAAAGATATCTGCTACAAAATTGAGTAGCAAGATTCCACGCGAACAAACATACATACATACATTGCAAGTTAAATAAAAGCTTTTAAAAAGTGCCCTAAACCGTGAGAGTCAAAATGGCGGGTATATCTTAACTAATCAAATTATCCCATACTAGCTTTTGCCCGCGGCTTCGCCCGCGTGGATGTCGGAAAATATCCGACGGGAACGTACTCGGGATTAGTTAGATACCTAAATATCCGAGGAAAAGTCATTGATTCCTATCGCTGCGCCCGCGTTGATGGCAACCATAATTTATCAATTATTTTGTCACGCATAATTTTGAATCTGTGATATCTTTTAAAGTATTCATATTCATTTTAATGATATCATGTCAAGGCATGTTTTAATGTCCATTAAATGCCCGATTTAAATAACATAATATTTTATTGGATAAGGATAAATAAAATACCGGTCAAAATAGCTTCCGAAATAACATAGAAATTTTTATTAAATTCTGAAAGATAAAAATGGGTTACTGTAGGTCATCCTTAGAAGATAGACATATGCTATCGCGGACTTTATTTTTGAACTTTTTAATATTAATTCTGTAAAACATAAATTTTATGTATTTCTTACGGCTTACGCGGCGCACGCCAGTAAAGCTCCCAGTTGGCATGATTTTATCCGACATCTTCGACAATAATCGTCATATTTCAGCCAATTTACACAAAACCTTAATGTATTATACACAAAAACCTTCCGCATCAATCACTCTATCTATTTAAAAAACGTGTCCCCGCATCAATATCCATTGCGTACTTTTAAAGTTCTAAGCATACATAAAGACAGACAGCGCAAAGCGACTTTGTTTTATACTATGTATAGATATATGAAATGAAATGAAATGAAATTGAAATGAAATGAAATGAAATGAAATTGTTTATTCTGTAAATAGGATATCGGAATCACTTTTACACGTCATATAAAAAAATATTAAAAATAAGCTTGGTGAGGTCGGTGTTTCCTATCTGACTACTCTGAGAAGAAAGGCCGAAACAAACTCAGAGGTCACAGTCTCTTTTAAAGTCCAGACATAATCTTGGTCAAGTCATGTGAGGACCATGTAGATTAGTGTCTGAAATGGTCTTTTGAGGAAAGAACCACACAGATTTGAGTGGACCTGTCCAGTCAGTGCAAGCATTTGTCAGTAATCGTGGAGCTCAACTCAGAACTTAAGGAGCTCAACTCGACGAACAATACCAAGGAAAGGATATTTGGGTAGGCCGCATCAACTACTCAAACTGCCAGACCATCATTAAAACTGAGAAAGAAACAAAGAAATGAAAAGGGAAAATAAAAATATCCACATAGTCCTCACATTCACAATAATTAAAATAATATAATACTTTACAAAGTAATCGTGTCATTTTGAACATAATTTTCAACAATGTCAATGTGTATATAAAACTGGTTTATTGTGATGAATAATTAAAATGTCAAGTTTTATGGTTTTCACAAGGCTTAGCAGAGCGAGCAGCTCAATCCCAAGCTTTTTTATCTTCTAAATAATCTGAAATTTTATAGTACCCTTTTTTACAAAGTTTGGTTTTAATACAGTTTTTAAATCGTTTAATGGGTAAGTTTCGAATGTCAATGGGAAGTTTGTTGTAAAAGCGTATACATTGACCCATGAACGAGTTGCTTACTCTGTGGAGACGTGTGCGATGTACAGCAAGGTTGTGTTTATTCCTGGTATTTAAACTATGAATATCGGACATTTTCTTAAAATTTGATATATTTTTGTGTACATACAATAGGTTTTCAAAAATATATTGTGAGGCTACAGTCAGAATATTTATTTCTCTGAATTTCTCTCGAAGGGAATCTCTTGGACCTAGGTTGTAAATGGCTCGAACAGCCCTTTTCTGTAGAACAAAGATAGTATTAATGTCCGCACCGGTTCCCCAAAGAAGAATTCCATATGACATAAGATATAGATATAGATACCAAGTCCTAATCCAGGTCATGGTCTACCTACGTGCCAATTTCATCCAAATCTGTTCAGCCGTTATAGCGTGAAAGCGTAACAAACAAATAAACAAACTCACTTTCGCATTTATAATATTACTTAGAATATAGTTAGGAGTTAGGATAGGTTACCAGAAAACAAACCTTTAAATAAAGTCAATTTATTTTCATAAGATACTTAAAATAAAGGGCTTCTAATGAAGTCGTGGCGCTGAGGGCACGAAAAACTTCTATAGGTACATGTCTGTGGCGGTGAAAAGGATATTACTAAAGACAGGACTCGGAAAATCGCCTTAAACTTTAAGGATTAAAAAATTTCATTTTGACCGGCGGAACCCTCAAACAGATTTATTATCTGCCTGTTACCTTTTCATGCCGTAATAGCTGAACAGATATAGGAAATACTGAAAGGCATACGGATAGGGTTAGGACATAGGATACTCTGAATCCCGGTATAACGTTCCTGTGGGATTCAGAAAAAGTCCTGTCTTTAGTAATATCAGAAAATCATCGAAACGCCGCCGCCGCGCCGCCCCACTACCGTTAGGAGATAGCCGGTGACACTCCCCCGCTTACAATTAGTCGCCGCGCACGGCCGCACGCTCTGCGCCGCGGCGCCGCGCCGTCTGGTTGTGCTTAGAGGATGCCACATGATTTTACCAACTAAAAGTACGTTTTTTTACATTTGTTCATTAAGTGGTTACGTAGTATTCAAATTAAATAATGTTATCAATGTGACTATTCGCATAGTAATTCTTGATTAGATTGTTTACACAGTGTTTTTTATTGATTTTTGAATAGCAAGTTCTATTTTTAGGTAGGCATTCATAAATTAACAAAAACGTGATTGAGTACTGAAGTAACATGTTACTTTTTTTCATGATGTGGTGGAGACCATGTATGAGGATATTTCCAAAGCCCTGCATGACTCTAAAACTCTCTACACCGTTCTCATGGAGGACCTCAACGCGAAACTGGGCAAACGAGACGATGATAAGCTGCGAGTGGGACAATTTGGAGTTTGAAGTCGAAACCACCGTGGTCACCTACTGGCCAGTTTTATGGAGAAGGAAAGCCTGTTTATGATGAGTTCCTTCTTCAGAAAGTGGACTTGGCAGAGCCCTGATGGTGCAACTCAAAATGAAAGTGACTTCATTATGTTGACAAAGAAGAAAAATATTAAATGATGATACTGTGATCAATCCGTTGAAAACCGGAAGTGATCACCGTATGGTAACGGTCTCGACTGATGAAGTCTACGCTCCGTCCAGCGCCGATCCAAATCCAAAACCCCGAGAGCTTTCAGCTCGAACTTCTGAATCGTTTCGAGTGTCTAGGGAGCTCCGTGGACGATTATAATGAAAACTGTCCATACGGTCGGGTCTAAGATCTTCAATACCCGTCACACGAACCAAAACAAGATGCTCTCTGATGCTACTTTACAGTTCATGGAGGAGAGGCGCGAGATATGAGGGACAAGGCTCTCGACCTTCTGACTTCTTATCTGTCAACAGAATTCAGGAGGGTCGATGTTAATGGCAAGATATCTGCAGGATCTACGGTCACCATGGGCTTTCCGCAGGGTTCAATTCTAGGTCCTTTCTTATTTTTAATTTATATAAATTACTTACCTTACCACAAGGGATAATCACAAGATCGTATTATTCGCAGATGACAGTTCCCTTATTTTTTAAAGCACTCTCTAAAGTTGTGCATTGGTTTAATGTAAATAATCTTCTCCTGAACGAAAAGACTAAACTCATTAAATTTTCAACGCCAAATGTCAGGCAGCAAGTTAATGGAATAGAGCTGGACCCTGTTGAGTCGACAGTTTTTCTTGGAATCACTATTGACGGCTACAATGGGGCCCACACATAGAAAAAATGTCAGGAAGGCAAAGTTCGGCCGCCTATGCTGTTAAAAAAATTAGACAGATATCTGACGTCGATACAGCCAGAATTGTTTATTTTAGTTACTTTCATAGTCTTTTGTCATATGGGATTCTTCTCTGGGGAACCTGTTCGGACATTAACTAATCTTTGTTCTACAGAAAAGGGCTGTTCGAGCCATTTACAACCTAGGTCCGAAAGATTCCCTTCGAGAAAAATTCAAAGAAGTAAATATTCTGACTGTAGCCTCACAATATATATTTGAAAACCTATTGTATGTACACAAAAATACATCAAATTTTAAGAAAAATGTCCAATATTCATAGTTTAAATACCAGGAATAAACACAACCTTGCTGTACATCGCACTCGTCTCCACAGAGTAAGCAACTCGTTCATGGGTCAATTTTTACGCTCCATTGACTTTCGAAACTTACCCAATAAACGATTTAAAATTTGTATTAAAACCAAACTTTGTAAAAAAGGGTACTATAAAATTTCTGATGATTTAGAAGATAAAAAAGCTTGGGATTGAGCTCCTCGCTCTGCTAAACCTTGTGATAAAACCATAAAACCTGACATTAGAATTACATATTAAAATCATCAAAATATACCAGCTTTATTTAAACATTGACATTATTGAATATTACATTCAAAATGACATGATTACGAGTACTTTGTAAAATATTATATTATTTTAATTACCTATTGTGAATGTGAGTACTGTGTTTTTTTTCTTTTTTTCTCTTTACTCATTTTTTTTTCCTTTCTCAGTGATGGTCTGGCAGTTTCAGTAGTTTATGCGGCCTACCCAAATGTCCTTTCTTTGGTATTGTTCGTCGAGTTGAGCTCTATACGTTCTAAGTTGAGCTCCACGATTACTGACAAATGCTTGCACAGACAGGTCCACTAAAATCTGTGTGGTTATATTCTCAAAAGACCATTTCACACACTAATCTACATCAGGTCCTCATATGGCTTGACGAAGATTATGTCTGGACTTTAAAGAGACTGTAACCTCTAAGTTTGTTTCGGCCTTTCTTCTCAGAGTAGTCGGATAGGAAACGCCGAACTCATCTAGCATTTATTTTTAATTTTTTAGGATGGCGTGTAAAAGTGATTCCTATATCCTATTTACAGAATAAACAATTTAATTTCATTTCATTTCAGGTGATCTTGCAATCTTCAGACAATGCGCTCAAATACCGGCTCAATAGACGGATCTCTAAGTCCTTGAAAAGAGCGCGATAGAGCGAAACAAGGGCTCCAAGGCCTCTGCAAGAGATCTGTCTATTGGTACTGTATTTCATATTTATTACATACACCTTTATCATAATACTTTCGACGCATACCGTGTTAGTTTCGCCCTGGTCTCGGGGTCGAAAGTAACAATCGTCTTATTTTTATCTCTGTAATTCACAATCAATCTGCCTAGCCTTTTCCCAACTATGTTGGGGTCGGCTTCCAGTCTAACCGGATGCAGCTGAATACCAGTATTTTACATGGAGCGACTGCCTATCTGACCTCCACAACCCAGTAACTGGGTAATACGATACCCCTTGGTAAGACTGGTGTCAGACTTTTCGGGCTTCTGACGACTCGTAACGACTGTTAAAGATCCACGAATGACAGCCGGGACCAACGGCTTAACGTGCTTTCCGAGGCACGGAGGAGTCTCGGTATGTAAAGATGGTCACCCATCCACTGACCAACCCCGGCAAGCGTAGCTTAACCTGATGGATCGACCAGTGCGGCTGTTGTTACGTAGCCACGAGCTCCTCATCTCTGTAATCTAATCTCTGTAATTCACAATAAACAGCAAATAATGAGGTAAATTGAGATACAAAGCAGAGCATAACAGAAGTGTCAAAGTAAGGGGAAGAGAAACCAGTGTCAAAGTACAAAGTATTTTTGATGATATGAATATGGCTATATTCATATCATCAAAGTACAAAGTGTTACTTTTGTACCCAGTCTCCCCTAAGTCGAAACAAAGACGCCACATTAAATACCAGCCCAGCCGAGACACGAACGCACTGGCCGGTGGCACACTACTCCCCCCCCCAAACCCCGCGGCTGCAGTACTCCGCGGCGGTTTTTTTTTGCATCCCCTCTCCACTTCCCCGCTCCGCTTCTCCGCTCCGCTTCCCCGCTCCGATTTCCCGCTCTGCTTCCCGGTTTTGTGTGAATTTTTAAACTAGTTCGCAAGTCCCTGTCCACTGAAGCGGAGTGGAGATTTTATGCAATACCATTGGTTAATATTGGCACAGGTCCGCTCCGCTCGTAAATAATTTTGTAAATATTTTTCATGTTAGCTCTATTGCTGTTTTTGATAGGTAACGTTAATCTTTTCGGTATAATACCGGCAATGTAATGGAGTTGTTCAGATAGCTGCTCCGGTGTGAATAGTTTCATATCGAGATTGCCTCTGTAGATATCTGTCAATGCACTTAGGAGCATTTCTTGGTTTCTTCTCAGTACTAAGATAAGATATTCATGTCATTGTTTATTTATAAATTCATTAACGTCAATGTGTATAAAAAAACCCAGAAATTGTGTTGGTCAGATCATTTGTGGACCATGTAGACTTGTGTCTGAAATGGTCGTAATCGTGTAGCTCAACACAGAACTTAAGAAGTTCAACGACTCGACGAACAATACACAAAGAAAGGACATTTGGGTAGGCCGCATAAAGTACTCAAACTGCCAGATTATCAGAAAAAAAAACAAAAATATGACCCACATAGTCCTTTTTTTTATTATTTTTTATGTGGGAAATTGTCAAATAACTTCTTCCGCTCTGGGTGGAGCGGAAGGGCGTATCAGACTTTTACTGACTAAAATCCACCCGTGTTCCTTCCGTTGCCTGAGTGCCGGGGCCGCGATATCCCTTTCGGACAAACTCGCAACCCTGGCAGGCATTGGCCCTTATGGACCCAGTTGAAGCTGACATCTCTTTGAGGCGCGCGTGGAACACAACGCGCCGTCGACCCGGGCCTGGTCCTTAGCGGATGGCCAGCTACCCATTGCTCACCGTCCGCAAGCCCGCGCCTACGGTGGCCAGAAGTCGGCTCGTGACTCCCGACGCCCAGGGCGTCTCCTGCGGCGACTAGGGGCGCGAGGGCGCGAATATTGCCTCTCCCTCGCGCGCTCCGCCTCCTTCTTCGCGAGCATTACTGCTTCACAGAAGGAAGTGACGGCCTCCCATGCACTCTCGCTCCGGACCATGGCCTGAACGAAGGCCGGATGCGAGAGATCGCCGCCGCCGATCGCCTTCGTGAGGACACGGCGGTGCTCCGCCCAGGCAGGGCAGACCTCCACCGAATGCTCCACCGTGTCCTCCGGGTGATCCACACAGTGGTGACTCCCGGGTGTTTCCTCCCGCCTTATACGGAACAGGAACCTCCCGAAACAGCCGTGTCTGGAGAGGACCTGCGTCAGGCGGAAGGTGAGGACGCCGTGGCGCCTCTCTAGCCACTCCTCAAAGAGGGGACTTATCGCCACAATTGTGGCGTGCCCAGCGCTGGGTTGCGACAATCGCACTCTCCATACCGTCATGAGATCCAGCCGGAGCTCTGTCAGCTGTGCCGTGATTTCTCGCGGCAGCGGAGTTACGCCCCGGCGTTTCGCCTCCTCGCGGCACTCCCAGATGTGCGCGAGGACTTTTGCCTCCAGATCCCATGGCGGTAATCCGGCAAGAAGGCTCGCCGCCTCACGGGAGACCGTGCGGTATCCTTGGACCAGCCTAATGGCCATGACCCTTTGCGACGCGTTCAATTGCTGGGCCGGTCGCAGCCTCAATGAACGCGCCCACACCGGTGCCTCATAAAGGGCCATGGACCGCACGATACCCGCGTAGAGCCTCTGGGACCCACATAGTCCTCACGTACACAATAATTTAAAAATAATATATATAATAATAATACTTCACAAAGTAAATATTCATATCGTGGTACAAATGACAAAAAAATAAAAAAAATCTGCATGTAAAAAAAAAATGGTGCAGCTTAATCCCAGGCCTTTTTGTCCTCAACGTAATCTTTAATGGTATAAAATGCTTTCTGGCACAACTTTAATGAATGATTTGAATTTATTTAGGCTTAGATCTTGTACGTGGCTTGGAAGTTTATTATAAAAGCGTATTCAAAATTCAAAAAATTCAAAATTCAAAAGTCATTTATTCAAACTAGGCTGAGAATCAGCACTTTTCGAACGTCAAAATTACATAAGACAGTCCCCCAAAACGCCCACCCTTCACCACTTCCTAGTGCATTAGCTGGGAAGAAGAAGTGGCGCAACAAACTCCCCAGCAGCACAGCTGTCTGTTCAGTTAGAAGAACAAAAAAAAAGATTCTATATAATAGTATTCAAAATTATTTACATTACGCAACACAAAACATAATTCAAATTATTAGCCATATGTTAGCTAGCACACGCCAATATACCAAACAAAATCATCGAGAACTCAACCAATCAATCATCGATACTCAGGCCGAAATAAAAAAAACTAAACGTAAACAGAATTAATATCTAAATAAAAAAGCCTCCAGGCATAAAGGGCGTGCCCGCTTACATATTTATTACTAATAACAGTAAATAATATGATCAATTGTCGAGGTCACTAGCTAACCATGTATTGCAATACAACTCATAAAAAAACAGTGTGATGAGTAGATTTTGTCAAAAATAAATTAAAGTTAAATTAAAATAACTTGACTTAAAAAGTCAAATAAAATAAACAATTATATAAATTCATATAACTTGTCAGTACGTAAGTTGGTGAAAGAACATAAACATTGTCTTGAGTTAATCACAGCGACCAACTATTCTTATCATTTAAGTAGTCGTTGATAGAATAGTATGCCTTTGAACAAAGATTGGATTTTACTTTCATTGATTGGAGTATACATTGACATCTGCACGAGCTACCTATTTTCTTGAGCCTTGTTGTAGGTACTACAAATTTCTGTTTGTTCGTAGTGTTTATGTTATGGATATCACTGTATTTTTTAACAATTTTATATTTTTATGGGTTTATAAAAGATTTTCAAAAATATACTGAGAAGGCAAAGTCATTACATTAATTTCCTTAAATTTATCTCTGAGAGAGTGTCGGGTGACGGGATGCTTGTCCGTTTCATCTCCGATTTGTTGGTGTACTCCAGTTGTATCAAATTGCGGTGTTCCGGGAGTTTCTAGTACTTTCGGTTTTGATGTACCCGAAAATCCAGGTCCGTTTATGAACTTGTTTCGTGTTTGATTCATAGATTGCATTGTTTCGTCAAACATGCTTCTTGTTATGATGAAAATGTCTTGCTTGAAGTAGTCATGCTCTCGTTGTTTAGACTTCTTCAACATTTCATGATTCGATCGAAATTCATCCCATAGGGATTGTAATGCTTCGATGCGCTTGTTATGGTAGTCTATGGTTTTCCTACTAACAGTATCTTTTTTGTAGTTAGTTTGAAGAGCTTTGATTCTCTTGTAGCTGCTTTGCTGCTTAGTTATAAGTTCCATAAATTTTGGGTAGTCTTCTGGCGACATTTTTTATGCCTTGTGGCTGCTAATGGTTGGCGTATAGGTAGTGTGTAATCACGAAAATTTCGGAGCTAAAGTAATCGCAGTGGACGTAATCCCCGCTAATTCTTTCTTGTTTGTAGCGGTAGACGTGATCTCCGCTGTAGTAACCGCCGTGGACGTTATCTTCGCCGATTATTTCTTGATAAGTAATTTGTAGCAGTAGATTTGTGGTTAGAACCACTTGTGGGAACCGAACAGCCTCGATTTGCTACCGTAACTGGGATATACCACGCTAAGCACTCTGCTGATGACGAGACACGACGACTCACAAGATGATTTGCCGTGACATATGGCTCGAAGGACCAAAATATATTGGGGTTTTCTCGTCGTACCCCGGTTGTAGACGTAAGTAGTTAGTAAAATTACACCAAACCACTGCTAAGTTGAATAGTTTATTTATGGAAACATTTACAAGTTATGTTTGTTTAGTTATCATCACCCCGTTATGGAGTTTTAGTTACGACTGGTGAGTGATTATTAGTGTTTAGTACGCTTAAACGTACTTTTGCTGTATGAGCATTATTGGCTTATATAATGAAAATGGCGCGAATTTGCTAGTGATTTTTTTGCTGATAATTTCTTCTCAGATTCTCTTTAGTATTAAAGCGAGACAAACGTATTGAGCAAAAGCGGTTCCAAGGAGTTTCACATTACGAGAATAAATAATTCTTGTAATGTGAAACTCCTTGGTGGAAGGATACGCACGTAAAACAATAAGGCCAAAATTTTGGTCATGGGCTCTCGTACACACTTTTTTGTTGTTTTACGAACAAAGCCGTATAAAATCGATAGATTTGGTTATACTGAATCAAAAAATCATAATTTCTGATATTTTCCGCGTCACATCTCACTAGGCGTATTAAAAAAAAAACTGCGAACTTTTTCATAGCAATCTGTCTGATTTTCAGAATTTAGTTGAACGATAGATTTTAGATACCGAAAACGCAATTTTCAGAAGTAGTGCGTTACGCCTTGTGCATTCTGTCACGCGCTGTTAACATAGATGCGTTACTAACTGCTTACTACGGGCTAACGGAATCTGTTCTCAGATACGGTGTTATTTTTAGGGTAACTCAACTAACAAAGAAGTTGCATTTAAAGCACAAAAGAGATGCCTCAGGGCCATGTTTAAGTTAAAAACGACCGATAGTTGTAAGCCCTATTTCATCGAATATGTAAAATTCTCGTGTCACAGTTTGTAACAAAACTCCTCCGAAACGGCTTGACCGATTCGTATAAAATGTATTCAGTAGGTCTGAGAATAGGACGTAAACTACTCGTATTTTTCATACCCCTAAGGTACGTAGGCAGGTAGGGTAGGTAGGGTAGATAGGGTAGGTAGGGTAGGTGGGTAAGTAGGGTAGGTAGGGTAGGTAGGGTAGGTAGGGTAGGTAGGGTAGGTAGGGTAGGTCGACCAAGCCCACCCCCGACAATGCATAGAATATTTTAAGGTTTGGTTAGGTGCCATTTGAGTTAGGTTAGAACTTCGACCATTAAACATGAAAATTTGGTCAAAAGAACATTAGGTCAAATGAACGTTTTAAAAAAAGAATATTATACATATTGAAAATTATATAAAATTAACGTTATGCTAAATGTTATTATATTAAAGGTACTCGTATATTATATGATATAAAACATTAGGTCATATGAATTTGGGTTATTTGATATTATAGCATATGAAAATTATATTACGAGTACATATATGAACGTTATTTCAAGTGAAATTAGAGCATTTGTTATTATACCAAACATTACACACCCGTGCGGTAGGTAGGTAGGGTAGGTAAGTAGGTAGGTAGGGTAGGTAGGTAGGGTAGGTAAGTAAGGAAGGTAGGGTAGGTAGGGTAAGTGCACCGTAGATAAGTACATAGTGCTACCCGTGCGAAGCCGGGGCGGGCAGCTAGTACGTTATAAAATATGGACATTGGTATCTCTATATATTCTGGAATCAGTAATGTTTGTTAGAAATAATAGTAATTTATTTTCGCAAATGGCAGATACATTACCCAGCTCAGCTCAGCTCAGCTCTGTCTGCATAGTAGTAGGACTGCACTTATGCGCAAGAGTGTTTTTTGCATGGCTCCCATTATATACGAGTATAATAAGTTACCGAAAAAGTTGGAGGGAGCTTAATAATGTACAATTGAAGAAACAACTAAAGTAATTTGTAACTGAGAAAGCATATTATAATGTGTGGTGACACTTTCGTCCTCCGACCCGCGAACATCCGTTCGCGGTTCGGAGGACGAAAGTGTCACCAGGTTGTGTTCAAGGATCTGGGACACTTGCGTGAAAAGACGAAGAAGGCAAGACATTTCCGCGGAAGACACTTGTGCGAACCCACTTGCGCGAAAAGACATTTCTGCGAATGGTGGATTTTCGCGAACTGTCTTTTGCGCGAACCGTCTTTTGCGCGAATGGGTTTTTCGCAAAAGTAATGAGATTTCTTCATAACATCACGCCTCTATTCATTCAAAGGCTGAATTAAAACCAATAAAAAAAATGCATTATCTTCGAAACTGAACCAACATGTAAAATTTCAATTCCGTAGGTCAAGAGTGAGAGTGGTTAAATATCTTTTCGCGGGAAAAGTCTTTTGCGCAAGTGTCCTGCTACCATGGTTCAACTGTCAAAATAAAAGGGATTGCGATCATTCGTCATTTTATGTGTTACGCAATTACCGCGCAGTTCTTGTCCGCGCTCGTACTGTAATGGGTACCTACATTTTTATTTATTTAATAAGTTCTTTCTTCAGTGTATCTTTGAAAAAGCTCTGACAGGTGTTTGGGAAGTGAGCGATACTGGCCATGCCGAGCGTGCCAACTCACTGTAATTTCTTCTAGTAGAATGAACTATTTGCTTAGAATAAGTAGCAAAATTCATGCTTTGCAGTAGAGTTATACGGCCACGAGCGATGGGACTAGCGTCAAGCGACACGTGCGCGTCAACTGTTTCCGTTCGTCGCTTGCATCGCGGTGACTCAAGCCATGCTCTAAACCCTTAACCACTTCTTTCATCAACACGCGTGTCGCTTGAGCCTGTAGCTCGTGGCCACGGCCTTCAAACTCAATGCCAGGATACTTGAAACAACACCAAGCCTAGATAAAATGTGTTTATTATTCAAAATGGTACTGATTGTATAAATTGTCTTATTATATATAACTACTCCTGCAGTTTTTCACTTAGGTACAGCAGTTTGTGCAGCTTAATCTGCAACAATTTGAAATTTTATAGCGGGACGCTGAGCAGCACTTTCGTGGCGGGCAGGGTGTAGGCGGGCAGAGCACAGGCCAGCAGGGTGACATGCCGCATTTTCGTGATGTACATAAATACATCGGGCACTTGCGTGGCCGCCTGGGAAAGACCGAGCAGCACTTTGTCGGTGGACAGGCAGGCACACTGCAACATCCAACACACGGCCCGGGAACGCTACGACAACGTACCATAGGGCAAGTTTTTGAGCGATTTAAGCAGGGAGATATCAACTTGCGATGCGCCCTTATTTTCGGTTGGCTGCGAATCTTACGTCGTTTCCTATATCCAACGGGGCAAGGCCGTAAACATGGTGAACTTTTGCAAGGTGCAGAGCAAGGTGAATCACAGCAGGGCGACCCGCAAGGTAGCCCACAGGGAGCATTGCATGGTTTTGGAGGACAAGGCCTGCATCGCGGTGGCGGAGGACATGGCCTGCATCGTGGTGGCGGAGGGCATGGCCTGCATCGTGATAGCGGAGAGCATGGCCTGCATCGCGGTGGCGGAGGACATGGCCTGCATCGCGGGGGCGGAGAGCATGGCCTGCATCGCGTTGACCGAGGGCAGGGCCTGTATCTAGGCAGTGGAGGGCAGGGCCTGCATCTAGGTAGTGGAGGGCAAGGCCTGCATCTAGGCAACGGAGGGCAGGGCCTGCATCTAGGCAGTGGAGGGCAAGGCCTGCATCTAGGCAGCGGAGGGCAGGGCCTGCATCTAGGCAGCGGAGGGCAGGGCCTGCATCTAGGCAGCGGAGGGCAGGGCCTGCATCTAGGCAGTGGAGGGCAGGGCCTGCATCTAGGTAGCGGAGGGCATGGCCGACATCTAGGCAACGGAGGGCATGGCCTGCATCTTGGTGACGGGGTGCACAGTTGGCACCTAGGTAGCATGCATTGCAGCGATGGCAGGCATTGCGGCGAAGGCGGGCATGGTCTGCATGGTGGCGATGGTGGGCATGGCCTGCATCGCGGCTTTGGTGGGCATGGCCTGCATCGCGGCAATGGTGGGCATGGCCTGCATCGCGGCGATGGTGAGCATGGCCTGCATCGCGGCGATGGTGGGCATGGCTTGCATCGCGGTGATGGTGGGCATGGCCTGCATCGTGGCGATGGTGGGCATGGCCTGCATCGCGGCGATGATGGGCATGGCCTGCATCGGCGTGGTGGCGGACATGGCCTGCACAGTGACGACGCTGGGACGCAAGGTCTACAAGGCTTGCAAGGTCGACTGGTCTTACCGCAACATGTTGTCCGACTGCACGTCCTACATGGCGACCCGCATGGCCTTTTACAGCATTTGGCAGGCCTGCACGGAGACGGACGGCAAACTATCATCCTGCACTTAGATGGTAGGCAGTTAGGGCCAGAAAGCACACAAGGCGTCGCACATGACGATCCGCAGGTAGGTGGACGGCTTGGCGGCGGTGTCCACTCTAGCATTAGTTCATTCCTTGCCAGTGGAGCTCCGTTCATTCTACGAATTACTAATTCAAATACACCCCGTCGGGCATTTGACACTGTAGAAACCTTAACAGCTGCTTGATCGTCGGCATTTGCTCCTGATGCAGCAACAATACATTTAGGCCCTTGACATGATTCCCTTCCGTACACAGGACATGGTTCTCTAGGACCGATCTTAATATGCGACACAGTCGCAACCATATCGCCTTTGGGAACTGCACCTGGGCAGGCCTTTTCCTTAATTGAAACCATCTTCCCCTTGCATGTTCCAGGGCTTTTCGGGGGTTGAGATTGTATTGATGCGGTACTCAATGGAACGGGGGTAGTTTGAACTGAGTTATTGCTGTTTTTGTTCACGAAGCCAATTTTTTTAGATCCCATCCCCTTTTCCTTCCCTTTTCCGCCTGTTTTTGTTTCGACTTTGAAAATGTCGGAGTATCTTACTCGGTTATCCAGAAAAAGATCTCTTGTACTGTTTAATGTCGATGTATCGCATAAAGAACTTTTACTAATATCGTAAACACAATTATGATGATTATTGATGCTGGTTTTACTTTGAGATACTTGTAAGCATTTGTTTATGGAAGCAGTCGCCTGTGTTCCAGATGTGTGATGACGGCAGAGATCATCAAACAGCGTCACATAAACGGTCGTTTCCTTTTTGCCAAAATATGTACTCTGAGGAATATCATCGGAGGCATTAGAAGGCATATCATTGGAGTATTTTTTTCGGTAGGTTGGAAAATGGCTGTAAGATTTAGAAGCGTAATCTACTTTGTCAGAAAATGATACACTGCGCCTTTTAGACCTGATGGTACATAATGACGTTGCTGAATGGTCTAACTTAGCTTGAATTGATTCTGTTGAGAATTCTATTTTATCCGTAAATGATTGTGAATACTCATCAACTATAGTCGCTGTTTCAGAACACGGTATCGATGATCCGGTTATGGAAAAATTGATGAAATGGTCTTCTACATGAAGTAGTTTCAATTCCTTGTGTGTTGATTTAATGTTCATTATTTGCTCTTCCGTCAAATCTTGATAAATCGGCAAGCTCGGCAGGATACCTAGGACGAGTTGACTACATTTTATTTATGTTAGCAATTAATTTAAAAAAGGCAGTTATAGGTACCAGCCTCAATATTTCAGTATACCTATAGATTATTTCTAGATCGTAAAAGAAAAAAACAAACCCTCTTCACTTGAATACACATTTAATCAATAGATTCATTACATAACATTAATTTGATATGTTAAAGTTTTCGTTTAGGAGATGTAGATGGACAGCAATATGGGCAGGTCGGTAAACATTGCGCAGTCCGAGTGTCTTTCACTGGTACAACTTTTTCTCGAGTTGCAGAAGGTGTGACGAATTGGTACTCAAATTTGGTTTTTCGACCTGGCATCTCTATAACTTTTGCAATGCGTAGTTTAATCACTTGAGATGGGTAGTCATACACAACCCCGGGGTACTCCTCTGCCGTAGTTGGCAGTAGCTGTCCGGGCTCGTCACGGGCAACGTCTCCCACTCCGTCAGATGTGAAGTGAAAGTGAGCTCGTTGCTTGTGGTGCATACCGCAGGTGTCCGAAGGCATTTGGAATATGACCTTGTTCCCCGTCGGGCAGCAATCTGCACAATTTGGTGATTTATCAGGGGAATAATCGTTATGAAATTGCAGTAAAAATATATATAATAAATACGGTTATAATTTGGAAACAGTATAAACAAAGAACTGTTACAGTGAAACAGTTTTAGTTTAATGAAAATAGTTTTATTTTCCCTTTGTGCGCTTTATCCTTGAGTAACAACAGTTACAGTCTGGATCGGTTGCGATTCTCATGTCTACTTTACGGACTGGTGGCATCTTATCTGGACCCTTAGGTGTAACAAGTTCCATTTCCAGTTTACACTTTATATCACCCTCCAATGCAGTTTTTGCCACTTTCAGTACGAAAACGTCTTTATTGATCATCTCGTTTTTAGTATCGCCGCGTGCAAACATGGCTTGGCCGTGTTTTGGTGTCTGGACGCATCCTTCAGTTGTGCAAGTAAACTGTGTGCCTTGCGGCCGTACGCCGGGGCAGCATATAGACTCGATCGGTAATGCTAAACTGATCTTATTTTTTCCGCAAGGAGGTAAACAGGTTCCTTCAGTTTTCGTTTTCATATATGGACTTTGCATTGCACAGTGAGTCTGACTGATCTTCTTTATGACAGATAAGCTGGCTGGTATTTTTATCTTTAGTTCGTTGCCACCCAAATTCGATCCTATCTCTTCAAAGTGTTTACTGGGACCTGGCCATCAACAAATGGATTCTCATGCATTCAGCTATCGTAAACTCGCTTAAGTAAGTAATATACATACGTTTAAAACATCTCGTCCCAAACATTATATTTACCCTAACTAAATATAGCCTATTAATACTGGGAGTACGATCATATTTAATGTAAATAATTATGGGATCAAAATTACAGTAATAGAGTTACTGCAACTAATTAAACTTTGGTCCAATAATTATAAAGAAGGATAATTTCAGCTCTTAATCTCACCTTTGGGAACGTGCAAACAATACTGATCCATATTTCTGCAGACCATAGGTTGTTTTTGAGGTGGCCTAGGGCCAGAACAGTAGCAAACTTCGTCTGGATCTTCACATGGCGTATAGTTATAAGGATCTGGAGCTGAAAGAATTTACTTGTGTAAGATTTTATAACGACAGTACTTAAATGAACAAGAAAAAGTAATTGGCTACAATAAAGTCATACCTATCGGACAAGGACCGCCACCACTCCTGCCTGCGTGCGACTGGCAGGGAGGACCACTGCCTGATGGTCCTCTGCCAGGTGTTAGGGCGGCGCCACAAACACATGGGTCTTGAGTAGTTTGGAAATCCCTCTGAGGGTTGCACGATCGATCTACGATAGCAGGCCCTCGACCAGCTCCTAAATTAGGTGGGCCTGCACCCTGGAATCTCGTAATTATTAACTTTCCAAAACAAGAGATGCGTAAAAACATGCTAATTTGTCCCGTCGGCGCGCCGGCTGTGTCAACGATTTGAAATGAATCTTTCAAGGCTTGGCAGCTAACACTCATGGGGTCTTCCAAAAACTTGTTACGTGATTGGACAAATTCCTTCGTCATATCTATTGTCGCATTCCCCATTATTATTTTGGTTGGTAGACAGCCGCATGGAAGTGACTTGTGTATTGTTACCGCTATGGGGAAGGTACTCATAGCTTTTGAAATATCTTCTTGTTTTAGGGAAAATAGACAAGACTTGCCGCTGTTGAACGTTTTCGTGAAGGGTCCCCCACTTTTAGCAATACATGCCCCAGGGTCATCGTCACATATTACAAGCGGCTCCACTGCTGGGGCTGCTATAGTTACACAGGTCCTGAAGTCCTTGTCAGAAAAACAGGGACTCTTCAAAAATGTTACCTTGTCGATGAGTACCTCCAGGAGGAAGAGGCCACCGTCGTCCTGCGCCATCGTGAGTTTTGTTAGGGGATGGGTATTTTGTTAAGTTTTATATTTTTTTCAAAAGTATATCATATTTATAATTTTGACATTTTTCACAAACAAAAGAAGATGATATATTAAATTTGACATCAATGTGAAAAGTTTTCTTCTAGATTCGACGCTTATTTCAACGAGTCCAGTCAAGTCCAGGTAGGTGTTTTATGCGACCAGGAACTCGTTTGGAGAGTATTTTACCCGACTACGGCAAAGCCAAAACAATAGTTATGATTTTACGAGGCTATTTATGTATATATTTAGCATAGAGGATGCCAACCACTGCCAACGGGACCCTGTTAAAATAGTCGGGCGTCAATATGTTACCTACATCGAGTTTTACAATAAAGGTAATCTAGGCTTTAGTGTTTTTTTTAAATTGGACTGTACCTATAGTTAAATCCGAATCCATAAGAGGTCCATACAGGGAAACTGTCTTAAGGACATCTCTCATTATAGCAGCAAGAATCTGACACGGCAAATAACTTGTGATTCAAGTTAGGATTTTAAATGCATTGAAGTCTATTTTACGATGGCTATACGGAATAGTGGACGGTTCGCGGGCAGTGAACGGTGCGCGAACCATCACACGTCGCGCCGCAAGCACACTTGAGCCCGCTCCACGCCGCGGCTGCGCCGCGCCGGCGCGGCGCCTCGCTGTCCGCGGGGTGACTCCTCGCCGTTTGCGCGGTGACGCCACGCTTGTGAATGAACAACAAGCGAGCGGCCGCCTTGCTGACGGCGTGTCATTGACTGGCGGTTGCCTTACTTACGGCGCGTTGGCGACAAGCGCTCGCCTTGCTTACGGCTTGTTGGCGACTAGATTTTTCGAGGCGGTGCCGGGGCGTTACTGTGCTGGACCGATGCTGTTATAATGGACGATATGCTTTAGAAACTACTGGCAAACATTAAGAACTTCCATACAAAGTTTCATCCCCTATTTAACCCCTTTAGGGGATGCATTTTCAAAAATCATTCCTTAGTGCTCATTTTGGTTATAAAGGAACTCTTGTGCGAAATTTCTTGCTTCTGGACCCAGCGGTTTAGGACGTTTTGCGCACTTACCCGTATCCGATTCATATTCGATTCGTGTTCGTTTCTGATCCGGTTTGGCCATCCAAGCAATTGTATGGACGTTTGTGCACTCATGCGTATACGGTTTGTATTCGGTTCGTGTTCGATTCGTAAAGTCGGGTCATTTTTTGACGGATCAAAACCGAGTACCGTGAAACCTGGCAAATTTGCCAAATGTTGTTTAATTTGCCATATAATTGCCATTTTTTTAACTTAAGTAATTTTATTGTATCTATATGATAACCCAGCTCTCATAGAACTGTCCCTTTTTAGCGGTTACTTTTTTCCTGTGCTAACTGTAAGTGACTCAATGAATGTAAGTGGGATAAACGTTGTGTAGAAAAGTCAAATTTTAATACCACGTCCTTAGGAACGTGGTATTAAAATTCAACGTTCTCTAATATTATCAGTAATATTCTTTAATTAAAATCATGATAATTTACGTCTCTTTAAGCAATTTAACCTAAGAAATCACTGTTGGAAAATATACCTATGCAAAGTTTTAGTGATGTCGACTTTGTCATGATTTTTTAGAGGCTAGTAAAAAAGAAACTAAAATAATCTTATAAATGTTTGTTTCCTTCTTCCTACCCCTAATTTTATTGAAAAAACCCTGACAGCTATTTCTATTTAGTTTGAAAAATTTAAACAAGGCGGGTGAATTTGCCACATTTTGTAAATTCCATTGCCAGTGTAAAATATTATATAAATGTAGTATATTTTTACTGTGACCAAGCATGCGGCAGTGATGACTGTGATTTTAATGTAATTCCATTAGTTTTATCCAATATTTTGGTATGTCAATCTTACCATTGGTGACGGCTGACTTTGCCATATAGGGTTTTTGGACTAAAATATCATTAAAGAATGATAAAACAATAGAT
The DNA here is from genome assembly GCA_916701695.1 of Agrochola macilenta. Classification (NCBI taxonomy): domain Eukaryota; kingdom Metazoa; phylum Arthropoda; class Insecta; order Lepidoptera; family Noctuidae; genus Agrochola; species Agrochola macilenta. Next base: position 12,659,343 of record OU753552.1, on the reverse strand, counting down.
ATAAGATTGTGTTTAAAACCTTTAACAATGTATAAAATTTACTACATAACTGATTGGTTGTTTTGTATATCACATTAAGATTTTTTTTACCCACCGTAAAGTGGCAAAGTTGCCAGGTTTCAAGGTATACCAAACAAAACGAATCAAATACGGATACGTGGCCAACCGCTAGGACGTGAATTCCCCGTCCGTCTTTTTCACGTATCGAGCATGAATCGAATACTAAACAGATACGGATAAGTGGGGAAACGCCCTTAGGTTGTGCGTTATTTGTCAGTAAATGAATTAATTAATTAAAATTTATAAAAAACAAAAAAACTCGCGCTTATCAAGCACAAAAAAAAACAATAATCTGATTGGTATTAGTTACGATATAGGTATACCTATGCAGATTGCTCACTTCTTGTATATCCAATCATTAAAGGCTCCCGCAAACAAGCGCGACGCGACACCGGTAATTGTTCTACCGTGAAGTTGTCTTAGAAATTATTTTATTAGAGTTGCGTCGCGCTTTCGTGTCCCATCTGGTTCCGGGCTTTCTTCAAGAGCTGTGGAGCGCTTTGTTTACTAATTAAACAATCATACAACGAAAAAATGCGCCACGCTTCGCGTTTTTTAGTTTTTTATAAACAAAAAAAAAATTGCTTTTTGGGCTTAGCCACTAGGCTAGTATATTCTCCTTAGGCGACGAAAAGACTTGACCAGTTTACTAGTTGCCACTGTAGAATTCCACTATCCTCCTCCATCTCATCAGATCAGCTCCAAGATACCAAATTTTAGTATTGTCATCCAAACTAGATAATTATGCATACAAAGTTTAATTTCGATACGACGATTAAATTCAAATTGACTTCCAAGATTTTTTAAATTGTTAATTTTACTAGCGAAGCTAATAAAAGCTTGTTAATTAAGTAGACATTTCATACAATTTGTGTTGGAGTAAAATTTACCATATCTTTTTCAATGCTGATCGAAAAATTAAATAATAATATCTGAAAGAAAAAATCTGTAGTAAATAGTAGGCAGCAGAAAAGGGCCAAATTGGACAATTCAGATTCCGTAGAACTTGAATGTTACTTTCATACGTGAAATAATAAACTTCCTAACAGTGAACGCTGATGAAACGCACTCTAGCAGGGATTTAGGGCCGAGTCACACCGGAATGGCAGCGGCCGGCAGCAATGCGGCGAGCACTTTCAGTGTGAAATAATTTTAAACTTGATCTACATACTTAAAAGACCAGTATCGCTTGAAAAGCTTGAAAAGGTCGCGAGGCCGCCTGCTGTGACGCGAGCCGTCGCGGCAAAGCGAGGTCAGAGGGATAGACTCTTAGACTGAAAGCAATCTTTGACATCACTTTAAAAATACAAAAAGGAGTTTCCATAAATTCTAGCTAACTTTAAAAACTATGCATTGAGGTAAGGCAAAACATTTAAAATATTAGTACTTATCTGGCTAATTATTCACTGTAATCGGCCTTCGAAAGTACATAAGGTATATTGCTTACTTTTTTTTTTCTTGAAGTACCTACGATAACTTTTTTTCACACACACGTGATTTAAAATCTAACAGTCTTAAAATAATAATATGTAAAAGTACATAAAAAAGGGGGCGAGAAATAATCAGAGGGCATCAAAAATTCGTCCGCATCGCTGTCAACAGGAAAACTGCCCAAAAGGCTGGCGCATTGCCACGTTGTAAGGCAATGCTGATTCTTTGCCCAAAGAATAGGCTAGCCCTCTGGTCACGAGAAGAGTCGACCAATCGCTTGCGATGTCTTGTAAAACTAAGCGGATACCTGGCCCTAGTGTTTCAGCCCCAAACGGCTCAACCATATAAGACCAAATAAGATTGGAGTATTTGATTTTCCGCACCTGCACCCCAAACGGCTCAACCATATAAGACCAAATAAGATTGGAGTATTTGATTTTCCGCACCTGCAGCAGCAGCCCCAGCACAGCCCGCCGTACTAGCAAGATGGGATGACGCATGGGTGTCGACAAACGTTGCATCCCACGCCAAAGGCCTACCTACCTTCCAAGACATTATGGTCATTCCGTCTGGTCTCTTCCTATCGTTGCGCGCCAAGTCATTGGGTTCTAAAACAGCTGGCAGCCCAGCGGTGACAAGAGCACGACGGATGATATCATTGATGCTGCAGTGCCGTGCTATCCAGCCTGCACTCTTACTGCAGGATAGGCCATGGTGTCCGAGAAAGTCGACACCTTCACCGTATTGGCAGCGATGCGGAGCCACACAAAGAGCGCCCAGACGCAGACAGGTAGCGAGCCGGAAGGTGGTGTCTGTCTGTGGTGGTGTATGAGCTATGGTCGTGATGGCTCAGTGGTTAAGGCTTCGCCTCTCATGTACGAGGTGGTGGGTTCAAATGCGGGCAAGTACCAATGTGACTTTTTAAATTCATATGTACTTTCTGAGTTTATCTTGGACATTACTAACATCGGTCAAGGAAAACATCGTGAGGAATTCTGGACTTGTATAGTTAATATAAGTCTGAAATCACCAACCCGTCTTGAGCAAGCGTGGTGATCAATGCTCATGCCTTCTTTGTATGAGAAGAAGCCTTTGCCCTGCAGTGGGACAGTAACAGGCTGGTATTATAGTTATAGAACCTATGGAAACTCCTTTTTAGGGTTTCGTAGTAAACAAGGAACCCTTATAGTTTTGCCATGTCCGTCTGTCTGTCTGTCTGCCCGCGGCTTAGCTCAGAGACGGTTAGTAGTAGAAAACTGTAATTTGGCATGGGTATTAATATTAATCACGCCAACAAAGTGGTAAAATAAAATAAAGAAAACAAAAATGGGTTCCTCCCTTACACGTAAACTGGAGATGCATTTTTTTCTCGCATATCCCATGGTGTGGGATGTCGTTGGAAAGGTCGTTAAAAATATTGTGGGTGTGTGAAAATTATATTTCAATCTGTTTGCCAAATATTAAGCTTTGCAAAATTTTGATAGAGATAAGTGTGTGTCCCCTTTTTTTTTTTTTTGGTTTCGAAATCTACAAATGACTCCTGTCGCTCTGGGCGGAGCGAGAGGGGAGTGTCAGACTTTTACTGACTAAAACCCACCCGTGTTCCTTCCGTTGCCTATGTGCTGGGGCCGCGATATCCCTTTCAGACAAACTCGTAACCCCAGCAGGCATTGGTCTTTCCGGACCCCGTCAGTTGGTGCTGACATTCCTTTGAGGCGCGCGTGGAACACAACGTGCCGTCGATTCGGGCCTGGTCCTTATCGGACGGCGAGCTGCCCTTCGCCCACCGTCCGCAGGCCCGCGCCAACGGTGGCCGGAAGTCAGCTTGTGACTCCCGACGCCCGGGGCGTCTCCTGCGGCGACTAGGGGCGCGAGGGCGTGCAGCTTGAATCTCCCTCGCGAGCTCCGCCTCCTCCTTCGCGAGCATAACTGCTTCGCAGAAGGAGGTGACGGCCTCCCATGCACTCTCGCTCCGGACCATGGCCTGAACCAGGGCCTATATTAGCTTTAAATAGCTAGGCTATTAGCGTTAAATAGCTAGGCTATTAGCTTTAAAAAAAGCTATCATAAAAGTATCCGTTTATTATTAACCCAGACATAATTAGTATGTCTAAGTCATCTGCAATTAGCACCACAATTAGTAATAGTACTAATGTTAAGGTGGTTAGCTCAAATTGTGACTATTCGTACAGGTAACAGTGATTCAGGAGTAGGTAATGCTCGGTTTTCCGCACTCACTGGTTCAATGTTACGAATTGTATCATTCATGGTACGCACTGTAATGCTCACCTGGACGCATTCACTGTTAACATACATACTCGAATTTGTTCAGATTCGAGTATGGAGCCCACCGGGAGCCTTTACGTGTAATGTAACTGTTACATTACACGTAAATGTTCCCGGTGAATGACTACCTGTCTGATAAGATCGTCGTTGTCATGACAATAATAATGTGTCAGTCTAACGCGTTAGAGTAAATGGCAACTGTTGATGACATCGCAATGATTACTGTATACATATTTGTGACTTAAGTAAATTACCTTGTTTTGGTCAAAGTATACAAGTTTTGAGACAAAATGTTAACTTTATTCTGGTAAAAGAAATTGTATATTATGTTTTGTACCTACCGTGACAAAGCAATGCGTGCCGAAGCTTCGTATGTTTTGCTCGCTAAAAAGTTATCGTTGATTATGTTATGTACCGCCACACCTGGGCACGCCACAATTGCGGCGATAAGTCCCCTCTTTGAGGAGTGGCTAGAGAGGCGCCACGGCGTCCTCACCTTCCGCCTGACGCAGGTCCTCACCGGACACGGTTGTTTCGGGAGGTTCCTGTTCAGGATAAAGCGAGAGGAAACGCCCGGGTGTCACCATTGTGTGGATCGCCCGGAGGACACGGTGGAGCATACGGTGGAGGTCTGCCCGGCTTGGGCGGAGCACCGCCGTGTCCTCACAGAGGCGATCTCTCGCGTCCGGCCCTGGTTCAGGCCATGGTCCGGAGCGAGAGTGCATGGGAGGCCGTCACCTCCTTCTGCGAAGCAGTTATGGTCGCGAAGGAGGAGGCGGAGCGCGCGAGGGAGATTCAAGCTGCACGCCCTCGCGCCCCTAGTCGCCGCAGGAGACGCCCCGAGCGTCGGGAGTCACGAGCTGACTTCCGGCCACCGTAGGCGCGGGCCTGCGGACGGTGAGCGATGGGCAGCTCGCCGTCCGATAAGGACCAGGCCCGGGTCGACGGCGCGTTGTGTTCCACGCGCGCCTCAAAGGGATGTCAGCACCAACTGACGGGGTCCGGAAGGACCAATGCCTGCTGGGGTTGCGGGTTTGTCTGAAAGGGATATCGCGGCCCCGGCACACAGGCAACGAAAGGAACACGGGTGGGCTCAGTCAGTAAAAGTCTGACACTCCCTCTGGCTCCGCCCAGAGCGGGAGGAGTCATTTGATGATTTCCCAAAAAAAAAAATACAAAAAAAATGTACCGCCACCCCGGGCGATAAGTGCTACGCAGCCCGAACTATCGCAACGATATCCGATACTGGTTGATCACAACTGCGTGTATCGTATCAGTATGCGAAGCTTCGTCACGATAGACGCAGATGCGGCCGCAGCATTTGCTGAACACAATGTTATGGAACAATGGTTGTAGACAATAAAATGGTTCCTTGTCCATGTATACATCGTTTTGGGGCTGACTGTACCAAAAAATGTAAACCTAAGGAAAATAAATCAAACCTAAGAAAAACTAAGTCAGTTAATTAACTGCAATAATTTTAAAATGGTCGAAATGGTCGGCGGCGTATTGTAAATATATACGTCACTCCGCATTTGGGGGAGGCGGAGGTAGCGTTTCAAAGGCGTAGCAGGCCCGGAAAATTAAGAGCAGGCCTAATGCCAGGATAAATTCTGATTTCACCCGCGCGACTTGCATTAGTGCAGAAAACAAACAAACAACAGAGGTCATTGAGCGGACAACTGCAATGCGTAGTAATGCATGCTACCATCGTATATGAATGATTTACCTAAGGAAATCGGCAATGTATTAAATGCGAAGAACTGCTCAAAAATATTAATAATATACTTTCTAGATAGCAGTGCGATCTAGAAAAAAATCCATATACCTACCAATTTGTCAATAATTAATCATATGTAGTGGCACCGAGTTGCCGTGTCTGGCCACACCACTGTTAAACCCGCGATGGTTTGTATGGTGTGTTTAACCAAATGTCTGTTTTTTTATTTTGATTAATAAAAAATTAAGAATACAAAAAGGTATACGCAATATAGTCAAATAAAACCACAGACATTTATTAAATTCTATTAATAAGTTGATAGCTGCCAAAAATGGTATCTTATCGTCTATGAATAGTCCACATGGGCTTATTTCCACACTTTCTTGTCTTGCTAGCTGGTTGAGAGCAATAGCTTTATTTATTTATTTTATTATTTATGTACACACAGTAAAATACATAGCGATATGACATAATTATAATTTGAGTACAAAGGTACTGCTTATTTCTTAAGAAATTTCTTCCAGCAGACCTGCGAAAGGAGAAATGAGAAAGAAATGTAGACAATAGTGTGTGAGAACAAAAAGAGAAAAAAAAAAAATACAAATTTGCGAAGTCTTATACTATAAATATAAAATATACCTACACGTATATCGTAATAAATTAACATATACTTAAATAAATACATAAAGCTTAAATAAAATAAACATACATATTATAGGTATATAAATACTCACAGTAGAGAGGAAAGGTAATGCTCTTTTACTCGATATTTAAATTGTGAAACAGTTTTTAAATCACGAATGCTAGACGGAAGTGAGTTCCACAGTCTTACTGCATGGACAGAGAAGGAATAAGAATAGTAGCTAGTCTTATGAGGATGAGATTTAAGGAGGTATCTAAGGTGTGATCTACATGGAGCGTCGCTAGGGCGAGCGTAAGAAAAGCGCTCACGCAGGTAGGAAGGATAAGACGCGTTGTGTAAGATGTTGAAAACGAGACATAAAATCCGAGTGTTCCTGCGAAGGCGGATTGGGAGCCACTTGAGTTCCTTGAGCTTTATTATCTACACCGTGTTTTATTGAAGCTACGCTTGAAATATTGCTTTTGTATAGCAAATCTTTGATGATACTTGCGCTGGTAGACGGGCGACGATTAATAATGTTCCCAAAGTTCTAAAGTAAAGTTCAAAGTTTCATATGCGTAACCTTTTTTATATGTCTATGTATGGGTATTGTGTAATTATTCATCGTGAGGAAACCGGGAAGCCTGAGAGATATTTCTCGAAGGCATGTGAAGCCAAGTCAGAGGCCCATGGGCGGCTCTAAAACTCTGACACCAGGTTAGTCACTAACCACACGAAAAGGAGAAAACCTAATAATAAATATATTAATTCATATTGGACTTATTGTAAATCACCAATCATAAAATTAATTCTACTGAGTTAAAAGAATGACATTTGCATATTTGTACACAATAAGTTGTGGTAGAACTTAAAAAAAAATGATAACACCGTAGGTACTATGTAAAACTACATTGTTACAAATAAAGAAATTCTGATTCTTCTGATTGTGAGAGATATATGCGTATTTGTTATGATCGCAAATCATATTTTGATCAAGATACAACCTGACACTGACCTGCAAATTGCAAAAAACGTAAGAAAATTTGAATTTCGTGGGCTACATTGCGGATCCAAGATAGTCTGTGGCCAAATAATGCTCATGACGCACCTTGGTATAGTTGTGCATGAGAAACTTATTGCTAAAACCGCTGGCGTATGTCCAGCGACATACGTTAGCGGCTTGGCCGTCGCCTTTGCGTGCGGCAATCGCAACAAAGCCGGCGGCCATTTTTCCGGCAAGGCCACCGCACCACGTGGCACCGGCGGATATCGTCCATTTTGTCGCCAGTATCTGCGTACAACTCACCTCACCAAAAGTCACAAGACAGTTGAGAATATCATTTCACATCCGCACTTGCCGTCTGCCGGCGGCTTTGTAGTGAAGCCGCCGGCAGTGCCGCCGGGCTGTTTGGTTCCACCATTATAGATCATGCCGCACGCGCACCACTGGCAAGCTTTGTGCCGCGTTGGACTCTTAAAACGGTGAAGGGAATAAGTTTCTTATCAAATAAAAATCTCCTAGGTGCTCTTTTTCATCATTAGATGGTGTTAGATATAGCATTATCTGAACTACTCTCTAAAAAAAGCTGGATTGTATTTAAAAGAACCGTTCGATTTCAAAATATAAATTACGGGAATCAAGCATAAAGGCAGGTACCTACTTTAATTCCCCCAAATTAAATAAATCATCGCTAATAAGTTTCTAATAAAAAAGCATCTGTCATTATTTTAAACATCAAATTCTGTCAAATCCTGAATCAAATCAATCAAAAGCCACAAATCAAGTTTGAAAATGGTTTGAAATTGTAAATATTTTTAAATTCCAAATTCTGCTAGTGCTTGAACATGGAAAAAGTACATCACCCACTCAATCCTGCAAGTAACGTCCCCAAATTCGGTGATTACGATCCAGCCGAGTAAATATGTTTTAGATTATTTATGATGTTGAAGTTGATGACGAATAATAGAGAAATAAGGAAGAAAAAGATATATGTTGCGGTTGCGCAGACCCCAAATAAATTGGGATAAAGGCACGAGCATGATGACAAGATGTTGAAGTCGATGAAAGTATTGCACCGGCTATCCTAGCTTTGGAAAACTAGTATTGTTGAGTCACCCGGGCATAACTCATACGCCTCTTCACACTCTCTAGCTGCTGGGTAGTTTGGCCGATTTCGGGTCTAGCTGGCAGCTGGACCTGACATAGTCGCTCATTGATACTGTTAACTATCCATCAGCATACATTCAAATAATAATACTAGTACAGTCACGAGCACCAATATGTATCCACTTAGCAAAATTCAAAAGCGATTTTCGCATAGAATAACGACTGCAACTTTGAGATAAGATCTATTTCATATTAGTGTGGGTTCCAAAATACTATGTTCGTAACAACATAAAATTACGATCACCACAGTAGGAGAAAATGTGTTTTTAAAGTTGCAAAGTGTATACATATTGGTACTCGTGACTGTACATTCAAATGATAGTACATTAGGCCGCAGGTTAGTGTTGTAGTAATACTAAGTGGTATTAGTATTACTACAACACTAACCTGCGGCCGTGAGCTGGCCTAACGTAGTACAAAGTTTCAAAAGATTACGAGGCCAGCCTTACTGGTTTTGTTACCACTGACGTGCAGCGGTACCTATTCAGGTATCACCTAACTAACCGGGTACCGGAAACTACTCGGGTATAGGTACTAACCTATACCTACCCGAGTAGGAACTTATTTTATTTATTTATTTTATTATTTATGTACACACAGTAAAATACATAGAGATATGACATAATTATAATTTGAGTACAAAGGTACTGCTTATTTCTTAAGAAATTTCTTCCAGCAGACCTGCGAAAGGAGACATATTAAAATAAGCAGCTTAGGTACTGATTATTTTGTGCATTAGATTTTTGAAGAATATGGAAGTTCTGAATAGAACTGATCACAAATAGATAAGTCCTAACGAGACTTGTAGATCGCCTTATCCTTGCGAGTCAACATTTTATTCGGTAGCTAAAAAATAAATCATAAGGCGGATATTTCTTGAAAACGGTCAAAAACGTGTTTTTTTAAAGCAGTGTCTTACCGTAAAAAAAATGCCTTTTAAAAAGAACGATATTCTGAAGTCTTTTTTGCATACAGTGATCGAACTCAAAACATAATTAAACATATTTTAATACATAAAAAAAAAAACAACAATTTCCTAAAAACCAAGAAGTTATAACCAAAACTCATACATCGCGCAAACAAAATTTTCTAGGCAGTAAGTATTGTCACAGATTACCAGATGAGGCACTCCATGTACTTACGCGCGCTAACTACCTACCGGCCGCCGGGTCGCAACCGACCTATTTCTCAGTGGGTTGCCGACAGCCGCGAGTCACGTACATACGCATAATATTTCAGTCGACCGTACTTAGTTTCAAATTCTTAGAATATGACTGATTCTGGTGTATTATGTGCAGTTGATGGATGTAGATCCAGCAAGAGAAGAGATAAAGACTTATCTTTTTTTAGTTTACCTGTTGATACAGAAATGTGAGTATCTAATTTGGTTTACTATCGTTTTTTAAATAGGTAAATTGTTTAAACTTGCATGTTTTGTGTTTTGTATTTTATTGGTAGGTACGTAATTACTTCTACCACGTAATATGTGCTTCTACTAAAGGTCAATGAACTCCATTTGAAAAATGTCATTTAAAAATTACGTTTAGCAAAAATATTTAACAATTTAGTCGTCTGATAAATAACACCTTTAAATATGTTCAATTGTACTTATATTTTCTTTCTTTTTTCTTTTCAGTCGCAGAACTTGGATATAATTAATTGACAAACCGGACTTAGCAATACCAGAAACGAAAAGAAGATCGCATTTTGTGTGTTCTCACTACATTTTTGTTCTGTGATTAAATATAAACCACAACTATACTATCAATTAAAAATGCTAAAACATTAAAAAGCATTTTATTTTATTTCATAAAATGTATTTAAAAATACCTACTGACATCTTTATCGAAAGAGGCAGCCCTGGCAATTCACAATAACCACGCGGCGGCGCACAGCCACGCGCAGCTACAAAGCAAAACTCACTTTACGCTTGTAAGGTTAGGTACATTTTCGTTTGCAGCGTCTAACGGGTCGAAGGTGTAGGCTATTATAGCAGTAGGTATCGACAATTTTGTATGGAGTGCATCATCTGGTAATCTGTGGTATTGTGTTGATTCCGTTGCAGTACTTTTTTTTTGGTGAAAATTCATACTCTTGCCTGATTATAGCTGTGTGTTTTAGTAATATTACAACGAGTTCTTAGTTTGCAAAAAATATTTTTTTATAGACACAATTATTGGTTCAATAATTTACACAAGTGTTGTATTGTTTTTTTTATAAAATTCAACTTTTAACCTAAAAATATTTTGAACCACTGGTCTGAAATATGCTACGGGCTCATATAAGCTAGCTTCGCGAATCATGGCACTATGGCAGCCCTGCAGAAAGAAACTTTGTGGCCGCTTCGCGCGTAATTATAATGAGGGGGTGCGCGGGGCATTCTCAGCGGTGACGCCCATTTGAGCAAGGTCAACGGCATGATACTAAACCTGAATATTTATTGACGAATGACAATTATTTACAGTTATACTATCACCGATGTGTCCCGCACCGTAGCTACCAATGAATGTTTGACCCCTGGCTGTGCTCCCCAATTGACGCAGCAAAGTATTGCCAAGTTTCTGGCCCCACTCACCAGAGAACTGTGTGCGGTACCAGCAAGGTTCGTATCTCGAATTTATTGATGATTTTATAACGTTTTAATTTATTTTTAAACTTATGTAGTTCTGTAATTTAAACCCGTGAAGTGAAGAAGCGAAGTACTCCATGACAGGGGGGGGGGGGGGGGGCAAACTTCTTTGGTCACCCCCCTTCCAAAAACGATATGATGTAAGTACTCTAAACTTTAAATTCCGTCATAACAAAGAGCAAATCTTTTCTTACATACCTGCTGTTTTTCATTTAAGAAAATCAAAGTTCTATGAAGGATCCCTGAACGGCACCACCGTTTACTCCGCAATAGAGTGGATAGAGAACAGGAATCTCCATTTCTATAGGAATACATACCTACTTTCTTAGTCCAAGACTGCCGCTTTCTTGACTAGAGACACATAAACTAGTGAAACTACAAACATACCGGTAACCTAATTCTACGAGAGGTAAAAGAAAAAAGAAAATATTATGTTGTTTGTTTTCTTTTTTAGGGTTCCGTAGTAAACAAGGAACTCTTATAGTTTCGCCATGTCCGTCTGTCTGTCTGTCTGTTTGTCCGCGGCTTAGCTCTCTCTGAGCTCTTTATATTCTTCATCTTCTTCGTAGCACTGTTGAGAGAGCGGTCGTGGTCTTCATGTAGTTTCTTGTCCAGGGGCTCATGTGATTCGCCTCACGATTTCTCGCCATCTACTCCGATTTTTGGTGTTTTTATTGCACTCATACACGGGTTCGCCCACTGCGGATCGCCTCGAGACGTGTCCGAAGTATTTGAGGATAGAGAGGTCAAAATGTTAATCCGAGATGCAGCTGCGAAAATTTTCAAATTTTCCGTCATGGGTATCGGTTTCATGGTCTTTGATGGTGCTAAAGCCGATAGTGATGTCAAAATGATAATCCAAGATGGCGGATGGGAAATTTTTGTTTTTGTTTTAATCATACGTGAGAAGGAACTTCGTTATTTATTCAATAAGTACCTACACCACCAACAGCTTAAACAATACATATAACAGTGGCTTATTTGCCTGCTTTAGGCACAAGAACATAGTAAATAAATTATAATAAAAAAAACCTGTGTGGTCGGGAGATCTCCGTCAGGAACTAAGTTCCTTCTCACGTATGATTTAAAATAAAAACAATTTTTGCAGCGCCATTTTGAATTTCCCTTCTGACCGCTCTATCGTCTTTAGCACCTTAGAAAACTATAAAAACGACACCCATGACGAAAAATTAGATGATGTTCACAGCCGCCATTTTGGATTTACATTTTGACCTCACTATCAGCTATAGCACCCTCAAACACTACGAAAACGACACCCATGACGATAAATGAGCAAATTTTCGCAGCCGCCATCTTGAATTAACTTTTTGACCAAATTTACACTTTCTCTCTCTCTATCGATTTAGAAGAACATAGACGCATGTATGAAGCCGCGTTAAAGAACTTCGTTCCAAAAACTCGTTTACATATGTCACACTTTGAAGTCACAACAAGAAAGACATATCGTACCTCTAGAATAAGTCATGGTTGACCCGTGCTAGCATTTAAGACACACATTTATCACAGTTTGGGTGATAAAACCGCCCAAACACCGGCCAGTATTTTTTTAATTTAAGAACTTTATACCAAATATCCCTAGACGGTGTTGATGTGTGTATCTCACCAAAACGAAGGATACAATTTATTGTACCAAAATCTTCTACACAGGCCGCATAGGTACATAATTATCCACAAAGGGATACTTATATGTTTTGAAACATAAAGTTTCCTCCGTTTATAAAAAAAAAAAAAAAAACAATATATTGTATCTATAGGTACTTATAATACATAGAAAATATTTTTTTTGTATCGTGGATACAATGTTATGGAACTGAGGTTCTTGACAACTGTTTAATATATATTTTTGGGGTGACTGTACATGACCGACTTTTTGCCAGAATTTTAGCGTTAATCATTCGTTAATTTTATTATTCGTTGTGTTTTATATGTAGGCCAACAATAAAAGAACTGCCTGATACAGTCATAGAGCACATGGTGCGACGAGACAAGGCTTTCTGGGTAGATAAGCCAGGCGTCAACGACTACACTATTCACGATGCCTATCATGACTACGGGATGTGCACAGAGGTTATAAAACCTGGTAAGTTTGTTGCTTTTTTTACTAAGGAATGCGAAAAGATCCAACCCCAAGCCCAGAGCTACCTACAAGTTCTTCTCGTCATTGTCGTATTATAATTTTCTAGGTATTGCATCATACCGGGAGACCAACTGATTAAGGAAATCTCTCTTGTCATATTAACACGTAGGTAAGCACAGTCTTACATGCATTATAATGCACGCTTCTGGCGCTTTAGTTTTCATACCAAATAAAAGTAATTTCCTGGAAATCATTTCTGCTGTTTAATATTGTGGCGGCATCTACAACGCTACATGCGAACTACGCATCAAAGACCTGACGTCAGACAAATCCTGCATCGCGCAATTAGAGTTTTCCGCGCGAACTACATATAAACTATCCGACATCAAACATCGGCAGTTGCCCGCCAGATATGACACCCGTCTGGTCGGAGGATCCTCCCTTTTCTATAGAGGATGGGTGAACTTTTCACCCTGTTTCGCATACGAGTACCTCTAAAATATTATAGACAGATTGCGTAGATTTCGATCTTTTCACTTTCTATATACTTGGTAATCATGATGATGTTGTTCTCTGACTTATGAGAGCAAATTTTGGTTGATCCATTCAAGCCAGGATCTACACCTGTCCTGTGCTGTTGTTGGCCATAGTTTTATTGGTTATTTCCATCAGGAAATTCTCAGTAGCATTCCGGAATTTAGATTAGTGCCTGGAAATCCGGTTGATGGCAATACGCTCGTTATTACTGGGATTTAAATCGGGAGCCATAACGTGAACAAAATAATTATAAGACGCTTTAATTTACCTCATACGTGTTAACAGTACATCAGGATCCATTTCCTCGTTCATACCAGTACGACCTGGACTGTGTTCGGTACAAAGGAACTCATGCCTGTGACGGTCTAGTGCAAAAGGAAGGAGAACAGAAGGTGAGAGAGAAATCCCTTTTGACTATTAAGAGCGTTTATTCTGAAGGTGGGCAACGTCGCAAAGAGATGTCAAATATTTCCCTGTTTTGATTAATTCAGCAATATTACTGTGTGGCAATAAAAAATGTGGCTAACTAGCGAACTAGAATATTGATTATGAAATGCTATAATTAATATCGTAACACCGAATATTTAGTTTTAGATGTAAAAAAAATATTTGAAATCTTTCCAAATGCGTTTTTTACACCTAAAATGGGTACAACATCAATTCATTATTAATCTAGTTCACTAGTTAGCCACATTTCTTATTTTCCTATTCAGTAATATTGCTATAGGAATCAAAACAGGTACATATTTGACAGTTATTTGCGACGTTGCCAACTTTTAGTATAAACCCTCTTAAAGCGAAAAGAATACGGAAAGGTAAGGCTAGGGTACTGAGTAGGTATTATTATTTAAGAATTTCAACACAAAACAAAACTTTATTCTTAGCTAACAGACACCGCATATATACGTACTTATGAATCATTTTTCATTGGTAAATACAGAAACCTCTAAGAGCCCATTGTCGCGACTGTCAAGACCTGAGTAAACCAGCCCTAACTCCCTTTCAACTGGCCTGGGTCAAAGATCCGGGACAAAAGAGGTGGAAGTATTATCCTGACCTGACTGCCACATTGACGCACGAAGAAATACGAGCCTCCATGGATAAGTAAGTTCACTAAATATGATTACATATAAACAGGATGGAGGTACTAAGCAAGAAAATGCCAAAATCTATGAATACGGATCAAAATTTCTCAAAAAATTAAGGATAGGCTCCTAAGGGCCGAGTCACACCGGAATGGCAGCGGCCGGCAGCGGCTGCTAGCGTCCGCCAGCGGCCTCCGGCGTCGCCGCTGGCGGCCTCGCACCACCTCCACGTGCCTAGTCTCCTCTTGACTATTCTTGTTTCCCGCGGTGCCGCGAGCGGCCTCGCGTCGCCGCTGGCAGCCGCAGGCAGAACCACCGACAAGATGCGCGTGGCGCGATATTAACCAATGGAATTGCACGAAACCTCCGCTCCGCTTCAGTGGACAGGGATTTGCGAACTAGTTTAAAAATTCATACAAAACCGGGATGCTGAGCGGGGGAGCGGAAAGGGGAAGCGGAGCGGGGAGACGGAGCGGGGAACCGGAGCGGGGAATTATTAGAGCCTGTGCACACCACGTTTTTTAAACGCGCCGTCGACTCGCCTTTTTAGAAACGCGCGTCGACGGCGCGCTTTTATCCTACAGACAGGTGTGCAAAGGTCCTAACTTGCGTGCGTAACGTGTCTGTATCGCTACAAACGCGTGTGTGTGTGCATAGGCCCGGTTACTCGTCGCATGAACTCGGTCTAGCTCTACACAGTCCGCAACACCGCTCCGCTACCTCGCTCCGCACAGTCCGTAACTCCGCTGCGCTACCTCACTCCGCATCAATGGACAGACACTGTCTGCAACTCCGCTCCACTCCGCTGCCATGCTCCTCTCCGCTGCGCGCTGCCTCGCTCCGCTTCAATGGACAGGCAGCTGCCCTGTCTCAAAAATCCAACCTGTATATACAGGGTGTCTCAACGTAGTGGTCCAAAGGCAAATGGGGGAAACAGCATGTGGCCACCTATCATTAAAAAAAATTAAACGTTGAGGTATCTGCAACAGATCAGAAAGTTTCGCCAATTTAATCATTTTCAAAAAAAATTACACTTTCATTTCGATTTTTCGACCCTGTGAACAAAATTTTTGAGGTAGCGTGTTCAAATCTGGCTGGAAGATGCCTTGATAGTTTAGGTACAAGATTATGTTTCTATTTACGTTCAGTGTGGCTGTGCAATGCTTCAGATTTAATTTTTATTTGTCTTTTATAACTTCTTATTAAACTTTAGCGAAACTTGCAAAGCCCAGATTTAAAAAAAGAAGTACTACCGAGTACGTGCACATAGCTTTAAAAAGTATCTTAATTATTTATAGTTAGACTGGGAAAATGTGAAAAGTATCCTTTAAAAAAAATTGGGTTGCATAACAAGGTCGAAAAGTCCCAAAAACTTTTTGCTCTAATTTTACCAAAACATCTCATCTCATCTCAGTATTTAAATTTAACACATTTAGACGTGATCTTCGGTACATGTGTTTCATTTTAATTTTATTTTTTTACTTTCTCTGTTGACGCTCATGGCTAAGTAATAACTGCCGCACGGGTCGATCCATCAGGTTAAGCTACGTTTGCCGGGGTTGCAATGGTCTGTGGATTGGTGACCATATCTTTACATACCGAGACTCCTCCATGCGTCGGAAAGCACGATAAGCCGTTGGTCCCGGTTGTCATTCGTGGATCTTTGACAGTCGTTACGGGTCGTCAGAAGCCCGAAAGTCTGACAACCAGTCTTACCAAGGGGTATCGTAGTACCCAGTTATTGGTTGTGGAGGTCAGATAGGCAGTCGCTCCATGTAAAATACTGGTATTCCGCTGCATCCGGTTAGACTGGAAGCCGACCCCAATATAGTTGGGAAAAGGCTAGGCAGATTGATTGACTTTCGCCATATCGGTAACGCCGGTTCTTTTCGGATAATTTCATTTCTGATTTTATACTTCAAAGAAACTCCGAGCATAGCCCGTTCCATAGCGCGCTGTTGACCTGCGTAGGCCTTCAAAACTTGTGTTGTCATTTCCAAAAGCAGATTGAACAAATGAGATATTTTTTGGGTTCTGTACCCGAAGGGTGCCAAACGGAACCCTATTACTAAGCCTCCACTGTCCGTCCGTTCGTCCGTCTGTCTGTCAGCGGCCTGTATCTCATGAACCGTAATAAGTAGATATTTGAAATTTTCACAGATTGTGTATTTGTATTACATTTGTTAACCCTAAAAATATCTCATTTGTTTAAACTGCTTTTTGAAGTGACAACACAAGTTGTGAAGGCCTACGCAGGTCAACAGCGCGCTATTGAACGAGCTATGCTCGGAGTTTCTTTGAAGTATAAAATCAGAAATGAAATTATCCGGAAAAGAACCGGCGTTACCGACATAGCTTGCAGAGTAAGCAAATTGAAGTGGTAGTGGACTGACCATGTTTATCGAAGAACCGATGGCCGGTGGAGCAGACGAGTCCTGGTGTGGAGACCGCGTATCGTCAAGCGTGGTGTGGGCCGCCCCCCAGCTAGGTGGACCGACGACCTTAAGAAGGTGGCTGGGACAGACTGGATGCGGAAGACGAAGGGCAGGGTGTTGTGGGGCAGCCTGCGAGAGGCCTGTGTCCAGAAGTGGACTGCGATAGGCTGAGTTGATGATTAACCTTATTGATGATGTTCTTCAGAAAGGTCAGGTCAGAAAGGTCAAGTACTCGCAACCAGCGTGCGTGTATGACCAGATATTTGCGAACGTAAACGAAGCAAAAGTAAATTTAAGAACCGAAGCAGGTGGCGATCTGTAGTTTCTGCCTACCCACCCCATGGAAGGAAGGCAAATAATTTTGACACAACTAAAATCGAATTTGACAATCGCGACTCCATGTTTTCAGAGCCAGAGGCGCGCAGGGAGTGCAGCCTCGATGTGTTTTATATGGAATGTGTCACTTTTTGTATGGATATGATGAAAAAATATTACCCACATGTTGAGTTTTAGAGGTTTAGGGGTTTTATTTTAGTCTAAGCTTTATTTATTAACACAAGTTTTTGCTTATATTAAAATATGTATGTTTAGGTTAAGGTATTTTTCTATGGGCCTGTGTCGCCTGAAATAAATTGTATTATTATTATTATTATATTATTTATTAAGTGGGTTGAAATTTTCATTTTTTTGGTAGGGATAGGACGCACGATTTTCGAGATAATATATACAAAAGAAAAGAAAAAAAAAGACGTGTGGCACTCGGAGACTGCGGCGGTAAAGCTATTGCATAGTATTTTTTATCAACTTATGCAATTTGTGTCACAGTGATGCGCGCGCATCTTAAAATTTCACTCTATTAGGTTATTTTCGTTACGGAATTTCTGGATTCGGTCTCCACGCTCAAGGCCCGCGATAGAAGCTATGCAATAGCTTAAAAATAAATACAGTACTGTTTTTGCACGTCGATATTTTGGTGTGAATGTTCATGACAACTTATTTTATCCTACACCTTTTTAATCGCGATAAAAAAATGTTAGGTTTCGTCTGGTTTGGTTTTTTACAATCAAAATTTTAGGTGAAAAACGTCAAATTCAGAATAGCAAAATTGCCATGTTCACTAAATTAATAACTCAGTGCCATCTTAGTGCTGTCAAACTAAAATGTGGTTAAGTTGTGTCACTTTAGTCTATTTCAGAATGAGAAATCGTCGTTTGACAGGAATAAACTAAATTTTGGTGATTTTATTCACTTGTCACAAATACCCCTAAACTAAACAGCTTAGGTATTTGTGACAAGTGAATGTGGTGTCACCAGTGTTCACTAGTGGGATTGACAGGTTTTACAAAATATTAACAACTGCTAAATAATTCTGATGTTGGTGATGTGAGTGTGGTATACTTAGTAAAAAACGAATATGTCGAGGAAGTGAAGTGAAAATGTAGTAGGTATAGTAGTCGTTAATTCGTAGATTATGTGAGTTCCTCTGTATCGCAATACTTTAGATTTAAGGCTGCCGCATCGCTGAATAGTGTGCTATAATATATAAATAAAAAAAAAAAAAAAAAAAAAATATAATATAAAATGTAAAGATGTCTTCAAGGGGAATATTTCGTGATATGACAACTTCTCTCGATTGTTAGTAAGTGAGGAACTACAGAGCTCTAAATATGAGTAATTAAGCATTATTGAAATTCAGGTATTTCGTCAATGAATCAACTTTCATTATTTCTGCGCCTTGTAAACATCATATTTTATGCCTATCACCGTCCCCTTTAAAACATGGCCTCATATACTCGTATGATTTTAGGAACAATGTTTCTAAAAGTTGGTTGGACATAATGTTAAACCTGCCGGTGCCGAACCTCCTAATACCGTTAAGAAAAATGTTATTAAAAAAAATATCTCGTTTAGAAGAACGTTTGTTACTATTACGACTTGTATGAATTTCTAGTTTGTTCGTTAAAATGTGACGTACCTAACAATAACAACACTTAAGAGGGGGTAGTAACCAAAATTGCCTATCTTCAATTCGATTTTTCAGAAAGTTGATATAAGACTTAGGTGTAAAATAAAAATAACACGAGTAACTACATGATATTTCCAAACTTTTTGTGTAACAGAAACATAAAATATTAAAATATTCTCGATAAAAAAACATCACGAAGTTACTTCTAATTTTCCCGTATTTTCGATTTGTACTTAATATGACAATGATTAATTGGATAAAAATTAGATGATTATTTGTATTATTAAAAGGCGAAAAAATTTGTGTATGCTTTTTTTTTTATTCCTTTTATTTTTGGTTTTATTACGAGTACAAGCTTTTAGCACTTACGACGTTCTTAGTTCGTGGAAGAAGTCGTCTTCCATCGCACGTTGCGGGAACTTCAAGCATATTTTTGTTTCACAAATCAGTCGCCGTCGCTCTGTTGAGACGAGAGGATTGCGCTCAAATTTTTGGCTTCGCTATGATATAATTTATTTGCGTAAATAATATTTTCGTAATTTATCACATTCTAGAAAAGAAACTGTGAATTAGAAAACATTAAAAAAACACTAAAACCACTTCCGAAACGATTATTAAAAGCGCTAAGAATTGATAATCTAAATAAATACCGAGGCTAAATAAAAATATAAAATTCAATGTTGATATTTGAAAACTCAAGATGACATACATTTTATTTGACAGATTTATGACTGTTAAAGTCCAACTAGCGCCATTGTCCTGTATTTCGGTCAATTTTCTTGCGGAGAAAATTTACAACATAGCCAACTAGGCAATTCCACGTTTATTTGAAAGTTTGCGCTGGAAATTTTAAATCTTATTGCGATTAGCTCAAGATCCAAATTCGTTTACCCCACTTTTTTGACAAACTTCTTATAAGGTAACGCTTAGACGAACAATTTCGAGCGACTTTTGACCATCCCCTAAATGAGGTTGAAACCCGAAATGCATAATAGGTTATTGGTATATTATTATATCCTATTATTTAATCTAAAAACATTAAAAAATTGTAGCCCACCAGGTATCGGGAGCAGGGTCCAAGCTACTGGTGGTCAGGGCTCGTGTATTCTATGCTCCTGAGAGAGGAACCTCCTAGCGATACACGTCGTGTCCAGAAGTACTTGAAGCCCTTTCTGGATCAAGCCCTTGATCCACCAGCCTAACGAGAGCCTCCTCAGGTGTTGGTCGAGGCTCTTAGCAATTATGCCATTGGCCGTCACGACTATCGGATTATTTTTCCAAAACACAAACAGCTTAAAAACTCTAAACAGAAATTTGACAGAAAAAGAGATAAGCTTGACATTATGTCTATAGTAAAAATTGCATTTTCTCAAACATGCTTGGAAATTCGAACATTCATTCGAGTGCCGGCAATATCTGGCGTGTTTAGTGGCTAAATAAATTACTATGAAAAGTCATATCTCGACACCAGCAATGCTAACTTGAAAAAGCCGATTTTACACCAGAGGCATTTCAATGAAAAAATGTGATAAGTAACTTTTTTATTAATAAAGATAATTAATTGTTTTTTTTTGGTGTTGTCAGTTCTCTTGACAATACAAAGAATGTCATTATTTAATTTCTTTATTATTTGTTAGTTTTGAAATTAACCCGAGTTAATAGTAGTAAAACACAAAAAAAAAAAGATAAATGAATATGCAATAAATTACACCAACTCATAGTTAGCGTAGCGTACATTTAAATGGAATGTCAAAAGGTGAGAATGCTAAAACATTACATTAAATTCATATGAATTGTCAAACTACACTTAAAAAAAAACATAAATTCTTTACAATATTATTAATTACAAAAAATCAATACTAATATCTTAAACCGCCGTGTAATAGTACAGGTAAGAGTGTGCTAACTCTCAGCTAAGTCTTGCCTTTTTTGTTACGAACATTCACGAACGGAATACACTAGGCTAACTAGAGATAGCGTAATGTATGTCACGCGATTGCAAAAATTACATTCACTAAGCGTTATGGAAAATTTGTAACTTGTCGTTACAACTTTTGGTCTTAATTTTTTCCGTCTAGCCTCCTTTCGCAACGCGCGATATGATAAGGAACTTCGTTCTAAAAACTAAATGGCGGATATTTGGCGAAAAAATCTCCCAAACCTATCAAGTGGTTTTAAAAGGTGATTATAAAAATGTATACAAATTATTTGTTAAAATGTAATTTGGAATGAGAAATGGTTAAAAAAAGTCCTAACTAAAAAGCGTAAAATAAAAAAAAGTTCATTTTTTTAAGACAGAAATAGGTCATCTTAATTCCACTTTAAGTTCACTTTGTACGTAGTCGGGTTTTTGTTCTTTTTTATTTACTTTTTTTGTTCACAAAGGGTTTCGGTGGAGATTGTTTCTACTCGCGCTTCGCGCAGGAAAGGTTTTCATGACACATGCTATGTGTTTGCACAATACGGTGCAAAATCCACTATAGCAATATTTTTTTTCACTTGGGTTTACACTGTTGCTAAGTGCAAAATCCACGATAAAGCATTATATTTTTTTACTTGGGTATCACAGTTTTTCACGAAGACGTCGTGAAGTACAAATTGTACAAGGTCCTAAATAAAATTTGGTTACATTAGAATTTAAACCTTGTTACGTCATTATAGAGTTTCTAGTTCCAAAACTTGCATTTGATCTAAGATTCTGAATTCAAGCTTAGCGTATAGTATATGCAAAATAAACAGATGTTTTTAGTTTTACCTATTGAAGAATTGCATTGAAAATAAAGGGAATGGGCAATGATCATATTTTGTTAAATATTGTAATTGAAAAACCATTTCGACGGACATAGGGTTGCTGATCACTGCGGTCCAACAAATATTCTAAGTTTATTGATATTTTTGTTCAATCATGTTCGTCCTTAATAATTATGACCCTTATGATGTTATCATTCTAAAAAGGCTTGTTTTCCTCAAAGTAAAAAAAGGGAAGGTAAGTGATACGATTAGTTAGATAGTATTTGCTTCCATATCGTCAAAAATGCAAGTTTGTTGAGTTTATTTTCATCATGACTGATAATGTAGTACGTAGTATAATACTTTGATGATGATCCGCTCGCATTTGCGCGGTTTTCTAATCAATGCCTATAACTGACTAATAAACATCGGACATATAATTATAAGATAACAATTATGTTCAGAGGTAAATAAAAACGTTTAAAATAGTAGCCCACCAGCATCGGTAACAGATTCACGAACATACAATAATGTAATATATGGAATAATATCCCTACTTGTGTACAGCAGCGATCATTTTTAGGTAAATTGAATAGAGCCGTTTCATCTGATTATTTTGCGTATACTTAGTACAGAAAATTCAAATTCGAATTCTATACCTAGCTAGATAAACGCCGGGTGAAAAGTTTCTGCCGGCGGGAATGGATTGTGTTTTGTTTTCGTCGTGTTTGATGAGAGGGGTAGGTAAGGGTTGCGCGGGTGAAATTTGATTTTTTGCTGGCTTTATGCGCCCTCTTAATTCTCGTCGTATGTTAACTAATTCATAAACAGTAACAGGTAAACATCATCATTATTATATTAACACAAAAACCTTACCCCGGAACTCCATAAAGAGTAGGCAGACATGTATTGTACAACTACCTACTTTTCGGCAGGTACCTCTTTAGCCAAAACGTTCTCCTCTATCTACAAATACAAAACAAAGTTGTTTATATCATGTATCCCGTTGTGTTTGCTTAGTTCTTCTAACTACTCTTAGTGTCTAGTTCTTCAACATCATTTGGAGAACTTATTCCCGATGGTTTATGTGTTTAATACACTAATAGGTATTTAACATTTCAATTAATATTCATCCCAAAACTACATAATTATACTACGTTCCAAAGAAAACGACTCTTCCCTTGTGCATATAGCACACATCATAATACAACATTGACTACAGAGTTTCAAAAAAGAGAAATTGATTGATTTGTAATGCACTTTCATCCCAGGCCACATATTATACTCCATTCATTTATTTAGTCACATATTTAGGTCATTAAGGCTGGTTTCACAGTGGAGGTGTGCCCCGCTTGGGCGGAGCACCGCCGTGTCCTCACGGAGGCGATCGGCGGCGGCGATCCCTCGCGTCCGGCCCTGGTTCAGGCCATGGTCCGGAGCGAGAGTGCATGGGAGGCCGTCACTTCCTTCTGCGAAGCAGTAATGCTCGCGAAGGAGGAGGCGGAGCGCGCGAGGGAGAGGCAAGATTCGCGCCCTCGCGCCCATAGTCGCCGCAGGAGACGCCCCAGGCGTCGGGAGTCGCGAGCCGACTTCCGACCACCGTAGGCGCGGGCTTGCGGACGGTGAGCAATGGGTAGCTCGCCGACCGATAAGGACCAGGTCCGGGTCGACAGCGCGTTGTGTTCACCAAGAGATGTCAGCACCAACTGACGGGATCCATAAGGGCCAATGCCTGCCAGGGTTGCGAGTTTGTCCGAAAGGGATATCGCGGCCCCGGCACTCAGGCAACGGAAGGAACACGGGTGGGCTTTAGTCAGTAAAAGTCTGACACGCCCTCCAACTTGATAATTTCCCACCACCAAAAAAAAAAAAGAAAGGCTGGTTTCAAAGCTGTCCGGAGCCGTCCGGAAACGGAGACACACGTGTGGCGCTAGAACGTTGTTTCACAGCGACGCGGATTAGTCCGTACGCGACCCGCTCCGGGTAGAGCCCGTAGAACGTATCGTGCTACTCTCTCGTTTCAGAGCACTGCGGGCGCTACCCGTACGGGTCTGCCTTGTACGGACGGCCCGTACGGGTTACCCGGACAGCTGTGAAACCAGCCTAAATATGAATTGACTAACAATTGGCAAAAGTCGAGTTAGTAGCAAAGCTTCTTCTTGAAAAGCTCTTTTTTCTCCATTGGTGTATACCTTACTTGGCGATTGGGGCTAGGGATTCCTCAACTACGGTGCCCAAGTGGTCACATATTTTATCTAATCTAACTCGACTGTATTGTCCCACTGCAGGACAAACGCCTCCCTCTCCCTTTCCCACACAATTCTGTCTATTGCTAGTGTAGGCCAGTCCTTTCGGTAGGAGTCAAGCTCGTCCCGCCATGTTGTCTCGGTCTGCCGCAATGCCGTCGTGGGACCCAATCGTTGGTTTTCTTAGCCCATTTGTCATCTGACATGCGGCAGACATGTCCGGCTCAGTCCCACTTAAGCTTAGCGGCTCTCTGGGTACCGTCCGTGATCTTGGCTTTGGCGCGCAGTGTTGTGTCCCTTATACGGTCCGAAATTCGAACCCCCAGTATACTGCGCTCCATGGCTCGCTGGCAAACCTCGAGCTTGGACCTCTGCTGAAGTGTTCTCCTTGAAAAGTTCTTTCCATTGGTATATCTCTTATGGCTATTGGGCTTTAAGGCAGAAACCCATAGTTCAGTGCCCCTTGTTCCTTTGCCAATGTAGGTATTTTATTGGGCTACCTGACAACACCAACTTTTTTGTTTCAGTGTTGGACGACCGTTTCAAAATGAAGCATGCAATTGGTACTACCAGAACTACCCTCCTGTTAAATACGATTGCATAAATCGCAAATTCTCACAGTGAATTTATTTACGATGAAAACAAAAAAATTGCCTAATGTTATCTATTGAAAAGAAAGAAAGAAAATACATTTATTTAACACAGACTAAAACACACAATATAATTACACAGCAGATTTAAAAAAAAACAAAAAAAAAGTGTAAAGTGCGATGTATGCAGAAATTTGATGGGGAGTGTGCCTCAGGGCTGCGCCAAAAAGGCCCAGTTCAGCAAAAATGCCAGACAACTATAAGTGCCTGACGCTGGTTTTCAACTGGACCTGAGAGTGTGATGTGACGGATGGCAATCAGTTTTTTAATGTTACGTAATGTAAAATCAAAAACCTTTATGTACGTATCGTATCACCACATACTAGTTTTAGCATTTATCTGTAAAATAGGTACATTCAACCTTGAGCTAGCCTAGCCTATTATGGCCCATTAGCCCAGCCCAGCTAGCTTATAGCCCAGCCTAAACTACCATAAACAGCCTATTAGCCCAGCTTAAACTGGTTTTTTTCCCACTGACGTGCGGCTTACTGTACCTACTCAGTAAGCCGTACGTCAGTGGGAAAAACAACACCAGTGTCAAAATATTTTACAGATAGATGCTAAAAGTACCTATGTGATAGATACCTACATAGAGGCTTTTATTTTTTTTCATTGATTACGTGGACTTTATACTCGTACTAAGCAAATTGTATGCATTATTAACTCTAAGGCTCGTGGGTACGTAATAACAGCCTCACATTAAGGCGTTGGTCTCGGCTGTTATTCTTAGAACTTCGACAGTCGTAACAGGTCGTCAGAAACCCGAAAGTCTTACATCCAGTCTCACCGTTCAAGAGGGCAAGGGGTATCGTGTTACCTAGTAACTGGGTTCAGGTCAGATCACGGAGCAAATACAAAGGGTCAGATAGGCAGTTGCTCCATGTAAAATACTGGTATTCAGTTAGACTGTAAACGACCCCAACATAGTTAGGAAAAGGCTAGCCAGATTGATTATTTTGCATTATTAACAACGCCATCTTGTATCTAATAGCGGAACTATGTATTAAAACTTACACTATTATTTTGTGTATTTCTTGGTTTGTCTTTCTCTTTCAGCTATGAAAATACATCCCTAAATAATAAAGGCGGTGGCGTTACTTTTATGAAGTTATTTCCTACCGGCCCAAATCATAACAATAGTAGTTTGCCCTTAGTGCAAGAGATCTAAGCATCAGCTGCTCCAATAGTAGTGGAATCCAACGTAAAAAATATATATTAAAAAACATATCATTTCGCACCAAAACGATAAGGGACGGAATCATCTTCAACTCAAAAAAGATATTCAGCTGAATGGAAGTGAGGGGAATACAGGGTGGCAGGGATATCGACGCGAAAACTGATACCATGGATTCGGTACATAATTCTGAACACCCATGCGTTGACAATTCAAAAGTGCCTGTAATTGGTTTATTTGAAATAAATGCTTTGAGTTTGAGTTTGTGTTTGAACATTTTCGTCGGTTAAAAAACATCTGATATTCCATACATTTTGACCGCGTAGGTATTGCACTTGTCTATGGAACAGCAATTTTTTTTTTAAATAACCGACGAAACATTTCATCGCCGAATCATGTACTTTTCGCGTCGATGTCCCTGCCAACCTGTATAATTATGGCAGTTGCATGATTTTGTGATGGCACATTAGGGCTAAATTGGAAACTAACTCCCTCCCTACCCTAGTTTCGAATTCGATTGCCGGCTCTGAAAATAAACTTTTTCAAAATTAAATAAATGCTATTGCATTCTCCTTCAAAATCGAGGTCATCTTCCCTTGACCACGTTGCCTAGTGTAGATTTTTGAAATGGGACTGTAAGGACAGGTTTTTACAGTCCCATTTCAAAAATCTACTGTTCCATATAAAAGGCAAATATCATCCGATATGCTACGGTTACCTAGAAAAGCGGTGGCCGCACTTGACACTGTCATGAAAGATGACAACGGCACAGATTAAAATCGTTAGATTCGCTCTACCGTGTCAAAAGATAGTCGCGTTTCGTTGTTTCGTTTTGATTTCTCTGACACACAATGACGCAGTGACTACACTTGTTTGCCATGGAAACGCTATTTATTTATTTATATATACTTTATTGTACACCAGATTATACATTACATAAAGAAAAAGTAATACACTACAAAATATACAATGGGCGGCCTATTTAATAATGTGTGAGTGAGCTCACTCTTCTCAGTATGCACACTTTTTCTTGTGACTGAGTACGGTGCGGCCAAATCTAGCGATTTAAATCTTTGGGGGGCGGGGCTTGCTTTACGGTGTTATCAACGCTTTCTAGGAAATCACAACAACTTACTTTCATAATCAACGTTTCAGTGACGTCATTCGCCCGTAAATTGCGGACGCTACGTGAGCTGTCACCGCTCTTCTAGGAAACCGTAGCTTTTGGAGTGGTATGAAATTACTTTTTAACCGACTTCCAAAAAGGGGGAGGTTATTATGTTCGACGCGTATGTATGTTTTTTTAATGTATGTCCGCCGATTTCTCCGTCAATTGTGAACCGATTTTGAAAATTCTTTTTTTGTATGAAATGGTATGCTCCCGGATTGGTCTCATATAAATTTTATTAACTTTGCTTGAATAGTTTTTGAGTAAGCTTCAATTATACGTATTTTTCCCACTTAGTATATGTGGATGTTAAGATGATAACTTCCTGTGACTGTTATTTACATAGCAGGTACTGGTATTCGAATTTGTGTGGGGTAGGTACCACAACTAAAAAGTGAAAAATAAAACAACCGACTTCCGAAAAAAAACACTACAAAGTGAAAAATAACTTTAATTCGGAAGCCGGTGGCAAAAAACGAAAATTCAAAACCAAAGACACCTACTTCCGAAATTAAAGTTATTTTTCACTTCGTAGTGTTTTATTTCGGAAGTCGGTTGTTTTTTATTGTAAAAAGTTTTTTTATCACATCTATTCAAAAGGACCTATTTTATTTTTCGTAAATAGGGACTGAAATAGCTTTTTAATCCCTAGGGAATAAAAGTAATTTGAATTTGGAATGTGGATATTGTTAGTAAAAGTTCCAATCACCAAAGAGATCAATCACGAACATTGTATGAACAAGTACCTACGACTCAGATTTTTTTAAATTTATCATCATGGGTATCGTTTTCATGGTTTTCGAGGTAGCTTAAGCCGATAGTGGGGTTTTAATGTAAATCCAAGATGTCGGGTATGATTTTTTTTTAATTTTCCGTCATGAATGTCGCTTTCATAGTTTCCGAAGGTGGTAATGTCGATGGTGAGGACAAAATGTAAATCCAAGATGACGGCTGCGAAAATTTTAGTTTGCGTTGGGACGGGGCCCAAAATTTCACGCGGACGAAGTCGCGGACAGAAGCTGGTTGGTTATTTAATTTAGTTTAATTTGAGGTTTAATTATAGCAGCGGGCCGTCCCGACTTCACTCGAGTAATCACGAACTATAACAGGATATTTTATCATGCAACGTAGAAATGAAATAACAGATGTTTTTTTCTTCAAATTATGTGGCAATAGCTAGGTAAACTATTTGAAAAATGAAATCTAATAACTGGGACATTAAAGGACCTGCAAATATGTCTCACTCAAAGAGGTTTTCCACTTACCCAGTGTCTCAGATATCCATATCCGTATAAATAAATATATGTCTCATTTACAAAGGGTTCCATTAAAAGAGGTTTTTTCAGTTATTGAGGTGCGATTATTAAGAAAAACAGCGTATTTTGTAAACATTATACAAAAGTTGTAATCTTTAAAAGAATCAAAAAGAAAATAAACAAAAATAATCAAGCACATTTTTTACAGTATAAAAATGCATTTAAAGAATGGCTTCAATCAAAAAAATCTGTCATTTTAGTTTTTAGAAGTAGGATCAGCTTGGTCCGAGTTAGAGAGGTAATAAAAAAAACTAAACTTACGGTATCTCAGTTAAAAGTGTCAATACCAATAAAATTCAAAGAAAACAATTTAGCAAAAGTATTCTTTAAAATATAGTCTCAGTAAAAGAGATAAAATACACTTGCTGTCTCAATTATAGAGGTGGTTATAACGATAAAATCGAAAGAACTAATCCCAGACATATAGGTCTGTTTTGTCCCACTAACAGAGGTAATTCAGTGTTAGTGTTAAAGTTTCGGGACCTCAGCATGAGTTCCAGCAATGGAGGTTTCTCACTTATCCACGTCCCAAATTTTACTATATTTTAAACGATACAAATACGAGTACCTACAGGCGCTGTGGCGGTATCGCTATTTCATGTGGATTAGGTATTTAGAGAATCTGGTATTCTGAGATGGAGCCTACCATCAGACCGGCTACACGGCTATGTGCACGCAAGATAAGTTTGCGCGCGGCTGTAATCAGAACTAATCGTATGCCGACGTGTGGTCGGTAAGGTCAAATTAAGTACAGAATTATATAATATTTTAAAAACATTCATAATATTCGTATTTTTTTTAATTAAAAGATACGAATAATATAAATAATAATAATATAAAGATTAAAATAAATCTTTATATTTCATGTACAGACGCCAGCACATCAAGCTACTACAATCTGTCAAATTTATTTAATAGATTTTCAACTTTAGCACTACAGCATAAGGTTCAAGGTTGATTGCGAAAATTTGACAGTTTCGGGTAGCTTGACCTGCTGGCCTCTGTACAAGTAAAGGTGTAAAGTAAAGGTGCCACCTCAGTACTACTAATCAGAGGCTGCCACTGACAAGTCTGTCAAAACCAAAATGTTGCTGTCGAGTTGCTGCTGTCAGAGATAAAAATAACTGTGAAAAGACTAGTACTTACTTATTCCATCGTAGCACTCAAAAAAGCAGTGTTGCCGAGCTAATAAAAATAAATAGTCGATTTCAGGAAGGGTTTTAAATCGAACAAACCAAAATTCATTCTTGCAATTCTAACACTACAAATGCACTCACTTTCCGGTGCCCTTTCCATACAGTGTTCCGTTCAATTATTAGACGACAGTGCTTATAATTTGATAGCAACTTTGGTTAGGAGGTTTAGGATGCCTATACTCAGCAGTCTTCCTTTTGTGCAATGCTTCCCTGGTTTGTGCGAGTCTCGAACAGATCTTACCCACGATCTTCATATCTGTGCGTTTGCACTGGCGAAACATTCACATAGAAACATGTTGAAATCTCTATTTTCTGTCAATGTTGGATACAACGTTCGCCAGGAAATATAAATTTCTAAAACATATGATAGGATGAACCAGAAAACGCAAAGCTTTGAGCAGGTGGCGCTGCATGTCAATTGACTCATAATCGTACTGTCAGTTTTATTTCACATTTTTTTTCGTGTTTCAATCATTATAACAGAAATTAGCGTGTGCATTTTGTTACGTTAATGAACAATGTATTCAACGCGGACAATATCTCAGCTAAATGCTGAATTACAATTATACAATTATTAATGTAAACAAAATATTGTGAAACATTTTAAAAGAGTAACGGTGGAGATTCTTGCCCATTCTTCTCCATACAAAACTACCTGTTGGAAGGGGTCAAATTGCAGTATTTTTCCGCCGGGGTTCAGTGGTGGCGCGGACTCTTGTGGGGAAACCGGTGAAAACAGTTCCTAAATAGCATTTGCGTACGCAATTAAAAACCAATTGGTCTAGTGAAGTATACCTACTGAAAATACGACTATCCTTTTTAAGTAAAGTTTTACTAAGTGATTGATTTTTTGTGATTTTGAAAGAACCAACACATCCATAAAAATGCGGGTAATTCTCATACAAGGCTGGCTGATCAAAAGACAAAACCCAAATCAAAGTCGCTGGATAAGGGTAAGCTGGATTAATTAATAATACCTGTACAACAAAATAAAATTAACGAATTAGCATTACAGTCTTTTTATTCTTTTTTTTTTATTTTTTTTCATGTGGGGCATCTCGTAGCTGACCACTGAGGTCATGACTACTCAACCGGACAATCCTGTGGCTGCCTTAAGCTTCTACACTCAAAGCCTCCAGCCAAGGGCAAAAACTATGCTAATTAAAACTAGGCGAACGCTCGCTAAGGGCACCCCCTGTGGGGTATGAACCTCGGCTTAGGGCGTTCGCTGGGGGGAGGACAGTAAGAGGGACAGGCTGGATAGAAGGTATATCATTATTATTAATCGGGGAGTTTAAAGCTACAGGTTCAGCATTATCGACGCGGGCTGGCGCATCGTCGAGCAAGGGTCGGGGGGGAGTATCATTTACTCGGGAGGGTTGCGATCACGGACCTCTGCGGCGAGGTCGGAAAGTGTGTCAGTGTGTGTGTTTTCTAACTGTACTGGTTTCCCTATTGCTCTCCTGGAGGAGGGTTATGGGGTCGTCTGGGTCGGAAAGGATTTGCCTCGGGCGGCGGACTGTACTGATTTGACTCGGGAGATAATTGGCGGCCTCGACAACCAGAGGGCGGTTGCGATGGGTGGCGGTGGAATCGAAGAAACGCTTGGAATTGCGTTTTAGAAATGGGGCGAATGCACGTTGTGTAGATTCGCAATTTGCACCTAAGTGACATTTTGCTACGTGCATTTAACATGGAGTGGAGTCTTCCGAGAGCGAAAGCGGCCCGCGCGCGGGCCTGCTTTATGTGGTCTGCGAAAGTGAGGTGTTGGTCGAGGACCACACCTAGATACTTGGCTCGCTTCTCCCAAGGGATCGGCTTGCCGAGCATGGTGATGGGTCGGGGCAAGGGGGGTCTGTATCGAGCCAGCATTTTTCAAAATAAGACCGCTTGGCTTTTGTCGGGGTTTCGATCCTCCATTTCCTAAACCAGGCGCCAAGGTTATTGACTGCGGATTGGAGAATGCGGGCTATCGAGTCGGGTCCAGCGCCCTTGTAGTAAATGGCCGTATCGTCTGCGAACAGAGCCAACTGTGCCTTTTTACTCTTCGGGATATCGCTGGTGAATAGAGTGAATATGAGGGGGGCAAGCACAGAGCCCTGAGGGACGCCTGCGCGGATGGGACGGGGAGAGGATATTGCGCCTTCGATGCGATAGCGCAATGTGCGGTTCAACAAAAAGTCTCGTAAGATGAGCACGAGACGATCTGGCACACCGAGTTGGTACAGCTTGTATATTAAGCCGTTGTGCCAGACTTTGTCGAACGCTTTCGCTATGTCGAAGAATACTGCACCGGTATACAAACCACGCTGGAAGCCAGCGCTTATGTGTTCGATTATCCGGTGGGCCTGATGCACGCTAGAGTGCTGGGTGCGGAACCCAAACTGTTCGTTGGGGATGAGGCCCTTCGTCTCGGCGTAGTCTCTGAGACGCTTATAAATAAGCCTCTCGTAGACCTTGCCGAGGACTTTGAGCAAACTGATGGGGCGGTAACTCGAAGGCTCGGTTTTGGGTTTGCCGGGCTTCGGGATACCGATGACGGTGGCGTCTTTCCACACTTGTGGGAAGAAATTGTTGCTTAAGGCACCATTGAAGATGGTGGTCAATAGCATTATCAGGTGGGCAGGGAATAGCTGAATCACCCTATTAGTGATTCCATCAGAGCCGGGGGCTTTACGGACTTTGAGACCCTTGATAATGTCGTGCACTTCGTCTGGTGTGACGGGGGGCAGAGGACTTTCAGGGTCTTCAACGGGAGGGAGAGAGGCTCTACGTTCGACTTCGGCGTCTACCTCTAGGAGGTGAGCTTGGTCTACTGGTAGAGTGCTGGGTGAGCATTGCGCTTCTAGACTATCGGCTAGGCATTCAGCCTTGTCGATGTCGTCGAAGGCTACGGTCTTGTCGGGGCGGACTAGGGGTGGTGTGGAAGCGACTTGCTGGGACTTGAGTTTCCTCTGAAGTTCCCAGAAGGCTAGGTGGTTTGGCTCTAGGTCGCTCAGCATCTTGTCCCAGCCCGCGTCACGCAGCTCCTGTATTCGCGTCTTTACAGATCTCTGTAAATAGCGCATATGGACTTTGTTAGTGTGGCAGGGAAAGCACATCGTCAGGTAGTTTCCAGCGGGGGTCTTCCCCCACTGGGACTTCCTTCGAGCAGTCGCTCACGACGTATTGTACGTGATCAGTGAGTGAGTCGATCGCGGCCGTTGTTGTTGCGATAGAGTCGAATTGGTCGGGGATAGAGTCCAATTGGGGGGACGTGTTGGATTTCAGCTGGGTGCTTACTTTCCTCCAGTCCATTACCCTTTTGGTGGTCGGGGGGCGATTGGGGTCGGGGAGACCTATGCAGGGGTCTAGTTTTAGTATTACTGGACGGTGATCAGAGTGAAGCTCGTCCACCGTCTCTATCGAATCTAGTCTTAGATTGACGTTCTTAAGGATCGCCAAGTCTAGTACGTCTGGGGTGTAGCCTACTATATAGGGATAGTGGGTATTATTCATCGGGGCGATGATGTCGATGCTAAGGGAGTTAGTGAGGTCGAACAAGTGTCGCCCTCTTATGTTGGATCTAGAACTATTCCAGGAGGGATGTTTGGAGTTGAGGTCGCCCGCTATGATAACGGAGTCGCTCAGGGCTAATAGGGATGTGAGATCGTTTTTAATGGGTTGAAAATCCTCTGCACCGCTTGCAGGAGTTATGTAGGCTGATACTATTATGATCGGCTGATGGCCTGTCATGCCTAGGCGGCAGACTGAGACTTCTAGTCGTGAAAGGGGAGGAGGGTCTATAGGCATACAGTACAGATCCTTTTTATAATATATTAGGGTGCCACCCTTGTGACAGTGAACCCTGTCATTGCGAACTATACGATAGTTCGCTATGCCAGGGTCACGGTTACAGGGTTTGAGAAAAGTTTCCTGAACGAGGAGGATGTCAATTTGATGGGTGCGGAGGAAGTCCGCGATCTCATCGCGTTGACCATGAATGCCAACGGCATTGAAAAAACCTAACTTGAGGGATCGGGGTTTGAACCTACATAGCTATAACGGTGTTAGACAGGCGGAGGACATCAGGGCGTGCGTAATGTCGGGATACGCATTCCATATAGCCTGGATCCTAGGGAGGTCGTAGGCGTTTTGAGCGGCTGTAAGCTCGTTAGCCATTTTGTAAGCGCGAGGGGACAGGAACGTCATGTACGCGGATCTGATTACGTCGTAAGGCGTGTTGGGGGTGGCCACGGGAGTGTTCGTGGGTTGGGGTTGGGTTTGGGGACGCGGTGCTAAAGGAGCAGGTGCGGGTTTGTTTTGGGGCGCGGGGGCGTGCATAAGGGACATTAGGGGCACGGGGGCGCGAGTACGGGGGTCCATTTGACGGGGGGTGGTGGTGGGTGGGGGAGGGGGGGGTTGGAAGTAACCCAGGGCAGGAAAAGCCTGCTGGTGATGGAGGTAGTTCCAGGGACTAGGCCTCTGGGGGCTTAGTCTCTGGGGCATCTGGGACGAGGGGATCTTATACGAGATCGAGGCTTCCCTCTGCTGGCGGGCGTCGAAGCGCTTGGCCAGTTTAGGAGATGAAGACTTGGGGGCTTTCGGGCAGCCGCGGTAGTTAGCCGGGTGTCCTACTTGCCCGCATAGTACGCAACTAGGTGGGTCGGGGCATAGGCTACGGTCCTTGGGACGGGTGCAGTCGGAAGTGCCGTGCTCACCCAGGCACTTAACGCACCTGGGCTTTGCGTGACAGTTACGCTGCGAGTGTCCGTATAGCTGGCAATTATGACATTGCCCTACGGCGCCAGTTTTCCATGGCTTTTCTATTGAGAAGCCCGTGAGAGAGCACAGGGACTTCAGCTGGAAGATGGGGTGATGCCCCTCGACGGGGGTGTATACGACGAGTATCATGTCGTATGCTTCCCCGCGTTTTGCGCGGTGCATACGGTGGACCTCGTCTACCGGGACGTTTTGCGACTGAAGGTCGGCTAGAATGTCGGAGGGGGCAATTTCCTTTGGGATCCGTTTGATCACCACTCGGATTTGACGTTCCTCTGAGAGAGTGTACGTGTGGAATGATACACGTCGCCCTCTCAGAAGCTTGACTAGTTCCCTATAGTCGTTGGAGGTAGGGGTTTGGACTTTAATACCCTGTTGGGTACTACGGGCGCTAGTGTATGCGATCCTTTGATCGCAACACCATTTGGAGATGTCCGTCCACTTAACCTTGTCCTGAATGAACATGGGTGGTGGCGGAGAGACCTTCTTAGGGTCAGAAGTAGGTGGGGTGGGGGCAACCTGCGAGGAGGGTGACGCGGTCGTGCAGGGGGTGAGGGAGAGGGTAACCTGCGAAGAGGTTGACGCGATCGGGCGGGGGGTGGGGGAAGGGGTAGCTACGGGTGTGCAAGTAGCGGGTGGGGCTGGGGATGACGGGGAGAGCGCGAAGGTGTCCTTATCCTCGAAGGCTACGACCTTATTGGCCTGGGTGGAGGATTGCTTCCTGTTCTTCCGTTTCTTCCCTTTTCCGTTGACGGGGACTACAGTGGTGTAGTCATCATCTTCGGAGTGGGACGGAACGGAAGGACCGGAGAGGATTTCCTCTAAGTCGGACGAGGTGTAGGGGGATTGGGGGCGCTTTGAAGAAGCGGCTGTCGGGGCGCTAGTGTCCATATACTCAGGCGGACTGAGCGGACTTTCTAATTCTATTGCTGGGAGCGAGCTCTCCAGCGCGTCACTGAATTCAGTGACGCTGGGGACTGAGGGTCCCAGAAGGGTTTGTCGTAAAGCGACAAACCGGGGTTGCCATTTGGCTCTACGGGCGGGGACGACATCATTGATGATGTCCTGGAAGAAATCGAGGAGCGTCGTGAGGCGAGCGTCCTCCATCATCGGGGGGAGATTAAAAAATATGAGAGGGAATTTTCCCTATTTCTCATTTAACTCCCCGGGCGGATTTGCCGCGGATGTGTAAAACCCTCCCTGTCGGGTATAGACAGGGAGGTTGAGTACCTAGGGTGAGCCCTTAGCTTGCTTTTGCCCGTTGCCTATCTTAATGTGCAACGGGGTCCTAGCCAGTCTAGTGTGCCGGGTGTAGACACACCCGATCGACACTAGGTGTGTCGCTGTGAAGGGAAAACTGTCACCAATGTCGACTAGGAGATCCCCCAAGGCCGAACACTGGGACCCGTCCAACTGACTGCCTAGCCCTGATGGGGTTCGGTGGGTGTAGTCGGGGCAACACCCTCTCGGTTTTGTTGGCACCGTATAGGTTTCCACCGAGAACCACGAAACTGTGGATTTTCCCAGAAGGGGTCAAAAAGTCGCGACGAATACGTTTTGAAACAACTCTGATTTAGAAATATTTATTAATTGTGTCTTGAAAAAGACAGCAATTAATAGGTCGGAGGTAGTCGGGTGACTACGGAGCTCGTCGCAGGGGGCGACGAATCTTGGCAGGTAGGCTGGTTCCACGAACAACACAGTAGCGCACGACCGTCCGCAACCGATGCCGAGCGTAGAATGCCTTTTTAATCATTTAGAATTTCTGCTTTTATTTAGTTTGTTCTTTGAAAACCACAAAGAAAAACAAACTTAAACACTCCTTTGCAAAAAAAACGGGCGGTTTTGATTTTTCTACATTAATGGTAATCATTTAGTTCGTAAGAGGTTTTAATAGCCAAACTATATTACTGGCACTTAATAAAGAGTCTGGGTATGAAAAAAAGTTAATTTCAAATTCGAAACTTTTGTTTAAAAAATAATAATCCCCTTTTCAGTTTGTGACTTTTTACTAACTTTTCGCGGGTTTGCGGTTAGAAGGTTATCAAGCAACTAAAACTAACTTCTCGTTATTTTTAGTAGAATAATTTATGTTTGTCTCATAATCCAGCCTTATTGTGACTTAAAACAGATATCTTTGTGTCGATTGTAATGGCAGAAAAAGCAATACGAGCTAGTAAAATTATAGCGCTGCTGGAAGAGGGGTGTAGCCAACGTTATGTTTCACAGCGGTTAAACGTGAGTGGTCCAACCGTCCAAAGAACCTGGACTCGATACCAAGAGACAGGTTCCGTTCAGAGAAAGCAAGGTTCTGGGAGAAAACGTTGCACACAACCACGAGACGACCGCTTTTTAGTGACTCAGGCGCTGAGAAACCGCAAATGCAGTTACATAGACCTCAAAAGAAACCTTGAAGAGGTACGAGGAGCACAAGTTAGCCTATGGACAGTGACGAGGAGGCTTTTAGCGGCTGATATACGCAGTCGACGACCAGCGCGGGCCCCCAAGTTACTCCGTGAGCACCGGATAGCTCGATTGAGGTTCGCTAGAAATTGCCTATCTTGGACACTAGGGAACTGGAGTAGCGTACTCTTCTCCGATGAGGCTCAAATTTGTCTGAATGGTGAGGACCGACGTCTGCGAGTGTTACGAAGACCAGGGGAACGCTATGCCGACGTGTGTTTTGAAGAAATGACCCCTTATGGTGGAGGGTCCGTTATGTTTTGGGCGGGCGTAACTTCCAGCTATCGCACCGAGATAGTATTCATTGAAAATAGCTCACTAAATGCGCAAAGGTACATAACAGAAATCCTTTGTCAACATGCACAACCCGCACTGACTGTAATTGGTGAAGATGCCATTTACATGGACGATAATGCTCGGGCCCACCGTTCTGGCGACGTAGATGCTTATATGCAAGAGGTCGGTATTCGTCCATTTGGATTGGCCAGCGCGGAGCCCCGACCTTAACCCCATTGAGCACGTCTGGGACCTCCTTAAAAGGCGAGTACGATCTGTCCAACCACTTCCACAGAACATCAGGGAGCTTAAATGTGTGATCTCGACTGAGTGGGAACACATTCTACAGGACACCATCAGAAGCCTGGTAGAAAGCATGCAAAGACGATTAAATGCCGTAATTGCTGCAAGGGGAGGTCATACTCGTTATTAATTTTGATTTTTTAATGTCTTTTTTTATTAAAATACCATAGAAATACTCGTAGTCTTCATTTCATTATACCGATAAAAATATCCATTTTAACACGGCACTCTGTTTACATTGACTAAGACACCGATTCCAGGATTCAAGTGTTAAAAACTATATTCTCATTGAGTATAAGAAATTACTAGTCATTTATGCTAACGACATACTAAAAATATTAATATTATCCATAGAAAAGCCAATGACTGTAAGGTGCCCGTTTTTTTTGCAAAGGAGTGTAATAGACGTATGACCATTGTTGGAGTCTAATTTTAGGCGATTATAAGATTAATAATCTGTGGTAGAAATTCCGCTTGCAACACTTACGTACCTACTGTATTGAATAGCGAAAAAAATAGAAAAATATTAGTGGCGAGGTGAATGTTCAACGTTTGTGAATGTACTTCACAATCGCAAAACACTACTATTATGTGACTCATTATAATTTGATAGTAAAGGTATAAGCTAATAAAAACAATGTCAAGGAATATTGTTTTCGAAGGGTGGTTAACAAAATCTCCACCGAACAGGCGTATTTGGCGAACGGTGAGCTCAACTTTAGCTTGGCATTTTACCTTTGTTGACAGAGTAAGTGAATATCGGGTTTAAAACAAAATTGGCTCTAAAAAAATTCCGATCCTAAGCAGCGTTGGTAGCTATTTGTTACTACAGGTACTTGACGAATTTGTGTAGTGTTTCATTTTTTTACTACAGAGATGGCGCAGGCGCTGGTTTGCCTTGCGGCAGTCGGGCGAGCTCCCGGGCCAATATTTTTTAGACTATTATGCTGATCGCAACTGCCGTCGTCTCAAGGGCACTATAGATCTGGACCTCTGTGAGCAAGTAAGTGCATAAAAGTGAATGTTCAATCTATATATTTATAAAAATGTCTATACTACAATCTATAACAGTAAGCAATACATAATAATAATTGATTTTGTGACTACATTCATTAATTATCACTTGAACTAACGCTAATCTTCTATAGTAGATTTATGAATAAATCCCTTGATATGCATTACAACGAAGTGGGCCTGCTATGACAAATATGTACAATGAACTGTCATGATTGTTGTTGTTACCACACACCACTTCTAGTGATTGGTTTGCAGCCCTTTTATATGTGTGAAAAGCTATTTCTGAAGTTCAATAATTAAGTACCCCTGTACTTAGTTGAATGTCATGAATAGCTTGATTTATGGCATCATTTTTAACAAATAGAAATAATTTCACTTAAGCGTACCCATACTACAGATAGGCATGCAAGCCATTAGAAGCTACTTGTACAAACTTAATGGCCAGTTTTACTGTTCTCTCTCAGTAATAAAATGTCTCAAATTCATTTTGATGTACTTTATCATTATGAAAGTGTCTATCAAACTACAGGTCATTTAATTTAATGCCTAATTACAGAGTTTGGTAAAATTGGGCCATAAATCAACTACAACACATGAAAATGTCAATGAGAGAGTTGATTTGATTCAAATCAGTATTAGCCATCTTTGTAGCTCTATCATTAGCTTCTGATAAATCCTGGTGCATGAAAGGAGCATTCCGGAGTAGCGTTTAAAATACCATATTACGATTCTTAAATATAGCACTTGGTAACGCAAAGTTTAGCCAACTAATCCTTTCACCAGGATGACTCAAAATGTCAATGTTTATATGATAAAAAAAAATACAAAAAAGAAACAAATATCATCCCGAAATTGTACTAAATAACTCTTCATATGAATTCAGAATGCGAGTGCCGCTGTGGTTTTGATTCCGAATGCGACGTCACATTAAGATGGCACCTCCACTACTTAAGTTTCCCCATGATACATACTTATTTTGTTTAACAAACAAAAAAAAACGAAATCTAAAACTTTTAGTAGACTAATATCTTAAAAACAAGTATGTTATGGCAAATTTAGCAAATGGTTGGTTGTAAATATTTATAATACTGAAACAAGCTATTTAGGGAAACTTGAGAACACATACCAACTAATTGTGACACAACATAACCTGTTAGGGTTAAAGCGGACACCAAAGTAATGCTATTCTATTGTAATGTATTTCAATTATTTGTTTATTATCCTTTTCTTTATGTATTGAAAGGTGTGTTTTAATAGTAATAGGGAAAACATACTAACTAACAAAAACTGAAATAAAATCCAAACAAAACTTTTTTGTATGACTATTTGCCCCGTGAATACTATTTCACTGCTGGACAGCGACTCCACAGTCAAATGCACGGTAGAATAATTGTTTAAAGTTTCCTTGCATTAAATATTTACAAACACGAGTTGGTCAAATAAATTTGTATGTGTATTTAAGATATTTTACTACTTATAAAAAACATTAACATACAGACCCCATGAATACATAAAGACATGCGACCATCATACATAATCTTACATAATATTTGATACTAGCTAACTCGTTAGACCTTATCCTATAAAAATTTCGATTTCGATTTTTCCTAAACCACCCCATCCTCGAAATCTCCTCGGAAAAAAAAATCATTATATTCAAATTGGTCAAGCCATTTTCGAGTTATGCATGGCAATTGATTTTTATATATGAACGTACCTAAGAAGGATGATGCATGGGTAAAAAAAAAAAAAAAACTAATTAGTCCGTCAGTCAGATAATAAAAAAAAATTAGACACGTATTTTTTGCTTTATCATGATAATAAAAAAATACTTAGATAAAACGCATTTTAGGTTAGGGAGTGGGGGTCGCTACGTCACTTATGTATAAAATCTACATACTTGTGACGTCATGGCACATTTTACCTCAATGTATTGCCGTAATCTTTAGATTACGTAAAAAAAGAAAAAATACGTGTCCGTTATTTTTTTATAATCTCAAAGACGGACTAAAAAACAATTTTTAGTCATCATCCCTATTAGCTGTCCACCACTGTATTTAAATAAAAGCAAAGATTCAATGTTTTCTAATAGGTGCATCATTTACTTTTATGTGATTTCATATGCCACCTTAAATGTTATATGTTATTGTCAAATAGAATGCTTCATTAAGAATATGCTGATATCTTGGAAAATCATGCAAGTCAGTAGGTTCATGCAGCAGTGCAATAGTTTGCCAAAATAGGCACATATCATTATCAAGAGTGTCAGCATAGCCATAACAATCTCAAAAGTCATTACTGGCTAGGTCTGGCTGGTAAATCATTACATCTCACAAATATAATTTTATTTTTAACTATCATCTTTAAATTGCAACTGAATAACATAAATCAATGTTTTAAGTAAAAAAGTTATAAAATAATAAAACTCAGTGTTTAATGTGTGTAAAAGTACTTTTAAATATAGGTAAATTTAAAAAATAAACAAGCAAGTTTTTCTTAAATGTAGTATTTCCTTACTTCCTAACATAATAAAGATGATAATTGCAAAAATGTTAGAAAACTCTAATAATAAATTGTGTATCATCAATTTATGTTAAGTTTTCCCGTATTTTGAATAACATTTTACCTCTTCTCATTGACTCATATCGCCTTAAGTTAGAAGAGCGTGATTCTATACATTAGTAAGTAACTAATATAAAAAAAAACAAATTGCATTAGTATCCTAACAAAAGTTAAATTACAATCAGTACCTACTCAAGAAAGTGAAATAACTTCTAGTACCTACTTACATTATTGCACTCATGAATGCTATTTTGGTGCCTGCAGCAAATTGAATTAGTGAGTTATCAACTTATCAACTATCAACCTTGTTATAACTATGCTATGAAATTGGCTAAATGGCTTGTCCGTATAAACTGAAATAAGTTTGAAACTTTTAGAAATAACCTGTAAAGTCATATTGACTTCTTAATTTTTTTATAAAGTAATGGCTTTTTTAAATAGTTAAAAAGTAAAAGCAACAAAGAATTAACAATTTTCATAACTAACACATAAGATTAAATACACTACTCATATAAATTACAAGAACTGATATGGTATTTTGTTAAATCGTTTATCATTACAAATAATTCTAAGATAACTTTGGTAATCAGTTTCACATAATCAAAGGGGAAAAATTGTATGACTGAATAAACTGTACTCAATTTATTATACCAATAGCTTCTGCCTGAGACTTCGTTCGCGTGAAATTCCCTGTTTTAACATAAAATACTCGTATATCCTATAGCTGTGCTTCTGCTGTGTACTTCGTTTTTGCTTAGCGTTCTTTCGGTTTATTTTTATTTTTACTCGGCTTTTAAGGTTCGTATAGAGATGTTAATACCTTCCTCACGAATGGGCTCTCAATTGCAAAAATAATTATTTAAATCCGACTGATATTTCCAGAGATTAGCGTGTTCAAAAAAATCTTCAGCTTTATTATATTATTAGTACGAGTATAATATTTAATATATTGTCATCAATAAAGTCTAAATAGTTCGTGATTTAGGAGATATGATTATAAGTTTCCTTGGTAAGTCTGACAACCATTCTTACCAAGGGGTATCGTATTACCCAGTTACTGGGTTGTGGAGGTCAGATAGGCAGTAAAATACTGGTATTCAGCTGCATCCGGTTAGACTGGAACCCGATCCCAACATAGTTGGGAGAAGGTTAGGCAGATTGATTGATTGTTTGTCAATAAATTGACATTCTCAGATCATATAGATCATGTTAGCACAAAACCTTAAAAGAACTTAGGCTTTGCTTTTAGGTCATGTTGTGTATTTAAAAACATCGAGGCTCCATATCGGTGTATTTTGCATATGTGCTCAGCTCAGCGTTTTAGAAGTTGCGTGCCCAATTTGGTCACCCCGATACATTATTCATAAGAAGCAACTAGACCGGGTTCAAAGAAAATGTATTAACTCCGTAAACCTCCCACGGCCTATGAAAATAGTTGTCGGACACATGGTCTGCTAACACTCGATGAAAGGTGCAAAATTATGAATGTGTAAGCTATAAGAAATACTAAATGGACGCCTAGATTGCCAGAGTGGGTCGCACAGGTAACCTTTAAAACTCCCCTACGGCGCACTCGTTACACGACAATGCTACACGTGTCTCGGCACTAAACTAATTACGCCCAAAATTGTGTACTGCCCGTGTTGCTCGAATTTATAACACAGATTTCTCTCAAGTGGACATATTTAACGATAATAAACCTAAATTTAAAAAACTAATGATAAAAACCATAAACGAAGGCAAATGACAAGCAACTAATCTCAAACTTTTTCTTTTTCTTTATAATCGAACTGGTTTTGTTTAAAAAATTAACTACATATAAATAATATACCAAAAATTGCACCTTTTGAATTTAAATATTTCTTAGTAGTCCGTTCGCATGTTTTATGATACTAGTTACTCGGAGAAACCTGTTATTAGCCTTAAAGCCATACAATACTGTAATACATACACTCTGTAATATACTATGTGTTTCGCTGTTGGTTGCCTAAATAAAGGAAACAAAAAATATTACGCCTGCTACCCCCAAAGGGTTAGCCACAGGTGTAGTTATTTTTAAGTCCCATGTGATAGGGGGCGAGCCATCAACCGGGCACAAATCCAGACTCCGTGCTGCTACTGAGAAATTCCTCATAGAAAAACCCAATAACACTTTGCCCATCATGGGAATCGAAACCAGGACCTCATGCTCAGCAGTAGCGCTTGCGACAACTAGACCAACGAGACTGTTAATGTATTATACCGCGAAAAAGCTATTGTGTAGCTTAGAAGATCTAAGCGGTCACAAAAGCGACATTACACAAGATATAGTATACATTTTCGCAAAGAAATGTTTAGAAATAAACTGCTTGTTTCCTTCCAGCAGGGATTTAACACGATATAATAATATTCTGAACCTTAATAGGCAATCAAGAACATTTGAAATTAAACATGACAAAATAAAAATAAAAGTTTTTAGTTGGTTTTGGTGTCACAGTTTTGTTTAATTAATGCTATAAATAAATGGAGTATAGTTGTTTAAAAAAAGTGCTTTAAACAAATATATTTTTGTAGGTGGATGCTGGTCTCCACATGGAGCGCCATGGCCAGGCTCCTCTGAACCCAAACCTCCGTGGCTCAGTCTTCACAATCCAAACCCAGCGCAGAACCTATCACCTGGAGGCTGAGTGCGAGGCGGAAATGGAAAAATGGGTAGACGCCATTTGCCGAGTTTGTGGTCTGCGCGCTACGGAAGATACTCCTCCTACTACAACTACAAGGCATAATGTCCTCGGTATGTTATCCTTTTTTTTTTCAATTTCCTTAAGAATTTTTCTTGCTCTTGCGTGATTTTTGTTGTCTATGACGGACTAAAAGTTATATGTATTTTGTTGAAGTACATAATTATACTTGAATTCAGTATCATAGATAAGATATTTTCAACTTGATTTTTGCGTGACCATTCGTAATAGAAAGGCCTTAACAGATTTTTTTTATTGCAATGCAATTTGTACTTTGTCATGCTTGGTAATGGGTTTGTGTTAAGATTCTGAACGTATTTAAGTTAACCCTATTTTTAATACAAAATTAGTGGCTCTGGTAGGTTATTAAAAATTACTTGAATAATACCTGTTATTAATTGTTAGTTACAAAATTACGTTGCTGTAGGTGAATCGAAAATTCAAAACGAAAATGCTCACAAACGAGTTCAAATATCAAATTGCATCAAATATCATTCGGAACTTATTTTCGTTGCAAGTGGGAGTAACTAAGTAGATTATATCCCTACTTGTATAAGCCACGCTAGTATCATTCGGCACCCCAGCCGCACCGCGTCCCTTACACGGTACACCTGTTTGTGATACCAATTTACAACATTTAACTTTGTTGGTAAAGTAAATTCTAAAGTTAGAAGCATGGTATAGTGTTTTAAGTTAGGATTTTGTTATTCGTTCCGGCATTTTACCATAAAGGAGTTTAATTTAGTTAATCTTAGTTTTCCGTATTTTCGAGTCTTTCCGGGAAAGCGGATATTGCGCTTGTTTCATTCCATTTTCTCGTCTGCTTTAATTAATATTATTAAATGTTTTGTCCTAGATTCCATAGAACTTAAAGGGCTTAATCCAGGACCTATCACTGAACAAGGTACTAAGTAAATTGTTATATGAAGTGCACTGCATTATTTTGTGTGTGGTAATAAGTCATGCAAGTTTGGAAAAATATAACAATATACTTATACATACTATTTTCTGTTTAAGATACATAAACAAAACATAAACTTTTGTGTTTTTATTTGGATTTTTGTTTAGCATAGCATCAGCCACAAGTTCAATTTTCATATAATCCTAGTAAATTGTTTTGTGAA
The DNA here is from genome assembly GCA_916701695.1 of Agrochola macilenta. NCBI lineage: Eukaryota > Metazoa > Arthropoda > Insecta > Lepidoptera > Noctuidae > Agrochola > Agrochola macilenta. The sequence goes on along the minus strand of OU753552.1, from coordinate 12,614,601 downwards.
ATTCTGAAAAGTTTTAGTCATTATGATAGCGACAATTTTTTTTATAATATTCTTACCGTGTGGCCTATTTAAAAGCAATCGTCGCGCGAATACTCGATGGGCGCGTGCATAATGACACTTTTTGTTTGGAAAACCGGAAAACGCCCTCTGTCGGAGCGACCAAGCGTTCGGGTTCACCGGACAAAAAGTGACATGGACGCGACGATCGCTTTTGAATAGGACGCAACCTTAATTAAACATAAAACCTAACCTATGAATAAAATAACAGTACATTTTTACTAACAAAACACACAATATACTATGCAAACTTTGTACTGCAACCACACTGGAAAATTTATAAATTCTGTCATCGTGGTTTTTGTGTAGCTGTTGCGTTATGCCTTTAATGTGGTATCCTGAATTTAAGAAACATGATGGTTGAATCCGCCTTTGCACAATTTAAGCTTTGTTCACATATTATTTTTGGCGAATTTTTCTATAAGCTTTGCTGTATGTGTATGGTTTCATTTGCAATGTAATACTTTAATGCTGAGCAAATAGCAATAGCGATTGAGTTGCTATCGTTTTTTTTAAGTAAGTCATATTTAATCGGCCATCAGCGATGTCTGTGATGTAATTAGTGTCAACTATAAGAACACACTACGGGGTTTCAACAGCATACATTTACGTTTTAAAACCTGCGAACGGTGTCAATGTATTAATTTTATTCTTAACCATACTATAGTGTGGAAAACAAAATTATGCATACTTTTGTTTTAAAACTTGCTAATTGGCTCATACTTTTAATTTAATTTTTAGCCCGTTTTGTCCCTCTGCAAGATAAAGGCTTGCTTTCTTTTTACCCGACTGCCGAATGCTAAAAGGCCGATGCTTGATGGTTTTTACCATATGCGGTGTCGTTAGATTCATCTTAATTGGGAGTGATATAGGTTATGTTATATTTATAATTTCATCTGCAAATACAAAAAAAACTAAAAAGTTTAATGAAGCGAATTATTAAATAAACAACCTGCAAAAACACAACTGAAAAGAGAAAAACAAGCGTTATTATTTTATCGAACTATGTTCTTTGCAAGGTAAATTGCAGGCCGGGACAAACCAATAACCTGAAATATGGTGTAGCTTTTTAGTCCCCGCCTGGGATGAATACAAAAAAAAGTACAATAGTTTTTTTCTCTTGTCAGTTACTTTGTGTTTTTGCAGTCGGGTTTTTGTTTGTTTTACACTAGATTTCATGACTCCTTTACATAATGCTGTGTTCACAGCGACTTTCGCGCTTGTAAGGGTGACTTGATGTGCGAGTAAACCACACTTTTACTTCCTTAACCATGTTTTTATTTGTTTTTTACTGTAAATTAAATAAAGTAATTAAGCTTTCGAGGCCGGAAGCAAACCGCGCCGTGACTTCTTAGCGTGTGTTAACAGTTTACACACATTAACTGCATTTCGACTCTAAACTAACTTTAAATTTACGTAGACGTTTAGGAAAACTAAAATATATATATGTATACCTGCAGTTATACCCATATTTTGCAGTGACATGCAGTCTATAATATATACAGCCCGGTTTGTATTTGACATATTGTTTTATTAACTTACAGACATGTATCAAAACAACTTGGTTGCCATCGCAGCGATGAACGATCACTACGAATGCGTTGATGGTACCGGCCCGTACATTCCCATATCGGAGTGCATCACTGGTGTTCGAGCGCAGGTAAGTCACAAGTAATATGTCTTCGATGTATCTCAAATGGTTCATTTATGCCTGACGAAGCGAAGTCCCCCTTCGAGTCATCCGAGGAAAATTAGTCTGGAAATAGATCGAGGTACAGACTGGCAGCGCGCTATTTCCGCTGCAGTGTAATTGTTACTTGTTTATCAGTTGAGAGATGCACTTGAATATCTGGACCTTGGATTAGATCTACATTGTTTTGATCAATTCATTTATACCAATATTTAAAGAGGTGAGCGGTGGTGCCTTAGTGACTCATCATCGCCGAGCCGAAACTACAGATTTTTTGTATACAGTAGACGAGAGAAAAGATTATTTTTGTTAATTTCATTCCCTAAAGGGGTGAAAAAAAATTAAATCCTGGATACATAAACTTGAAACTTAACATTTATATGTACGATGGCGGCACTGAAAATTTCAGGAATCAAGGAAGTGACACAACATTACTATTTAAAAATGTATTTATTGCTTTTCGAAGTATTCTCCGCGAAATTTGACACATTTTTCCATACGATGGAACCAATCATTGAAGCAACCATTCCATTCGGAAGTTGGGGTCTCCAAAATGGCCGTTTTGTAGGCGTCCACAGCTCGTCACTCTTCAGGTGATGAAAATCTCTGTCCACGCAATTTATTCTTTATTTTAGGGAAAGTATAGAAATCATTAGGGCTTAGGTCGGGGCTGTACGGCGGATGGTCTAATAATTCTATGTTTTCTTGCTCTAAAAACTCTTTTGTTCTGTGCGCGGTGTGAGAACTCGCATTGTCGTGATGGAGGATGATGCGGCGGTTGCAGTTCTCTTTACGGAGTTCAGAAACGACCTGTGGCAAACAAATGCTAGCATACCATTCTGCATTAACCGTTCTTTGTCCCTCAAGAGGAATAGTCGTAACATGGCCAGTTTTGGAGACAAACGTGGCCACCATTTTTTTTGCAACACTCCGTGAACGAACAATTTTTGTTGGCTTTAACTCATTTTCGAACACCCAAACTCGTGACTGGTTTTTTGTTTCGGGTTCGTACGCGTATATCCAGGATTCGTCACCTGATACGATGTTGTATACAGCATTTGAGGATCCTGCGTGGAATCTTTCGAGAGTTCTGACGCACCAAGTAACACGAGCCGCTTTTTGCTCTTCACAGAGCGAATGCGGTATCCATCGGGAAAACACCTTTTTTACACCTAATTGTTCATGCAAGATTATTTGTATTTGACTCATGCCAATGTCTAAAGTTGCCTGAATTTCGCGGTATGTCACATGTCGATCTTCCTCAATCAGCTTACGCACAGCATCAACGTTTTCTTGGGTGACTGCAGTTTTTGGACGACCTTGACGGGGATCATCACTGAGCTTGACACGTCCACGTTGAAATTCAGCAAACCAGCGATAAATTGTGGTTTTGGATGGGGCTTCATCACCAAATGCAGAAATCATCCGGTTAACACACTGTTTTTGTGTTAAACCACTTCGAAAGTCATAATAAATCATCGCTCTTGAATTTTCTCGAGTCAATTCCATTTTCTCAACGACTAAACAAGTTTGACAAAACCTTGTGACAAGACCAAGAATCTTTTTTTAAATAAATAAATGGTATTCGATTTTTAAAACCAAGGAGTTTTCAATTAAAAAGATTTTAATATGACAGGAACAGTGGAAATATTCCATTCCCGATACTTTTAGTGCAGCCCTCGTACCTAAGTAAAAAATAAAGTTTGGCATTATTAGGTTTTCAAAACTGCAAATATATGTGATCATCGGCACATCGATGGAACACCAAAACTATCTGATGAGACACGCAACGCCAAAATAATAATATTAATAATTTTTTATTTTATTTCTTTTTCATAAAAATATTTAAAAATGTAATTTGTATGTATAAAAATGTAATAAAGAAATATTAATAATACACAAAAATTAATATTAACAATTTGATGCCAATCGATCCTGTTTCTTATAAGGATCAAAAAACTATACTGGACCAACTGAGGTTTGAGTACTAGAAAAGTCAGAAATCGCAAAAAACTTTTCCCATACATTTCGTAGGAAATATGACTCCAACTTACTATTTTACGATGATATACTGGCTGAAACTAAACTGCCAACTAAACTACACAACGCAAATTTGGTTCCGAATCATGTACCGAATCCATTGTATCAGTTTTCGCGTCGAACTCCTGCCACCCTGTATATATCACGCTATTTGCTATGGGGGATGAGCAATGTTGTATTAGGTCTGTTTTATTCTACAGTTTAGCGCGAGATTGTAATAAAGATAATTAAAAAGAAATAAAGAATGAAGGTCAACCTTCATTCTTTATTTCTTTTTAATTATCTTTCTTTTTTTTTTAGGCGTTTAATTACCACTGGTTTCAATGAATTCTTTTTTACAGGACGAACAGAGGCACTTCACGTTCGAGCCTAAAACCATAGCGATGGGTGCTCGAAATGATGGTCAACAGTACACCAGCCAGCCCCACATTCGGATTAACTCGGAACTCTCCGAAAACGATTCGAACCTGAGCGATGAAGACGACGGCTCACTCCACGCTAGTCACCAAAATTTACGTAAGAGTTTTATTTTTAATACTTACACCCGGTTTCTGGAAGCCGGATCAATACTCTGAGAGGTTACTACCTGCTATTAAAGAGTATCATTATAACAGGTCAATATAAGGCGAAAAATTAAGTGCCAGGTGATTTTGCACCATGTGCCCTTCAACTTGAGTCACCTTGACTTACCCTGCAAATGCTTATGTCATTTATGCCCCCTGCACGCGTGGCATGACCACAATAGAATAGTGGTCATGGTGCATACGTGTGCAGATCAGTTAATCTTATATTACAAGTAAGCGGTTGTGATTGTTACCAGAAATAACAAATGCAAAACATTGAACAGGCTTTCGGAAACCAGGTTTCGATGAAATACAAAGTGCAATTTCTCTTTGACTATATCGGTGTAATGACATGTTATTTTTCTTTTAGCAGACTGGGAAGTGACGAAATCATTTACCAAATTATCAGTGGCTCCCAACAACAATGGATCGGAAGATGGTATGTAACGTTATGTGTAATGGACTAATTACCTCGATGACGTTGGTATTTCTTATTAGCTTGTTTTTCCTGTGTAATCGTAATCGGCGCAATGAATGTTGTTGAATTGTGAAATTGAATGGTATTGTCATTGTATTACGCAATTACCCAACATTTTCTTTTTAAACTCGACGCAAACAGCCTTTTACAAGTTTTGTAAGGTTTCTGTATGTTTTATTTACTGCCGCTTTGATCTAGTATTAGCGCAAGCGCGACTGTGTCCTGGTTTTGATCCCCAGCTCAGGCTAAGTGCCTTTGGGTTTTCCCTTTAGGGCAAAAACATAACTAGCGAAATGTTGGTTTAGTATGCACTTCTGCTTGCCACTTTAGAGCACACAGGCTATTATGTTGTGTAGAAATGGGATCTTATATATTATGTAGTGACCGACCGAAGCTTAGTTTTCGTTTTCGGCCATTTTCAGCTAAAAAAATCATGATGCGGCCCTATTTTCGTTTTCGGATATAAACCAGCCGAAGCTTCGGCCAAAAAAATCAGAAGTTCGTGAATTGTCGCGTGCCAATCGGCCTACTTCGTAAAACTTGGCAATTTGATATCAGGTGAATCAATAAAAACAAGAAATACACGATTTTTTTTAACCTCTAATAGAATTATCGTGTTTTATTTCTTTTAGAGCCTTGATTTGCTCTTTCTATCCCTAGCAAGATGTAAAAAAAAACTAACAAGATTCCAGTGTACAGCGGAAATATTAATATTTTTTAATGTCTAAATTTTTTTCGGCCGATAATAAGACTAAGGGCGCACACTATTATTATGGGTTCGTTCGTTAGTAAAATAATATATTTAGAAACAGTTTTCACAAATTATAAAAACATAAATAAAAAAATCTGTTTCAGGTCCACCCGTCCCACCGCGGCCGCCAAAAACGTTTACACTGCGGACCAGGGAAGCTCCGCTAAAGGATCCATTCCAAGGTCCGAAAATTCAAGAACCTGTTGAAGTCTATGATAATGTGAGTTTCTTTCGCAAGGTTTCTACATGTTATAGAAATAGAAATACTCTTTCGTCTCTTGCGTCCACATGAGGCTTTTCCAGAAAAACATTACCATTACTTAAGATTCGCTGCAGCGGGGTAAAAAAAAACTTGAATGATATCGTGTTTAATTCCTTAAAGAAGCAGATAATACTACCATGTTGTCATCAGGAGACTACGTTAAATTGCTATTTTTTTCATTAATAAATGCACTGACGTCAGCATCTCCGTTGCTGGTAATCATTCAAAATTATGAGCTTCCAAACAAGTTCTCTTTGGGGTCCTTTTTATATACTAAAAGGGTATTTTGGCGCCTGAATGACATTTACAGGGGGGCGTTGTTGGTAAACATTTGTTACAGTAATTGTTTTGACAAAAAAAAGGAGTTGGCGACGTTAGTATCGATTTTGACCACGCGCCAACATTTGCTCGTTTTTTATCTATGCGTTAAGAGCATCACTTTATTAGTCCTAATTGGTGTCCAAGCCTGTCCCACGCACGAAACTAAAGCTTCCTACAGAAACTCAAAGCTATCTTTTCTAGGGATATACAGGGTTATTGGTAAAACACCAACAACCTTTTAAGGGGTCATTGTACTCGTCATTATGAACAACTTTTACTATGGGACCAAACCTGAAATCACGAATAAAAAATCTGCTGTTATATTTACGTAGTCGGGCCATAAGTTCTGTCACATAGATAAAATTTCGAATTTAGAATGCATGCCGAGGAAAATATTATGGGCATTCGAAATTTGAATATTTAAAGAAAATAAAAACAAAGGGTTTCTGGAATTTTGTTCATTTTCTAAAATGGAGTGGACGCGCAAAGAAGACAGAGAGACGCAGTAATTGCATTGCATCGTTGCGGTCACGCGCCAACTGAGATTTTCAAACTGCTGAAAAATTTGAAAATTCCACTGAGATTTATTTATCGTACTATCAAACGATTCAGGGAAGATTATTCAAGATTAGAAGATAAACAAAGGAGCGGTCGACCTCGTACTGTTCGGACTCCAGCGGTCATCAAAACAATGAAGGCGCGAATCCAACGAAATCCTGTCCGCAAGCAAAAAATGTTGGGTCTGCAGATGGGACTAAGCAGAACTACTGTCAAAAGGGTGTTAAATGAAGACCTAGGACTGCGTGCTTATAGAAAAAAACAGCACATCTTCTTAACGCACGGCTGAAGAAAATCAGACTCGAAAGAAGCCGGGTTTTGTTAAGGCGGTACGCGGGAAAAAAATACCGTGAAATACTTTTTTCGGACGAAAAATTTTTTTATGTTGAGGAGAGTTTCAATAAACAAAATGATAAAGTGTATGCACACTCTAGTGAAGAAGCGAATAAACGTGTGCCACGTGTTCAGCGTGGTCATCACCCTTCGGCATTCATGGTTTGGCTTGGGGTGTCCTATTTGGGTCCAACGGAGGTGTTTTTTTGTGAAAAAGGAGTGAAAACCAGTGCCCTCGTATATCAAAACACAGTCCTAACAAACATTGTGGAACCTCTTTCACAAACAATGTTAGAAAAATCGCACTGGATATTCCAGCAGGATTCTGCGCCGGCTCATAAGGCGAAAAGTACCCAAAACTGGCTCACGACCCGTGGAATCGACTTTATCAGGCATGAGGATTGGCCCTCATCCAGTCCAGACTTGAATCCCTTGGATTACAAAATATGGCAGCACTTAGAGGAGAAGGTCTGCGCTAAACCCCATCGCAACTTGGAGTCACTTAAAGCATCCCTGATTAAAGCAGTCGCCGATATTGACATGAATGTCGTGCGTGCTTCGATTGATGACTGGTCTTGCAGATTGAAGGCTTGTATCGAAGCAAGAGGAGGACATTTCGAATAATTTTAATGTCGTTTAAATCTGTGTTTTATACCCTTTTATTTGATATATAAATGGTTGTAGTGCGTAACTCATTGTGTCATTTATTTAACTTTCCATATGTGACAAAACTTATGACCAGACTACGTATGTTCGCATAACTCGTCAAAATGTAGGGAACAGCTGATATTTTTTTATGATTTCAGGTTTGGTTCCATAGTAAAAGTGGTTCATAATGAGGAATACAATGACCCCTTAAAAGGTTATTGGTGTTTTACCAATAACCCTGTATAGTCTCAAAGCTATCTTCTCTAGGGATATGTAGTCTCCAAGCTATCTTCTCCAGGGATATGTAGTCTCCAAGCTATCTTCTCTAGGGATATGTAGTCTCCAAGCTATCTTCTCCTGGGATATCAGAAAGCTATCTTCTCTAGGGATATATAGTCTCAAAGCTATCTTCTCTAGGGATATGTAGTCTCCAAGCTATCTTCTCTAGGGATATATAGTCTCAAAGCTATCTTCTCTAGGGATATGTAGTCTCCAAGCTATCTTCTCCAGGGATATGTAGTCAGAAAGCTATCTTCTCTAGGGATATGTAGTCCCCAAGCTATCTTCTCTAGGGATATATAGTCTCAAAGCTATCTTCTCTAGGGATATGTAGTCTCCAAGCTATCTTCTCCAGAGATATGTAGTCAGAAAGCTATCTTGTCTAGGGATATATAGTCTCAAAGCTATCTTCTCCAGGGATATGTAGTCTGAAAGCTATTTTCTCTAGGGATATATAGTCTCAAAGCTATCTTCTCTAGGGATATATAGTCTCCAAGCTATCTTCTCTAGGGATATGTAGTCTCCAAGCTATCTTCTCTAGGGATATGTAGTCTCAAAGCTATCACCCTTTTTTAAAGCAAGTGGTAACAATACGCACATGAATCCGAAAAGTCTGAGGTTCCTTGAGTTCGAACTTGAGACCAGCTATTTGCCAGTCCGATGGCCACACCACTGGGTTATAACTGCTCTTCTCTAGCTGAACTCGGTAATAGCTAAACTTCTTATACTTAATCAATTAATTATTCTTGCATTCAGTATTAGTTTGCATTACGTAGGTACGAGGGGTGAATCAAAAAATTCTTGGAATCAATATAAAAAAAATGCAAAGATTTAAACAAAAATATTTTATTTTTCTATATAATCTCCCTCCAATGCAATGCATTTAGAATAACGCGTTTCTAACTTCCTTATTTCTTATGAAAAAAATTGTTTTTCTTGACTCTCGAAAAACTCCTCTACGGCAGCCATAACCGCGTCATTATCGTAAAATTTTGTTCCACGAATGTCCTCTTTTAATTTTGGGAATAAGTGAAAATCACTTGGGGGTAAGTCCATAGAATATGGTGGGTGGTCAAGGAGATTGAAGCCAGCACAGCGGATTGCGTTGAGCGCAACTTCCGATCGATGAGCAGGAGCGTTATCTTGAAGAAACAACACGCCCAACGATAGTTTTCCACGAAGTTTTACTTTAATCGCTTCACGCACTTTCGGGATTAAATTTGCATAATAGGGTCCAGTAATCGTTTGGCCTTTTGGCATGTAATCAATAAAAAGGATTCCTTCACTATCCCAGAACATTGAGGCCATAACTTTGCCAGCGGTAGGAGTAACTCGAAATTTCTTAATGGATGGAGAGGATGGTCATTTCCAAGACATGCTTTGTCTCTTAGTTTCAGGATCGAAATGGTGGACCCACGTTTCATCCATGGTGACAAGGCGACGGCAAAAATTATCCGAATCACGCTGGAACATTTCGTGATTACGCTTAGAAATTTCCAAACGTCGCTTTTTGTTTTCGTCGGTTAACATTCGTGGCACCCATCTTGCCGACACTTTTTTGAACCCCAGTGAATCAATTAAAATGGATTTAACGCTACCAAATGATATCTTTAGGATCTCAGCTATATGTTTTATAGTTATTTTTCTGTCTTCCAAAACCAGATTCTCAATCTTTTTGACATTTTCTTCCGTAACGGAGGTTGAAGGCCGCCCAGAACGCTGGTCATCTTTACAGCTTGATCTACCTCTTTTAAATTCAGCCATCCAGTACGCAACCGTAGAATAGGGTACAGCATCATCCCCTAATGTCCGATAAAAATTCCTTCATAGACATTTTTTTCAAACAGATATTTTATCCATAATTTGGGTTTTTATCAACTCGTTGCACAAAACAATTTATTACGTGCGAACGAACTGACAAAAACAAGTGACTGTTTGCATAAATATTGTGTGAATGACACTCTTTAATTTGAATATCGAATTTCTCCCAAAAAGGTTTTATATATATGTTACCGGCCAAATCCAATTTTAGGATGAACTAGTTTCGCCTAGGCCAAACAAGTTCTCTCTACACGCGATAGGACAAACCAGTGTCGCCTAGGCCAAACTCGTTCATCCTGTAACCGATAGGACAAAAAGTCTTCTCATTATAATGTAAACGAACGAAAGACGCAGATTTGCTCTTTTGAAAATTGGTGATGTGAAAAAACTCATTGCACGGTGTGAAGGGAATATAAAATACTTTCTTCCAGCTGATGAACTTTATGATGTGATTGACGCAGCTCATGTAGCTGTGGGTCATGGTACCACCATGACCCACAGCTACATGAGCTGCGTAGTTTCAAAGCCAATTCTTCATTTGGAAATGAATAGCAGATGCCAGGTCGATTTGATTGATTTCCAAATACAACCAGACGGGAATTTTAAATTCATTCTGGTTAAACACAAGATCATCTAAAAAATAATTGTTCTCCTTCGTGCGTTAACATCAAAGAGGGCTGAAGAAGTGGCGAAAAAACCGGAAATAGGTAAAATAAGTTCAGACTAGGACGTACCAGTTTATCCTAAAGCATGTAAATTCTAACTAGGATAAACCGATTCGTCCTAGGCTAAATTGGTTTATCCTATCGGTAACAGGATGAACGAGTTTGGCCTAGGCGATACTGGTTTGTCCTACCGCGTGTAGCTACTGGTTTAGCCTAGGCGAAACTAGTTCATCCTAAAATCGGGTTTGGCCGGTAACATATATATGCAATTCTAAGAACTTTTTGATTCACCCTCGTACATATTTGTTTTATAAGTAATGTCAATGAAACGGTTTTAAGTGTTAATAATGTAGAGTTCTACGGCAATGATAGATTAATCTAGATTTCTGATTCGACTTTTAACCGATGGTTTTAATTTTATACTAGCTGACGCAACAGACGTTGTCCTGTCCAAAATTCCCATAGAAAAAAGCGCTTTCAGCTTTTCCCATATTTTACAATTTACCAAATCTTCCGTTTTTTTTTTCTCTAAAAACCTTATTCGGATTATTACGTACATTTATTAAAACAAAAATAGGTAAATCGGTCCAGCCGTTCTCAAGCGATGCGTTTATATTTATATAACGTGTTCCTTTTGATATCCCATAACTCTAGGGTATTAATGAGACCATGTCAAAGAATCAACTGGCATAACGAAAAAAACGTTTTCACAAAAAAAAAAAACATGGACTTCCAAAAAAACACTATAAATTGAAAATTTACTTAAATTTCGGATGGTTTTGTATTTCGAAGTGGGTTTTCTTTTGGTTGTAAAAATGTTTTTATTTCTCGCTTTTTGTGGGTCAGTTGGTATTTTATCTAAGTTGGAATAGCCTAATGTCAACTGCTCATCAGCTTTTATAAAATATTGCCGATGCAGGGACGTTAATCGTCGAGGAGTTCTATAAATTGCTTGGCTATATTAAAGTAATCGAATCGAAACTCTCATTATTCCTGAAATACTCATTATTGAGTAGTTCCGGTAGCCACCACTGGTCTTCATCATCAGTTCCGCCGACAAAATGGTGCTATCCGAGAGCAAAGTGCACGAGTTACTATAAAAAATATCCAAATCCATATAGGTGTGCCTATAATATTTGAATAGTTCCCTCGATTTCTCCAGGATCCTATCATCAGATCCTGACCTGGCTTCAAAAAAGGAGGTTCTCAATTCGGATGTTTGTATTTTTTGTCCTGCCTTATTCGTGAGGGTGTTGTTAATATCGTACTTAGATTCTAATTTAGAGGAAATTTTCGGGAAAAATTGAAAATTGGCCCTTTTTTTTCAATGGTGAATTTTACCGGGTACATGGGGCGCGGGCGGCCGTTGTTTAGCGGGTGTCAACAAGTCATAAATTATGACCCCTGTTGAAAATTTTTTATGGGTTTGGGGTAATTAGTAATAATGTGAACTCTAGCAGCGGCCGCCGAGGCGTCTCCGCGCTCTGTGGGAAAAGATCAGGAGGATGATATTATAACGCTACAATGCTCTTTTGGCGTTTGGCCACAGAATAATACAAAAGGTGCACTACACATTTTAGGTATGAAGCTACAAGTAAGCGGCGGCTTCGTCTTGTCGGGCCAATTCAGTGAGCGTAACGTAGTCAGAGGATATAAGAGTTACACAGTAGAAAGAGAGGCAACTTCTAGGTGAATCTAACTGTAGGTAGGTTAGCGCTGTGACCTGAATTGCACTTTATTGTGTCGTTATTGTGCCAAAATCGTCTCTAGCGCCGCCATTCGTTTTTAAATAAATTTCACAAAACAATAAGGAATATGCATGAGATACAAATAACTTTTTTTATAAACTATGTTACTTCAGAATTATGCCTCCAACAATATTTTTTATTATAATTTAATAATGAGCAAGAAATTAATTTTTAAAAAGTGCAAAAAATCTGTGGGAAATTCAAATACTTGAAAAGCGACGCTATTGGTCAGAGCGAATGTGACGTAACAATCTATGACAAAAATGTAATGTCAATGTGTTTTGTAGGAGTTTTTGCGATTCAGTCAGTTTTATTGTGATTTTAGTACACATTTAGAAGTAATACATTTGTTAATACACGAAAGACTCTTTCGAAAATGACTGAAAGCGGTTTTGTGAAAGCCCAATCGGATAGTTTGCCGAAAGCTGATGTGTTCATGATGACCACATTTTTACATCAAATACCGATTTCACGTCTGTTGAAATCAAAAGGGTGAAAGCTTTAATTAAGGTAATTCAGTATAACATAGAATGTTTATTTTATCTTCCACACCTTTTCCGGAATAATTTAGTTTTAAAAAGCATCATAACCTAAAACAAATAAAATAACATAGCTTCGCAAATTATCGAAATCTAGATTGTGTTAAGTATAGAATGTTGTCATAATACTAGGATATTGAAAACAAGTTGGGAGATAGCATGTTTCTTTTCATAATTTTACACCACTTTCTCCGTAAGTCCGAACCTCTCAGGACAAAAAAAAATACTTGGTCGGGTGCATTTCATAATGTATTTCTGCACTTAGGCACAATGCAGTATTTGTATGTCGGTTTTTTGCATTGTTCTATAGAGGGAGAAGTTGGTTCCATGATGATGTATTAGTCGAAAATAGAAAACACCGTATATTTGCAGCAGAGCACAATACTTCTTCAAAATAACCTCAACATTTGACATTTGTTTGTTTGTTGTCATAGACTGTGACGTCACCACACCAAGCGCGCCAAAATGGCGTTTAAATAGCCCGGGTCGGATGGTTATTTTTAACTTTTTTTTAAAGTACTTTGAATTGCTTTTTTGGCGTTGAATTTTTTTTTACTATTATTTGGCGATGTAAAGTATCGAATAAAAAAAAAAAATACATGCATATTCCCTATTGCATAAATGTTTATCAACAGCGCCCTCCTGTCAATCGTCATTCGAGCGGCAAAAGGCCCTTGTGGTATGTTGATGTATATTTGTATTGTATTTATAGTCGCAACACACTCAGCAGCGACTGCGAGTGCCGCGTCGCATGTCGCAGGGCGCGCCCTCATCGCCCCGACAGCTGCTTATACCCGTCGTGCGATGCCCTGAAGAAGAGGAAGAGTTCTCGCCAGGTCATGCGGTTAGTACACAACCTTCACCCTATAAACCAACCAACCTTCACACGTAAAAAACAAGAAGATAGCTCACCTAATGATAAACCGCCTATGAACTTCTGCAATACCAGAAGATTCGCAGAAGTTGGAATCACAGACAAAACGGAAATGGCTCGAGTATACCTCACATTGCTTAGCATGATCCTCCTTTATATTGAAAATACTGCAGCATTGATTTTTAAATAAATATATGGTAAACTTTAGAATAAATTTTAAGTACTATGTGTGACGAAAACACGATTCAATAAAATATCGATAGAAAAAAAAGTTACCTAACAGTAAACCGCTGGTATTCATAAAATACTTCAAATTAGATCATGTAACTTTGCATAATAACTGAACTAAGTAACTATAAAGCAGATACCATGTGTTTTTTTAATTACTTTTTCAACACACTTGCTCGTAAAGTAGCTCTTATTGAACCGTTTTTAGGGTCATAATTCAGTGTATCAAAAACGCGTGCTTTTTACTTTATATTATCGGACTAGTGCTGTAATGCCACAGATAACTAATCAGGATTTGGTTGCGACTCGCTAAAAACAATAACATTGGACTTGCCTGGGAATTGAACGCGATATCTGTGTCACTGTATAAATACGCACTAATTAGGATACATGTATTATCACACCCACTTTAACATCCTATGAGTGTCTCTTATCTTTTAATTAAACTATTTTAATTAACAATAAAAGCGAAAACTGGAATAAATTTAGAATTTTTACAAAAGTCGAACAACCGACCATAGGCTTTTATCTTGTAATTGAAAAGTTAGTGATTGACATATTAGATATCGACTATTTGTTCGAGGAGTATTTTCTTAATCCTTTATTGAAAAAAAAAAAACTATTTGTGAAAAAAATATAAGTGTTTTTCGGCTAGGATTTTCAAGATGCTGTTGGAGCTAGCCCGCGTTTAAAGAAGCGGTCCTATTTCCTTATTAAATAATGTCGTAGGTCTTTATGTATTGTGGGCACCGCTCAAGTTTTAGAATATTATACTGCTTTAACACCGAATTTGTTACGAATCATAACATTTGGTGGCTCCTGAGCTACACCATATCTCTAAGTAGTCTGTGAGCTACACCATCTGTAAGCTCGTCCCGTATTATTTGTCAGGTAGGAATTTAGTAGAAGTATTTTTTTTTTAATCTTTGACATACCAAACGTACGTAAGTATCCGTGCTATCTTGTTCGTTTTCACGGTTTTAACTTCGAACATATTTCAATGGATTTGTTTTTTATGTGAAAGTTACTCAATATAAAAAATACTGATGAAACACTACCTACATAAAAATCGTAACATCGAAAGTACCAAAACGAAAAGATCATACTACCACATCACTAAAACCATAGACAATTTCTAGCGGCCATTGTTGTTTGACAAATTTTGAAACGCGACATAGCAGTATGGAATTAGTAAGTACGCACGGCTACACATCAAGCTATACATTTCCAGTATAAGCTGACCTCACATTTGTTCGGAAATCCTATACAATGCGAGATCAGCATAAACTGGAAATGTATAGCTTGATGTGTAGCCGTGTGTACTATCATTGCAGCATGGAATTTGTATAAAGAAATTGACTTTGAATACATGGAACTAGTATGAACTATCCTTTAATATTAAATGAGCATTCTCTATTTTAACCCGAGCAGAGATTTGTGCTTTTTTAATCTCATCAAAGAGACTTTTTGCTTTCTATGTTCTATGTTACGGGGTTTGGTTTCCTTCAAGTGGACCATTGTGCGTGGGTACAGTGGTACCCAACTGATAAGGCGCGTCGTGAATCTTTGTTCGCACAGAAAAGAAAGTATGGCCCCGAAGATTAACGAAAGAATGCTTAAAACTTACAATCAACTTTAGAACACTATTATAAGCTTCATAATACACTGCAGTTGTTAGTTCCGTCTCACTCGCAAGTCACGCCCCTCCGCACAATTACACTTCGTGCCAATTTTATCGGGCCACCAGTTTTCATCAAATATATGTTTAATAAAAAATATATGTTATTTAAAATATACGATTTATTTAATAAACAAATAGGTATTTATTTAGTATAAATAATAAAAAAATATAAATATGTATAAAAAAACTTAATCTAAAGGCCGCATCCCAATATGACTCTGAGCGTCGCTACTATTACCATCACTCACGATTCGAACTATCCGATGAAGATGATGTATCTTCGTTGGTGGTTATCACAAATTGGTCCAATCTATCGTCGATGGCCTCTTCCAATGTCATAAATTCGTCTTCGCATTTGATGGCATGATCTACAACTTTTTGCCACTCGTCTGGCCCGATGGATGCGAATTTTTCAGTCAAAAGACGCTGCACTTCGGTCAAATTCATGGAAACATTGAATTTGCTTACGTGACCTTTCACCTGCGACCAAATGTTTTCTATCGGATTGAAGTCCGGATGATATGGAGGGAGCCTTAACATTGTGTGGCCGTGACCTTCCATTATGGTGTCCAGCGAGTACTTTACATAGAGATGCTTATAGCGTTTAATTATATCGTACAATTCCGGTTTATACGCTTTAATATTGAAAGGTATGTTTTATCTTTTAACCAATCCTGCATAATCTTTTTTGCAGAGTTACTGTTCGGTGCCCTGTCCTCTAATGTGCTATGGTATGACGCATTGTCAATGACAAACACAGAATTCGGTTGGAGGTTGGGAATAAATTTCTCTTGCAACCATTTCTCGTAATTTTCTTTGTTCATCTCACTGTGATAGTCTCCTGTGGTATGAGCCGATTTGTACATGAGCAAAGCATTTGGTATGAATCCATTAGCACCACCAGCATGCACTATAATCAACCTCGGTCCCTTCGAAATTGTTTTTTTTATGCCTTTGCCTTGACCGTCAGACCAGGCTTGTTCCTTGGTGTGGGTCGAATGAACATAAGTCTCGTCGCCATACACTATAGGTCTCCCTTCATGTCGATACTTTTTTATTTTTCTTAAAAATCGTATTCTTAATAGCCTTACTTCATCTTTTTCCGCCAGCAATTTACGGTTCGTTTGCGTTTTCCTAAACTTAAATCCTATCTCTTTTACTATTCGGCGCAGAGTTTCTCTGCCCCCTTCGAAGTCAATATCTCTTTTTAATTTCTCCAATAGCGCTCTCATTGTGACTACCTGTTTTTCTTCGCGGTGAAAGTCATAAATTTTCCTGCGTATGGCTTGGTATGAAAAATCTTCCAATTCCTTACGATAAGTTTTTTTCAATTTACCCTTTTTCGGCGTTCTAAAAGAAGGCCCCGCAGTGTTTTCAGTCGTATGTTGATCCTTCTCCTTAAGAATTCTTGTTATAGTTCGTTTTGAAATTTGTGTAGCTTCGGCCGTTCGGTCAATAATTTTCAAAAATCGATCTTTTACAAATGTTGTGTTCTTAGACTCCTGAGCTTCTTTCTTCATAAACTCGTGCACATTGAAAATGAACCCTTTTTAAAGAACTCATTTTAAATCATAAGAAGAAAACACTTTTGTTGCCACTACGTGTACTTTTGCCTGCTACGCGTGCACTCAATCAAAAGTATGGCGGCTGACTAACATGCCACGCGGCGCTCGCTAACATGGCGGCAGCTGCCGACCAATAGCGGTACAGAAAACAGAAGCGCGGTGCGTGGAGCGTGCCTATTGGTAAAAAGCATTTCCCGCGCTTTGAAAATTCATCTTCTGCGCAGGTACATGGGTAAGCCATATCAGTTGGGTACTACTGTACTTCTTGCCTTTTTTATGCCTACTGTGTAAATAAATAAAATGTGATACATTAACATAATATTTCATCAAATTATATATTTTTCACTACATATTAATCTTAATTTGCGTATTCAAATTATTATTTTGTGTTTATTATATTTTTATATAGGCTGTTTAGCGGTTTTGCCTGTGCTTTTATTTACTACTGCGCGCGCATCGCTAGCAGAAAAAAATAAAACCAGCGCGCCATTTTCCGTAAATATTTGTTATCGTTTTTGTTTTGTTGTTATAAAAAATACGAAAATCTAAAGTATTGTCACCAACCGACGTACAACAGTTTTTAAAAGAAGCTCCGATTGACAGTACCTGGCAACAAAGGTCAGTTCAACTTTATAAAACTAAATTATCAACTCTATAGTTACGTTATTCCAGCATAAGTTCTGTCAAGTCTGTTTTTTTCCTCGCAAGTTTGTTGAAAAACGTCGTATGAAACGCGTGTGCATTGATCATTACCCACTCGGCTAAATTATCGCGCTCGCCTATGGCTCGCGCGCCAATCCTTTTGGGTAATGACCAATACAGCACACTCGTATCATAATGTACTATTATTCACTTTTCTTCCTCTGACTGACTCTAAATTGTAATAAGTTTTGATAAAGTGAACCTATTTTAATTAAATTGAAAATAAGAAAAGTCTTATGAATTTATTTCCAATTCCCTAAATCAATTCAGCAGTTTTGATTTGATTCATTTGAACACCAAATGCACAGACAAACCGCCAGATAAACCGACAAAAGTTTTAAAGACTATAGAAAAATTCTTTATTATGATAGAAATATTATTTATTCTCAGCACCCCAAACTGTTTTCTTTGCACATATTAAGCAATGTTGAGACACTCTGAACTTACATTCTTAATATTATGGAAATACAGGTGGATTTTTGAGATGGGGCAGTAAGTGCAGCCTTAACCGTTGTACCTACAGAAAAACTGTGTTAGGAGACTGTCCTTAACTTTTTGAGACATTTTGATCTGCATTCAAAGATTTTGAAAAAAAATAATACATTCAGCAAGAAAATGGGCAGTTTTCGCAAAAACTTTTTTTTATGCCAATCGATCCTGTTTCTTATCATCATCAAAAAACTCTATCGGACCAACTGAGGTTTAAGTGCTAGAAAAGTCAGTAATAGCAAAAAACTTTTCCCATACATTTCGTAGGAAATGAGACTCCAACCTACTTTTTACGATGGATAGAGTGGCCGAAAATAAAGAAACACAACGGTTAAGGTAGCTGCCCGTACTGCCCCATCTCAAAAATCCACCCTATATATGTATTTTTTCCGCAGTCAATGCAGTACTGCAACCTGCCGTCTCTGCCGCCAGCAGTGGACCGGAATCTGAAGCCGCGTCATTCTAGCAACAGCATCGGCCATATTAATGCAATAATGGCACAGGTAATATACGTTTATTTCTGTAATTAGAACATGGAAGACACAGAACACAGAGCTAGAAAAAAAAAAGTTTTTAATAAAATTAGGCTTAGAATCAAATTCGAATTAGGCGTGCTTCACAATCTCTCACTAAATGTGTAAATAAATGCCATCTTCATGTTGTTAACACCTTCGTGAACGCCGAGTACGTCTCACACCTTCGCTTTGGCGACGACATCGTCTTAATGGCGTTGGAACAGTTAGCTTACTCGTAAATGGAGCCTGTCGGCGGGTTGGCCTCGGTATGAATTGGGACTAGACGAAAGACATAATTATACAATTCGCACGTCTTGCCGAATCCAATCCATATCGACGGGTCGCTTCTCAAAGTTGTGAAGGGGTATGTCTACTTAGGGCAAGTCATCCAGCTCGCTAGACACAACTTTAAGAAAGAAGCCGACAGGAGAATCCAGTTGGGTTGAGCAGCATTTGGGAAAATTCGTCAATTGTTCTCGTCACCTATTCCGCAATGTTTGAAGACTAAGGTCTTCCTACACTGCGCCCTGCCCGTTATGACATACGGTGCCCAAACGTGGACACTGACAGTCGGGCTGGCCCACAAATTCAAGGTCGCTCAGCGTGCTATGGAGCGGGCTATGCTCGGAGTTTCTTTGAAGGATAATCAGAAATGAAATTATCCGGAAATGAACCGGGAGTTACCGACATAGCTTGCAGAGTAAGCAAAGAGAAGTGGCAGTGGGCTGGCCATGTTTGTCGAAGGACCGATGGCCGGTGGAGCAGACGAGTCCTGGTGTGGAGACCGCGTATCGGCTAGCGTAGTGTGTACGAAATAAAACATTATTTTTAAATATTTCACTACAAAAAATGAAATACATAAAATAAAAATCATGTAGTAATGTCAGTCATGTAGTGTAATATTTTATTGAATTATACCGGTATAATACATAGCGACTCGGCATTATACGGTATATTTACAAATCTATTTAGAATGACTTTTCGTACGTGATTGGAATTTGAACTATAATGTCATAGAATTATGTTATATTATTATTCGCCTTGCCGTTCTGTTGGTTAGCGCCACCATATGATTGTGTACTATATTTATGTGTTAATTTTACAGGCTGGTCTCAAATTTGGGCACGGCGATGAAAAGCCCGATGTGCTGCAGTACTTAGATTTGGACCTGCATACGACAAAACCGCCTCCAGCAAAGGTATTGTAATCACGGTTGAGCTATTTTAAACTGATCATGAGTTAATGTTGAATGGTGATAAGGCTCTTAAAATATTTTATAAATCCTTTTAACTTTGAATAATGGGTTTTTGGTTTAATACTTTTCAAGGCCTTAATATTAGATTATTTTTTCCTATTACTTCAGGGGCCAGAACCCAACAAACCCCGCAAGAAGGTTGATATCGCTCACGGCAAATCAATGTCAAACGTCGACACAGATGCTTACAAGACAGTTGATTTTCTGAAGACGGAGGCGTTTAATATTACCCGGAAGGATGCTGAGGCTTCTCGGAGCTTCCAATACTAGCAGGAACCATCAACAGGGAGGCGGCTCTGCGCCCCGCTGTTCTCCTTGTTCAAGAAGTAAGCATACAACAGCTATGCTTCACCAGTGATGTCAATGAAAACAACCCAGTTTCGAATAACCTTGTTATTCAATGACAAGTGAAAGGAACAGACTATATCCAGTGACAAACAGTATCTAGCATTTAATAAGAAATCTGAAGCAAAAGACTTTTCAAAGGCTTTAACAGACTTTAACAAAGCTTTAAGAATGTAATGTGTTACCGTCTTATTACAAAACGAGTTCTAACTTTGGTTCATGCATAAATCTTTCAGCCAGTTTTTGTAATTCGTACCTTGTCCGACTGAGGTAAAGTTCTAAATACAAAGTTGACAACTTTAACTAGTAGTAGTTTTTGTATTTATAACTTTATCGTCATTGTAATAAAGTTCCAAATAAAAATAGCTCGATAAATAAAAATTGAGATAAATCTTGTTTTGTAATATTTCCGTTAGGGTTTGGTTGTTATGTGTCGTAAACAAACCCCGCTGTTGTACATGACGGCGAAATTTATAGTATTATATAACATTTTATTCATAGCAATAAGAACAGTATTCTTATCGTCGTTTTATGCATTGAACTCAGAATTCATCTGTCATCAATCTTTTTTGTGGTCTGTAAACCTAATAAAAGGTTTATTGTTGCTGCCGGCATTTTAAATAGATTAGCTATTTAGCGTAGCCAGAATATGTAGCTTCATCTTCGTGAATTCATTACTCTAAAGAAATTTTAGTTAAATATTCTATTAATAAGCGTAGTTGAGTAGTTCTAAAATATTTGTGTAAATATGATTTCTCCCATTCATGTATAAAATTAGATAATGCTGTCACAAACTGGATTTGTTTGCAGTTTATCTGATCGATATATTTATTATGATATATTTATTATTAAACAAAAAATATGTAATTATTTAAATTGAGTATTGTATTTCTGTACTTAATAGCATTAAATTATGATATGTTTCGCTTTATATTGCATGACATAGCTACTTCCTAGTGTATATTATTTTAATGACGTTACCAATATATAATTAATAAATAATATTGATGTTATTAGAAAGCATTCATGCTTTATAAATCAATGTTGTAAATAGGTTTTAAGCAAATTGACAATTTATTGAAGCACCTCTTAAAGGTACGAATGCGTACCTCAATGGCAATTGAAACATTACAATGTTACTTAATATTATAGTTCGATTCAAACTTAATGGCGGCTCTGAAGTTAGCCACTCGCTGCGCAGTACCGCACCCCTCGCCCCCGCTGACACATGAAATCGTTACTGCGCAGCGACTCGCCTCATGTTCCGAGCCGCTATTAAGTTTGAATCGGGGTGTACTCTTGGGCGGTTTAAAGGTTATTGTTCCACCTTTAAAAACACTAGTCATAGTTTCTTTCCTGCACGTATTGCGCTCACAAAACAATGGAGCTTTGATCGTATTACTCACAGTATAAACACCATACTTAGATTTTAAGTAAATGACTTATCGTGTAAACTTAAGAGAATTAAAAACATGTGTTTACATAAAGATTAAAAAAAAAAATATCGTAGGTAGCAGAATTGTAGTTAGTTAGTCGCAAAATTCTTTCCGTGTCCTTTACAATACCTAAATGATATCACGTAACTAATTTAAATAACGTCATTCAAGCTGTAAATGAGATAATTACTATTGTGATTGAGTACCAGTACCAAATATACCTCATAGATACTCTTTTATATTGTCTATATACTATTAATCAAGAGTATCTATGAGGTATATTTTGTGTGGCTAAAATAGAATTCCTGGCCCTTCTATAAAGTCGAACAGCTGGCATCAACCACTCTTCAGCTTATCATGAGATTAAATCGTAAGTAAATGTCTATACCATTGTTACTAATGTTATTCAACATTGAACGATCAAGAAGACAACTTAGTTAAAACAGTATTAAATAGTTCTTAATATTATCTTTCTAGCTGTATTGTCCTTTAGGAATTTAAAAAATTTCAATGTATTAGATTAATGATTCATTATTACATGTACTATCATAAATATCGATATATCTATGACAGGTTAGCTTTTTGAAATGACAGATGTCAAATAACAATCATTAGTGCTGTGGTTCATGTTGATCCACTCAACTATCGATATAAATGACCAACAAGACATTGTATGAAAAAAATATTGAACCTTGTTTCTTCTAAAACACTTGGCATGACATAATACGCTCCCCACTCCGGGATAACTGTACTGTAAGCAGAACTTTTAGTAGGGAGCGGAGCGGAGTAGGGCTCGTGGCTCTATCTACTCGTATAACTAGTTACATCTCAGTTCAAGTGATTCTCAGTCCCATTGACTTATTTGTGACAAGTCCCATTTTAACCAAGACAAGGTCGACCTTTTATTTTATTTTATCTATATTAATCTAAAATAATCCATTATGTCTATTCTAGATCTTTTAAAGTAAGAAATTATTGTAATATTATTCTCTTTAATAACCATTTCAGCACAACTCCCAAGTCTTGATGATTCGACTCAGTCGTGTGGTTTGTTCTGTTGTACAGTTTATAATATTTATAAATGATATTTGTTTATGGATATATTTAGATATATAAATCAATATGTATATATTACGTACTTATATAAGATAGGACTGTCGGAGACGTCGTTAAGAAAATAATGGACTGGTGTGTGGCCTGACTTTTGGATACATATTGTAGTTAAGTAGTTGAAAAAAATGTACACGTATTTAATATAGTTCACAATATCTATTGCCTGCTGTATTTCTTAGATTAATGACGTAATAAAAAAAACTAAAATTGTATGTCACTTCAATAGATGTAATGACCTATATAGGGTTTGTTCAGACACACGAAACAGCAGCTAAAATATGTATGGTCACTAAATCGTGCGTGTGACGTGAACGTCTGTCCACACTTACAACAATAAATAGAAAACAGCAGGTAGCCTATATATATATATATATTTATATACAGTATTTTTAATATTGTTACGTATATTATATATAAAATATATTAAAAGTTATATATTTCTAAAATATTTATCGGTGTCTAGTGTCAGTGTTAGGAACTATTAATATTGTAATCTTAATTATTTAAATGTCGAGTAGTTGATCCCACGTTATTTAGTATTCAGCGTTAAAATATATTATGCACGCTTTTAAGTATCTACGTGAAAATTTGGCATATTACCAAATAAAAAAAAAACTACGTCATGAAAAACGCTAAAATTAAATGCATATAAGTAACTTTATTTTTTTATAGGCTCCTAATTAAACCAGAACCTTATCCCAAAATTAAATAGTGCAGTTTCAGTTTCTCTTGATAACTCGACCTATTTATAATCCATATTCCTTTAGGTCCACTTGCGCGTTCATGGGTTAGCTAAATAACTCTGAGTTAATAGCTAAGTCAGGGTTAATCCAAAGAGAATTATTGGATTACCCCGAGTTAGCTGTTAACGCCCAAGTGGGCATTATAATATTTTCCGCCCGTTAGAACCAAAGTCAGTTACTTCTTTTTAACTTATCTAAGGCAATGATTACTTGATGCCAAAAGAGCAAGCACGCAGTAGCTTGATTTTGATTATTCTATGATCTAAATACCATTGTGTTAATATTTCTTTTCTTGATTTTTCTTTATGTATAAACTATTAAAAGGCTCACATTAATTAATATTCTGTAAATTTTTCAGATTAGGTTTTGTTTATTTAATATTAATTATTTTTAGAAAATATGTTTTAGGTATGAGTTATTTGCTTCATGCAATTATTAGCGAATGTATGTGAATGATCACTATTAAATAAATTCCTTAACTATCGAGTGTGAGCCGTTTTATTTACTGATATATTTACTCAGTCCGTCCATGTCTCGGAAAGCACGTGAGCCGTTGGTCCCGGCTGTAATTCGTAGATCTTTGATAGTCTACATTCAGAAGCCCAAAAGTCAGACAACCAGTCTTACCAACGGGTGTCGTTTTACCAGTAAATGGGTTGTGGAGGTCAGATAGACAGTCTCTCCATGTAAAATACTGGTAGTCAACTGCATCCATCATCAGCCACTCTTGGAGGCAATTTTAATCATTGATTAAAATGTCTATCAACAAATTTACTCATAGCAGCCCCCAGCTCCCGGCACTAATATTTGAATAGAGTTCGTAGGTACCTATTCGGTCCGTAACGCGTTAGTAATTAGTCTCAAGTGATGCGGAGTGTTGCATGCCCGCTGTGCTTCTCGTTTGTGAATTTATTATTGCAGTAATCTTTGACGGACTAAATCAAGGTTTTCTTCTTCGTACGGGAGAGGAATTTTGAACTTTCTAGATCCAAAACTCTGCCACTTCCGAGGCGTTGTCAACTCAGGTAGGTGAGCAGTCCTTTCGCAGATAATTAAGCTTTGACAGGAACCTCATAGCAACGAGAAAAGATCACTGTGGTGCAAATCATAGGTAACTGTGTTTTTTAGTTTTTAGAAGGCAAGTACGTAATTACCTAAATACCTATTCCTTTGTTCTCAGGTAGGTACCTACAATGAGGTTTGCCGAGATAATTTAAATTTTTATAATATTTTTTTGTAGTTAAAATGCCGCCGACCTGTGAAACCTAAAATCTTGTTTTTCTGAAAGAGAAAACAATTAAGCTATCGTAACAG
The DNA here is from genome assembly GCA_916701695.1 of Agrochola macilenta. NCBI lineage: Eukaryota > Metazoa > Arthropoda > Insecta > Lepidoptera > Noctuidae > Agrochola > Agrochola macilenta. The sequence goes on along the minus strand of OU753552.1, from coordinate 12,589,588 downwards.
TACCTACCTACCTACCTACTTCTCTACTCAAGGGCCCAAAGCCTACTCTAGTCATTGTGTTACCTTGACTTTTAAACAGTCCAAATTATACAGATCGAATCTGTAGAAAAACAAATAAAAGTTCCCCTTGGCCCAGTTTGGGATATTGCTAATCTATCTATTGCTTCGCATGTTCGAAAAATGTATCTGCTCAACAACGTTAATAACACAATGAATTTGTTGAACTGTCAAAATGTAAGTGTGTTACGCAATTACCCTGCAGGTCTTTCATTGTCCCATTTCAGGTGGTATGTTATTAGTAGTCACGCACAGAGGGGGCTCTAGCCCATATAGCGCCCGTGTGCAATCAATACCCTGGTGCCCACTAGCAGTGGCAGACTGCTTCGGGGGCCCGGGGCGGCAAAACGAAATGCCCCATTGATTCAAAAGGTGTCGCATGCGGCGCTCGACGCCCCCTAAGACCCTGCGCCCGTGTGCGCTGCACACCCTGCACCATAGGTAAAGCCGCCTCTGGTCACGTAAATTACGGATAGGTAGAAAAACCCCATTACCGTCTGTCTACCCTTTAATTAGTGCTAGGTAGGTACGATGAAAATATACCTGCTAGGAGTTGGTTTTTGTTTTAAAACTTAAAAAAAAAGTGTTAAAAAAATTATCCCCTAACGGTATAGGCGATTAAAGTTTGTATGGAAGTTCATCACTTTGGCGATGAGAAATCCTATCGATCGGGCGCTCGACTTATGACGGAAAAGAAATAGGGGTAAATTAGCTCATTGGCGAAACTGTGTAAATGGAGGTTTCAGGAAACGCCATCTTTCAGTTGAGGCTTTCACTTACAAGCCAGTTATACTCGTAGGTACCTATTGTACGCACTATAATCGGCAATAGATGGCAGTATTGTTTACTATTAATTATACTATAAATACTATATAGGCCGCCCATTGTATATTTTGTATTGTATTACTTTTTTTTTTATGTAATGTATAATCTGGTGTACAATAAAGTATATATAAATAAATAAATAAATACTACATAGATGGCGCTAAACCATATATGAAATGTTTTCAGGCAGGAAACTGCTAACGCAATGTACAATATTTCGAAGTGTTGGGATGCCATCCTGAATATGCAAGATTTTTTTTATCTGCTTATTCACAGTGATAGATTGTTTTGGATCTTGAGCTTTATTCTGTAACTAGTTACGTATATTACAGGACCCACCTACTATGGCTTTACCTAAGAGCGGTTGCACGTTTAAGTGCAAGGTAGTCGTAATATAACTACTGGCCTGCTATTTCAACTCATTTCAGATTTTTCTTATAACAGTTTTTTTTTTCGTTCCTTAAAACACAAGTAGTGGATGTTGGAGAAAAAACAGCCAGACTGATTTGGGAGTGGGCTGGCCACATCACATGAATGCACCGGAGTGATGGGCAAAGATATTCATTCACTCACTGGACGCTTGAGGGATCGCACAAAATATACGCTTGGGAAGAAAAAGGGGCCTTGCCAGCCGTGGGACACAACATAAGCTAACAAAAAAAATCACAAGTTAGTCCACGTTTTACGTGGAAAAAACCGACAAAGTGCAAGATTTAACAAAGTTTTCAATATTAGTTTAAATACATTCGAAAAGGCCCACTGTTTAAAAAAAATACGCTATAATAAGGTCTGTTTCACAATGAAAGAATAGAATAGGGCATAATTCACCGGATAAAGTCAAAAACGTAACAGAGTTTGTATGAAATAAGGGCAGGTCTGCATTGCGGAAAAATCTGCATGCAGATAAACAATTTCAATTGTGCATATTTAAATCTAAGCACCTAAAATATAACTGAAAGTAGAATGATAGCTTATTATCAAACAAGTCATCTGCTCGATGGGATGTCGCATCGGCAAACTGATGAATTTCCATACAATGTTTAATCCCCTATTTAATGCCTTTAGGGGAGGAATTAATTTAAGGCTCACGCTTATAGAAGGATTCTTGTAAACAACTCCCATTTATTTTTTTTATTTTTTTTAAAGGGAGGAATTTACAGCAATCCTTCTATAAGCGTGAGCCTTATAGAAGGATTTTCTTCGTCATTTAAGGAACTCCTGTGTAAAATTTCTTGTTTTTAACTCTTTTTTAAAGCAGATTCATGTTACTTAGTAAAATGGTTCGATGTTGAATGTGGTGCGGGGGTCGCGTGGGACGCATCTCCGTTAGCACGCGGCGATGTTGAGAAGAGCGGTCTCAACCCTAAGGTTGAACCATTTTACCAAGTTTTCATTTACCAAGAATTCATGAATCTCTACACCAGACAGCTGTTGCACGTGTCCACGCACGGCTGCGCTTGCACGTTTTTATGAACGTTTATATTTTCTTGTTTGCCTTTGAACTGTTGCAATATTTTTGTCGTTTCTACATTATATATTTTAAACAGTCCGCTATCACTTTCATTTGGCTCCACCCAATCTATCGACGCAAACATTAAGTCTAGACTAATATCATAACCGGGACCTAATAACTTTGTGAAACTTTTTGCAATGTAAACACATTATACGTATGAATTACAATCAATTAATTATTCGATTTTTACTTTTTGTTCGGGATTTATACCTACTATCTTCTTCTTTTCGTGTGGTTAGTAACTAACCTGGTGTCGGAGTTTTAAAGCTGCCCATCGGCCTCTGACTTGGCTTCACATACCGTCGAGAAATATCTCTCAGGCATGCCTCACGATGTTTTCCTTCACCGTTTTTTATGCAAGTGATAATTATACAATACGCACATGAATCCGAAAAGTCAAAGGTCCGTGCCTTGGGTTCGAGCTCGAGACCTATGACTTTTCAGTCCGACGATCACACCACTAGGTACTGTAATAAGTATAGATAGGTACCTATAATTACCGGCAGCCCACAGCAGCCGGGAGTTAGAGAAGCTTAGGTATGTCCATCTACTGGACATAAGCTTCTCATAATTAAATTCATTCATTCCAATATCTTCCACATCCACTCTACTAGTAGTTCTATGAAGCATAGACAGATCGTTAAAGATATTCATGTACTCGTATGTCTTCGATTCTTCACTCAGCCATTTATTGTCTGAAAAAGAAATTTGTGCTATGCCTTAGCATAGCGTGTAGAGTAGATACTAGTATTGCGGATGTTGCAAATTTGCCTAAAAGTAACCTATTCGCTCGTGACAAAGATTATCAGTACTCTACGCAGCCACGCTTGGCAATGCTTTTTTCATTTTGACAATTCAACAATATTTATTGCGTTATTTACGTGTCGAGCAGACGAAACTTTCATACATTATGGAATGAAATTAAATTGTGTATTCTGTAAAAAGGTTATCGGAATCACTTGTACAAATAAAATTAAAAAATAAGCCAGATGGGGTCGATATTTTCTATCTGACAACCATTTTTTTTTTTTTTTGGTTTGGAAATTATTAAATAACTTCTCCCCTCTCTGGGCGGAGCGGGAGGGCGTGTCAGACTCTTACTGACTACAGACTAACTCTGGGGAACCCCGCGGTTGGTCTGTGGATGGGTGACCATCTTTACATAGCAAGATCCTTCCGTGCTTCGTAAAGCACATTAATCCGTTGGTCCCGGTTGTCATTCGTAGACTTTTGACAGTCGATACGGGGTAGTCAGAAGCCCGAAAGTCTGACGACCACTGTTACCAAGGGGTATCGTATTACCCAGTACCCCAAAGAAAGAAGAAAATTCATTGATTAAGCACAGACTAAAAGGCACATAACAAAACATATTATTAAATGAACAAGTAAAAAAAAAAAAAAACTCGTGTAGAAAACAAATAAAAACTGTAAAGTGCATTGTAAGATATTAGCATGAATGAAAGGATCTTGAAAGTATAGGTTGTAGAGTTCAAGCAAAAATAAAGTAAAAATAACCCTCCTTTTTTGGCTTCACCGCAGTCGGATAAAAATACGAAACTTTGCAATGGTCCTTAAAAATCCTTTTTATGTTTAAGTAGACTGTTTTAATGCGGACCAGTCTATTCCCATATACATACAACATGTAAATAAGACCCTGTCCGATCCGCGAGGGTGTTGTTAAGTATCGTACTGAGAGTCTATTTATGTGGTAATTTTCAGGGAAAAAGAAAAAAAATATTGCCATTTATTTTTCCATGGGGAATTTTACGTGGGGCGCTGGTGGCCTTCACACGTCATATCTTATGACCCCTGTTGAAAATTGGCAACATTTTTGTGGATGGAGGGTAATTTTGGTACAAAAAATGTGTTTTTTAAATTTTCTATAATAATAGAATTTTTTACTATTTTTTGCTAATGTTATTGCAGTACCTTTAAGCGTTTTTTTTTACATATCGTATGTATATACTTCGGTCTATTTAAATATACCGTTCCTTTAGAAAAATGTGGTTGTGCATACGTAACACTACTGTTTTAAGTACCTAGGTATAAGTTTTTTGCTTACTTGGTGTCTCAAAATGTCATATTTTGTAAATTGTGAGAGACATATGTCGCTAAAAGTTTCAATGTCATATGAAGTAATTTAGCTTGATGATATAAATTTCTTAAATTTTTTGTTTTTTGTATCAATAATATTACTTTGACCGAGTGTGACGGGGTAAGTTATATAAAACAAAAAATTGGTGTTTTGTTTATGAAACCCCCATAAATATTTCTTAGGAGTCTTTTGACACTCACTATATTGTCGTTGAGAAGTTTGTAACTTAATAATTTTCCAATAGATAATTTTTATTGAGTGCTGATGTTGCCCCATTAGTAATGAGGGTCACTGGAGTCAAATAGCCTACAATTACGCTGTAAACAACCGACCGGCGGGTCAAAATAGACGTTCAAACACAAGTCGGATAACATTCCTTGACATGGCCTATACAGAACAGCTGGTGTCGCCCTACATCGTCTGACGTCGAATGAACGGCGTGTGTTGAACGGTTGTGACTTCCAAGTTTGGCGTTCATTGTCAATTTTTTTTTTTTTTATGTGCGTAGTACATTAATATTAAACATACATATATAATAAAGAAATCTAAATTTTTTCAAGTCGTAAAATGGTGCGTAGCAGGGGCGGGTCGCTAGTAAGAAAATAAAAAGCTGCATCATCTGTACGAGTGAACCTGACGCTGCCACCGCTGCACCGTAGAGACATGCTACGCCGTAGCGCATGTCGCCGTAGCACATGCTACGAGCTTTTGTTTCGTAGGAAAGCGGTCGCGTAACATTAAAACGGCCGTCATGAAAATCTGCATGTCACCAAGATTTGACATTAAGAGGGTTTATCCTAAAAGTTGGCAACGTCGCAAATAACTGTCAAATATTTACCTGTTATGATTCTTAAAGCAATATTACTGAATAGAAATAAGAAATGTGGCTAAGTAGAGAACCAGAATATTAATAATGAATTGCAATTATATTTGATGTTGTACTACCTCATTTTAGGTGTAAAAACGCATTTGGAACGTTTCAAAAACGTCAAAGTATTACCATTACCATGTCTGTATGTTTTGGAAATATGTATTTTTGTAAAAATAAAATATAATCAATTTGAAAATATTGGTGACATGTCTACTGTATGTCTTTTATAATATATAACCATTTGCCGAATTCCCTTCAGGATTTGCCGTTGACATTGTTCAAAAGAAGTCTCTTTAAACTTTAACTATATAAAAAATACTATACCATTAAGGAATATTTGGAGGATAAGTCGATGGAACCTATACCGGATGTAAATTTGTAATAATCATATAATAATAATCATAATGACTGTAATTGTAATAATTTTAATTGACATGAAAATGTATTTTCACGCCATATCATGACAGGATATGCTGAAACTAAAATGACTGTAATATCTATTGTACTATTTTCTAGCAAATAAATATTTGATTTGATTTGATTTCAAAATAGTTTTTTTACATCGAAAACTAAACATTCGGTGTAACGATATTAATTATTGCATTTCGTATCAATATTATTCTAGTTCGTTAGTTAGCCACATTTTTTATTTCCACGCAGTAATATTGCAAAATTAATCAAAACAGTGAAATATTTGACATCTATTTGCGACGTTGCCCACACATCTATTCAGAATAAACGCTCTTAAGGTGTCAAAAACCACCCTGGACTGTCACACAATTACGGCTGTCATAATGAATGTCATATTCAATTTTAGTTATTGTGTGACCGTCCTCTGTTTTCTTAGGAAACCAAAGTTTAAATGCTACTGCGAAACGCTTACGCTCATTGAAAGTACGGTATGCAGACAAAGGTTTTTTGTTTTTGATCATGGTAGCCTACGCAGGTTAAAATAGCTGCACAAGTCAACCCCCATTCGCACTTCGGACATCATCTATAAATATCTATGCAGATTGCAGGTGCAGTTGTACCTATACAAATCTGTCGGATAGACAGTGGTGTTTGAGGCCTATCCGGATCCGCCGCCATTACCGCGTTCATCGTTCTATACCTACCTGGATAACCATGTACTGCGATCACGAATTTTCGATCAGGACACGTAAAGCTTCGGGCGGCAATTTTTTCTAATGGATGAATTGGTCCCATGGATATGCGCAGCTATAAAAACTACGCTACTGTATTGGCGAGGAAATGAAGTGTTACTTTCTACCAATAACGGTCAGTTCAGGAATAGAATGTTCATAGTTTAGGTACTTTACTAGTTACTGGCAAGAACACAGCATCCAATTTATCATCATCATCATTTCGGATGTCGTCCGGAGCTAGACAAAGGCTTCTATAATTACCTATATTTCTACAACGCTCACTTCCAATACACCCACGTGTCGCCACTACAATTCCTTTACAAAATGTCTCAATGGTGACGCGCATACACTCATGTAACGCGCCCACACAATTTTCTAAACAACTTCAGTTCACGTGAAATGCGCTGCGCTCACGAGGCTATGCAGCTAAATAGTATTACGTGACATAACATCACGACTTTAGTCCACGAAGGTGTATGCAGAGATACCTACGTCGATGTACATCTATAGATAACCTGTGTACACCGTTGTTTTGCCAGTTATAATTAATAGCATAGGGTGCGGGCCTATTACCACCAACCGAGCACAAATCTAGACTGGCCTGCTAAAACGAATTTTTAACTTAAAACTCTAAGTATAACACTAGTCTGAACTGGGAATCGAACCCCATACTCCATGCTCAGCAATCGCCCTTGCGACCGCGAGATTAACGAACGAGACAGTATTTTATTTAGTCGATGAATAGTGAATAATTTTCCTGTAGTTTAATTACAAAAAATATAACGTAACATTTATATTTGACTAGCTTCCTTTTCATTAATAATTTTCCTGTAGTTTAATTACAAATAAAAACCGGCCAAGTGCGTGTCGGACCACGCACAATGAAGGGTTCCGTAGTTGGGATGAATTTATCCCAAGAACAAACTTAACATTGTAGTTGAAAAACATGTTCTCCCATACGGAATGTATGGGAGATCATGTTTTTCAAACCGCAAATTTAATTTGGTTGTTTATTACTCGTTTTTAGCCTTTACAGCCTACTTAGCTCTGATAGTTTTCCTTTTAATTTCATTATATATACTCCGGCACTCATATACCTACACGACTCTTTGTCGGCATCATTAATATGTATATATAAGCAAAATTACAGCTTTCTAGTACTACTCGTAACCGTCTCTGAGGTAACCCGCGGACAGACAGACGAATAGACAGACAGACAGACGGACATGGCGAAACTATAAGGGTTCCTTGTTTATTACGGAACCCTAAAAATATAACGTGACATTTATATTTGACTAGCTTCCGCCCGCGTGATATCTTTATGTATTATAAGCCTATATTACTCAGTGATAATATAGCATTATAATGGAGAAAGAATTTTTGAAATCGGTCCAGTAGTTATTGAGTTTCAAAATTACAAACTTTTTTTTTTTTTTTCTCTTTATTGTGTTTGTGTAGATCACATAGGTATTTGCCAGCGAACGCTCTCTAGCAGTAAAAGATGGTAAAGTTGGGTAATGTTTCACACGTTTTTCAAGTTGCACGTATTACAGGCTAAGCCTTCAACGGCCATCTTTATAACGGGCTACCAACCCTTTCGTCCCAAAAATCAGGTTGCATCAACAAAATTAGTTCCCACGTCCTGGTTAGTCAAACATCAATAGGTTCCTAAGGAATAATTCTCTAGAATATTGTCAACATAATTCATTTAAAATTCCATTAATTCCTCGTCAAAATAATGCCACGTTTTATCTATTCAATGTTACAAGTTACAATGTTATAGCAGATTTGCATAAGTCCCATAAAGTAAAAACCTATGGGATTCATATAAACTGTACCTAATAAAGGTGGCTTCCCCGGTAAAATGATATTAATTAATAATACTTTTATTAGGACGCTGCGGGTAAGGGTCCGCTCTGTGCGCTCCCAGCAGGCATAAAATATCGTTGGGCACGAATTCGAATGAACTGTCATAGTTATGTTACCGTCGAGAAATATGACGGTACGTTCGTAGTACGTTATAAAACTGCGCAGAGAATGAAGGTAAGGATACGTTATTTCCCAGCGAGGGTTGGTGGACGCGTGATGTATGAGTTGCCCATAAAACGTAGGCGTTACGACGGCAGGAACACCGGCGCGCGCGATGTTAGTCACGCGTGGTCATGATGCGGTGCTCAGCAGCCAGCGCGCATGTGCCGGGAGGCTTTATGTAACCGCGGGCCGATCTGAAACCGAGCGCGATCCATGGACTAACGTCCGTTAGGAAACTTTACTCATTCATCTTTTCCCCAAAAGCGGGGTGAGCGGGGTCCGGGCCGCGCTGCGCTACGCCGCGCGTGTTACATAACCGTGGCGGAGGGCGACGCCGATTCCAAGTTGAGCCGCCCTGGAGAGCGGACCTGCCGTGGTTGTGCGCCTCACACGAACTCGCACCCTCGCCGCACTCGCACCACTCACCCCGAGCGAGCGCGTGCCGCGTAGTACCGCTGTACCGCCGAGAGGTACCTCCCGCGCTACCGACCTCCTCCGACATCACTATCTTTGTTCTCAACACTTTCCAAGTCTAGATTCTAAACTTTAATAATCGGGTGTTGGCTTCAAACTTCCCAGCTAAGGCGGTAAGCCATTTGTTTACTTACAATAATTTGTTACTGTTTTGTTTTCTCATCAGCTCTGCATCATCTTAAGTTATATAACATTTTGACATCGCTTTTGTTGCTCTCATCTTTGTTCCATCTTGTTTAGAATTTACAGCTGGCGGCGAAAGGATAGATTTAATTGCAAAATATATTTTACATTTATTTCAAAAATATTTTCTGTAAAAAAGTGTACCTACTTTTCAGTGCAATATCTTTTTAAATTACGCGCGTCAATTTTCTTATTTGTTTTTTCAAATTACATTTCAATTACGTTTAAGAATATGTATTTTCATACTAAATAGATCAACGAGTTTAATTTTTATCGAAATATAATAGTAAGAAAATATTTTTAAGAAGCCTGGCGAAAACAATTTGGCGCCTTAAGTTTAACTACTGTATTTTACTCCAAAATTCTGAAAATCTTTGTGAATTTAGAAAGATTTAGCAGTCACGTTTTCCAAAAGTGTAGAAAAACGGAAGATTAGAATCGTGTAAATATTTGATAATGTTGATGAACGATGATGATGTCGTAGCTCCGTACGAGTAGTAAATTTGTAGAGGTCTAATAAAGCGGCTATCATTTTTGCACAGCTCGGTGGAGGCAGGCCGTGATGAATGCTCCGCTGCGAGCCTGTCGGCTGCCCACTTATCTGTCTACGACATATTATCTCGTAAAGGCAACAGTTATTGTTTGTTAGATACACGGCTCTTTGTATAACCTCGTAGCTATGTGGGCGTTACGACCATTGTTATCCTAATGTTCAAGGAAATTAGTCTTTTATATTATTAGATATCTTTGTATATAATAATAAAATAAGGAGTCATAAATGGGTACCTATTTTATAAAAAAGTATCAAGCCCGTCGGTCGAAATGAATTTTAGTACTTAACAGAAAAATGTTTTTACATGAAAGTCTTTTAAAATTTTCCCGGCCTTTAGGGAAAAACGACACCAATAAAGTAAAAACCGAAGAGAAAAATGCTTCATATTTCGTTACGTACACCGACTAAAATGTGGACGAAAATAAATACATATTTATGTCGTTATATTACGTAATAAAATTATTTCAGTTATATTACGTAGGCAAAATAGCCTACGTAATATAACTGAAATAATTTTATTCCGCGTGCGTAACCATTTTATAAATCTTGATTGTAAACTTTGAAACAATCCGACTGTGCCGTGTTTTATTTGCAATAGGCAAAGAATTTTAATTCAGAGCACAGATGTTCTCTTTATGGGAAGAAAATCGCGAGTAGAAATGAAGGCCCGCATAGCGCTTGCATTCATACCATGCTGATCCGAGAGGCGCTGCGTTCCATTTCAATTCTGTTCCTCCATTTTAAGGTAACGATGCTACTTGTGCATTCCCTTTTTCGAGTTGCCAATGTAAATGTTTAAACCGACTATATTCAGAACTAGAGACAATCAACTAAAAGGAATTGTTAATCTAGACCCCACAGAATACTTTTCGTCCGTCGTATGGAAACTAGATTAGCCTTGCGTTTTAGCTTTTATATTATTTCAACAGTACAAATTAGGAGGTTTTAAGCTTGGTTCACGACGGAATAAAAGGAAAAGGATTTTCTTCAAATGGTTATATAGTAGGCTTCGGAACTACAGTTTGGTCCTAAGTCACGACAATCAATCAAACAGTGACGCGAACATGGGGATATCCATATGTAATATTGTTTACGCATATGAAAATAACTCCGTGAAAATATTGTAGCTGCTCTGATAAACATGCTTTTAGTTATCGAATGATATCTGATCAGTAATCGTAAGTGCAGCACATCGATGGTTGCTAATCCATAGCACGAATATCAAACGCGTAGGTATTCACTTTTGTGGATTACAGTTTATTGAATTAAGAGTTCTTTGTTCTTCTGTTTACGCTGGAATGAGAAACAGTGAGATAAGATGCGACGCAGAGTGGCCGTTATGCGCTTCAGTCTCCACAGACACTGCATTTTATGTAAAGCACCTCAACTTTTATGTACTTTAACATCCACCAGAGATAAACATTTCTTGTACAAAAGTCACTTTAAAGTTCAGCGTTTTGTTTAACAGCATAATCTAAATCAAATATAAATAAACGTAAAAAAATTAATACCGTGTGAATTACCAGCAGGTTCGGGACATTTGTGAAAACGCACGGAAACATTTACCGTCCCAAATAGGTTCCATTTCAAAGAAATATTTTTTATATTTTATCTGTCTCCACAATGCGCTATACATTGTTGATATTATATTTCTCAGGAGCTTCCTGTTTCATTCCGTTTTATCAAGGACCTTGATATTTAAGCTTGACTCCAACCACTTCTGAAACACAAAACAGTATTTCGTGTATTGTCCGGGATATTTGTGTGTAAACTAATCGCATCACTCAAAATGGCTTCAACCACAACGAGCTTACAGAGATTTGAGGGAAGCCGATGGCTTGGTTCGGCTTTGGTCCGCTGGTAACCACAGGCAGACCACTGCAGCCCACGCTGAAGTTTATAAATATAAACTTCACTTTTTGGTGAACATTATCTTGATAATTTGGGAGAACAAAATTATTTAATTAGTTAAAAATCCTTTTTGATATTATTTTATGCTTAAGTTGTGTTTTTCTTTCGCGGAACTTGCGTGCCGCAGTCACACGCTGGCGTCGACGCTTCAATTAACTGATTATTTCAACCGGCCCTGAATCAAAGATAAACGATTCAAATTCGGAAATTCAGCATCACAGCAGATTCGCCTAAAGTAATTACGCGCTACATGAATTTCTAAATTGGAAAGAGCTAAGTAATAGGAAAATTTACCTAAGCATGAAAATTCTGAAAGGAATTATATTTTTGGGTTTTCATTTTAAACAATGCTTTTTTTTCATTTGCAGCCCTTTTTATGCAGTTTTCGTGAAATGTTTGTTGCAATCATGTAAGTAGATTGAGGTCCATATTGGCTCACCTAAAGTTCATTACCCGAAATTGTTCTTCCTAATGATTTGTAATCCGAATGATCACTCTTCCTAAAATTTTTCATCCTAAAGTTTTCATTCATACTACCTATTTGTAGTGCTACAGGCGATGTTCATAACACTCATGTTTCCGAAAATTGTAATTAATAATATCATTAATGTAAATATATTTAAACTCCTACTGTTTTTTATCATAACGCTTTTATCCCTAAACATAATTACCATAATATTTTCACTCATACTCAGAAAGAAACATATACCAAGTGTAATAAAAAATATATGTGGGTAGAAGATGATATTTATAGTTTTAATTTGAGGGTATGATTATTATTTGGGGGTATGCTTTACATAACGTACTGAGTTGTGTCTATTGCTAAGTTCATGTCGATGTATTATCATTACGTGCATGTTTGTGTTAATGCTTTATTAATATGGAGGAAAATTATTTAAAATCATTAAAACCAGTCGCGGAGGAGTAAAATTAGACGTACATGGATTTATATATGAAAAAAACCGAATAACAGTGGATAAACAATATTGGGCGTGTGAATTAAGAAGCAACAAAAAGTATAAGTGTAAGGCGAGATTAATCATCACTTTCGATAAGGAAGTCAATAAGTATAAATTACTGGAAAAAACCAACTGTTTAGAATGATTAAAGGTCGTTTCACTGATTTTTGTCTTAAATGAATGAAATTCAGGTCAGAGTGTCGTCTTGGGGGCACTATGAAAAAAAAACTACTAGAAAAATTTCGCGACCAATTTCGAGGTAGCGCTCGCCGCCCGCTGCCGCGGCACCGCTCGCAACGCTCGCTCGGCTCGCGCGTAGTTGGTCACAGTTCTAACCTAACCTATGGATATCTTAACGACAAATATGATAGAATTAAATATATATTGAATTTTAAAGCAAAATACACCAATATAAGTGATTATTTGAAAGCTAAAGCCGCTAATATTAAACTAATTTAATTGAAATGTGTATATGACAACATATATTTAACTACTTGTACCATGGTACTATTATTCTTATATGTTAATATATGTTATGTGAAAATAAAGTTACGCAAAATTTATGTATATATTACTGATTATTATGAATAAAAAGAAATCTAAACAAAAAAGATATGACTTTGAATAATAGTGTAAAAGATGGTTATGTTGAGAAAATATAGGAAAACAAATAAAAGTATAATAGATGTTTATTGCTTCTGACATTATGAAGTTGAATGCTTCGGAATTATGAACATTAGAGTCAGAGTAGTTAGGAATTGTGATTGTTAGGATGAAAAATGTTAGGAAGAACATTTTCGGATTTCCAAATATCGGAGTTGAAAATTTCGGTGAACTTTGGCGCACCCAGTAGATTGATTATAGTATCATGAAAGGATGTAGCTGCCTTGTTATATTGTAGACGCGTATTGTTGGCCTTGTACTTGAAGATGCTGGCATGAATATACGCAGTTTACGAGTCGGCAAATTGAGGTAGACGTTTAGTGGTGACAGAGTAACACGTACCTACGCGTGTGTGAATAACATCACACAGAAAAGTTAGTAATGAATATTTGTTGTAAGAAGTTCGCTACGTGTCCGCAGAGGGCAGTAAATTGCATTCCCGTTGGCGCCATCCTTAAACCGCGCACACGTATGAATATATTCAAACTAAAACCGAGCGTTGCTGTGCTAATACAATAACATAGTATAGTGATTTGGGGTCGCGATAACCTCCGAGAATAAGGTTAAAGTTGTACAAATACGAGTACATTACTATATGAGGAGAGAAATTAAATTGTGCGCATTGGTTAATGCGGGTTAACAGGAGAGGTCTTCGCTTGGGATCACTTAAAGCTTATTCGCGTGGAAGTATTGCTCGCGCTGCGCCAGACTCTGTTAGTTTAGGTCGCTTCATGTTTGTTTGCTTATTAATGATTTTTTATAAATTGAATCCCAATGCAAGCTTCCAGTTTAGCGGCGGCGATCTGCTGGTTCGGGTTAAACGTTTACCTTTTGTAATTGAAAATATATTGAATATTTGACATTCATTTAGATAATACCAGTAGGAGCTAATTACGCACTAATTAGGCATCCAATATAATCAATTATGGTAATTAAATCGCAGATGTATAAATGTTACATTACGTTGTTTATTTTGCGTCGGAATTCACGGTCGATGATCAATACCTCAATATGTTGGTGTCTCTTTATGTAATTTTTTGTAGATGGATGGCTGCGTTAAAAGCTGAGAGGTTGGTGTTTTTTCTTCACACTTTTATTAATTTTATTAATTTCATATTCACACGAAAACTTGACTTAAACAGCAGTTAAAATGAATTCGAAAAGTGAAAGCTATTGAATTGGAATAAACTGAATTTTAAGCGAGTGAAGTTATCGAAACTGACTGAATATAAAGGAGAGCTAACGATCAAGAATGCATCGTTAATCGGTTGGATAAATTGTCTTCCCATTCGATATTAATTGGACAGCTAACCTTGACCGGTGACGTAAGACCATCAGAACCGCAGCACTAGACAATTAGATTTTGGTTTCACGTTCTGAATTTCTTAAATTAATATTGCATTTCCGTGAATTATTACCGTAGACTATACAGTACGGTTGGTAATTTTCGGCAACTCACATCCAGCTGTTATCAGCCACTCTGCACCAAGCTTAGACAATTTCAAGGGGATATTAGTATAATCAAATTTTAGACAGGTAATTGATTTTATTGAAAATACTGGATAAATTTCAATTCACATAGAAAAAAGCACTTTCGCTGACCAACCAACAGCATTTGATTAGATGTAAGGACTACGTTGGTAACGTAGCCTTAAAGAAATTCATGTGGAATGTAAAATGCACTATGGATAAGGAAGTAATGCTTTTTTACTAACAGGAATGTAAGCCCGCGCAGCACACCCACTGCGATTCCGGATTCGCCAGAATACGGAACTTAATATTAGCTACCTAATTCACGAAAGTCTTTAACTTGGGTACAGTATAAATCTACATAGAATATATAACTATTTATCTTTACTTACTCCAATATCGGTACTGGGTGGGATTGCGGATGACAGTTCGTGTAAATACGGATTTCGCCGCTGGTTTATATCTTGAACCTGATCCCAATATAATTATATACCTACCTATTGGAAAACGGCTTAGTCGATTAAATAAATTGTGCAATAAAACTAAGTATTATTTTTATCGAGCAGTTTGAACTGGAGTTGTTGACTTCGCCGAGTGTTTTTAACTGATTCGTGACGTTTTCTTGCTTAACGTCACGATTACAGCCGCGGGTCGCGTCCTGGTCTTTGATCCCGGGACCTCTTTTGACCTTGAGTGCCATACTAGTGTCATTTTTACATTTCGTTAGACTTGTAATAAGGCGAGTCATTTTATAATTTCTTAGTAAGTGTCGGAATTTTTGTCTCGTAAGTTAGAATCATGCGTTTTTCCCATGGGGTAGGCAGAAAGTACTGAATGTCAGCTGCTACGATCCTTATATACTCGTACCTTTAAAAAAAAAAGGAGATATTTTAATTGATTATTTAAATATAAGTATGAGGTTTTAACATTTTCATAGGTCATTAATTATAGCAAGCATTCAGTTGCAACTTTAGTCACAGAGTAGTATATTCTTATTAAACGACTCGTAGTGGTGCCATATTTTGTAAACGACATGACTCCTCGGTATTCTTATGGGTTAGGTACGTTGTCCGGTAGCCATCCATCGTGATAATGGACGTTCGATATGAATAGCATCTAATTTATAGCAGGCAACACTGCTCAGGATGTCATAAATCTTTAGATAGCTTGTTTTTGCTTATTGATTATGCAAATCACAACAAACAACGGGTAGGGGTGCGGGGTCAAACAGGGAGTGACATTTAAAAGTCGCATGTGCTTTAAAAATACATTCAGTAAAATGTCTATAGGCGTCAGTTTTTAGAACAGAAAACAAAATAACGTAGTCATTCTTCTGAACTGTTATCGGCTGGTTTCGATCAATTTAGATTTATTTTTGTAGGCATTGTTGCTCCTAGCCTGTCGATCATTGCTTGTCTGGTTTTAACCACTCATCCATATCCGGATTGATTTGTTTTACGGAAGTACACTTGTGTGCTGTTGACCTGGTCTGGTCTGGATGAATTGATGACGTAGCTAGACTAGAAGATAACAATAACTTAGTAATTGAGTTACCTACTTCAAGTTAGTTTTAATTCTCGTGATCAGCACCTAATCTGGATAGGAGCCAGATTATAGTGACGCTGTCAGATTTTATTTATTATAGGTGACTGGGAATACTGTTTAAAAAATTATATATTACAGAAGTTATGTATCTTTAACCCAGTTTACTAACACATGTTATTAATTACAAACGAGTATATGAATATGTACTCTAAAGTTGCTATTCATTTTGCATGCATCTGCATGTTGCATTTAACTTAAAATCAACAAAGTCCTAACAAAATACAAGTATGAAACAGACATCCTTTTAGCAAAATTATTTTGTTGTTCGCGTATTTCCACAGTCGATTCCAGGATTTAATTATTTTAAAGTTTGCTGGGTACGTACTAGGTACTTATCTCTGGCCGCTCTCCTAGCCTTTGTCCCCGGGTTCAATCTACGAATGAGAATTCTATGCTGTATTCAAAAGGACTGATAACCTTTTAGGTTATGCGAACAAAATTTTAAAGTCGTGGAACGAAGATATTTTAAACGCGGATTTTTTTATTGAGTTCTGTAGGTACCTACTTATTTCTAATGTTGGTCTTATTTTAAAAAGTTTGTTCAACTCTAAAGATTTATACCTTATTTTGCCGTCAGTCCTCCGTACTTAAATGTAATTATTATTAAATAATTAATTATCGTGGTTACACATTACTGACGCATTATTCTATTTCTAATTATAATTAATTATTTTGCGCTAGTGCGTAATTGCTTATTCATTAGATACTTGGAATTGAATTATTAATTCAATGCAACTGTATTGAAAGGAAGAACGGCTCTTTGGGATCGAATCCGGAACGAGGTGATCCGGCAGAGAACCCAAGTTGTCGACATAGCTCACAGAATAAGCTAGCTGAAGTGGCAATGGGCCTAACATATTAGCTGTAGAACCGATGACCGTTGGGGTAGACATGTTCTTGAGTGGAGACCGCGAATTGGCAAATGTAAGGTAGGACACCCTTAGGTCCGAGTGGCTGACAACGTCCGCCAGCGGCCTCCGGCGTCGCCGCTGGCGGCTACGCGCGACCTCCAGATCCCACGTGCCTAGTCTCCTGTTGACTAGTTTAGTTTCTTCATTACATACTCGCGGACGCCCGAGGTGCCGCGAGCGGCCTCGCGTCGCCGCTGGCAGCCGCAGGCAGAACCACCGACAAGACGCGTGTGGCGCGCGGCCACTCGCGGCACCGCGGGCGGCCTCGAGACCTTTCAAGCTTTTCAAGCGATACTGGTCTTTTAAGTATGTAGATAAAGTTTAAAATAATTTCACATTCAAAGTGCTCGCCGCGTCGCTGCCGGCCGCTGCCATTCCGGTGTGACCCGACGCTTAGGCTAGGTGGACCGACGATCTTCGCAGGGTTGCTGGTAACGGCTAGATGAGAGTTGCTGAGAATCGAGCTGAATGCCGTGCAATTGCCAATTGTCCAGCAGTGGACTGCTATGGCTGATGATGACGATGAGAGCTCTTTGTGGGAGAGCTAATCCGGGGATGTACTACCAGCTATTTTTTTGTTGGAGTATTCCAGTTTCAATGGTAGCTATGGGTGCTGGTGTGATACAGGCATAGGACTATATGAGACATGTACTGATGTGCAAAAAGCAAACCCATCTGTGATACCGGTACTGGTCTGTACTGGTATTGCAGTTTTCCATAGGTTCCATGTCGACCACCTAATATCAGGTGGCCGTTGATAGGGTTGCCAACCCTATTATAGTATTCTGCTATTTTAGAGGCCTAAAGAAAAAATATTGTATCCGAAACTATGTACTATCGTCGGCGTCGCAACCACTTAACACCAGGTGGGCCGTCGTCCATGGGGACTGCCGATAGAAGTGAAAACTTAAAACTATGAAAAATTACAGTGGTCAATTGTATTACAAATTATCAAAAATTAAAATTTCATAATTTGAAAATGCAAATTATTAATTAAAATATATGTTTTCCATGCTGGCCAAGTGCAACACGTCATACTCATAGCTACATAGCATGTCGGTGAAGCGAACGCATGAGTTTTTTTTTAACCAGAAATCGCTAATATTTCTTCGAGTTTTTCTTGTTTCAATTATAAGGTGTCTACAGGCTGACTACACTCGGCTTATATCAGTGGCATAGAATTGATTTATTGTGGTGGTTGATCCCATGTTCCCCCATAAAATTTAGTATTGCCAAGGACAAAATGCCTAGAGTAATGATTAGGCGAGGATAAGAGGGCAAATTGAAGATATGTTGAAGGGGAATGCTTAATAATTATAGGTTCGTCTTGACGAGCGTAGGCACGTAGTAGATTGTTTGCAGGTGTGAAAATGACAGGTGTTCCCAAGTGAACAAGCGTGTCAGAAACCTGTAGGTAGGTAGGTATAGTCGTTGAGTGAAGCTTAACTTTTCATTAGGATCACGTTTAGGTATATTATCAGGTATATCAACACAGTACCTGCCTACCCAACTACTTATCAACTTATGAAAGGTATACACGCGGACTTGGTAACATTAAAGTCGTTACTTATCAATCTTCAGAGCTTTATATTTAGGTCGCCATTTGCATAGTGCATAAGACAAGGCTCTAAGTATGGTCAAGGTCTGGTTGTACGTGACAACAGTACCTAAGGAAAGGTGACATGAAACTTTGCCATGTTATTTGAAAAGTTTTTTTCAATTTTTCGTTCCGTGAAAAAGGGGTGTATATTTAAATATAGTGACACGTGTCCTGGTACTCGTTTTTATAAATAAAAAAGATTTTGTAAAAAAAAGTCAAAAGCCTTTTTACGATTGCCACTCGAAAAAGGGCATTTTGTTCATCGATAACAGTGAATAAAACGTTATTTTACTCACTGTGTGAATAAAAACATTTTGAATTGATAACAGTGAATAAAACTCTCTTTTACTCACTGAGTAAAAATATTTTTAATTTGGAACAAGTATATTTAATCCTTTGTTCTCTTCAATCTGCCTAACCTTTTCCGAATCATGTTGAAGTCATCTTCTAGTCTAATCGGATGCAGCTGAATACCAGTATATTACAACTAGCAACGGCCTATCTGACCTCCAAAACCCATTAACTGGGTAATACTGTACTCCTTGGTAAGACTGGTGGTCACTTTTGACGACGGCTTCTGACGACCCGTAACGACTGTCAGAGATCCACGAATGACAACCGGGACGAACGGCTTAACGTGCTTTCCGAACCACGGAGGAGTCTCAGTATGTAAAGATGGTCACCCATCTACTGACCGACCCTGGTAAGCGTAGCTTAACCTGATGGATCAACCCGTGCGGCTATTATTACTCTGCGGCTATTATCCTTTGTTCTCTTATTACCGATACATAATATCATGTGATAAATATAAATACTATACTACTATTAGTTTTCTCGCAGAAAATGGTAAAAATTAGAGTACACAACGCGTGGAAAAAAAAAACATCGCAGTCCTTGTATTCCACGCTCCGCTCAGGATTCTAATCTAGAATCCCTATATAGCTACGCTCGTGATTCTGCTTTAGAATCCCTCGGTACTCTCGGGATCCAACTTAGTCCCTCGAATTTAATTCCCTTTTTTTCACTTGTTGTATAATCTACTATTATTACTGGAGGAATGGGTTACAGTAATGCAATGTGCATTTAGATGTAGGATAACGATTCAATTTCTTTTGATAACGAGTTGTTTTTTTTTAACTGTAAAGTCTTAACTTAAAGACTTATATTTAAGTAATCATAATCAACAGACTACGCTACGGCAGTTTACTGCTGGACATAGGCCTCTCCTATTGCATACCATTCAAAGAGATTTTTAGCAACTCACATCTAGCTGTTACCAGCCACTCTGCACCAAGCCTAGACAATTTCGAGGGGATATTTGTGTTTTTTTTTTTTGTTAATTCCCTTGAAGTATCTCGTATATTGAAGTAACTCGCCGCGTGTAAATCAGCCTTCATTTTTATTTAAAACGGACCTGACAGATGTTGTCCTGTCAAAATTTCAATTCCCATAGAAAAAAGCACTTTCAGTTTTCGGAATTTTCCGGGCAAATTTCTCACCTTTTTTCCCATAAAACCTTATTCGAACATTTTGAAACAAAATTAGCCAAATCGATCCAGCTGAGCTGTTCACAAGTGATACGCTGACCAACAAAAAGCATATATTTTATTTATTTATAGAGATAGGTCATTTTAATGCAGTTACTGATATTATGCATGAGTTACGCTACTTAGTCTGTACTTGACATTACTTTATGATATTTATGTAACGTAATTTTCCCTAGAATGCGTAACACAATGAACGTAAGTCCAAGTCAGTGTGAATAACAGACAAAAAGATAACAAGACTTTTATTGTAGTTGGGTCCGGTAGGTACTATCGCGGACACTGGCGCCTGACAACTTTTCGACCTTATTGCCTAAGCAATAAGAGACGTTTATTGTCGACAATGAATTATTACCAACGGACTTGAGAATTAGAAACAGTAAATCAACGGTAGCGTGGGAAGGATCTAAGTGGTTCTGCATAGGATACATAATAATTGATACAGCCATAATGACATATCTGTCAAAAATCTTCCACTGTTGGAAAAAATCGTCAAAGCATTTAAATCGTTAGATTTGCCCTATCGCGTCCACAGATGGACGCGTTTCTACTTCGTTTTGACACCTCTGACAAACACAATGACGCAGTGACTTGACTTTAATATTTAACATGGAAACGTAAAACGTAAGTACAGCGGGAGCAAATCTAACGATTTAAATCTTTGATTTTATTGATAAAATAATTTCATATGTGTGTGTGTATTTTGTGTTCCGGAGGGTTCCTGTGGTGTTTGTGAAGTATTAAAATATCAACCACGTGTGGCAATCTCTGGGCAGTCAAACCCTCTATAATCTTGCTGCTAGCTGATATTTTTACCTCAATATCAGTATTATTATACCTAGGACCTCTAGGTACATGATATATTTTCATGTTGATACTATATCAACAAGTATATACTTAGTTTACCATCGAAAATAATAAATGAGCTAGCGTTAGGCACACATTATCTCAGTATACATTTTCGCTTCAATTACCCATCGATATGTTCGCTAATGGGAAAACCGAAATTCATGCTTTATTATGCATTTATGCTACTAATCACGTTGAATATTAATATTCATAATGTATTGGCCACGGACAAAAACTTAGTTTAAATACACATATTGTATACGTATAAATACTTGAATACTACCTTTGTAACCAAAACTTTGTATTTAAACAGTTTAGTTTACACATCACTTCAAGGAGTATTTTGCTTAGTTCGCCTGCAAAAGGTGACTCAAAGAGTTAATTTGCTAATAGAAAACGAGGAAGGGCTTGCATAGTCTGAGGAGTTACGTACGGCAATCTTTAGGAGTATAGATAGCTCTGAAAAGCTGCGAGGAACTAAAGTTACCAAAGGAAATTTATTCTAGAGAGTTGCATATTTTTGCTATCGACTCGCAAATAAAAAGATACGGCCATTTATGCTATATAATTTGATACATCTAAATAAATCAATCATCTATCGAAATAAATCAAAACCTATAGGGTACTTCCCGTTGACCTGGAATCACGAAATTTGGCAAGAAGCGAAATAGCACAAGTAAATGAAAAATTCCGAAACACGTTAATTTGTAGCTTTATCACATTAAAAAAAATGCGATTACAAACTTACATTTGCAGTTGGAAAATTTACCGTGGCGTATGTATGAGAAAATGTTTTTCAACTACAATATTCAATTTGTTTTTGTGTTAAATTCATTCCAACTACGGAACCATTTATTGTGCGTAGTCGGACATGCACTTGGCCGGTAATTTTTTTAGCGTAAGTAGCTATAATTACCCGACTGCGGCGAAGCCGAAACAGGAAGGTATATTTAATGCAGACAGCCACTTCACCACGTGTAATATTTGTACAAAGGCATTAGCAAGCTGAGGCTCTCCCCGGGGTAAGACGCTATAAGTAGGTATAACCCCGCTGAAAGATACCCCGATAAGATTGAAAGTGTAAGTAGGCGCGTAGGGTGTTCCAAAAATAGTATCGGGGAATCTGTTATTAGGAATATAGGGTCATTACGTAAGTTGACACTGAAAACCGATATTTTCATTGTGTGTTGGAATAATGACAAATGAAAGTTGTTTTTCGCGAATCCAGAATTAACCGTAAATAATGTGAGCGTCACGCACGCGAAACGGGCAGTAAGTTATTTCTTAATCCTGTGATAAAAGTTCGGCAGGGTGGAAAAAGTCGTGTCGAGTAAATAATGAAAATGTATGCCGTGTACAGAACAACATTCTTAACAGTTTGAAATCAAATTAGAAGTTTCAGTGAGGTAGTAAGTTATATTGTTTTTTGTACGCAACGGGGGCAGTAGGCTCGGGGGATGGCTTATGGGGAGGTCTAGGAAAACAAACAGACTTGCATACAAATCACCGCATTAGGTCGGAGACGGCCGCACTCGCCTCCGACGCGTATTGAAGCCGACCGGTCGACGTCACGCGAATTTTTTGTGGACGAGCTACTGGTAACGTCTGAATAAGGTTATTTGTTTGTCAATCTTGGGATTTCAGTTTCTCCGTGGCTTACTTTACCGAGACTATTCAAATAAATGATGACATTGTCGCGCTTTCTTTTGAGCAAAATCTAAACAAACCGTTGTAAGTACCTATTTATTTACTTTTCAAATGGGTCATTGTAGGTAACTAACAGCATTTCTGAATTAATAGAACTTATTCACATTTAATTGTAAATTAATCCGATCTGCATGCAACAGCACGGCCAAAATAATGGACTCAATTAAATCCAGACTTTCTGGAAACAATGGAAGTGGACAGCTACGTGTATTTTGTATGTTTTATTGCAAATGAATTATTAATTAATGAAAATGATATTCGACTTAAAGGGGGAGTGTTGAATAGCTTGTTGTCATCATTATGTGGGAGAAAAATAATGTAGAGGAATAGCAGTGATAGTTTTCTTAAGCGTCGTGGTTGAAAGTCAATAAAAACCATTCCCTCGGATCGATTTGGCGAACAAATATATTTATTAGTAACAGGCAGCTTCTGTCCGCGGCTTCGTCCGCAAGCCTAACCAACATTTCTCAATAATTGGAATATCCAAGGCAAAAATATTTTTTCAAATCCGAATGGTAGTTCCGGAGATTACTCGCTATATACAAACTTACAAAGAAACAAATTTTACCTCTTTATAATATTAGTATATATATAGATTTTTAGATTCGGTTTAAATCCTTAAACCAGCTGATTATTATCAATTGCTGCCATAAAGTGAAATAAACGTCCATATTTTTCTGTAGGTATAGATATAAACCTATCATCATAAGTCTTAAATATTGCCTTCCATATGCGGATCATGCATAACTAAACAACCATAGAGCTACTCCCGTTGTCAGTAAAACCGAACTTATGTAACCATGAACATGGAAATTCCGACATTTTATCAAGACGTTGACATTAATAACTACAAGTTGTTCCTCCTTACATGGTTCACGTGAAATATGTAGCCGACATCGGTTATATCTACAAAAACTGTAATTTTACCGTGGTACACACACAAATTTCAATGAACGTTCTTATTCAATTTCAACTTTTGTATCTGAAGTAGAAATGTTGATGAAAAGTTGTACAAGGAATGTCTAAAGTTGTGTTCCAAGTTTTAATTTAATCTTGAGGTAGGTAGTTGAATAAAAGGATACTTTGTCATCTCTGGTTATAAATAATACGGAGTATCTTTATGTCATATTGGCTTCGTTTCGTGTATACGATAACCCTGCTCTCATCCAAGACGTGCAGCCGCGCTCGGTCATGATATACTAGTAAATCACAGCCATCGGGTGGCTCATGGCCAGAGCCATAAAATTGCAATGACTACCCCTCCAATTTTTTATTTTTTCAAAAAACTGTATTTTATATTCCGTTTCTCAATATTGAAACGTTAAACTTTTTATTTGACTACTGGCTTAGGTCTGCCTCTTCGATCGCGTGACTTTCAAAAGTCGTCAGGAAAATGTTATATGTTTCGGTATTAGTTACCAATATGCAACTTTTTCAATTACTATTTTTGCTCAGAAAATAGTAGGTAATTGCTTTAATAAGTATTCATATTCATAACATTATAAATTGTGTTTTTGAGTTCCATAAACAGTTATGCTACTGAGGTACCTTTGCCAAATCTCTTATATCAAGCCAGATAGAATTTAACTGATTTGAAGTTTTTAAAACAACCTACGATCGTCCACAAATATCTTAGAAGCAGGAAGCCACCGTACTATTCTTGCTGGGTGACTAAATAATACGTGACCTACCAGAAAAAAAAAGCATCATAGGCACAGCAAAATCCTGCCTTTAAATCCATAACCTACCGTTTGCATGCCTCTACCATTAAAATTCTCATAGTTATGGGCGATTGAATTTGACAGGAATTTCCAAGTCACCAATATTGAATGATTTAGAAGTTCCTGTAACATTTCAATTGCTAGACTACGTCTTTTCGTCGACGTTTACTCGTCAAAAACTTAATGAATCATTCCTCCATTGCATACTTAATTTGTAATTGAGCACGTTACATGGAAAGACCAAGTTTTAATCAACTTGCTTGCGGTTATGAAACTATTGAAATAATGCACAATGCCATGTGTGGAGTGCACCTCGTCTACTTTCACGACCAGGCTTTAAAACTATAGTAAAAACCTGTATGGTTTATTTAAAGTAAAATACAACAGCTTTATTCCTATACAAAATTGTCTATAAATGGTCATATCTAACTTCTTCGGATTTATAAATAGTACAGACGATTTAAAGTGCTTTTTATAGTTCGCACTTGGCTGAAGAAACAAAGTTGCCACAGAAACTTTGAAAGGCTAACCGTCCTTATTTAAATACGGCTGAAATATAACCCATTCAATTTGGAAGTCATAAGGTTTGTGTTGGCAAAGGGTGAATGATGAAAAGAGATTGAAAGTTGAAATAAAAGTAGAATAAGGGCCCGGCTGCGCAGATGGGCAAAAGGTCGGGCGAGTCACGGCCTAATTACACGGACCATCACGCCTCCGAGGCTCCCTTGTTCCCTGTATATCCCCGAAGGCCTACCCTATCGTTATCTAAATCTTCTATGCTTTTATCATGCCCTTTTGTACCAGATCTAAAACAATATATACCTATATAAATTTTATTAGAAACACAAAACGAAACTGCCTCCAAGATACCCGGAACGTTTCACGTTTTCTAAATTAAAGGTATTCCTTAGAGGGTCCACAAACAAAACAAAAGCATCTACATCATAACTCAAATCAGTGTTTAATTAAGAAACATGGTTGAGAATTGTTCGCTTTCAAAAGGGCGAGTGAAGGTTGAGTCTGCATTCCAACTCATTATCTGCAGAGGCCTACGTTTACGAAGCTTAACGAATAAAAGCATCGTTTTTAAAACAACTTGACATTGAGCTTCAACTTGCGGCGCTCCACGGTGCTCCACGGCGCTTCACAGCGCGTACGGGCTGGAGGTTTAACTGCATCGCCGTGAAATGTACATTTTTAAATGCGTTTCATATTTTATCACTGGGACGCGAGTTTGGAGGCCATTTTGTAAAAGACTTTAGTTAGTAACTTTTAAACATTGTTTGCCGTTTTAGAGATCCGTGCTTATGAAACAAAAAGGAATATGAATAAAAGGAAAGCGGCATTAGTCGTATGTATTGCGACAATAAAGACTATGCGTAGGTACAGTTATGCTGATATGGATTATGTAATTTTGCCTAGCATACTTTTATAGGGAAACCAGTTTTATTAACACAATTATGTTGAGTGCCACGTTTACTCGTCCGTAGTTTGCAGAGGCTAATAAATACGCGGGCGTTTTTCTCCTACATTTTGGATATAAATCTCCATTACAAATATTTGTGCGATCATTTATCGCGAGAAGCTGTCAGTAATATTTATGGGGTCAAAATGTTCGTTTGATCTAAATACTTGATAATTTTGTGGAATGTTTGCATGACCTCGGCCCATAGCGTTGACGACGTTGCTTTCATACATTCCGATCTCACCCCGATGTAAGGGCAACTATTTCTGTGTGCGATTTGTCGGATCAATTAATAGTTAATACGTGATACAACATAGTTCCAATCGCTGCAAACTGGACATTGTTGTAACTAACTTGTGACAAGGGTTCTCGGCCGTGTTAACTACATGTCCGCTATAAATCTGGCATTATATCGGTGAACCCAACAATAGCTTCTGATTGTAGATTTTTTCATGCAATAATTTATTCCAGCATTAATCTAGTTTTCACGTTTACAATTTCAATAGCTAGTAATTTGGGTCACGAAAAAGCGTCTAGGGAAACAATTAATTCTCTGGTCTCTTTTCTTTATTCATTATAGCAGACTCATTCTATTATAAATGTTGAGAGGTAGAATCTGAATGTAAAAGATTTTTAATAAAAATTATTTCAGTCAGGAATTTATAAAATTACAGGTCCGACGACAATATATATGGGATTGAAGAGAGCAACAGTGTCCAAATAAAATAATGTACCGAGTTTATAATCAAATATTTGAACTTTAAAGTGGAACAGCGATGATATGATACGGTAAAAGTTTTGTAAAATATATTTTCCTCTTTCAACCGATCCCTCCCAGGACTGCCTACAGAACAATAAACACAGCTGTTTTCAAACCGATAAAAATCTTGTAAGAATAATGTCAAGCATGTGAGTGGGCGGGCTGTAGAAATATCAGCGAATACTCCACAATCACTTGATATAATTCTTAAGCCCACTTACAACCCTTAACGCGGTGGAGTGGCCAATTCAGAGTAGGACAACTCGGGGAGTATATTCTTATGAATCGAGAATATGAGTTGAAAACTGTAGGTAAACTCGTGAGCGTCGTCGTAGTACAAAGGTTACTCCGTGAAAGAATATTGGAATGATATTGGTTTAGTGATTTGATACATGGAAAATATAAAAGTACTAGCGGACCTGGTAGACGTTTTCCTGGCCGAGCAGCGCCACCTACCGGGTCCAATTGTATTTTCAAACCATCCACGGACCCACTCAAATATACACACAAAATTTCATCCAAATCGGTCTAGCCGTTTAGGAGAAGTTAGGTGACAGACACACGTACAGAAGAATTATATAATATAAAGATTACCTTCTTACTAATTATTACTTAGCTACAGTGCAACCAACACAAATTATCGCCACTAAGCCCAAAACTGTCAGTCTGTGTCTTGGGGTCCAGGATATATATCCATTACCACCATCTGCGGCTTGTAAATGTTATTACACCTTAGTTCATAATATAGCACGGTACCTGCTCATCCTCTTGACATAACTTCTTTACCAGTTATCCATAAACATCAACCATCGCCATGTCCTTAAGTGACACATCACGTGTAATGAACAACGACATTCATTGTAAACTGAGTGTCCATATGGATTGAGGTACGCATAAGTACTACTAAATCCTATCAAATCTTCAAAAATATCCGTCGGCTAGTTTTCGAGTTCTAAGGTGGCTCAGACGTCTGAATCAAGGAGCCACCTTCAACGTCCTGTAACTTTTTAAGGGTTTTACTACAAATTCCAGGATCGGGCCTACAAAATCGGCTAATTTACTATTAATTATTGGTAGTACCCTCGTTTCAATATGAGACATGGCTCCTCAATCCATACAGACACCCAACTGAAAGGTATGCCGCGAGACAACTCCCCCACTTATCAAAGAGCTCAAGGTGCACGTTTACGTAAATTGATTTGTATTTTCGAAATCACGTTTGCAAACAGAACAGTCTGTTAATTCGGCTTGTTCTCAGATGAAATGATCGTTGGACTAACACTTCAGCGACTGAGATTGATCGGAAATGACCCCAGTTAGCGCCTTCCGTGCCCCTCCCCACGTCATGGCCGGCTTTTGTTTTTCCTAACAAAGCCACAGCATAACATTGTTTTGTGAATAGTTTATGCAACGGTCTTCTGGCTTTGTCGAGCGAATATTATATTCTTTACGTAATATTCTGAGGCCTAGAGAGCATGTTTTTGTTGTTTTAATTTAGGCGGTGAACACCAAATCGATTAGACCGTTCATTGAATTTACTGAGGCTCATTTTAAAGCAATAAAGTGTTGTATTTTCGAAACCTTCATAAATAAACATAATCCTTAATCTTTAAGATAACATTTTTTCCTGCTACAAAAGCAGGAAAACGTGTTGGATTAAGATTATAGGCGCCATTGTATATTTTATACAATTTCCAACACAATAAGTACTTTATTCGTAAACAAATGGTTTTCCTAGTCGAGCCGTTTTGATGGGCTTGGACTTTTCATACATTTTCGGCCACAGAATTAAATACGATTCTTTCGATCATTTAGGTACGATAAGAAAGCCTTTTAGATACGAAACGAATACAATGCCTTTAAGGTGGTTAAGGTGGTGGCACTAGCAGAGCCTCTGGAGAAACAGATTGATATAGGTTCAGGGTTTTTTTTTAAATAAACTATCATGGGTTTGATTGCCTACCAACGAGAGATATATCCGTAATTATTGCAGCTACATTGGCTGGTTCGCAACGTATCCATAATGACACGATTATTACGTAAGTTTTGCATTAGTGCGTGATAAAAAAAAATGCGCAAATATCGCGCGGTCGCGGTTCGACACTTCGAGTGGGCCGAGTCGCCCGCGCGTTCCTAGTTGTGAATGCACCCTTAAACCGGGTGTGCTTATAGACCTTTTCTTGTAAAATAAATATCTTCTGCACACAACCCCTATCAAATAAATAAAATCTTTCAGACGTGTAAGCAGGACATGTGTGGGAATTATCCTCTTTCCTGCTCTACAATACGTCTTTGTATCCGATACTTGATGTATTGAATATTTTACTTTCCGTATCTTACGATCCTGCTTTAGATAACACTGAAAGGACGATCTTTTATAAAATATGGGTAGGCACATTTTTTTTTATTGCATTAAAGTATTGGTGGTGATATAAGTACGAGTAGGTACGTACTAATATTTATTACATGTTGGGAATTTGGGAATTAAAATGAACTGTTATAAATATTACAACTTATACATCATTGATTGACAGTGTCATATGATGCTATCTCAAATAAATAAATCAAGTTACCTATTAATTTAAAATTCATAAGAAAAGACCTATTATTAAAAATCTGATTTTATTAAACTCTTAATGAGCAGTTAAAATAAATCCAATCAAGGATCTTGTAAACTCTTCCCAAAATACCGAAATTAAATTACGCCCGTGAAATCTGTTCAATTTCACTGAATTTGAATTCCGGGCGAGTACAAAATGTTTCACGTAAATTGGGCAGGAAATATACACAGTCCGCCATAATAATATACGTGGCCGTCAATTGTCGAGATATCTTCCGGCACATGCAAATTGTTATAGGGGAATATCGGAGGCTCATAGTTCGTCACTTTAGATGAAATAGAAATCAAAATAGGGTTGTTGATTTCAATGGAATCGAGGCGAAGGTTCGACCTCGATTTTATCTCATTTTTTTGGGTTCCTTACAGAAAAAAAGGAACCCTTATAGGATCACTCGTGTGTCTGTTTTTCCGTCTGTCACAGGCAATTTGCTCCGAATCTACTGGAACAATTTAATTGTTTGGTACATATATGACTTTCTGTGACCCAAACACGGACGTATGACGTAAATAAATGAATTTTGAATATTTCACTTTTCGGGGGAAAATTGGAAAATTAAAACAAGAATATTTTGCAAACTGTACCGTGTGACTTATCAAATGAAAGGGCGTGTTGTGAAGAACTCTTTTTTAAATTACTTTATAGTGAAGACTTTTTCAGATATTTAAGAACATTGATGAAAATTTACCATTCTCCCCCCCCCTCTCCGAAACTACTTAGCCTAAAATTTTGAAAAAAAAAGAGAGTGGTTCTTTACCCATAGATTACAAGAAAACCTATAAGAACTTTTATGTTCTTAAAATCTTCATCGGCTTTAGAACCCTCGAAAACTATGAAAACGACACCCATGACGAAAAATGAGAAAATTTTTGCGGCCGCCATCTTAGATTTACATTTTGACCAAATTCACACTTTCTCTCTCTCTCTCAGTACTGCAGTGCACTCGGGCCGATGTGTACAATTTTATCCCACGACACTGTAATTACTATACTCTTTTCCTTTGTTTTGTTCTGCCAGCGTTCTCTCCCTCTCTCTCTATCTTTCTCTTTAAATTATAAGAAGAGTCGCAAGTATTTACATTTTTTTGAGTGACGATTTCTGAAAGTTTACAAGCCGCGTTTTAAAGAACGTCGTTCCAATAACATGGTAAATCTCTCAATAAGGTGCGTACAAACTTACATTTGCAGTTAGAATGTATGGGATAACATTTTTTTCAACTACAATGTTAAGTTTTTCCTTGGGATAAATTCATACCAATTACGGAACCCTTCATTTTGCGTGATCCGACACGAACTTGTTCGGTTTTTTTATTATACATATTTTCTACGTGTCTCTCTCATAGATTTATAGATAAAACCAAATTGTATCCGATACCATCAATTTGGGTCCGATTTTTGGAATTACATAATTTAACATGACATAACATCATGCCTGTATGGGCTTAAAGGGCTGGGCAGAGGTGTAACTATAGTACACCCATATTTCGCCAGTTATGTTCGAGTCCCATGTTATTAGGGGGCGAGCCTATTGCCACCAACCGGGCACACATCGTATGAGTATTCCAGATGGAAAAACCCGATAACACTTTTCCCGACCCGGGAATCGAACCCAGGACCTCATGCTCAGCAGTAGCGTTTGCAACCACTAGACCAACGAGACAGATAAATTTCAACAGCGATTTATGAAGAGACAGAATTGACTGCGAAAGCAATTACTATATTGCACGTTTAATTCTAAGATTTTTTCATGTCTTGCATCTAATAATGATGTCGATGAGGAAATATTTCTGAAAAATATCGATACAGAGAAATATCCTACTTACCTTCATTTAAATGAGCTCGCATTCCATATTTTTCTCAACCAACATAAACCCCTAAAAGAGAAGTTATTTCGCTGAAAGTACAAAATTCAATACGAGCAGTCCCTTTAATATTTTAGGAGGAGTTTTAGTACCTACGCGTATGCCCCTCTTGAATATAAAGCTACACATCAAATGGCCTACAAACATAAATAAAGATTTATAAGACATGTATACTTACAATACCTCTTCATGAAATATTTTCCTATGGATTGGCAATTGGCATATCCGCTTCACGTTTAATTTACCTTACTCTTAATCCGCATAATATAAATAAACAGTACCTACACTATTAATTAAGATAGTCTAGTAATGTTATTCTACAAAACTTATCCATGTTTTGAATTGCTGTGTAACATGGTCAGAAGTTTCTAATAAAATAAAGTTATACATAATTTTAAGCCAGACATGTCCTACCCATTGCCATAAGCAACATTTGCAAGTACCCTCATATATTCCCATAGCGAAGGTCCTTGGGTGTCTACTGAGCGTAGACTTCGCCATAGTTTCAAATAACTTTCGTCCGTAATAAAGACATACCCACAAATGGTCAGCTTACAGGTATTACTTATACAACTTTACTTTTAGTGGTATGCAAATCTTGATGTAGGTTGTAAAAAAATCGATTTCTGTAGTTCTCAAACCATATTTTTGTCAAATAACAATATTCATTTATAAACTTGCCCATATCGTTGTCAGTTTTCATTCATTTCCTGTCCAAATATTTCATAAAACGGTCTCTTTTAATTAAAACCATGGTGTGTTTTGCCTTTTCCCTACACTAAAAATAACATCCTATACGATTTTGGCCATGGTCAGCCTGCTTCGATGTATTCGAGCTGCGAGACCCTTCCATACCCTTTGGAATACCTTCGTCGTGTTAATTTTGTTCAAGTGCTCTTGCTATCCGTATGTTATTTCGTAGATCGTGTATGGGCTACTCTGGTACCTCTATCATTTAAATCTGCCAATTGTGGAATGTGTGGTACGATATTAAGCATGTAAGGACGTCACAAACAATTGTTGATCACAATTGAATTTATTGACAATTGTTGTTGGTGTTGATGGTTTTCTTTTCTCTCTTCTTTCTATATTCGGTTTATTACAAAGTGATTTTTTAAAGAAAATCTCTTTTATAACAATATCAGACACAGAACCCTTTCCGAACGTTTGCTTAAAGTTTTTGGAAAGAAGAAATTTCCCGTGAAAAAATCACTTGGGGGTTCCCAAGTGATTTCCGCAGTATTGCCGATATCCGCTTCGCTCAAAGGAACTGCGCTTACTAATGAGTTCACGGCAGTCAGACCTTTTAAACTTCCAAGTTCGATTTGCTTGTAACTTGGTGACCTAGGTACTGGGCAGACAACTGATTCCACTTATTTATATACCTGCTAATATACCTACCTACTTTTTAAAAGAATTGTTTCAGTAGAATTTTTTAGACCTAATTTGGTATTCTGCTTTCCACTGACTTTCCATACAACTGATATTCAATTGCAAATTTAAAGTAAAAAAAAAAATACTATTGGCGCAACAAACAACAAAATGTTATTAAACACATGTCAACAGTTCGTGGGCCATCTCAGTTTCGGGTTGTTATCTAACATTATTTTCGCGGAATACCTAATTTCCCACAATGGTGATTGGACTAATGGACTTCAATAGTAGTTGCTGAAATTCTAGGAAAACGTTAAGCAAGATCGAGTTGAAACTGAATAGTTACCCAAGTTAAAGTAGGTATTAGAAACTACCTAGTGCTTGAAAATTCATCTTTTGGAAAATCTTAGTTGCAGGATTTCATTCCCTGTTCGGTTTACTTCTTTGCTTAATATAAAATGGATTTCTCAAAGCAATGTCTTGCATTATATCAAATGCGCTAGTCTGAGTTCACCGTTTGAAAATAATCCTCTTTGAAGAATAAAATGTATCCTTCAATGAGGAATATTTTAATACATGTCGTGTATAATGTTCGTCTTAAGAATTTACAGAAAATATACGAGTAAATGTATAAAATCTTAAAATCGTGGAAATGTAAGCAGTACCGTAAATAAATAACAGGCTAAGAGCAAATGCTTTAAAACACAAGTAATTTTATTATATCAAGTTGTAATTTTTATGATACTGTTAATTGATACATAATTATAATTAAAAGCTTTAACTTCTAATTTTTCCACATTTCCACTTATTTCTTCATAATTTTCCCCATTTTATAATAGACAATAAATTGGCGCGGAATAATGGGATAGTAATTATCATAAATATTGCAGGTCAAGTTTGAAATAAAAAATGATATTTTTTTAATGGAAAGTTGAGTTCATATATGTATTAGAAACAAATAAGTAGTTTACAAATTTAAAAAAGTCTATTTTAATTGAATTAAGATAAAACAATGTATCTCACTAATAAAAAAATCGACAGAAAGCATTTTCGATAATATTTTAATATCAAAAATGATTTTAAATTACTCATGTTATAAACTGACATCTACGCCGTAGACTTGCCGTAGACCTTTCCATAGCCAAGCTCTCATAGGCTACGCCCGCCGTAGGCTTTTCGTAGACTTCTTGAAAACAGACTTATTTCACGTAGACTACAATTTATTAGTCCTTGGCTTTTTATAACCTAAGACTGCGGTGGTCTGAGTTGCTTATTTTATATAAGTAGTGTAATAAAGTATTATTTCTGGTTTCTTACCGTTAAGTTGTTAATGAAATTACTTTATTACAATGAAAAATGATAAATTAGATTACATAAGTTTAGTTTTAGTTTCAAATATTAAAGTAAAAAGCGACGGCTTATAAGAATGGCATGTAGGTCACCGAGATCTTGTTTAACTTGGCAACACTTGGCTGATACCGACTTCTATTGTGGTCTGCGTGCGAGCGGAAATTTGAAAGATTACCTATTGTTCAGATTTTGGCAGGGAGGATGTGATACTTTGAAGGTACTTGGGTCTGCACGTGTAAAATCTTGAAGTACCTGCTTGCTGGGTTCACAAAATATACTTTGTATACGGTTACTTAACAAAAATTTTGGGTAGAGGTAGCTCCGGGTAGAGATATAACTATCAACCTGCACTTGCCTCGGCTTCTCGCGGTATGGACTATTTACGAATAGCACGTGCCGTGGAAAAATAATAGTCAATCAGCAGGTGGTAGCAAGGCTGACTGGCCAAGGTTCGGACGTACAATTAAGTAGCACGTCACCCATACGTCACCACTCGCGAAGGCTATTATTGCACTTACCGCACACCATTATTTCGACGAAAACCATAGTTATAGGTCTTGCACTATGTATTTAACTATTGAACGAAGAATTCGACGAAAGTAGCTAGTACCTACCCCAGCACCTTAATTGCGTAACACACTTTCAATCACAACACGAGGGTTTTGAAAGAAATTACTAATATATTGTTACATAAGTTTAAAAAGTTCGGCTGCTCAACAACGTAAATAACGCAATGTACGTAGCTGAACTGTCAAAATGAAATGAATTGCGATCACTTGTCAGTTTATGTGTGTTACATAACTCCTCGCAGGCTAACAATCGATTAAGTTTACCTACATGTATGTGAAATTGATGCCGATGATGAATCCTTCAAATTATGGCATATAAGGTGTCTTCGATATACCGAATAAAAATCTCGATATACAGAAAACAACAACGCAGAAAGTTGTTTTTTTAAACAAAATCAGGGTGTTTAATGCCTGGAAGCAGAGCTTTCTTCAAAAAGGTCAGGTGCGAAATACTAGCAACCAGTGACGTGCTGTATCTGTAATCTGTAGTTTCTGCCTACCTCCATGGGAAGAATGCGTGAGTTTATGAATGTATGAGTAAATGCCTGTAATCCATTCAATTAAGGCGAAAGCGTCAAGGTAGCACGCGAAATTAAAATTTTCTTACATTTTTTGCAATTTGCAGGTCAGTATCACGTTGTATGTTGATCTAAATATGATTTGCGGCCGTATCAAATGTTTATTTATTGAATTATAATGATTGAAAATGATCAATACAACTCTCTAAGTTCATATAATCGCATTGACTGACTATTTTATGAAATCATGACATTTGGCGATTGTGCTTAATGGAGTTGTATAGCTGATTGCAATGATTATAATTATGTAAAGCCATATTGGTTACGGTCGCGAATAATATTTTAATCAACATAAAACCTCACACTGACCTGCAAAATGTAAAAAACTAAAGAATATTTTAATTTCGCGGGCTACCTTAGCGCATGCCCCTTAAATAGAGGATGAATTTTCATCCAAAAAAGTCTAACATAAAGTGCAACATGTATTATTAATGAACAGCGATTCTTAATCAGTACCTGGACGACCGAGCTCTGCTCTGGTGAAAATAGAGAATGTTCATTTAATAGTACAGGATAGTTCATAACTCCATGCTGCCATGACAGTCGGTACTTACTAATTCCATGCTGCCATGTCGTTATTCTTAGGTAGCCATCTTGTTTTAAACTTTGAGTGAGTTGCTCTAGCCGGGTGAAAATACGGAGAAAACTAATTTTCATTATTAAAATTATTATTAATTTTTATGTAGATCGAGTTTTCGCTCCCGTAAACCCCTATATTGCAACTTTCATCGAAATTGTTAGAGCCGTTTTTGAGAACGTGATTACAAATATTGCTCGTTTAATAGTCTCAGAATATGTGAAGAAGATACAATTACAAGTGGCAATTATTTGATAATTTTTTCCTTGTGTCGAGGTAGTTTTCGAAACTAGATCCGTAAATAAGCTCACTAATGTGGTTAAATTAGTTTGAAATGTCTATCCGAGAATTAACTTCTGATAAATTATACTTGAATGCCTTATAAGGTTTTTAAAAAATAATAGAGAAGGCAACGAGAAAATTTACTATTATTGTCTTTGTTCTCGTCTGATTTTCTGTGTTCATAAATAGATGAATAAATGAAGTATGTTCTACCTAATGACATATTACGAAACTGTAATACCAACAAAAGTTAGATAATACACGATAAAATCTGACATAACTAAAGCAGACGGTATTAATTCAAGGTCCGCAATGTCAAATGAAAACCCATTTGTAGAAATATAACTTATATTCGAATGGAGCGCCTGCCAGAAATATAAATATGTATTCACCGACGTATTCACCGAAGAAAAGCGAGCTAATCTAGCGTTTTCCCAACTATGTTGGGGTCGGCTTTCAGTAGTCTTACCGGATACATCTGAATACCAGTATTTTTCATGGAGCCCTGCCCATCTGACCTCCACAACCACAACTTGTATATTCCACAAATGATCAAACAGATTTGCCGTCATCTTAACGACAGATGTGTCGTTGGAAAGGTCGTTCAAAAATATTGTGGCCGTTTGTATGACATTTTTAAATTTAGGGATCCTTTTTCGAAATATTAAGTTTTAAAGTGCTAATTTTTGATAGAGTATTATGCCTCCCCCCCCCCAGCCAACTAAATGGTTGTGCTTGGATTTATGAAAAAATTCACAGCAGTAATATACACGTATTTATCAAAGTTAAAAGGAAACCTATGACAGCTAAGTAAGCTATACAGGATAACGAGTAATAATCAACTAACTTAAATTTGCAGTTTGAAAAACATATTCTCCGATACATTCCGTATGGGAGAACATGTTTTTCAACTACAATGTTAAGTTTGTTCTTGGGATAAATTCATCTCAACCGCGGAACCCTTCATTGTGCGTGGCCCGACACGCACTTGGCCGGTTTTTTAATATAAATATTTAAACTAGATGTAGGTACTTATGTACTAACCAATATTTTTGTTTGGGAGAAATAAAATTATAAATAAAATAGCTTATAAACTGGTTTGTTTTTTCCACTTGCACAATGACTTACGTTCCTTTGGAAATCGGTTGCGTTAAACCTTTCTTTTTGATATCCGTTCAAGCTTTTGTGTATGATGTGTTGACAAAAGATTCGCCCATAAAAATAATATTTTTTCTGGCATCTCGGTTTATTTTTATCTCTCCAAGTTGTTTGATTCTCTTTACCCGGGCCGGTTTCTCCATTAAAACTTGTCTATTGTTTTAGTTCCTCGAAATCGAAAACCCATGTCCTTTAGAATTTTGACTAAATTATTTTTGTCAGTTATTTTCGTAATACAATACAATTGTTTCCGATGTTTACCGATGCCCAATATTTATTCTGCAGTACTGTAGGTACGTCGGAAATAGGCTATGATGCGTGTCTTTATGGAGCCATGAAATATGAAATAGTACATAAGGCAGCTGCAATGTGGGCATTTATTAGGGCCATTTAATGTGAAGAAGGTAATTTAATCTAAGCGACGAACGGGTTCTTTCTATATAATTTTGGGAAGGAAACTTGATCTCTAAAACGTTTGCCAAATAAAATCATGTTTTCAAATTTATATTAGCTTTAAGTTCCTTTTCATTCTAAAACCTTTGTGGCTCTATAAAATAATTGAACATATTTTTTCTGCAAAAATATCAGCGTAACTGTTGCAGTAAATGCGTTGACAAATGCTAACATTTATGTTATAGAGAATTGCTGCAAACTCGCCAGTTATGCCGTTGTATGTTTTATCAATATTGCATCACACGTAGGCATAAATAGAGGCAAAAAGCTCTGTTTATTGGCGGCAGGTAGGAAAAGCAGCAAAAGACGTCTGAAGAGAGAACGTCTCGTTAGCCCCACAGAGGCGTAGTTAAGGACAGGCGCCAATTAGAGCAACAATCCCTTTTGCTCGCGAGACGGCTTGCACCGGCTTACACTCGTTAGGAACAAATAGCATAGAAACGTACAGTACGACACAACTTACATGTAGCATAAATTTAAAAATTTGCATACATTCATTTCAATTTTACGAATGTATTTGGTTAAATGACTTCACATTTATTGCGTTTGCGTAAAGATCATTTTCATCTAAAGCAGTAATAAATATTGGTGATTTTGAAGGCGCACTCAGTTCAGATGAATTTTTCCGATGCTGCATATAAGTTGTGACGTACTGTACCCCTGCTTGCCACTCTGCCAGGAGACTCACTTTTCTTTTACGCTCCGTACTTGATACAGCTCTCATTTCCGTGGGAGCAGCACCCAGTTACTCTTTTATGGTATCAAAAAGTCGCATTCGCATTCAATTCATAAAGACATGTAGTCAGTGACTGTGTGCCGAATTAATTAATTTATCCCGCTCCGTTCCATTTTTTATTTCTGCTCGATATTTTTCTCGTTAATTAAATAATTAGCGGCGAAGTTCCCTTTGATACTGACTGTTGGTTTGTAGAAATGTTTTGATCTTATTCAGGTGCTGTTGTGATCGAAACATGGAATGTCGTACTTGTTCGTTGGAATATAAATTGAGTTCACAGGGTTTGTCTACGTCTCCCTGAACAATAATTTCAAGCCAATGAACAATGTGAACTGTGCTTAACACAAATAATTATATCACATAATTGCAGTGTGTTAGTTTCTGAATACGTTTTAGAATTATTGTTTGTGTATTATATGTTTTTATGCTGCAGGTTTTCTTACGATTAAATAAAACGATACTAAAATATTAAGATGGCAGCTATTTTGAACAGAAAATTAAATTTCACGCCATTTTTGTTGGTATACAAAAACCTAACGATGCAATGTGATAAAGAGGTGTCATACCTGATTCTTTCTGCTGTAATACACGTGAAAAAACCAAAAAAACGATTATTACACTTTTCAGAGCATTTTATTTTCTTCACTTTGTTTTCTATCTATGTGCCAAGTTACTGTTTGATTTTTTTATCTAGAGATTCAATTGAAGTTGCAAATTGTGATTGATAACATACCTCATTGTGTACCTATAGATATGTTTTTAGTATCGTAGTTATAAAGTCTTTTAAGTGGCTGTTGTCTTAGGAATAGATTTTTCTGTTAATTTTCCGGCTGTGTAATACCAACTCATAATTTCAGACTGGCGCATAACACGTAGAACAATTACTGGTGTCAAGTCACGCGACAAGTGGTGCTCGTCTGCATGAGCTATTATTCATCAGTTTATTGTAAAGGAGGAACCAAATTTAACTGACTATGAATATTACATTTCACCGCTACATGAAACCGTCTGTATAATAAGAAAAACGCTGTCTTTCGGCCAACTCCTTGTGAAATGATATTAATCTGTGGCGTACTACTGCGCGGACTCACTCACGAGGACATATTGTCGTTATGTGGCGTGTCCTCTTTGTATAATACACAATGACATCTGGGTTGCAAACCAGCGGTTTATATTATGGCGTCCCAGCTATATGATTTGATATACCTAGATGTTATACGAGGCCTTTGGCTACTTTTTTATGTGAGTATTTTATGTCTTTATATATATGCGTTTTGTGTGTGCAGAACAAACTTTTTTTTTTCTTTTTTGTATATTCTAAACTCTTAACCGGTCCAAAGTTCTTGGGTTTTTTTTTTGTCAAAACCCATATCATGTTAGAACTAATTTTCTCTATTGAAACCAGTTTTTGTGAAACGCGTTAGTTTCATTCAGAATCACTACGACAAAAATTTATTTTTTAAAAGGGTCTCAAAAAACTTTTTTGTCATTGCTTGTATTTTTATACCGTTTAAAACTAGTTACTTTTGGCTAATTTTTGCAGACGAAAGTGTTTTGACCGATTAAGTGCGCTCCCACACGTCATACTTTTTGTAGTTCCAAAAATTTGTCAGAGTTGTTTTTTGTATGACGGACGTGTGCGTTGATACATTTGATCTGTTTTATTTAGCTTAAAATATCGGCCATCGATTGTATGCTGTCTGCGAACTCTCTAAGAGTTTTGACTGTGACATAGATATCCCTACGAATAGAGATACTTCTACAACACATGTGGCACTTGAAAAACGAACTCCATAATATTCTTTCATCGAAATGTGACATCACAGTAGTAACAAAGTTGCGGACGAGATATAACGAATCGAACTGCAAAGTTTGGAAGTAACATTTTTCATTTCCAGAATTTATAGACAAAATACTCGTAACTGTATGGTCTTGAAATGTAGGTAATGTAATACGAAAGTAAATAAAAGAGAGAAGAGTCGATATAAGTCACTGGGTTCTGGAGTAGCATTTTTGATTGAAAATGTGCAAGTGTATTTGTCTAGTAACAAAGTTGTAGGAACAACG
Source organism: Agrochola macilenta (assembly GCA_916701695.1). Classification (NCBI taxonomy): domain Eukaryota; kingdom Metazoa; phylum Arthropoda; class Insecta; order Lepidoptera; family Noctuidae; genus Agrochola; species Agrochola macilenta. Next base: position 12,549,053 of record OU753552.1, on the reverse strand, counting down.
TATTTATTGTTTATTGGTATTTCAGTGCATCTAACGTAAATAAATGCTTAAAATAATCAAAGAGTGTATTTCTCATTTTAGTCGAATAAAACGGAGTCATTATGGCAAATGGCATTAAACTTGGCAAGCTTTAAAATGGGCTAATAGCGTAATATCTTATTCGGAATAAAAAACGATGAAGATAAAATACCTACCTTAGTCTAGTCTGTTGACCTTGACGGCATTTTCCCTTAGCTAAATAAAACAGTTCTTAGCGTCCAACCTGACATACTTGGTCGGGTATTTTAGGTGTTCCGCTTAAACAGGAGTGGCAAGCAAGTAGGGCGCGCCGGATGAGACCCGTAAGTGAATTACACAAGCTCGGATCCTAAAAAAACCTCTAATGCTTGACCGTAACGCAATCAATACTAACTCAATAAAAAGTTCTATATACTCTGTTTATATGTTGAATATACTTATCTTAATTTATCGTGCACAACGGAACTGTATTAAGCACTAATTGTTAAAGTACTAATTATTTTTAAGTTCGTTAATAAAAATGTCTGTTTGTTTCATAACTCGTAGTAAATAACATTTCTTTTTTTTTAATTAAATTTTCGGCGTGCTCATTGTTGACTGTTGTCTAACATTAATGATATTATAAAATTTATATTAGTTATGACATATCGTTTTTAGGGTTCCGTACTTCAAAAGGAAAACAAAAGTTTTACATGATCACTCGTGTGTCTGTCGGTCCATTAGATTCGAAGAAAATTTACCGTGACAGACAGTAAATTTCTTCAAATCTATATGTAATGGACCGATTAAGTTGAAATTTGGTACACATATCAATTTCTGTGACCCAAACAAGGACGAGTATCGAAAAAAAAATATTTTGAATATAGGGGTCCCTTGCGGGGTCAAATTGAAAAATGAAAACAAAAAGTTTTGCAAACTGTACCGTGTGACATATCAAACGAAAGGACTTATTTTGAGGATCTCAAATATTTTTTTTTTATAATTTTTAAACTAATACTTTTAAAGATATAGAAACGAGACGACATTTTTACATTCCCCCCTTATCTCTGAAACTACTGATAGTTAATAGTTCTATACTTATTGATAACAGAAAAACCTATAAGAAGTCTATGGTCTTAAAATAACATGGTAATACTCCCAATATTGTGCGTACAAAGTTACATTTGCAGTTGGAATGTATCGGAGAACATGTTTTTCAACTACAATGTTAATTTTGTCCTTGGGATATATTCATCCCAACTACGGAACCCTTTATTGTGCGTGGTCCGACACTCTCTTGGCCTGTTGGTTTTTAATTTTTGTTTCTCTCTGAAAACCAGCCCGTTTTGCTGAGCCTCTATTGAAGTTGTTTTTAATGCCTTTAGATCTGAGGTGGAGCGAAGTTGTATTGTAATCACGTTTAATTGCAATCCCGTTCCGAAGCTATTTTTGCTACAAAGCAGGTTTTTTCATCTTTGTGAGACAAAGGCGATAGTCACCCTGGTTGACCCGGCTGGTCATATTAGCTCGTGCATGTCAAAACATTAAATGGAACTGTATCTACACATAGTTCTCGTTATACGTGTTTAAGTTTTACGCCTTTAATCCCAGTTTATATTCTGTCTGTTTATCTCTGAATGAGACGACGTATTAAAATAATTCCGACTCATATTTGTAACTAGGAGTGTAAATTATAATCAAGCTTAATTTTGTGCAACTTTTAAGGTTTTTTCTCAGTAATACAGAAGTACAAGCTTTAATTTAAATGCTACAAGCACTGCAGTATTCATTAAAACATTGGATGCGTTTAGTGTTGATGAGCCAGAGGGTTGTGACAAACGGATAGACAGATCGACCCTGCTAATTAATGATCCTGGATAGCTCCCTTTATGTACGGAACCCTTCCAATGGAAGCAGGTTTATCACATAAGACCTATACAGCCAATGCTTGACAAAAGGTTTTCGGTTTGAAAATTCAAAGTTCGAGTCTTAATTGTCCCACTCCAAGAACAAAAGCGAGGTGTCTCTAATTAGTCAAACGCAACCAGTACAGCTTTGAAGGATCCCGGCGAACCACTCCGGGCATTCCAACCTCGCATTGTCATATGAGTCAATAATACCATAATGTACAGCAATTCTCGACTTGAATATATTTTGTCAATTAAAAAGACTAACAATAGATCGTCCAAAGTTTGCAGTTACAATTCAAGTATCTTTCTTATAACTTCCTGCTTTGACAGTGTGTACCTAGATTAATATGTCTAGAAATACTTCAAATGGCGTTTCAATCGAAGTCTCTTCTATGTACTTAATAGTTCAATCAATTATACGTACCTCCTTTGAAATATTTGTAAAATATACCCGGTATCAAGTCTTGTAAGCAATTGAACAGTAACATTCAAGTTTCAATAACTAGTAACCACCCGTTTCTGGAAACTGATGAATAAATAGTAGAGAATAATATATCTTCTAATTCAAGTTAGCTGCTATATTTGATAAAAGATATATATAAACACAAAGAAAAAAAGACGTGTGGCACTCGGAGACTGCCGCGGTAAAGCTATTGCATAGCATTTTTTATCAACTTATGCAATTTGTGTCACAGTGATGCGCGCGCATCTTAAAATTTCACTCTATGGGGGTGTTAGGTTATTTTCGTTACGGAATTTCTGGATTCGGTCTCCACGCTCAAGGCCCGCGATAGAAGCTATGCAATAGCTTAAAAATAAACAGAATTGAGCTTGCTTAAAAACTGTATCATAAAAATTTAAATCTGGTACTATTAAACCTGATTTAAAATAAATAATTACTTACAGTCTGATAATATAAAACGCGAAATACGGCATGTCCATTAGGGGAGCAGGGTGTTATGACAATAGTGCAGGCTGGCAAGAGGACAACCCCCTTAACGTTCTATATTTAAAAAACACGTGTATGTACAGTTGACCAAACTAATCTTAAATTCATAATGGTTACATTTCTTTTCTTTCCACGTCGCGTAACAGAGAAGTTTTCTATCTTTAATCTGTGACTATACGCTGTATTTTTATTAGAAATTTCACCGTCTGAAAACAAAATTTCTGGCTCTCAGTATACCTTTTCCTTGCCTTCGGAATGCCAAAGGGTAAATGTTACATTATTTATTAACTATTTCTACCCGATTTCAAAGTCGTAGAAATTGGTAGGTTTTCCAAAAGTCCTTCTCAATAAACGACCAAAACTAAGCTATATTGCATGCCGCTTAAACTGTCTTTCAACGGAAATAACATTTTAAGATAAAACTGTACAGTTCGACGTTGCGTTTCATTTATTTAAAAAGATGTTGTTAAATAAGTCTGGAGGTAAATTGTAGCCATTTCATGAAATCATTTCGACATTCAGTCTGTAGTTTTTAACAGGTATATTATTCTCTACTATTGAAGAGGTGTATTTTATTGCTCGTTTATCTAAAATAATAGTTTAGAGATGCAGTTGCGGATCAATTTGTTCACCAACAAACAAATAGCTGGTTTTTCAACGCTACAAGATCACAACTACTCTTGTAAAAATCAACAGCCGTGAACGAAAGCAAATGTTTAAATTAAACTCCAGCTTTACTCGGTTTAAAATGTTTCTCTCTCTTCAATCCCAGATTTATGCTAATATTAAATTAACACAGTTAGTGTTAATTCGCTTAACCATAATTCCATAGTGTTGGTTCAGAAATATAATCATTGTGTACCAAGCACATAGACGTCGATGTATCCCGACAATGTTGACATAATCCAATGAAGGACTGTGAAGTTTGCTGCTGCTCAATTTTGCCACAGAAGCCACATGTGTACTAAATCTAAACCAAATGTATCTAATATAATAATGTACTAATACACACATTGTTATCACGGATTTGTAACATTGCAAGATCACGCAACAAAAAAGCTGGACAATGTACGAGCTGGGCACTGTTCGAGCTGGGCAATCAACGCCAACCGATTCAGTGGTGATGGATAACAACAATACTCGTGCAATTCTCATTCCAACTCGTACTGTTGATGTTTGGCAGACATTTCAATAGGAACTCGTGAAAACACGCCGCGTGTACAGCAAATTTTTGAAAACAACAGCTTTCAAAAAATTGCATGAACTGATTTGATATAAAGATTGCAATCATACACGTGTGGAAATGTATTGTTTTAATCCAATGTTATAGTTCTACTAGCAGGGCCGCGGGGTCCTGCGGGGACCCGCATAAGTCTCAATCCCGTGGGAATATCGGGATAAAAAGTATCCTATGTCTTAACCCAGGTCATGGTCTAGGACATACTAGCCTTTCATCCAAATCCGTTCAGCCGTTTTAGCGTGAAAGCGTAACAAACAAACTCAGTTTCGCATTTATAACATTAAAATATACGTATATACATTAAGGATAGTAGGATTTGCTGGGGTTGCGGGTCTGTGCTGGGGTTGCGGGTCTGTCCGAAAGGGATATCGCGGCCCCAGCACATAGGCAACGGAAGGAACACGGGTGGGTTTTAGTCAGTAAAAGTCTGACACTCCCTCTCGCTCCGCCCAGAGCGGGAGGAGTCATTTGATGATTTCCCCCCCAAAAAAATAAAAATAAAAGTATAGTTGGATTATACTCCTGTATGTAGGTACTTTGAAAATTGACGTCGAATGGTTTTTTTATAGATTGAATCTGATGGCCATTGAATATATATACCTAAACATGGCATGGTTTGCACTAGTTAAATACCGAATGCCATTCAAATGTTACAAACCCCAAATAGTTTTATATTTTTGCTTTGCCTCTTCTGATTTTATTTGGAAAAAAACTTTACATCGCAGAAGGTTATGATTAATGACACGGTTAGGACCCCGAATATCATTAATTATATACTTAGGTGGGTGGGCCATTTATTGTTATTGCTAGAAGAGAAATAAGCAACATTAATCCGATAATAGGCCACATAAAGCGTTTCTCTCTTTGGGAGCAGGTACCGTATAAAGCAAAAGTAACATGAAATATTACAACTTGGCATCAAAACACTAAGATCGCGAGATGACGCGCTCTTTAAAGCATCCATATCTTTTAACGTCTGAAAAATCGATGCTACTCGCGTAATGACCTGACTGCGTGCCAACTAGACAAATGCACTGACGCGGGTACCTACATTTGCAATGTTTGAACCCCTACAAGCGTCCTAGTTTGGCGGTGCCCTTACTATGCCATTTATGTCTTGACTCATTCAGCCCGACGCCGGCGCCCTTGTATACTTGCGCCAGTAACACATGCATCCGTTCCAAATTATTATAGCTTGTGTTTTATTATAAGTATTACAAGTATATAGGTACGTACTATGCATCGTAAATCCATTTGGACGGCATGGACGACGGTTTCATCGATATACGTGTTTACGACAGTTTCATGAGAGTTTAACCTGCAATTGTATTATACGTAATAAATGGAATAAATTTATTTTTATTAGGCAATGCGGTTAGCTTTGCTATAAGTTTGGTAAATGTTCCAATGGCGAATAATAAATGTATAATACTAACGCTACGTAAAATATAATCTTATTCTAGTAATACCTCACTATTACAAAATAATAGATTTTTGCCTAGGGAGCAAACAACTATTTTAAAGGCGAGAGTCTTTCTTTGAATCCAGAGCGGAACGAAGGATTCTGGAGTAAAACTATGTATTTTTAAGCTCGATTCTAGCTTAAAATAGTGTTACTCCCGAGGTGGATACTTTACTTTTTATCACCCTCAATGAGAAAATAAGTAATTGCAACTATGTTATCTGGAGTTAATACAATACTTTTTATTCTCTACTTAGAAGGCACACAACTTTTTTGTAAAAGTAAGTAAAATCCGAATTTGAGTAAACGAACGAAAGCGGAATGCATTTTCGCGCGTTTTTTATTGTATCACAATTTTTTTTTATTTGGCTCGCGCTCGGTTTACTTTATCATACAGCCTATTATTTGTTCATACAATGTTGGTGATTGGAACTTTTACTAACAATTTCCACATTCCAAATTCAAATCACTTTTAGTCCCTGTTTACGAAGAATAAACTAGCTCTTTTTGAATAGATGTGATAAAAAATATTTATGTGTCGCTTAACCGAATATTTATTCTTGGTTTCAGACTATTTGTCCTCTCTGTTCAAACAAAAAAACTTCGATAAAATATTCATAATTTAATAGATTAATTTGGAAGTTTTATGTGTCTAGACTGGAGCCTCAAATCGATGCTAACACGAAACATTTCACAGTAAAATTCTGCTTGAACATAGGCAGGAAATCATAAAAAGACAAGATTGTAAGCCATTAGCCTAAACTGCGTCTTATTTCTGTAGGTTAATAACTTCATTAAATAAATAAATGACAATAAAACCGTCGTCCCGGTTAAGTGCGGACATTACTCGGAACGGCAATGGGTCCTCCATATCTGTCGTTTGTAGATGCCTTCCAGAAATGAGCTTCTATTACGTCATAAAAAATATTATTGGCTGTATCCACAAGTGACGCGTACATACTTACCTACTTTACTTAAAAACATGGTGCACCTATCTACATAAAATAATGGAATATGTAATCCAACATGACAGTCACGTTACATTTTAAAAATAAAATAGAATTTCATTAGTTTAGCTAGAGCATACAATTTTAATGACGCCGCATTGATATTCGTGCATGTCTTCATTAAAATAATAAACCATAAGTACACTTGTTTTGTAATGTAATCATAATAATAATATGTTTATTTACTCAAAAACAAGGCATTGTAGTACAAGTAAAAAAAAAAAAAACAGTTTTACAAAATAAGTAAGTACTATATCTACAAATGTGTGGGTGAGCACTGCTCTCCTAGCTAGGTTATGAAAATCTGTGTTAAGGAGAAGCAGTCCGGTCCCCTAAGGTATAATGACGTAAAGGTTACATAGTGCTTGTGATGTTACTGTTACAATTTTGGAGTATAGAGATGGACAATATTAAAGTTTAAAGATATTAAAAGTAAAAATAAAATAATTTTAAGGTAAATAAATGTATGTGTGTTTGTGATTGTGCGTGTGTGTGTGGGTGTGTGTGTGTGCCTGTGTGTGCGTGTGTGTGTTTGCTTTTCCATGTTGTTTATGTTAAGATTTTTTCTGTTTCGTCATATGACTTATTTTGGAGGTAAGATTGCACACTCTTTTTGCATTTGTAATACGGTAGTCCGTAGATTTGACACTCTTCGTTTATTTTATTATATAGGAACGGACCAAGAAAATGAAAAAATGTCTTTACAAAAATTGAGCGTACTCGCGGTAGGATGCATATCCCATCTTTTCGACGTTTACTACGTTTTATATTTTCTATAATTCGGTATGGAGTTTTGCGGTGTTGCAGAATGACTGTCTGTAGTATGAAGTGTTGCCGAACATTTAGAACTTTGCAGTGATTGTATAGTTGGTCGGTTGGAAAAAGAATAGGACGAAAAGTAGCCACTTTTAAAATGGCCCTATGTGCTACTTCCATCGGTTTAAGAGTGGTTTTTGCTGCGCCGCCCCAACAGGAAATACAATAAGTTACGATGGATAGGCAAAGTGCGAAATAGACATTGCGTATTATAATGGGATTGGCAATACACCGAAGAGTTTTAAAGATGTATATCAGTTTGCGAACTCGTCCAGTTAGCAGACCGATATGAGATTTAAAATTGAGATTCCTGTCTAAGACTATTCCCAGGTATCTGATGGTTTCAACAGAGGTTAAGAGAGGACATTGACAATTTGAACCCTGTACTTGTGGGTGACAAGTGTGAGCTTTGATTAAAATTGGAGTCTGTGGTTGAGAGACCGAACTTTTAGAATAGGTCAGAAATTTAGTTTTGGACGTATTTAGGGTGAGAGTGTGGGAGTTAAGCCAATTTAACGCAACGTCAAAGCCAAGTTGAGCTAGATGCTCGAGTTGTGACCAGGAATCCGCGGTGAAGGTTATTGCGGTGTCATCTGCAAATGATATTATCCTTGCATTATTGATATTGAGATCACACAGGTCATTATAAAGATTAAGAAAAGAGTGGGGCCCAAAATACTTCCTTGTGGTACCCCATAGTGAATGGAAAGCTCCTCGCTGTTATGGCCGTCGATCCTGACTTTTTGCGAACGATTTGAGAGGTAACTTTGGAAAAGATCCCGTTGTTTACCCCTGACGCCTATTTTCTCAAGTTTAATTAAGAGTGTGGAAACGGGAACAGTGTCAAACGCCTTAGCGAGATCAAGAAATATTGTAAGGACTTTTTTATTTTTATTTATATGATCTATGACAAAACTGGTTAGATCATGAACTGCATCGGAGGTTGACTTATTTTTGCGAAAGCCATATTGTTATTATTATTATTATTCATACCTTCATACCTTATTTTTTTGGTTTATTATTGTTTTGGTTTTTATTTTTATTCTTTTCATTAATGCACGTTTTTAAGTACCACATCGTCACTGGTTTAACTTGTTGTTGTCTTTTAATAAATATAATAACTTAGTCCACATAATGGCTGAACCCTATCTCTTAAGATACAGGTCTGACCTAGTTTAAGGGATAGAGTTGAAATTTACTGTACTCCTACGCTAAAGTTGTATTGAATAGCATCAACTAAATGTATGCAGTGCAATGTGATTTTGTTTTATGCAATAAATTCTTTATTATTATTATTAATATTGTTGCTGTAAGATTATCTTACAATGCTCCAGGTAACCAACCAATCTTTTGTTTATCAAGCGTTCAAGAACCTTGGATAAAGAGCTTAGAACAGCTATAGGACGATAGTTATTCGGCAGAGTTCCGTCACCCCCCTTGAAGATTGGATAAATTATTGCCTTTTTAAAAGAAGTTGGAAAAACAGCTGTTTCAAAACAAATATTGAATATATGGCATAAAATAGGCGCCAGAGTGGTGGAAAATTTCTTTAATATTGTAGGTGAGATACCATCCCAACCGGTAGCAGCGTTTGGTCGTAGTAAATTTATAGTGGATATAATTTCTTCTGGGTCAGTTTTCTCCAAGACAAAGAATGAGGTTGATAAAGAACTGTACTGTACTGTACTGAACTGAAATGAAATGTTGTTTTAACATTTTTGTAACCTGGTCATGGGCTCTAGATTTAGCTAGTTGCGGTGTTTTTAGGCATACCATATTGTTCGCGGCCCCGGCACTCAGGCAACGGAAGGCTTACGACACGGAAGGCGAACGGCAGGTTTTAGTCAGTAAAAGGCAAACCATATTGTAACCAATTATATTTATTGTACAAACTTTACCTGGTCTTACTCGTAGTTTGTGATTTTTCAGTTCAGGAAAACTTCCCGAAAAATGTTGTTTTTCATAGTAATTAAGCCAAATTTTTATAGGTATTTATATCCCCTATAAAACCATCTCCGACTTTAAGGAGAATAAAGTAGCTATAAAAACTCCTCCCTTAATGTTGTAACAAAGTTACGTCAAGTCCATGGAAATATAGTTTTGCTACATTCATTATGTAACGGAGGGGTCAGGTCAGTCAGTGGGTAGGTACTCGGCAGTGTCGTCAATCACAGACTGGTGACAGGCTCAGCCTCGAACACAATGGGCTGACTGCGTGATTCTCAGATTGAATCGCATCTGGAGTATTCCCGAGTATCCCTGTATACTCGTATGTGTATATAGTGTGTATATGTCACTATGTTCTCATTTGTGCTCCTCCTTTTTGACCTACGTACTTTATGCTTTCATCCCCCTTTTACAGCGTATCCCGCGATTTTTTCACAAAAAGCGATCCCTAGTTAGCTTTCAGCACTGAGAAATGTGGATCGCTCAAGTGACGCTCTGACGTTCAAGTGTAAAGTTCCGTTCAAATCAATCAATAGGATTCTGTACAGATATGGATAATATATGTACTGAGTTTTTTCTGATCTAAGACCACGTTTTCAATCAGTCTAGATTTCGGATAAGTGAGCAAAAAATTTACTCAAATTGTATTCTTAAACAGTCCAACAATTCTGTAAACTACAGCATGACACACTATCTTCTTTGAAAACGAAAAAACAAAACTTAAGTATTTATTAATGTCTTCTAAATGGTCGAGCGGTTCAGAGACCGAAGAGAAAAAAGGAACCAATAAAAAACCGCAAGGCTTGTGTAGCTCAGTGCTGTTTTCTAGATTGTATGTCAACGTGCACTTACTGAAGTATTGGAAATAATGTACTTACTTAACCGAGTTCTCGGAGCCGCATCATATACTATAAGTAATGGAGAGAACAGATATGTCGTCTCTTTTATTTTGTGAGCGACCGACGCCCCCAATCTGTGCGGTGCCTGACATGTTTTCACCGTAAAAGGGTAGTTGAAGAACAAAAGTTATTGACAATCGGGTTCCCAGACTATAATAGCGACGGATAGATCGTATTTGCGGGATCATGCCGCATCTCATCAGTCTGTCTATTCTTTTTCGAATATGAATGGCGTAGGTAGCCAAGTTAGATAACTTTATATATCTTATCGCGGTGTAGAAATAATTTACTGATAGTATTATCAGTTCTGCAATGATGTGATTAGGTAGCTTTTAGTAGCAGTACTAATTTAATAACATAATGTCAAACAAAACAAAATGATAAAAGGTTTATTCGTTGAAAAAGTTTCTAATTCCGGAAATAGCAATGCTTGTGGTAAAAACCGTATTCATTTTGTATGTCGAGGAAACACACGGGCCTTTCACTGGCTGACTGATAATGAACAACCAAAAGTTTTTAGAAGACCTATTTAGGAACACGCTACCCGAGAGCGGGCGAAGCTTTTTGCCAAAACGTGCCCTACGCATATCTTAGTATGTTTTCAATTTATTTTATGAACTTCACACCTCTCGTTGTTATTAATTCATGTGAATTTGTTATGTTATCCTGAATGATAGTTAAACGGAGAAATGTATGATATACAACTAACAGCGCACTCGCCTCGGCGCGCATCAAAGCGCATGAAGTTTTCATTTACGTGTATCATTTCATCACTCTCTTCGCTTTGCCTTGGGTCATTGGTGAGATGCTGAGACTGTGGTAGGACGAGTGTTGAAACGTGGGGATACTCTTCTGGCCGTTGTTCCGAAGCACTCTAGTTGGGTCGTAGCGGTGTAACAATTTTCTATTTTTATTTAAAAGAGTGTCCGTGGAGTTTCTTAGCCGTTCTTCTCCATAGGTACCTACTACGCTTTGGAATGGGCAACTAGCTTCATATTTCTGACTGACCGATTCCTTGACAATTCAAAAGTGCCTGTAAATGGTTTAATTGAAATAAATGCTTTGAGTTTGAGTACATTAGAGCAATAAGAAAGAAGCTATCAGTCCCATTTAGTCTCAAAAAACTAATGTTTTAGCTTCCCATTTCCGTCCTTCTTCTGGGCAAAGGCCTTGGGACCAAGTCCTTGCAGGTACTTTTACCCGCGCCGTTTCGAATCAGCCCTCATAAGCGCGTCCATATCATATTGTCACCTCTTTCTACGCCCATCTTCAGGAACCCATTGCGTGGAGGCTCGTGACCCAGCTATTTGAGCCTGGCAGCCTTTCTTCCTACATCTATTATGCCCGTAATATAATATATACTAAGTAAAACGATCGAAAACAAACAGGCACCCCATAAAACAGCACACTTTTTTGTGTAGAATTTTATGGAACTGATATGACCTGAATCCAGCTCTCGACTAAGCCTTACTGAAATGTTTCAATCACGCCCAATGGGATTATCAATACACCGTTATTGTTTTTATGAATTTTCATGACTTATATAGTGCATTATAAAAACGGGGTGAATATTAAAATATTGCTTTTGAAATAAAACACGTAGGTACAAAAACGTGAATACTTAATCACCAAAGAATTCCCATTAAAAAAATGGGAATTCTTTGGTGATTAAGTATAGCTATTAACGTGGTAGCAGCGTCATTGTTTTATGAAAAGTAATTTAAGCTTCGACGGAGTTATTTTTTAAATTTTCTATTTTTATTAACTTTATGGGCAGCGCAGTAAGTAGCGATAAATAGTGCACTCGTCACCTGTTTGCAGCCTCTACACATATCGAGGTACTTGAGCGGAGAGGTGAATGAGTATGGAGCATTGAGTATACTCGGTCAATAATGGTTGTTGTACACTTCAATACTGCGCAGTACTCAGGAGACTGACGTTTGCTTAGAACTAAGCCACTAAGACGTTCGTCTTTGACGATTGGACAAGACAATTTTTCGTAGCCGGCGTAGCGCTACGCCGTAGGCGGTGCATGAAATACCATGGTTTACCATTTAGAGTTTAATCAGCCATTTATTACTGAAGCAAATGCAGTCTGATTTAGCCATTTTACAATAGTTGGATCATTGACCGGCTTAATGGTGCCCTAGATTAAGTTAGACTAAGTTGTTTTAGCCTAATTCGCTTGGAGTATATTCTCTTAGCAGTCAAATTGCAGCATAACTCGGAAACATGTTAATCAAAACAGCAGTGCAGTGAACTTTAAACAATGCAAACTTTGCTTGTATTGACTATGCTTTCAATGCTATTTTAATCATATAAATATACACGAATGTTGAAATTCCGGTCTGTCTGTATGCCAAGTCTTTATACCTACATATACTATCTGAGATAGGTTTAAACGGGTATCCTGTACCTTCAGAAGGACATCGTTTTTTTTTAAGTCTTAAGACGCGATCTCAGTCGCGAGCACAACTAATCCATATGAACGATTGGGACTTTAAAATAAAAAATTGCGAAATCGGTCCAGCCGTTCTCAAGTGATGTACTTACCAACGAACAGCATATAATTTTTATTAAATAGATATATATGGATGAGAATTTATTGATTTTCAATGTACAATGTTCATTCCATTCATGTTCATGTGGTTGTCATAAAAATTCTAGGATCAAACCGCTCGAATGCAGCTGAAAACTAATATTCAATTCACCGAAAAATAAAATTGTTTTTCTGAAATTATTCGTTTTGCTCGAAAACCTCTGTACTAATGGATGGAATATTGTTTTTTCCCAATCCACTCTGAACTCTTTTATTTGGAACAGATTCACGCGAAGTCGCATAACAAGTAACGGTCGGTTTATTTTAGGAACTGCGTTAACCTAACCATTCCCTGATGTACGAATGAGATTTTTTATTTATTAAATAACAAATTCATCATCTGCCTAGCGTTTCACCAACAATTTTGGGGTCGACTTCCTGTCGTACCGGATACAGCTGAATACCAGTATTTTACATGGAGCCACTACCTATCTAACCATCACAACCCAGTAATTGGGTAATACGATAACCGTTGGTAAGACTGGCTGTCGGACTTTCGGGCTTTGGACCCGTAGCGACTATCAAAGATCTATGAATGACAGCCAACCAACCAATAGCTTTAAGTGCTTCCGAGACACGGAGGGGTCTCGATATGAAATGGATGCTCACCCATGCATGGACCAACCTCGGCAAGCGTAGCTTTTAACCTTCAATCGATATGTGCGTCTGTTATCAGTTAGCCACGAGCCCGTCATTAAATAACAAATAAGCAGCCTAAACAAAGCATTTGCCCTAATGACTTGTCGATTTCGTAGGTCAGTGCGCCCTAGAGATAATTACTGAAACAATTTGGAGTTTTTGCGATCAGATACCTATAAATAGTGGTAAGGTCAATGCTCTTCTAATTTGTTTCAGTGAATAGTATTACTATTGACTGCTTTATTAAACTGAGGTTGGTGTAAAATTAGAAAATGTTGGTTTACAGTTTGTATCTACGGTCGTTCGTCAAAATGCATAGACGTACAAATATCGTGGTACCTCTTAAAACCTGAGGACGACAATACATGCAAACCTTATGCTCAATTATGTAAAATACAGCAGTGAGCCACATCTGATATGTAAAGTCGAGACAATACCTGCCCGAACCGAGACGATTCTTATAATTATTTTAATCAAGAATAAGTCGTAACATGCAAATCTCAAATTAAAGCTGCTTTTATGTTTCGTGAAATCGCCTCTAAATCGGGCTCATAATAAAAGTCAGTAATATTATTATTAATGTTCAAATAATGGGAGAAAAGTTGCCGTCAAGCATTTCCGACATTTTAAGTTTTTAATACGACAGACAAAATACTTGTATAATTGTAAGTACTTGCAAAATTCCGGGGGTCGCTGCAATTTTGCCAGTTTGGAGTCACATTATTCGGTCTTGTTGTGTTAGCTGTTCTTATTTATGATAAACGGTTATCGGATGCTGTTCGATGTCTGCAGCTATCATATCTACCTATATTAACTATCGCCATGTATGTACTTCTGCCGGAAGGCAATCTGTGTGTGGGATCTATGATCGGTGAGTTTGTGTAAGCCGTTGTTGGCCTTGCGGCCACAATACTAGTGTGTCAAGCTTGCACGCACTGTTTTGTTATATTGTTGCAATATTCCTTTGTACGGGAATGTATCCCAGCTTATATTATCATCATAAACCTAACAACTGCCACATAATATAAGGCCGTGTTTGTCCTAGAGCACCGAAATATTAATGTCAACCGAAATCATAAGATATTTTTGGGGCATTTCCCCAAATGTAAAGAATGGAAGCGATATTTTGCGGTTTACATTTTTGCGCTTACCCTTCGTAACAATGAGTCACTTAAAGTGTAACAAATGAGTTATTTATGTATTATATCCCCTCACAAAGCAGAATTATGTACTGAGTTATTTTCCAGAAATGCGTCTTTAGTAAAAATAGTTTAATTTTGTGTTTTTATCAACATTTGAAAATGTAAATCTTTTGGACTGACATTCCTTATCAGACCTTTCGATATTCCGAACTTTTAATTATTATGATTTAAATACCAACCGACTTATCATTGGTAAATATTATTCTCACAATGTTATTTATTTATTTATTTATGTACACACAGTAAAATAGATACAGACACGACATAATCATAATTATGAGTACAAAGGTACTGCTTATTTCTTAAGAAATGTCTTCCAGCAGACCTGCGAAAGGAGAAATGTCAAGTCTTAAACTAAAATATTGAAATAAACCTACACGTATAACGTAATAAATAAACATATATTATGCTTAAAAAATACATAAGTAAAGCTTGAATATACATATAAACATACATACTATAGGTATATAAATACCTACCTACCTTTCCTATGGTATTTTTCTAACCTTCCTCAAGGTCAATCCATTAAAATAGTTTCCCCAGCTAGCTAGTCAGAAGCACTTTTGTAATCGCAAACTCTTCAATTTACTATCTCTCGTCGTCTGCCGATGAATCACGTCCCTTCTGAAGGCGGTCCAAGCAAGGTCTGGTCGTGTCTACAGTCTACCGGAAAGCGAGCCTTTTCAGCACAGGGGAGTAAGTAATGTATCTAACAAGCTGGTTTTAATAACAGACCATAATTTGTGGAATAATTAGGTCATCAGCGTTTCAACCGAATGACGTCCACTGGACATAGGTCTCCAAGCGTCGCCATATCGACCGGTCCTGTGCGTCTTGCATCCAGCGGATTCTTGCGGCTGCCAATAAGGTTATCGTTCCACCTTCTGGGCGGCCTTCTCACGCTATACCTTCCGGTGCAAGCAGTGCGCCCGGCGCCCTGCCACTTAGGTTTGCAATTTTTCGGGATATCTCGGTTACCTTGGTTCTCCTGCGATTTGATTTGATATTTGATTTGATCTCTTCATTTTGAAATAATGAGGTGAATAAATGAAATACCAGTGACGATCCGGACAGTGTTTTAGAGAGGGACATTGCGCACAAAAAACCTTGTCTTGATCGGCCACATAGATACAAGGAAATGGAAAACTTTGAGTGTTTTCGGAATTCTGTCTTATAACTGGATTCTCAGGAAGTGCTAATTAGCTTCAGTGAGAAATATATAAATATGATTTCCTGCCTTATTCCGACCGATATCACGACATATGTTATTGATCAAGAGAAACCGAAATCTGATCTTTGGTCTTTGCTATGCGTGGTCGGCCACATGATGACATGGCCGTTACAGGAAGATGATAGGTTCCTGGCCCAGTAAATCATACCATGGATAATATTAATTATTATTACAACACGAAATAAATAATATATTATTGTTCAAAGGAAGTCAGGACTTCCATCAGTGTCGTGCTGAAGTTATATGCTTCTGCTGGTCACTTTGCCCGGTTACAGGAAGATAATACCTGGCATTGCATATTATTGTACCCCCGGATGGTCCCAGAATTACGTGTGATGTAAACCGGTAGTGTATATGGAAACTTGTCGTGAGACGTGCGACGCGGCTTGCGAGTGTGTATAGCGAGCGGTAAGGATTATCCATTCAATATTTGGGATTACAGCCGATATCCTCCTCTTTGCGGTGAAACGAGGAGGAAATATTGTAATCCTATTGGATTTTCATGACATTTTCCACATCTTCGCTGTAAAGGAAATTGATTTTAAATGAAAAGTTTACTGAATGCAGGGATGAAACTATATGACTGGAGTAAGGTTGTGGTTCGCGGCGGGAATTGATGATCGTCTGCGCTACAAAAGCCTTCACTACATTCAAAAAGAATAAAGATTGAAGAAGCAAAAAGAAACGATTCAAGGCCCTATGATCTATTATGAAGTGGCCGTGTAGCAATTTTTATTTTATCTTTCCCCCATTTTTTTACAGCGCACAAGTATCAAAAGCCTATGCCATTTTTTATATCTGTACAGGGTTTACTGTAAAATTGTTTAAGGCACTTCTAATAATATTTCATAGACAATATAAACATAAATTCCAATTGGCATTCGTAATCGAACGTAGACGCCGTAAAAAGCCGGAAAATATCTCGCAATGCTGGGAATGCGCCTGTGGAATTAATATACGTTTCCATATTTTATCCTTTACACATGCACGAGGGAAACACATAAGGAATCTTAACTGGGTACACTAAATGGTTTCCAATATTATAAATGAATAACGCAAAAATACATTGAAATACTTCGTCTCCAAACGAAGTATTTCAATGTATTTTTGCGTTATTCATTTCGAAGGTTTGTTTGTGTCATTCCAATTTCAAACTGAAAAGTTTAATAATTGGCTTTGGTTTTCTAAAAAAGCGGTGACGGGTCACAATAACGGCTCTGCAAATACAGTGTTTTTTGACACCTTAGTAAAATACAGGTGAAAATGACAGATGTTCATGACGGCCGTCATAATTTATCGGAACCGCTTTCCTAGGAATCCAAAGCTTTAGTCAATCTAAACAGTAAATCGGCTTAAAATTAATTGTTACTGCGTATTAATCATAACTAATAGTTTCGTAATATCCGAACATTCCGCTTGTCCACTTAATATTGTTAGTTGGCGTCGATAAATTGAGCTCTTATCCTCATTTCAATTATTGCCCAGGTACCTCATGAACGTATTTCTCTTAGCGAAAATATCGAAATTATTTGGTAACAGTCCGTTGATTGTTTAATTGAAATCCATTAAAATAATTAATAGTTTTGTAGCGCCAGATCATTTTGTAAATATTTAATATTGTGATTATTATAATGATTATGTCGATAGACAGTCAGACATACGAGTACTCTTTGGTGATTCTCGTAAAAATTGGTATACAAGGCGGGAATTACAAAATGATTATCTTTGTTTCATTCCCTTTTGTTTTCATACTACCGCTTCGAAGGCTCACTAAAGGTAAGGCAGATTTATATCTGTTCGTAATTGAACGAAATAAAGTGCACAGTAGCCAGAAAGACGTGCCACGGGCGAAGCAAAGTAGTCGTAAGTAAAATTCTACAGAAATGTTGTAAAATACAAATTGTAACTTTGCTTATTAAAAGTTGAGCAACCGCGTATGTTTTATTCAGAGTTAAAGCGTGTTTAGATATTTATATAGCAAGAAAGATACCTACGGTAAAAGTGATAAGCTAACTGCTGTATTGCAGTAGTCTGGAAAAGTTTAAAGAAAATTAATGCAAATATAAATTTTCAAAGAAACTCGTTCTTTCAAATGGAAGGTGGACATATGATTCCATTTACCTTTATGTGATCGTTATAAGTATCTTGGGCCCATCCATACTATACTTTGCACGTAGTTTTATGGCTCGAAACTAGTGTCTCTCTAAGGAATATTCGCGTCGCATGAATAGTGTAATAGTCTCTTTTCACCACTCTCCTGAATAAAGAAACTAAACTTTAAGTCAGTATGGAAAGTCGGGGTTATTGTAGTGTAGCGGAGTTTCCTTCACGTGAAGGTATTGAAACAATTCCCAAACCACGACGCTATTTTATGAAATTTTCATCTACTTCGATCTTTAGCTGGTGATTAAAACCATACGTTACCTAACCAGGAACTTCGGTTTCTTCATCTTAGTTCTGCTGTTAAAAGTGTGTAACTGAATTTAAATACTCAGTGCCATAAACACGTCTAATAATACTGGTGTGAACGAACATTTCTGTCAGTATTATAAATGGGACGAAATTTAAAATATATCAGACATTATGTTCGGATGATCCGGCAAATCTCTTGCAAACAAATTTAATACAACTTTGTCGTAGGATGAATGATCAGGATTTGTTGCGTAACTCTCCCAATTCCCGAAATTTCGGGCGGCGTGCCTGAAGACGTGCGTAGGTATCCTGTAAATTAGAAGTCGATAATAACTACGCGCAACTCCGGTCGGTGGCGCGAGAACCATGATCAAAATTTTGATAACCCGATAACCCTAAATACCACACGTATCGTGTCACACACATTTTTTATCAAAATGCAATACAGAAACAATAGATGTATGGGTACAATCTATACATTGACGCATTGAATATTTTGTGTTAAACGTAACACGCATCAAGTACGTCATAGCAATATAAGCTCCCACTTGTATCAAATCACATAACTTACGCGCTCTTCCGTGTGATTCCATTAAACGGGCTTGTTTTTGGTGTGTGCGTGAATTCAATATTGGCACATTAAATACTATAGGGATGCACGTTCTATTTCGAGGGTCATGATTGACAAGGCCCAGCTTACCGCACACAGGGTAAACGGGTCAAATTTTAACCAGATCAATGTGTAGTCAGCCGATAGCGTTGCCAGCGGACGAAGGAGAGGTCACTTCTAAAATTGCCATAAATCAAAATAAATAAAAAAGATAACCCTAACATGGCCTAACATAAAATTTTATGAGATAATGTCGGCTAGGCTTATAGTCTTGCAATAGTCGTGACGGGGGGGGGTTCCACCCTAAATTGCCAGTGTGGGGGTAAGTGGCAGTGAACCGCCACGCCTCGCCGACATCCTATTTTTAACGTGACCGAGCTATTGTAAACATTTTAAGAACAACTTTAACAAAGAAAATCTCGCGACAAACATTGTCCAGCAAAACGAAATAGAGTATGTGACGGAATACGTCGCATCACTTGAAAACTAATGTTTTGTAGGAACATAAACAGAAAAATAATAATATATTCAGAAATTATCAACAACAATCTAAACTAATATGAAAAAAGATTAGAATTTTTGTATGTTTGTTTGTTTGTTATGAATAAACTCAAAAACTACTGGTCCGATTTAAAAAATTCGTTCACCTGTAGAATGCTATTTTATCACTGAGTAACATAGGCTATAATTTACAAAGATATCACGCGGGCGAAGCCGCTGAAGGAAGCTACTAAATTAATATTATAAACGCGATAGTGAGTTGTTTGTTACGTTTTCACGCTGAAACGGCTGAACGGATTTGGATGAAATTTAGCACATTGGTAGACCATGACCTGGGATAGGACGAAGGATATTTTTTAACCCGATTTTCCTTCGGGATCGACGCTTATGCGAGTGAAACCGCGGGATGCAGCTAGTAATGTAATAAAAAACAAACAAACTACATTCTAAACTGTATAGCAGAATTGCATAGATAGTAGAATGGTACAGACAGTCGGCTTCGAATCCCGAGTTGGCGTGCAAATTACTAAGCAAGTTAGTGGCAAAGATGTCATCAGCAAGGCCTGTTCGCAACTATAGTTTGCCGCCGTCCCTTGTTCTGTTGTTCTCACGAGCGGTCAAAGGGTTGAATGCAAAATAAACACTACATACTACATGAAACACAGTATTTGATACAATTATTATAGACAGTTCAAATCAATACTTCAACAGTTTTGGTTAGATCTAAGCTTCATTAAACGGGTTAGCGACAAGCAATTGACATGATTATGTCAAGTTAAATCCGCTGTATATCAGCATATATTTTCAACATTGAATTATTACGTCATTAATGTCACATTGCGGTATTGTTTATTGTTTTTATGTCGTGCACCCAGTAGAAAATTAATAAGAATGCATTGTGAAGATTTGCGGTTCTATTTCAATGCAAATCGGAGGTATGATACGAGTATAATAAACGCAGGTATTTCCGTGTGTTAGCGTATGGAGTTCTGTTATGTTAATTTGTTAATTATTAGCCATTGAATTTTAGTGGGAACATATGGGAAAATTATACAAAGGCTTAGGGCGTGAATAATAGCGAAGGCCGATACCTACTAACGTTGAATATATGTTAGCCATGTAGCCTGGACAGTAATAGAGATGTTGACATTATTTTTTATCCGTCAGATTGATTATTAAAAAATATTGGAGACGTATTTTTTCTTTTTTTACGTAATCAAAAGATTACGGCCACCCATTTTTTATTTTATTTTTATTTTTTATTATTCTCAAACATCGGTACATTATTTGTTGCTTTTACAGTTTTACTACATTGAGTTAAAATGTGGCATGACGTTAGTCTCCGGTAGATTTTATACTGACTTGTGATGAAGCAAGCCCGCGCTCCCCAACTTTAAGCGTTTTATCTAACTCATTTTTCATTAATATGATAAAGCAAAAAATACGGGTCTAATATTTTGTTGTTATCAGACTGACGGACTAAATATTTTTTTTTTTTCCTCAGCAACATCCTCATTGTGTGTTAGTTATGTCAATATTTCTCCTAGACTGAAGCTATTACCTGCGAAACATGATTGACATGCAACCAGTTCCTGTATTAATAGCAAAAAGTGTTTTCCCGCAATGTAGGATCAGCATAAAAAATATTTATTCATTGTTTTTTCAATGAAAAATTACTTGTCGTTTTAACATTTAAGAAAATATGCACGAAAATAAAAATAAACCTAATTTAATAAATATATGTTTACATTAGAGCAGCACATTAGATACTGTTTGAATTCGCTTCGAAATTAAAATATTGTTTTCGAATGCCTCCGACTTACGTTGCTGACCGTACAATCTATTGGCATATAACTGTATAAGCTATATAATTTCCAACGGACGTAACTGACATAGGAAAATATTGCATAAACTGTACGTTTCACATGCAGCTGTGTTTTCCATGCCACGTAATACACCATGACGGTGCAAAACCTTGTTTATACCAAGTTCTTTAACAAGGACGCTTCTATACTGACTTTATTATTTATGAACGTGATTTGTGCAGCAGTAGACAGCGTGCAGCGATACATTAGTAAATTGACATTTTGCTTTGAAGATTTATCCATAAATAGGAAATTAAAGTCGACATAAAAAGCTACTTTAATTTCTTATTAGTCAGTCTGTTTAGTTCTTATAAACTACACAATGGATTTTTATGCGGTTTTCGCCATAATTAAGAACAGTTATTCCGGAAGATTTATGTGAAAGGTTCATTAATATTTAATTCAGAAGTATTCGAAGTTTTGGCATTTTTTTTTATATTTCTTTTTATTGCTGAATGGTTCTGCTCTTGACCTCGATCTTCTCTGATGGAAAGCGATGGATGAGGTTTATGATGGATCGAGCGTGCCCAGAAGATGCCTGTTCACTCTTGCTTTGAAGGCAAGCAGACGGGTTATATGTGGAAGGGAACATGACGTCATTTTACCTGCGAGAAGCAGCGGCGGGTCTCTAGTGCTGTATGAAAGATACACTAAAAGTTAATATTCGCCGACAGATAAAACTAACTGCGTATGAATCTGACCAGAGGGCCTAGACATAGTGAAAAAATATACTATAAATATTCTATTAACAAAAATGGTGATGGACAAGAAAAAAAAAATGGGATATACATCCTGTTGAAAGTCGTTGTAGAAAATTACGAAACGCTTTCAAAGCGATTTTCACTTGTCTAGACCGTCAGATTCGTGCAGGTACACGAAATGATCGCACTTTTCAGTTTCAATTTGCTTCTATACGTAGTAATCGTTATGGCCGTCGTTGGGGATTTACCTTGAACCTGTAGCAGCCACACGCGCTACGGATTTTGGTTCAGATCAGACAAATCTGAAGGTAGGTACATATCACTGACCATGTACCTATTGTAGCCTTTACAAAGCTTTTTCCTAAGGTCCTTTTCTGAGCGGGTCAAATGGGGGTTGAAGTTAGTATCGAACGAAGTAGCAAAAGCTAGTCTATTATAAAGCTTATCTCCGATCCCCCCACGCCCCTGTACTTACGCAACCTCCGAAAAGGCTTTTTAACTTTGACCGACTTTAACACAAAACAGTCGGTCAAGGTTAGAACTATGAAAGCTTGAGATTTTATTTTTTATTTTTACGACCGGAGAGATACTAACTTAGTACCTACTTACGTTCTTACAATTAACAATTAAGCATTTGATGTTTGCTTGGTTCAAATATATCTATGTATGTAACTTAGCTGTTATTGAAACACGAGAACGGTGTTTGTATAGGAATGCTCAGTAATTAATGCTACACTTGACAAATATAATTGCTTTCAGTTGTAACAGTGTCTGTGGCATCTGTCAGGAGAATGCAGACGCACATATACTCGTTTAAATCGTTAGAAGAAAGGACTTTGTTTACAGTGCCTTCTTATTGGATCGCTCTAAATTTGTCCAAGGCAACAACACCCTGTTTATTTAAGTGTGGCAACAAAATGGCCCTTAACCCGTAACACGAAAATAAGTAATGTTAGTCTTTTTTTATTGTGTTTCCTTTGGACTGCTGAGCTATGTGGCTCCCGAGTGATTGATGGCCGTCGTTAAGTATTTGTTGATCATTTCGAGTTTCAACCCAAACTTTTTTTTTGTGCGTGCGTCTAGTTATTGTATTCGCGTTTTGTATTACTTTTAATTTATTAAAACTTAACTATTGAGTAGTACAAATCCAATAGAAACAATGATACCTGGACTAAATATTTTTCAGCTACTTATCACAATTTCCTTAACTATTATATTAACCGAATTTCAATTAATAAAAAATCCTTAATTTCAATTTACAAAACCAAAAGGTAATACAATACCCAATTATAATTAATAATCAACATGTAATTTGCTTGCTATGTATTGTATTTAATTGCTAAACTGATTAAATAAAATGAAGAGAAAAAATACCTATTGATAATTTAATGGTGCTCACAAATACCTATCTATTGACTATAGCTTAGACTTTAAGCTACGTGCAGACTAGCGCGACGCGATATCGCGACGCACAAGCGCGACCGTCGCGTCCCGCTTTCACCGGTTATTGTTATACCGTGAAGTTTTCTTAGAAATTGTATTGTTCGAGTCGTGTCGCGCCGTCTCGTCGCACCGTCGCGTCGCGCCTATTCGTCGTGCCGTCGCGTCGCACTAGTCTACACGAGGCTTATAAAGCCTGCAGATAGGCGCGACGTGACTCTGGTGGAACAATTTCTATGAAAACTTCACGAAAATTGTTTTACCGGTGTTGCGACGCGCCGTCGCGTCGCACCTGTCTATGGAAGCCTTAATGCGACCAAACGGAAATAATATTTCAAAAGTGGTCAACGAAATATGAATGTTTAAAACTTTGTAATCATTGCAGAATTATTAATCACGATTTATTTTAAAGTAAATAAGGTATCGTCCCAATTTCAAAGGTATGAATGAGTAGGTGGTTCCAACATTTCACAGAATTTTATTTCAATTAAACGTTCAACGGTTGCTATTCATATTTATTTATTGCAAAATGACTGTGATCATACAAAAACCCACGCCTACCTACACGAGTAACTATTTTCAGTTATCATTATTTACTTTATTATGACAATAATATGATGCGAAATTGTATATTTTTACATGTGCAATGTCTATGTCTATGTTTTATTTCAAGGATAATTTGTTTTTTGTTTAGATAATTATGCTATTGTCATAAAATAAAACTGACGCCTGAGAGAAACTGACCAGTGATACGCGGACTCAAAAAGATACACTAAAATTGTTTTTTAGGCGTTGGATAATATTTAAAAACAATGAAAATCGAAAGTAATGATTTTGCTTCAGTGTTTTTTTTTTTTTTAAAGCAATGTTGCTGTGCGATGCCAGTGCACCAATAAATACGATAACAATTATCTTCAACCATTATTTACGTTATCGAGCACAAGAATTTTAACGATGCAGCATTGGATTATGAATTTCCTTCAAAATCCTACGGATTGTAATTGTAAGGTCGTTTGTCCACCGCACCGTGACCGGGACGTCAACGAAAACGAGATGACGACGCCGAAGTACCGACAGAACATTTACTACGGCCGCGTAATCTCGTTTTTCGTTGCCGTCCGGTTCACGGTGCGTTAGACAAACAGTGTAACTGTGTTACGCAATTAGGGTGGCTTCCATTAACTTCTCGACTAGTATTCGCAGTAAGACATCTGGAGGTTGCCATCTATACATTCGATAGGACCCTTTTAATATCCTGTTACGTGTTTAAAATTGCTCAATAAATATTGTGGGCAATGTTAGACAAATAAGACGTTTCTCGTACTCATGTGGCATCGCAAAATTCCTTGATGTTGCTTTGATGTACGTAATAGCAGGACGGGTGGTACCTACTAAGTAGCAATTGTAGCTAGATAAACTACTATGCAACACATTTATTAGCATTACAGAACATATGTAGCAATAATGCTGAAACCATTGAAGGAAGTATTAGCAACGCTTTGGTTGCCGACGGTCGCACTTCGCGCATTGCATTTTCTAGGAAAGGCATTGAAACTGACGAGGCGCAAGTCATGGACGGTTCGAGCCATTAGCTTTCAGTCGTCGTACGCCCCTGTGCTTGGCGCGCTCTAACTACGACTTGGATTCATAATTCCATCGAATTTTACCACAGAAAATTAGAAAATTGAGTAAAGGTTCTTGTGCCCATTGCCGTTTCTGTTTTCAGAATATAGGAGAACATAAGTTTTGTTCAAGTCGCTCCATGTAAAATACGGGTATTCAGCTGCATCCGGTTAGACTGGAAGCCGACCCCAACATAGTTGGGAAAAGGCTAGGCAGATTGATAAGTTTTGTTCAAGTGGCATATCAAAGACTTTCATACACACTGGCTCTATGGCTGACGCCTTTGTTAAGAATCACTAAAATCCCGTCATATAAGAACATGTCGCGTAATTACCAGAATGCTCTGTAGTAATAGGTTAACTGATAATTAAAATTTAAGAGAGCTTTTATGAACCGAGTTAACCGAGGCACCCGCAAATTACCTTATTTTATAGTTATTACTCAATCATTTGTTACTGGCAGTTCTACGGGCTTTCCTGCGAAATTCTCCTATATGAAATGAAAATATTGAAAACTGGTTGTTACGGTTTTAACGACTCGACAACACATCGAGATTTTATTATTGTATATAAGTTTAATATTAATGTATTGTACACCTTTCGGAATAACTTCTCTAAATAATGTTTAAAAACCGCACCAAAATCTGTTAAGTAGTTAAGAAGCACAATTCGGTCATACAGCCAGCAACAAAAACGACTTTAATTTACAAATTATGTACCATCGCGGACACTGGTGGACGTCTTTTCGACCTTATTGCGTAAGTTATAAGGTCGAAAAGTTTTCAACTACCAGTGTCCGCCATGGTACATATATATATACTCGTATATGCCCATACCTTAGATACCTATAGATAACGATTATAGGAATAGACGTTAAATGATAAAGAAACTGTGAGACGACCCGGAGTTTTTCCAATTACTCGATACGTGAATGGTACCTACATTGTTACAGCAAATCGTCGACGTCCCGGCTCGTCCCGGCTCGTAACGTGACTTTGCGCTCGTCGATGCTACTCTCAAACGCTTTCTGCTCCGATTGAACTTTGCGCTCGTCGATGCTACTCTCAAACGCTTTCTGCTCCGATTGAACTCACTTAGCTATTGTTTATATTCTTTGTTATTTTATTCTTGAGTCCTTTATTAAAAGAACTGACGTCAATGAACACTTTATCTTGTAAAAATTAACCCTCAAATTCATAGTACTTAGCTACCCGTAAGCTCAACCTGACACGAAGCAAATAAAGTCGGAAGAACGGTCGTCAGTGCTGTATGGATCACTATTGAAGCTTGTTGACAATCACGTTTTATCTACGGCGCGGTTTATACGCCGTGTGTAGGCACGCACGGTCGTCAGTGTTGTATGGATCACTATGGAAGCTTGTTGACGGACACGTTCTTTCTACGGCGTGCCACGTGGTTTATACGTCGTCAGAAACCGTGCCGTGTACAAAGGGCCTAATTCAAATGTCAACAAAGTTTAACTTGGTTGAATACAATTATTCAGAGCCAACAATCAGACAGTTTCACAAAAGGGGGAAATATGTAGGCGTTATAAAAAGCATTTTTACTTTAAGGCGAGCATACAAAGGAAAGTTAGGTACCTCCCCGCAGACGGTACCCGCGATGGAGTTGAAAACGCCGACACATTGAAACTTTTTTCCTTATCCATTGAATGGCAGCTCTCTATAATAAACTGACACTGCTGAATCTCCTGAAAAGGTATGACGTCAAGTTTTCAATAAAAACAAGTTGATGGATAAAATCAGACAAGTTTATATACCTTATCGGATCATAGTTATATGATTGCACCATCATTCGAATTCACTGATTACCAATCAATGATGAATTTTGCAATATTTATTACTTTGCCAAATTAATGTTGTACAAGTTTACCTATTACATAAAATTTCCACGGTTGGTTACATAATAACGTAAGAAACATTCGCGTGAATTACCTATTAGCAAAAAACTAGTTTTTTTATAGTTACGTCACTAGTAGGATAATAGGCGATAGTTTTGAGCCGAAGTGATGTAAGTAATGACGTCAAGAGTTACGTAGTGTTATTCTGCTGACAGAGATATGGGGCCGCGTGAGCCTTCGATCCGCTTCCCCTGACTTTTACTCGATAAGAAGATTACGGAGCGAAGCCTCAATTTCGTCACGATCCCCCTTATCATTCGAGTTATTATCAAGGATGTTCATTATTCACTCAGGTTTTTTATACGTCCTTTAGCTTCGAAAATTTGTTACCTTCTGGTCCGTTAAATTATTCAAGTTTCTCTTGAATAGGTTGAATACATTGTAAGGTTTACTCACTTTGGAAGTGACGTAACTAAACCGGTAGTGGGTGTACTAATGGCCGTCGAAACGAAACTTGTGTTAGTACAGAAAACAACCGTAAATTGGCCGAAATCATAACGTATTTCCCTGAGGGTGTGAACCAGTGGTGGTGAAGCTACCCTTCAAAGTTGAATACCATGTAAACTAAGCGGAGGCGTTTTTATAACGTTTCATACTAGATATATTACTGAGGTAACCGTTTAAAATCCCATTTGCTTAACCATTTGTGTTGCGTCATTCGTTGCGCTTGGCATTGGCAGTTTAGTTTAACTTACTTTCAATATGACGTAATTTATTGCTTAATACCATAAACGACATGAAAGAAAAGGTCATGGTATTCGTCTATGAAACATATAATCAGCCAGCAAAATTGATGGAAACATCATCATAATGTAGTATGAGCGCGTGGAAGTATTGTAGCTAGAAATGTTCATTTAATGTAGAATATTCCATTAGGCCGGGCGTCACTCCCCTGACGTCATTTGACGCGTCGACGTTACGTTGGAATTGTCCAAAGTTGTGTGGCACTCAGTGGCTCGACGGGCAAAACTTCAGGCTTTACGAGCCACTCGGTAAATTGCTAAGTTTGTCGCCGGCATTAATTATTTTTTACGGTGTGACCACATATCTTGTATGTTTTATCTCGACTTTTCCAGCGATTTTAATATGCAGTAAATGTGTTAAAATAAACGAGAAATATTTAATGACTGACTCTTAACAACAGTGGCGATAGTAAAACTACGGCACCAACATATTGCACCTGCACAGAGCTGTAGTTATTACAGCGCTGTTATAAAAACAAAATGGCATTTGCACCTAGCTTTAAAGAAACACACTTACCATAAAATTACCTATGGCTCAAAATCTACTACAGAAATAACCATAACGTTTTATAATTTATTAAAATCATAAAAAGTACATCACGCTTCAACTTAAAATCAACTTAAAACCTTTGTGCGTGAGTATTGTTTTCCTTTAAAGAGATGCTTGAAGATATTTTAGACATGGCTCTGGTGCTTCTTATGCCTCAGGTAAAGCAAAAATATAATCTAATAAAAATAAAAAAATACCTATTTCGTTAAAATTCGCGCAGTTTATGAACCAAGAAGCTAAATATATTGTTATTACAATGCCGTGCTCCTTGAATAACAATATTTTTCACAATTTTCTATAAGTACTATTTAAGATATTTGCACATTGGATAAATTGAGTGGACGGCCAAAACTTTTTCGTGGTAAAGTTGCTGCTAGTGTTAAAACAATGTTGTTCAATGTATTGTCACTGGCATACCTCTCACCTCTACAAACTCAGGTAAACTTAAAAAATATGTCTCTGTTCCAAACTTTCCTCAGCGGGAAGTCGAAACAAATATAAAAGTCCGGAAAGGCGGAACGTGAATAAAGTGTGTAAAATTTTCAGTAGTTGAATGCAAATGTCGGCCTTCACCCTGAAAGTTGACCGGCAAAGAAAACTAGGCGCATTGAAACCTTTCCACCCTTCGATATGAGATGAATACGGACATAAATGCAACTACAAAAATGCCGAGGAAAGGCTTACGAGGAAAACCGAACAGGAACCGCGAGAAAATATTCGTATTGTGTATGTAGGTACACTTGGCCATAATGTACACAATCATTCTTCCTTCTGATTACAGTGCAGAACCGTAAAAAGTTCCATTACCTTATGGTAGGGTAGTGAGGGGCGTTGTCTCCGTGGTCTGAGGCGGAAAATTCACTAGCATCCGAGCGTGAACACCTCCTGTAGGTATAAAATTTTAAGACATCTTGGCGACTGAGGCGAATCCGTAATTTAATATGATTATTTCTGCCGAATTTGTATTGCTTTGAAGCATCGAGTGACAACTTTTCGTTTTAATTATTAGATAGTATGTTTATTATATTTTTGTGATTTTAAATTATTCGAATAAGATTTTTATTATCTCATGAAGTTTTCGTAACTAATAATATTTTTATAATATTTATTGAATAAAAATATTTACAAAAAGTCGAAGCAAAAAGTATACAATTAGTCCACAGTAAGATTTCACAAACAATAAGTATAGTGCCTAAAAATAAACTAAATCTAAAATATGTTTAGAACAGGTGCAAGTAATAATGGTTCGGAATTACAATGTTAGGAGATGAATATATTCCAATTCAAAAATACTATCTATATAAGAAAATATGATTACTTTGAGAATTAACCAAGAATAACGCAAGGCCAGACACGGGCAGGCTAGCTTAGGTAGTGAGGAGATAATATAGATATCTCTCTACCTAGATAAGCAATTACTGGATTCACGAAAGCCCTAATCTCAGTTCGTATCTTAGGCAAAGTCAATGTCAAAGTCAAAGGCAAACAATTTGTTTCAATTAGGTACATAAAAGGCACTTTTGTACTTCAAAATTTACAAAAAAATAGAATTGATTCTAGTCGACCCTTCCAAAAGGTATTTTTCGTATGGAGAAGAATGGGCAAGAAACAGTTACTCTTTTAAAATGTTTTCACAATATTTTGTATACATTAATTATACAATTATATGTGAAGACGACCTGGAATAAGATTACTATACCACGATAGGTAAAAAGAATGAAAAATAAAGCAATGACAGATAAATTAGATATGTGATAGATACATGGGGCTCACTTAATTACAAACATTGTAAAATTATACTATATTCTTAACATTTAACAAGTAATACTAATAAGTCAGTGTGTGAATTCAAGTAATCACAGAATATAGAATCAATGATACAAAAATAATAAATTATACAATTAAATTAGCAACCAGTTTGATTTTGTCTAGACACTAAATTGTCATATGGAGCAGGACCAGCATGTTTCCAAGCATTCTTATCTTGGATATAATCCTCTAATTTGTAATATACTTGTTTACAAAGTGTACTTTTAATATGAGTTTTAAATTTTCTTTTATTTAATGTAATTTATCACAAGGTATTTTGTTGTAACATTTAACATACTCGTAGTACCCCATAAATGATGTTATGTACTTTAGATAATCTGAAAACGTAGCTACTTTCCGTTGTTCCGTAAAATTAAACAGTGGGGCTACATATTCTTATTCACAGCTTTTAAAATACCCATGTCGATTTTGGGATACATACATACACTAGCTTTACCCGCCCAGACTTCGCACGGGTAGCTTTAAACCCTACCTACCCTACCTACCCTACCTACCCTACCTACCCTACCTACCCTACCTACCCTACCTACCCTACCTACCCTACCTACCCTACCTACCCTACCTACCCTACCTACCCTACCTACCCTACCTACCCTACCTACCCTACCCTAATTTTCTCACCGTTTAAACCTTCCCTGGACTATGACAAACATTTCAACTAAATCGGCCCAGCCGTTCTTGAGTTATAAAATTACAACGAAAAGTGGCATTGATTTTTATAGATAGAGATACTCGTAGGTACATAAAATGTGGTCCTATAGGATTATCTCTTCGATGCACAAGGTGCACCAAAAGTTGTAACACAATTTGAGATTGGCTTATTCCCGACGCATATGGATACTAGAGTGCGCATTAACATCTTGGTTTCTAACCGTTTGTAAACACCAAGTTTCACCTTGAATGACTTAGATTTGTCCGTTTTTTTTTAGATTTGTCCGTTCAACCAATTTTGAATTCTATTGCATTGGTGGCATGACAAATGGCAGCTGCAGTAAGCAGTTGGTATTGTAACCAATTTTTTGCTTTTAATGCCATCCTTATGCCTACGATATAGGAGTCAGAATCATTTGGGGCTGTAAAAAAGGTTTGTTTAAATGTCTAATCTTATTAATGTAGTATAGAAATCCCGATACCAATTTCATTCTAGATTCAACCCGTTCTCGGAAATTCGACGAGAACACCTTTAGCAGAGTGACCATATCCAGAGGAAAATTCACGGGTAACTGAAAATTGGATTTCAAGGAAGTGACTGTCATTTAAGGCTAGATTGGTTCGTTAGCGGTCAACGATTTAATTTACAGTTCCTACATGGTTACATAGTAGTCAAAGTTTGTAGAATGAGTCCTGAATAAAAAGAATTAAGAAGTTAGTGACATGAGTTTTTAGATTATTTACTCAAGTTACTTTGGTTCCAAATGATACTGATACCAATGATTGCTTTTTGTGTAAAGCTCGCTTTTCTTTTGTTTAAAATAAGCCTAACAAAACATGTGAATTCAAAAGGTACCTAATACACATTTAAAAAGAAAGGCTACAAATCGATTCAAATTGGCTAATCCATACTATAATAGTAATGTGACGGCATCTACATCGCCACATGCGAACTACGCATCAAAGACCTGACGTCACACAACATCTCGACGTCACACAACATCTCGACGTCACACAAATCTTGCATCGCGCAATTAGAGTTTGCCGCGCGATGGACAAGTTCCCGTCCAGCTCCTCATACCTCTAAAATAATATACTATTAAATATTATGTATATATTAATTTTTATTTAGTATTATAAATTCGAAAGTAGCTCTGTCTGTCTGTCTGTATGTTACCATTTCACGCTTAAACCACTGAACGGATTTCGACAAAATTTGCAAGGAGATAGATGGAATCCTAGGAAAGGACATAGATTTTACTTTTTGTTTCAAAAATAATCCCATAGGGGGTGATATAGGGGATGAAAGTTTGTATGGAAAACCCAGCATTATTTAAGTCAGGGATATGAAAATTCAAATTTATGCCCTTGGTAAGAAATAAGGAATTATGTCCTACAGCGTTTTTATAAAATCATCCTACAAGGGGGTTAAATAGGGGATGGTTTAAAAAATATATATTTTTGTATACTTTATTCAAAGAGATTTATGGGGTGGCAAATATAGTCACAGTCCGTATCTTGAGATAACATTTAGTCTTTATTTAATTAAAATCGTTACACTGGGTCAAAAGTTATTAAATTCAAATTCAAATTCAAATTCAAATATTTATTGCAAAACACAGTACATATATGCATTTCCAGGTGTTAAGTGAATGCGCAGTCCACTGCATTTACCAATTCAGGCATGCAAAATTAAAAATTATAGTTAGACAATTTCATAAAATTCAATTAATCGGTTAAATAATGTCATTAATTCGACATAATAGTAATACCCTGTGCAATAATATACATTCAAATTAATAAATAGTAGTAAATAATGTCACAAATTCAAATTATAAGTAATGTCAGAATAAATAATGTCCAAATAATTAATGAACTTACCAATTTATAATTTAACATGCATTGTAATATTAAAATTATTATTGAAATTAAAAATATATACTAAATAAACATTCAAATTACATTATATAATTGCATTTAGATAGAATTAAGCTTAAATAAATCGGTCATTTGACATATCTAATTACTATTTATTTAACTTATCTGTTAAGAATTCACCAATGGAATAGTACGCTTTTTTAACCATAAAGTCTGTTAACATTCTCTTGAACTTGTTAACATCCTTCTCAAGTCTTACAGTCGTGGGTATCATATTATAAATTTTTGGAGCCATGCCCAGAAAACTTTTTGCATATAATGCTGTTTTATGAGGCACAGCGTGAATTTTGTCCTGGTGACGTTTACTAGTCAGGGCTTCAAATAAATACAAGTGTTTCTTAACGAACATTGCTACTTCAAACGCGTATAGGGCTGGAAAAGTCATTATTCTTAGGTCAATAAAGTGTGGTCTACAACTGTCAGTAGTTTTTATTTGGCACACAGCTCTCAAACACTTTTTTTTGTGCCTTAAACACTAGCTCCCTATCTGATGAATTTCCCCAGAATATTATGCCATAGCGTAATGTAGAAGACACGTATGCATGATATGCAGTCAGTACGGTTTCACGGCTTGCTACTTTACTGAGTTTATGCAAAGCGTACTGGAACTGATTTAGTCTTTTTATTAAATGTTCAATATGATTACTCCATTTCATATTCTCGTCTATATAGAGTCCCAGGAACTTTGTGTGCTTTGTTTCTTCTATCGTTTTGTTAGCGTATTTTATATTAAGTTTATCTTGATTTATTCTTTGTTTAAATGACATAATATGAGTTTTATCTAAATTTACATTAAGATTGTTATTATTTAACCATGTTATTAACCTGTTTAGATTTAGATTTATATCCATTTCATGACACTGTGCCTCCCTATTTTGTGCTGTGAAAATAATTGTACTATCATCAGCGAACAAGGTCATTGGATGTTGAATAACTCTTGGCATATCGTTTATGTATACGAGGAACAATGGGGGGCCGAGGACGCTACCCTGAGGTACACCAAAGTTCGTTTTTCTTGGTTTTGAATGGTACGTTAGTTCTAATTTTGTCTTTTGGCAAATCTTTGTTGTACTCGTCACTTGATACCTATTTTTTAAATACGATTCAATTAATTTTAATACGTTGCCCCTTACTCCATATTTTTCTAATTTAGACAAAAGTATATTAAAATCTACAAAATCAAATGCCTTGGTCATATCCATGAACAAGGCAGTCGTCGGTGTCCGTCTGTCCATATTTGTTACCACTTTATTTACAAGGCTATATATTGCCATATTAATATTTTTGCATTTTCTAAAGCCGTACTGTTCTTCCGCAAATATTTGATGTTTTTCAAGAAATGGATACAGGTTATTATAAATGACTTTTTCAAAAATTTTTGAGAAAATTGGAATTAACGCTACAGGTCTATAATTCTTAGGATTTTGTCTGTCATCTTTCTTATATAGTGGTTTTATTACAGATATCTTTAATTCTTTAGGGTATGTACCATTTTCTATGCATAAATTTATAATAAAACTGAGAACAGGAGATATTTCCACAGCTACACTTTTTATTACTTTAGTGATAATCTCGTCATAACCTGCACTATTGGTATTTTTTAGGGTTCCGATAATTTTGTGTATATCGATAGGTATTGTAGCAGGCATAAACATTGACTTAGCTGTGTTGGTAATAGATGATAAGTCAGGATTTTTACTATTACTTAGCGGTTGAACTAAATCAATATAATAATTATTGAACGTTTCTGCAATTTCTAATGGATCCGTTATCTCTTTGTTATTGATAATTATTTTAGAAATATATTCTTTTGGACAGTTTAATTTATTTTTATTTATGGTCTGCCAGGTTGCTTTCATTTTATTGTTGGAGTTATTTATGTAAAAGTTATTTCTTGATTTTTGTGTGAGATAGATGATTTTTTTGAGCCGATTAGTGTATGACTTTAGTTTTTCTTTATTTTCCGGAGTTTTATGTCTTCTTAATTGCCATAACATGTCTCGCTTGCGTTTACAACACAATTTGATACCTTTTGTCACCCAGTTAAGTTTCTTTCTAATAGAGATCCTAATCTTAATTATGGGGAAACATAAATCATAGAAAAGTTTAAATAAATTGTTAAATTCGTTAAAGGCTTCATCAGGGTCTAGACATTCATAAACGTTATTAAAGGTTAGGCTATGGATAGCATTTTTAAATTTGTTTATATTTTCCAAGCTATAATCTCGCTTTAGTGAGTACCAATGAGTAATTGTATATGTTTTTTTTACTGGACATTTCACGATTTGTGCTGTATGATCAGATAAAGCCAGCTCTAAAACCTCACCTTTACTGCCTCTAATATTATGTATAACATTATCAATACATGTACCACTAATTATCCTAGTAGGTTGTTTAACACTCAATTTTAAATTATAGTTCAATAATAGATTTTCGAATTGTGATGCAACACGTGTTTTTTTTAGAGTGTCTATGTTAAAATCACCACATATCACAATTTTTTTATTGTTATTGGTGCAGACTTTTTGTATTACAATTTATTATCTGTGTCTGTTACCTTTTCACTCCTTAATGGCTGAACGGATTTGGATGAAAGGCATACACGCGGATAGGCCATTATATGGGTTATAGGACATAGGATACTTTTATCCCGGTAGTACCTACGTTCCTGTGGGACGAAACCCGAAATCCACGCGGGCGAAGCCGTGGGCAAAAGCTAGTCCTCTATGTAGGTATACCTACAGATCCGTAACAACCATCACCGGTGTGCGCACGACTTTATAAGTATATATCATACAGGATCACATTACAGACGATCGTGTTATAATTATTTTAAGCCTTCATTAATTGTGTTCGGTTATCCAACCGAGGTAGGCACGGGAACCTTTTCGCTCTAACAAGAATTTCCAATAATGTGGTTAGCGTTGTGTTTATAATGTACACAAGTATACTTAGAGCTTTTTGATCGTGTCGGGATGTTATACATGACCTTAATTTAATAGGCATACGAGCGAATCATTCGTTCACCGCATGTTAATGACCTTGTTGGCTTTATCAGACCTGTACCATTTTCATAAGTCAGGTATTTCCGTAGAAAGAGTTCAGCTGTAAGACTAAACGAGACAGATATTTTTTTCTGTATCTTCTTCGTGTATGCAAACTCCGCTGACCCGCGGGCGTTTCGAACCGGAAAATGACGGTGCTTGAGCTGAGGGGTTATCTGGGGAGGACCAATTGAATATTCTCTAAAACAGATAATTTTAATTCAAATATCTACTACAATATACAATTATAACAAAAACAAAACTTAACTTTCAGACTATAAAAACACTCAATACCTAGAATTATAATTCTATTTGAAGCATTTTCACTCGCTTCTGCAAACACGCATGGTTCAAGCTCAGGAAACGGTAATCTGCAAAAAGCAAAGCGTTATAAAGGCGTGCCATGTCATGATAAACTATATCCGAAATATAGTTACCGGGCCCGTCGCTTTACGTGGTGCGCGTCAGGTAGAATGCAGCGTGACGTTTGAGCTTCACACTTGCAAGCTAAAAGTTCCTGCCTGACTTCTGCAGGCAGTGCTGCAACGCGCCTCTGGGTTATTTGTTGCTGGACGCGGACGATTCCCTGCTACAACAAAATACTATCAATATTCAAAACCATCAATAATAAAATTAAAGTCATACATCAATCTGTGCAAAATATACTTGCCTCCCTATTAAATTCCGGCTAAATTGGATACCTAGTACCAATTTACATGTGGCTGTCAAAGACTCACTATCTCATTAGGTATAAGCTGACAGCAAATCTATATCTTCACACTTACAAATCCATACTCTATCTTCAGGTATTTCTGACCTTATTTATGTTCTCAGTATGTTAGTGGTCACAATCAGCTCAGCCAAAATCTTGTACTGCTAGACTAGGCCTACCTCAAGCGTGGCCACAACGACTGTAATCGTCGATGTTGTCGGTCTTTGATCTACCCCACAAAGCACGGACGCACCGCTCTGCGCGTGAGCGTCTAAAGACAGCAGTACATACTTTAAAAATGAGTGGCACCGAAAGCGAGTGCACAATTTCTGTCTCCAACCGCCTTCAAAGCTGTCAGTTTATATACGTCATGTGTGATGCGAGTAAAGGGAGACACGCTAGATTTGTATGAAAAGTGTTGACAATGCTGCCTCTAGCAGAGACCGCCGCGAGGCTTCTCCGTGCTCAGTGGTCTACCCACACTTCGACTTTCAGTACAAGGTCAGCATTGGACTCAAGTGGTTAAATACCAGTATTTAACTAACTTAGAAAGTAGACGGACGGAAAGTTGGTAACGTCTCAGAAACGGTCCTCGACTAACTTAAAACTTTTCCATGATAACTTTAGCAAAGGATTTCTAAAGATAAACATTTTCAAAGATTATTGCTTACTTATTTCCTTGTACCGGTAGCTGGACTGGCTCCATACTGTTTAGTTACAGAAAAGATAGTACCTAGTACCTATGCAACAGGCGCCTAAGGTCTACTAATTTACAAATGATGCAATGGTCTCGCCATACTGAGGTAAATCTGAAAAAATTCACCATGGAGGGACTATTGCATAGTTCGTAAATTAATATACTTGTCCCCCAGTTCGTTAAAGTCCAGCACACATACGCAAAGGACGATGCAGTCGAAAAATAAGGTAGGTATATTTTTATTCGAAGGAACCCTCTTTACTGTTTCATATTTTAAAATGTGTTGTTATCAAACTCAAACCATTTATTTCAAATAAACCAATTACAGGTACTTTTGAATTTTCAAGAGGTCGGTCAGTCAGAAATATGAAGCTAGTTGCCCATTCCAAAGCGTAGTAGGTTCCTATGGAGAAGAACGGGCAAGAAACTCCACGGACACTATTTTAAATCAGAATGTTTTTATAAAATTTGGTTACATCATTCATGTTGTAATTATACATGTGAGAACAATGTATATATCGTCACGTACCCAAAAATAATATTCATAATTTGAGTTAACAAGTTCTTTTGTTAATTTTCGTTTGGTCATAAGGGCCTTTTTAGACCCTATGCGTATTTTTAGGTTAAAAATACTTATATGAAAAGAGAAAGAAAAACGATAGGTCATTCTTTTACTCATACACGTACTGTAACACCACAAATGTGAAGAGAAAGTCCTCCATTTGAAAGGTTTACTACCCTACGCGAGGACACGACTTCAATACTCAAGTGGCCTTTACAATTTCAATTTGAAATATCGATGCTCAAGTGTGCCTCGATTTAAAACTAGATTTGTTGAGGACCTCCTCTTTTTTGTGAGGCTCATTCATATTCTATTAAGATGGTCAAGCACGAATCGTGTTTTAAAATTTACTATAGGTTGCAGTAGAGATTTGTGAAGTATGTTTGTCTAAAGCGAGATTCATGTTTTTTGAGCATCCTTTCAGAATAGATACGGGTCTTAGTTGGTGTATGTATTACCTTAAAAATTGATAGCATTTCCACGTCTATGGCATTTCCCAAACCATTCGTTCTACCTGAGCCTAGACATGAGTTGCCTTGGGTAACCTGGAAGTCTTTAAACAGATTCCGCACCCAGGTTGACCGAAGCAAGGAAAATCTTTTCAGGTGGAGATTCATAGACGCCTCCGCCTTGGAGTGTAAATGGGGTGCTGGTCCACAAACGATGGGATAATTAATATTATGTCCTGTTGGCTGCACGTTACACCAACTGATGGACGCTAGTGATGGCGCCAAACACATTCCGAATTCTGGGCCAAGTCCATTTCGATTGCCATCGTGACGCTAACAAGAAGATAACAATACTCTATATTACTCTATATCAAAGTATCTACCAGTCTGGCCAAAAAAATCCACGTAATTCAATAAATTCTCTCTAAGCTAAAATCAGAATACGCTCACGCTTCTCATTTTATTTCCACGTTGGTACCGGGAAAACAATAAAACGTTCGGAATTAACATATAAACGGCAACTTTGAGAGGGGTGTCGACAATTTTATCTCACAATTGTACCTACGGCCAAATGTCCTCTACCCTTAAGGGATGAAATGTATTCCCAGATTTAATGTTAGCTGATTCATTAGAATGTGGATACGAGAATGTGTTTGGTTAATTAATCAGTTCTAGGCG
This sequence comes from Agrochola macilenta, assembly GCA_916701695.1. Taxonomy (NCBI): domain Eukaryota; kingdom Metazoa; phylum Arthropoda; class Insecta; order Lepidoptera; family Noctuidae; genus Agrochola; species Agrochola macilenta. The sequence goes on along the minus strand of OU753552.1, from coordinate 12,510,229 downwards.
TTTAATCAGCGGCTTTCTACTATTGGAAAATCTGTCGAGTCTATTAGTTCATAACATTCAAACAAATCGTGTTTTAAACCTCTCTTTCACTATGAAACATTTTGCTAGATTAAAACCACTAACATGTAATTCGTTTAAATTGGCTCAAAATAAAATTTAAGTACCATTTGAAAACCTAGCGATAATCGGTTGGTATATTTTAATACTCAAATAATCTTATTCGCGTCAGCTCTTACACTGTTTTTGATACAAAAATCTTTATTTATTTATAAAGCTGTTGATTTTTTCTATCTACAATCGCCACATGCGAACTACGCATCAAAGACCTGACGTCACACGACATCCTGACGTCGCACAAATCCTGCATCGCGCAATTAGAGTTTACCGCGCAATGGACATATATACAATCTCCCATCTTCAACCTCAGGGCAGTTGCCCGCCAGACACGACACACGTCTAGTCGGAGGATCCTCCCTTTTCTATGGTGGATGAACTTTACACCCTGTTCCTCATACCCCTAAAAAGCATTTACCGAATGACAGAGCGAATGAAATAAAACGCAAATTGTCGGACTACTTACCTATTTCAGATCAAATTTCAAAACGGGTGACAGTTCACACGGTTGGTTATCTGCGAATGGCACGCAGTGTACCGATAGCCATTCATTTTTTCAAATACACAGTGCCAAATAAAATGGCGTATGAAGGCTGTATGTGTCACTCAAGTTGTTTTCGCAGTGTCGCCATATATTCTGATAGCGTTGAAGTAGCCTATTTGTCTATGAGCCATATTTTCACCCCTCTTTTATGGTTCCAGAAGATAACGTGTTATTATATATCTTGAGTTTTCTCGCCTAACATAGTTTTCAAAGTTGATATCCCTCCCTGCCTAGTTGTTTTGTGCGTATAAAATGTTTCGGAGGACTACGCAACGTTCCTACGTAAGTTTATTTTTAAGCATTGTAATTGACTAGCAATATAATAATAACACTATTACAAGCATAAAACTAGTGAAAAACTAATATTTAATTTATTCAAGTACTAGTTTCTGTTTCGCACGGTTTTTAAGACTTGACAAAAGATCAAGATTTCTTAGTTTTATATAACTTCAATATTAACGTATTATACACATAAACATTCCGGAATAAGTTCTCTAAACGATGGTGAAAACATCATCAAAATCTGTTGCGTGGTTTAGAAGTACAACGCGGACATACAGACAAACACAAAAAGCGACTTTAATTTTAATATGTATAGAAGTAAAACCTTTGTTATGTGATAAGTGTTTGCATTTGTTAGAAAGGCAAAAAACAAAAGGTCTACTATCATTATGAACTTGAAGTAATCGTCAAAAGTCCTTCGACGCATCGACACCCACTGACTAAATAATCCTGGCCTCGTGAACCTTAACGCGCTTTGCTGAAAGGTATGTATTGAATGGCAAGCTTTAATAGGTCCTTTGTAGTTTTAACGACTGCAGCCACTGCGCACTTTCGGGTGCTACAACAGCTCCGGATATCGTAGATAAGCCGATTGCCACATGGCTTTACCAGTGGCCGTTGAAAGTTATTTTATCATTGTAGTTGCAGTAGATCTATTTAGTATAATCCGAGTCTTTTAAAGCACTGCTTTGTTCTTCGACTAGAATATTCAACATAACATCACGCGTGTAATAGAATATTCAAATCCTTTGAAAGTTCAATATGGCAGACAGTTCATTTTGTTGGATGACAGTATTTTATTTTTTTTGGGTGTTAAATTATCAAGTAACTTGAAGCCTTTAACTTAATAACTAGGCCTGAAGTAAGAATGGATGATAACACGATTTCACAGTTGTCCTTACTCCCGATGAGTATGCCCGTCCGAAAAATTTAATTTTACACTTGTTAACGGTCAACTACTTTCGGATGAGTCCGTAGCTTCGTTGACGGACTTAGAGAGTAGACACCCAGCACCTCTGACATTTTGCCCGCTTACGAGCGGGCAACGTCGCTTGACGCTGAGCTTGCGGGCGCCGACGACTCGCTTACGGCTGTTTCGAGGTGACGACTACCTTAGGTAAACGAGGAGAAAAGCCTCCCCAAAAGCGACGAAACTAATGAGCTTACGTCGCTTCTATAAGCTGAAGCTGGTAAACGTACCAGCTGATCCCGAGCCGAAGCGATGCCACGGCGATCCTGATCAGTGTGTATCAGTATGGAGTTTCATAGAAAGAATCCTGAAAAACGGTTGGAGTTGAGGCGATGATGATCTCGTGCTTATATGTTGACCTGTTTATTTCAAAGAGCAATCCGTTTATGAAAGCGCTCTTTTCAATATTCAATGTTGCTGGAAATAAAATAGAACGTACCTACTCAAATTGAACAGGAGTTCTGTATTGTGATACAGAAATGTAATTTCCGTTGTACTGTGCGATGTATTGTTACCTCGTTTCGATACCAGTCTCAATATGTTTGTTGCCCAAAAACATTAAAGGTTTGAAATAGACATGGTGCCATATGCTCTAACTTAGAAGTAGCTCAAGAATTTGTACGTTTCTTTACTGATATTCCATCTAAAACGACGGAAGCTTTGAATTCTTCACCCGATGTCTCACTTTATTTATTAAGAGCGAACGTTGCAGGCTGCCCGGTTGAATTTGAATTTAAACATATAAACCCTATGATAGTTATAAAAGCATTTCGGCAAATTAAAATAAAATTGACCGAAGATCTATGGGGATTATCTATCAAAGTTTGTACATCCATAATTGAAACTATAGCTCCATATTTGGCTTTAATATTTAATTTGTGTGTGGACCAAGGAGTCTTCCCGGATTTAATGAAATACAGTAAGGTGATTCCACTTTTTAAATCTGGGGACAGTAAAGATACCAACAATTATAGACCAGTATCCGTGCTGCCGGTATTCAACAAGGTGTTCGAAAAGGTAATGCTCAATCAAATGCTTAATCATTTTAACACCAACCATATCTTACACGATCAGCAATATGGGTTCACCAAAGGACGTTGTACGACTGACGCCGGTGTCACCTTATTAAAACACATATTCACAGCATGGGAGCCAAGATGCCATAGGAATTTTTTGTGATCTGTCCAAAGCATTTGACTGCGTAAATCATGAAACCTTACTCTTGAAACTTGAGCATTACGGACTAGGTAAACTTGCGCTTAGTTTGGTAAAATCTTATTTAAATGATAGACAACAGCAAGTACAAATTAATGGAATCAATTCACTCGGTTTAAAAGTAAAAATGGGTGTTCCACAAGGCTCAATATTGGGTCCTTTCCTCTTTTTAGTATATATTAATGATCTACCCCATTTATTAAAAAACCAACCACAAATGGTGTTATTTGCTGACGATACTTCTCTAATTTTTAAGATAAATAGACGTGCATCAAATCTTGACGACGTAAATAACGCCCTACTACAAGTCCAAAATTGGTTCACTGCTAATAATTTAGTATTAAATGGGAAAAAAACTAAATGCATAAGATTTGCTTTACCGAATGTTAAAAGTAGTGATTGTGACATAGTATTGAATAGGGAGAAATTAGAATTCGTCGATAAAACTGTTTTCTTGGGGATTACGCTCGACTCAAGGCTGCAATGGGGTCCTCATTTAACATCTCTTGCAGGACGCCTAAGTTCAGCAGCATATGCTGTGAGAAAAATCCGTCAATTTACTGACGTAGATACCGCGAGGCTAGTCTATTTCAGTTACTTTCATAGTATCATGTCTTACGGTATTCTACTATGGGGACGGGCTGCAGATATCGAGTCTATTTTTATTCTGCAGAAAAGAGCCATCAGAGCAATATATGGTCTCCGCAGACGCGATTCTCTAAGGGAACTGTTTAAAGATATTAACATCATGACGGTACCTTGTCAATATATCTATGAAAACATCATGTACGTTAGGAAAAATCTAAGTCTTTTCAGTAAAAGAGGTGATAGACACAATTATAGCACTAGAAATAGGGAACAATTAGTTCAACCGGGTTTCAAAATGGCTAAAGTTGACTCAACCTTCATGGGGTACTGTTTAAAATGTTACAATAAAATACCTCCCCACATACTCCAATTGAATGAAAGGAATTTTAAATCTTGTATAAAACGCACACTATGCTGCCAAGCATATTATAAGTTGGGGGATTACATCGTTGACAAAAATGCTTGGCTCAACGCTGGTCCAGCTCCACAAGGCGCATAAACTAATTGATTGGCATTCGAAAATATTGTTGGAGCTGCTGAAGATTGTAGGACTATCTTTAGATTGTATAAATTCAATTTCATAGTATTATATAATTGCATAGCACATGTGTGAGCACTATGTACCTACTTTAAAGCTACCATTTACTGGGTACCTACGTCTTTCATTGACCTAAATGTGCCCTTGCGGCTGAGAGTATGTCATGCTCACTCAAATGTCTCGCTGGTGGTGGCATGTGTGTTGGATCATAAAGTTCCCTTCAAAATGGTTGAGCTAAATGGTGCTGATCCATGCGTCATGTTCGTGAACGGGCGCCGTCAGTGGGGACTGGTCATCTCTTAGCTGCCAAGGCTTATTTTGAATTTATTTTAATTTTTGAATTGTTTTTTTTCTTTATTACGGACGCTTTTAACGTGCACGTCTCTCTACATTGTTCTCACATGTATAATTACAACATGAATGATGTAACCAATATTTTGTAACAATATTCTGATTTAAAAGAGTGTCCGTGGAGTTTCTTGCCCGTTCTTCTCCATAGGAACCTACTACGCGTTGGAATGGGCAACTAGCTTCATATTTCTGACTGACCGACCCCTTGACAATTCAAAAGTGCCTGTAATTGGTTTATTTAAAAGTTTGAGTTTGAGTTTTTTGAGACACACACCTACTTACTATCCGAAAAGCTTTGAGCTTACAACATTTCCAGATAGCTATTATAATAGAAAAGGAAATAATACCTACTCTATCGAGGTAAAACAATAGTTTTTTTTTTCGTCTTTCTATAGCAGTTCGATTCAATAGCTGCTTTTATAACCACCAGACACGTTAAAAGGCATGGAACCTACCTCATTGCATACGCTACGGAAACTGTAGAAGTTCTGAGTGGAGTAAAAGTCGACTTTATGAGCAAATCCCTTTTAAAAGGAAAGTCAGTTAGGTATGGCTATGTAAGTAACATTATCCATCTGAACGAATATTGTTGCTTACCTTTATTCCGTTTGTCAGTCATAATACCATATTTTTTATGCATTCTGTAAATAAACACTTTCAACCGCATTTATTTCGGGACTTAAATTTTATCAAATATTTAAATAAAGCAGGATTTTATTCCCGCTGTAACCAGTGACCACTCTACTCTTCAATTAAAAATACATCCATTTTTCAGACTCGCCACTTTTATTTTATTGCATGATATAAAATAATCCCAGCTAGGTAGTTGAAAGTCCGCATTAAATGACAAACAAAACCCCTTTTAGGTTTGTTTTCTGTGACTCTAGCTATTATGATAACCTAAGCTAGAATCATAATATTAAAAGTGACTAAAACTAGGTATGACCATTATTAGCCTTTTTCGGCCGATACAGGTGGCTAACTGCTTACGTAATCTTTATGCACCTCAATAGATTCTAAAAGTCGGAATGGTCATAATAACTATTATATGCAAAGATGGAAAAACGTTACGTGGGTAAGCTAACAAACAGCCAACCCTATTTCGTTAAGCAAGGCTAGTCGACCCTGGCATCCAGCCAGCCAAATACGAGGATTCAGAAGATGTGACGAGTATTCGTGTTGAGTACATAGATATGCATATGCCTTGATTCCTATGTCTACGGACGTTTGTTGGTTATTCATACTCGTACATATCGCTCATTGTTGGAGTAAGAATTTATGTAACTTAGTATATGCTAAGGTAGCATAATATAGACATTCGTGGCCTTCTAAAGTGTTCCCAAATTTTACTCACGGTTTTTTTAGTTTGCTGTTTCTATTGAACTGAAAAGGAAACTCGCCGCGACACGACTGGTTTCTATGAATTTCTATGAAATACCGTCCGTAGCTAGCGACACGTCGTTGGCAGCTATGAGCGAGTGACAGGCGACTCGTGTAGCCCGACTGCAGACCGCAGTACCGCCAACGCCGCTCGAGTGATTCTATCTACCGACTGGAATACGGGCTACTGCCGCCTGCGGTCGGGTTCGGAATCATGACTTCGCGCCGCGACATAACGCCCCGACACGTCACCTACAGTTGCCGCCTGCGGTTAATGGTACCTTAACAATAAATAGGGTATTGTTAAAAAAAAACCATGAAATATGAAAATATTGTCGCCAAAAGCAGCAACAGATTTGTGTATACCAACTTGAATTTTTCGTGCCTATATGGACAGTATGGAGACCGTAACTGATATATGGACAGTATGGAGACCGTAACTGAGACTTGCAAAAAGCGAAACAAATCTTAGACCAAATAAGTATCTACCCATAACAGGGAATAGGTTGCTATTTTTCCCGAAACTGACAAGCACCCAAAGGCTTGAGCACAAAAGGCACCCGACCCTCCAATGGGTTATTGTTAAAAGAAAACTTTCCGTAGCGTCAACAAAAATATTAATCCCTTTTTAGGGTTCCGTACCTCATACCTCATAACAAAAAAAACGGAACCTTTATGGAGTCACTTCGTTGTTAAGTCTGTCAAGACCCTTTTTCTCACGAACGCGTGGAGGTATCAAGTTGAAATTAATATCAAATACTTAGGTCTCCGGTCCCTTGGAGGTCTAATAAATCAAGCTTCTAAATCAACGCAATAAAATAAATCGGTTTTGATTCTCACAAATAAATCAAAATTTATAGGGTACTTCCCATTGACCTAGAATCATGAAATTTGGCAATAATCAAGAACTCACAGCACACAAAGGAAAATGTCCAAAAAATTGTTACATGGGAGATTTTTTTTTTTTTTGAATATTTTTTTATACTAGTTTATTATTGTATGGGGGGAAATGTTTTTCAACTACAATATTAAGTTTTGTTTTTGGGATAAATTCATCCCAACTACGGAACCCTTCATTGTGCGTGATCCGACACGCTCTTGGCCGGTTATTTTCGTAAATAATTTAAATCAAACCAACGTCTTGAAACTCTCAGACATTACGTACTTAATTGGTTTCTACACAATGAAAAATCGTACGAGTACGCTAACCATTTTCTTAAACATTGATTATCCTGTCTATGTAGAGAAGGAACCAACATTGTTAAGCACGCATGAGCGTGATATCTCACATCTCTTTATTATATGACCTTTCTTCTCTTTACGAGTATCTTTCAAACATTCTGCTTGTCTATAATTGATTTAAAAAAGGGAGGGATTTATTTACCATAATAAAAGGAATCCGTTTGTTATTTTTGAATAATCCGAACGTAATAAGTAAATGCGCAGATAAGTTTTTTTGTTATACTTTCACGCTAAAACGGCCGAACGAATTTGGATGAAATTTCCGGTAGAAATAAAATACCTTTCATCCCGATATCGCCGCGGGCGCAACTGGTTTATCAATAAGAAGCTATAAACTAGCTTCTTTATTTAAATTGATGACAGTATAATACATTGAGTTCTTTAGATTCCATTTTACCCTTTCATCAAAGATTTTGTGTCTGTTAGTCAGCCAGTGCCCTTGGTATCATGTATAAATAGTAAAAGTCGCATCAGTACATGGCAGCAAAAACAACTCTTTATTTTATGTCCTCTTTAAGATTTCGTATGAATTTTTAATTCAAACGTCTCTCACCTCGCGATAACGACGTAAAATATGAAGCAAAGAAAGTCAGTGACATTCACTACTTCTTTAGCATTCATTTTATAATGAGAGGTTTTAAAAACAATTAGCGATCCGCCAACGCCTTTTCATAGAGTTGTTTTGCTAAAACCTTCCCCCATTTTTAGAGCATAAATTAAACATACAAAGGCAAATGCAGGTAAAATAGAAACAAATAGTTTTGATGTGGTTCCATTGAAAATGAGGAGAATTCCGCCGGCACGTGGGAGTCGCAAGAGGTGACTTATGGACTCAGGGATTACATCAAATGTACTAACGAGGTCCTACTGTCTGTTAAAAATAAACTGATTGAGCTTGCCACACTCATCCTGCTGATCAAATTAACTTCAACGTAAAATTGCAAGCATTGTTGCATTGTTATCCAAATCCAGTTGCTCGTTAAGGCAAATATACACAGCCCACTCAAAATCAAACAACCCTACGCAAAGTTTAAGCCTCAAACGGGTTAACTATTGCAGGTACTGTGTACTTTAACCTCAGCTCAGATAATCATGGGAGCTTAGTAAGTTGCACCGGCCTGCAACTGCAACATTTAATAATTGAACCCCGTCGATCGAGTGATTAACATTCAAACTTGCGACAGTTTAAACTAACCACCAGAGCAAGTTTAAGTAAACGCCAAAATATTACCCGTTCAACTTCTTCCACTAAAGCAGGCCAACATGAGATATTTTCCTATGCTAAAAGTTATTCATTTTTACGATCATTTAACGTGGATCGGCTGCCAAAGTAGCGTGCGTGGTGCTCACGTCGCGAAAGCGGATTGCCGACTGCAGCGGATTGCACCCGACTGGTATGAATCGGTTTTACATAATGCTGAAACAGAAGCAAACTGATAGTTGGTGACGAAGTGAGATAAAATATAGTTTCCGTTGTGGATGAACGGACCTTAAGCGGTCTTATAAGTTTGATACATACGCGGTAGTAAATTGATAGCGGTAACATGTGTAGTTTAGTAACGGAAATATAGATATGAGTTTTATGTGCTGAATTGCAGATGATAATTCACTAAAACATTATTATACTATCAGATGGCAGCCATTTATAGGATTGGTAAAGGTAATTGGCATGGTGTATCGTGTAAAACTGTGGTCATTTCAGTTCAAGAAAGTTCTCTTAAACTTCAATTATTGCTATAGATTTCCTAGGCTTTAGAAATTTTAAACAGGTATTATTTTCTAAATTGATATTCAGATGAAATGGTTTTATTTTAGTTTCAGCTTGTATTCTAGCAAACTCGTGTGTTGTTTTTGTCAATCAAAATGTTTAGAGCAGGCCTATCCGAAGAGGGCCAAGTTTCTACCACAGCATATAGTTTCAACTTGAGGAGTAATACAGTATCTATTGAGACTGTGCAAGCAGTCATTAACAGAATCTGTAAGTAGTTGTGAATACTTGTGAATACCAGTCCCGTACATGACATCCAGTGGGAATGCGAGTTGGCAATTTGAACACAATACTATGTCAGACAGTTTGCTAATCTAATTAAGAGAAGTTACTTCTAACGCTAACTGTACAGATTTTGGATGCTACCAAAAATTTCAAGGGTTTAGAGTCGGCAATCTAAAATTTTGATCTGCTTTTTCATTGTGATCCAACATTACCTGATGGACAAAAAAGGTTCCAAAAAACTGGAAATTTTAAGCTGATGTAATCATCAGCTTAAGGGACACCTGCTTAAAAAAACAATAATGTAATAAGCAATTATCAATTTATGTTTTAAAAATCGATAATTGCTACATTATTGATTTCTCGATCTCACGTCCACATAACCTACATACCAGTCCCTGGGCGACCGAGCTCTGCTCTGGAGAAAATACAGAATGCTAGTATATGATAGTTCAAAATAATTCCATGCTGCCATGATAGTAGGTACTTACTAATTTCATGCTACCATGTCATTATTCTAAGGTAGCCAACTTGTTCTAAACTTTGGGCGACCGAGCTCTGCTAGAGTGAAAATACGGAGAAAACAAATTTTCCCAGATGTGAGACCTAGCTAGATCAATTTTTCGCCCCCATAAATGCCTATATTGCAACTTTCGTCGAAATCGTTAGAGCTGTTTTCGACAACGCGATTACAAACAAAAATACAAATATTGCTCGTTTATTAGTATAGGAAATATTATATGTCAAAATAAGCGTTGTAAGCTTGTTTTATTAGAGTTCAAGCATCACTCAAAGTTCAGCTCTTGAGTCAACATCTTCTATAAGGGTACTTATTTTCAATAATCTGTTGTTGACTTGTTCACTTCGAGTTCAATAGAGACATTCATTTCCTCTTGTGTCTTTGATAAAGCTAGTTGCGGCTCCATCGGTTTTACTTTTTATTGAAAATGGAAAACTATTTATATTCTAGTGGTTCTTCAGAAGTGAAGTAAAGTAGGAATGTAAGTTGCGATTGTACTGACAAATTCAATTCTTAGTCTGTTATGCCTCGTGCAGACTCTACGCGACACAGGTAATTGTTGTACCGTGAAGTTTTCTTAGAAATTGTTTTGTTAGAGTCGCTTCGCGCTGTCGCGTCTGTCCGGTCTGCGTGAGGCTTTATTCTTAACTACACGTTAATAATTTTTAAAGGACGTTGGTGGCTTCAGGTTAAAAATGTTTCTCCATCAAATGGAGTGTTAATCAGCAGTTAATTTGTATTATTATGGTGCTTATAAAACTTATGCTGCAATGACATGAATATTTATTGTGTAAAATATTATTATTATTTATTATTATTATTATTTTAAATGTCTTTGACATATCTCGGGACCCTAGGGTCCCGGACCTTTGGAAGGCGTATGAGGGGCCGAAGCCAACTCGTAAAGGCCCCTTAGACATTTTTATGTATTGAGGCACCAACCGACGGTTATCCCTGTATGCACTACGCAAGTGCACCCAAGGACAACCCCCGGTTGATGCAGAACTATTGCAGAACATGGAAACAAAATAAATTGGGCTACGGGTTTGGGTGGCTAAAGTTGACTGGTGACCTGGAACTATGGAAGGACTATGGCCCCTGCCTGATCAATGTTTTATATGTACACGGAAAAACGGCAGGGGGTGACTTGCACACTCAATAATGGGCCCCCGAAAACTGTCGCTAGCACATAGTGACGTAGCGACAAGGGGGCAACATGTCCTGAGGTGCTTGAGGAGTGGAGAGGTATTCCACGGCTTTCAGAACAATCCCAGAGCCCGGAAGATGGTCAAGATCCCTACGAGCACTTACTGGAATACTTCCTTCCTCCGAGCACGTTTGCTCTTGCGAATCTCCACTCAAGCCGGCCAATTAAGGCAAGAATGAGGTGGGAGCTCTGTTCCTCGTCAGTGTTCACTCCAGCCGGCCAATAAAGGCAAGCCAGAGATGTGGAACAAGATTTCTCCTGGGAGATAGGGTCCGTGGGGTCGCCACATGCTGCCCTGCGGGTTATTATTTATTATTATTATTTTAATTATTGTGGATGTGACTATTATTTTGGTAATTTGTATTTCTCTCGGTTGTTTTTAATAATAAATATCCTTCATTTGGTCGTTAGTCGAGTCATTGAGCTCTTTAAGTTCTGAGTTCAGCTACACGATTACTGACAAATGCGTACACTGACTGCACAGGTCCACTCAAATCTGTATGGTTCATTCCTCAAAAAACCACTTTGGAAATTTATCTACATGGTCCTCATGTGGCCTGATCAAGACTGTCTGGAATTTAAAACGGACTATCATATATTCAGAGTCACTCAGAGACCTCTGAGTTTGTTTCGGTCTTTTTTCTCAGTATAGTTTTTTAGGAAACACTGAACTCATAAGTTATTTTAGACGTGTAAAAGTGTTGTTTTATTATCAATTTACTGAAATAAAAATAATTTATCATAATTTATCATTCAGTCAAATTCCTTTTTAAACCCGACGATAATTCACTCGCTAAACCTACTGGCTAAAACGATCCATTTTTACAATATACAATCCCAGTGTGCGTTATCAATTGTTTTTCCACGTGTCAATATGAGCCCGTTGTAATTGTTGAATAAAGGTGTGACACACAGAAAGGTTTGCGTGCGCGGTAACATAAACAAGAACGGCCATTAATTCCCCCGTCTATATCGTTATAATATCATGCCAACCGGCGATCAAGCCGCTCATTCAATTTAATACATTCATTCCATTGATAAATAACCAGAGCCTTTTGTAGCCCTCGACGGGAACGGCGTAATCAGGGATAATGGTTATAATGATAATAATGATTAGCAGAACTTCATTTTTGTACTTAGGTACCTCATCATCATAAGCCTATAATATTCCCACTTCTGGGACTCAGGCCTCCTCTCTTCGAGAGGGAGTGGGCTGTAATCTACCATGCGAGCCCAGTGCGGTTTGGTAGATGTTACATATCTTCGATTTGTTGGTGCTAGGACATGTTGGTTTCCTCACGATGATTTCGTTCACCGTTTTGAGAACAGTGGTGATGAAATTATTTACACAAAATAAAGCGCCTGCCTGGTAACAAAACCACGACGTACAACTCGAAAGTCGGTTGGTCTTAGGTACCTATATAGCTGAAGTTAATAAGCTATTTACATGAGCGAAACAAAGTATCAAGAACTAAACTTAAATTCAATAAAAATAAGTAACTGAAGTGCTCCATCAAAATGCTTTTCCTCAGGCGCAGCGAGCGATCACAAGTGATATCGCAACTAGGCAGTCATGATCAAAAAGATTCAATATCCGTCTCTAACTCGCGGCACGTAATACTCAACATTATAAAATATAAATATCCAGCTGCGTGAAATATTTCGATAATATTCAAACGCTTTATTCGACGACGCTTATTTATTAGACTTGTCACATAAATAAAGATCAGTTACAGGAGCGACGACAAAGTTTTTAATCATTAATTAATTGCGCGCGTTCTCTTGGACCTCGAGTCATTTGTGTTAATTAGGAGCCGAGCAGGTGGATGGGGGATACCGAAAGTTTATTTCGAATTTTGAATCACATTGCTCATCAAGAAACTCCTGAGTCCTCATCAGCGCTAAAGTCGCGTTCTGAACTTTTCCATGTAAATGACTGTGCGCAGGAAGACTGCACAATTCATCTTTACCGAAGGCCCAAGAAGGCGGAACCATTTGTTACCGGGTTAGATCGTTAGCTGTTGATTAGTGTGAGCTCAGTGAATTTGCGTCATCTATTTTGCCTCGAAGTTGTTATAATTTTCTAAAACATTAATAACTGCGATGTAGTTGAACTTCACGCTGCAATTATAATGAGTTTGAGCAGTGAAGGTCATTATTAATTAAAAATTACTGTTTTACAAGCGGGTATAGGTTTTAATACTGAAATCAGTTTTCTCCAAAGCCACAAAGAGATTGTGTTAATAATGGTGTACGGTTCAACCATTATCTGTTTGATTGCGAGTTGCAGCAATGTAAGGGTATACCCGACATTGAATGATTAACTTGTATGTTTAATTGGTACAATTTAGTTGCTTCATACAAATTGAAAAGCCCGAAGTGAATCGTTATTGCCACAAAAGACTATGAAACCATATTGTGTGCTATTAGCTAGTTAAAAAGCACACCATCGCTTAAAGCATAATTAAAACGTTTGAAATGTAAAATTAATGTAGTAATAAGACGTCTATTTATATTGTAAGTACTGAAAATTTCAACGGGTAACCTTAGATCACAGCCACGTTAAAGATATTAAATATTTATTTTTAGATTCTTTAGCAATGTTACCTTGGAGTGCATTAAACAGATTTTTTTTCTCCGTATGAAATGTGCGATCGTGCTGTTCACAGAAATAAAGTTTGCACCTTGATAAAGGGCGAATTTTACCAATGAAACAGAACCGAACCGGACTTGAACCCGAGTTCAAGAGCTGTCAGTGTCATTATTGTTTTAGAATGTTGACACTGGCAGCTCTTGAACTCTGTTTAGATTTGTGCTGATCGCGTTCAGTTTCATTGGTGAAATTGACACTAAATGTTATTACAAAAGTGATTTTTGCATTATTGAACCTACTATTTGTAACTTTAGTCATAGTAAACGTACTTCCACACAAGATATCACCAGCAACATCGATCGGTCATCGTTAATTCTCGGTGTGAACACTAGAGCATCTTCCCCAGCTTCATAATTACGGCTCACTCAACTATTTTGCCGCACTTTCCCTCTATAAGGTATTTATGAAAAGTTTTATGCCACCATAATGCGTGTTACTTATTAACAAGCCGAGTCCTGCGTAAGCCGATGGCCACATATTTTAGCTCCACCAAACACCCTTTAGGCGGAGAATAATGTTTTATTCAGGCTCACATACACTTGTATGTGAGCCTGAATAGGTAGGTATTGTTATATATCTCTTTAAAAGGTAGTTCGGTCAAGACGTTATTGCGGAAATTAAGAAGCGTCAATAACACGTCCCGAAGGCTTTAACGAGATCGACTTTGTGGAACCAGCTGGCTGGAAAAGACTATTAAATTAAGAAGCGTCAATAACACGTCCCGAAGGCATTAACGAGATCGACTTTGTGGAACCAGCTGGCTGGAAAAGACTATTAAATTAAGAAGCGTCAATAACACGTCCCGAAGGCATTAACGAGATCGACTTTGTGGAACCAGCTGGCTGGAAAAAACTATTAAATTAAGAAGCGTCAATAACACGTCCCGAAGGCATTAACGAGATCGACTTTGTGGAACCAGCTGGCTGGAAAAGACTATTAAATTAAGAAGCGTCAATAACACGTCCCGAAGGCATTAACGAGATCGACTTTGTGGAACCAGCTGGCTGGAAAAGACTATTAAATTAAGAAGCGTCAATAACACGTCCCGAAGGCATTAACGAGATCGACTTTGTGGAACCAGCTGGCTGGAAAAGACTATTAAATTAAGAAGCGTCAATAACACGTCCCGAAGGCATTAACGAGATCGACTTTGTGGAACCAGCTGGCTGGAAAAGACTATTAAATTAAGAAGCGTCAATAACACGTCCCGAAGGCATTAACGAGATCGACTTTGTGGAACCAGCTGGCTGGAAAAGACTATTAAATTAAGAAGCGTCAATAACACGTCCCGAAGGCATTAACGAGATCGACTTTGTGGAACCAGCTGGCTGGAAAAGACTATTAAATTAAGAAGCGTCAATAACACGTCCCGAAGGCATTAACGAGATCGACTTTGTGGAACCAGCTGGCTGGAAAAGACTATTAAATTAAGAAGCGTCAATAACACGTCCCGAAGGCATTAACGAGATCGACTTTGTGGAACCAGCTGGCTGGAAAAGACTATTAAATTAAGAAGCGTCAATAACACGTCCCGAAGGCATTAACGAGATCGACTTTGTGGAACCAGCTGGCTGGAAAAGACTATTAAATTAAGAAGCGTCAATAACACGTCCCGAAGGCATTAACGAGATCGACTTTGTGGAACCAGCTGGCTGGAAAAGACTATTAAAAACCGCAAACAAAATAAAACATAAACAACTTTAATACGCGTGGATACTCGGTTTAATAAATTAAAAATGATTGCATGTAAATACACGCGCGGGCAAGGTCTAGGTAAACAGAACCTTTCCGGTAATATACGAGTATTAGCTGTTACGTAACTAAAGATTAGCACTCCTTTGAATTGTGGAATTAGAAACTGTGGAACAGGAAAGGTTGTCTCTACTGAAATGTCAGTTCGTCAACAATACGTCAACTGAACTGAATCAAATTGACTATGTTTTTATAATTTAATTGGTTCTTGGAATTAGTATGTACAGTCAGCCTCAAAAAGGTGTATACATCGATAATATAATTCATTTGATTGTATACACTTTGTGTTCCGTAACACTGTATCAATGTGTACAAGTACTCGATGTGTATTATGTTTTGCAGTAACACATTGATACGGTATTATGTAATAAAAATTGTAGACAATTAAATGAATTCACGTCAATGTTTAAGTACTATTTGAGTTGGTTTAACTTTTAACGAGAAAGTAGTTAATTAATCAATTGATATTGAATAATTTCTTATTTTAAGTTGGATCCGTTGGATCCGCTCTTCAGGCAATATGAACCTTCTGTTTAGACAGGAAGCCTTGCGTTTTGTATACGTATCTAAAAATAAAACATTTTTTTCAGCAATTTCTTGTTCTATATCCTGTCTTAATAATAACCTTTAGTTAACAATTTTACATGAAATTAACATTTATAACAAGTTTAGTTATCTGACACCGGTACATGAAGATTATCTTGCTTTCCAGCATAGGCCTCCTAGAGCTTGACACACTGTGCGGTTATGTGCTTGATTTCTCCAAATAATACCCGCTATTCTTCTAACGCCGGAACCCATTAATTTTTTTTTATATATATCCTTGTGAATCCTTGAGACCTGGGTCTTGTTATTGGGCCTAAAAACTGGTAAAAAGTAATTGTAGTAGACGGCCCCACGGATCCGCCATTTTCGTATGTCATGTTCAACCTTCTGCCGAACACCCTGTATATATTTATAATCACGTTAAAAAAATTATATCTGTGTCAAAGTCAAAGTCAAACAATTTATTTCAATTAGGCACATAAAAGGCACTTATGAACGTCAAATTTACAAAAATATAGAATTGATTCTAGTCGCCCCTTCCAAAAGGTAGTTTTCGTATGGAGAAGAATGGGCAAGAAACTCCACCGTTACTCTTTTAAAATGTTTTTACAATATTTTGTATACATTAATTATATAATTATATGTGAAGACGATGCATCTAGAATAAGATTACTATACCACGACAGGTAAAAAAAAAAAAAAAAAAAAAAGCAATTGCAGATAAATTAATTATGATAGATAGATACATGGTGCTCACATATTTACAAACATTGCAAAATTATACGATATTCCTAACATTTTAACAAGTAATACTAATAAGTCAGTGTGTGAGTTCAAGAAATCACAGAATGTAAAATCAGAGTTATAAAAAATAACAAACTATATAATTAAATAAGCAACCAGTTTGATTTTGTCTAGACTTTAAATTGTCCTATGGAGCAGGACCAGCATGTTTCCAAGCATTCTTATCTTGGATATAATCCTCTAATTTGTAATATGCTTGTTTACAGAGTGTACTTTTAATATGAGTTTTAAATTTTCTTTCATTTAATTGTAATATATCACAAGGTATTTTATTGTAACATTTAACACAGTACCCCATAAAAGATGTATGTACTTTAGATAATCTGAAAAATGGTTGATCTATTTTATCTTTATTTCTAGTATTAAAATTATGTCTATCACTTATTTTATTAAAAATATGAAGATTTTTTCTTACATACATAATATTTTCATATATGAATTGGCAAGGTACCGTCATAATATTAATCCTTTTAAATAGTTCCCTGAGAGATTCGCGACGATGTAGATTATAAATGGCTCTGACAGCTCTCTTTTGTAAAATAAATATGGATTCAATGTCAGCAGCCCGACCCCACAGTAAAATGCCATACGACATAATACTGTGGAAGTAACTAAAATAAACCAAACGCGCGGTTTCTACATCTGTTAACTGTCTTATCTTTCTAACAGCATAAGCGGCCGAGCTTAGGCGCCCCGCAAGAGATGTTATATGAGGTCCCCATTGTAATTTCTCGTCTAGCGTGATTCCTAGGAAAACCGTTTGATTAATAAATTCTAGTTTTTCTCCATTCAATATGATGTCACATTCGCTACTTCTAACATTAGGTAATTTAAATCTAATGCATTTGGTTTTTTTTTTATTTAGTACCAAATTATTTACCGTAAACCAATCTTGGACTTGAAAAATAGAGCTGTTAACATCATCAAGATTTTGTGACCGTCGGTTTATTTTAAAGATCAACGATGTGTCATCTGCAAATAACACCATCTTCGGTTGATTTTGAAGTAATTGGGGTAAATCATTAATATAAACTAAAAAGAGGAATGGACCCAATATCGAACCCTGTGGAACGCCCATTGCCATTTCAGACCCCAATGAGTTTACACCGTTTACTTGAACTTTAACTTTTCTATCTTTCAGGTACGATCTTAGTAAATCAAGAGCTGTATTCCTAATCCCATAGTGCCAGTTTCAGCAGAAGTGTTTCATGGTCTACGCAATCGAACGCCTTCGAGAGGTCGCAAAAGATTCCAATGGCATCTTGTGCTTCTTCCCAGGCGTTAAAAATGTTCTTTATGAGGGTGACACCGGCGTCAGTGGTACAACGCCCTTTGGTGAAACCGTACTGTTGTTCATGAAAGATGGAATTTTTATTAAAGTGACGTAACATTTGATTCAGCATCAACTTTTCAAACACCTTGCTGAAAACTGGCAGAATTGACACAGGCCTATAATTGTTGGGTTCCTTACTATCACCGGATTTGAACAAAGGAACTACTTTACTGTGTTTCATGAGATCCGGAAAGACTCCTTGGTCTACACTGGTGTTAAATATGAAAGCTAAATAAGGCGCAATGGTTTCGATGATACATCTACAGACTTTTACAGACATTCCCCATAGATCTTCTGTTGATTTAATTTTAAGATCTTTAAAAGCTTTTACAACAGCCTGGGGGTTTGTATGCTGAAACCTCAACTCCAAAGGGCATGACTTTACATTTTTTCTAAGTAAGGCAGCAGAAAGCGCGGGTGAGGAATTTAAAGTTTCCGTAGTTTTAAGGGGAATACAAGCAAAAAAGTTTTCAAATTCCTGAGCTATTTCTACATCTGAGTTGATAGGGCCATGTGCAGTCTCTAAGTTAAATTCAGTATTACGCTGCTTTTTCCTACCGGTTTCATTATTTATTATTTGCCAGGTAGTTTTTATTTTATCATCAGCTGATTTTATTTTATTGCTAATGTAAAGAGCTTTAGCCATTTTGCACACACTTTTAAAAGTTTTTGAATATCTTGCAACATGCTGATGAAAGCTTGTATTATTCATATGTTGCTTTAGGCCATACAGTTCAAAAAGTTTTTCCCTGCTTTTACGAATACCTGGACTCGCCCAATCACTAAATAAGAACTTTGTGTAAATAGTTTTAGTCTTTAGGGGAAAAGTGTCAATAAATTGCTCATTTAATAGTGAAAAGAACTCGGCGTAGAACTCATTTGGGTCACATATATTATTAAAATTCTGAACACATAATTTACTTGCCAAAGAATTATTTAATTTGTCTAAATTTTTACATGTAATTGGCCTAAACCTTATTTGTTTTTTTTTTTTTTTAATGTGAAAATTCGTTTTCTCCGTATTTTCACCCGAGCAGAGCTCGGTCGCCCAAAGTTTAGAACAAGATGGCTACCTTAGAATTATGACATGGCAGCATGGAATTAGTCAAAGTTATTTGTTCATACTCGTAAGCAAGTAACTTGTATCTGAATTTACACACAAAATTACACAATTACAGTACACACTAAAATAAATTACATTTGAATTTCATAAATAACATCAACAATATAAAAAATTGTAAATTTACGTTTCTTAAATAATATTTCGACAAGTAAATTAAACAATATGGCCATCGCCTTAAAATTTTAAATAATAAAAACATAATTAATTAAATACTGATTAGCATAAATTGATAAAATCAATTAAAATAATAATGATATTAAATTTATAGTTAGATCAATAAATCTGAATTAACAAAATCCAATAAATTCATATATTATATTATATATATATTATATTATATATATATATTATATATATTTGTAATGACGTTCTCGAAAACGGCTCTAACGATTTCGATGAAGATTGCAGTATAGAGGTTTACGAAGGTGAAAAATCGATCTAGCTAGGTCTCATATCTGAGAAAATCCGTTTTTTCTATTTTCACCCGAGCAGAGCTCGGTCGCCCAGGTACTTTGCTTAATAATAGGATTGATAGGTAGGTGCCTCAGTATCAGTGTGCGTAGATTTAGCTTTCGCTAAGGATCTTTATACAAGATATAAAGCTTATAACATGCTGTTTTTATGAAGATCACATTTATAGAGCTTTAATACGTACATTGCCTGAAAGTTTAGAACTGCTTAGCAACTAAAATATAACACGATCGCCAATGCCTGACCTCAAAAGGATGTGACCCTATTGGTGGCGAGTTGAAGAAACTCTTTTCAGCTGCTGAGCCGTCTTTTATCTCGACAGGCTCGAAAAGACTGGTAAATACCGGGACGGCCTATTTTTCTGGCTGGCCTGGTTATTTATAGACATTTAGTAGCTGGATTTTTGTGGTTGCTCGTTTCGACTATATTAAAAACCAAGAAAAATAGGTCCCTACTAAAAAAATACATTTTATCAATAGGTCCTGTTAAACAGGGTGGCAGGGACATTGACGCGAAAACTGATACCATTCAGTACATGATCCTGAACCCCCTGCGTTGAAATTTTTCATCACGTGACTTTACTCATCAATATGAACAACTTTTATTAGGAGACCAAACCTGAAATCGCAAAAAAAAATCTGCTGTTTCCTACATTTTGACGAAATTAAAATGTAGGGAGCTGCTGATTTTTTTCTCGCGATTACAGTTTTGGTCCCTTTAAATAAGTTGTTCATATAGATGAGTAAAGTCACGAGTATGGGCTATTAATTACCAGTAACCCTATGCAGGGTGGTAGGGACATCTACGCGAAATCTGATACCATGGACTCGAGAAATCCTGAACAAAAAAAATTTTTTTTTTTTAGTCTGCTGTTCCTTAGAAAAGTGCAATACCTACGCGGACAAAATGTATGGAACAGCAGATTTTTTTTAAAATAACCGATGAAAAATTTCAACGTGTAAAGCCGGTCACAGAGAAGCTATAATATATTATACTTATTCTATATTTGCTTTTTTTGCGTATTTCTTGGTGCGTACTAGAAATATATAGATATCTGAGGTCACTCGAAGATTACTATGGAAAATATATCGTAATATGTCTTGCTATAATATATATTATAGCTACATCTGTGGTGGGTTTTAGTATCGGTCACTAATTACCAGTCCCCTTAAACGTATATATTAAATTACCAGAACTTTTTATTAAAATATTTAAAAAGCAGTTGGCAGGGCTACTATTGGAGAAATGTTATTAAACAATAAAGGATTTTTTGAATCACAGAACTTTTAAATGAATTTTGTTGTTTGTGGGAAATTTGTAACTAATTTGTGAATGTTTGTTATTTTTGATTATTTATATTCTATTTTCTGTCATGTGTTAGATTATTTTATGGGTAAATA
Organism: Agrochola macilenta; assembly: GCA_916701695.1. Taxonomy (NCBI): domain Eukaryota; kingdom Metazoa; phylum Arthropoda; class Insecta; order Lepidoptera; family Noctuidae; genus Agrochola; species Agrochola macilenta. The sequence goes on along the minus strand of OU753552.1, from coordinate 12,489,206 downwards.
TACGTACTTACACAAATTGGAAAATAGTTATAATTTTTTGAAAATGTTGCATGCTGTAAGGTAAAATGTACCGGGACCATTAATAAAAGTTACTAGAACCCACCCGTGTTCCTTCCGTTGCCTATGGGCTGGGGCCGCGATATCCCTTTCAGACAAACCCGCGACCCCAGCAGGATCAATAAGATACCTAGCAGGATCTTGTGATTGACTACGGGCATGAAATAAATCTACTGATTAATTTTTAAAATATTAGTATGAATAAAATAATAAAAACGGTCCTGTCTTGGCTCGGTCGCCGTCTAACTTTCCTTTCGTCCATTCATTAATTCGTGGCGCTAACTATTCCTCAACGTTTTTAATACAATTAGTGCTTATTATAATTTTGCGTCATTTGTTTTAATTATGAAGTTTGTCAGGTGCTTAAGATTTAACTTAAGGTGACACTATCGCGAGATAAAAAGAAGTAAAATTAAATTCAGGGAAATTAATTGTTAAGCAAATAGACGACCAACTTAATTTGTCCGTATATTCAAATCACAACTGTAACACGGCAAATTGACAATTGCTTAACCATTAATTTCCCTTCCTTGACTGTACAGAATTTATCAGTGGCAGGATCGTTATATTCAAGAAAAATCATCTACGATATCCATGCTTCCTGATATCGTACAAAGTTACTAAAAGCTCAAAGTTCTTCCGTACAACGAATAGCAGATATGAAGCAAATACCTACTAAGATTCCGCAAGCCAATAATATTATAAATGTAGTAGTATGTAACCCACACATGCACACAAACTTGTGAGCTCAAGTACCTATGACGTCACACGTCTGCTAGATCGAATACAGTAATCGACGACAACAGAGTCGTCGGCCACTAGCCGTTGCTCGCGTCAGCCGCGTCATTTTATAATCATCTTAATCTTAGTTACTTATTGTTTATAAACCGTGTTTAGTTGAAGTAACTTTATTATAAAATTCAGTATGTAATACTGAATGAAAATTTAGCACCACATCCTAACAAAAGTTCTATACAAACATGATTTTGTAAACTTATTATAAAATAATATTGCTTGGGTTGCTTAATTGGAATTTATTGCTTCCTCAACAACTGTAATACATTGCGAAGCTTTGATAATGACTTTGACAGTCAGAAAGATCTTTGTATATAAGATAACTCTGAATAGCTGGTTTTCAATTTAAGCCTGAAACTGCTACCTTGTATAAATATACGTATGTTCTATTTTTGACTTGAGACGGTGAAGTTTCTCCATACGTAATCTGTAATAACCACGATAGTGTGTATCTTTGATTAGTAAGACAGACATGACTATATACCCGATCATGACCTATAATGCTCATGTTTAAGTTTATAATACCAACAGACTGATAAGTTCAGTACAAGTTGAGAAAAATCAATATGTAGTGGCAATCCTGGTCTAAATATTTTTTATGGACTTGATTTTTATCCTATACTTAAAAGAGCAATATTTGTATATATATATTATATATATTTGTAATGACGTTCTCGAAACCGGCTCTAACAATTTCGATGAAAGTAGCAATATACGGGTTTACGGGGGCGAAAAATCGATCTAGCTAGGTCTCATATCAGGGAAAATTCGTTTTCTCCGTATTTTCACCCGAGCAGAGCTCGGCCGCCCAAAGTTTAGAATGTTTTTACCATGTCATTACATAGCAGCATGGAATAAGTATTAACTATCCTATACTGTTGAATGAGCGTTCTCTATTTTCACCAGAGCCGAGCTTGGTCGCCCAGGTACCTAACATTAAATAGGTAACTTTATACAAATTATTACACAACGAACTATTTTTCCTAGGTACTAAATTAAACGAGTAACTAACTATACAAATAAATACAAAAACAAACAAAAGGACACTGGCGTCAAAGACTCCTATCATCCGGAAACCTGCGCAGAAGACTGGCACCATTGCTACTAAATAAATACATATAAGAGGAAACTATTTCCCCGTTTTATTATTTCAAACTCAGAAAATAAACTTGTAAAGCTCAACTGTTTCCTTCAAAAGAATTGCATTACGGCGACTGCTGCAAAACGGCAACGCAACTACAAAATGCTTCATGCTTAGTTGAGTTTCTTTAAATTGTTGCCAATTTACGAGCACTTAAATTACATTTACGGTAAGATAAATAAAGATTTCCCGAGGCACTGGTTAAAGGGACAGTTCTGTAAATTACAAGCCCATACCTACTTTATGTAATATATCCTGTGGGTACGGTATTTTATTGGCGCCGGTTGTACGTAATCCCCAGTAGTCTGTGATACGCTTCTGATTCACGTGTTATTGGGGCCGAGCGTCCGTTGTCGCCGTCTCGTCTTGAAACGGGCCGCTATCAACCGCTCTATCCACTTCAATATTTATACGTTTACTTATTTTTTTTATCCAGTCTTAAACTTGGCAAATAATCGCTTTGATTAAAAACTTGATTACAATCTCGAAATACCACCTATCCTACAGACGACGTAAAATTCAAGATAACATTTTATTGTATCATGTTGTGACAATTCATTTTTTACGACGAAATAAAACGACCTCAACGCACTACTCAATTTACATCCATCATATCTTCGGTGCTTAGGGCATTCCACATTATTGTGGCACAGAATGTAAAAATAATCCTATTGCTGAATTTGTTGTTCAAAAAGCATTCGGTTTTAATAATAAATGCATGGCGATCCACAAAATGTAATTTAGCGGCACTCGGGTCATCGAGGAAATGTATACACTTCACGGGCTGAAGTGAGGCCCAATAGGGGTTTCAGGGAAATGATATTGCACAAAATTACACAATTGGTTTGGTTAAACTTGTTCTCTCTAAGTACACTTAATTTCTGCGTCATGGCTATGTTTGGTCTCGAAATAAAAGGAATTATCTACTTTTGTTACACGCAGTTTATTTGAATGAAATGTGCTTGTTTTTCTACTTCTATACTTTTCTTATATTTATATCTATACCGAATTGTTTAAAAAATAAGTCTAGGGAAAAATAAATTACAAACTTACCGACCCTAGAAGCACATTAAAGTGACCTTATTGGTGATGTTTTTCAGAAAGGTCAGGTGCTTAGTACCTACTTGCAACTGACGTGCATGACCAGTACCCAAAATTACGTAATACACGATCAATCAGAATCTCAATCGTTTTAAAACAGATTGCTAAACCATAGAACAAAGAGTTCGAAAAAAAAAACTGCTCAACTACGTAAATAACGCAATGAATGTTGTTGAACTGTCAAAATGAAACAGATTAGTCGTAATCGCTTACGAAAATGTGTTGCGTAATTAAATATCTGATTTATGAACGTAAACGAAGCAAAACAAGAATGTAAGGATCTCAGCAGGTGCCGTTTTATAGTTTCTGCCTACCCCTATGTGCAGGCGTTAGTTTAGGCTGTATGTTTAATTACAAAATAAAATCCTCTGAAGCTGGAATCAGTGATGTAACATAACCTCAGATAAATCCACACAAGTTAAACGGCCAGCCCGGGGTAAAGCTACGTCTCACGAGAATACCAAGCTATTAAGCAAAAATACTCCGAAGAGGAGATGAAAAAGCTAGATATAAATCACTGGGAGAAGCAATCTTGTAAGGAAGAAGTTATTCTAAGATCGTCATTTTATCAGTAAATTTAATAATTAGTTACACTAAACGTTCTATCTCTTGGCAAGTTAGGTACTTGCACTTGAAACCATAAAAATATTAGCTTTCTACATATTTTCACTAAAACATTGGAATAGGAACTGATTTTTTTTGTGAATAGACAACGGATATTGATGGATCAAAACGGATAATTTTTCTTTATGCTGTAGGTAAGCCAGCTACAGTAATCTAATCATTTTCTTTAGTTTGATGAATAGACTGTTAAGTTTAAAGAAAAACTGACAATGTACCTTCTTAACAATTTTGTAATATATCTCAGCTGAAACCCATTTATTGCTGTGCTGTTACTGTAACCAATAATGTTTTCATTTTGAAAATGTGTAATCCTCCAATTTCGGCAGCACGACTGGTGGTTTCATTCTTCAAAGCCTGTTTCAAATAGCAATTGGAGTTAACAAGCCACCGTTTCAAACGAAGAAGCGTCGTTCCGCCATTTTCGTTCACTAAACTGTCTACTTCGAGCAAACTTTGTAGCGATAACTCAAATGTATGAGATAAAGCAAAGAAACTGCATTAATATCGTCTGTGACAAATTGTGATTTTATTTCGAAAAACTTCGCTCGAGGAATTCGCAGCGTTCGTGCCGATGCATAGGGAATGTTGAGGGAGGCCTGTGCAGAGTTTTCTCACCCTTAAATTCCAACATTCTTGTATGACAAACCATTCTACACATTCCTATGAGGTAGATTTATTTAAGAAAATATGATAAGTATTTGCGATGGAGTTTTCATACTCGTAGATAGTGATAGAGTGATATTCTGACAACTAGTCCTACCAAGGGGTATCGCGTTACTCAGTAATTTGGTTGTGAAAGTATTCACCTGCATCTGGTTAGATTGTAAGCCAACCCCAACATAGTTGAGAAAAAGCGTTATTGTTAGCCGACTTCAAAAAAGAGGAGGTTCTTAATTAAACTGTATGTTTGTTTGTATGTTTGTTACGTGATTACTCCCTCAATTATGAAATGATTTTGATGATTCTTTTTTTGTTTGGTAGGTCATACTTCAGAGGTGGTCACATATAAATTTTATTAACTTTGCTTTTACCAAAGTTTTTATGTTACTTTATTTCTGACAAATTTTAAATATAATGTACAATCTTAAATATACTCGTAATATACATCTAACGCTAAAATATATAAATTATGTACCTACAAGTATACAGAGGTAAAAAATAAAATACGCATTATAGGAAGAGCTCATTGGGCATCAAAAAATTTGTCCGCATCGCTGTCAGTGGGAAAAATGCCCAAAAGGCTGGCAGCATTGCCACATTGGATGGCAGTGCTGATTGCTAAAAATGCTTAGGTAGTTTTTGAGTTAGCTTTAATAATACGTAGGTATTTTTCCCACTTAGTCTATATGGATGACTAGCTGCGTCCCGTGGTTTCACCCGCATAAGTATCGATCCCGTGAGAATATCGGGATATAAGATGCCTCCTATGTCCTTTTCTAGGTCATGGTCTACCCATGTGCCAAACTTCCTTCAATCCGTTCAGCCGTTTTAGCGTGAAAGCGTAACAAACAAACTCACTTTTGTATTTATAATATTATAATTAGTTTCTGTCACTGATATATAGCAGGTAGTGGTATTCGAATTTGTGTGGACTCTTGGTACAGTCAGCATCAAAAGTTGATGACCACATTTAGATTTTCAAAATCGCTGTATAGTGAAGTGCTAATAGTGAATACGGCGTACAGCGATTTTGAAAATCTAAATGTGGTCATCAACTTTTGATGCTGACTGTACCACATCAAAAAGTGAAAAAAAAACTTTAAAAAAACCTCTTCCAAGAAACTACATGCTATGATAATTTACGATGAACGCCTTTTTAATCGCTATTGTTTCTGAGAAAATATTGAACTTTGCTCAGCTTCATCTTAGGTTAAGTGAGCTCTATTATGGCTCTAAGATGAACGATAGTCACACTCATTATGCCGAGAATGTCTTCAAGTCAAACCCGAACTTATCGTTTTAAAAGACGATCCCGTTTAAATTTGGTGAAGTTCGAATCGATATTGACTTTCTGGATTCTGAATTACCCCATTATGCATCGTGAATCTTCGAAATGTATTTAGTTAGCACCGTTTTTTAATGAGGACACATAATAATAATGGCCGCATCTACTAAGTAAATAGACATCTCCATATATTATTATTTCGTGACTGGGATAACTTCCAAAACGCTATTAAGCGTAAAAAAAACAATAAGATAAGATAAGTAAGATAAGGCAATGCTTGTACAGTCCCTAATATATCCCATAATTGACTATGGTGATGTGTGTTACTATGACCTGAATGCATAATTGCATTCGATTCATTTTCAATCTTCGTAAGTATGAACATGTATCCGCGCACCGATTGCTTTTAAAGTGGTTACCCATTCGACAGCGCAGAGTGGTGAGGGCTCTATCTATGTTGTTCTCTATTCTCGACAACCCCACCTCTCCTTCTTACCTGACTTCCCATATTCAATACTTATGCTCTGCCCGTAGCAAAAATCTTCGTTCCACCAACAATCGTCTTCTGTCCTTGATGTCCTTCTCACCGCTCTGGTTTCATTCACTCTTCTTTCTTTGTCCAGGCGGTCTTTCTTTGGAATTCGCTACCTCTGAATATCAGGACGGCAACCAGTCGGTTGTCTTTTAAAGTGAAGGTACGTGAGCATATACGCAAGAAGTTGGCTGAAACATCCCAGCGGTGATTTGCTGGATTCGTTTTCTGCTCTACTGATCGTTATTTCTCCTCTACCGATCGTTATTTCTCCTGACAAAGGTTTTCTGTTTATACTATGTATATCTCGTATATGTATGTATTTATTCTTGTATTTTATAGTTAATTTCGTGTTATCAATCCCTTTTGTTGCACCTGCCATGTTTTGTCTCTGCACCACCCTAAGGCTGACTGGTAGAAAATGCCTCAGGTATTAAGTCCGCCTTTGTACGGTATTTTATTTTTACTTGTGCATAAAGTTTGAATAATAATAATAATAAATAAGTTATGATCATTTATTTGTCCAAAACATAAGTATACACGCACATGGCATGCAAGATGTTACATTAAATTATATCACAGTCATGTTTTGCCTTAACGGCGGTTATTTTTATTAACTAGTAGGACATAAACATCAAATAATTATAAATTTGTCCATTAATTCATTAACATATTCAAAGCAATTGACATGTCAAATAAGAACTTAATCAATCAAATTATAAAAAGTTTAACTAAAGCCACAAAAATAGTAACACAAATAAAAAATAAAAGCAATAAACTAACAGACGAAACTGTAAAATTAATAGATCAGAGGCAGAATTTGTATAAAAACAGAGATTTACAATATAGACTTAAAGATAAAGAGGTTAAACGTAGTATTAGAAAAGATATTAGAAATTACAACAATAGACTAGTTCAGGATGCACTAGATAATAACTGCTCCCTGAAAAAAGCTAAACAAGGTATTTCTAAACACAAGTCATGGATCACATATTTAAAAGATGGCAACGGTAAGAAACAAATGAATAGAACAAAAGTATTAGATATATGTACAATATTTTATAAATCCCTCTACTCCGACGACACTCAACTACCCTCAACACCCAATTATTTCTGTTCTGACAGTATTCCATCTATAACCGGATACGAGGTTCATGTAGCCCTCACTAAAATGAAAAACAATAGATCATGTGGCGAAGATGGTATTAGCACAGAATCACTGAAAATAGGCGAACCTATTCTCCTTCCATACATGACCCGGCTCTTTAACAGCATTATGCATTCAGGTAGCTTTCCTCGAGATTTCTGTCACTCCAATATTATTCTTCTCCATAAAAAAGGTGATAAATCAGATATTAATAATTACAGACCCATTAGTTTAATATCACACATTTACAAAACATTCATCAAAATAATAGAAAATCGCATATCTGCTGAACTAGATAAACATCAACCTCCTGAGCAAGCAGGCTTCCGGCCTGGCCTTTCTACGACAGATCATCTGCATGCAGTTAACCAACTAATAGAGAAACATCAAGAATATAAAATCCCGCTATACCTCGCTTTTGTTGATTACTCCAAAGCTTTCGACAGCATTTCACACACATCTATTTTTGACGCCTTAAGCAACCAAAATATTGATCCCACCTATATAAATCTATTACGCAACATTTACAAAAATAGTACAGCCGCAATAAAACTTGAAAACACAGGTCCAAAATTTAAAATAGAGAAAGGAGTCAAACAGGGCGACCCGCTATCTCCCAAACTGTTCACCAGTACTCTCGAAGAAATCTTCAGGAAGTTGGCAGCCGAATGGAGGGAAAGAGGCATTGTCCTTGGCGAAGCGAGACTGACAAATCTACGTTTCGCCGACGACATTGTCCTCTTTTCTTCCTCAGCCACTGAACTTGAACAGATGCTCCAAGAACTTAATAATGTAAGCCTTGAGGTTGGACTGAAGATGAATATGTCGAAGACCAAAGTTATGTGCAATGAAACACCTCGAAGCATAAATGTAGACGGGGAGACAATACAACATGTCCAGGAATACCTTTACTTGGGCCAAGTAGTCTCCTTCCAGACGAGGCAAGATAAAGAAATCACAAGACGAACAGAAAACGCCTGGAAGACCTACTGGTCCATGAAGGAACTATTCAAGGGTGAGTTGCCAATGGCACTGAAACGCAGGCTCATGGACATGTGTATTCTTCCCGTCTTATCCTATGGTGCACAAACTTGGTCTTTGACTAACATCCAGAAGTCCAAACTCAAGGTCTGCCAACGAGCAATGGAGCGCAGTATACTAGGAGTTAAATTAACGGATCGTGTTAGAAACACAATACTGCGCTCCAAAACTAAAATAACTGACGTGGCTCAAAAGGCTGCCCAACTTAAATGGGACTGGGCAGGACATGTCTGTCGCATGCCGGACAAACTGTGGGCCCAAATAGCACAAAACTGGTGCCCTGAGACAGTGAGGCGGGGTCGCGGCAGACCGCGTAGGAGATGGCGGGACGAGCTGGATAGGTTCCGTCAAAACTGGAAGGAAGACGCGCGGGCTCGCGAACGATGGAAGGAGTGGAGGGAGGCCTTTGCCCAGGAGTGGGACAGAGTAGGCTAGTAAAAAAAAAAAAAAAAAAAAAAAACAATGATTAACGCTTACCTCTAACATTTACGTCTGAATCAGAAATCTAATAAAAACAATGTTGTTTTATAGCAAAGACATTTTCATCTAACATGTAAGTAAGTAATGGAATGTTATTGTAACACAAATCCTATAACTAAATCCTAATATAAAACAAACATAAAAGTAGGTTGCTGTGATAAAGGATACAATAAGAACAATTTTCTTCTTATAGATAAGGTCCGTAAATAACAAAGCTACAGAGCTAACGCTTGCAAATGTTCCTGAACATTCTGAACAAAGTGACATTTCTTTACACTGAAGGTATAATTAATATGTAAGTTCGCGCTCTTGCAGCTGAGTGCAGGATCCACATGCAAGTACACTTAAAATATTCAAATATTAATTTCAAACTTACGTTCGTAAAGTGACAAATATGAAGCATTTTGTCACTCAATTAGAGGATATGTTGACGGATCACGATGTGAAGCGACTACTGAATTAAACAAAACACAAAACGAAATGTTGACGTAACCTCTCGCAATTTGAGACTGCATGGAAAGATAGACGGGGGCAACGTTCTATCAATTTTTGATAGTGATCCTTCTTGATTCATTAACCGTAATAAGACGAATATTGGATATACCAAGTAAGCAATTGGGATGTGAAGGACAGATAGATGGCTGTCGCACCAAGTACAAATATAATTTTAGACAAGGGCGTTGCCAAGGGGGGGCAAAGGGGGCAACTGCCCCACTTTTCTTTTTTTTTTGAGGTTGGGAAGTTATCAAATAACTTCTCCCACTCTGGGCGGAGCGGGGCGTGTCAGACTTTTATTGACTAAAACCCACCCATGTTCCTTCCGTTGCCTGAATGCCGCGATAACCCTTTCGGACAAACTCGCAACCCTGGCAGGCATTGTCCCTAACGGACCCCGTCCGTTGCAGCTGCCACCCTAGAGGTTTTTTTTTTAATACTACGCATTTTAATGTAAAGAAACTACATAACAAAAAAAAAGGAAATTTTGTTTATTTGGATGACTTTTATTAGAAGTTTTTTTTTTTTTAAAGTTCCATATCTCCTAAACGGGGTCTAATCCGGAGTCCGGGAACGTAATATTCGTGTGTATGTGTTGGTGGTAGGCTCAGCCATAATACCTATTAGGTTTCAGCTCTATAGTTCTGAATAGTTTTGGGAAAAACGACCCGAAAGGTCAAATTTCAATCCATATGTACGTTGAAAATGAAAATTATAATTTTTCTCGTTTCCTATCCGGACTACAGAGTTGCAAGAGATTTGTCAAAAATCAAATATGTCTACCAGCTTCGATTTTGGCCCCACTGTGCGCCGTAGAGATAAGACTCGCACTACAAGTGTAAAGCTTTATATGCTCTTGACTCTTGACTGTACCTACAAAGTCAGTACATACTTTTCCCATCCTCCATATATCAACTTGCCCCCTCCCCCCTTGGCCATCAGCTGGCGACGCCCTTGATTTTAAATAAGGTCCCTCAATATTTTAGAAATAATGATGATTTAGGAAAACGTCACCTCCTTCAGTGAATATGCGACTACCCTGAGACTAAAGTAAATAGACACAAAACTAGCGAGGACGCCAAAGTTGTGCGCAAACACGTATTTTCCTCCCCGCAAGTTTTCATTTCTCGTTCAAACTGCACATATAAGTAAGCAAACACTTAGCGCCAACTTCCCTTCAGTTAGTATGTGTTCAGGAACAAAGTCTAAATAATTTGTTTGTACCTAGTTTAAAGTTGGAAAGTTTTCTCATTGGTTTCGTTACAAAACTTGATGTTGCAACAGTGTACTATTTTCTGTGCTATTGAAAAGTATGAAGAACTTATTAGAGTTCGGCGCACTTTTTTTTCGTACTTTATTGGGATTGCGGAGGACCTGCGCAAGATTTTCACACCTTGAAGAATACATTCTGTACTACTACTACTATTCTGTGGAACAACCCCAAACTGGACTCAAAAAACACCTTACGCCAGATTGACATTTTCTTCCTTCTTCCAATCGATCAGATTGCATTCTACGGCCAATAAATTTAGTAAACCATTTACGCTTACTCCTGGCTAAATTATGGTATAATTCTGTGGGGAGACAGTACTGACTTTTTGGACCTTTTCATCCAGCAAAAGAAATGTATTAGAATATTGATGAACATAAACCAACGAGAGAGTTGTAGGCCACACTTTATTAAACAACAAATTCTCATACTACCAGCAATATATATACTGCAAAGTTGTATATTCGTTAGAAAAAATAGGCACCTCTTCAAATCTAATATCGAGCTAAACGAAAACTATAACCGACGGAACAAGAATAGACTAATACTGCCCATCACAAACTTAAAATTTATCGGGAAAAGCCCATATTCAAGACTAGCTAATATATTTAATAAATTACCGGAAAGTTTAAAATCCCTACCAAATGACTCAATTTTCTCGAAACAGTTGAAATCTCTGTTAATAAAGAAAGGCTACTATACCGTTGAGGAAATTAAAACTGACAAATTGTGAATTGATTGACCTTGTAACAATATGCTTGACGCACTTACGTATATGTGAAATAATAAATGACTTTAATATAATTATGCTTATCTATAATGACAAAAATGCATGAAAGAATTAATAATAATGATTTATTTGAAATAAAATGTAATAATTAAATAACTAATGTTTATTAAAATGTAATGTATTGTAATAATTAGAATCAATATTATATTATATAATTTAATCATTTGATATGAAACATTTGCAGTGCCCTTACAGGGTGCATGTCTTAATACTGTGTCATGAAATTTGAATGCATGCCTACTTACCAGTGTTTTACATGTTAGCAAATAAATAAATAAAATAAAATAAAATAAATCTAACAGGGGGGTGTCCTCACAACAATGTTAGACAACATTGGCTTAACAAAACTAACAAAATAAACATTAAAGTGGTCCTACAAAATATGTATGACCGAACTATTCCCACACCGACTAACTATCCAAAACTATGTTTTCATGTTATGTTTAAAACAACAAAAGCTAAATCAGAAAGCAGAATGTTGAATCAGTTGAGATAATGCTAGTGCAGTTCTAGTAATGGTGGTCTATCTGCCCCTTCATTTTATTCAGATTATTTTTGTTTGCAAGAATGGTTTGTATTTATAAAATTGACTGCAGAAATCCATTACAAAAGCTTCTGCGGAAATTATTCAGTCAAGACTGCGAACATTTTTAAAAAGCTCTGTCTCTAAATATTGTTTTCTAATCAAATCATACCTTTCATATTTTCAAAGTACCGTCTGGCTGAGATTCGTTTATTTTTACGACACTTTATTTTTAAGAGACACTGCAGAATGTTAGTGTCAAGAAGTTTTATAAGTCTGACACATTGCATGGTTGAAATAGCACTGCATCCACACTGCACACATATCCTCGCAATGGTGACAATAACGAATTCAATGAACAGGTCAACGGGTTTGCACTTAAACAAACGCACATATTGGAAAAACATTTTAGTGTGTTTAAGTTAAAAGCCTACCTGCCATAAAGACCTGTGGTTTCGAAGTTCTGAATATACACAAACAATCATCAAAATACCGATTAGCAGTGATAGCCTAGTGGTGTGACCGTCGGACTGCCAAGTCAGGTCTCGAGTTCGAACCCAAGGCACGCACCTCTGACTTTTCGGATTTATGTGCGTATTGTATAATTATCACTTGCTTAAAAAACGGTGAAGGAAAACATCGTGAGGAAACCGGCATGCCTGAGAGATATTTCTTGATGGCATGTAAAGACAAGTCAGAGGCCCATGGGCGGCTTTAAAACTCTGACAACAGGTTAGTTACTAACCACACGAAAAGAAGAGGAGAAGATCAAAATAAATGTTCTGAATTAGAACCGCATAGAATTAAATATGCCGCCGTGCTCTTCCCTCGATTTATTAACTTACCCTTTCGCATTCAATTGTTAGATAGAATTCGGTGCTCCGGAGTCACATAAGTTAGTGGGTCCTTCACTACTTTTGCCGATTCCCAGTCACCGATCGTGGACCCGTGTGCTCTATCAACCATCCTCTATCCTTTGTCATTCATGCCCATTAGTTAGACCCAGACCCAGACACTTTAGATTGTTGTCTCAGCAGACTATTTCGAGCCTGCCTTTGAACGCCTGACTGTGACAGTTACACATTAATCGTTTCGATCGACAAAAATATAATTGAAAGAAATAACGCAACGCTACAAATATGATAACCCATTTTCGAATTAGGAGCGAACACGACAGAAATATGTAATTGTCGACAGAAGTTATTGTTTAAAAATCTACACTATAGCTCTGTGTATTCTCGTGTGTTAAATAAAATATGCTGTTGTATTTGTAAGAAGTTTTATTCACAATATGTCTGTAACAGGTCTTATAACAAGTCCAATGAAAATATTCATATCTCAAAGGCACTTTTAGATAACTTTAGAACACCCTACATAGGTAACGGTCGCGTCTATCCAAGTTCGGGTGTACACTGCCGAGCTGTGTAGACCGCTTCGGCCCCTTGTTATATAGGGTGAGCTTATCGGCATGCCGGGCACAATTCTAATCCCTGGCTTTAACCGCGATTTTACCTCATGGAAAAATCAATTTTAAATTTTTTCTGACCTGATTTAAACAGCCGCAGAAAATATTATGTAGATGTAGGTTTTTATAGCCCAAGGTATGCATGACTTTGAATAAATAGGGATTCCAGATATAACTCAAGAGGTTATAATCCGTAGCGTGAAGAGACGCTCGGCATCCTATAACGACGGACACACGTAATTTAGTGGAGTTAGGCAGGACGTACGTGATCCAACACACAGACACACACACATTTATGACAGAAAACCCCGTCGCCTTCCATTTCACCTCTACACAAAAACGATAAATTCATACACAAGCTTATATCTTCTGCATAATATCTCCAAAAAGGTTTTATTTATGTCTAAACAAAAGTACATAAAGTTGTTATTCGATATTTTGAACTTGTTTATCTACGGACGGCTACAAACAGGCTAAGTGTTTATATCTTTATGTTATGTTATTTGTGAGTTGACACTTGATTTGGTACATATTTGCTCTTAGGACTACTAACATACGACTGACTCTAACCGCTTGCGATTATTAATATTCAAACCCCAAAATAACATTGTTTAACTTTTTTGGACATTACATTTTATTCGCGTTTTATGCCATTACATTTTATTCGCGTTTTTTGCCATTACATTTTATTCGCGTTTTATGCCTATTCCAAGCAAACAAAATAAATGAACAACACCAACATTGCGCTGATCGAATAAACAAATCATTTCATTTATTTATTTGCAAAACTACAACTTTCAGCAAAACGAGTTAAACAATGTTTATGAGGACATTAAAATATTTTGTGGCTGTTGCCATTATCACAGCACAATAACTCATTACGTTTTATATTCGTGTATTATCGACATCGGAATAAGCTCTGCGAATTTGCTATGCGAAAATCACTTTAATTATGAATCATTCACGTTATTGATACTTACAATATAGATCTATGTATGTAGATAAGTAGCTCGACTGAAGCCGGTATCGTAGCGGATCTAGAGCGTAGCAGAACAGCCTAGATCCGCTCGGATATCGTAGCCATTCGTAGCTCGTAGCCGATCTCATGTTTGCTACGCTCGTAACCTATTACGTCACAAGTTAACCAGAGTTTCATTTAAGATAAATTGCCTGTCGATATCGATAAGTGAATAATATTGAACTTTTTTAGAAAACAAGTAATGATCTCCATCGGCGAAATTCCTTCTGTACCGCGAACCTATCAGTAAAGTTACAGGCATTTTTTAAATCCTTCTATTTTAACTTTTACTGGAACAGGTCAATTAATAATCATGACAATGATTAATGAGCATTGTTGTTCAGTTTTTGTTTGAAATAAATTATAAATGATACAATATTACGAAGACTCATAAATAATGGCTTTTTACATGATATTGTGTTAGAAAATTGTTAATGTTTTATTACATGTTTAATTTTTTTTGTTTACGACCAGTTAAGATAAAATAAAAACTTTGAATGCCTAAATGGCATACAAACAACCCAAAAAATAAAACAACAAACTAATAAAACTGAAATAAAACTGTAGTTCATTTCAAATTAAGTTATAAAAATAGTATTACATGTAAACTTACTCTTCTATACTCCCAAATATTTATAAGATAAATAAATAAACATAAATAACATAAGCCACTATCATAAAAGTGACAAATCAAAAAGTGACTCATCAAATTAAATTCATAGTGCAGCTTTGCGATCGTAAAATTCCACAGTCAAATAACCAGTGGCTGACATTTGTTAATCAATGTTTAACACGCGTTGGCGCTTACTTTTATGTGGCTGTGAAATTGAAGTGTCACCAACCGCCATTGAATATCGAAACAATATCATAAAAAAACAAAACTGCACGAATTCGTTCCGTAGAAAGTGGCTTGAATGAGCACAAAAGAAAAGACAAACGTGGTTCAGAACAGACAAAAGATAAACAATAGAGGAACGACGAACGTCTCTCCGCTTGCACTATTTTGTTATTCTTTTTAGTCCAGGATACTAGTTCCAAACTATCGCAGTAGGGAGTGCAAAACAATTTAACTTGGGCACTTTTGACGTTTCTCACTTTTCACAGAGATTTTTCCACGAATGATATAGACTTACTGGCCAATGTATAATACCTACCACAATGTATACATTGCTCAGTTAGGTCGACAACATTATTTTATGATACCAGAAGCAGTAAAATATAATATAATGAAAATTACATGCGCAAATGCATAAAATTGTCTGTGTAGCCATATCATAGAAAACGTAATGGAATAATCTAAAGATAGTTTGATGTGTGCATCCTCATAATAGCATAATGAGAAAAGTTATTGAACTAAAGAGTTTGCAGCACAGCAGTTAGTGCACAAGTTGGGAAACCATGGCTCGCCATGGCTTCATTAAGTAATTAAGTAGTTCCCGCACTAGGCCCAGTAACTTTTGCGTGAAGATATGTTGTAGGTTATGCTGCAGGGTCGGTAAACGATATAAAATCTATGAAATATGGAGCGTAATAAAATTTGACTCACCCAGCAATTTAGTTAATACAAGCCCTATTGTATACGATGTAGCAGAATACAATTCTGACCAAATTACTTTCAGCGTTATGAGGTTTGGTTTCCTGTCGTGCAGCGCCACCTGTGGCTTGCATGCAACTCATTATGTTAAATCTGAAAAAACACTCATACTTTCAAGGGTTGAACTGCAACTGTGCAATAAACAGGCACGCTATTACCGAAACAGAAACCTTTTAGAAGAATAGATAGGTTCTACACGCGTCCGCATTCTTTAGCCATATACATAAAGACATGAAGTGCACTCCAAATGCGTTTTACATACCTTTGCCTGTAAAATTCATCTGGTAAAGTGCTTCCCCGCTCTACACGCGCCACCATTTCAATAATAAAAACGCACCCTAAATTATACGTGTAAAGTCACACTGTAACTCATATTATTACAAATTACTCCCCCATAAATCATCTTTGTTGAAAACAGTATTAAAATAGAAGGATTGTTATCTACAGAGAAAACTTTTAAGTAATAGAGTTAGCGAACAAAACTTTGCTTCGAGCGTTAATGAAAAAGCGAAAATGCTCTGCGAATATTTAGCGTTGTTAATATAAACCAGTTTCGATAGTAACGAGAAATTTTCTCCCTCGTTTCAGATATCGTATCTACCGAAAACTTGAAAACCGTGTAAATGTAACTGAAAACAAATAAATAGTGTATAACCCGGTAGTCATAGTGTGATGGAGTGCCAGAATGCTTTGTTTTCCTGGAGGATAAATACTATACAGTTACACTAAAAGGTAATAAGAAATCTTACCGAAAGGTATATTTTATCGTTATTATGTTTTCTGTAGAACGAACGCCGGGGACCCATTTATTACGTTTCTCAGCTGAAATTAATTTCTCGATTCTTAGTCATTGTTTTTTCTTTTCTTCACTTAATATTAAAAAAAGTCGAATATCTCTCAGTTTCGTAAGCGCCGTGGTCTGCTACCGAATAATTGATTAGTTGGTGCAACGCCACTATCTGAATAAAATATTATTATATGAAGTATCCAATACTTTTATACAGTTGTTGTTACGTGGTGTGCGATAACCGTGACGTGTACTTATTATAAAAATTAAATTAAGTAGGTATACTAGTAGTAACAATAATATGCACACGCATAAACCACTATTGTGTTTTCAAATATTGTCAAATATAGGTATCTACTATGTTACACCACTTCGATAAATTCAGGATAATGACTTAACATCGGCCAGCTGAATCTTTAAAAATTTTAACTATGTACCTACGTCAAAATACTTTATAATTATGCAAAAGTTTCATACGTCTACTTAATGTCGTCGCTATTAAAGTAATCACCAGTTATGAGTTAGAGTTTTCGTACATACTAAATATTGCCTACACACAGTAACACGAGAACACTTGATTTATCACCATCTTATAAATGGCTTGTTTTCGCCGAAGATACGCCAAAATAAGTATTTCGTTTACGTCTCGCCGCCGTTCGCTACTCACCCTACAATATTCAGGAGAAGGAAAACAGCTATAATTTATACAGAGCGGGACGGATATATTGGAGGTTTTGTGTTAGACAAAGAGAGGTAGAAAAGCAAGGGACCTTGTTGACGCAGCTTCGTACAAATTGTGACACTACGTGACCATATTATGTCACGGTGTGTAATAAAAACTATAATTTCTCAATACTCCTCCTTACTTAGATATTCAGTAGATTGTTGTTGTTAACCTGTGTTCTAATATATTATTCCTGTTCACAGGTGGAGTGAATCGGGCGCAGTTGAATAATATGTAATACGTCACAGCCTAGTGACAACCACAGACTTTACCTAGGGTGTGCTACCTGGTGCCAGATACTCGACTTCAGCGAAAATGGGCAAGAAGAACTCGAAACTAAAACAAGATACGATCGACCGGCTGACGACTGCAACATACTGTGAGTACCATAAACCTTATACCCACGCAATTATTTAGAGAAATACTTGACAAATCTTGTACATTGTGTCTTCAGAGTTTCGACAGCAAATGCCCAATCCAATCTCATTCGGGAAGGTCGTCGATACTTGCTTAGAATTGTAGCAATATTCCGTTACTGGCGGTACAATCGGTTCGTTGTCAAGACGAATAGCCCCTAGACGTCCCAGCTGTATGGTTCAGTGCGGGTCTTATCGTAACGCCGCGGCCAACGGGCGTCTGGCTTCAAAAGGCCTAATATAGTGGCCTACGCCACCCGCCCAGCTCGCTAACCAAGCGATGAATAACTAATAAAAAGAAGCTTGTCAAGCTTAATCATTTCAGATAACATTTTAGAATGTTTCACGGTGATTAATACGCCTCTAATTCAAAATTCAACTAGAATTGATGCTTCGTAATGAATCCATTCATTTGCTTATTGTGCCCAGTTGAATTACACAACGCTGAATTGCATAATTACACTGATTCCCACAGATTGACAATTAAGTAACTACAGATATACGCAATACGAAAAACATTTCTTTTGTAAACATGTTGTTTCCAACAGCTCAATAGTATGTTTATGAACCAAACAAGAATATTTTGCATAATTTTATAGACGAAATATTTTCAGAGGGTAGTAATCTGGTTCGGATCTTGTGCCTATTAGATATGCAAAGGGGGCACAAAAAGCGGTGAAAAGCGGTATGAAGCGAGTCACTTTGTGCGAACGTGCCGCGATGGTGCGCCGTGCGCGGCCGGGGAGATGCGGCATCATGCGGCGCAACATTTTCATTTGGGGCGCAACCACACCCTTTCTATGTATCCCAAGTCTGTTAATTAACAGAAACTTGACACTGACATTGATGAAATGATTCTAGTCAAATCCTGAAATGTTTAAATGTGTTAATTCGTTTTTAAATTGCCAGATCGGAGTTTAAGTCCCTCCTTTAAGTCTAGTCGACTAACTTACTACATCACCGCAGTAAAACACTTGATAGTGGTACCTACCTATTGCAGAATTCGATTCGGGCTAAGCTCGGCTAAGTTGCGCATTCAGTCGATTCAATAAGGTCCCGTCCTTGCCGAGTGGCACCATAAGTGAAAATCGATTCATCAAGGGTCGCAACCGAATTGTAATTAAAGGCACCGCGAACAATCGTTGTGGGATGATTTTATTGTGCACGGTATAAACGAAACCGCAAAAGGTCGGAGTTTACGTTTTGTTGCTGCTAAAGATTAGTCCGTTGTAAATGGCACTTACCTACTGCCTGTTGAAAGAACAATGAATTTGTTTTTATAATATTTTGCATGATGTAACCTTTTCCAATATTATACTCGTAGATACGTGTGTCGGGTTCCTCAATTATTTTGACATTTATGGAAATTCAGCGTTTATCTTTACTACACTTGTATTTTTACAAACTCGGCCCGCTTCTTACCTGCCACTTAATGGGGGTATTCAGGTAATCCAAGATTAGCTCCGAAACGCCACCTGTTACGTTGCATATTAAATACATAAGGTGCCGGGCGCCCACTCACTTAACGAACGTACCTTTACAAATAACAAAAGTGAAAACAAACGACTTACATAATCTAAAAACGAGCAAAAAGTACCGACTGAAAAATAACTGCTGTACTACGGAACGCCCCTGAATTTCGGCACGGTAATATGAAAAACTTACATATTACAGTGAACCGAATGTTCTATTTTTATCAGGTATGAAAATAAAACTCCCCTACGCGTGGGCCACAAAAACGCGACGAAACGATTCGGTTTCGTGTCGTCATATCGACTGGGCGCCTAAATAGGTATTAATGGTAAACTGAAGTGAATGCGACACTGTCATGATCATGATTCATGAAAGTGTTGTGCGTGCCGCGCCACCATGAGCCGTGAGCACGAGCCAGACCCACCTCGCTTACTTCACTACCTCGCCTCGCGCTCGTCCTCGTAACTTCTTAATCACTATACGAATTATCATTAAGACACTGGGTCATGGCCGCTGCCTTAATCTGCAGATAGATCAAAAACAGATAAATCCCCTTTTTGAGCTTAGCAACGTTGTAGACGTGTCCTGCTCAATTAAAACAGATTATCAGCATAAAACTGTGGTGGGAACCACCGACTTTAAGTTTAATCCGTTAATATAGAAATGGTGTCCGCCGATTCATTATTTGATAGGACTAAAGTGTAAATTTCATGCATAATAAATTAATTTATTGAAAGTGTAATCCGTTTAACCACATGGATTGACAAACATATGGAAATCCGGCGCCGCACTGCTCAAACCAAAACAGTAGTCGTATGAATTTATGCTAATAATAGCTCCGAGTTACCCGGACACCGGCAGTAGGTAAGCCTATTAGCAAATTAGTTCACATGCCTTTATAACTAGACAAATCCCCAATCAAGATAGTATTTCAATTAGTTATGTTAACTGAAGTTTATTTGTCTATAAATAACAGCGTTAAGTCAGAAGTAGCCGGATCTTAGCTGTGTAGTAATTGCGGAGTTTTCCCAAATAAGTGGCGAACTTAGCTTTATGGCGAACTTAAGTGAGGAAGTTTGTCGGGCGGCGCCGGCCCGGCTGCGTCGGGAGACCCGCGTCGCCTCGCCGGTCGCCGCTGCAGCCCCCGATAACACCGACCTGCCTCATACATATGTATGTAATATACTAAAAAAAGTAACATCCCTCCAAATTATATTGAAGTATATTCTTTCTTGCCAAAATAAATGCCTATGTACCTACATTACACATGCGAACTAATAACCTACATCTACAATTTGTATTCTAGCAACTCACCCCCAAAATTACAAAATTGAATACAAAATATAAAACACGCTAAAATATTCAAGCAAGAAAAACGTTCTGAAACTTCGTCTGTTTCACTCACAAAAGTTTTCGTTCTTTAGTCGTTTACAATTATAATGTCAAATAGTTCCGAACAAGCGGAATGAGCGGGAAATTCTGTGAGACTGTGCGCGCCCCCGTCTCCCAATAATCACATCTCACTTACATGAACGTTCGCTAAATTACTATTGTTTGTACTTTGAATCTTTCTTGTAAGGTTACGAATGTGGAAGTTACATTTCCAACTTTAGATTAACAAATAAAGTTGGTGAAACTGTTTATCGTGTAAGACATCAGTTGGGTATATGCTCAATTTGTACAGTCAAAGAGTAACCACTAATTATTAAGCCTTACCAGGATATAATAGGTGGCGGGTGTTAGTTTGTTGCCTACATTGGTTGACACCGGGCGGTGGTCCCCTCCCTCCCCCCGCCCCGCTCCCTTCTGAGGGTAGCGAGGTAGAGGTCGGGGCTTGCGTGCCTGCGGCCACTTTCACTACCTAAGGTGTCGGTATTCCCCATTCCTGACACCCGAGTTTGTTTTGCGACAATGCTCGCTCATCTACAATTTAATTGTAGGTATAAAATGTTCCGGGCGTTTTGCTTTAGCTTTAATACCTCACGACTATCAAGGAAGGAATGTAATTAAGTAAATCATTTCAGGCTTCAGTTCTTATGTCGCCATAAACCCCGTAAAAAAACAATAAACGACATGTTTTTGATAAGATTCCCATGGAACAAGAAGAGATATAGAGAATCGTATCACTGGGCATGCTCGTACCATCGTAGACCACAACCTCATCCATCGCTTTCCGTCAGGCGAGATCAAGGTCAAAGCAGGCCCATTTCACAATAAAAAATAAAAATGTTAGTAAAATAATATTTCCTTGAAATGCAAGCGCCTGAAACAAATCTAGCCACTGACAATTTGTTAAGTGAATTCAAAACATGTTTATTGAATTCTGTTCATACTGAATAGGGATTAATTTCCGTCCCCTTGCAACGCTTCCCGTTATGTAAGGTAGGTACTTGTGTTTGAAATTCGAAATGCTAGCGTAAGATTTTTTTTTATTTCGGCAGAATAGTAACAGAAATGAAAGAAATACACGACGTATAAATGGACAATACCTCAACTGAAACAGAGAAATAGTTGTTTAAGTATTATTTTTCAAAAGATGTTTTGTTTGTCGCGATCCTATCTTTGATTTGGTATGGGGTTGATTGCGACACAACAAAATACTGGGAACTGCATGTTGCCTCAGTTATTGATTTGGGTAGTGTGGCTTTTTGTCATCGTTTTCCACTAGCGTGTCTTGTTGCAATACACCTTGAATTTACTATTTCTCAATTCGATCCAACCACTCAAATACAGGGTGGATTTTTGAGATGGGGCAGTAAAAACGGCTACCTTAACCGTTATAGCTACAGGAAAACGGTCTTAGGAGACTGTCCTTAACTTTTTGAGAGATTTTGCATTCACAGTTATGATAAAAGTGTACAGTCAGCAAGAAAATAGGCAGTTTTCACAAAAACTTTTTTTTATGTCAATCGATACTGTTACTCAGTTCGTCCGGTAGAGCTTTTTGATCCCTATAAGGATCCTTATTTGAGTACTAGAAAAGTCAGAAACACAAAAAACTTTTCCCATACATTTCTTGGGAAATGAGACTCCAACTTTTCACGACTGGCTGAAAATAAACAAAAAAACTGGAATTTCAAATTTCGAACGAACACGCGGTCTAATTTTATTTGATTTGAGAACAAAATTTAGGTTGTTGCTTTTGAAAAAACTTTTTCGTAAGAAAAAACTCCAACTTACTTTTTTGTGATGAACAGACGAAAAATAAGAGAAGATAGCTGAAAATAAGCAGCTAGCTGTATATGACTTATGTAGAAACTACGAGAAGTACTTATTGGTAACAAACTTCATCAATGTATTGTTACAATACTTACATTACAAGGTCTCACAGGCTCTTTACTTAAGAAATAAACAGATTTGGGAAAGGCTGTACACCGACACCTACTTGGCTAGTTTAATAACAAAAGCTGTTGGGTCCGGCAGTTGAACCGTTGACGGCCTATCGGCGTGTGAGTGTGAGTGACGTCACAATTTTATTTTATTGCCAGAACTAGAGCACCTCTACCACGAACATAGGTCCTACGTTATGTATTAGTTTTTTAATAGTATAAATGCATTTTTTTTTTGTGTAAATTGTTAGTTGCATAATAATAACATCATGCCTTGCTTCTCCGAAGAGATGGGCAGAGGTGTACCTGTACATAGTAGTGCACCCACATTTCGCCAGTTATGTTTAAGTCCCATATAATAGGGGGCGAGCCTATTGCCATCAATCGGGCACAAATCCAAACTCTGGACTGCTACTGACAAATTTTAGATAGAAAAGCCAAAAACACTTTGCCCGACCTGGGAATCGAACCCAGGACCTCATGCTCCGGTGGAGGTCTGCCCGGCTTGGGCGGAGCACCGCCGTGTCCTCACGGAGGCGATCGGCGTCGGCGATCTCTCGCGTCCGGCCCTGGTTCAGGCCATGGTCCGGAGCGAGAGTGCATGGGAGGCCGTCACCTCCTTCTGCGAAGCAGTTATGCTCGCGAAGGAGGAGGCGGAGCGCGCGAGGGAGATTGAAGCTGCACGCCCTCGCGGATGGCGCGGGCCTGCGGACGGTGAGCGATGGGCAGCTCGCCGTCCGATAAGGACCAGGCCCGGGTCGACGGCGCGTTGTGTTCCACGCGCGCCTCAAAGGGATGTCAGCACCAACTGACGGGGTCCGGAAGGACCAATGCCTGCTGGGGTTGCGGGTCAGTCCGAAAGGGATATCGCGGCCCCAGCACATAAGTAGGCAACGGAAGGAACACGGGTGGGTTTTAGTCAGTAAAAGTCTGACACTCCCTCTCGCTCTGCCCAGAGCGGGAGGAGTCATTTGATGATTTCCCACCCAAAAAAAAAAAAAAAAAAAAAAAAAAAGGACCTCATGCTCAGCAGTAGCGCAATTTACCATTGTATACAAACCTAAGTTAGTTACCCCAAGTACTCCATAAAGTAGCATTATCATGTTTAACAACGCCTGCCGCCCTGATGGACCGCCCACCCCGATGCACGTTCATCTTCCTTGTAGGTATGTTTAAAGACAAGAACACAAGATTTTGCATAACGGTCATATTGTGAACCTATCAAGTTTATGAGTAGTTAATTTAAAATTTTCTTTAAAATGTCACGCAGATTTTTATTGACCTGGTTTTATTTTAGGTACTTATTAGAAGTTTCTGGAAATAAGTTCAAATCTTTGTTTGTTTAAATTCCTAAATATTGTTCCTTTGAGATAAGTGATTATTACCTAATCAGCTTTAAAAAAAAAACAACTGTATAAGCTTTAAAAATTTTGCCAAAGCCCCCCCCCCCCATTGGTCACTCTACGCCTACCGGTTGGTAATCTCTGCTCTAGTAAGATAACGTGACGTTATTGGTAATGTTCTTCAGAAAGGTCAGGTGCATAGTCCTCGCAACTAGCATGTATATGACCGAATTTAAGAACGTAAACGAAGCAAGGAGCATGTAAGGTTCTGTCTACCCTCATGGAAAGAAGGTGTGAGCTTATGTATGCAAAAACACTGGGTTTGGATAAAAGACAAGATTTAATCACGAATATTGATTACCATAGATCTGGTCGCTTTTTTATACTTCATCTGAAGCCGACGAAGATGTCATTCCGGAACAATGGACAACTTTTTAGACATCCATCACCCTTAATCATACGACAAAGAAACTATTTTTTAAATACTAAAAGTATTTAATTTAGTCATTAAGTATGTACTTTTGATTTGATCGCTGTTGATTTCAACTTGAACGGGTGCATTTTAATTTTAGACATTTTAATAAAGCAGTGCTTAGGTATCGTCATCTCCACCAATTCCCTACCTCTCCGCCTCCACAAACGTAGGTGCTATTTTAATACTTTAATTTTCACTGATTTTCATTATTAGGCACTTACAGATATTTCAATAAATACATTTAAAGGATATGTATGACATTCAGAGCGTATTTATTTAGCTCACATATGTAATCTTGAATTTCAGACAGATGTACCGTAATCTAGTTGCACCCTTCGTAGCTGCACGTGACGAAAAAACATATTCAACATAGCGTAGTCAGGGAGATCGTATATGTACGAGTATACAAACTCGTATAATATGTGTAACATCCGGAGCTTACAAGATAACTAGCCCTCCAAGTCTCCGAGGTTCAAACATATTTTAATATCTACCCACTAAACGGTTTCCCAATTAAGACAAGACTGTGATATCGTTTACTAAGAGCGGTAGTGTTACAATTAAGAGGTACAATAATATGGCCATCCCTTTGAAGGTAGTGTGTACCGATATTTTTGATAAAGACGTGTTTAACACTGCTGGCTAATTCTTAGGCCAAAGAATCAGCATTGCCATCCAACGTGGCAATGCTGCCAGCCTTTTGGGCACTTTTCCCGCTGACAGCGCTGCGGACGAATTTTTTGATGCCCAATGAGCTCTTCCCTTTATTTATTTCTTTCTTATTTTTTTTCTTTACCTTCTTGTACATAATATACGTATATAATAGTTCATTGTAAAATAAATTAAATTAATAAATTGTATTAAACACAGAGATGAAAGCAACAATAAAATTAGGCTCTTCCGAGTTTAAGTAAGTTTGTGCCAAGAATGTTCTAATCGACTTATCAGTTATTCTACAAAAAAATAAAAAAGTAAAGTTATTAAAAGAGTTAGTAAAGTTATTCGAAGATTTTTTTTTTATGTCTGGCATTCATATTACAATCATTAAGTATAACAATAATTATTCCACATTTGTTGACTTATTGAAGGGAATAAACATAGTTACATATTTTGTTATTCCAAACCGGAACTTATATAATCGACAGTGGTACAATATCTTGACATAATGATTATTATGCGTTAAATGTCAGTCTTGAATCAACAAGCCCCCAGCCCCAGTACCTACAGATTTTGCGTGTATTTGCCGTTTGATTTGCATGTATTTGCCGCCCGGTCAACGGCTCGCCCAACGTGTACTGGAGGCATTAGCAATATCTGACGAGTTTAGAAAAATGGACATTAATTATCTCTCATAATCTACGATCAACTTATCTATATTATAATGCTAAAATCAAAGTAAGTAGTGTCTTTTCAGTGGTTTCTGAAAGGTCTTTTAGGAATTTTTTAAAAAAAAGCACTTTATGCCAATATACTCCAAATATTTATTTTATAACTAGATGACCCGGTCAGGGGCTCGTAGCTAAGTTATAACAGCCGCACAGGTCGATCGATCAGGTTAAGCTATGGTTGCCGCGGTCAGTCCGTGATGGGTGACCATCTTAACATACCGAGACGGCTTAACGTGCTTTCCGAGGAACGGAGGGGCCGTTCCTCGGAAAGCACGTTAAGCCGTTAGTCCCGGCTATCAGTCTTGGATCTTTGACAGTGGTTACGGGTCGTCAGAAGCCCGAAAGTCTGACAACCAGTCTTACCAAGGGGTATCGTGTTACCCAGTAACTGGGTTGTGGAGGTCAGATAGGCAGTCACTCCATGTAAAATACTGGTAGTCACCTGCATCCATCATCAGCCACTCTTGGAGGCAATTTTAATCATTGATTAAAATGTCTATATCAACAAATTTACTCATAGCAGCCCCCAGCTGATTTGGATTGGAATCATTATGTTATGCTACTTATAGGATTTGGATGACCAAATCCTATTAGTAGCATAACATAATGATTGAATACTATCGTGAATTCATGCAAGCCTAGTACTTTTTGTTAGGTTACTGCTCAGAAATTGTGCACAACATCAACATGCAGATAGATAGTTTATAACCTGGATTAATATTACGTATATATAATACATAGGATACTTTTTATCCCGGTAGTAAATTTCCATGGGATAATTTCCGACTTCCACGCGAGGGAAGCCGCGGGACACAGGTAATATACCATAATATATACTAATATGTTTTGCAATATCTATCCACATATTTTGGTGACGTAATAGAAATATATATTATAGCTCCGTCTGAGGTCACTCGAAGATTACTATGGAAAATATATCGTAATAATTATATATTAAAATATAGCCCAGCTATGATTTATATTAATATATATTATAGCTACGGCTGTGATGGGCTTAAAGCTTCGTACAAAGAGTGATAAGTTACAGCATAGAATGGATACCGTCTGACGTCCATGGCACTTTTAGATATTGTAGGCACGGCCTTAAGAAAATGGTTACGTAAGCTAGTATTCTCCGAATTTATATTGCCATAAATTCACGCAAATGGCAAATTGTGTTATCTTAATATTATAGACTGGACATTTATCTGTTATTTGACTTATTTAATTGTTACTTCAACTTGACGCTTATTTCTCGTTATCATGCTAAGAGTTCCTGTAGAAATATTTGAAGCAATTCGTTTCTCGTTTGCGGAGTCTTTAAGTACGCACCGAAGATACGAATAGTTATGTAAGTAGTACTTAGATAAAAGTTAATTATGTAAAACAACGCTTAAGTTTAAATGATGGAATTCGGACAGACTTTTATACTCGATTTAATCTTTCTTTACAATAAAATACCTATATATAATTAAAATGAAAAATCAACTCCATATTAAACATATGTCTCCACGTTTTTTTTTGATGAATAATACTAATATGATAGTACTAACGTATAATACAAGAAGTTATCAAACATGTCAACCTGTTCAAAAATTTGCAGGCATTAATTAATACGAGTATCTTGGCATTTGTTTTGAAATTCTTCAGCAGTCATCTTGTAAATAGCGAATGAACGTAAGTCTACGCTCAAAGATACTCATTAGAGGCATGTATACACACATAACACACCACACGTGTCCACAAAGGAGATACAAAGACGAATGCCACTCACAACCCTTTATAGACGGATTGACAGTCACACCATAAGTACAAGCCATCCAGAATAATCTATATGAGTTACAGCACGACTCATCGTATCTGTCATTGCTTCATTGTTCATTCTTTTTACCTATCGTGGTATAGTAATCTTATTCTAGATGCATCGTCTTCACATATAATTAATGTATACAAAATATTGTAAAAAAAAATTAAAAGAGTAAAGGTGGAGTTTCTTGCCTATTCTTCTCCATACGAAAACTACCTTTTGGAAGGGGTGACTAGAATCAATTCAATTTTTTTGTAAAATTGACGTTCAAAAGTGCTTTTTATGTGCCTAATTTAAATAAATTGTTTGACTTTGACCTTGACTTTGTATCGTATACATTATGTAAGGTTTAACGAGAGATCTACTTTAAGGGTATGTTATAACTTTTACTGTGGTTCAACTATGAAATATAAAAAACAACTGTTCCATTTTTTTTTTCGTGTTAGTATCGCATTTTTGTGTGAAACAGCAGATTTTTTGGATTCCATACCTCAAAAGGAAAAACGCAGCCTTTATAGGTTCTCTACTGTGTCTCGCTGGCTGGCTGGCTGGGTGTGTGTCTGTGTGTCACAGCCAATTTACTCCGAATCTAATTAAGTAAAAATTTGGTACACATTTATGTATTTCTGTGGCCCAAACACGGTGGTCACTTTTGGGGGGCAAATAAGATTTTATTTTTCAAAGTTTTGCAAACTGTACCGTGTGACATATCACCTTTCATTCTCAAAAAATATTTGAGATCTTTGCAATAAGCAAGGGCTTATTGCAAGGATCTAATTTTTTTTTCATAATTTTAAATGAATACTTTAAAAGATATTAAAGAAAATTTTATGAAAATTGACCACTTATCTCCGAAACTACTGAGCCTAAAATTTTGTAAAAAAATACAGAGATAGGTTCTTTACTCATAGATTACAGGAAAAACTCTAAAAACTCTATGGTCTTAAAATAACGTGGTAAATCTCTCAATATTGTGCGTACAAACTTACATTTACAGTTGGAATTTATGGGAGAACATGTTTTTCAACTACAATGTTAAGTTTTGTTCTTAGTATAAATTCATCCCAACTACGGAACCCTTCTTTGTGCGTAGTCCGACACGCACTTGGCCAGTTTTTTTGTCATATTTCTGAGTTGATTCCAAGTACAAGTTGTTCATTTTTAAGAGAAATCAAAATCAATATATATATTTTCACAGACACCTACATGGACACTTATGAAACGTCAGAAGCTAGGTGCACGATTCCAATTGATCGTTTCTTTTGGCGAAGAGCCGGCACGCAGCTCCAATAACGAAGGAAGTACTTTAAGGGAACACCCCTTAAAGTATGTCCGTCGTTTAATCTAACATACCGTATAATAGATACTAGAAAGAAACTATACTCTATTCAAAACCCGATAAATGATTAGAGATTGCCTTTAAATTTTGAACCATAAATTGTACCGCTGTCAGCCGTACACACGGCTACACATCAAGCTATACATTTCCAGTTTATGCTGATCTCGCATTGTATAGGATTTCCGTACAATGTGAGGTCAGCTTATACTGGAAATGTATAGCTTGATGTGTAGCCGTGCGTACATCCTGTGCGTACATCTAACGGAAACAATTAGCTAAAACGGTTTAGTTCAAATGAATCAGAGAGTCCAAAAATACTGTTAGAGCTGAACTCGTATTTTAATAGTGTTGTCTGAAATATAAGATATTAGCGTAAACTCAAATAAGCCAGCTTTGATTGGCGCAAATGTTTTGATTTTTTTATTTTTATTTATTTATTTTATAAATTACAATTTTTCTTATATTTAAACAAAGCACACAATCAGACCTCTGGGGTCTATCTTAGCATGCCATGGCCTTAAGATTTGATCAACGCGCTATTAACAGTTAAGTTGTTATTGAGTTGATGTAATGTTCCTTCAGCTTACGCTTTATGTTCTTACTATTCATTGAGTCTCTAATGTCTTTGGTTTAGTAAATTGGGTATTGTGAAAGAAGCGGTACGCCTGCCATAAAAGTTATTTTTGCGTGGCACTTGAAATGATTTTGATTTGGCTTGTCTCGTCATATTTAACTGGAATTTGGATATCACTGTTATCAAAATGTTCCATGAGGAACAAATACTCAGCGCGCGCCAGAACAGGTAATACCTTGCAATGTTTAAATAACCCGGTGTAATTGTCTTGGTATTTATCTTTTACATATTTTGGTACTACAAGTTTGAGCAAACGTGTTTGTAAATTATGTATTTTATCTAGATAGGTTTTAAATGTGCGTCCATAACGTTTGAAATCATAAAGACACCATAAATGTCACGCTGCAGTGGTACACGCGATACTGTTTCGACAAAACACGTAAAGGAAGGCAAACACAAACCCCTATTATTTACCTCAGAAATCCATTTTATTTTAAGCTGAGAAATTAACAGTTTTGTTAAACCCCCGTGTCTACCGTCGTCGAAGAACAATAAAAGTGCAAACCGATGGTGAATAAAGAAGTCTATTAAAAGAAACTATACGTGCGAACACTGCACCTTCCTTATATCCGGGTGTCCGGCGCCTAACACGCAATTAGGTTGGTACGTTAACCGGAAAACCGCTTCTCTCTATGCATGAAACCTTATAATATAGAAGATAGCATCGATTAACCCTATAACCCCTTAACATGTAATACATGAGGTATCTCGCTCGGAAAACGGTTGGCAGGTGGCAGGTATTTATCTCTAAAAAACAAGGATTCTGTTCGCTGTTTAACAGGATAAGTTTAGCAAAAAGAATATTATCATTTTAACCGTTCCTACAACTTTAATTTGCCCAGCCACTGTCAAGTTAAGAAAGTTCAGCGAAGTCGCGAGTTTCTCTTCAAAAGTATTACCTACCGGAAAATAATATTTCACTGTCTTTTATAATATTATTTTAATTAAACACGGCAAAGAGGACTGCGGCTTTCAGTAACAGAACAATACATAAAATGTTCAAACTTTTTAACATTAAACTAACATAAAGTTGAACTGTTAAAAATAATTGCCATAGCATAGCAACAACAAGAGAATAAACTATAAATCTCATAAAGATATTTATCTAGTTTGCCGAAGGCCGCAACTCAATCTCAGAAAACTCCATGGATAAAACAAAGTTTACGATCTCGCCTCGCCCTAAAACATGGCATACCTCCTTACTATTCAACATAAAAGTATTTTATGTGATGCGCCTCGTCGTTTTCATAAGAATCCAGTAGCTACAAGTCGCGGGAAAAATTGGTTGGTAGACAGATCTTGATTTAAGGCGCAGTGTTCGCTTCGAACCAGTCCCACCTGTTTCACGAGCTTTGCGAGCGGGATTAAAAAAGAAATGGGGCGCTTGTATCAGCTCCCAACGGAGCGCGTGCAAAAACTGAGAGCTGAACATTTTACAAGCGTTCACGTATGCATCGCGCAGATTTAATGTAAAAAGAGAAATTGCCACACAATAGGGAAGCGTTTTCAATTGTTCAAGTAGGTTAAGGTTCATTGACATTCGTCAGACGTTACTGATTACATGTTCCGGCAGAGGAGTAGCTCTGCCAGAGATCTTCTGGGAAATGAAGCGGCGCTGTCCGATGGGCATACAGTATGAATCAAAGTAATATTGACTATTAACTAAGCACATGCTATGTGCTTGTGTGCATTGATTAGTCAATAGACAGTAGACTCATTGTTGTAACGTTGTCATCACAAACAAACAGATTAGCTTGGGCCTCGTAGAAATTTGGCCAGCCTAACATACTGACCTAATTATCGAAGTAATAGATTTTACTTAAAAATTGCACAGTCTATTCGACTGTTATAGACATTAGAAAAAAATTGATAGTTAATTAAGTAACTACCTAACTACTAAAATATATTTACCGTCTACGCATATTTAATTTTAAGCTGTCAATGTCGTGACTCCGAATACTAAATCAGAATATTGTAATAGAATAGTTACGCTGAAAGTGTTTTCACATATTAATCATAAACTTTAAATTTATATTCAGAGCGCATTTCGACTTGACCCTGAAGGCTGAAAATAAATAATTAAATGATGCATTTTATTACTCTTTGCGTTCAAATAGATCGCTTTTTATGATTTCTGGTTCTCTGCAGACTGAGAATTATGATACTTCAATTTCATAAAAATCTATTACAAGAAAAGTTCTTATTCCCCAGAATAAATTAATTTCCTTATATACATTATCATTATCGCTTTTCTAGAAAGTTTTATGTCTTATTTGGATACAAAATTTCTGAAAGTCCCTTTGGTTTTTTATAAATCTTTTATATAAAATCAACTAAAAATACATATTTCGACGTCTGTAGAGTATTTTCGATAAACACGTACGTTCAGTAACAATTTTCTCTCTGGGGTGCCAATACCCCACGTATTGGATATCGATTCGATACCGCACCGAGAAAAAGGGTCAGCAAAACAAATCATATACAGAATATTGTGATTCCTCTTCATCTGCTTTCCGAAACTAGGCGATGCGATGGTACCTACTTTTTTCAATTACTTGGGGTTAGTGGGTGGCCATATTATACAGGGGCCGCAATATCAGTGACGTTCATTTGTTTCTCAAAAATGCAGGGGCCTATTTCATAAAGCTAATCAATGCGACATATTTGTTCAAATTTGCACAACGATAATGATAACGAAAATGCCTTAAATTATGACAAACATCTTCAAAAGTTGTCGAAAAGTCGGATTGTTGCCTGTCGGTTTTATTAAATAGGCCCTTGCATTATATAGACAATAAAAAATAAAGAGTAATAATAAAGGTTTTTATTTTTATTCATATACGAGTATATAACAGGACGCTCCAGTAAATAAACAAGTTGACCAGTCCGGTTTTGAGTACCGCACTCACTTGTTCCATAACTAAGCTTTTAAGAAACCCTAAAGGTGCGTTTACGCTAGACGAGCCGAGCACGAGCGGAGCACTAGCCGAGCACAAATTCGTGTAGTGTGAACCGACTTACAAGCTTCGAACGAGCGCACTTCGAGCACTTGGTTCTTGCTTGACTGTGCTCCGCCAATTGTCGGCTTTTTGACGAACACAAAGAGATTTCATCGCGTGAGAGGACAGTGAACGTTGTAGTCCACACTTGACGCCGCGAACGACGACGACCAAAACGGCTCGGCTCGTGCTCAGCTCGTCTAACGTAGACGCACCTTTATGTTCTTTTACACCACAGTTAATACCAAACCAACCTACCGACATTTTAATTAATCATATTACAGCTTATTTCATTTAAAAATTCTGTCAGTTCCAGATGCAGGTACTGAATATTAATTAAGATCTGATCCTGGCGTGTTAAATGAAAGTACCTCAACGTAATTAAATGAAACATATTGACTCACGGGAAACGTCTCGTTAGTATTCTCTGTTTGTTAACATTATTAAAAGCTGCAGCTCCAGTCCAATATACCGAAATAATACTTTATTATGCCTCTAAACAAACTGAAGTACGAGTACTACCTCGATATATTTTTAAGAGGAGTTCACAGCGAGCTTTTTGTTTTTTTTAGTTCCCACTTGCCTCTGTAACAAAAAAACTGCAATAGACATGACCTCTAAATAGGTATATTTTAGTAGTTTCTCCGATTTACTATATGGTATAGCCCCGAATAAATTCACTTAGGCCTCATTTACGGAGACGCGGGGCGTCTCGCGTCGCGTGTGGCGTGGCGTCTCGCGGCGCGTCGGTCGTTTTTTCTGTTTACGGTGGGGCGGTGCGTGAAGCGGCACGCATCATCGCACGCGTAAACACAAACTTATAGCAATATACGACCATGTTCATAGAGAAGCGAGACGGGAAGCGTGGCGGTGCCCGCCGCGAATCCTCTAGCGTGTAGCGAAGAACGCGGTGGGCATCGCGGCGGCGCACGCTCGCCTCGATCAAATCGACTAGTTTTATGTTGGCGAGAGATGGGAGCGCACGTGTCGCAACTTGCAGCATGAATGGCGAACGCCTCGGACATAGCTTCATCGAGAATTGCCGCTGCGTGCGCCGCCGCGATAAACGCCGCGTGGGACGCGTCGGTGCCATCCGCGGGCTCGGCCGCAAAAAACGCCCTAATTCAAACAAACGCGTCTAAAATCGCTTCTCCGTAAACGCACTCATACAATGCCATATATTTGAATTCAGTGCGGGCCGCGCCGCTCAACGCAACGCGCGACGCCCCGCGTCTCCGTAAATGAGGCCTTAACCGAGTCAGTGCCAATGGGAATCCGTGAAGTAAGTTTGCCTTCTCTAGGCACAAGTTTGGCTCTCCTAATAGTTTGGATCCTGATGATCCCGTAAACAGACACAGTTTCTATGCAGACTACATGAACAATACGAAAGTTATTCGAATGAAGTTTTCTGCGGCTAACAACGAGCTTTGTCTGCGCTAATTAAGCATCTGCTGGGTTTTTACCATTCAACTTCACCCTTCATTATTATGTAGGTTCATTATTAATTTTCTTGTTTTTGCCTACTGCGTATTGGCTTCTGGGTTGGATCTTCAAGTCGGAAAAGTGTTTTTGGGTATTTCCACTTAGAATTTTGAAGCAGTTGCCCCTAGTGCAACGACTGAAATTTGGGTCACCATTATCTTACCTTCTGTAACCTGTAACTTAGACATAGCTGGTGAAATATATATTTCAACCTACCTTTCAGGAAATAAAGTTAAGTAAACAACGAAGGTAGATGTGTCCGGTTTGATATATGGACCCAATTACGGAAACCTATTAAGTGTAACTTGGAACATAGAGCAAATATTATAAACGACGTTATTTTAAACGCAAACAATTATATGACGTTTATTGGACTAACGTTCATGAACAAACGTGTTGCACGATCCACGCGAGTTGAATTAATAATTTTATAAACGTTCCCTTGACCATGAACCTTTCGAAGAAAATAAATAGCTTGCCTACTCAGACAAGCTATTTATTTTCTAGGTTAAAAAAACAACTTTATCGTAACTAGTACTTACTAGTTACGATAAAGTTGTTTTTTTTTAACCTTTACTGTCTAATGCTGGACAAAAGTGTCCCCCATAATTCGCCATTCATCTTTGCATACTACCTTTTCCGGCCATCAGTCAGGAAAGAGTCTAGGTCATCGCGCCAGCATTGTTAGCCCTGCCTCAGTAACAACGCCGGCCGGTCTTCAGGAACCCACTGCGTGACAACCTTGGCCCATCCATCCTGATGCATCCTGTAGGTACGTGTGGCCCGCCCAGTCATCCTCGCGGTCTTATAGCAACCATCGATTATGCCTGTCTTTGAGTGTATTTCTGGTATTCGAGGAAACCGGCTGTCTGAGAGATATTTCTCGACGGCATGTGAAGCCAAGTCAGTTGCGAATTCGATCCGTTTTTTTAAAGCCGTTGTCCGTACTTACCTACTAATAAAAAGCATCACGCCTGCGTTCCCCAGAGGAGGTAGAGGTCTAGGTGTAGAACGCCAACACTTTTATTTCCGTCTGTCATCAGGCATTGGGCTATAATCAGATATATTGGCATTGATGTTGTGGCAATTAGAGTTTGATGCATCCTGTGACATGTCTCCTCGTTAAAATTTCAATTTAAGTACTAGTTAAATTGAGGCTATTCGTTTCCTTTTTAGCTGTTCTTTGTGAACCAAGGAACCAGCTTATCGACTTCAGTGCTTTGATTTAGAATCGTTGTAGGATTTCTATGTTTGAGTCGCTGGCCGTCCCCCAGAGCTCTATGCCGTATGTCCATACCAACGTTTTAACCTCCTTTTTAAACTCCAGCCTTTAACCGGGCAAAAATCCGCCGGATATTTCTGCTGGGAAATTTTTAATGGAAAAACAAAGTAACGTTTTAGTGGCACAAGGAACAGGGTGTAAAGTTCACTCATCCACCATAGAAAAGGTAGGATCCT
Organism: Agrochola macilenta; assembly: GCA_916701695.1. NCBI lineage: Eukaryota > Metazoa > Arthropoda > Insecta > Lepidoptera > Noctuidae > Agrochola > Agrochola macilenta. The sequence goes on along the minus strand of OU753552.1, from coordinate 12,453,534 downwards.
CCGACCAGATGGGTGTCGCGTCTGGTGGGCAACTGCCTAGAGGTTGAAGTCGGGAGCTTGTATACGTATATGTCCATAGCGCGGTAAACTCTAATTGCGCGATGCAGGATTTGTGTGACGTCAGGATGTTGTGTGACGTCAGGTCTTTGATGCGTAGTTCGCATGTGGCGATGTAGATGCCGCCACAACTCACCTGGGAGACGCTCACCTGGGGATCGGAACCAGGATCCCAGCAGGTTCAGCAGTTCGGTGTGTTACCACTAGACCGTGTAAAAAGGCTTTTTAAAGTCTGTGTTTATTATTTATTATGCCAGCTAACAATAAATATAAAATATACCAAGCTAGAATAAAAAAATCACAAAGTTATGGTTTATTTTGACTTAGGGCTGATTTTTCAATAGTCAGATAAAAGAGATCACCCATTTTGTTCGGCGATTTGGGATAAAAAACAAAAGTCGGCGGCCAGGAATGAATTACATTTTATTTAAATGGTCGCAGTAGTAGAAACATTTATTTGTATAGCGACAATGCTGTAATTTATTTGCGAACAAAGATATACAACGATCTTTAAATGAAATAAATTATACCCTCCTGCCATTTCATACTGTGACTGTACGATTTTTTCAAAGGCTGTGAATGCAGATCAAAATATCTCAAAAAGTTAAAGACAATCTCCTAAGACTAGTCTCTTAAAGCAACAACGGTTAAAGGACCCGCCCTTACTGCCCCATCTCAAAAATCCAACCTGTATACTCCGTACCCAAATTGTTCTCGACTTTGACGCCTAAGTAAAAAATTATTATATGTGTACTTTAAAAATATGCAACTATTATAGATGGCCGATAAAAAATAAAAATAAAACAGAATGGGTAATCTCCTTTATCTAAGGAATAAATATTTTCGTTTGATAGCTTTTGTATAGAAAATATATCAAACTCTCATAATCATATTAGTTTATTGTAAAATCTGCCCTTATCTTACCTAAAGTCATATGTAATTGGAAATTTGATATTCTTATAACATAAACTCGCCTGAACGATTCTACTTGATGGCTGATATCTACTCACTGCTTCAATTTTAGAATAGAATATTGATTTCTATCTTCAACTTTAAATGCCAAGATATTGTTATACGATCCGCAGTCATGCCTGCACAATTTAATAAAACTGAAAAGATATCTAATGGCAAACTAGATTACTTTTGATTTGACACACATTGTACTTAATACAGCTTTCCAAGAACAATAATACCTACGTACACCTTCTAATCAGAATATTTGATTCCTAAATACTATTAGTTTCATAAAGGACGCGTTCTGGTAATAGCGGTCTTAATCTTGGATCCCGAAGCATCGTATCGTAAATGTAACAGCCGCAAATAAATTGAGACTCTACTATCTGGGATTACGAATCATTCTTGCTTGGACCTTCGGCCTGATTTACATCATTTGTTCCTCTTTACTTGGGCATGGTTATGGGATCTGTGAGCGGTCCAAAATCCTAGATAGAAACCATCAAATAATATTGCTCAGTGTCCATTTGCATCAAATATAGATTTATTACTCATAGTAATAAGATTTTATTGGTCGTTTTACCACGAAAATAAGTGGTGTTAGTCGAAACAAGACTAAAGGTACGATTCCGTAGCCGACCACAGGCGGCAACTACAGGCGACGTGTCGCCGACGCGACACGACTAGTTTCTATGAATTCCTATGAAATACCTTCCGTACCTAGACCCGTCGTTTGCAGTTACGGGCGAACGACAGACGACACGTGTAGCCTGACCGTAGACCAGTAGTGCCGGCAACGCTCGACCAATAACACATTTTTCTATCTTGTGTTGACCGACTGGAATACGGGCTGCTGCCGCCCTCGGTCGAGTTCAGAATCAAGACAGCGACTTGACGCCGCGACGTGTTACCGCAACATGACGCGGCGACACGTCGCCTGCAGTTGCCGCCTGCGGTTGGGTACGGAATGGTACCTTTATAAATTACGTGTTACGTACCTACTGTGTCTTCGTCTCTTTATAAAATAAGTATTTTTTTTTACTTAATTTCTGTATTTTTGTTTCCTTTGTTGTGTCATCATCGAGTTTCCAACAGGAACGAACCAGTACCGTAAGCAACATTTTCTTTACCTTATGCAGTCCACGTGTAGGGTCGGGTTCCTAGTCTTTCGTCGTCCGGTGCATTATTAGCGACCCTACGGGCAATGGATTGCACGTAATTACCCACAAGATTGCAAGGGTTTATCTGAAACCAATTTAGATCTTGAAAAACGTTCGTCGTAGCTCCCGTCAGTAACTAGATAATTATTGTCTCATTATAAGTATTGATATGTTTAGAAGGTGGAAAAATGTAACTTGATTCAAACGTAAAGGGAAGGTAAGAACGGGAAATAAATCTTCTATACATAATATAAATTAAAGTCGCTTTTCGTGTTTGTCTGTATGTCCGCGTTGTTCTTCTAAACCACGCAGCAGATTTTAATGAGGTTGTCACCATCTTTTTGAGAATTTATTCCGGAAGGTTTATGTGTATCATACGTATTAAAGTTACATAAAACTAAGAAATCTCGATGTTTTGTCAAGTCGCAAAAACCGTGCCAAGCAGGACCGGGTCGCTAGTGTCATATAAATGTTTCACAAGGTGCAACCACGGAGTAATTGTGTCTTTTCAGGATTTTCAAGGTTTAAATAGTACCTAACATTTATCCTAACCTAGCCCTGTAATAATTGAAGGGCAAAACGGTTAATTAGTTAGTAAGGTTGGTAATCCTCAAGTATACTCGTATGTTAATTTATGCTCTCATGATTGAATTACATAGAAAACTCTAATTAATAAAATTATTGTATTATATAATAAAACTATTGTAATATATATACGTCTCAATGGAAATATGCAGTCATCTAAGTCATCTAATTAACTTAAGTATTAGCGCAGGTATCTACCCAGATGCCTTAAAAATATCAATTATAAAGCCACTGTTTAAGAAGGAAAATAGAGAACTAATGGAATACTATCGGCCCATCTCACTTATTCCCGTCATTTCAAAAATATTTGAGAAATATATCTATATGGAATTGTATACATTTATAGAAAAATATAACATTTTGTGTGAGGAACAGAAAGGATTTAGACTACATAGGACAATTAATATGGCCATATATGACTTTATATACAATGTTATTAACAATGTCGATAAACGTAGACCTGTCTGTGGAATATTTTGCGATATGACTCAGGCATTCGATTACGTACATTATACTACTCTGTTAACAAAACTAGAAGCCTATTAGAGGCAATATTCTTAATCTAATAGACTCTTACTTAAAAAATAGAATACAAATAACTGAAATTAACCAAATTAATACAGCGAATAAGAAGGAAGAGATATTTAGATCGTCAGAGCGTGAAGTTAAATTTGGAGTACCACAGGGGAGTGTACTGGGTCCTTTTATATTTATACTGTACATTAATGACTTACCTAAATGCATTGAGCAACCAGTAACACTGTTTGCGGATGATAGTACCGTGACAATACCTTGTAAAAGTGTAGATACCTATGAAAGTGACATTAATGAGTCTTCAAAATTAATTGTAAACTGGCTTGAAGAAAACAATTTAAAAATCAACTTGAGCAAAACTAAAGTTTATTATAAGTCGTTGTTAAGTCATTTCAGTCAACGGATTCCTAGCATGAGCCTCAATGTACACTACAATAATGATGTTGTAGAAGAAGTAGAAACTACAAAATTCCTGGGTCTCGAAATAGATAAACATCTCAACTGGAAATCACACATTAATGTTTTATGTAAGAAAATGAGTAAATCCGCATATGCACTACATACATTATCGTTAATAGTATACACGGATGCACTCCTTACTGCTTACTACGGTATAGCAGAATCCCACCTACGATATGGAATAATATTTTGGGGTAACTCAACCGAAAAAGAAACAGCTTTTAAAACTCAAAAAAGATGCATACGGGCGATGTTTAAGCTAAAAACTACCGATAGTTGCATGCCATACTTTAAACAGTATATAATACTGACACTACCATGTTTATACATACTAGAAGTAGCTGTGTTTGTTAAGTTGAACCCAAATCGTTTTAAACGTCTGGCCGATGTAGTTTTACGTAATAGACGCTACAATACCCTACTATGTCATCAGTCCGCTAAGACAGCACTAATGCGCAAAAGTATTTACTGCATGGCTCCGGTCATATATGATAAAATACCAAAAAGTTGGAAAGAATTGCCGCTCACATTATTTAAAAAAAAGCTTCGAAGCTTCTTGACAGTCAAAGCTTACTATAGCGTAACAGAATTTCTAAGTGAAAAAAAATTTGTAATTTAGTTTGTAATGTTCCAAAATTAGAATAATGTTTGGTTTTGTGTTGTTTTTTTTTGCTCTGTTTGTTTAAATTTTGTAGATTAGTTTTAGAGAGTAGATTTAGTTTATAATTGCTGTAACTGTTGCATGCCTACTGGTAAAATATGGCTGAACCTATTCCTTATAACACCGTGTATTGTACCCATATATGCAAAATAAAATATCTTTTATCATAATAAAATTATTGTAATGTAATAAAATTATTGTAATATAATAAAATTATTGTAATATAATAAAATTATTGTAATATAATAAAATTATTGTAATATAATAAAATTATTGTAATATAATAAAATTATTTTATTTATATTTATAGTTGTGGTACCAACAAATTCGAATACCACGACCTGCCATGTAAATAACAGTGACAGGAAGTTATGATAATATCATCCGCATAGACTAATTGGGAAAAATACGTATTATTGAAGCTAATTCAGAAACTACTCAAGCAAAGTTAATACAATTTAAATGGGACCACCTAGGATTTTTTTTTTTTTGTTTGAATAAATATACCTTTCCAACAAAAAATAATTTTCCAAATCGGTCCAGCCGTCTTTGAGTAGGTAATCGAGAAAAATACATAAAAAAAGATTCTCACGAACTGAGAACCTCCTCCTTTTTTTGAAGTCGATTATTAAAAATACGACTCGACATTGATATATTTTTTACTAGATTTTTAGGTCAAATATTGAGGTCCTATTTTCTACATTAGTTTTTTAGAACGAGCATCGATATTCAAATATTTCCCTTGGCAACAAAGTAGTTTCATGCATTTTATACGCCAGATGTATTGATATATTTCTAAAAGACAACTTTTTTTTCTCACTGCTATGGAAGCAATTAAGACTTTTTAAGAATGATTGCCATAAGCATAAAGTTTAAAAGCATAATACAAGATTCAGAGCTGAGTTAGAAGTATCGTTTTTTTTTTTTGTAATGTTACATGTACTATGGCAGTAACAATAACGATATCACTTTGTTTAGACGTGATTACATAATATGAAACAAAGGCATCATATCACGGAAATGGAATCGGATATTTTTATATAAACGTGTAAGATTATTATCGTAAAAAACTTATTCCATTAATTCCATTGATATTGTAACTTTTTTGAGGTTATTTTTTGTCAATGTTTTTCTGTGACCCTTGGGTGAAAGTAAACGCAACGGAAATTCGAACTCGTTTCGCAAATACCTAATAGTAATTTATTTCTAAAACTTTATTCGTATCTATGGACGATACTAATAGCAGAAGTAGCAAAGAATTAAGCCAAAATGTTAAAGGATAGTTGTATTTCTCGATTCAAAAAACGGTCGAAGTTTCTTAACTTTTTCGCAAATGAAATGGTTTTTAGTAGATACTAAAAACCATTTCATTTACCTACCTACGGCATTTCCATCGTTATCAAAACACACTAACCCCTAATTAGCACTCGAACAGTCATTATAACGCTTGATTGGTAATTAGGTACCAATTCAACGTTACTAGCTACATAATAATTATTAATAATATACAAAAATAGGCTGGTATCCTTGTACTAAAATAGAGTAGTTTTGGCACGTGTGAAAATAATTATACACTCTCTATTTATTGCACGGAATCGACTCAAAAATTAAAATACTAAAGTAACGAAATACTTTAACAACACCTAGGTATTTATTCTATTCATAGGTATGTCCTGCAGTGTCAGTTTGCGTAAGACTTAAACCACCGATGACATTATAACCGCTCCTCTCGTAAATTTTACATTTATTACTTGAAACACATAACGAATTTAAATATTACCAATATGTAGCTAATTTGGGTGAACATGACGTCGGCACTTTCGATTTCCACCCACAATTTGTGTTCGCGTCACGCCAATCATCAGTATTGTTGTCACGTGAACTTGCACGACTTGTCATGCAAATAATGTTCCACTCAAAATGTATTGAATTGTAGAGAAAACAAATTTACCAACACGCACTAACAGATTCCTCCTTCCGCACTTTTGGCGTCGCGTGACACACAAAGCAGCTCTATTTATTTATTTTCCTACATTCTTTGCTTCCCCTAAAGCTGCGATTTCGCGAGTTTAGGATAGCGACTGGAATAAATGTGTGTGCACAGTGTGAGAAGCTTTATCTCAATCTGTACAAGTCAAATTACGCGTTAAACTTGCTCCGGGCGTTGATACGACGCCTACTCCTGTTGCTGAAAAATAATCTTTTGCTAAACATTGTGAACATGGTACTAAAACAAAGGCAAAATAAAGTTTAAAATATCCATTTATTTAACAACAACACTTAGTGAGCCTAGTGAAAGCAGAAGATATATTGAGTGAATTAGCACAAACCTAATTACGTAAAGTGCGTCATGAGTCCGTAGAGATAAAAAGAGAATTAATATAACAAAGAATTAATTGTCATTATTTAGTATTGCGAAACTGGAAACTTTGTCCGTGTTCGTAGTAAACAGACAAGTTAACTTTACCTGTAAACTTCAAATACGGAAATGAAAGTAGGTACTTACTTCAGATGCCAATTTCCAATAGTTACCTATAGAATTTGAATAGGGTTTTAGCTGCGATTTGAATGCCTATTAGCAACATAAGTATAAACTTTTTACGAGACTCAAAGCAGTCATTGTCCGCGGGCGGAACTGGACCAACAATAGCGCGCCAGGTGAAGAAGCTTTCAGAATAAAGAACCTTTTTAACACAGTCTCTAGCATCGTGAAGGCAGCGCTTTTGAAAAACAGAAGAAAAACGTTAAGACCTCTTGCCAACAATAGCTTTAGATGATTCATTAAGATGTTATTAATTATTTTTCTTTCGATTACAACAGTTAGCTTCATTGTCTTTTATAACTTAGAAAGTTTCGAAATTGCAGTATACTTAGTTTATACTCGTACTAGCTGCGCCCCGCGGTTTCACCCGCATAAGTCTCGATCCCGTGAAAATATCGGGATAAAAAGCATCCTATGTGTTAATCCAGGTTATGAACTATCTGTGTGTTCATCCAAATCCGTTCAGTAGTTTTTGCGTGAAAGAGTAACAAACATCCACACATAAATACGTACAAACTTTCGCGTTTATAATATTATTATTATTATAAGTAGGACTTCACCGTGACATGCTTTAACTGCACTATAACAACCTTGTTAAAAACTGACAAGTTACAATTTAACAATAACATTTAAAATATTCTTTACTACTTTATATTTAAACGACAGATTCGGTATTCGAACCAGAAACTACCTACATTACAAGAATAATAAATGATAACCTAATCTCAATACAAAGCAAAAAGTGTAGCGAGAACAATCGGGTAATACATAATGTTCCCGAGTTCCCCAGTTTACAAAGCAGTCCTTGTTTACAAATGTAAAGAAAAACCGAGTCGGCAAGCGAGTGAAATTGGGGTAAATCTATTATTTCCGGCCGTGCGACAGCGATAAGGAAAACTTCATATCAAGAATAAGAAAAACTTCATTGAAATACCTGATAAGTAGACGTACCTGCCGACGACAGTTACAAAGGGATCGAGGTAAGAATATAGATAACTTTAAAACAATAAAAGTGAAATAATCGTAAAGTTAGGATTTACTTTATTGACTATTCTGCGGTAGATATGAAAATGCCGAGAATGTTTATGCAGGGGATCAAAAATGTAGAGCGCAGTCCTGGCTCGTGGGGAGGGAAGCTCACGTGAACATAGTTAATAACGTGTGTTTGCACCCCAATTTCATATGAACTAATTATCAGTTCGTGTTGAAACTTAATTAATTAAATAGATACGTAATTGCGCAACAGATTAAAGCCAAATGCATTTAAATTAAAGCCAAATGCATTTAAATTAAAGCCAAATGCATTTAAATTAAAGCCAAATGCATTTAAATTAAAGCCAAATGCATTTAAATTATATTTAAAATTCTGTAGCAGTTTTTGACGTTACGACATATTTTTTCAAATGTTTTTGTTTGTTAATGACGTGTATTTTACAAGCAATTGTTTATCCTTTTAAAGGCAGGCTGTATTCTAACATGGTTCTAACACTTTTTTTTAAGAAATTTCCACATGCCTTACCTACTTCATTCTCTTTGCCTTACACGTTCAGTACCTACATTTAAAATGAGCCCTCGCGGGGGGCTCATTTTAAATGTAGGTTTTTCTTAGCGAATTATAAAGCATTATATACTGAGAAAATAAAATCTGTTGCACAGTTTAACAAGATTTATTAGTATAGGTATGCAATGGTTTTAAAATGCAACCATTTTCTTTAAAAAATTTTGCTCAGCTTTACTGAATATTCACAAATTTAAAAGGTTGGAAACTACGTATAGCGACAAAACCCCCTGAAAGAAAACACTATTTTACTTCGTTTTAAAGTGTTTTATAACACGGTTATAAACCAAATGCCGTTGACCGTCCGCGATGTTTAACTTTAGCGCAAACATAATGCCAGCAACCCTCCCGGAGGGTTTACTTCCAATATGTATGGCGGCATGGCATATAACCTCTTTAAAAAGTGAATGGAGTCGAAAGTGTTAAAGTTGTGTTCTATTGCAATATTCGTAACTGTCACTCTTAGTTTTGAAACTAATATTTTTATCCTATTAATCCTATTATATATTACTGTATTGTACGTAATTTTGTTCATATTATGTCCCCAATCCTATTTATTGTAACAGTAGCTAATAAACGTATTTATATCTAGCAATATCCGGACTTGCTGAGGGAAAGGGACCTTATTATCACAAGTAATAATAAATAAATTGCGACGTCCAATGATTTATATGTTTCATAATACACCAGTACTTTTTTTTTGCAACGGTTAATACGTGTGATTTTATTACAAGTACTTCACTACCGAGGTTCATTAATTAGGTCATATCATAATATATATAAAAATTATATAAAATTTATTGCCCTGCATTAGTCTCGAAAATGGCTCGACCGATTTGATTTTTTTTTTTTTTGTTTTGTTCGCAAAAATTGAAATACCCAAAGGAACAGCCGAAAAATCGAAATATAAATTTTGACAGGATAACGTCTGACGGCTAGTAACTAACTAAAAATAAACAAAGTCGCTTTTCGTGTCTATGTGACCGTTTAGTTCTTTTAAACTACACAATGGATTTTCATGCAGTTTTCACTATCATTTAAAGCATTTATTCTGGAAATAATAATGTAATAAACAAATAAACCATTATTAACCTCGGATAATTATAGAACAGAACGATATGTCGCCATTGCACTCGTAGTCGTCCCATAAAAAGAGAAAACAGGCTATGACAGCCGCACTGACATGGACTACTATTTGATCACCAACCAAGCGCACGACACAGCCGCATCGGGCCGCAGCGCAACGCATTTTCTTACAAAAAATTGCGTTGATCCATAGAAAATGAACGAAAGTCATGAAAGAGGATTTTTGTAATGCGTTTCGTTGCGCTGCGTGCGGCCCACCCTTATTTATGATAGCCTTTAGAATAGAATATTAACTTTTTAAATTCTGACAGACCACCTTAAGTCAAGTTAAGTTCACCCTCAAAATTCTACTCTAACTTTTTATCAGTATTCCATAAACTGAATCCCAATGTTTCCCAACATGCAATTGTAAAATGTTATATTACTTAAAGCGAACCGTTAATAATGATAGCACAAACCTAACTTACTAAAATAATGATAGCACAAACCTAACTTACTAAAATAATGATAGCACAAACCTAACTTACTAAAATAATGATAGCACAAACCTAACTTACTAAAATAATGATAGCACAAACCTAACTTACTAAAATAATGATAGCACAAACCTAACTTACTAAAATAATGATAGCACAAACCTAACTTACTAAAATAATGATAGCACAAACCTAACTTACTAAAATAATGATAGCACAAACCTAACTTACTAAAATAATGATAGCACAAACCTAACTTACTAAAATAATGATAGCACAAACCTAACTTACTAAAATAATGATAGCACAAACCTAACTTACTAAAATAATGATAGCACAAACCTAACTTACTAAAATAATGATAGCACAAACCTAACTTACTAAAATAATGATAGCACAAACCTAACTTACTAAAATAATGATAGCACAAACCTAACTTACTAAAATAATGATAGCACAAACCTAACTTACTAAAATCATGCTACTCGTACTACTAAAAACCCTTAACTTCTTTTTTTTTTTCTTCTGAGTTGAATTTGCAAGAGTTCCTAAGTTTTCTACGTCTAAAGGCTTGTGCAGACCAGCGCGACTTGTCGCGCGACGCGACACCGGTTATTGTTATACTGTGAAGTTTTCTTAGAAATTGTATTGTTCGTGTCGCGTCGCGCGACAAGTCGCGCTGGTCTGCACAAGCCTTTATACTACGTAAAGCCTGCATATCTTTTTCACAATCTAAAATATCAGTATCCTAGCCTTTACTTTTATCATTTTATCTTAAAAGTTATCTCAGTTGGTACGACTACTTTTATGAATGTATAATGGCCAGACAATAGAAAAGAATGGTGGTCCCCCATCTTTTCTTCTCATTGTCTGGGGTATAAGCTGCCACTTTGATTGGTCGTCTTTCATGGAAGATGGTAAGAATGCTGCTACATTAAGGCGGAGATAATTGAGAAAATACGTTCCGCTTCGCTTATGTACGCCATTGTTAATTTTTAGGGCTCGTGTCAAAAGCGTGTCAACGGAACCCTATACGCCTACGCGGTCTTTCTACCAATTTTTTCCAGCCCGTGCGCCCTTCCGTCTGACTGTCACAGGACTGTTTCTTTAGAACCGTAATAGCTCGCCTAGGTAGTTATTTTTTTACTAAATACGTATTACTATGGCCTTTATCATGACAAAAAGGTTAACTATTATAGTTTCGGTTTTTTATCATCTGTATCTCTGTAGAGACACAACACAAAGGCTTCAAGGATAATTATATTCTGCAGAAGCACACCGCAGTAGTGTGGTCAGTGGCAACCAATCGCTGCAACTACAAAATGGAGCCATGAATAATAGTTAACAAGTGACCGGCCGTTTGCGGCTGTCCTAATGATCAGAGTCGTGTGAGGCGGGCTTAATTCAACTGCATTGCTGGGATTGTGTTTTTTTTTTTGTAGTTTTGCTAAATCAGAGATAATTTTTATAAACCATATTTCAAGGCAGTATTACGTTTAAACTTACCATAAACTCTTTAAACTTCCACATTGACTTTGTCGAAGTAGGGTAAAAACACGCATTTAATGCAGCTCCCTGAACATCTTCAAGATTAAGCTTAGAAAGGCTTCATTTATCAATGTCACCTCTTGGCCGAGTAACAAGGGCGGTTTCTCAAACGCCTTTAAAGTAAGGGTTGGGAAAAGTGGAGTTTTCCGTAAGATATAGTACCCGTATTAAACCTGGATCGGAATATTGCACTTTAAAGGATGCAGGACATATAAAATGAATTAATGTAGTATGTTAGCTGGCTACATAGTCTTCCTCTTTTCCATTTCGGCCAAACATCGGTCAGTAAATTTTAATGTGGAGTTTACCATAATTTCGGTAGTCATATAATCTATCCCTGATTCAAATCAAATCAAAAGTATTTTTTTCAAACTGTACTGAGAATAAGCACTTAAACGTCAAAATTACATAAGACAATCCCCCAAAACGCCCACCCTTCACCACTTCCACTTCGGTTTAGCTGGGAAGAAGATAAGTGGCGCAATAAACTCCCCAGCACCACAGCTATCTGTTCAGTTAGAAAAACATGATTCTAAACAATAGCATGCATAATATTTTTTATTACGCAACACAAAACATTAAATTAATTGTCATAATATCAGCTAGCACACGCTATACCAACAAAAAACATGTAAAACTGTAAACAAGCAGAATTAATTATTTTTTTTTTGTGGTTTCCGGGCTCACCGTGTTCATTTCCACTATATTTCCATATTTGTTCCGTATTTGTATTTGTTTGAGTATGTAATTTTGTAAAAATACAAAGTTTTTACACGGATTCCCATGTCTGCCAACACCATAGATCTTTCATAATATATTTTATCTTTACATATTTTATTTCGAGTCGAAGGTCTCCTGTAGATCAATCTGTCGGATCAGATCTATCAACGTAAGCTGGACGGCCAGTGCCCGCGTCGGCGTCACCATATTATCTCGACGGCGAGTATCGAGCGAGTTAGCAAACCACATCCAATGATATGGCCGGGCGTAACTTTTTGGGCACGTTGCCAATACAAAATGTCATTTCTTGCCGGCCAGGGAAAGGTAGCCAGAAGTTTATTGCGATCCCCGCGTAAATATCGACTATTGTTTGGAGGTACCAAGGCCCTCGGCGTTCAAATGCCGGTAAATACTATCTTCGAAAAGGGGCATAAAGGGAACGAATTCTCAATGTGCGTAGGCTGTATTGTTTTACCCTATTTATTTGTTTTCCCCTTAGTTTGCGCTAAGTTTGGTCGGGTATGGACTCACTTCGTAATTCGTGGCTTTTCACGGCAGAATATAAAGGCAAACGATACGCTTCAGTTAATCTTTCAAGTGCTTCTACAAGTTCATTTGACTTTTATTGTTAGATGGTGTTCGTTCTAGACTATGAGTGAGTTCTAGTCTAGACTATGAGGGCAAGTCTATATGACTTTACTAGACGGTTTTACTAGTAACGTCAAGTTTTGTTATTTAGCTTCTATTGTGCCATATGGTGATAAAATATTTTGATCAAAGTGACATGAATCTTTCGAACAATAATGGCTCGAAGTCAAGTTGATAAATTAATTGAAAGCTCATCGCTCTACCTGTTGCCAAACCTCAGCCAGTGATTGATGGAACTACACGTCTCCAGAAAGAACTAATCGCAGTCATTCCAAAACTTATTCGAACTAGTTTATTAAAACCTTTAAAAAGATACAACCCATTTCACGTACACTTTATGAGTTGTGAAATCATAAGAGTTGGAATACCCTAATCCATAAAAATATTAATGGCCCAGCGGTGTGAAGAAACGGATAGTTTACGTAACCGCTCCGACATCCACTAAATTATATGAAAGTGTAATTACACGTATGATCCATTAAGGCGGTCATTTAATGAGAGCGAGTCGGACCGGCGAGCACACGTGAGCGCCTCTCGCCGCGCGCCGCCACTCGCCCGCCGCCCGAACTCGTTACGTGTTGCGTAACCTCTCTGATTGTTCAAATTTCGATTTTATGTTGAAACTAATCGTAGCGAGCTCGAGAAAGGACCCGCTCCGGGCCGAGCTCGCCACCGACGGCGCCCTCACCCACGGGGCAACCTTTCACCACTACTTTCGGAAGTGACGCAATTGTCCATTTTGAATTCCCATTTCCCAATAGGTACCAATAAACAGATTAAGCATCACATTTGGTTTTATTATAAAAATAAAAAAAGCTATATTATAATACATAACATAACAGTCGCAGTAAAATGCCTCTTTCGAACAACATTAACACTGTGCACTAATAACAAGTAGATGAGTGGCGATGATGAGATAATCGATGAGTCGTGTTATGCAGTAGGGGAGCTCGCGGGCGAACGCGGTGCCGGTGACTATGTACAGGGCGTTCGACCGCGCGCTGCGGTGCGCGGTGGTAGGATCCTTTCCAACATTCCCGATCGCGGAAACAACCCGCGATTGAAGACTGGCATAATTTTCGCTTAGCAATAAATAATTCCACTTATTATCCTACCACCCGAGCTATTCTTCGTTTAGTGAAGAGGTCCCGCCACGTGACCGGGGGGTCCGTACTGGGAGCTGGTGGCTCCACTGTGTCCGTCAGATCCGCTGTCGTCTCCGCCGCTGGCACCGAAGTCACCGCTGATTTCGATTCCACCATGGCCGCCAGCACCGCTGCTGATACCAGAGCCAGATCCGCCGCTAAGAGAGATGCCACCGAGGTCACCGCCGCCAATGCCGCCGCCAATGCCGCCGCCGATAAGACCACCGCCAATACCGCCTCCAATGCCGCCAGCATCGCCACCACCGATACCACCTCCGATACCGCCCTCCTTCTGGGTCTGGTACTTGATGAAGTAAACTTCTGGTTTTGAGGGCTGAGTGGGTGCGGCGGTGGGGATGACGATGTCGGGCTGCTCTTCGGGCTTCTTGACGAGCACGTATACGAGGGTCTTCTCTTCGTTCTGGGGCTGGATGGGGATGATGGGGGCGGTGGGGGTGGGAGGAGTCGGGGCCTTGATGAAGATGATCTTGTAGTGCTTCTGGGGAGGAGCGACTTCAGGGATACGGGGCTGTCTCTGCTCAACGGGTTCTGGGGGTGGCACATGGACGTAGATGTGTTTCTGGACGAGAGCAGCACCATTGTATCCACCGGAAAATCCGCCATCATCTCCTCCGAATCCACCTCCGATGCTTCCGCCTCCGATGCTTCCGCCTCCGATGCTACCACCTCCGAAAGAAAGTCCTCCAGAAGAGTGTCCACCACCGAACGAGAGTCCGCCACCGGAGTGGCCACCACCGAAGGACAGACCGCCTCCCGAATGGCCTCCGCCGAGGGAGATGCCGCCAGAGTGTCCTCCTCCGACGGACACGGTCCTATGTCCACCCGAGCTGTATCCTCCCGAGCTGGGAGCCGAGTAGCTGTAGCCTACCGGGGGCTCAGGGCGGCCGTAAGCCAGCGCCACGCAGGCGAGTACCTGTAACAAACAACAATAATTTTTAACCACAGAATATATCATTTAGCTATGCGATTGGACACGAGCTGGCGACATGAAGTCATAATTGGATTCCCACGAGGCAGCTAATCGACCTTCGTTTATTGATCGCGAAGCGACGACGGTGAGTCCCCGGGTGAGGAGGCGGACGCATCCGATACATAGAGCGATCACAAGGCCCTAGGTGCGAACTCCAAAAAAAAAAAAAGCCCTATCCAATTATATTCCGCTTATGAGCATCAACGGAAATGTAAACTAACTGAAACTTGGTTACTGTAATAAGAGCAATATCTTATCCGTTTGAAAACCTAAACGTAGTCATCAGTTGCTTAAGTTAGTTAGCATCAGCATTAGCTAACCACATCACATTAACCGTGACGGAGTGAAATATGTCCGAAAAGTAGGTAACGCTCACAACACACTGACTAGTAAACTAACACTGTACAAAGTAAGAAACGCACAGCATTATCAATTCGCAAAGCATAATTATCTCATATATTTGATGGTTTAAGTAAGTTTTGTAATAAATATAACAAATACGAAAGTGACTTTATTGAAGAAACTGTACAAAATATGATGTGACGTAAGATCGGCTCGTATGCGGTAGTCGTAAACAAGTTGAAATAATTTGTATTATGCAAGAGGGACACGGGGAATTTTGGCGGTAGTTGATTTCTGTATGTGCTAGGTTCTTGGAATACAGATGGACGAGTTACGTTTATTGCGCGCATGTAAATAGTGGTTGTGTGGAAATTGACTCAGTGAAATGGAGATCGCACCTGAAGTGAATAATGATCGAGTGCTCCTTTCATGAGCTTGAGTAACAAAGGCGATCCAAATAATCGAGGCTCGCGCTGCCCACGCCGCCCGTTTAATTTACGCTCACGTGTAAAAACCGTTGCTCTAATTGTACCATTAAGTACGAGTATATTTTATCCCCATTGCTCCCTATTCTTCCGAGTTTTAATTCTCACTGGCAATTGCGGCGAAACTCATTTTACCTTAGAAAATGTTACTTTGCTCCCATTAGTATTTACTTAATTATTTTTGGAGAAATAATTAGGACGTTGTGATTTTTAAAAACCCATTTTAGGTAGATACAAAGCTACAAGAATTTAATTGACTTTAATTTGGAATTTGTATTTTTCTATTGACGATAATGTCATATGTGGTTCCTATATGCACAATATTCGAAATAATTCTAAATACTTTTTACAATTATTCACAAACACTAAATTAATTTTAGATCACTATTACACTTCAACGTCACTGAAGTGTTTATTTTCACTATTTGGCACACTGCGATGGTCCAACCACTGAACACTTCACTTCAGTTCCAAACTTCCTGAAACGCTGATTATACTCTATAAAATGTCACATTAAGAACACTGATTTAATGAAAGAATATTATTATTTAAAATGAATTATAAATCGCATGTGCCAAACAGTAAATTTAATAAATTAATGAAGTAAATATGCCGCGAGCTGCTTACCATAAATGCGCGCATATTGTGCTTGGGTGAGACGTCTCCGAGAGTTAAAGACCTTTACTCCGAAATCGAGAGGTGCGACCGATTAGAACAAATCCACTTTTTGGAGATGTTCCTGTGGCTGTGAGCTTGTGTTAACTGATGACATTCGCCATGCCGACCCGCTCTTAAATAGTAAGGTGCTCATCTCGTCAGAACACTCCATCCCTACGAGCATTTCACTCGGTAACATGCAACTATCGTCATTATTTAACAACTATACGGTCCTTTCTTTTCGCCGAGGTCCGCGGCCGGTGCGGGCGCATTCGATACGCTGCCTTAGCGACCACCGCTCGCCTGCACGCACCGCCTTGCTCGATATCTATATCCACTACAGCCTACTTTGGCTCAGACGCATCAACCGTACAACTGTATCGATCTTTTTTTGTAATCAATATCTATGTTGGTTTCCGTATAATCAGCCGTCTGAAATTCTATCTCACCTGGTCGGTTGTATAACTCGGCGGGAATTTACGCTCCACACAAAGATTTTAATCAGCGTTAGAGGAAATACATTCAAGATGTGGCTGGATACTGGATACAATGTCGGTGGGACGTGTTCTTTTCGTTGGCGACTATAGAGCGAACGAATGGCGAAATTGAATCATAAAACTTGTTTGTTGTTAATTTCAGGGCAAACTGATTTCCTCTGTTAGCGGTAAACGAGAAACCCTCGGTAAATTACTTTGTTTGACCATACTCTTTGCAACTTTGTTATAGTTGATCCAGCGCTTGAGTTGGGAACTGCAACTGCTGAACTACAAGTATTAAATTGAAACAATAACAGACGCTGAGGGTGGAAAATGTTGTCCTCTTACTTTGTTACCATTTCCAGTACCTATGCAAAGTTGACACAAACAGATTTAGGAAAACTGAATAGATGGCATTGTGAATGTACAGAAGAGATGTCGAGATGTCGTTATTGTTCTGGAGCACAGGGTCAATGTGTTGTCTCCTTGTTGTGACACTTGAAGAGGGCTCGTTGATTCCATTTGATTTATGTTGAGAATTGGGGTAACTTGTACCATAAATATTAATATTTAGGTACATATATGAATAGAGCAACTATTTTAAATCCAATATTCCAGATAGTAAATCCATACACCAAATCATTACGTAATGTAGTCGATTATTTTGAATAAAGTAAACATAAATTACCTATAAAAGTATTTTGAGCAGTTTCGTATCCGGTACAAAAATACCTAATTTAGGTTGTAGGTTTAATTCATTATTTGAAAATATTTCAAACAGAACGCACTCAAAGGGCAGCCAATTTTTTGACCGGAAGTTAATCATACCAAATTAAGACCGTAAGCATCGTAACCCTGAACTGCTTACGAGTAAAAAAATAAATAAAAATAAAGTCGGAATTACCTCCTTGCTGGTTTTAATCTCATATTTGAATCATTATAATTATCATCCCTTATCATTCCGTTATTTCGAGCATCACGAAGAAAATAAGGAAAATGCTTTGCAGTCCGAAACCATAATAAATTTTCAAAAAACAATTTGCACCCCTTTTTTTTTAATTAAAATTAACGTCAATAAACGAGGTAAAATGTTAATATTGTTAATCTAAAAAGCCGTTTTCACCCAACGAGTTGCATGAAGAGAATTTCCCTTTATATTTCCAGATTTCAGTTTAATTTTAATTTTAATTACATCAGTGCTGTAAACATGTTAATGAGTGGCAAACGGAGCACTCGCAGTGTTGGCCAGTACCTATTCGTGTCTTCATAATAATTATTGTTCTTCACAAAGTAACCACTAACTAGATGTAAAGCTTTTACTGTTTCGCTAGAATATACCAAAATATACCAAAAGTGGGATGTTTGTGACTAAGAATTCACATGCCTTACCACGTGTCCCAGAGGATGACGTTATAGTTAAATATAATGCCTGGGAGCGACATAAATTGCGTTAATATACAGACTAAGTTTCCTTTGGTAGTTGTTATATAACATGCCTATTTTATAACTAGTACATTTTAGGAACAATACCTACATGACAACATTTACAAATTTTTTGAATGCTAGTGCGGTGCTTGAATTTAAAATGTTTAATCGGTGAAAATAGTAACTTAAAATATATTAATTGAATTTCAGTAGTCGCTCCTGAACAAACAACATTTAGGACTCGTTTTTATTCTGCTACACGATGTGCGAAAACATTACAGATAATTAAACTTTTGGTTGCAAAAAAATATACTGGAAGCACTACAGGACTGCATTCGTGTCACTTTGTGGAGGGTTACAATTTGAAAAAATAAAAGCTTTCGTTTTGAAAAGGTTTTGATGTTTCACTTTTATTAATTGAAATCAATAAAAAAATCTAAGGTTTTCTATGTCAGCAAAATGTATTCCGCACCTAAAAATACATATTTATAAATTGAACTTTTTGTTAAGTTTGTATGAAAGGTACTCACTATATTTCAAAATATTCGTGTCTAATTTATTATTTCACTCGAAATCAGTTTTGTTTTTACAGCTCTACGACGATTTTTAAACTGAATGTGTAAGACAAGAAAAATAAATTGCCAATGTTTGTCTTGTAGCAAGAAATACTTGATTTTTATGCACAATAAAGCGAATAATTCCATTGTTTTGCGTCAAACGAAAAACATAAATTACTGAGTGAAAAGAAAAAGATTGTTGATCTCCGACAAGTGGTGTCAAGTGTTTCTTTTGATTAATCTTGATATCTTTATTTTAATAAACCAAAAAGAATATCTTTCGTCCCTTTTTTGAAGTTATCTTTTGAGATTGGTAAATTAACTAACTTCAGATCGGTCAAAACTTTTCCTAATTATATTTTGAAGGCAGTTGCATAGCAGCTCAGAAATCAATCTGCGTAATAAAAAAACCACGAAGGATCATTGTCACTTAAATTCATTGCTTTAATCTGCGTTACGTATTCGAACCTAGTTACATTAATTTTATTAAGAGTGTTTTACTGGCCTAGAAATAAAGTACTAATTACGTTATCCGCTGAATTCCTTCAGCCAGACACAGAATTCCTTATAAGTCTGGGATATTGTCCCACATTGCGTAATAGCCCAGAATTAGTAGATACTTCACAACCACTTAGGTACTGGGTTTAATGTGAATATTATTCCCATCTATCCAATTACTTATAGAATATACTCAATGACCTTAATTATTTCAAACACATTATTCATATATTGAGAATAAATTGTAGAGACAGCATTCAATCTAAATAAGGTCACCTTCTTGGTCCAGACACAAAAAAAACTATGCGAAAGTCTTAAAGAAATCCAATCCGTTCGTACTCATAAAAAGTAATGTCCGTAAAATACATATCTAAAATATGGAAAACGTAGGTAAAAAGTAATATTGGAAATATCCAATATTAGCTCTTCGTCAACAGCGATGCTGTGTAAACAAATATTCTAGTTTTATACACGGTGATCATATTTGAACCCGCGTCTTCGCGCAGCGACGTTTAAAACCCAGAAAAATATAGGAAGGCTAACTCGAGTTCCTTTTTTACATTTGTGATTATTATGGACGTAGATAACTCTTCACCTTGATGGGCATATTTTTACCAAGGTTAAGAGATTTATTAAATCAAGGTAGGTATTCTTAAAAGCGCAATTATTATTTCATTCATAAGTGTACACAAATTGATTGATTCACCACAAACACTTTTTAATTTTTATCTATCTTCTATAGCTATATCTATATACTTATAATAAAACGGTAGAATCCGATGCGTCTGTACATTGAAGAAAAGTAATAAAAATAGAAAGGGGGTAACTAAAGATGAGTAGTAGAACATAAACCAGCGATTTTTCTGCCCGTCTATCTGTTTATTGGTTTGCGCATATCTCCAGAACTACTGAACGGATTTTCATTTACTTTTCACAGGTAGACAGAGATTAATTTGAAGCAGAATATATGCACTTTCATTAAAATGGGATATCGCAAAAACAAAAACCTCTTTTTTGGAACGATTATTAAATAGATGATGTTATCAAATCGTAAAAACCGCGGGAAGCATTCGTCACACAGCAGAAGTCAGTCAATCTACACTAGGATTATAAAGAGAACAGATTTATATTTTTGTTGGTAATTAATAAACTCAAAAACGACTGGACCGATTTAAAAAAATCTTGCACCAGTAGAATGCTATATTATAACTGAGTAATCATCATTCATCATCATTTCAGCCGAAAGACGTCCTCTGCTGGACATAGGCCTCCCCCAAATGGGGGTCCAATGGGGGGGGGGTTTGCCATAAACGCAACGCTTGGCCGGTGGGTTGGCGATCCCAGTATGATGTTAAAATATGTACAAAGAGAACGCTGCTGCCCATTCTCTAGTAAGTCCTTTGGTCGCCTTTTACAACACCCACGGGAATAAATGGGTTGGTACTATTCTTTACGTCCGGCACCACACGGAATGAGCTGAGTAAAATAGGCTATAATTTATAAAAACATCACGCGGGCGAAGCCCCTGGTGAGCTATAGTCTATAAAATATATATGATAAATACTCGTATAACCTAAATAAATTTCAATAACCCAATACCAAAATATGTCCTAAATTGTTCTTTGTTTAGGTTACAATACAATTTATTTTACAACTAACTATTATATATATTATGTACAAGAATGTAAAGAAAAAAATTAAATAAAATAAAGGGAAGAGCTCATTGGGCATCAAAAAATTCGTCCGCATCGCTGTCAGCGGGAAAAGTGCCCAAAAGGCTGGCAGCATTGCCACGTTGGATGGCAATGCTGATTCTTTGGCCTAAGAATTGGCCAGCTCTCTGGTCACGTGAAGAGTCGACCAACCGCTTAGCGATGTCCCGAAATATTCGATGAGCACTCGGACCATTTGACCGTAACCAATTTCAATAACCCAATTAAATGGGTTATTGAAATTTATTTTAACTTAAATGTGTCTATTTGACCGCCAAAATATTTGCAGTAGGCCAGCTACGGGAATATTTGTAAATACATGTTATTTTAAGCAAAATATTTGGTTTTGTAACTACCTAATTATGCATAATGCTATAGCCATTCGAGAATTTACATTTTTACACATATACTTGGCAATTAAAATAATGTCGTTACATATATTAAATAAATTATAATATTGACAGCAAAAAACATAGTAGTCTTGCTTATTTAAAGAGCTTAGGTACATCGAATATTATTCTAACAGTATAAAGCATGGTAAGTATTTACAGACGGAAAAAGTATAAAGATGAATTCCCATTGTTCCGATCAATTTATTACGAATGGAAATAATTGCAGTAGGTAAGTATTGGTAATAATACACAGTGTCGTAAGTATTCCAAGGAGGTTGTCTCCATAAAAAAATACAGGGATATTTGTTACTATACATCATATTACATAAATATCCGTCTTACAGCAGTGTTAATATTTTTGGCATGACATGTCACACTACACCAACCCGCACTGGGCCCGCGTTTTGGATTTTGGCCCACTCCCTCTGACAGAGAGGAGGCCTGCGTCCCAGCATGACAAACATTATAGGATAGCATAATCACTATCTACTACCTCCACACCTCTGGAATCGGAACCCCGTGTATACGTAGTCTTTTTTTCTTTTTGGGGGTGGGAAATTATCAAAAAACTTCTCCCGCTCTTGTGTCAGACTTTTACTAACTAAACCCACCCGTGTTCCTTCCGTTGCCTGTGTGCCGGGGTCGCGATATCCCTTTCGGACAAACTCACGACCCGACCCCGTCAGTTCGCGTGGAGGCGAAACGCCGGGGCGTAACTCCGCTGCCGCGAGAAATCACAGCACAGCGGACAGAGCTCCGGCGGGATCTCATGGCGGCATGGAGAGTGCGATTGTTGCAACCCAGCGCTGGGCACGCCACAATTACGGCGATAAGTCCCCTCTTTGAGGAGTGGCTAGAGAGGCGCCATGGCGTCCTGACCTTCCGCCTGACGCAAGTCCTCACCGGACACGGCTGTTTTGGGAGGTTCCTGTTCCGAATAAGGCGGGAGGAAACGCCCGGGTGTCACCACTTTGTGGATCGCCCGGAGGACACGGTGGAGCATAAGGTGGAGGGCTGCCCTGCTTGGGTGGAGCACCGCCGTGTCCTCACGGAGGCGATCGGCGGCGGCGATCTCTCGCGTCCGGCCCTGGTTCAGGCCATGGTCCGGAGCGAGAGTGCATGGGAAGCCGTCACTTCCTTCTGCGAAGCAGTAATGCTCGCGAGGACGCCATGGCGCCCTCACCTTCCGCCTGACGCAAGTCCTCACCGGACACGGCTGTTTTGGGAGGTTCCTGTTCCAAATAAGGCGGGAGGAAACGCCCGGGTGTCACCACTGTGTGGATCGCCCGGAGGACACGGTGGAGCATACGGTGGAGGTCTGCCCTGCTTGGGCGGAGCACCGCCGTGTCCTCACGGAGGCGATCGGCGGCGGCGATCTCTCGCGTCCGGCCCTGGTTCAGGCCATGGTCCGGAGCGAGAGTGCATGGGAAGCCGTCACTTCCTTCTGCGAAGCGGTAATGCTCGCGAAGGAGGAGGCGGAGCGCGCGAGGGAAATGCAAGATGCACGCCCTCGCGACCCTAGTCGCCGCAGGAGACGCCCCGGGCGTCGGGAGTCGCGAGCCGACTTCCGGCCACCGTAGGCGCGGGCTTGCGGACGGTGGGCAATGGGTAGCTCGCCGTCCGATTTGGACCAGGCCCGGGACGATGGCGCGTTGTGTTCCACGCGCGCCTCAAAGAGATGTCAGCACCAACTGACGGGGTCCGTAAGGACCAATGCCTGCTGGGGTTGCTGGTTTGTCCGAAAGGGATATCGCGGCCCCAGCACACAGGCAACGGAAGGACCACGGGTGGGTTTTAGTCAGTAAAAGTCTGACACTCCCTCTCGCTCCGCCCAGAGCGGGAGGAGTCATATGATGATTTCCCAACCAAAAAAAATAAAAAAATAAAACCCGTCAGTTGATTCGTAGTGTCTTAAGGGGATAATGGATAGAAACATATGACCTTAAGGGGATAATGGATAGAAACATATGACCTTAAGGGGATAATGGATAGAAACATATGACCTTAAGGGGATAATGGATAGAAACATATGACCTTAAGCTGGGTACACTGTCAATGTTAGTTTAGTAACTGCATTTAATCCGGTTTCCACACACGTTCTAATGTAACGTTGTGACTTGAGCTGTAGGATCTTCCTTTCATCTTCCTCTTTGGTACCTATCTACGAATTATTGTAGCGTAGCGTAGGACATGTCGTAGTTATAATATCAAGGTAGCGAGATTGACTGCACAAAAGTCCGCTAGGGCTACATTCCGCTAGGGTCATTTTAAAACAATATAATTTCTTGAATCTCATACTATCCACAGTATTTTGAAACGGCAAAGCTGACTTTCCTAACGGCCGGAGTCTATACGAACATCCGGCGTCCCTTAATCAGTTGCGGTATGTGACGGTCGTGTATAATTAATAATGTTAGCTTGATAATTACAACACACAGGAACCCATTCACGTATGTTATCCTAACGTCATTCCCATACAGTCATTTTATAGGTTTAATTGGGTAATGAGAATGTAAGTGGTTTTAGAAGAGGATTGATACAGTTTATGTGTTCGCTGGTGATTAACCACTGCCCTTGACGATGCAATAGGGACGTTGTAATTTTTTTTTATCCGTCAAGTAGAAAAAAAAAAAACAAGCTTTGTAACTTTGTTAAATAACACGTATGTTTTCTTTTGTTACGTAATTAAACGATTACGGAAATACTTTGAGTTAAAATGTGGCATGACGTCACTATAGATAGACAGATTATTGGAGATTGGTAGATTTTATACTGACTTGTGACGTAGCCACCCCTCACTCGTTTTATCTAAACCATTTTTTATTAATACATATAATAAAGCAAATACTACATGTCTTATATTATTTTTATTATCTGATTGACGGATTAAATTGTATTTTTTCTTTTCCCCAGTCAACATCCTTAATATATTATGATTTAATATGATAAGAATACATTCGTTAATTAGTAGGTATGCAATTTTGTATTGACATGAATGACCCGACATAGGTATGTATGACAGTGCCATCCAGAGCTACCACAAAAAATAAACGTATTCATTTGAAATAAAACCTTTATTTCAAATGAAACCTTTACTATAAAGTTTTGGTTAGCACCACTTATGAAATATAAAATATTAACACATGCAGTGACATCAAAGTGCTAAGTGGCGAGATAAAACCGCAGTACAGACTGCAAGTAAACTGAATAGTCATGAAGTTCAGTCAGGCTTGCACGCATAGTTGCTTACAGTTAGGGTTACCATCCGTCCGATTTGTCCGGCCTTCTCATTTGTCCGGAATTTTCGATCTTAAAAAAGATAAATGAAAACTGAAAAAAATTAGATTCAAAGTTAATAAAATGCAAGGTTTTTTGTCAAGACTTTTCTAATTTCAAAATGGTAACCCTACTTACAATCTATATTAAATTAGTAACTATCAAACTGATATATTATAACTAATTAATGGAATTAAGGCTGTAATTACACTAGTGCAAAGCTGAGGAATCTTCTCATTTAGAGAAGGAATCAGCTTTGATCACTGCACTTGCTAACTACGTGTTGGTGATTCCAGTTAGTTTGTTCCATTGTTCTTTGACTTTTTTAGGCAAGTGAGCAATCTTCTTCTTCTTGGATTAAACGGGGGGGTTCTTACGGGGTAAATTGCGCAACACACTTAGTGCGGATTTCACCAATGAAATTGAACGTGTTCAGCACATCTGAACGCGTTCAAGAGCTGTCAGTGTACAATATTCCATAACAATTTTGACACTGACAGCTCTTGAACGCGTTTTAGAAATGCTGATCGCGTTCAGTTTCATTGGTGAAATCAGGGCTTAGGTACCTACAATGAAAATGCCATTCATTTTGACAATCCAACTACAATCATTGCGTTATTTACGTTGTCGAGTGAACGAATTTTTCAAAGATAGGAAGCAATGGATTATGAATTTCCATCAAATTCCTTTGGATAATGATTGAAGTGGTTTAATCAATTGGGGTGCTGGTCTTACTTTATTATTATTACTTATATCTTATCTACACACAACCCTGCTTGTTATGTACGAGGATGATTAAACTGAGTAAACTGTTAATTACTTCTCGGTAATGGGCCCAATGTCAACACGAGCTAATGCATCAGTTTGCAACACGATGTGCGCGTTACAGTTGGTAATGAACGTCACTCGACCTCCAAAAGCATCTTCGTTAATCACATTAACACCCGATGACTATAAATTGCTCAACGCATTCCACACTCCGACGCAATTGACCGACGTATTTTTTGTTTAAAAACTAGGGAAAATTATACACAATGTTTCCTTTCTAAAATATTGTGGCTTGAATGCTAGTTATCTGGAAGCAGACCATCCTTTTTTATTTTGCTTAACAATGCTGAAACATGTACAATTTAATTTATTAGCCACAGAGAAAGGAGAGCGTTACAAAAGTGACTGTCACTGCC
Organism: Agrochola macilenta; assembly: GCA_916701695.1. Classification (NCBI taxonomy): domain Eukaryota; kingdom Metazoa; phylum Arthropoda; class Insecta; order Lepidoptera; family Noctuidae; genus Agrochola; species Agrochola macilenta. The sequence goes on along the minus strand of OU753552.1, from coordinate 12,427,406 downwards.
ACATCTATAAACATCTTGTTAAAATAAAACCTGTTTTTAAAAGTATTCCGGTTATAAATGGATGCTAGTTTTGTGCAAGTATATATGTAATGACCGTCGGGTCTAACGAACGTAGCTATGGTTAAATTGGTTTAATTTTCGTCCGCTCACAAGGAATGCACGAAATAAATGGGTTCGTATTTCGTACGCCCTCAGCCCCAATGTAGGTCCCCTTGTACGAAGTTCTGAATAAGCAAACAAAATTACCGAACTGCATTTAAAATCAGTGTGCCTGATGGATTTACAACTGCGATTCGTGGTGTGAGGAATAAATAAAGGGTTGACAAAACCTACATGCCAATTATTGCCAATAAATTAATTGCATCGATAATATTTACGTGACCCGCTTGTCAGATGTTAATATGAAATTATTAAAAAATACTTTGCGAGATATTCGCAAAACCAGCATCACTCTTTCATAATTATAAATACCTACTGGCCTGCGGAATAAAAACTAGATTTCGAGGGTTTCCTACTTACGTTGAATACGTACTTTCTCAGCATCGATTTTAATGTAGGGAGACGATAAAGTGGTCTTCAAACTCTAATTTAGGTTTACGTAATTACTATGCTTGAGGCAAATTTGGTAACATCGATTACGTACATCTTGCTGTCTCGTCGCTAGAAGCGGACGATTTCGATAAACCTGTAATTATTTCACTGCCATATTCATTCACGAGCTTAAATAATATATGCCCATTCACACTAACTAAATAGAAGGGATGAAAAATAAATTTTGTCTTATAACTTTAGCTTATTTGGGGCTTACCACGGTCGAGGCAGTCACAGGACAATCATGGTGGGTTTACTACTGTGCATAATAATATATTAGCAAAATGTTCCTGTTCCATTAACTCATTCAAAATTCCATATTCTTTCGTGCATTCCGCAGCAGAGTAATACCGTAAAGTTTTGCTCATTGTATGCCGTCCATTCCACTCAGCATGACGTTCTGAACGACCCTACAGTGCAAAAACAACACGGTAACAAATGGCCTCAGTAACTTGATACTCCCGCATTCAAAAAGCACAGAATTCGTTTTAAATATCTTGTGGAAAGCGGCAGAGCTCACGTTCAACGGAAACCTGCGAAGATTCTGAGTGCACCCGCATAATGATCATTTGAACGGTTTAAAAAAAAAGAACAGTAAGGATTAAAAGTTCAAAAAGTTAGTTGTTAGTGAAAGGTAACAAATTTGCAGTTCTTGTGAATTATTCCGAGGATTCAGTTTTTTCATGTCTATTTTCACTGAACTATTTTTCGAGATTATAGAAACAGTTAAATCTAAAGCAATTTTTTTCTTTATTTATTTCAAGAGGGTTTTAACCTAGACAGATTATGCCACCCAATCGTTACCAATCGACTTACAAAAAATATTTTACACTACCTAGATCTACTATTAATACTAATGTTTACGAGCTCGTACAGCATCATGGCTGCTTCCGAAGCAAATATAAAAACTAACAGAAAATAGCCCTATCTTATCTATATCTCAATCATACCATAACAAACGAAGTTTTTCGAACGAAGTTATTCGTGTTGATTTCAACATTCAATTACCGACTCCGACTACAAACTACACTGGATGTAGTAACTATATTTTATTGACGATAGTGTTTATGGCTTCACTTGTAGACTTTATTATAGAAGAAGCCAACGGAAACTTGATTGGAAAATGTAATGCTACAAATAATAACGGATTGATTGGGAATTTCATGGAACTTGAAGATGACTCCAATCACGGGGTATTGCAGCAAATTAAAACTTACGTAGTAATTACAATTGGAACTAATCAGTACTGAAAAGTTTACGTTTCCTTCCTCTTATTAGGGTTGCATAACATAATATCACACCCGTATTCCGAGAAGGGTTAAGCAGAGGTGTATATAATACACCCACATTTTGCCAGTTAAGTCTAAGTCCCATGTTACAAGAAGCGAACGTATTGCCATCGACCGGGTACAAATCCAGACTTCGGGCTGCTGAGAAAAAACGAAACTTATTTTAATACAGTAAGGTCCGTAAATTTATAATAATAATACCTTGACAATTCAAACCTTTTGGTTTATTTGAAATAGTTTATCAAAAGTTTTATAATCGTCTTTCTTTCTGTTCGTTAGTGAGTTTATAACTCGAGAAACACTATGGTTATTTTAGTATACCTACAATGTTGAGACAAAAATACCACTATAAATGGAAACACTGCCAATACCAATGCCTAAGAACTTTTTTTTGAATTATGAATTAAATTCTAACGTCGAAATTTAAAAAAAGTGAATTTTTACAAACATATTAAATAGTAGTGATGAGCCGACTCGGGGTTTTGCCCAACTATCTATAGTGACTTAACTATTGAATATATTTGATTGAATTTTCGTATGCAGACTGGGATCGGCGTTAGATATAGGCACGCAGTTTAATTTATTGTTGTACTTGCTGTTCCCCGCGGTTTCCCTCGCATAACTCTTGATTGCGTGGGAACATCGGAATAAAAAGTTTCCTATGTCCTAATCCAGATCATGGTCTACCCATATGCCAAATTTCATCCAAATATGTTCAGCCGTTATAGCGTGAAAGCGTATCAAACAAAAATACAATCTTCCACATTTAAAATATTAGTAGCATTAAGTTAGGACAGTTAGGATATTTTCTCTTCTTTGTATAGAACTGTTATATCTGGCTACCTTTTAGTTTACAGGATGAATTTTATCGTCTTACAAACGAAGGTTTATGACCCAGTAGCTGAACAACGAGAGTAATATGAAGATGCGGATGACGTGGTGTAGTCGCATAGCGTGCAAAAAAAAAAAATTGCGAGTGTCGCAAAACGCCAGTTCGAAAACACGTTGAATCGAAAACCGCTATATCAAATGACGCAACTATCGCGAACACGCTGATTAGAAAAACATTTTACACCACTCGCATTTTTTTTAGAAATAGCGTCTGTCGATACAACGTCATTCGAATCTTCTTATCAGTCCCTAGAAACACATATGACATAAGATTTTTTTCTTTTTTGTTTTAAACAAAGGACAATAATTAGTACTACGGAACTCTGTCCGTCGGTCGGCATTCACATGACTGCTTATTTTTATAAACGTTGGAGGTAGAGGGTTACATGTTTATTATTAAAGCATTCTGGGATTCAATTCGTTTATTATTTCCTTAAGACTACGATGAATGCATCTCCATCGTACTCAAACAATACCATAGAATCATTTGTATTTTATAACTTTAATCTCTCATGAACAGCTGCCACAATATTTAAATCAAGAAAGTAATATGTAAATGTGATGCTTAATATTGTAAGCTGATTATTAAACCTTAACTAACATGAAGTGACACTTAAAAGATCGGCTCATATTGCAGCACCTCTGTGATATATGTAAACTCCTACGCAGCTACGCTTCAAATCACATCATATTTCAGATAACAGTTTGCAACACATTCAAAGTTTTAAAGAAGTGTAATCACAACATATTGGAACAACTTGCGAAAGAGATTAGGTATATAGTTTCTAAGTCAAAGTCAAATAATTTATTTCAAATAGCCACGTATAAGGCCCTTTTGAACGTCAAAAATTACAAAAAAAAAATAGAATTGATTCTAGTCGCCCCTTCTAAAAGGTAGTTTTCGTAAGGAGAAGAATGGGCAAGAAACTACACCGTTACTTTTTTTAAATGTTTTACCATATTTTGTATATAAATATAATTATATGTGAAGACGATATACCTGGAATAAAATTACTATACCACAATAGGTAAAAATAATTAAAAATGAAGCAATGACAGATAAACTAATTATGTGATAGATACATGGTGCTCACATTATTACAAACATTGTAGAAGTATACGATATTCCTAAAATTTTAACAAGTAATACTAATAAGTCAATTTGTGAGTAAGTATCTAAAGTACTATACTGGTAAGTTTTTGATCATCTTAAACCAAACTCGCTACGCCATCCGTATGAGTGGACCCTAGTGTTAAGGCGCTTAAAAGATTATAAAATGACCTCAACTCTGCAACTTGAACAGAGGATTAGTTTTAATTATCCCCTAACGAGATCAATCAAATTGAGACGCACTTAGTAAAGCTTTGGTGCAACAAATGTAATATCAATAAAATTGACATTACGCATTTACATTTTGGCACTGAACTGTAACCTGCCTTAATCGCACCCGTTAAGCGTTATTTGAGCAATTAGTAGAACGACAGACGCCTTGAACTATGGCTTTCACAGGGGTCAGCAGTAGGCAATGTCGGTAGGTAATGATTTAGATATAATTTTTCTCCTTGCGTCTCATTATCTGCTGGAGGTCGCATTGCCCAACAGTCGCCATACGTTACATACGTAAGTATACTCAAGTTGGGCCGACCGCCAGCCGCTAACCTTGGCACGACCTTTCCAATACATTCACCCACTAATCAATTAACTACACAATTTTACTGACACAAATATCTCAATCTGATTATCACTTGTAGAAATAGTGTATCACGCGATCCATTAATTCCTCTGTCCTTTCTACTGCTTTCATTAAAATAAGATGAGTTGTTTTGAGACCATGCTTCTATACAAATGAGAACGAGTCTAGCGTACCTGGTCCAAAGTTTAAAGTGAATGCTTCAAAAGTAATTTCTACGTTGGAGACGGAGCGCGGGTGTCAGCGATCGCGGTGTAGATAAAAACCCTGCATAAAATAGAGGTGCTATTATAGAAATGAGCTATTTATTCATCGAGCTTCAACAGTCATTAAATATGCAGACGTCCATTACCAAAGCGACTGCAATAGTATACTTACAAACTATTAATATCGAACATCTTTTTCTCATGCAGCGCCCACATATACGACACCCATTTTTCATATTTCTTTGTTCACGAATATTTCATCAGTCTGATCGTTAGTGCTCGTTTTATTTGAATGTTGCATAGCAACGAATATTCTAGAAAGCAATGAGCTTTTTCGAGTATCAGGCTGATTGCCAAGGGTTTAAAATATTTCATTAAGCGCCAAACGAAATCCAGCCTAATCGGATTATAAAACGCTTGTGAAATTAGACAAACAAAACCTTTTTACAGTTTAAAGGAATCTCACAGCAACTGTTAGGTTTCATTTAAAGTTATTTTTATAATCCCTTACAATATTTAATAGGTCTAAGTGGCTAATTAATTAAACGTATCATTTTCTTAAAAATCTGTATCTTATAGGACGCATTTAAAATGTATTTGCGCTAGTAGATCAGATACGACCTTGTATTTTTAACACTTCGTGGTTATTGCTAACAAATAATTTTCATCTATTGCCAAATGCTGCCCCAGCAGATTGGCCAGTAATTGCCAGCAACAGCTGCACTAAAAACAACCTTCTTAATCATAGAACATTCCACTATAATTAGCCAACCGCTAACGATGATTAATGATTACGACTCCTAAAGCTTAAAGTATATACAGAAATGCTGCTTTTCGAGTATTACTTAATTTCTGGGGCTGCAATACCTCGAAGCGTTGAAGTAACTTGTTACAGAATCATCTCTCACACGTTATAATTACAGTCTTAACATGTTCAGTGCCCTCCAGGAGGGTTCACTTTAGTGCAAACGTAATGCCGGTGACCCCCCTGGAGGTTCCACTATAATATGATATATATTTATGGCGGCATGGCAATATGAGCTCTGTGAAAAGTGGTTGGACTCGAATGTGTTAAGTAGACTGTAAATATTTCTCTAGTCAACATTATTTCAGCAGAAAGATTTTTACTGTTAAACAAAGGACTCTCCCAAGCTGCGCCACATTACCCGATTGTCTGTCTTTCGCATTCAGTCTGTCCCACATACCTATTTACAACGATTATTTACCGAATCGAACATCAATCAATGTTAATTTAGGAACTCTCTATTCACAAGTCCGAAACCCGTAAATTTTTACAGCATAAACTTCTTCCGCCAGTTACGATAGAACAATTCGAATGGATTCACACATGAGTCGTTTTCGACACGGCAGCCTGTCAAATGATTTTGAAAATATGCTGGCCACGTTTTTAAGGTCGTTGGTCTATCTAGCAGGGAGTAACAAAACTACGCTTGCCGTTACGCGGTCTCCACTACTCATCCGTTCCAACCGCTATCGGTTGTTCGACCAACAGGAGCAGCCTACTGCCACTTTAGCTTCCTAGCACCACTTATTTTAAACTCATTCTTCCACTTACACAAGCAAAAAAGTCAATAATGTACCGACACTTTGTTCTCGTACGATAAAAAGTTGATAATCAGACTAATGTTACAACGTTCTCGTTCGAAACTTCTGAGTGATAATTCTACTTATTTTAATGGCTGGAGCGTTGCCATAAAATAAACTTTCCATTCAAGTTGATCTGAAACAGATAAAATAAAAATGTAATGACTGTTTACGTAGGATTTGTAGAGATAAGCTAACTTAGTTTACAGCAGTTAAAAGGACCATCATTAACCTAGTTTTCACTGAAACTATAGAAGTTCGTAATGGCCCAGTGGTTAAGGCCTCGCCTCTCATGCTCGAGGTTGGGTTCAAATCCGGCAAGTACCAATGTGACTTTTTCAATTCATATGTACTTTCCGAGTTTATCTTGGACATTACTGACATCGGTGAAGGAAAAACATCGTGAGGAAACCTGGACTTTATAGTTAAAAAGTCTGAAATCGCCAACCCGTCTTGAGCAAGCGTGGTGATCAATGCTCGTGCCTTCTCTGTATGAGAAGAGGCTTTTGCCCTGCAGTGGGACAGTAACAGGCTGGTATTAATATTTTATTATAGAAGTCAGCAATTTCAATGTAGGTTTCTTCTGTACATTAATACACAAAAAAATAAAATGTAGCATTAATGATCTATAGAGTAAATTAAATAACATAACACGAGGGCTATTCTTGAACCAGTTAAAACCCCTTAAAATTGTCTGCCTCATTGGGTCAGACTCAGAGTCGCAAGCAGGACTCATGTCGTTGGATTTTTCCATTATTAAATTCGCAGTGCAAACTGGATTTGTGCCCGGTTAATAGTAATTAGTTGGTCCCCTATTACGTAGAACTTAAACATAACGGCAGAATGTGGGTAATCCCTCCCAACACAGGAATGCAGACGTGGTGTGGTTACATTATTTTGTTTTATTCAACATACCTATAATATACCTAGTGCACAACACAACACAAAATATAAAGTTCATTTACCAGCAGTAAACTTGGAATAAACTACAAAACTTGTACAAGGGGCGTTATCAAAATGTGCACGAGAAAGAAAACGTTTTTTTTTTTTACGTTTGTTTTTAATTTTGTTTTTGATTTGAATTTTAATTTTTGTTGAAGTCGGATTTGAATTTTTGTTGAACTATTATATTTTTTTTTAATCGTGTTTTTATGGATCATGTGGTCTGCAATAAAGATTTTTATTATTATTATTTATTTTTTTAATTACACTTTAGCCCACCCCCGCCGCAGCCGTTCGCACTTCATATGCAAAAAAATATTGTCATCTTAAAATCACACGACACTTCCATTCCACTCATGTAATAACAAGCCTAGATGAAAAATGTTTAAAAGGAAATGCAAAAATAATTTTATAGAGCGGCACGCAGCTCTGACTTTTTGGATTCATGTGTGTATTGTATAATTATCACTTGCTTCAAAAACGGTGAACGAAAGCATCGTGATAAAACGGCATGCCCGAAAGATATTTATTTCTCGACGGCAACGGCATGTTAAGCCAAGTCAGAGGTCCATAGACGGAATAAAAACTCTGACACCAGGTTAGTCCCAAGCCATACAATATTTTTTTATTTTTTTAAATTGTGCGGTGTTGGGGGAATTGTCGTTAAAAATATCTATGCTCTTTTCTACTCTTATTTTTGTTATGGTTGACTTTCGGCTGTATACTGTGAACTTGCTCACTTCAATTATAGAACAATAAATAATATAGGGTAGGTACATACGAGTACATAGGGTATGTTTTTCTACATGATTTTTACAAAAAATCCTCTGATTTGTCACCCAACGTTTTTGGGATACGTATTCAAAATTCAAAAGTCATTTATTCAAACTAGGCTGAGAATCAGCACTTTTCGAACGTCAAAATTACATAAGACAGTCCCCCAAAACGCCCACCCTTCACCACTTCCTAGTGCATTAGCTGGGAAGAAGAAGTGGCGCAACAAACTCCCCAGCAGCACAGCTGTCTGTTCAGTTAGAAGAACTTGGAACTTGGACGATTTTACCTTAGGTATCCGAAAATCTGCTGCTAAAGACTGTTCGATTTAAAATTCTTACTTATTAAAAAACTATAATATTCTCTGAACAATCTCGGAATAAGAAAATTTATTCCTTTTACGAGAGGTAAGTCGGAAACCGTCTGAGCAATCCGATTTTTTCTAATTATTTAATTATGATAGTACCAAAGTACCTATAGGCGTTCTTTAGACAATAATCCGGTAAGGAAAGATAATTTTAGTTCGGCTTTATTTCATCGTAGGTATTTCTGAAATGGTAGGGATGACTCAATATAAGTTTATTGCACAAACATTCGTCGTGCTTCTGCCAATACTTGATCGGATGCCAGCAGACATACTGGGATGAAGCACTTTAAATACGACATTTTACTTTTGCGATAAAATGTAAATGAACAAATAAAACCAAGTCATCTTTTGTTGTCATATATTTTTCGAGAAGTCATATTTCATTTGCAAATTATCTTTTACGACAAAGACAAAAACATAACTGATATTCACAACAACATCCTTCTATATCGGTAAAGCTCGCAGCGATCAACTGAGGTCCCGCGGTTATGATATGGCCTGGTCATAGGGATGTTGACAAAATATTTTTTGTCCATCAGCTTGATTATAAAAAAATATTGGATACGTATTTTCTCTTTTTTCACGTAATCAAAAGATTACGGCAATACTTTGATTAGGCAGTATGTTAAAATGTGGTACGACGTCACTCCCCGGTAGATAATATGATAAAACAAAAAATACGTGTCTAATATTTTTTTATTATCTGACTGACGGACTAAATAGTTTTTTTTTTCCCTGTCAACAACCCTATTATTTCGAAAGTTTAAAAACTCATCTTCAAAGCACATATTGTGCGAGTTCTTTTATTAAAGTTTAAACACTTCTAGCCCGATGACAGTCGATATAACGAGCCTATAGCCATTTATCGTGCAAAATTCCAATATAGGGCTTATAATAGGGAATTTTGCAACCCAATTACACTTTTTGCTTCACGGGACTTTCAAAGTCCGCAGCCGTACTTGCTACCGTTTTCTTTTTGTTGGTTAGTATTGGAAATACTAAAAGACAATTTGATTAAATAATCATGGTCCGTTGAAAAGTATAATGGCCTACTTTTTTTGCAGTAGGTACATATACGTAGTTACCTACCGTCAGTTATCGAGTCGTAAACAAGTAAAATACATTATGGCGCATGGCGCAATAAAGAGTTTAGTACTATCGATATAGCAAATAAACTGGCGAAGAACTTCATTAAAGTTGTATGTATGAAAATTCGGTTACTATATATAGAATCCAACAAAATCTACCTACATAATATTAGCGCTGCGCTTTATTTAATTAAGACTATTTAAAACAGTAGATTATTCTTATGTAATTATGTTGCCGTGCGCTGACCAAGTTGTTCTATTTATTAAAGAAATACAAATGATAAATAGACAGGTACTGAATAAATTAACAGACTTGGTTTTACATTAGATCTCACATCTTTTTACGGTAAAAGAACCGTGTTGCGTGACTTGTATTTTTTTAAATGTTATGTTTTTGATGGGATATCATTTTACCGAAAAACTTCATTCAAGCTGTATGTATGAAACTTCGGTTGCAGTTATTACTGTAATTATCTACTACGTTAGTTGCATTTTACAATTACAAGTAATTGTCGTGAAAATGTGTTTTTAACCGCTTCTGTGGTCTTTTAGTTAGACCACCAGTCTCAGACCCAGAGGTCCCGGGTGCGATTCCCAATGGGAGCTAAATTTTCGGCTTTGTTTGAGTGGTGGTAGAGCTTGTTTTAAGCCCCCCTGGCTAACTACCACCGTCTTATCTAAGTCTGTGGCCATAACAACAATGTTAACAGCATTGCTGTGTTTCGGCAGTTATTCCCGGGATTCCCGGTGAAGCTCGCTTCCACCTGTGAATTCCCAGTGAAGCTCACTTCCACGTTACGTCACAAATATATTTTATTTCTGTTTTTTTATTTTTGTCTTATTTAGACATGAGTGTCATAGGATTTCAATAGGTAAATAGGTCAAAAGTTGGTTTGGTTTGGTTGGTTTGGTTTGTTTAGTATAATAACATATAAATAGACTAAATGATGTGGTTCTGCAAGGCAGAATACTACACACCTTCGGCCTGATCATCACTTACGTTCAGGTGACATGCAAGCCAAGAGCTTCCCTGTCGTAGATTAAAATAAAACAATAAAACATAAACGTCTCATTAATAAACTTTATCGACTGTACCGGTTGTAGCTTTATAAGACATCCGTACCTTTGTAGAACAACATTACGTACATGTACAAAAAGAACATTCTATTGATACGACCGACCCGGTCTAAGCATTTTACTACTCAAGCCCTTACACGCATCAATCAATCTGCCTAGCCTTTTCCCAACTATGTTGGCGTCGGCTTCCAGTCTAACCGGATGCAGCTGAATACCAGTATTTTACATGGAGCGACTGCCTATCTGACCTCCACAACCCAGTAACTGGGTAATACGATACCCCTTGGAAATACTGGTGTCAGATTTTTGGGCTTCTGACGACTCGTAACGACTGTCAAAGATCCACGAATGACAGCCGGGACCAACGGCTTAACGTGCTTTCCGAGGCACGGAGGATTCTCGGTATGTAAAGATGGTCACCCATCCACTGACCAACCCCGGCAAGAGTAGCTTAACCTGATGGATTGACTAGTGCGGCTGTTGTTACTTAGCTACAAGCTCCGCCACGAGATCCTTACACGCATAGTAAACACAAAAAAATCAGACAAATACTTACTAAATAAAATCTGGCACTAAAAGGCATAAACTTTGGCGAGGAATCTAAGGTCGCAACGTTTTCAAATCTACGCACATACTACCACTAAGTGTTGCCTTAACATCTGCAATACTGCATACGAATTTACATATACTATGTGGGTAGATCTGACTTAATCCCCTTTCAAAACATATGCACATGCTTCTGTCCGACGTTGCCGCCGGCGCCCGTGCTTTGCATCGTGATTATAAAATTTTGTTGATTAGGTAATCCTCTTACTTTAGAAATCCTTTGATCATGACCAGGTCAATCCATCCTTAGTTTGCGAACACTTTGATGACCTTAATATTTTTTTATGAACGGCTGTTTGTCCTGTACTTCTCGGTTGGCTGAATGATTTAATAATGGTTCATGTAAATCACAATTAATTGGACAAAGATACTAGGTATATTTCATGAACAGACAGACTTTTTGCGCCCGAAAACCTTATCAAGAACGTTCATCGACGCAGTTATAAAAATGCGTGAACGCAAGCCGTGTGCATAATAGTGGTTAAGTAATTGTAACCTATATTAGATTTAGCCATACATTCAAATCTGCTTTCTTATATGGCGATTCTAGACACAGTGAAGTTATCCTGCTTAGTCAAACATTATATAATCAGAGCCACTTAAACGTATCGATGAGAGTAATCGGTATGTAGTGTCTGTCTGTAGCGAACAAGTTTCGTAACTTTCATTAGAACAACAAAGTGGTGCGCCGTGGTCAATTTATCTTAGCAGTAATCTGCGCGCGCGCTTACAGAAGCACACATTAAGGTGCCTTCGTCGGTTCAAACCATTTCGATCGCTAATGCGTTTCAAATTATAATTTAATTTAAACTTTTAATGCTTGCACGTTCATTAAAAGATTAGTTGATCATGTGAATTATACCATGTGATGGTCCCGACACAGATCTTACTAAACTAGATACTTTATGTAAACTAGAAAATAATTAACCAAAGAAAAGTCCTCATTCTTAGTCTAATCATTCTTTAATAATTCTTAAAGAAATATTTTTCCAATTATTTTACACGTGGATCAACAATTCTTACAACATTGCCTAAGGCTGAGACTGGGCTTATCTGTAACAGATGCGGATTCAAAAATGCCATCAGGTAGCAATTCCACTTTCGCTCTCTTCAGAACCTGCCGGGGCCGGCCATATGCAGTGTTTTGACTACGTTTCACTTAACGCGAAACGTGAGACACATACTCACAAACTGCGTGAAAATAAGGCCACAATTACAACCAGCGCATATTACTGACTAATGAGTGCCGTACGCGAAATAAAGGAAATAAAATAAAGAATACTAACGCTCTCGAAACGGCTAATTGTTTATATAACGATGTGGTGGACGCCGCGGATGCTCACTCGTATTTGACCTCATTCCGATATGACACGCCATTACATCTTAATTACTGGTTTTGAAGACTTTTCAAAGCGTTGCGAGACCTTCGTTTCAATAGAATATGACCTTCGAAGGTCGGCTCCAACTCGCACGCCGCTTTTCTTCGAGCGTTGCGTGATCTGACTCTCACCGTAATCATCTAAACGCACTCGGCGGTACAAATCCATAAACTGATCCATCACTATCCCTAACCAGTTGTTACACCATAAATGCTTCGATCGTACCCGACGTTCACTCAATGACGTCACCGGTGAGTGGTCGACATACCACACTACTGGTTACATCCGACCACATACTTTTCAAAATAAACCAAATTTAACATTACCTACTTCACCATTCATCTCTTCCCTAGTTTTGTTTTGGTCATCATTTTGTAGCCATAAAAACAAAGAAGGCGTTTTACGATGGTTGCTGTGATTACAATTGAAAATGCTAAAGTTGGGTAACAGGTAACCAATGTAAACGTAACCAACCACAGCCGTGCGACATGAATGACAAATAAATTAAAAGAAAGCCTTGGTTTGCAAAAGATGCACGACCATCGAAAATGTCAGAATGTCTGCGTCGTCATTAGAACTGTATTGCAGTATTTTAGTTTTGGTAACAGTCAAATCGAATAAATGAAACGGTATATTTTACTGCCCGATATCAGTGAGTACTTGTGGAAAAAGATCAAACATTTGGTAAAATTTTCTTGATCCAGCAGCAGCCATTCTTTTCTATAAACAAATGATGGTGGATGCTTTAATAAAATATTTTTACCACAAACATAAATTATTGTAACACCTTTCATTACTCGGGAGTTAGCTTAATATAAATCTTCGCGAAAATGTCGCAACCCTTTTTAAGATTATTTTTTATAATTAAAGGCTACGGGACAAATTAAAAGAGCTTTGAGCCCAACATATAAAATACAATTTTCGTGGTAGGTACCTACCCTACAATATTCCCTTAAGCTTCAGTGCTGCCATAGCGACTGGCGACGTTTCTGACATGGGTTGATTAATGACTCAGAATCAAGAGTGTTACTGTAAACTCAACCTGAATAACTCATAAAAAAGAAGAGCTATTTTTAGCATATCACTATGACCCCGTGAAGGCTTTCGGTAAAAAGCGTAATATTAATATCTTTTGAAGGTAAACTAGCTAGCTATCGACGCGACTCTCGCTAAACACTTCACAAATGACAGTGTTCCGAGCGAATGATAAATGGAATCTTTTGTGTGCTCATCATCGGCTCTTTCACACGTTTACGTAACGGACACGCGTCCCTCTTGCACCCTGTTCGAAGAATTAGGAGGAACAGGGACGGAATAATCTGCGAAGGGTCTGTCGGTGTTGAATAATTTATTTAACGTGCAGGATAACCCACGTAGACGGTGGCCATTCTGCTGGACCGGCCGCCGGACGCCGGACTGCGCGAGCACGTTACTGCCTCTGATCACACGAATAAAAGCAACTGAAAATCGAATCCAGTGAAGCTCGTCGTACTGACAGAATTCTGTTTGCGTCTGAAGGAAAAGATCGTAATGATTGATCCACAGATATAACGCTGTAGAAGTAAGTCAAACCAGACGATGTTTGGAAGCGTACCAAAAGCTGAGCAGTGAAATGGTTTCCGTGAAGCTACATTACTCTGATACAAGTACACAATATTATCGTGAATTCTGAGCAATTCGATCGCGCTGTAATAAATTATCTTCTGAATTTATTGTCTGTCTTGTTTGGTAAACTTATGTTTAGGCTTTGTTTATTCGGGAATTTCGCCTCATTTGCTGTTAAAGTTTCTTATTTGTCCACAAAAATAATTGTCAAACGTATATTTATGCTTATTTTATGTAATGTGGTTTTGGTAAAATACGAGTATATTTTGTTCTGGGCTAAAAGTTTTATATTTTAGTTCGTGCGTAAAATCTTCTATAGTTTTTTCTAAAGATAACTTCTTGAGAGTTAGCTTAACTAGTCTACAGTGGGAACTAAACACAGTTTTGCAGTATTTTTACGAGCAATAACAATACTAACGTTTAAAAATACTTATCTTACGCTTTGACTGCACTCAGCATTGTGAAACATGTAAACTTGACAAGGTAAAGTCCATTATTATTTTGTAAGACATCTTTGTCAAAAAAAGAAACTAAACACTGATAAAAACAGTGGCATTATAAAACCTTTGTTAATATTATCAACGTAGCGCGTAGCTAGATAAATACGATCGAGCGGCATTAGTCATTTCAGAAGGAGCTGTTATTTTGGGCGATTAAGCCGCAATCCGACGGTAAGTAACCCATCCTTAATTGCGACTGGTCGCCTAAATAATTAAACTCCTAAATTACTGAAGCGTATTACCGGGATCTAGACGATTAAATACCCCGGTGGATGTATACGAAACTAGCCGAGTACACGTTGACTTTTCAGTGGACTTATAAAAGGAGTGGGTAAATAATCCAATAATGGATAATAATCGTGTACTATTTATTTCCTAATTTATGTTTAATAGGTATTTTGTAACGACGGCTTATTTTCGTTTTTATTTTTAGTTTTTATCAGTGGACTCTTGTAAATGGCTTTCAATTTTATATTGTTTAAAAGAAAACTGTGTAAGTGAGCTGTAAGTTTCCGGAATAGAATAAATAAAATACTTTTTAACAAAAGACACTGAACCCTCAGTGATTAATTAAAACAAAATAGAAGAGGTGTAACTCTCCTGTCACAGGTCAGGAAGAAATAACTTTCTGCTTTCCTATCTTCATATTTTTTTTACCCTGAAGTGTATTGTTCTGTTCTATACCGAAATGTTGACAGAACAGACCGCTAAGAAGACCACAACATTTTCCAGTATCCTATGCCTTGAGCCATAAAATGAAGTTTTAAAACCATCATTGTTTTCCAGTACAAACACAGATGACGCCATACTGGGCGAAAATCGCCATCCCGCATTGTCGCAAAGAAAAATGGCTGTAATACTTCGAATGAAGAATGTATGATACTCGTAATGCAGTGCCTACAGCAAACTAATATACAGCTGCAGTTAGTGAGCACGAGCAAGAAGTGTGAAGGCCTTATTACGTGCTTGATACTATCTGATTTATAATTCAAGGTAGTGTTAAGAGCACTCTCGCTAAATGATGATTCATTTTAGACTTGAGAATGCTCTTCAGGATCTCGTTTTATAGGCAATAACGTCACCAGTTACTATGTTACAACAGCTTGCCACACATGAATAAACCAATTCCGAATACCTAGAACCTATTTATGATTTTGAAACATTCGGTTTTGAAATCAATTGAATGGAATAAGCGAACTTTGTATTGTAAATACAATCGAAACTGAAAGCTTGATTTCGTGTTCGATTCGTTGGACTTATCTAAATCATGTTACATTGTTCGTTGTTCAGGTCTCAAATAAAAAATGTTTATCATTGCGGACGCTTTGCCGAGACAATATTTCTTAATCCTATATTACAGCAATTTAACAGCCCAATAAAACGTAAGAACTTTGAACAACGGAACATTTTATAGCGCTCCGAGCATTTACCACGACAGTAACGATCATGCGAAGATTCGCCATTTCCTTTCACTTAATTTCAATGGGTGATAGGATACTAAATTACGATTTAGATAAAATACCCGATACTGAAATATTTTAGCTAAGACATATGAATGAGTTATTTAAAAAACAGGTGTTTCATCAGTAGTTGGTCATTGTTATAAACAGAGCGGCAAGATTGTATTACAGTAGCATAATGCCATTTGTATCTGGCCGTTCACTTCCCTACACCTCGCGGCTCTGTGGATTTTAACAAATTATCACTTAATTATCTGCTTTAATTAATTGGTAGTACAGGCTCCATAGATGTTACGTAAGAGGGTTCTCATGGGTCTCTTGATCCGTTGCAGCGATACTGAGATATTTACGGCGGTTCAACAGCATGGGTTAATCTTTTTTTATTGAAGTGAATTTAACCTGTTTGATAGTTAAATGTATGGCGCCGTAATGCTATGCTTTACATCCGGTTGAGTTAGTGTTAAAGATGTGGACGTTGCTGCGGTAGTCAAGCGGCAATCGAGCAGCGCTCCACCGTGTGAGAGCGATGCGAACACTCGTAAAACGATTGCATAAGAATTCTTGATACGACCACATGGTATGCCTACAAGCAAGCGAGGAAGTTGTGAAGCAATCCTTTTGTTTATACCATCACTTTTTATCATTATGAATTCGGTAAATTGGTGCAATATTGCAATACGGTTTGCCAATTGCCGTTACGTTACAATTGGCCAAATACAATGGATGTGGACTGATTTCGTGCTAGTATCAATATACTTAGCTTAATGTACTAATGGAAAAGCAATTAGGTTTAAGTTTAGATCGTGTGCAGACACTGCAACTTAATTATCGCCCGCCAGCGACAGGCTGGCTGACAACTACTTGTTATAAAGTGTTCATTATATGTAGTTACCGACGATATCATAAATCATTTTGGTAGCAATAGCAGAGACTGCGCTTACCTATACATGTTTAGGGAGAAAATGCAATATGTACTGAAACGAAAAGTACAGCTTTTTATACTTACTTTCAAATGTGAGTGGATAACTGTATGGCCCCACGTGTAGTGGATTACTTACCGCAATATTTAGTTCTCATTATCTGCATACACACGTAGTTAACTGGTGGACCCACTAGCCATAATCCATTAGTTTCAACCCACGACCCTCGATGAAAATAAAGGGTTGACCTAATTTAAGCCACAATACAGAATTATCCTGGAAAACATGTCATGCGCCACGTGTGTTATAACTAATAATAACCCGAACCAACCGCTGATTGTTGCAACGTTCTTATTGCTTGGAATGCCTCGCACCTAATGTAGTAGGTGTAGTCTGCAAATGTTGGGCTGTAACTTCGATCAATAATGCACTAGATACACTATCCCATACAAAAGTTCTCCTAAAACTGTCGCCAATCGTGTTTACGTAATTCTAGTTTAAATAAATATACATTAATGTAAATTCAACCTTAAATGCAATGCTTAAAGTTGTATTCACAAAGCTATGTACAAAAAACAATAAAGTCAAACATACATCAAAACAAATTCAACCTTACACGCATGTTTTAAAGTTCGAATTACAAAGTGCTAATAAAAGCAATAAAAATTTATGACCGAGGCTCGCCGCTTGGACAAGGAATGAGTGGAGTCGAACTGTGTAATATATTTTTGTTTATACCTTCGATCAATAATAGTACTAGAACAAAGATACGTCGCTGAAGTGGCCACGTTTGTACACACTTTAGTACATTTATATTTCTTTATATGAAATACAGAAAGAAATCATTTATACTAACAAATTCAGTTTATTATAAGCCATTGACACTCAAACATAAAGTTTAATTACAATGGCAAAATTAAATCTTTCTGTCGTCGGAGAAACAAATATATAATTACAATGGCAAAATTAAATCTTTCTGTCGTCGGAGAAACAAATATAATGTCATGTGTCATGAAAATTAAAAGTCATTTTTATATAAGTTCAAAAATATTTATTGTTACTGTTGTACTGTTTTTAGTAATCTAAGCCTTTGCGTGTTTCCAGTTATGTCCAATCTATTAAAATGAATCGAACAAATTGTCAATTTTTTATAAGGCTATTAATATTTCTATTGATATGTATTAATATTTCTTTTCCTCTTTCTTTCGCGGAAATCTACAAACAGAAATAAAATATAAAATAACAATACTACACCATGCATTCCCTGTTCCAGAACAGTCGATGTTTGGTACAATAGTTGGTAGTTGTCACAAACATTGGTCAAACAATCATAATATTTGCTAAATGATTTATATTTACTATTTAATTCTGTTTTTATTTTATGAAAATCACTTACTGATAATAAACTTACGGAAAAAAAAAAAATCCTTCCAAAATCTTGGTGTTACGGTGGTTATTTGCATATTTTTTGAACGCGTATTGCGAAATTTTGACGTCTTAACGTTGGCTATGATTGGATCATACTAATTTGAAATAAGACCACAACCGAATTTGTGCTCTTATTTTTCGTTCCGTTTTTGAAGCGCTTACCGGGAATCTAGTGCATTATTGATCGAAGGGCTGTAATATAATTATGAAGCAGAGTATGCATCTGTATACATATTATTATGTAGAATGTTCCTAATAAGAAGTAGATAAAGTAGGACATTAACACGTTCAGTGCCAGGAGCCCTCCTGGAGGGTTCGCCTTATGGTTCACCTAGTCCATATGGGATGCCGGGAGCCCTCGTGGAGGGCTCATTTTAATTGTAAGTTTTTCTTAGCGATACAGCATTATAAACCGGGAAAATAAAATCATTTATCCTAATATCAAGATGTATTAGTATATGCGTGGGTTTTAAAATCCTAGCATTTTTATTTTTATGAAATTTTTTGTTTCACTGTTGCAAATATTTCCAAAAAATGTAAAAGGTTGGAAACTACGTATAGCGACAAGAACCCATGAAAACACAATTTTACTTCGTTTTACAATGTTTTATAAAACGGTTTTAAACCAAATGCCGTTGACCGTCCGCGATGGTTAACTTTAGCGCAAACGTAATGCCGGCAACCCTCCCGGAGGGTTCACTTCCAATATGCGACATGGCGTATGAGTTCTATGAAAAGTGGGTGAAGTCGAAAGTGTTAAACGTAAAAAGTATGCCAACTGTAGATTATGTAGCTATCGTAAAAAGCTAGTTTAGCGTAGGCGATTACCAATTGCTTTTTAAAAAGTTTCCAAAAATCAATTAATCCTTATAAATGGCTTACTTAACTTAAAAATACTTTCTCTGCAAAGCTATTCATCACAGCTAAGAAAGATTTCAAAGAAATTTCTGAAGTATTTTCGATATAATACGTTATGGACTTAATATTTCACATAAAAATATATTAAATGGGACATTTATTATTCTGTAGACCTGTATAAATAAAAGTAGGCGCATCGCAGACCACTTCAAAATTGCTCCGAATAAAATTTTGCGATTGCCCAATATTATTAATTTTTGACTGGAGTAAAAAATCGCTTGGAATTCGTTTACCGTTAGCATGAAAATGTAGGAAAAAATCGTGCATTGGCGGTATAACATATTATAGCTACCATAGGGTAAATAGTGACTGTAGTTGTAAATATATACCATCAGGACTTTTCCCGTGACATCCCCATGCGATGGAGACTTTTTTTTTTTTTTTTTTTTTGGGTGGGAAATCATCAAATGACTCCTCCCGCTCTGGGCGGAGCGAGAGGGAGTGTCAGACTTTTACTGACTAAAACCCACCCGTGTTCCTTCCGTTGCCTGTGTGCCGGGGCCGCGATATCCCTTTCGGACCAACTCGCAACCCTGGCAGGCATTGGCCCTTACGGACCCCGTCAGTTGGTGCTGACATCTCTTTGAGGCGCGCGTGGAACACAACGCGCCGTCGACCCGGGCCTGGTCCTTATCGGACGGCGAGCTACCCGTTGCCCACCGTCCGCAAGCCCGCGCCTACGGTGGCCGGAAGTCGGCTCGCGACTCCCGACGCCCGGGGCGTCTCCTGCGGCGACTAGGGGCGCGAGGGCGCGCATCTTGCATTTCCCTCGCGCGCTCCGCCTCCTCCTTCGCGAGCATTACTGCTTCGCAGAAGGAAGTGACGGCTTCCCATGCACTCTCGCTCCGGACCATGGCCTGAACCAGGGCCGGACGCGAGAGATCGCCGCTGCCGATCGCCTCCGTGAGGACACGGCGGTGCCCCGCCCAAGCCGGGCAGACCTCCACCGTATGCTCCACCGTGTCCTCCGGGCGATCCACACAATGGTAACACCCGGGCGTTTCCTCCCGCTTTATCCTGAACAGGAACCTCCCGAAACAACCGTGTCCGGTGAGGACCTGCGTCAGGCGGAAGGTGAGGACGCCGTGGCGCCTCTCTAGCCACTCCTCAAAGAGGGGCCTTACCGCCGCAATTGTGGCGTGCCCAGCGCTGGGTTGCGACAATCGCACTCTCCATGCCGCCATGAGATGCGATGGAGACTTGATGTTATAATCATTAAAATTCTAAAATGACGAAAATATATTTCATCAAAAAAAATGAGGAACTTTCGATTAGACAAAGACGGCTTTAAGGCTCTCGCTGACAGGCGTGACGCGACGGTGCAACACGATTATAATGACACACTTTCGTAGAAAAATGTCAAAAGCATCAGATGAGAAACACTTTGAATGAATAAAAAATAACAAGTCTATAATTTTGACATACTTACTTAATTTTTCGACTTTCATTTCTTATCTTTTTTGAAATCGTTGGTCAATGAATCAAAGTTCTCTTATTGGCATACAATGCAGGTCATGTGATGTGAGATTTGAATATGGAATATGGAAGGCTCGGAGACTAGAGAAGGAGCAAAGATGGTGCACAATTACCTAGAAGTAACCCATAATTCACTCATACGTGAAGATTCATAATGAACATATTGCTAATGCAGATTGTTCTCGTTTGCCTTGGCTAATTACCATTGCACAGTTAGGCCCGCTTGCACCAAAAATCATAAGTATAAAACATCATTCTGTCTCTGTCATATTCAACGAATTGACAGAAACAGACCGATGATTGTATACAAACGATTAGCGCTACACGCATTTGTGATTTGTGGTTTAAGCGACCCTTAAGAGCTGTCAGTGTCAAAATCGTTAAGGAATATTGACACTGACAGCCTTTGAACGTGGTTTATATGTGTAGAACGCGTTCAGTTTCACTGTTGAAATTCACTTCACTCACACATGCATGGCTTACTGGAACCTCAGTAAGCCAGGACCTAGAATAGCCAGCATTAAACCGGGCAATTACGCCCCATAAGTCCTAGTGAGTTGATTTAACTGTTTCGGGACCCGCAATACTATATTGTTGCAAATAAACCTGGATAGTGGATCAGGTTTGTTTAGGTGAAATTACAATGAATGTGCATTTGAACTATGTAAGACAAGTGACTTTTAAATTAAAAGGATGCGCGGTCGTGAAATGCAAAAAATATACCAGTAAATACTTTTAAGTAATTCTTCATTTGCCTGTTTTTTCGTTATTCCCTGCCGCCCTGAACTCTACGTTTTATTCAATGACAACAATGTTCAAGAATAATAGAGAATTGTAAAGGCGGGCGCTTCGCGTCCACCAATCGCTGTTCTGCACGCGATACATACTCGATTTATTAAGACTGGCTGCAATTACACTCAATATATTTTCGTAAACAGTTGGAAACTCTTAATTGTATCCACATTTAAAGTACATTTTTTTTTTCTTGACAAAATCATTTCAAGAGATAGTTACTCAGTAAGATTGTTTCTACAAATATACAGATAAATATCAAAAATATTAGCCAAAAGCCAACCTTTACTTCATTTACAGCAAAGTTTGAATCTTTTCAACAAAATAAAATATTAACACGGACTTGATTTCAGCTTCTATCGCCGCCCTTACCTACGCAAGGAAGGTCGTAACGAGGTTGTTGTGCCCCAAAATGCTATTTATAACAACTATACCCTTACTGCAATAACATACCAATAGTGCCTAACACCTTTTTTCAAACGGGTTCGGCTATAATCCTACGCACTCACATCTTTAACCTTCTCAGGGATTATAGCGGGTCCATAATATGTGAAATTATTGCAAAAACAGATGTCGTATTTAACTTTATAAATATTCACTTGAAACGCTGGTGACTTCATAAATATGTAGTTTACCTAGTAGGTACCAAAAAATATTTTCCACAGTTTGTCACATTATACAAGTAAAAATATAAATTTTTGCATAAAAATTTACATAATAACTTCATTTTATAATATGTAAGTATGCGATTCAGCTTATTTTCTGTTTTACATTTAAAATATTGTCTCTATTATTATAAATATATTATGTTTACAAAGCAAAGTAAAAGTTGGCACATGCATCCTGATTTCGCAACGACATCGTAAATGCCTCCCTGGTGTGATGTAAACATGACCTTCCATTCTCTTCATCTTTGCTATTTTAATTTAGAAAATCAAGCTTATCGATGTAATAGAACGATTCCGTTTTAATAAATGTTCTAAGTTTGTAAATTGGAGTAATAAAATAATCTAAGTTTGGTATCGATTAGTAAATGTTGAGAGGATATGGACGAGTGTTGTTGGCGAACCTCCTGAAAGGTAATTTCATCAGCCGACAGCTGCTCTTTATTAGTTAGGAGCACTCACCTTGACTTCTGCGGTAATGGTTATTGATTATCTCAATCTTCAGACAGATGTGCACATCGACAGATGACTTTTTTACATAACGCTCTTTGGTTTTTACAGTTTGTAAGGGTACGCTAGTCGGTTATTCTTTCGTCTCATCTGCAAACAAAAAATTGTATCAATTTGTCTTGTCATTTATCTAAACCCGTATGGAAGCAGAAACTAAAAAAAAATTGTTTTGAAGTTATGAGCGTCGAAACTTTCATATTTCAACACTTATTTTTAACTCGTCTTTGAGGCGTAAATAAATAATTTATGTATTTGATGATAATAGCAAAATAGAAACCGTTCAGGGATAGATAATTTATTCAATAGATTAAATAATTTTATTTTGAGTAAATTCATTCAGTAGTTTTTCCATAATATCAATACGCCCAACGGTCTGTTCATGAAATTTTACGCGCTCGTTTTTGTTATACTCGTAAATCATCATCTCTTTCACTAAATAAATTAATAATAACTAGATAAATAAATACTTAAATGAAACTAAATAAATTAGACTAATTAGCATGCATATTAGTCACGCCCACCAACGATTTCGTCCCGTCGACTAAGCCACGACGAGTCGAGACGACGTGTACCATTAAGTGTTTTTTTTTCTTTGTATGCAGAAAAAGCGTTTTTTGAAGAAGAGTATATTATATAGCACGTACCACGTCACTCTCCAATAAACATAATACTTAGTTAAACTAGTGTTGCACCTACTAAGTGAACGAAACAATTCCCACTTAAAGACGTTACTTTCGACTATGTCAGCTTGTGTAGCCACGTTATCTCAACATTCATATTAAAATGTGCTGAATAAGATCTCATATCATGTAAATGAACGGTACTTGTTGTTATTATGCTAATATATGTTATTATACAAAGTTGCACATAAAACACATGCCTAAACGTTATTTTATGCTTTATAAATACTAGCTTTCGCCCGCGTGGAGCTCGGAAATTATCTACGGGAACGTACCACCGGGATTATCCTATGTGTTAATCCAGATTATAAACTATCTGTGTGGCAATTTTCATCCAAATCCGTTCAGCGATTTTTGAGTGATTGAGTAACATGGATGTTCCAAACACACAAACTCACATTTATAATATTAGTAGGATTGTTATCAAGGAATAGATAAGTGGACTACCACGTCTTGACTTTCTGCTCTACCAGCATGTACTAGGGGGCCAAGTCATAGGTCTCGAGTTCGAACCCAAGGCACGCACCTCTGACTTTTCGGGTTCATGTGCGTATAGTATAATTAACTCTTGGTTCAAAAACGGTGAAAGAAAACACCGTGTGATGCCTGAGAAATATTTCTCGACGGCTTGTGAAGCCAAGTCAGAGACCCATGGGCGGCTTTAAAACTCTGACATCAGGTTAGTCATTAACCACACGAAAAGAAGAAGGGGGTACGTATAATCATTGATTGATACAAAAATAGGACAAAATAGAAACGGAGTTTTATTGCCCCAAAGAAAGAAAAAAAACTTCTATGACAGCTCCTACGGGGAATTGTTTTAGGAACCTTTTATTTTTCCAGTTTCCATCTTCTCAGCACAATGTTAATGTCTAAAAAATTATTGAACAGAAATAATTAAGTACTTAATCCATTCGGCTCGAGTACTTAAAGTGTAGCTATCAGTTTCAGTGCCTTGGAAATATATTTTTATATTTAAGGCTCAATTATGACATTGTTCTCAGTTCCGAGTATATTAAGGACGACAGATTGTTAAACTTCAGTGTCAATTATCCTTATGTTTTAATTCCGTCAAGGTACGAAACATAATTATGTAAATTCTCATTTTGATTTAATTTTTAGGGTTCCGTACCTCAAAGCGAAAAAACGGAACCCTTCTAGGATCACTTCGTTGTCTGTCTGTCTGTCTGTCTGTCTGACAGTCTGTTCTCTACGCGATCCTTTTTCTCAGTAACGCGTGGAGGTAACAAGTTGAAGGTGAAGGTTCTAAGTCAACGCAATAAAAATATACGGCCATTTATGCGACATATTTTAATACTCGCAAATAAATCAAAACCTATAGGGAAAAAACCAAACCCTAAATCATAACCTATACTTTCCGTTGACCTAGAGGCATGAAATTTGGCAAAAGCAAGCAGTCTTACAGCACAAGTAAAGGAAAAGTCCGAAAATTGTTAATTTATAGTTTTAAATCATAAAACAAAAAAAATGCGATTACATACTTACATTTGCAGTTGGAATGTATGGGAGAACATTTTTTTCAACTACAATGTAAAGTTTTGTTTTTGGGATAAATAATTAATCCCAACTACAGAACCCTTCACACATGACACGCACTTGGCCGGTTTTTTTGGATTAGAATGTATTGGAATTCCACTAGATTTCTAAGTGTGACTCACGTTGTGTCACTTGTGACATAACTTTAATCAACGATTTAATTATGTGGCTAACCAAATTCGATTGCCGAGATAAATGGACGGCGAGTCATGTATATTCTCTTACGGTTTAATTATCCATTAGGCTCCCTACATTAAACTAAATGGCGTGTAAATTCGATTCTAATAATTGAGACCATTATAAATTAATGTGTATTTTGCCAAGAAAAGACATTACGTGAACAATTGACCTCGAAAATGTACCTACAGAGCCATTTATGTTTCAAATGATGTATAAACGACAATAAATCTATATACGGAAATAGCGACATGGTTTTGGCTCAAACTCCTTAAACCATGGTTAGAAGATCCGGTGTGAGACATTTACCAAACTTTGTTCGACAATAAGATTTTGAAAAACACAATTTTGCCAAAAAATCTTATATTCTAAATACTCCACTCGTTCAATAACTATCTTATTTCCAAAATCATGTTACTTAAGATCTATCGTTGTAGAATATGTTCTAAACTAGCAATTTATCAATGTCGCTAGACGCCGAATACCTTAAGTAATATGTTAATGTCGGTGGAGACGATAAACTGAATTGATAAGGCGATACTAATTCGTGTGTCGGTTTGAAATGCCCGTCTCTCCTTCATTTAACTTTTGTAATGGTAAAAAGTACCTATACTTAGAGCCATCTCTAAAGGTGAAAGTAATCTGTAAGAGTAATCTCAAAATGCGATCACTTATATTTATGTACCATATCAAAAGCTTCAGTCATACATGACACGATATTCTTTGTTTTTGTTCATTTATATTGTTCCGAGCTACGTTGATGTTTCGATTTCAACTGTTCATTTCTTTTTGTAATTTATTCACGTTCCTCGAAATAAGATATTCTTGTTCATTAAGATTAAAATAAAAAAAATATCAAAGAATTTTTGTATAATGACTGACGAGAATTTTACAATAAATAATTTCGGCATCAGTTATAATCATGAAAACTTAATAAATATGTTAAAAAACCTGTTTTTATTTCTCTAATTACAAAAACAAAACAGTTGACCCTGACGTGAGGTAACGTAAGCGATCTGTGATGCACCACCACGAACTGCTCTTTCGATGTACCGTTTGTACTTTAGAAACATATACGACCTAATACAGAGTCATTATTGCGTTATTTTGAATATTTATGAGTGTATCTTTATTTAGATGGTACCATTTAAGTACCTATTGGCCGCATTTTCGTTAATATTTCAAAATATTTGTTCACTTGACCTCAGTTTGTTTGCGGAACATAATATATAATAACTAGTCATTTTTTTAAACGCTCAGAAGCCGTGCAACTGTGCCAATGTTAACAAGGAGAACTCGATTATGTTGACGGTTCAAATGTCGCTTCTGTTAAATCATGTTACGTCACCGAAATATGGTAACAGACATGATCAACGTAGATTATTACTTGACGGCAGAGTTCATGTTGGTTTACCTAGTTCGGAAGTGACGACACGTAGGAGGCAAGCTCTAAAATAAATTCATAAATTAATGTTGAATTTTAAATTTTGAACGTAAGCGTGAAATCATAAAATTCTCTTTCAGTGCCTACGTTAACGACGACGATGGATCTGTCGAGAATCAATCTGCCTAGCCTTTTCCCAACTATGTTGGGCTCGGCTTCCAGTCTAACCGGATGCAGCTGAATACCAGTATTTTACATCGAGCGACTGCCTATCTGACCTCCACAACCCAGTAACTGGGTAATACGATACCCCTTGGTAAGACTGGTGTCAGACTTTCGGGCTTCTGACGACTCGTAACGACTGTCAAAGATCCACGAATGACAGCCGGGACCAACGGCTTAACGTGCTTTCCGAGGCACGGAGGATTCTCGGTATGTAAAGATGGTCACCCATCCACTGACCAACCCCGGCAAGCGTAGCTTAACCTGATGGATCGACCAGTGCGGCTGTTGTTACTTAGCCACGAGCTCTCATATATGGATCTGTCGAGGATAAAAACAGTAATATATTCTTCACCTTCACCAATTTGGCTGGCACTTTTATTATGAAATTTGGTCCCCCCCCACCAATACACAATAATGGAGACGTAGATTTAAGCTGCATTTTGAACTCATTAAAAGCGGTAACTCATCATGGAACGCGCTGATGAAAATTGAATTTCCTCTACACGATGCTATCAGGGTATGATTAGGTAAAGGTACTTTAGCATCCACATTTCAACACTATCTACTTTCCAAAATTATTAGGAAAATACCTCAGTACCTAAGTAGGTTGGTACTGCAATACTGGTTTATGTTTGGAAAAACACAGACCGCGCTCTGGTGAGCCTTGGGAGACACCCGTGGGTCAACAAGTTCTTTAAGCGGCTAAGGAATTATTTCAAAAGAGTGGGTATCAGTGATCGATTGATAGCTATCTGTCTTTTCTTGTCTTATCTGTCCACGATAAGGCAAAAGTCAAATTTTGCGCCACAGCCTAGCTCGACCACATTAAAACAGTAACGATTACATCAGATTACGCAAAGACTATTATGTAATCTGTGTCATTACATTAGGTATAAAGATTTAAAGCACACCCGGTTAGTACCTAGTAGTCAAGCTGAGAACGGTGCATTACAGGCACATCACCGCTACTATAATTTTTAGGGTTTCGTAGTAAACAAGGAACCCTTATAGTTTCGCCATATCTGGCTGTTTGTCTGTCTGTCCGCGGCTTAGCTCAGAGACGGCTAGTACTAGAAAGCTGTAATTTGGCATGGGTATACATATTAATCGCCGACAAAGTGGTAAAATAAAAAAATAAAATTAGGGTACCTTCCCTACACGTAAAGTAGAGTTTCTTTTTCTCGCTTATCCCTTAGTGTGAGGTATCGTTGGAAAGGTCGTTCAAAAATATTGTGGGAGTGTGAAAATCATTTTTGAATTCAGGAATCCGTTTGCGAAATATTAAACTTTAAAGTGCCAATTTTTGTTCGAGTTATGTGTCGGTGCCAGCTAAATGGTTGTACTAGGATTTGTGAAAAAAATCACAGCAGTATATAACGAATTTAAAAGGAAAACTATCACAGCTAAGTAGGCATTACAGGTTAACGAGTAATAATCGATCAACTTAAATGTGCAGTTTGAAAAACTGATCTCCCATACATTCCGTATGGGAGAAAATGTTTTTCAACTACAATGTTAAGTTTGTTCTGGGATAAATTCTAACTACGGAAACCTTCATTGTGCGTGGTCCGACACGCACTTGGCCGGTTTTTAATCCTTAGTTCAAAGAGTAAAGACTGCGGCGAACCAAGATGGCAGTGGCTTATCTGCCACTTTGCAATAAAACGTCCTAATCCTAGTGTTAAAATGTCATTTTAGAATAGAATAGGTGTTTGCTCACGGCATGGGGAAAATATAGAGCGGAAAAACGCGGCGTTTCGCGCGAGTGTATTCGATAATCGTAGCGCCGACGCGCGTTTTGTTACCCCAGACTGCGTGTAACGTTCATCTGCCGAAAATTAACAACGTAATATCGGCCTTATACGTTATAGGAATAGCTAATTTAAATATACATTGTAAGCGTAAGCACACAGAATTTTCCATCGGGCACTTTTCGTGGACGTGTCATTAGACTTAAAATAGACTAAGCGAATCGAACGACAATATTTGACATGAACCAAAGAACATTGTTTTTTTTTAAAATTAGTGGTTGAATTCGAGGCCTTTGGCTACTTTTGTATGTGTGTATTTTATGTCTTTTTGTCTTTATATGTGCGGTTTGTTTGTGCAGAATTTACTATTTATCTATCTTTTATTATTTTTCTTTAAATAAATGAGATTCGAAAATTAATCGAAATGCTGAACGCAGTGATTACCTTCGTAATCGTAACGCCAACAACACTGTAATGAAGCAACAGTTTTAAGAATATAACCAATTAACGATCCAGAGTTTAGTGTCGGAACTCTCCCGGAGTATTTTATTGCTCAACCAACTTCACACAAGGGTCGTAAATGATGAGCAGCCGAGCAGCCACCGGTTGGGTGACCTGATTTCTAATATCATCTCGGCTTACGATACCTTTACATAAAACTGCAGTTGAATACGTAATAAAATGTTTAATATTACAGCCAATACCCTCTGATTATGGTTTATACTTACATATTTTACAATAATGTACTCTCACGCTGCTGTTTTCTCTGAAAGGATAAACAGAGTTAGATAAACATTAAAGCTTAATGTTTATATATAACATTTTGCGCCTAAATTTTCATGGGAGTGGCTTATAGCAACTCCCATGAAAATTTAGGCGAACCTCTTTCCTTTTTACCGGGAACAAACCCAGTACTCGGATGTCTTAATGCTTAGCAGACTAAACTCTATAACACTTTGCCCTGCCTTTAGATCGAACCCAGGATCTACGCACAGCTGTTGCGTTTCTGACGATAGAACCCGCGAAACCAGACCCAACTTTATTTTAATTAAAGTTTAATTTGGAAGACAGTGAAGATTTGATACAATTTAAGAAAACTGAAACTGTTACGAGTAGGGAATGCAATCGCGTGGTTCGAGATTTCGAGGATTTTTGGACCTTCAATCTCGTGGGAAGACAATCTCGTCACACTGTGCTTCTAGAGAATTAATATTCAATATAATAATTAGAGGATTTATAGTATGCGTGATGTGTGTGCTGATTAGTAACGTTATGTGTGCAAGGGCATATGATTATTACTTAAAGAAACGTTGATTAGTTTGTTTCAAGATTCGATTTTTTTATTTACAAAATTTAGCACGACTAACTTAGTAGGTAGGTGAAGTTTTCATTTTAATTATGTTTAAAGGCTTGTGCAGACCAGCGCGACTTGTCGCGCGACGCGACACGAACAATACAATTTCTAAGAAAACTTCACAGTATAACAATAACCGGTGTCGCGTCGCGCGACAAGTCGCGCTGGTCTGCACAAGCCTTGACACGTTGAACGCCAAACTTGGTTGTTATTTTGCCGGTCTGTCCACGTCGGTCAATGTTGGGAGAAACCAGCCTGTTCTGAACAGGCCATGTCATTAATATTGTCCAGCGGTCGGACTGATGTTCCAACGTCTATTTTTCCGCGCCGGCCACAGCACTCAAAAAATCTAATCTGTTGGAAAATTATTAAGCTACGTAATTCTCGACGACAATATAATGAGTGTCAGAAAACTCTTAAGAAACATGTATGGGGATTTCATAACGAAACGGCCAACAAGTTTTTTATTTTTTTTATCAATATTAATACCTAATACATACATATATTATTGATAAAAAAATACAAAATTAAGAAAACAACATTAACCTAAATTACTACATATGACATTGAAAGTTTATAGTGACTTATACCTACACTACAATTAAGAAAATTTTACATTCTGAGACAATAAGTGAACAAAAAAATTGTACCTGAAACAAATGTACTATTTCGTACCTACAACAACATTTTTTAAAGATATAATATTGAAAAAGACCGAATAATATCGAAACAGACCGGTGTAAACAAACAAGAAGGCGAAATATCGATTTCGAAAACGACATCTCGCCTGATTGCCGGGCGAGATCTCGAATGGTCAATCTCTACATCAGACTTTGCACGAGAAATCTCGAATTGCCAATCTCGACTCGAGAGTGCAATTACGAGAAATTCAATCAATCAACACTCTCCAACTTACTTTTGCAACACGAAATAAGAAAGGCACGATAATTTTATAAGATTACCGAGTAATATGATCCCTTGGAAACGTATCACGGAGAGTATCTTTTTTCTTTTAGTATCCAACTTGAACATCCGCTGACGTTCAGAAAGAAACATCATCTTTACAACAGCTGTTTTGCTTTTTCTTCTATTTTCTGAGTCTTCTATTTTCGGAGGTCTCCATACTAGAAAATAGAAGAAATGTGACTTTTTCGGCGTTTTTTCTCAATTTTAATACGGTACGGAACCCTTCGTGTCCGACTAGCACTTGGCCGGTTTATGAACTATCTCTTTGCCTTTCTAGCAAAACAGCTGTTAGCTGTAAAGATGATGTTTCTTTCAGTTCTTTCTACAGTTCATGAGATACAGCCCGTTGACAGACAGACGGATGGACAGCGGAGGCTTAGTAATAGGGTTTCGTTTAGCAACAGGACCCTAAAAATTAATGCTGCAACCAGCCGAAGAAAGATAAATGGTGCACATTACCTTTGACTTGAGAATTTTTAGGTTCTTTCGATTTATATTTTTGTTAGATTATGTTATTTTTGTTTTTGTTAGTCTTTGTACATTGGTATAGGTATTTAGACGCCTTTTTGCAAATCCAAAAGGGTAACAAATCATATTCTGCTCCAGCAATAAAAATGTTGTTAATAAACTGGTATATTGTAGGGATATAAAAAAAATATATATTTAATGTTCATATTAAAATAATGATATTATGAACTGTAGTCCAATTCCAAATGCTAAATGTACTGAACAAATAATGTTATAACACCCATATACCCACGTTTAAATAAATAAATACATTCCATTTCGAACTTATTTATATTTTTTAATAATAATCAGTTTGATCGTTACATATAAAATAATAATAAAAACGGTTTTCATTCATCAAACTCGAATTTCCTACCATAAATATAACAATTTTGAAACGAATTAGACAATTTCCTGTTTTAAAATTGTTTAAAGAATCCATAATAGCTCTCTTGTGCAAAACCTTTGGGGAATAAAACGGCAAAACAATATTTAACTGTAAGAATTTCTCTCACCGTAAAATATATCTAAGAAACTGGTAAAGTATATTCACGATTAATTCTAGTACGTGTAAGACCGTTATTCAGCGATGAATTTCAGGAATCTATTCTCAGCAGAGCGGCATTAAACTTCTTTACAATTTCGAAGTTCTAGCCAAGTTCGTGGGTATTTGTGAATCAAGAATTTTTATGAAGTTGTAGAAAGTACAAACAAGTCTTGTTTCGCGTTATCTATTCCAAGGCTTTTGAAAATTGGGAATTGATGCTAACGGAAAATGTACCTGGTCTAAATTCACATAATGAAATATTCAGCCAGGTTTAATTTATGAGCGCCAGTATGCATTTCCAATTCTAATTGAAAAAGAGCGCTTCAAGATCAGAATTAGATCTTATTTTAAAGTAAGATCTACTTGGCACACATGCTAACCTTGTTTTGTCGCATGCTTGAACTCTTAAATCTTTGTTGGACAGTCAGGGTCTCCAATGATATCATCCTAAGACATGTAAGGGTGCAGGGTACAATTAACTTGTTAGTCTTTCTCTTCTTTGGGTAGCAATTCAAACTAGCCAATAGCATAACTTTGTCTGGCACACTCGGGCGACTGCCCTCAGACCGCTCGCTCTCCACAAGTAACAGAATTTTCAAAGTATTTTCACAATGTTTAGACAAATTAGAGAATAACATTTATATTTTGCGTTGCATTTTAGTGTTAATCTCATTCTACGATGAGATAATTATTGTTCCAAGATTAACTTTATTTCCGCAATCTTTCACTATTGACAAAAATTATTCTTGCTTCAATTCTTTAATGCTATTGATTCATTCGTAAAATATAATTCAATCAATTTATTCGTAATCAATCATGATTGACAAAATGGACCCCATATGTGACCCGTAGTGTCAAAGGAAACTACGTTAATCTTAAGTTTATAACCACTTTTATCAACGTCTATCTCGTTTTCAAACACAGATATCAATTCGTTGACATTCATTAAATTTCATCCTTCAGCTTCAGTCGTATATTTTCCTTATTTCTTCCAAAAAATGATATGAATCAAAGTAAGTTAGCCAGGTTATCAATTTTCATTCATCAGACAATTATACAATGAGCCATCTAGGACGTGTCTCAGGGATCCGGTAGAGACAAAATCACCGGTCAACTACCTACTTTACAATAATCAATCAATTAGTAAGTGTATTAACTTTGGTGTGCACGAGAGATAATACGATACGACATCTTTCACAATCAATGCAGAATGCAACAAGCTTTGATTCCAGACAGAAACAAGAACTACATTTAAAAGTTGTTCCGGTACATCCACTCTCAAAGATAAATAGATATCAATCATTCAATTTGAAACTATAAAACACGCGCATAAAGCATGTAATCCCATTTCAGTTTAGCGTTAATAACGTCTTAGTTTCCATTTATTCGGCTTATACACAATAATGGAGAAAGGGCTCAAACGCTTCTAGTCCATTAAACCTATGTATTTTCATGGAAATGAATTCCAAAATGTCCCCCTCATCCCCTTTTGCATTCAAATCTGCTTGAGACTGAGGTGTATATTGGTCCTGGCTCCTTTAGAGAAACCTATTTAACTGATAAAATGGTAAGACAAAAGTAATCTTTGCACATAGATGAGATTCAACTGAAATTAAAAATATATAACGACTATTGTGTTTAACATCCAAATTAATCTCCGATTCGACGGAGCTCGTGGCTAAGTAATAACAGCCACACGTGTCGATCCATCAGGTTAAGCTACACTTGCCGGGATTGTTCCGTGGTAAGTGACCATCTTCACATACCGAGACTCCTCCGTGCCTCGGAAATTTGTGGATCTTTGACAGTCGTTACGGGTCATCAGAAGCAAGAATGTCTAACAACCAGTCCTACCAAGGGGTATCGTATTACCCAGTTACTGGGTTGTGGAGGTCAGATAGGCTGCGCGCCATGTAAAATACTGGTATTCAGCTGCATCCGGTTAGACTGGAAGCCGACCCTAACATAGTTGGAAAAAGGCTAGGCAGATATATCCAAATTAATCTCCGATAATTTGATGTTATTACCTCATTTACCAAATGAGTGTTGTTACCTCATTCACACGCTTATTTATGTTATGGACAGTGCATATCACTCATTTTATTCAAAATATTAATCGAGCCCATACTACATACACTTATTAGAGACTAGCTTCTGTACGTGACTTCGTCCACGTTTAAGAAAGTTATTTTATTTGACTTGGCAATAATGTAGCTTTCTATCAGTGAAATAATTTTTGTAATCGGATCAGTACTTTCGGAGATTACCTCTTACAAACAAACAATTTTACCTCTGTAGATTAGTTGGGATGTTGGATGTTGGGATCGGAGGTTCTAGGAAAATAGACAGCTACATCAACCTGCAATCTTTACTAGCTGTTGCGCGAGACTTGGTCTGCGATCCAGTATAAAAGGTAAAGGAGATGACATACATAAAAAAGGTAAAAAAATGAATACTGAGATGACAGCTGATAGAGATGTAGGTATGTAAAAAGAAGACCTGTCACAGTTATGTACGCGCGCCGTCCCGAAATATGTAAATTGGGATAGATGATGTTCTGAAGATTTCAACGAAATGTCTACTATGTCTATTGTACTTATCTTAGTTGTTAGGCCCGCTTGCACCACAAATCAATAAATATGTTTAGCGATAAACGTGTGTAAACATAGATATTTTCTGTTTCTGTTCATCGCTTAAAGGAAGAGACAGAATTATTTTTTAAATATGTTTAGCGTTAACCGCATTTAGAGATTCGTGGAACAAGTTATTATCATTTTCGTGGTACGAGTTTGTTACATGCTACTCGAAGTTA
Source organism: Agrochola macilenta (assembly GCA_916701695.1). NCBI lineage: Eukaryota > Metazoa > Arthropoda > Insecta > Lepidoptera > Noctuidae > Agrochola > Agrochola macilenta. Next base: position 12,392,666 of record OU753552.1, on the reverse strand, counting down.
CTGCTTGAGCATTGTTACCGTGGTGCGTCAAATTCAGTCAAATCAATGCATTGTTACCCGACTACTTTTACTTATTGAACTCTGCTCCAGGCTTCAAGACGTTGTTGATATATTAATATTCGATGACGGATAAAACGGAAGTTCTACACAGTCGACAGTTAAGAATTTTACATTTACTGAACTCTACTATAAAAGAACATCGAAGACACACGAAGTCTAAAAACTGGTCTCCATTTGAAATAATCTATTATCTTATTTATATTTATAATTATATACTTTATTGTACACCACAAAAATACATTACAAAACAAAATAAAAAACACTACAAAATATACAATGGGCCTTATCGCTTTCCGCGACCTCTTCCAGGCAACCTTGGAATGGACAGTGATTTGCCTGGACATAAAAAGGGGCTGTGGTTAGTGCAAATAATAACTAGGTATACAATATACTCGTACTAGATTGGATTTCTTCATCATTATTTTATTCAGGTATCTTTTCGCAGTACTGATCCATTGAAGTTAAAACTTGGTAATACTTCGATCATAAGTCTGAGTTTAGTCTGTCGAAGGATTGATCCATTTAAATAGTCAAAGTTTCAAATAATTTAATTTGGTTGCTCTGCCATTACGAAGTACAAACGCCTATAGGATCTCAGTTTTATTGCCGAAGTCTTTTATAGCGGACATTTTTCTTCGTGGATAGTAAAAATTTGACAAATAAGGGGGAAAAGTCCTTGTACTAAAATTGAATGCTTCGAGAAGTAATTTTGACAGTTTTTCACATCGACATCTGTGATTCGTCATTTCTTTATTAGATATCTATTATTCGACGTGTATTGGTTGTGAGACCTTTTGATGGTTGTTCTTCCCTTGTGTTGGCATTAGCTGTACTAACTCATATCATGCTAAAAAGATATGCCAGTCAGCAGTTAGGCTCAATAGAGTGTCTTGGCTGTCTCCCAGGATGCTCTTCTCTGCTCAGCCTGCTCTATTTGATGTTGAAAGAACCTGAATCGAACAGATTTGACTATCGTGTGCCTGTGATCACCTACCGATACTAACGAACACCAGCTCATTTCTGGTAATGTGGAGCCTTGTGAACTCCATTCATTTTTGCCGCTAATGCTTGAAATTCTCTGTTGTATAAGTCCTGATATTTAGATGGAAATGGTCAATGTGTCAAGGTTGCCTGGAAGAGATCGCAGTAAGCGATAAGGCCGCCCATTGTATATTTTGTAGTGTATTACTTTTTCTTTATGTAATGTATAATCTGGTGTACAATAAAGTATATATAAATAAATAAATATAAATGTGTGGTTGACAGTAAACTCTATAAAATATTATCAATAAAACATGTAATGTAAAATGGATGTGTGTGTGCATGTGATGTAGTGTGTGTGTGTGTGTGGATGATGTGAATACTATGTGTGTGTGTGAATGGAATGTGATGTGTGTGCGTAATGTAATTATTAGTTTATTTATTTATTTATTATATGTTTGTAATATATGAACAATATTTATAAAAAATCTTAATTTAAGAACTATGCCCCGCAAACCCGTTTTCACGGTTTGTCTCCGGGAACAGAACAAACAGTAATAGAAATATAGTTTATTAGTTAGTTAATGTATGTGGATTTACTTTTAGGGACACCTCTGCCTAACCCTTCGGGGAATACTGACGTGATATTATGTTATGTTATGTTTAAAAATGTAAAGCAAATGTTGCGAACATATATGGTGTGCGGAGTATCATGTATCTACAGGCTACATATATTTACCCCACTTCGTCATAAACCTAATCCTACCGTGTTTTCTCGACGACATGGCTCCGTATAAGCTGTTTATTTATCCAAGAACATGCTAGTAAACACACAATTTTTGTATGTAAAACGTATTACACAGGGTGGGTTTTCAATTATTTTCTTAGCAAGGGTTACTTTCCTGAGCCAAGAAACAACTAGGATTGTTTACCTTTCTTACTTAATTTTCTATTTTTTTGTTAAATAGTTACTTATGTTCATTTTTCCTAGATGTTCCTCATCTTGAACAATCAAAATGCAAATAAGTGTTATGTACCTAACTACTAATAACAAACACCTTATAATGTGTTTAGGGTTCTGTACCCGAAGGTTGCCAAACAAAACCCTATTACTAAGCCTCCGCTGTCCGTCTGTTTGTCAGCGGGTTTTATCTGATGAACCGTAATAGGTAGACAGTTGAAATTGTCACTGATTGTGTACGGTACTTCTATTGCCGCTATGATAACAGCCGCTTAAAAATAAAAGGGGCTCTCCATACAAGAAACATGTTTTTTTTCGGGGTTTGGTAGTACGGAACCCTTCGTGTAAGAGTCCTACTCGCACATGACCGGTTTGTTTTTTTAGATTAAATGGATTGGTAGCCAAAGTATACACTATGTGTAAGTACTTCAAGAATAATAGAGAAAATGCCAGACCTCTGTCACAAATGACTTGACCATACGGAACCATAAGCAGTTTGCTCTCAATAAAAGAAGATTTTAAGTAGGTAAAGTTCTTCTGGAAAAAATTAAAACTTCACACGATTATTGGGTTCGTTTTTCTCTTAACTTTTATCGCAAACTCGCCAACGTAAAACCGAGGCGCGTCGTAGGCGACATCGCGTCTCGAATACGTAATCAATTCGTCTGCGCCATCTATATGAAATGTCTCGAAGCGATTGTTAATTATATCATCGGACAGTTTCGACCCACAAGACAGTTATACTTCGGACTAACATCTCCATAAAATTGTTTTCTTTTTCCCAACATAGGTGGCTCTAAGCTCTGAGTCACCCCAATATAGAATAAAAGTTAAATTGAAAACTGCTTTTCAAAGCTCGAGAGGAAAAACTTCAATATTCGTTATTATATTTACAACCCACGGAGCTCGTGGCTAAGTAATAACAGCCGCACGGGTCTATCCATCAGGTTAAGCTACGCTTGCCTGGGTTGATCTGTGGATGGGTGACCATCTTTACATACCGAGATTCCTCCGTGCCTCGGAAAGCACGTTGAGCCGTTGGTCCCGGTTGTTATGCGGAAGCCCGAAAGTCTGACAACCAGTCTTACCAAGGGGTATCGTATTACACAGTTACTGAGTTGTGGAGGTCAGATAGGCAGTCGCTCCATGTAAAATACTGGTATTCAGCTGCATCCGGTTAGACTGAAAGCCGACCCCAACATAGTTGGGAAAAGGCTAGGCAGATTGAATGATTCTTACAACCCACTGTTGAAGCGATTGCGAAAAATGTATATATTATCCTGAACAGTGAGGGAGGCATTGTGAGGGAGGCAATATACCTATTGTCCGATATTGTGAACGAACCATGCCATTGGACGAGGTTTCTTTTGATCGTGACTATAGGTACTTAGACGAACAATAAGCTTGCAGAACAAATGTTCAACATAAGCAGTTATGACATAAAAGTGACCCTTGTCGAACCATTTTCATATTACCCTGAAATATTTGAAGTTGGGTCATATAACATAGCGATTGTAAAGGCGATGGCTTCGAAAAAAAAAGCCTTTTTTTTATTGCAAATGCGTAAGCAGCACCGTTTGTACCTCGCGCCGGAATTTAGAAAACTCTTGGGAACAGATTACAAAAAAAAAATTTTTAGTCCGTCTTTGATATTATAAAAAAATATTGGACACGTATTTTTTTCTTTTTTTACGTTATCTAAAGATTACGGCGATACATTGAGGTAAAATGTGTCATGACGTCACTAGTATGTAGATTTTATACATACTAGTGACGTAGTGACCCTCACTCCCCAACTTAAAATGCGTTTTATCTAAGTATTTTTTTATTAATATGATAAAGCAAAAAATACGTGTCTAATATTTTTTTATAATATCAAAGACGGACTAAAAATTTTTTTTTGTAATCTATTCCCAAGAGTTTTCTAAATTCCGGCGCGAGGTACAAACGGTGCTGCTTACGCATTTGCAATAAAAAAAAAAAAAGGCTTTTTTTTTCGAAGCCATCGCCTTTTTTTTATTATCTGACTGACGGACTAATTGGAATTTCATTTTTTTTACCCAGGCATCATCCCTATTAAACAGAATCTATTACTGACGTAATCGATATAGATTATTAAAACGCAATTTATAATATTTAATTACTTAAATATTTTCTGCCTTCCTCCTTTTTGTGCCGTTCACGCCTTGCATGTTCAATGTGGGACTCATTACAAATGTCCACAGATACTTGTCTCATAGACCAATCGCAACAATGGCCAATTTTTTTACATAAATTCAAGTCCTGAACTCCGGAACCACTCACCAACCTTCACAGATAGTGAAATGACATCGCTTCGCGACACCGGTTATTATTATACCGTGAAGTTTTCTCAGAAATTATATTGTTCGAGTCGCGTCGCGCACGTCGTGTCACGCTGGTCTGCACGAGCCCTAAATGTACCTAACAGAAGAAAGCGCAGGTCGCACTGGGAACGAAGCTAAATTCGTTTAGCTGCAGCGCTCATGTTACTACCGTGTCTTTTCATACTTCGGTTCATAGTTCGCAGTGTGCGATCTTAGCTCGCAGTGATGCGAGTAGCCGTAACTCCGCCGTACTCAGAAACTCAAAAGTCTGAGAACCGGGCTTACCAAGAGGTATCATGTAACCCAGTGTGGAGGTCAGATAGGCAGTCGTTCCATGTAAAATACTGTTATTCAGCTGCATCCGGTTAGACTTTAAACCGACCCCAACATAGTTGGTAAAAGGTTAGGCAGATTGTTGACACTTACCTACTGAACTTAAACGTTAGGTACATAAAATTTATAAGGACGCCATTTAACCGCAACGTCGCCAAAAAGTAGTGGAAATACCGGCCAAGTGCGTGTCGGACCACACACAATGAAGGGTCTGTATTTGGGATGAATTTATCCCAAGAACAAACTTAACATTGTAATTGAAAAACATGTTCTCCCATACATCCAAAGTGCAAATGTAAGATGGTCGATTATTACTCGTTAACTTGTAAAGCCTACTTAGCTGTGATAGTTTTCGTTTTAATTTTGGTATATATACTACTGCCGTGAATTTTTTCACATATCCAATAACAACCATTTAGCTTGCAGGGGAGGGACTTTTGACTGTAACAAAAATTAGCACTTAAAAGCTTAATGTTTCGCAAACGGATTCCTGAATCCAAAAATGGTTTTCACACACTCTTTCATTTTTGAAAAACCTTTGTAACGACCCCCAACGACCACCATGGGATAGATGCGAGAAATGATTAATTTTGTTTCTTGTTTTTATTTTACCACTGTCGGCGTGATTAATATGCATGGGTATGCATAATAATCATGGCATGGGCCAAATTAGCGCTTTCTGGTACTAAGAGTCTCTGATCTAAGCCGCGGACAGACAGACAGACGGTCATAGCGAAACTGCAAGGGTTTCTTGTTGACTACGGAACCCTAAAAATGTGTCAAATATGGCAAACTATTACAGAGAAAAAAGCCGGACACCTTATCTACATATACTTACATATTATAAAGTTAAGTCGGTTTTTGCATCTGTCTGTTCGACCGCGTTGTTCTTCAAAACTACGCGACAGAGTTTTTATCCGGTTTTTACCATAATTTAATCCGGAAGGTTCATGAATCTAATACATTATAATAAACTTTTATATAATAAATAACTCTCGATGTTTGGTCAAGTGGTAAAAACCGTGCGAAGCAGGGACGTCACTATTATAGTTGACAATATTGCATTCAAGTCTGTACCACTGTTATTATCGCGCCTGAGTCAATTTTTTTAATTATTTTTGCCGAACACGCTCTTGTCGTACATAGTGGTAGAGGGTCATTCGGTACTATCTCATAATGATAGACAGACAGACAAACAGGATGAAATTATAAAGGTTCCATATTGATAGTATAGCAACGGCTTAACAAATAATTAGTTGTTATATTAGGTATAAACTCCCAGTATAAGCTGACCTCTGATTATGCGGAAATCCTTTACAATGCGAGATCATCATATACTGGAAATTTATAGCTTGCTATGTAGCCGTGTGTTGCCGCAAAAAAATAAGCGAGAGCGGTTGCCAATTGTGGCCGCTAGAGGCGCTACTCGCTAGTGCTATACTGCAGTTGAAGGCTGTTTATTTTTCATGTATGTTTTATTTTTCATATTTTTTTAAGGCTGAAATTACCCCCAAAACGGTCGAAAGGGTAGGTAAATAAAGATAAAAAAATATTAAAAATATATATAAAAAACCTACTACTCTATACTGTTGAAAGAGCACAATAAGAATGAGAAATTTTCATAATAGTTTTTAATTTGTGGAAGCCTTTATATGGCAATTGTAAGCGCTAAATTGTACATAGGAAATGGATATTAGACTGTAAGCTTTCCTAATAATAAATAAATAATAACCCAGTATCTTAGTAACTACACCGCACCAGAGGATTGTTTTTTATTTATTTATGTACCACGACAAATAGAAATATTTTTGGTATTTCTCCACCTAACCAATACTGTTTATTAGCTACCCTGTTGCAATATTCACTAGAATTATGCTGTTGGTACTATAACTTTGCGTATTTGAACAAAAAAACGCGATATTGCGCCAATACAAAAATAACTTTATCTAAATAGTCATAGGGTACAGTCCAAGCCAGCGCTACGAGTTTCTCACTGGGGGTTACTAGATGGCACTGTACGGCATACACACTTTCCGGAATCTCGCTACGGTATCGTTACAAGCGAAAGGGATGTTATAACCTTTTCAACGCAGAACATTGCATTATTCACGTTCACGCTAATATTTTACGTTAGCATTTTTTTTTACATTTCCTTTGCACGGTTTTGTAATAACTTAAAATATATTCCAAGCAAGACTATTTTCATTAAATAAAAAAAATCTGTGTAGAGATTAAAATATTATTCTGTTTCTATGTTGCGTGCGCTGTATAGTACCTTTCGTAGATAACGGATACCTACATGTTATTAAAGGTTATATGGATGCTACGAATGCTAGTGTTTTAAATTCATTTGTAAAATTAAAAACAACTGTAGGTACCTATTATTAATTTCAACCTGCACAAAATAGCGCCTGACACCTTTCTGACACCTAGAGCTGGACCAACTTCAACGCGTTTGTATCCAACTTTACACGGACACCTTGAATGACAATTTAACTTTCTTGTTTAAGTTAGATTAAGGTCGCCACTGACCGATATCTTTGTTAAGTTATTGACATTTCGTTGGCTTGAATGCTTCGACTGTCCTGTGATTTCTAACAACAAAACCAACTAAACTTAATCACAGTTGGTATTTGTGAGCTTAAAATAGAACAATTGGAATCATAGCACCTACGAACATAGCCACGATGCCTGGTGGCAGTGGTGGCACACCTAAAATTATCTACTATTTAATAACTGCATTCCAAGTGGCGGCACCACACTACTAGTCTCGAGATGAAAATACCACGGGTATTGAGGAGGTCTCATTAAATGCACTCACTATACCCTGACTAGGTAGGTATATCATATACCTTGTTTGACATGTCCAGGATTCTTTAACTTCAGTGAAAATATCAGAAATGAAACTAACGTCGACTTTTATAAATGATCTTATTCAAGGAACTAAATTAATATACTTAATGGTTGATGTTAAACAGCACACTAAGGTACCGTATCAAGAACATACATACATAATTATATTTAAAACTTACTTAACATACGCCTAATCAAATTTTTAAGGTGATACAAAGTAGTTAAAGCGATTTGACATTTTATTTTTAAACCTGACGAACTTTGCAACTTCTTTACTCTTTATTCCAGTAACGGTTCGGTTGTTGTCGACAATCAGTATCGGATCTATGGGCTCCTTCTTTATGGCATTAATGTTTTCTCTGTTTCCCCTAACAAAGTATACTACAGGTACATTGTAAACACCTGTGTCGTTGGATCCATCTTCAGGGAATACAACATATATGAATGTCTGCATAGAGTCACCACCGAGGTGTACATTCGGTGGCGCAGTAGCAACTAACACCTTGTAATCATCATAGGGCTGCTTGACTATGGGCAGGTTCAAATAATTCAAACGTGGCCAGTGATTTGCCAACAATCTCGTAAGATTATTACTGCTCGTATTCCTATTATAAACATATTCAGTTGGAAATAATAATTTGGCCACTTGATTCGAAAATCCTGGTGACACTTCGGGCTTCTCATGAAGCAAAACCGTGTCGAGAACTTCTTCTCGCCGGATACTCTCTTGGCCTTTAAAGTCTTGTGGAATTTTTGCAAACAATGTGCCGAATTTTCTTGGTCTAAGCTCCTCTTTAGGAGAAATAGGATTGAACTTCACCGAAAATCCATTCTCTATGGGAAAACTTTCAATGACTAAATCCATTGAGAATATAACCAGAAATGTTGCGATAACCTGTAAAGAAAAGTTTAAGGTTTTTTATCTTAATCTGTATATTATGAACAGTGCACAGTGTGCACTGTATTCTGCAAAAGTAGGGAATCATTTATTAAAACAAGAACACTATTAAGTTTCAAAACGAGCTCAACTCACGCGATCCATATGAATTTCTAGATATCCAAACCATCACTTTCCGTAACCAAACTTAAACTGAAACCTGGGCTGTAATTGTCACGATTGTTCGTTTTGTTTATAAGAAACAAGTAGCTAACCACGGAAGTTTTGAAAGACTACAACAACATCGTAAAGGTAAACCATCGACCTAATTATCACTCATCGACTTGCCAAAACACCTGTAACCCGTGCAATTTGTGTCTCTAACTTCATGTCAAAATGTATGTGTCCACTTCAAGTCTTGTGTTGAAGTCCCTTCTTTTGAATTTTAAATAAGTTATTATATATTTATAAAAGACCGCAGTGTCGCATTGGTCCTTGAAAGAGAAAGATTTGCCTGGGAAGTGGGAAGGATGTAGAGTTAATTCGTGCTATGTAGAGTCAATCTCGTACCTATGTCCGCTCGGCTGCTGGCTGCTGGTAATACCGACGAGTTCAGTGTGGCTGTAGGCTTGCACCAAGGGTCGGCTTTAAGTCCTTACTTCTTCCTGTGGACACTACGACGTTGGACATACAGGAAGAGGCACCCTGGGTACCTGCTGTTTGCCGGGGACAATGGACCAGAGATACAGAGCAGGTTGAAGAAACGACAACATAATCATATCATAAATGTTCGCTTGAAAATCAGCAGAACGTCTCTTCACTTCTGGAGACATAGCGCTTGATGGCGCGCTTCTTCCGGCCTTCTCCGAATTTCAGTATCTCGATACAGTCCTGCTAAACGATGGCGAAGTACAACGGGCTGTTAAGCACAGAATTAACACTGGATGGATGAAATGGCGGCAGGTCACAGGAATAATCTGCGACTCCCGCATTCCCCTTAAACTTCAGGTGAAGATTTTTTAAACAATGGTTCGACCTGTTGTCCTGTATAGATCTGTATGTTGGGTCTACACAAGGGATGAATAATAGCAGTGATAGCCTAGTGGTGTGACCGTCGGACTGCCAAGTCATAGATCTCGAGTTCGAACCCAAGGCACGCACCTCTGACTTTTCGGATTTATGTGCGTATTGTATAATTATCACTTGCTTCAAAAACGGTGAAGGAAAACATCGTGAGGAAACCGGCATACCTGAGAGATATTTCTTGACGGCATGTGAAGTCAAGTCAGAAGCCCATGGGCGGCTTTATAACTCCGACACCAGGTTAGTTACTAACCACATGAAAAGAAGAAGAAGAAGACAAGGGATGAATGAAAGGCAATTGCATGTAGCTCCGATGAGAATGTTAAGAATATAGTGCTAGGTACGCGAAAGGATAGAATATAGAAATGACTACATAAGAATATGGTGCTAGGTACGCGAAAGGATAGAATATAGAAATGACTACATAAGAATATGGTGCTAGGTACGCGAAAGGATAGAATATAGAAATGACTACATAAGAATATAGTGCTAGGTACGCGAAAGGATAGAATATAGAAATGACTACATAAGAATATGGTGCTAGGTACGCGAAAGGATAGAATATAGAAATGACTACATAAGAATATGGTGCTAGGTACGCGAAAGGATAGAATATAGAAATGACTACATAAGAATATGGTGCTAGGTACGCGAAAGGATAGAATATAGAAATGACTACATAAGAATATGGTGCTAGGTACACGAAAGGATAGAATATAGAAATGACTACATAAGAATATGGTGCTAGGTACGCGAAAGGATAGAATATAGAAATGACTACATAAGAGGAAGTCTGAAAGTGTCACTGGTGACTGAAATGTTGTGTGGAAATCGGTTGTCATGGTATAGGCATGTGGTGGGGAATAAGGAAAATGTCGTGAGGAAAGTTTTGAGTATGAATGTGGAGAGCTATAAGAGTAGAGAAAGACCAAAGAAACTATGGATGGAATGTGTGTAAGATGATGGTAGAAAGGGGGTGACTACCGAGATCGCGACTAATAGAGAAGTATGGAAGAAAAGGGCATGTTGTGTCGAAGAAATTGGGATAATGACAGGAGAATGACGATGTCGCCTTAGGTACGTAAACCAGTATTGACAGTCGTAAGGGAGATTTCAATAAATAAATCATTTGCATAAGGACGCATACAGCGCGCATGACACGAGGTTCAACATCTAACAAAATTCATAATTAAACAAGAATTGTAATCTTAGATGGTGCTGAAACTACGTTTAATGTTAACTGACGATTTATGTCAGCAATTAACAACTTGCTTACATCATGACAGTTGTGATGGGCGCAGTTATCCCGGCTAGAAATTATTGTTACAGTTAGGATACAGTTTGACCTACCACCAATTATTTTAAGGCAAGTTGCACACGAGCTATTGGACAATGGTCCAAGAACACGCTACACTATACGAGTACTACACACTACACTAACAATGTTTTGTATTATATTTTAGAGGCATGAGGAACAGGGTGTAAGTTCACTTATCCTTATTAGAAAAGGGAGGATCCTCCGACCAGAAGGGTGTCGTGTCTGGCGGGCAACTGCCCAACGATCGATGTCGGGCAAGTTATACGTATTATTTTATTCGCGCGGTAAACTCCAATTGCGCGATACAGAATTTGTGTGACGTCAGGATTTTGTGTGATGTAGGTACGGTCTTTGATGCGTAGTTCATATGTGGCGATGTAAATGCCGCCACAATACAAATAGTCGTTCTTATTGATGCACGATGGACTCCCAGAGGTCGCATAAAAGTGTAGGCTGAGAGGATACAAATAATGAAAAGGACAGTGGGTCAATTCTGTTTGCAAGTCAGTCTTTGAATCAATTGGAATGTATTAAAAGAATTTTCTTTGTTTATTGTAACAAATTCTATTACAAATAGAAAATATTAGATAGAACTTAGTCTTGCTTACAGTTATAACAGTATAATATTAGTACTTCGATGCTTACTTACAGGAAATTATTTTCGAACAATGTTTTGTACACACCACGCAGTGACTAACACGTACAAAGTCCGGTCAAACCCAAACTCAAACTCAAAGCATTTATTTCAAATAAACCAATTACAGGCACTTTTGAATTGTCAAGGGGTCGGTCAGTCAGAAATATGAAGCTAGTTGCCCATTCCAACGCGTAGTAGGTTCCTATGGGGAAGAACGGGCAAGAAACTCCACGGACACTCTTTTAAATCAGAATATTGTTACAAAATATTGATGGTTACATCATTCATGTTGTAATTATACATGTGAGAACAATGTAGAGAGACGTGCAGGTTTCAAAAATACCGAATATTTAGGGTTTAACGACAAAATAGACGTCATACGACGTGCTCTAGATACTTACATCTAAAATTCCAGAAAAAGTTTTCTTTATCTGACATTTTAGGGCAGCTATTTAAAGTCCTAGTTAATTAATTTTACGCAAGCTTAATCCAGGGCTTAAGGCTGCCTAACCATTGAAGCGGAGCGAGGTAGCGGAGAGGAGAATGGCAGCGGAGTGGAGCGGAGTTGCGGACAGTATCTGACCATTGATGCGGAGCGTAGTTACGGACTGTGCCGAGCGAGGTAGCGGAGCAGTGTTGCGGACTGTGTGGAGCTAACCCGAGTTCACGCGACGAGTAATATTTCCCCGCTCCGGTTCCCCGCTCCGGTTCCCCTCTCCTCTTCTCCGCTCCGTTTCCCCGCTCCGCTTTCCCTCTCCGTTTCTCCACTCCGTTTCCCCGCTTCGCTTCCCGGTTTTGTATGAATTTTTGAAGTGGAGCGGAAGTTTTATGCAATTCCATTGGTTAATATTGGCACACCGCTACTCCGCTCCTCTCCTCTCCGCTCCAGTGGACAGGCAGCCTAACTGGGTCACTACAGCGCTCTTCTTTAAAGGTAGCATTTACCTTCAAGCTTAGAAAAGTAAAGACTTGTACTACCCTGCATCTGTCGTCGTACCAACGAAACACTTTACTCTATATATTTTATTTAAACACGTTTAGTGCCGGGAGCCCTCCTGGAGGGTTCACCTAGTCGTATAAGGGATGCCGGGAGTACACGGAGGGCTCATTTTAAATGTAGGGTTTTCTTAGCAAATACAGCATTGTAAACCAGGAAAATAAAATAATATCATAATATCAAGATTTATTAGTAAATGCGTTGGTTTTCAAATTCAAGCATGTTTTTTAATATTTTTTTGTTCACGTTTACTGATGATGTGACGAAAGTGTTATGTCGCTTCAAAAAATCGTTTACCAGGCGGGCTAAAAAGGCAACCATTCGTCTCCTCCTTCCTAGAGCCACCTTAAACTAATTTCCCATGAGGAAACCACAGACATTCTCTGGCATTCAATTCGAACATCAACTTGCTTTCGACACTAACACGAAGAAATAAAACTATGCTTTTCACCTGTGGAAGAAATAGAATCCTCAGAAATATTTTCTACTTATAACCGGTGGAATGAATTGTTACACCAATCCATTATTTTGAATTTTTGCTTCGTAATTTTTTTTTTAATTTTTTTTTAATTGCTTTCATTACATCTTCTTTATTATTGACTGCCAGCTAACAAGAAACCGATAAATGTTTCTATTTGATTTTATGTTTATATTTTCAGTAAATGTGATTTTTTGCCTATGTCTCTGCAAGATCGCCGACATAATAATTATTATTGTGTACTATATTATTATACTTATGTGTTCATATGTATACGCATTCTGTACATCAAACTAAGTAACTTAGTGCAAAAATAATTTCTGGGAAACGACTTTTATTTTTGGTGTGAATATTCACAAAACATTGTGCTTAAGGGTGCATGCAACAGTACAGGGATTGTGGGAGTATTTAAAGTTAAGCTATAACATTTAAAAATTTGCTTTCGAAAAAAAGTTCGAACTTTGACCTTCAATATTTCTGTAACCAGGACGTACCCAGGTGCGGTCCAGTACAAAATATGCCGCATATGGCATGCCGGGAGCCCTCGCGGAGGGCTCATTTTAAATGTAGGTTTTTCTTAGCATAAACCGTGAGAATAAAATCTGATGTATATTTTAACAAGATTAATTAGTATAAGCGTTGGTTTTAAAATCCATTTTATTTATTTCGCGTTTACTAATAGTCACAAAAAAAATGTAAACGGTTGGAAACTACGTATAGCGACAAGACCCCCTGAAAACACAATTTTACTTCGTTTTACAGTATTTTTCATAACACGGTTTTAAACCTAATGCCGTTGACCGTCCGCGATGGTTAAGTTTAGCGCAACCGTAATGCCGACAACCCACCCGGAGGGTTCATTTCCAATGAGTATGGCGGCATGGCGTATGAATTCTACGAAAAGTGGAGTCGAAAGTGTTAAAGATTTTTTTTTTATATTCACGCTCAGGTACTGCAGTATCTAAATGTTCTTGAAACGAAAATCTATGATTATTATGTCTGTTTGTCGGCCCTCGTCGCTCGCAAAGGGCTTAATAATAATTTTCCAAGTGATTTGGAGAAGGACTATTCAGCAGGACACTTGAATCTAGGTAGTTCAGAATAATAACCGGCTTGAACAACAGAACTATTATTTTAGATAGGTACGATTATTCAATAGCAGTCCTAATTTTAGTTCATAACAATTCATTACACATAACTACTAATTTTAAATACTGGAATTGCGCATGTGGCTAGTTTAAAATAGCACTATTGAAAAGTTGTCCTTGACCTTGAATATATCAAAGTAGACCCAAAAATGCAGAAAAAAAATGCGAAAAATGAGTTTAAAGATCTTCCTTCTTATTTGGTCCCTCATCGTTGATTCTGAACAGATCAATTTGCTACGGTCTCTGGCTTGATTTGTGTGCAACGTTTACCACGTCCAGTTGCTTATGTTGCTCCCAAACTTACCTTCGCCATCTGTTTATCTCTCTTTTTCTTTCTCTCTCTCTTATTTTTTTCGATATTTGACTTTTATTCATCGCGAAAACAGTGTTACACTAGCTGACTCGAGATCCGACCGACGTTGTCCAATAATTCCCATAGGAAAAATCACTTTTAGTGTTTCCCGAATTTTCTCTTTATTTTCCGAGCAACTTTTCCAATTTTTCTTTCCCTAAACAACCAATTCGGACTATCACGAACATAATAAGCAAAAATAAACGGGCCAGCCATTCTCAAGTTACCAACGAACAGCATTTAATTTTTATTATTTATACGTACATATGGAATAGATTATTAACATTTGCAGTATGATCTGCATTGCAAAAGTATAACCTATCTTTCTTAAAAATTAAAATGAGTGAATGTTTCTTCACTACTCGTAAACCGTGGTGTTAAAAAAGTAATATTATTTTCTAAATCACCAAACTTTTCGGGAAATTCGTGGACGAGAGTCGACAAATCGACTAAAATAACGATTTACGATCGAAGTGACTTATCGTTGACTATTTAAGTGCCTTTTGTGCCTTCTTTATCAAGAAAATTAAACGGTACCTGCAACATACCCATTCCTGAGTAAATAGTTTCCAATCGAATAAAACTAGAACCCTATACCTCAGTGCTTTTTTATTATTGATTCGTATGCAGCATACCATTTAGTATAAACCATTTATTCGAATAAGTTAAATTAAGTTATGTAGCGCCCTTTCTCACATCTCAATTGTGAAATTCGACCTGCGAGCAGATATTAGGTAGACGACCTTTCACTATAATTGAGATAGAATTTACTCTTAATTGAATTACAGTATCACCCCAGAATTATATTTATACTGTCTCTCTTGTTACCAACATAATACACAGACAGGCAGAAAATAGTTTCAGAATATTGACAAGTTACTGAATTATTAGAAAATATTTACAATATAAAACACACAATGAATAATGCTGTGTAGTATAGTAATCCTTAAGGTGTTCGAGAATTTGATTCTTCGATGCAACCGCTAGCGTCTATTCAATTTCTTCCTATTGAAATACGAATAGAATTTGCCATTTTGTAGCGAAGATTTATATTTATTTTCAATTGTATAGATTTTCAGACTACTACTGCATACAGAATAGGAATGATTTATTCGATTTCCAAAGAATTTAAAGCTGAATTTAAAAATAAGTTATTTTTTTTTCAATAATTTAATTATTTTCACTGTCGTATTTTTTTTTTCGCTGTAGCTGGCCGGTTGTGGGGTTGATTCTCTGCAATCCATTAAAGAGTTCCGTTCTCTAAAGATACGGGTACATATTCACACGAATAATGTGTGGAGAGCTATCGCCAAAGCGCATCGAAGTCATTCGTGTGCGCTGACATACATCGTGAGTGAATATTGACGAAGTACGTGGCCAGCCAGATCAGAGCGATACCTCGAATATTCGCAGCCCGTAAATAACGGCATAACAAAACATTGATATTTTATTCTGAATCAAGTAAAGGAGACCATTCACGTTTCATACCTTTTTGGGCCCAAAACCCAAAGACAGCCAGCGAAAAAATATGTGTTACCCTGGTCGGGGAAGTCCTCCTAATATTTTTTTACTATGGCGCCGAATCTCTACGATCGTTCCGACAGCTGTTTTTTTAAGTTGAAAAATCTAGTTACCTACATTGAAGGCATCTATCGCGTCTGGGAGGAACATCTTTACATTATTTCGAATACTAGAGGCTTTTGGCTACATTGTATTAGTATAAGTATTTTGTGTTTATTTTATATTGTGCGTCTTATATTTCTTTCTTTTCTCGTCTATATAGGGCCACTAAGCGTGTTATTAAGTAGTTAGGACACCAAATAGGCCATTATCTCTAATTTCTTTTTAAATACTAATTCAGATAGATTTGGAAATGCAAGAAATATACACTGAGAAGTGGTCGAATAAAAAGAGCTTCTTCCTTTCAAGGCCAATTTAGGTTTGCACACGTAGGACCTTGGGTTACATCATTCACTTCATTCACTCTCATCGATATTCGCGGACACGCGCTTGCCAATGTAACTCAAACAAAACCAATAGTTTCCCATTACTTATCTGACGCTCACTCTAACACTTCGCACGAGTTCTGGGTTAACACTAGTTTTAACAAAGTGTTGCAACCGTGGAAATATGTAGATCAATGCAAGTTATAATAATATTTGTTCACTTTTATTATGCGTCAGCATCATACATTCAGTGACTTATCGTCATCTACTGGGAGCAGGCAGTACAGGGCCGGTCTCTGTGGTATTTTTTTTTTTTTTTTTTCGGTGGGAAATCCTCAAATGACTCCTCCCGCTCTGGGCAGAGCGAGAGGGAGTGTCAGACTTTTACTGACTAAAACCCACCCGTGTTCCTTCCGTTGCCTATGTGCTGGGGCCGCGATATCCCTTTCAGACAAACCCGTGACCCCAGCAGGAATTGGTCCTTCCGGACCCCGTCAGTTGTTGCTGACATCCCTTTGAGGCGCGCGTGGAACACAACGCGCCGTCGACTTTGTGGTAATCTTTGGAGAAGGATCCAGAAATTTAGGTCTTACGGCTGAAACAATGACGCCGGTACACCAGCTTCTGTTATGATTTACAGTGCCGAAACGAGGAAAGTTACCGTTCGGTTGCTGCTTACCTAAATTAAAAGCCGCTCAGTGAACTGTAAAACGACAATATGCTCGGAGCTTCTCGGCATGATCGTTTTAGAACAAGGTGATTCGGCAGAGAAACAAAGTCAGTGACATAGGATGGGAAAGACGTGGCCGCGTACCGGCAAATACCGGTTGGATGCTCTAGGCTAGGTGAAGCAATGACATTTACGGGTTACCTGCTAAGAATGAAAGCAGCCGAGGAACGATTTCAGTGACGTGCAATTGGAGAGGTCTTTTTTAAACCTTTAAATATGCTATGACAAAGTGATTTTCAAAAACGTGTTACTTAATGATTTCAGTAACGTGTAATTGGAGATGTCTATTTTAGCGGTACACAGTAAAAGGATGCCGTGACAACGCAATTTTAAAAACAAATTACTGATAAGTACTGAAAATGAAGCCTGTTGCGATAGACGGTCATTATTATTATTATTAGGGTCACGTTGACGCACTTTGGTGAATAACCTTCAAGTGCGTACTGTACCCGGAAGAAGTTGCGTACATAACTACCAGCAATGTTTCCATAACTAATCTCATCATTCATGTTTAATTATAATGTGCATGTTAAAATTCTTAAATGTAAGTTTATAACCAATTACTACTTTGCTATCCTAAAGGTGTGACTTATCAAATTAGTGATGGCAATGTAAGTACTTAATCATTACTCTGAGACTTATTCAAATCTATTTATTGCTAACTTCTTATTTTTTTATTGCGTATGTCAATGTCGATCAGTGACAGAATTTCAATAAACCGTGGGCAGACGTCGCAGAACGGTAACTTCATAAAGGTTTGTGCAGACCAGCGCGACTTGTCGCGCGACGCGACACCGGTTATTGTTATGCTGTGAAGTTTTCTTAGAAATTGTATTGTTCGTGTCGCGTCGCGCGACAAGTCGCGCTGGTCTGCACAAGCCTTAACGTGAAACAATCAATTTACGTCACTTAGGTACCGATATAAATTGGATAAAACAGAAAATATCAAAATAGTCTCGCGGAGGACCTAATTCGTTTCATAAAAGTCGACTGTCGTAGTATTACAGTAAACAATACCATAGGTGGTACTCCAATAACTTTGAGTGCACTCCAATTGAAAATATCACATTTCAATTTGTCCTCGTGGCGGGTAGCTCAAAAAGAAAGCGATTATTTTCTACTATACTTGTAAAACCATGCGACAATACTGACAAAGTTTGTTGGAATTTATTATTCTTGACAGGGGTCCATAGTCCTAGAAAGCTCGGGGTAGAGGTTGGTTTTATACCACAGAATAGATAGATAATATCTGTTCTGTGGTTTTTACCTATCTAGCACAGAACGCCACCTTACCTACAGCTAATAGTTGACAATAGAACTCCAACAAATACGAGGTAGATAATTGCGAAAAAAAACCAACGTTCGAAGTTCACAGGTTGAAACTCTCGATTCCAATCAAAAGTTTTCTAATTCAAAACTTTGTGGCTGATAGTCGTAGCATCAAGAATTAAGGCATAGTCAATTGAAATAAAGCAAGGGAGGAAATGCCAACGGTTGAAGTGGAGAGCAAGGGATAAAAAGTGGCTTGGTCGCCGCAACAAGCCGCAGACCGGATTTATTGCAAAAGCATTGCTATTTTTCTATCTCAGTGAAGATTTATATGCAAAACACGTGTTCCCTGAATAAGTAACGTTGCATCAAATAAGTTTAGATCTGTACGTCGTCGGATCTATTTTGGTGAAGTGCGCCATTTTAAATAAAGTCAAACTTCGTGGTTTTGTTTCATCGGAACTTTTGTTGTCGTTTTAGCATCGGTATTTTTAATTAAAAATATAACCTGAAAATGTCCGAACACATACTCTTCGAAAACAGACCTTAAAAGCTTTTCAGGCGGTGCATTCAAAATGTCACAAGCAATTTTACCTTGATGTACAGTTTTATCTAGGGGTCAGTAAAAAATTTATGGGTTATAAAACATAGAGTAGGATACTTTCGAAGTATTATGTGTTGAGGGGAGAAAAACGTCGCATGTAGATAAAGTTAATGCGTTTGAGCAATATTACCCGTAGCCTTTGCTCATCCCTGCCAAGCATTAGCCAAGTGGTACCCTCTCATGTAAAATTTACGTAACTTAAGTCACAAAGTGTAATACATAGGTAGAAAGTTTTCCAATAAAGCATAGGTGTTTTCTTTCACAATGGTGAATTTTGGAGAATTACTTACTTAAGGAGTTCTATAACAACTATACAATTGCAAGAACCTACATGTATCCATTCATCTTCTACTTTTTGTTCCTGAATAAGCTACAAACTGACCTAAATTTTAACCGTAAAGTACCTATTCCCAGTTACTTAAACTAAACCACGGACCATTTAACTTTTTCGTTGAGTTTAACGATTAAAAAACACTGGTAGAGTAGTTAAACAACAGATTAGTAAAAGCAATGGAGTGCCGAATACCTTCAATCCCCTTTTTTAAATTTATTTTTTCATTTAGTTTAGTCGGCCTTTCAGTCAAGGTTGTTCCAGCTGTTGGAATTGTAGCTTTCGTATCTAAGTACCTGAGTATAATTACATTTTTATTAACTTTGTAATTTTTTTACCACTTGTACAATTTGGTTGTAAGTGTTGTATCACAAGAAGTGTTACAACACTTTTTTTTTTTTTTTTTTGGGTGGGAAATCATCAAATGACTCCTCCCGCTCTGGGCGGAGCGAGAGGGAGTGTCAGACTTTTACTGACTAAAACCCACCCGTGTTCCTTCCGTTGCCTGTGTGCCGGGGCCGCGATATCCCTTTCGGACCAACTCGCAACCCTGGCAGGCATTGGCCCTTACGGACCCCGTCAGTTGAAGTGTTACAACACTTACAACCAAATTCCAAATTGTTAAGGTGGTTTCCCTAATGTTTAATTTGAATAAAAATACCATTTTATTTTAACTATTACATGGAAGCTATTTACAATTTTAAATTCACTGCGAATATCCTCAATGCGGTTTTTTAAAAACAATAATCGCCTTTAGGTTTTTATCTGACTAATGCGCTCGAAAATCGCCAGTGAAATTGCTTGCTGTAGTTTATTTTGTGCCGTAGATAACCTCCCAGTTGTGTCCTAAAGAATCAGTGCGAATCTTCCATATATTTTTCCAGTCCAGAGACCTCACTGTGATGAACGGCCACTCTGAATAATTTACATGTAAATGAAATATCATGTGAATGACAATGCTGGTTTATTCCGATTTTATTTATAGAAAGAAAACTTTTCGTACTTTATTGTTAGTATGGGATTTATAGCGAGTATCTTGAGTTACGATAGAACTCAATATTTTATTAACATTCGGTGAAAACCGAAAATAGGTTTAAGAAAATGAGGCGAAAATTTTCTTTAGAAAAGCATCGATGGATATTATTATTATTTAAGTCTCCTTTTCGCACACTGATTAATTAGACAGAGCTAAATATATATAGGATACATTTTATCCCGAAAAACATAGCGTCAATAAAAAATCGTATCGCATAGTAGGAATTTTACCAGTTTTCTGCAGACCTACTTGTGACAACTAAACCATTATTTTTCTTTATATAAGCCGAAAACTGTAACCTTATTGCTTGGTTTGCCCCCCTGGGCCCTGTCCTAGTTTGATGGTGTCAAGTATTGAACGACCGCCAATCCCACTTTCCGCACCTCCTTGTGCTCATCAATGTTTTAATGCTACGAAACTTCGTGAATAGGAGATGAGCTTTGCAGCTATATAGAAGAATATATCTTTAATGCAATCCTCAAACGACTGCCTTGAATTGAAACCTGCATGATGCTTGTTTTACAACATCAGACAAACAAAGTTCTATTAAAATCGGATTTTTATTTAACTCTAATAGCTTTAAAGACAGTCACAAGACATACTTAACAAATATGCAAGATTCAACAGCGGTCTGTCAGTCTGTCAAGAACAGCGATGTGATCACTTATATGTTCCGTTTTTTCCTTTTGAGGTACGGAACCCCAAAATAAAAGCATTTGAATAATTTTTTTATGTTTACAACACCTATTTGCCATCGATACGCTAAGAAGAAGGTTAACAGACACAAGGCTCTACAAACCCGAACTGTGACCGACATGAGACTATACAAACCCAAACTGTAACCGAGATGAGACTATACAAACCCAAACTTTGACCGAGATAAGACTAAACAATCCCGAACTATGACCGAGATGAGACTATACAAACTTAAACTGTGAGAGATGAGACTATACAAACCCGAACTGTGATCGAGATGAGACGATAAAAACCTGAACGGTGACCGAGATGAGACTATACAAACCTAAACTGTGACCGAGATGAGACTATACAAACCCGAACTGTTATCGAGATGAGACGATAAAAAGCTGAACTGTTAATGAGATGAGACTATACAAACCCGAACTGTGATAGAGATGAGTCGATAAAAACCTGAACGGTGACCGAGATGAGACTATACAAACCCAAACTGTGACCGAGGTGAGACGATACAAACCCGAACTGTGACCGAAATGAGACTATATGAACCCGAACTTTTTACCAAATTCGATGTGCTCTATTTTACGGCAGCTTATACGTATATTTATCTGGAACAACTGAACTGACGACGATGTGTCTAGGAATAAAAAGTGATCTTTGCCACGTAACAACATCCATGGTACGCGTCTGATTTGATTGGTTTTGGCATTCCGAGCGCTCCAAATTGTGTCCACTTGAAAATCCCATTTTTCTGATACAAAAATACTTACTGTATTTTCTTCAACTTTTAACCTATCCTATAGTTTTCGTATCTTTATAGAGCTGTGGCAAATACAATAACTTTACTGAATTGCAAAAGCCGTAATATAACTTTGTGTCGTTTTGTCTTTACCTGGCGTGTTTGGTCTCCTACACATTCCCTGCCTAAGTAGAAGTGTCGGGGGGCATACGCACAGACAGACAACAGAGAACTAAGCTTTTTACTATAGTTGTCATCTTTACTATTGTTGTAGCTAGTTGTGCGATTACGCTTTGGGTGAGTCGAAACCTATAACGTGAACGTACTGTGATTGTCACCTGTTGTAGTTGTCTTGTGAAATAAATAAATTACCATAAAAACCCACTTACGCTTGTCACATTTCGGTGTTTTTTCTACTGAATATTGCTTTTCAGACTCAATAAGCGAGCTTATTGACAGGACTTGAAATAGTCGAGAGGCGACACTACTCTATTTACAGTTGAACATTTGCTTAGTTTAACCCAAACGTCCAATATGTACTCTGCTAACCACGGATTATGTCACAGTGCTTTCGTAGCTAATTGCAATTCTACAATAGCAAACACTTGTACATCATTAATAAACTTGATGTCACGAAAAACAATTATAAAAGAACTTGTAAAAACAAATAATAAAAAAGACGTTAATGTCTAAGAAAATCAACATAAACAAACGCAGTAAAATTCCTAATCAATTCGAAAGTATCTTTAATCTCCCTAAGGTTGCTTTAACAAACGAAGTAAAACTATAAAAGTGTCGAGATAAGGAAGAGGGCGGTACGTTCGCTTAGGCAGTATTGACGCATATAAGCGCTGCAGATTGATATACAGCTTCACTTTTCATTTTACTTCGTGGAAATGAAGTCGTTATTAAAAAACTCCTCCCTTTTTACAAGCTTTATATTAACTTGCTTTGTATGTTTCCTGTTACCGTCCTCTTTGACATCCATTTTTTTCATCAATACTAAATGCAATTTAAACTATCCATAATAACAACTATTTCGTATAAAACTTACTGTTGGAACATTATTTCCATTAGTAGTGGCATTGAACGTAAGGTTTTGGGAACGATTTAAAACCAGTCACGGTCAATAAAACTTTCACATGATAGCATTAATATTTATACAAAAACGCAATGTAAACAATCCATTAACTTTAATTTTCTTTATTAATTGCGATACCAATGGTTGGATTTCACATATTACATCATTCAGTTATAGTTACAACATAAATGTAGGTAATTTACATATAAACATTTATGGTTTAAAAACTAGTTTGATCACAATCATACCAACATTAAATAAACATAGTTTTGGGTATTTTACATAAAATATTATTAACACAGTTTATGGTCCCAATGAGTAATGGTGCAATATATTGTGTGTTCTATTTTGAACCGGTGCATGACGATGCGATGAAACCACTAAACCAACCAACAACCAGCCGATACAGTTTCACCTTCATCAAAGTTATAACAATAATTTTGTTTACCTGTTTCAGTGGACTTGCTGAAAATCAGCTTTCGTTTCAGTTGATTTAAAACACAACTTGTAGAATACAATGTGTGATCGTAAACGAAGGCCATTGACAATATATCACTTTCTCTTCATATAATTATTTTCATTAGCACAGCTAATAAATTACTTAATTAACTTAACACGAACTTTGGCTATTCTGGATTCATTATAATTGACATATCCTGTGTTACATAAAAAACTCATTGTATGTGCTATAAGCCTATAACTAATATTTGTATAAATCAGAAATAATGTTCGAAAGTATAAACCACATAAAATAATAATTATAGCAATTCGCACGGCGGATTTTCGCATAAAGGCAAATCATAGCTGTACATGGTAATTAAAAGTGAAATAATATTAAAATACCTTACATACGGTTGGGACACATTATTCATCGTCGTGTTCACTAATCGCGTTCACGACATACCTTTGAACGGAAATATGGAAGGAATAAAAAATATAGATAATTAAATAAATTATTTACAATAACATACAGTACATTCTTAACACCAACTCATTTTGCCAACAAAAAACACATTTGGCTATTTTAATGATTCATGATGATGGTCAATATTATCGAGGCAGTTGCAGAACGTTCATGCAAGATTGGAATACTTAACTTTGATAAATGATACAATAATAATTTTTAATTTCATTGCTCGCTAATAATGTTCATCAATTTTAAACTACATGAGACCTATGTGATAACGGTTCATCGTCTCACTTATTTCCATTCACTAAACCTGGCTCTAAAGGAACAATACTTTGCACTGTGCCAGATTTATCCAGTTCTTCGTTGACCTCCGCTGCTATATCCAAAGGGTTACCATTGTACTTTACAAAGAACACCTCGTGCTCCGACGGAGTCTGCTTTGGAATGACAACCGGTTGCTGAGTCTCCGGGTTGTTCACCAACACATAAATCAGAGTCTTATGTTCAACCGAAGCGGCCGCATTGCTCATTTCAGCTATTTGCTTCAAACGGGCCAAATTCAACTTAGATTCTTGCGACGGCACCTTTATAAACAGAATCTTGTAGTTCTTCTTCAGTGGTGGAGGTGGTGGAATCACTCTCTGTTCTTCTACTTCTGGTGGAGGGACATGGAAATATATGTGCTTGAAAACCGCCGGAGTAATTGGTGCACTAACAGTGTTAAAATTTTCATTGAATTTGTTATTTGAACCTGTTTGCGTAAAACCGATGTTCAAATTAGAAGACCCTGTTGATGTTTGAATATTACCACTGTTTATAGAAGCATCGAAAGTTAATGTTGGATTAAGATTAACTTTGAAAGGTGTCGTGGATGTCTGAGCATAACCATTATTCAGTGAAGAACTGACAGGTGCTCCGATAGGCTGCGCGTAGGCAGTATTTAAATGACTGCTAATCTGGGGTATAGATTGCTGGCTATAACCGCTGCTAAAACTTCCACTACCAGATGGTATTAAACTTTGTGAGTAACCAGAATTCTGATTAGAAGTAGCTGACTGTGAATATCCTGTGCTTAGACCGGAACCAGCAGATGATATAGCACTCTGGGCAAATACATTGCTGGTACTAGCTGTGCCAGATGACAAGGAATGGGAATAGCCTGTATTATAGTTATTGGTATCACTGACAGCCGAAGGTATTAAAGTTCCTGAATAACCTGCATTGCTTGAACTAGCACTACCGGATGGAGAAACAGTTTGAGAGTACCCTGTATTTATATTACCACCAGCAGATGCTTTAGAAGTTTGGGCGTAACCAGAGCTAGTACTAGACGAGCTGGAATATGGCACTAGTATATGCGAATAGCCATTATTTAGATTACCACTAGCCGATGAGACTGACGACTGGGAATAACCATTGTTCAAATCAGAATTAGCACTACCAAATGTTGCCGCAGCCTGAGAGTAGTCATTAACTATATTTCCGCTAGCGGATGGTATAGATGTCTGAGCATAACTATCACTGTAACTAGATGTTCCAGATGGTGCTAAAGGCTGGGAATAACCAGTATTCAGAATACTACTAGGAGATGATGTTGAATAACCATTGCTCAAACTTGCACTGCCCGATGATGATACAGTGTGTGAGTAACCAGTATTCAGGTTAGAACCAGCAGTTGGTACCACATTGGCGTAACCTTGGCTCAAACCCGAATTGACGGAAGGTACCCAGCCATTTGAGTAACCAGTATTTAAGTTGGTATTGGCAGATGGTGTTAAAGTCTGGACATTTCCAAAATTGTTATTAACGGGCGGTACTGAAATATGTGTGTAACCATTATTCAAATGATTAACAGCAGACGCTGGTGAGGTTTGTGAATAACCCGTATTTAGACTACCACCTGCGGATGATATCGAATTTTGCGCATAACCAATGTTTGCATTAGAACCCGATAGTGATGAGGTCTGTGAATAACCACTATTTGCATTGCCACTGGTAATTGGTAAAAGGTTATGAATATGACCACTGTTGAAATGATTATTAACTGGTGCATAGTTCTGCGCGTAATTATTGTTCAAATTTACAGTCGGTGCGGGTGCAAAGCTCTGTGCGTAGCCTGCATTCACGTATCCATTGTTCGGTATGGGACTAGCAGTTGGTTGTATGCTAGGTGCTACTACAATTCCACTGTTACTAGATCCATGATTTACACTTCCGTGGTTTCCGATATTGTGTCCATTATCTTGTTTTAAATAAACATAATTCTTGTATGAAATCGAGTGCGATAAAGGTTTGTCATGCTCGTTCGGTAAAGCAGTGTGATGCTGTGAACTATGTCCCTGTTGAAAATTTGCAGGCTGATTACCTGGCAGACCGAAGGTTGCACCCGGTGCATTGTACTGGTAACCGGCATCTGCTAATGCCAAGCTGGCCACTATTAAAACCTAGAACAATAACACAACTTGTTAAATCACATATGATCAACACTGTACCTAAAACTTCACTGACACATTATTTTAATTTTTTTCTTAGAATTATATAAAGGGACTGACCAGCACGAGTGACATCTTCGTTTTCCCATACACACACCAAATGATGAGATTATCGGCCCAGAGGCAATATTTATAAACACTTTCCCTTTGATAAGATGTGTCTCAGGTTTGCTAATTTTGTATAAATGATGAGTTTCGATTCGATCACATTTCCGGAATCACTAAGACGATGGATTTTGTGTCAATGATGGCGGAATATAACAAGAGTTGTTGGAATCTTGTATGAACCAATGTTTAAGATTCTATTGACTTTATTTGAGATTATTAATCTTCTATCATATTTTTGAATTTCTGTGTTCCATTCTTTTTTAATCTCGTAATTGAAGAACGTTTAAATCTCGTCATATTATGTGTCCGAGAAGAGGTTAGCCTTGCTGGTCAATACTGTCCTTTAATTTTACTTGCTGCGCTCGTGGTTTCCTCCGCATAAGTCTCGATCCCGTAATAATATCGAGATAAAAAGTATTCTATGTCCTAACCCAAGACATGGTGTACCCATGTGCCAAATTTCATCCAAATCTGTTTAGCCGTTTTAGCGTGAAAGCGTAACAAACAAACCAAACTCACTTTGCATTTATATAATTAGGTTAGGATTATAGTTAGGATTCATTCTATGAAATATTAAGAGTCAATTACGATTGGGTCAATTCGGTAAATAATCCATTTATTCATTTTAACCTTATGCAAACCATTCAGCAATGATGAATTCCTATGAGATTATCCGCTATCCGCTGTCATACAACCTCACCATTAAAATTGACACAGTAAAAATTCACCCATGATACCACCATTCATAAATATTTAAAATCGAGCGATAATACGACAGTTTCACACGGATAGACGATGATAGAAACCCTCAACAGTGGAAAATTTCGGTGAATAGGCCTAATATATAAATAATTATGTAAACTAACTCAATCGTGACGATTTTTTAATCAAAACATAATTTCACGACCTTTGAAAGTAGACATTTACACATCCAGTTATAGGAGTTTTGAATCTAATCAACGAAAATAAACAAACTGTGATACCTAATAATATGGAGGTCATTTCCTTATAGAGCTTACAGATGTTATGTAATATTACATTACTTTCAACACTGTACCATTTCGCAGAATTGTAACATTTTATTGTTACAGTCTACCCTACTTACGGCTTAGACGTGTTTATAATATTAAAGCCATCTTTTTTTGCTACAATATAACGATTCTAATTCCTATTATGTCATTTACAGTAATAACTAGGATTTCTTGGGTAAACAACATTCAGCGCCTTTTTTGTCAGTCCTAATCCCAGGCTTTCGGGGGAGGCGACTCAATTATAAATATAATCAAAATGTTGGTGAATTAAATCATAATCTTATTCTAAATTGGAAAATGAGATGTACTCATATAAACAATAATAAAAGTTAGGAAATATTTTCATGAAAATCGACCAGGAAATCAAGAAAGAAATAACTTTGTGCTTTGTTGCTTTTTAGGGTTCCGTACCCGACGGGTCCCAAACGGAACCTTATTACTAGGCAACCACCGTTGTCCGTCTGTCTGTTAGCGGGCCGTATCTCATGAACCGTAACAGGTAGACAGACAGATTGTGTATTTATATTGCGGCTATAACAACAAATCATAAAAATAAAGGCGTTTTTAAAGATAGAAACGTGTTTTTTTAAATATTGTATGGTGGTACGGAACCCTTTGTGTGCGAGTCCCACTCGCACTTGGCCGGTTTTTTGACGAGACTTTCACTGGCAGATCTATACTTGATGTTACATGGAGTAACTTAGGCTAATTTTTTTTTAGAATAAGAGATTGTGTCTACCGTGGGAGAGTGGGCATCAGATAGTAAGTAGTATATTATCAAAGAAAATTATGTATTCTACTCTACCAGTAGAGTTACTTAGTTAGAGGGCCTTGTTGATGGAACGGAGACTAGACCCAAAACGAGGCATGCTGTTGGACATGGCGCCCTGGTTTGGTTTCCCATGCTGGTCAAAATGTTTTGGTTTTCGTATCACGAAATTCTCAGCAGCAGGCAGAAGTGTGAATTTGTGCCCAGTTCTGACTCGTTCCTTATTAAATAAAATACAATAGAAGACGTATATTTAGTAACCTAATCCGCTTAACTGTTCGTAAAGGACCCTGTAAGAAATCGACACGTGTTTCACCTCTCAACGAGGCATCCTCAGGATGACGAATGACTTGTTGCGAACCCGGACACGACGTGTAGCCACGTCAAGCGCCGAACGCAGTCCCTTATTACATGCGAGTTAAACATAACCTGCGAAATGTGGGTGTTCTAACTCTGCATACCTCTTTGGGCCATACTGGTGTGCATTGTTAACCATTGAACGCATGATGTAATGCGTTGTTGAAAGTCCAGCACGTATCAAGTTCCTTAGTGGACAATCGACAATCTTCGTTCGGATTTAATGTTATTAATTCTTTGTTCTTTCCTTGTTTCAGTTACGGAAAAGGAAATCCGGCTTTGGTATGTATGCTGCGGGTGTTAGGCATTCTAGTTTCTCGTAGCGCTAGTAATATTTCTAATGGTTTATTTTTGTTTTAGGCACAAAGGATTTCTTAAGGACTGTCCAAACGGGCTCCTGACCGAACAGGTACGACATTACGCAATAAGTTGAATAAAACAACCATGTTTATTTTGTCCCTCTGCACGTACATTAACACTTTATCATTATTGTTATCTTCCTCTTGCCACTATCCATGATAATCTGTCGCCGGCACATTGTCTTCATTTTCCATAATATGGAATTAATAATTAGAATAATATTCTAATTAGCCGTCATCTCCGTAATCATCCCTTCTAGCCAAATAATATTTCACTCAATCCAACTATCATCTCTTTAGTCTTTTCGTACACTTATTCACGACAATATGCTCCTTATTCCTCCACTTTAAGATGTCTTCATTTCCACAGAAAATTCCGTTTACTTTTTCTAATTCTATCCATTCGCATAACACGACATATCCTTTTGAGATTATCCATTTCCATTTGCCATTCATCCAGCCCAAGTCCAATATATTTCTAATCTCCCATTTTCCCACTCGTTCATAAAAATAAATGAAAACCTATAAAATATATCCAAAAGTTACGTAGTTATAATAACATCTTCATTTCGTATTACCAGGGGTTCATTAAGATCTACAAACAGTTCTTTCCGCAAGGCGATCCTAGCAAGTTTGCGTCACTGGTATTTCGGGTGTTCGACGAAAACAATGTAAGTGTAGCAATTACATTTCTGTATCTACTTACTTATCTAATAGATATTTTTAAGTTTTCTGTTGACTATTAAACGAAATCTCACGTCTGCCTCGTTGGGATACTACTGATATCAGATTCAGTTCTGGTTCGATCCTCAGGACGAGCTTAATATCTCGGGTCACGGTAGAGCCACGACAAAAAGCATTAGGTACCTACTGTTGACTGACTGTACATACAGGTAAGTACACCTTGTTCAGGAGTCAGAGGCTTCAAACAAGTTTCTATAACAAATAGGTTCTTCTGTCAATAAAGAATTATTTATGATTATTTACTGTTGGGCCAGAGTCTGCCATGGATTTGTGTTCGGTTGATGGTAATAGTCTTTCCCTCTTCATATGGTAACTAGCGAAATTTTGGTGTACATAAAAGGCCTACTCTGTAAGGATCCCAACACAGACATTTTCTTTTAAAACGACAATAACAATTAATGAAAGCTTGAAGAAGCCTGTACGAAACTGAAACGCATTTAACCCCTAACTTTATAAAAAATCAAGGCATGATATAAGGAATGAGATACTCTTTTATCATTGTGCATACTCTTTTACACGCACAATGGTCCACTGAAGGACTAAGTGCGGAAACCAAACCCCATAACATAGAACATATAACCGAGAGAAATTAAACTGCCGCAAAAACATTGATGGCCCACTTTCCACATAATTCAGATTAGAATATACGGCCCTTGATTAATATTAGGTAACTGATGATTTAGTGTTTAATATTCATATGACGATATTTCTATTGGGTTAGTTCGAAATATATTTCGCTCAAGAAGCTTCGTATAATGTGAAATTCACTAACCCTAGAATATGTCTTGCGACGTCAAAAATTACGAAAATGTCCGACAAATTCTAGTCGTTTCTGGAGGCTGTCTTCGTCACTTGTCTATTTCAGTGAAATCATTTCATAAATTATTTTGTAACACCGACGCTAAAATGGAATCTAATGAATGACCCCCTTTTTTTTTTCAGGATGGCTCCATCGAATTTGAGGAGTTCATTCGAGCACTATCGGTGACGTCACGGGGAAATCTCGACGAAAAGCTACACTGTACGTATTTAATGTTAAGGTTTTATATAATTAATTTGGAGATCAATTGACGTCTTCAATAATTTATATATTAGTGACTATTATACCTTTACAATTCTTAAATTCTTCACTTCCATAACAATAATTAATATTAATACATTATAACGCCTACACGGACAACATAATGCACTCCCTCGAACTGAAAATTTATTGCAGATATTGCGTCCGATCGTGAAATGTGACACTATTCAATTACCAATAATTAATTATTTCCTTCAACTACAGTTTAATCCTGTGTATTTCTGTAGTGTATACGAACATTGGTTAATCTAAATAAATAAATAAGTAGTGAAAATGTATGCAGGTTAATTGATGTTATAAATTTCAGGGGCCTTCCGGCTCTACGACGTGGACAACGATGGTTACATCACAAGGGATGAAATGTACAACATAGTCGACGCGATCTATCAGATGGTGGTACGTATAAATGGCCCTCCATCAGCTTTATAACCGTATTTACTTTGCTTTTGTTTTCCTTAGCTTTAGTTACCTTATCGAGGCTGTCGTCCTCTTCTTCATTTATTACTGTTCAACACGGATATAAATATTATCGCGGAGTACTTGGATTTTCCTCAAAAATCTCTCTTTAGCGTCATCACAATAAAGATATTATCATGATTGATTCACTTTCGATTAGAAGCAGCAAAACACTTTAGTAAAATACTGTTTCCTTCTTCATTTCGTATAAAAGAAAAGTTTTTATAAGAGCTAATACCGGAAAACTCTTACCTAACTTGAAGAGATTTAGTAAATTGCGAAAGTAGAATGGACATTTTAATTAAGAAATGTTTGGTGCTATAATTTTGCCATTGTGTTGACGGGATGTAATGCATTCCTATTGATACGATGCTTTTAAATAATTTATTTTGTTGTCATCATGCAGAGATATTGTTTTTTTAATGACCTACCCTTCATGTTTAATCCTATCTACCACACAAACACATACACTTTCCTCACTCACTACACTACAGTCACCCTCACACACACTTACACACTTCCACACGCACGTACTCCCACATCACTCACCCACTCACTCTCTCTCCTCTTACACACATTCCTCTAATTCACCACTCATTTTAACACACTTACCCACATCCACACCTCATATCTTTAAGCTTGTAGCGGCATCTACATCGCTACATGCGAACTACGCATCAAAGACCTGACGTCACACAACATCCTGACGTCACACAAATCCTGCATCGCGCAATTAGAGTTTACCGTGCGATAAACATATATAGAATCTCCCAACTTCAAACCTCTGGGCAGTTGCCCCCCAGACATGACACCCGTCTGGTTGGAGGATCCTCCCTTTTCTATGGGGGATGAGTGAACTTTACACCCTGTTCCTCATACCCCTAAAAGCTCACCAACAAACTCCCGCAGTTTTAATGGTACCTTATCTGTATAGTAATGACACACAAGCGTCCTTTTTTTTTTTTTTGAGTGTTTGAATTTATCAAATAACTTCTCCCGCTCTGGCCGGAGCGGGAGGGTGTCTCAGACTTTTACTGAGTAAAACCCACCAGCGTTCCTTCCTTTGCCTGTGGCCAGGGCCGCGATGTCCCTTTCGGACAAACCCGCAACCCCGGCAGGTCACACACAAACGTCGGATTAGAATATAAAAAGCTGAGCACTATCCCCTGAGATACAGGTTCCCGCCTAGTTCAGGGGCAGGGTTAATACTCTGTGCACCTCATTTAACCAATTGTTGTGAAAAAAAAACAATTATAATCATTTTCATGTACCTGCTAAATTGTAATTTCAATGGATATTTATTTTTCATGGCATGATTCGCTGTTTTTACTTACTATACTTACTTATTATTGACAAAGCCAATGTTTAATATGCAATAAGTAGGTACCGCAGCAGAAACCCGTTCCATATTACAGAGGCAACGATTCAATTGAACTTCATTAGCTCCTTATAATTAATTTGCAACCCCTGTTGAAGCTTTTGAAATGATTCACGGTGGGCGTGCCCTTAACTAATTACAAAGATTT
The DNA here is from genome assembly GCA_916701695.1 of Agrochola macilenta. NCBI lineage: Eukaryota > Metazoa > Arthropoda > Insecta > Lepidoptera > Noctuidae > Agrochola > Agrochola macilenta. The sequence goes on along the minus strand of OU753552.1, from coordinate 12,359,978 downwards.
ACCATTTCATAGGCGCCATAATATTAAAATCAAGGCGTTAGGAATGCTAACAGTTTTTCAGTCCCACTCCAATGCTTTTTAAATGTACGAATTCATAAAATCGGTACTTAATTATCCTACCTACTTCGTCTACATAATTTTTTTAATGTTCATCTTTTCTCATTGTTACCCTCTCTTCTCCCTGCAGGGCCAGACCCCTCAGCCTGAGGACGACAATACTCCTCAGAAGCGCGTCGACAAGATCTTTGACCAGATGGACAAGAACCACGACGACCGCCTGACCCTGGAGGAGTTCCGGGAGGGGAGCAAGGCAGACCCCCGCATTGTTCAGGCTCTCTCACTTGGAGGCGATTAATCGACGGTCATCCTCTCGCCGGACTTCACATTTACTTAGAAAGCTAATATCATTCCGCCGCTTGTGTTTGTGTATTAATTTATTGCACGTGTTTGTTTTAATTTAGATCTAGGAATGATTTAATTCGATTTAATCCTTTGATGAACTGAGTAACTGATTTTTTCGCTATGTATTGTTTCAATTATCATCAAGAAGTGGTTACTTACTACTTATACCTACCTAAAATTATTTGACACAACACCTAGATCTGCAATAAATTGATCTATAGATCTTATATCTTATAATTAATTTAAAGTATTTAAGGTAATCTGTTGTAGCTTTTAGCATAGGCGACGGATGAATATTAATCAATATAATTGTAAGTAATTTTTGCCAATATAACACCAGGCCAGGAGCGAGGCTTCATTTATTAATCATTGCGATTATTTACTTACAATAATAATTCGCCCGCAAAAGGTACTAAACATCTTATGGTACTTTAAAACTACTTGGTTAAAATTAATTGTGAATAACTCGGACATTTCCGAGTTATGTTTGATCTACCTAAAAAATACATCTAAATAAAACTGCATAATAAAAATATTTTTCTACTCTTAATGTCTGGACAAAAAAATCTTGAGATAGGTACCTACTTGTTTTTAAATTCCGCCTATTTGTAAACTATAATATCTGAAAAATAAAACAAAGAACAACAACAAATGTCTCGTCGACCTACAGCCAGTTTGTGACTTGCGCAAGTACCTATTTGTGATAAAGGTAGGTAATGTACAAATCTCGTCGATGTAACGAAATAATTGTATGTCCATGTCGACGAAGGCAATATGCCAACCGCCCTTACACTTTTCCAACTAAAATTAGTAACACATCGAGAGCCTAACATAAGATAGGTAGGTACCTACATTACTTTTCACCTTGGAACGTTTACCACCCAAGACAATACCTACCGGCGCGTTAGAGGGAAAATGTTTTGTAAGTATCTAGTATCTACCTACCTCCAATCAACATTCACACGTTTAAGGCTCCGGCGGCAGACCGGCGCGACCCGAAGGACTCTGGTGGAACAATTTCTATGAAAATTTCACGGAAATTGTTCTTCCGGTAGAACACGTCGCGCTTGTTCACTCCGAGCCTTTAGAATCGTTTAAAACCTTGAATGAATTCATGTAGGTATTGCCTATTGTAAATGGTGTTATCCTTGCAAATATTGAAAATTGTAAATTGCATTCGTAAATTAAACTTGTAATAATTTATCCTCGCCATCCGCTTCGTGTTGGCAAATTTAATAACGCTCTTTCTAATGTAAATGATGAACTTTCATTAAGTTCCCAACTAATGGATATGCAACATTCAAAACAATTAAAGAATATTTGATAGAAGCCATTAATAAATAATTGTAACTTGTTAGACTGAGCTTCTGCTCGCTCAAAACAAAGTTAACTCCGTGCGAGAGAATGACCTGAGACAACGCAGACGGCTGTAAAGCAAGTCGCTAGTGCACTAGGCACTCGATACTTATAACTTTCGATAAAAACGCGGTTATACACCATTTGTTAAACAATCGCCTAATCTTAACGTCATCAACAAAACTTACAATGAGAAATTCATAAAGGTGTCAGCACACAGACACTCCGCGAACTTCCCCACGGGGTGGCACAGCGCACCCTGCTGGCATTACGCTAACAACTTTAGTATTTTTATGCGTTTTGTCAGAACATAACGTTATCACTTTACTGTTGTTGTTGATAAATTGATAGTTTTTTAAGTGTTGCGCCCCATTAACGTTAAATTTGCATTTTAAGACAATATGAAATTTTTGGCGTACAGGCGTTTTGGGTTTTTAATGCCCCATATTTATAATAAAAAATACTCTCATAAAATTTGAGTGCAGATGTGGCAAAGCCATACCTAAAACGAATTGTGCCGTTTTTTATCAAATATAAAATTTTACTCGTCTACAATTTTTGGAAACTACATTGAAGACGAGATGCAACATGTTTAAACTTATGAAAATCGTAAATTAAATGATAAAACTTAAGAATTAGGCGTTGATTTATTTTAAATACGTAGAAAATTTAAAAAAGCAATTCGTTAGGAGTAAAAGAAAACAATTTCGATAATGAGGAAGGATTGTGTGAAATTGTAATAAAAAAGATTTAAAATAGTGTAAGTAACGTTAAAATGATGATTGTTGAGACGAGCGCGATGCGATAATACAGCGCAATTCTTTCGGCGAGTTTAATCACGAGGACATATTAATCTATTTAATTCATTGTGTCTATGTTTATGACAAGTTATCCATGTGTTAGAGCAGTAGTAGATGATGTAGTATGTGTAATACATTTTAACTTTGAAATTATAGCACGATTGTAACGTTTCAGCCGCCCGGAGTCGTCTCGGCGGCACGATAAGCACTTTTCTTGGAGAGCACTAATCTTTACTTGTATAATCATTGCCAAATATATAGTTTCTACCTATATCTATTCAACTTACTCCCTAAGACAGGGCTACCTACAACTCTCTCTCCATCCTCTTTCACATAATTATAAATATTTTTTGGAGGATTTTTGGATATTTCCGTTTAGCGATTCTCAACTTAACGTACTTAGTTGATAAGAGTCTACTTATCATGTAAGTGATTTACCTACAGCTTTATACGAACTTAATTGTTATGTTTTGCTTATAAAGTAAACTAAACTTCTTATGATACACGTAATGGATTCTATATTAAGGTGTGATCTTTCGCGTTTCGTAACCTTTCAGCTATGTATTGCGATGGCGTTGTCCGTTTGAAGTTCTGAAACATTAGGTAAGTTTATATTGGTAGTTTTGGATCACGTGTCAATTTGTGTCTTTCAACAGTGTTTGTAGACGTAAAGATGCGTTTTTCAAACGAACTAGTGTAGGGAAATTTTCGCGGGCTGTGCATTTCGTATAAGTTAAGTAGCGGAGCTCATGTTGGACTGTTGAAAATGTATCTTATACCTACAGCGCTTGTTACTCTATTACTTCTCTTATTTCCCATTCATCTTTCTTTTGTCTTCAATCTTAAACTTAACATCAACTTTGTCTGCAAATTGAAATCGTATAACTGCCTAACTGTAATCTCGTTGTATGAGATCTAACTTGTGTTAATTCTTTACTGTTTCTTATTGTTGATTCGATAACTTAAGTATTTTGTTTTGTATCGGTTATTTGATTTACCTTTATAACTGCTGCTAGCATGACAGTGAAGGACAGAATGATAAGGATTTCTTGAATGGAGAATACAACTCACAACCCAAAAAACAACCAGGTAATTAATTATACCTCAAATTAAAATTTACTCCTCTATGACTGGGTTATACCGGGTTGTCTAAACTCTTAATTATCTATGGCTATAAAATCTGTCCTCTTCATAAAGGTACCGCTGAAATTTAAATAATAATTTTAAATAAATCATACATTACTATGAAATGATAATAAATTATATAGAAATAGTATTTTTCTGTAGCTATTTTCTGCTCCAAATGCATTTGTAACTGTTTTACTGCTTGAGAACTTCAATATTTTGTACTTTTTGGGGAACAGGTAGGTATGTATACGTCTTGTTTGAACTAAATTGAATTAGGGACGCCAACTCCGAGGTATACAACATATAGAAAACTGTGAAGTAAATAACTAACACAAAGTCTCACTAAAGTGACATTGAAATCTAGTCACAGAACGCCAGGCCAGCCCTAATAATATTTAGATCGAGCATGGATGAGTCACTTATTTAGAAATGTTTAACAAATCTTTTACCTAATTATACCTTACTTCATAGTTGATTCGAAACATAGGTACTTGTTTTTATTCATTTTATTTAACAACAATAATTGATGTATTACTGTTACCCTAATTACTAGGACCTAGGTACCTATTCATATTATTTATTTTTAAAACGAAGGCGCCTAATTGGAATTTCTTGTGCCTGGCTAAAGAGAGAAGTATTTAAATAAAAGTACCTAGGCATTTTGGATCACTATTCTATCATAGAGGACCTTAGGTACAAATTTTTGTACCAAAAGAGCTCATTTATTATTTATAACGTATTTAAAAACATGTACCACGTTGATAATGTTTTCTTCATATTTAAAGGGAAATCCATCAGACATACCTAAATATATTTTCTGGTATAAATTGTTCATGAATTCTATACTTATGTAACATAGGTACATATAATAACGATTCGATGTGTGCGAATCATTGATTTCCATGTAACTTTTCACACGTATAATTTGCCAACCGTATCTTTATAAACCTAGATTAACTTTAAAATGGCTAGTTTCTCATTATTTCTTAATGGCGACGAGCTGACTGAATTAATTACGAGGTTGAGGGTGCCTTTGCCTTCATATCTGGCGTTGGTTGATGTCGCTTTGATGCGACGTTAGCGTCACGTTAACGCAGCGTATACGTTCGATGAACGCCTACGCTAAATGCAAAGGGTGCCTAGCGTCTAAGGCCTAGCCCTCACTGCGAATTTTTTCGCGCGATTCGATCCGCACAGTTTATAATATTCAGTGTACGGCATTGCAACGAGCGCGAATATTAAATCGCCAGTGTGTGTAGATACCTAAGATAACCATGTGCTAAAGAAAAGTGGGAAAAAAAATCGCGTGTTTTTGATCGCAGTGCCGGCTAAGCCTAAGTAACCTGTACCTGTACATGTAACTACATATTCTACGAATAACGAATTAGCAAAAAGTTTGTAAGCTGAAATTCAGCAGTAGAGTCGCCTTCCTCCGATTTGTAATCATACCTATTTATAACTGATAATACCTACTTATTCTCTTTCTATGTAAATAGTAATTTATTATTCGCCTACTTTCATAGATATTATGATAATATTCACTTTTAATAATAATGATGATTAATAATAAACGAAATAAAATTGACGTTGTTTTTTATATTAAACCTTCACCTCTCCACCAAATTACATAAATATTTCCTGTTATTGTTTTACGAGCCACTTACGAGTCAATATTGACAACATAGGTAAAATACCTATAGATACCTATTGGATGAGGTCGTGTTGAAAGCGGAGTTTCTTGCCTGGTGGAGTTTCTTGTCCATTCTTCTCCATACGAAAACTACGTTTTGGAAAGGGCGAGTAGAATCAACTATATTTTTTGTAAAATTGACGTTTAAAAGTGCCATTTATGTGCCTAATTGAAATAAATTGTTTGTCTTTGAAAGAAACAACATCATATGCATCAACAGAATCTGACTACACCAGCGGACGGCCGCCTTTTAGCCGGCAGCGGCCACATAGCTCATGGCAAAATGACTTATAGGCGGCCGTATTTGTTCATAATAAATTGTGTAAATAAAGGTACCTAACCTAAGTATATAGATAGCATTAGGTATAGATATCTACGTCGTAACCAGATCTTAGAATTGGTCATTTCATGAAGTGTTCGACCTTTTCATGCAACGGTTGTTTCATGAAATGGCCAGCTAAAATTTTACCGTATCGTTTAAACGTCAACGTTTAAAGGCTCGTGCAGACTGGCCCGACTCTTATCGCGTCGCGCGACACCGATAATTGTTCTACCGTGAAGTATTCTTAGAAATTGTTTTATTAGAGTGGCGTCGCGCTGTCGCGTTGCACCTGTTTGCTGAAGCCTTAATGATATGTCAGTCGACGTTTGGTCACCATCATTTTTCATCACCATTGGATTGGTGACCATCCCCTCCGTTCCTCGGAAAGCACGTTAAGCCATTAGGCCTGGCTGTCCTTCGTGGATCTTTAACAGCCGCCGAAAGTCTGACAACCAGTCTTACCAAGGGGTATCGTATTACCCAGTAATTGGGTTGTGGAAGTCAGATAGGCAGTCGCTCCACGTAAAATAAGTACTGGTATTCAGCTGCATCCAGTTAGACTGGCGGACCCCAATATAGTTGGGAAAAGGTGTGATAAGTCAGATGAGTCGACGCGCGACGTTTGGCCATATCATTAATGTAGGTATCCATTTAAGCCTTGATTTGTAGTAAAAATTGACAATTATCTGCAACCAACTCAGAAGTAGCGCTCGCTCGGCTCCTCACGCACGGTTCGTAACAGTCATGGCATGGCTAACCTTACCCATTTGATAGGGGTGCCACAAGCGGCGGGAATTTTTTAATTTTTAGGGTGTTCGTAAGTACTTACGTCCTTATGCATAAACCTACTGAACAGATTTGAATGAAATTTGGCACATGGGTAGACCTGGGTTAGGACATAGGACTTTTTATCCCGGTAGAACGTTTCTGTCGGATAATTTCCGACCACCACGCGGGCGAAGCCGCGGGCAAAAACTAGTAGCCTAAAAGTCCAGTATTTTTGAAGATTATATAAGAAAACACTATATCAGCATCTTTGTTTTAGTTCCATTATAATTAATGTAGTTTATTTTAACTAGGTACTATCCACAAGATTAAATGAAATGTCGATGAGAATTACCCCATGTTTTAAACCATCACCTCATCAACGTTTCATCCGAAAGACGTCCAATGTTGGTCATGGGCCTCCGTCAAGCATAGCTACTTGGACCCGTACTGTGCTTCTCGCATCTTGCGGATTCCTGCGGTCTTCACAAGGTCATCGGTCCACCTCGTGAGAGGCCTGCCAACGCTACGTCTACGGTAGGTACTTACGCGGTCGCCACTCCTGAACCTTTCGGGTTCCATCGGCCATCTGTTCTGCGAGCAACGTGCCCTGCCCACTGCCACTAAGTTTGCCAAATTTTCGGGCTATTTCGGTTACCTACCTTGGTTCTCCTGCGAATCTCTTCATTTCTGATTCGATCACGTAGGGAAACTAATCATAGCCTCCATTGCCCTTTGAGTGACTTTCAGCCTTCCGATGAGGCCTATTGTGACCGACCATGTTTCAGTGGCATAGGTCATCTGGCACTGGCAACACGTACTGGTTAAAGACTTTCATCTTGATACACTGCCGGTAGGTAAATGAGACGAGAAGATATTGCGTAGCTTCCCGAACGCTGCCCAGCCCAGTCGGATTCGACGATTGACCTCTTTTTCATGTATTTATTAGGTTAATTATATGGTCCATGATATCGTTAAATAGTTTTATAAATATACATCGATTTGAATACATTTTGAAGGTTATTTTCTAAAAACATGTTTTGAAGGTACGTACGTTGTGTCAGGGGCTGGTTGGCACGCCTGGGCAACCTTATTACATTTAGCAAAATCGCGATTCCGAATATTTTGAGTTATTTTTAGACTGATATTACATTGTTAGCTTAAGTACCTACTTTTATTTAAGAATATTACGTCCACTGACTATGATTATAATTTTGTGGTTTTCGTTACCAGAATTATAATTTTGTTACATGGAAGTTCTTCGCAAGCGAATTTTGATGACTATTCTTTTTCATAATGTTCATTAATCTCCTTTAGCAGAAAACGCGTCCCTCTCCGTACAACTTATAAACTTAAAGGGCAGCTATTAAACAGATGCGACGGTGTACGCGACCTGGGCGTTTTTCATGACTCCAAACTCTTATTTAACGTGCACATTGAGCAAATAGTGGCCAAAGCTTCGAAGTCACTGGGTTTTGTTATGAGACTCGCAGGGTGTTTCAAAAAAGCCAAGGCCCTGATGATTCTTTATTGCTCTTATGTGAGAAGTCATCTTGAATATGCGTCACAAATCTGGAACCCGTGTTATGGCAAGTATAATGATCGTATTGAGAATATACAAAAAAGATTTATTCGTTTTCTATGTTTTCGGCTAAGTATACCATACCATTCTGATAATTACATAAATCTTTGCAAGAAATTTCATTTACAGCCACTCATAAATCGTCGTCAACTAGCAGATTGCACTTTCCTTTTAAAAATTATGTCAAACAAGATTGACTGTCCTGATCTCCTACATAAACTACGTTTCAATGTTCCTCAGAGATCAGTTAGATTTAATCCGCCTATCTCCATTCCCTTTCCCTCTTCTAACTACAGGCAAAAGTCATACATGATGAGAGCGACTAAGGACTTTAATATTCTTTGTAAAGAGTTCTCATTTGATCAATGAAGATGGATTCGTAGATAAGTACTAAATAATACATCTATGGATGGATCGATAGCACACAGCTCGGGCAACGATGGAGATTTTGAAACACCAATTTCCGGACTGTTTGATCTCCCATTTCGGCAATTTGATCTGGTCGGCTAGATCGCCAGATCTGACTTCACCAGCCTTCTTCCTTTCGGGCTTTTTGAAATCTTGCGTTTACCAACAGAAATCACAAACCTTGAAAGCCAACACTGGCGAAGAAATCACCAATTTGAAGGCAGATGTTTTGCGAGCAACAGTTCAAAATGCCGTAAAACGATCACAATGTGCATCAACTCAGGAAAATATGATATCGTCAAAGATGACCACCTCATTTGATCGACATCATATAGATACTCGTATTTTATATAGACTTTAATGTCATAATTTTTACCCTAAAGGGGTTAAAATGGTGTAAAATAAACTTTCCGAGAAAACAGTTTTTTTTTTTTTTTTTTTGGCTGCCATTTCGCCGGCCATAAATTGTATAAGCAGGCCCTACGCATTGCCACAACAACTGGTCCTGGTCTTCCCACACACAGCGGATTCCTAGTTTCCTACTAGGGTACTACCTTCACTAGATCTACCACGTTGAACCATCCTGTGTGCAGTCATCATTCTAGAACCTTCGATGAAATCAGCAATCCATACTGCATGAAATCTGCCCCATCCAAAGACACGTAATAAAACAAATGAAATCCGATTAACTCTTTATTTCCAAATTAATCATCATTTCAATAAATATAACAACCTACAATAATACAATTTAGCATTTAGATAACACAAAATGGTGATGCTGAAACAACTTTGTTTCCAAATAAATATGTGTCTTGTGTCACGAGATTTTACCTTCATTGGTGAATTGAATTAAACCTAATTCACTTTATAATACTAAAGATACATTGCGTCATATTGTATACAGTCAGGGAAATTAATTGTTATGCAAATTAGCACCCTATGTCAATTTGCCGTATTATAGGCATTTCATACAATTGGCAAAAAACAACAGCTGTAAACTTTTTTTGGTGCCAATCGATCCTGTTTCTTATAAGGACCAAAAAACTCTATTGGACCAACTGAGGTTTGAGTACTAGAAAAGTTAGAAATCGCAAAAAACTTTTCCCATACATTTCGTAGGAAATGTGACTCCAACCTACTATTTTACGATGATAAGACTGGCCGAAACTAAACTAAAACCAATTGAACTTCAAATTTCGAACGAATAGAGAACAACATTTCGAACCTTTGATGCTTTTGAAAAAATGTTTTATATAGGTAGTTTTATTTTTTGGCAATTTCTGTCTTTTGTAGAGGACAGTCTTTTTTAACGTTTGCCAAACAAGTCTGAAAGATCTAAATAATTTGAGATAATTTTTAGGGTTCCGTACCTCAAAACGAAAAAACGGAATCCTGTTAGGATCACTTCGTTGTCCGTCCGTCAGTCTGTCACGACCCTTTTTCTCAGGAATGCGTGGAGGTATCAAGTTGAAATAACATCAAGTACGTAGGTCTGTGGTCCCTTGAAGCTCTAAAAAAATCAAGCTTCTATGTCAACGCAATAAAAAATACGACCATTTATACGACATAATTATTTTGAAACTCACAAATAACATAAAACCGGGTACTTCTCGTTAGCCTAGAATGATGAAATTTGGCAAGAAGCAAGGTTTCATAACACAAGTAAAGGGAAAACTCCGAAAATAGTTCATTTGTAGTTTTACCACACAAAAAAAATATCGTTTACAAACTTACACTTGCAGAGAATTTGCAATTTCTGACTTTTCTAGTACTCAAACCTCAGTTCGTCCAGTAGTTTTTTGATCCTTATAAGAAACAGAATCGATTGACATCAAAAAAAGTTTTTATGAAAACTGCCCATTTTCTTGGTGACTATATTTTTTTTTCAAAATCTGTGAATGCTGATCAAAATGTCTCAAAAGGTTAAGGACAGTCTCCTCAGACCGTTTTCTTCTAGCGACAACGGTTAAGGTAGCTGTCTTTACTGCCCCATCTCAAAAATCCACCTGTATATCCGAACTTCAAATAATTATTATTATTGTGTCTTTGACATTTCTCGGAACCCTGGGGTCCCGGACGTTTGGAAGGCGTACAAGGGGCCGAAGCCAACTCGCAGAGACCCGTTAGGTGTTTTAATTAAATGAGGCACCAACCGACGATTATCCCTGTATGCACTATGCATGTGCACCCAAGGACAACCCCCGGTTGGTGTAGGACTATTGAGGAATGGAGAGGTATTCCACAGCTTTCAGAACAATCCCAGAGCCCGGAAGATGGTCAAGATCCCTACGAGCACTTACTGGGATACTTCCTTCCTCCGAGCACGTTTGCTCTTGCGAATCTCCACTCAAGCCGGCCAATTAAGGCAAGACTGAGGTGGGAGCTCTGTTCCTTGTCAGTTTTCACTCCAGCCGGCCAATAAAGGCAAGCCAGAGATGAGGAACAATATTTCTCCCGGGAGATAGGGTCCGTGGGGTCGCTACTGCCCAACAGCTCGCCACATGGTGCCCTGCGGGTTTCTGTATCTCTCTTGGTCTGGCCCCCGTCCTAGATCTGTTCCGGCAAAGTAAACTACCGGCACAGACCTAGAGTTCGGAGCGCGCAAGCCCCACCACGACGTCAACGTAGAGATACGACGGTGGGGAGATACGGCGGTGGGGAAGATAAGGCGGTGGGGTTATTATTATTATGGTTGAACACTATATAATGCACCGCCTCTTTTTGTGAACCTCATATAATGCCTATTTTGGTGGTATTCTAAAAATACTAAATAGCGCACTAGACCACCCCGACCACGACCTGTGGTCGCAGCGACTACATAAACTATAGAAACAGATACGAATCGCGCACTTCGTCGCTACGGCCAAGTAGCCGCAGACCGGGCCACGGACCACGACTGGCCGGAGCCGAGGCCGTTTAGTGCGCGAGATCCCTAAGTGCGACGAACTTGGATTTAGTGCTCGCTGGCCGCTGCCGCGGCACCGCTCCACAAGCGAGCCGAGTTTGTCGCTGTAACTAAGCTAGACCAAATGAGTTAGATTAGGCTCACCTAACCTAACCCATATGATCGGAGTCTCCCCAACTTAGCGACCATCTGTGAGAAAGGCAAAAAGCTTTTAGAGGTTCATTAATTTTAAAAACCTTACATCATCAGGTCAATAAATTTTTAGAGGGTCAGTAAAATACTTCCCTTTGAATGTACGAACAATTTAAGTTGGTAGTCAATTTGCTTGACAATTAATTTCCCTGATTTTACATTTTAGTTTGGTATTATAATTAATTCATTATTATTTAGTAGTATTTCTTTTAAAAGATTATAACAATGTATATAGGGTGGATTTTTGAGATGGGGCAGTAACGGTAGCTACCTTTACCGTTATCTACCTATATCAAAATTATAAAAAAGTTAAACCGCCAAAACGTAAGTTTAAAAAAACCAACATGTCCCAAACCTATCGAGTGGGGTATGAAAATGAAGGGTTTTAAAAGGTAATTACAAAAATATTACAAATTATATGTTTAAATGTAATTTGTAATGGGAAATGATTTAAAAAATTGTAACTAAAAAATGAAATGAAAAATTTTCATGACACATGCCATGTGTCTTTGCACAATACAGTGCAAAATCCACTATACCAATATTATTTTTTACTTAGGTAACACTGTAGCTTAGTGACTTTGCACGATCCAGCAAAGCAAAATCCACGATATAGCATTATATTTTTTACTTAGGTATCACAGTTTTCCATGAAGACGTCGTGAAGTACAAATTGTACAAGGTCCTAAATAAAATTTGGTTACATTTAAATTTAAACCTTGTCACGTCAACATAAAGTTTCTAGTTCCAAAACTTGCATTTGATCTAAGATTCTGAATTCGAGCTTAGCGTAGGAGTCATTTGATGATTTCCCACCCAAAAAAAAAAAAAAAAAAAAAAAAAAAAAAAAAAAAAAAAAAAAGCGTATAGTATATGTATGCAAAATAAACAGATGTTTTTAGTTTTTACCTATTGAAGAATTGCATTGAAAATAAAGGGAATGGGTAATGATCACATTTCGTTTACTTAAATATTGTAATTGAAAAACTATTTCGACGAATAGGGTTCGTCCATAATTATGACCTTTATGATGTTATCATCATAAAGGTAAGTTTTATAATAATGACGAAAATTACGGAAAACAAAAAAAACTTAGAATACTATTCGTCGAAATGGTTTTTTCATTCTAAAAAGGCTTGATTTCCTCAAAGTAAAAAAGGGAAGGTAAGCGATTATATTTGCTTCCATACCGTCAAAAAAGCAAGTTTATTGAGTTTGTTTTCATCATGACTATGTATGATGTATTATGTATACTACATAATACATTATCAGTCATGATGAAAACAAACTAGATAACTAAATACTTAGATGATGATCCGCTCGCATTTGCGCGGTTTTCTAATCAATGCCTATAACTGACTAATAAACATCGGCTGTATATAATGGCTCCTACACTTGGCCGCGCGGCACTTGCCCCCGGCTTTTGCGCCTTCATTTCCTTTGTGTTCCTTTGTGCGGCAGGACGGGCGCGCACGGCTTGCCGCGGCAGTGCCGGCGGCCATGCCACCGGCATAGTGTGTAGGAGCTATAAGATAACAAAATTATGTTCAGAGGTAAATAAAAACGTTTAAATTAGTAGCCCACCAACATCGGTAACAGATTCACGGACATACAATAATGTAATATATGGAATAATATACCTACTTGTACACAGCGATCATACGTAGGTAAATTGAATAGAGCCGTTTCATCTGATTATTTTGCGTATACTACAGAAAATTCAAATTCGAATTTTATTCTAGCTATATAAACGCCGGGCGAAAAGATTCTGCTGGCGGAAATGGATTGCGTTTTTTTTTTTCGTGTTTCGTGTTTTTGCTTGCTTTATGCGCCCTCGTAACTGTTTAAGACATTTTGATTCACAGATTTTGAAATAAAAATACAGTCAGCTAGGAAATGGGCAGTTTTCACAAAAACTTTTTTTGATGCCAATCGATCCTGTGAAACTTTCCCCATACATTTCGTAGGAAAATACCTACTTTTTACGATGGATAGACTGGCCGCAAATAAAGATAAACCTCAGTTGATCCAAAAGATCTTTTTGATCCTTACAAGAAACAGGATCGGATGGTATTTAAAAAAAGAATTGTGAAAACTATCCATTTTCTTGCTGACTGTATTATTTTCTGTGAATGCAGATCAAAATGTCTCAAAAAGTTAAGGACAGTCTCCTAAGACCGTTTTTTTTGTAGCGACAACGGTTAAGGTACCTGTACTTACTGCCCCATCTCAAAAATCGACCTTGTATACAGAAGTTAAGTATAATTTTTTGGTTAAACTACAATTACCTACAATAATTTGAGACAAGTTCGATACGACCCGTAATTTTATTAAATTGTAGGAAAATAGTTGTGTTTTGTATTGCTTATTGTCTGTTCTCCACGCATATCTCGCAAAAAAAAAAAGTGATTCTAGCTTTTGCCCGCAGCTTCGCCCGCGTAAACGTCGGAGATTATCCCACAGGAACGTACAACCGGTATTAAAAGTATCTTATGCCCTAACCTAGGTCATGGCCTATCCGTATGGCTATCATCTAAATCTGTTCAGCCGTTACGGCAAGAAATGGTAACAGGCAGATAATAATATTCAAATAATATTTTAGGTTCCGTACCTCAAAAGGATAAATTGAACCCTTATAGAATCACTTCGTTGTCTGTCAAGACTCTTTTTCTCAGGAACGCGTGGAGGTATAAAGTTGACATAGATATCAAAAACTTCGATCTGAAGCTGTAAAGAAAATAAAACTTCAAAGTCAATGCAATAAAAAAATACGGCTATTTATACCGCATATTTTCACACTCGCCAAATAAACGAAAGCCTATAATCCTTTAAGGTACTTCCCATTGGCCAAGCAGCATGAAGTTTGGCGAGAACCAGTTCAATTAAAGAGAAAAATTTGAAAATTGTTAATTTACAGTTAAATATCAACTGCAAAGTTAAGTTTGTTCTCCAATCTGGGATCGGAAATTCATAGGCCGTCTTGAACTAACATTTAGTCAGTAAGTTCGAAACTTCAAATGTAAAAAAAAACAGGGCGTTAAGATTCCAAATGTGTTATTTAAATTAATTTTAATATTTTCACCATTAATTAGTAATAGGTGCTCTCCTACTCTTTGCCGCCATTGACCAAACTCGTTACAAAGTTAGAAAGGTTATAATAAGTTTTGACAGAGTGGCCCCATTTTAATTAAATACAAGACTAAATGTTACCTCAACCAATATTACCCATATTACCAATATTTCCAATCCAAAATAAATCTCTTGAAAATAACGATACACAAAAAAACGATATAAAATGTTAATTTTAAAATCATCCCCTATTTTTCCCCTTGGGGAATTATTTTACAAAATCACTGAAACAATTAATTCTTTATTTCATCCCAAAAGCATACATTTGAATTTTCATATCCCTGACTTAAAAAATGCTGGGTTTCCCATACAGACTTTCATCCTCTATATCACCCCTTTTAGGATTATTTTTGAGACAAAAAGTGCCAGACCAAAAGCCTGTGTCCTTCCCCAGGATGCCATCTATCTCCTTGCCAAATTTTATCGAAATCCGTTCAGTGGTTTAGGCGTTAACGAAGGTAACATACAGACAGGCAGACAGAGTTACTTTCGAATTTATAATATTAGTATGAATTTCTTCTATTATATGTTTAAGGACCTAAGTAAATAACATGATCTTTTAGAATCTTTACTGTTAAAGCTTTAATAGTATTAACAATCGCGGCTATAACCCATGATTACGAGCAATCGTTTAAAGGTTTACTCGTAATCTCTTCATCACTAGTTTTGGTGACAGTTGTAACTTTTAAGGTTAATCTTTACAAAATAGCATTTAGTATAAATGCACCAATTTTATTAACTATTGACTAATATTCAATTACGAACTATTACTAAGCAGAATTTAAATAAATTACTTAATTCCAACTATCTAACAGTGAAGGAAAACATCGTGAGGAAACCGGCATGTCCTAGAACGAAAAAGTTTCGAAGTCATGTGACATCCACCAACGCGCACTGGGCCTGCGTGGTGGATTATGGCCTGCTCACAGTAAGAGGAGGCTTGTGTCCCAGCAATAGGAAAATTATAGGGTGATGATGCTTATGCTACTTAGTTCCAAAGAGCGCCAGCAATAATAACGAAACTGAATAAAGATATTGATGATATAATACACACACAAATTCGTTTAAGAGCTTAACTGTCGCTAAGGGCCGAGTCACACCGGAATGGCAGCGGCCGGCAGTGGCTGCCAGCGGCTGCCAGCGGCCGCCAACGGCTGCCAGCGTCCGCCTGTGGCCCCCGGCGTTGCCGCTGGCGGCCTCAGGCGACCTCCAGATCCCACGCGCCTAGTCTCCTCTTGACTAGTTTAGTTTCTACATTAAATGCGCGCGGCCGCCCGCGGTGCCGCGAGGGGCCTCGCGTCGCCGTTGGCAGCCGCAGGCAGAACCTCCGACAAGATGCGCGTGGCGCGCGGCCGCTCGCGTCACCACGGGCGGCCTCGAGACCTTTCAAGCTAGTCAAGCGATACTGATCTTTTAAGTATGTAGATAAAGTTTAAAATTATTTCACACTGAAAGTGCTCGCCCCGTCGTGCCGGCCGCTGCCGTTCCGGTGTGACCCGACACTAACGAGACACAATATAATTTTTATTGTTATGACTTCTAAAGGCTAAATAAATCGACAGTTGAGCGGTTAAACTCTAAAATAACATTACTATTAATGTAAATCGGCAATAAGGTTAACGCATCACCGAGACACCACGATAGCGTAAAATAAAGGCACTCAAGGCAAAGCTGACATATCACATCTAGGGACAGTTCACTAAAACTAAATTTACATACAGTTGTTCAGTGGCGCAGTAACGCTACTGACGCGTCTCAATAAAATATAACCAAAATAGGAAGGCACATGATTTGTATTTAAAATTATGGACACTGTCTAAGAAACTCAGGATCGAAGTAGGCGATAGTGACGGTTATGTCATCCCTGAATGTGCGGCTGACGTCCGGCGCCAGCGTCAGCAGGTGCGCCAACCGCGCGTGGTCCACCCCGTACTCCGTGCCACCGATCGCGTGTCTGATCAGGTGAGTCGCAGCATTCTTATCTTTAGGCTTACTCTTCAAACTTTCTTTCCTATGAGCTAAGAGCTCATCAATGGCGCCTAGTTGTATATTCTTTTTCGGTAAACTTAGCGGATTAAAGAAAACTTTTCCCTTCATATGCTCACCAACTAATTTTACTGCTTGCAATGGAGTCAACATATCCCAGAGGCCATCTGAAGCTATTATTAAAAAACTATCTTTAGCAGTGAGTCGATGGTAGTAAATATCCGGCATCGCTGTCAGATATGGAGGAGTATAATAATTTGCTGGTACCGCCTTTGGTCCGAAAAATGGTGCGGCTAGTTTTATTAAAAGCTCTGCAGGCCATTTATATCTGTAGTCTCCTATGCTACGAAGGGGTGCCAATTCGCCAAGTAGTCTGTCCCTTCTTATCACAGTTTTCCTTTCACCGTCAGGATGCTCATTCCAAATTCTTTTTAGTTCATCGAAGTTTTCTGCATTGTGCTCTTTGGTAATTTTTTTGGCTATCCATTCATTCTCATCTGTCATAATACCCAACACTGCGTTGCAATCGCCCACGTTAGCGACATGGAGATGTGGCCCGTCGATGTGCGTCACACACGCTACTGCCCCCGACAGAACAACAGATAGGCTTCGATGACCCACTCGACCATGCTTTTTGTAACTCTCAAGAACCTCGCTCGATAAATCGCCATCCAATCTCAATATAGCTTTCTCTAATGACTTCTCGACGTTTACTTCACTAGACTCTGAGACAAGATCGTCTAAATATTGTTTGAAACTATTACGATATTTATCTCTTAGTTGTTCTACCATTTGTATCTGAAATCCAAATATTTTATACATGTTATTGAACATATCATACTGATTGAATTAAGCAAAAAAGGTGCTATCATAGAAGCATACGTCTAAGTGTGGTGGAGAGATATTATAGCAAAACTATGCAGACGCGATGGGCATCGATATCTAAACACGACAAAATAAAAAAGGTTTGTTTTTTTTTGAGTCAACTACCGCGTCTACCGCTGGTAATGAGTGGATCGCTGGTACTTAAAGTATGAGTAGAGAAATCTGTTTTTCTTTCTTGCATCGTGTTTACATATCGTTACCCATCACGTATGTGACGTTAACACAAAAAAAAACTACAAAACTACCCTGTGGTTGATGCCCTAAAACTGAACTTCAAATTTCGAACGAATAAGCATTTATATTATTAAATTTAAAACTTTTTCCATATGAAGGTTTTTTTTACTTTCGATTTCTGACTTTGTAACCGAGTCTTTTTTAACGTTTCCGATACATGACTTATTTGAGGCATGACTTAATTAACTATTATATTTTATTTGCTTTATGAACGAGCTTATAGCAAATAAAATTATTATGCGTATTATAATTTTATTTGCTTTAGATTTGCTTTTTTATATTTTCGGCTAGTCTGTCCATCATAAAAAAGTAATTTAAGAGTAGGGTTACCATCTGACAGGCATTTGCCGCATTTGACAGGCATTTTACGGTTATGACAGGCGTGCGGCCGGCGCTAAACTGAGACAGGCATTTTTGGATTTCCCTAATAAATGCACAGTTGAGTAAAGAAAGGAATCGCCTGGCCATAGAGTCGGTAAAAGTGTTATTAGTAACCCAAGATTTTTTTTAAAACGTTTCGTCTGATGATTTTTATATTTATAATTTAAAAAAAAAGAAAGTAAGAAAAAAAAAGTCTTCGGAATAAAATAATATCACTTAGTGTACCTAGTAAGTTCGTTTTTCTTAATTAGTTTAGTGGTCGTAAATTGTTCATACTTTTCATTTTAAATAAATGCCAGTCTTTAAAACTATCTGTAGCGCCTTATTTATTTTAACACTTACAGTTTTTTTACGGTTTTTTTTTACGGACAGGCATTTTTCTCAAAAATCAGGCATATTGTACATCCTAGACAGGCAACCTCCCTTACATAGACGGTAACCCTAGTTAAGAGTCACATTTCATACGAAATGTATAGCAATAGTTTTTTTGCGATTTCTTACTTTTCTAGTACTCAACTTCAGTTGGTCCAAAAGAGTTTTTTGATCCTTATAAGAAACAGGATTAATTGGCATCAAAAAAAGTTTTTGTGAAATCTGCCCATTTTCCTGCTGACTGTATTTTTTTTTCAAAATGTGTGAATCCGTATCTAAACGTCTCAAAAAGCTAAGGACAGTGTCCTAAGACAGTTTTCGTGTAACTATAATGGTTCAGGAACCTGCCCTTACCGCCCCGTCTAAAAAATCCACCCTGTATATACTGCACTCTAAACAGTCTCTTGAAGACAAAGTGGTTAATAATAGATTTTGCAGTGGGTATTATAGACTTTTACACAATCGCACGCAACGCAAAGCGAATCTCTGATTATAAAACTTAATTATAATAAGAAATAATTTTAGTGCCACTTTAGTATTGCAGTACTACTAATACCAATACCTTATCGTTAAATGTGTCCACCAACTTTTCTGGTGGTAATCCACCCTCTCGGAATTTTTTGAGGACGTCGATTGGAAGGAGAGAAGCTGCTATGTAGTTGAACAGTCGTTTTGACACCACTTGTGCACACTGAGGCCCACCGTGCCCATCAAATATGCCCATCAGAAGTCCTGGAACAAATTGTCATAGATTCATGAAGAAAAACGAACTTATAATGAAGAATATCTATTTACCACAAGCTACATAACAACTTGTTGAAATTCTTGTGAAATGGAAGAAAGAATCAATGCAATGGTATTGCAGAATTGCTGAATTTGTTACACCATCTCAAATGTTTATAATTTTCTACAGTTGACTGGCGCTGTCATCAAGTGTTCTACCAAAGTTCCTGCTGCTTTTTTTTTCTTATATGCATAGGTTAGGCTCATTCTTGTTATTTATGTTTTTGTTATGTATTTTCTGATGTACAATTAAGTATATTAAATAAATAAATGTACATTGTGTAGTAAATTTTGAGATTTTGTATCAATATATTCGAAAACAATATAATTCAATGTTATATTCGATTCAAATATTATGAAAGAGGTATTTAAAATTTGACTTATAAAATTCTAATAAAGTGTTTAGATTGTAAAATCAATCAATGTACATAGATGCTAGCATCCATATGTAAAAAACTCACAAAACACAATAGGTGCGATTCTACCAAAATTGTGTTCAGCACATTTGTTCACAACTCCAACAGTGCACGTACTGATCCCTTACTCTTTTTCCACTGGCAAACCTGTGCATAATTTTTGTTAGTATACTGTACAGCACATTTATAAATGCTTATTTATGTGAGTTCATGAAAAGAAACATTTATGCCATACACTGTGCAGTACAGTGTCGCACAGTGCCACACACTAGTGGAATCCCACCTTAGCACCTGTTTATCATGAAGGAAAAAACTGAAAAAGTTTATAATAAATTGTGTTTATAGTATTAGCCACTTAATGATTTTTCTAGATTTTCATTTTCATTCAGTCTACAATTTGATAAAAAATCCTTGAAAAACTTTATAAAAACATTTTTCATATATACCTGAAGACATTGTGCAGACACCCTCCAATCTAGTATCTTCAATAGGGCTATTTGAAGCAAGCTGGTTAGAGTCATATGCCTTAACAGAACCTTCTCTAAACTCTTTATTGAATTCATTTTTCCGCAGAATAACAGTGACCTAGAATACAATCAATCATTCATTATTTTCCACAATTTGCATTAAATGAACAGTATCAAATTCTAATTAATATTTAAATGTGAAAGTTTTTTTTTGTTGGTTTGTTACTCTTTCACAATATAACGGCTGAAAGTATTTGATTGAAATTACGGACAGGGGTAGCAGGGTTGCGAATTTGTCCGAAAGGGATATTGTGGCCATCGTCATCTATGACACAGGCAACAGTAGGAACACGGGTAGGTTTTAGTCAGTAAAAGTCTGACACCCTCCCGCTCCGCCCTGAGCGGGAGAAGTTATTTGATAATTTCCCACCCAAAAAAAAAGGGGTAGACCATGACCTGGGTTAGGACATGGGCTACTTTTTATCCTAGATTGCAGAGAAAACCGCAGGCAAGGCTAGTGAAAAAATTAACCAGAAGATTACAAAAGATTAGAATGCCACAAAAAAACTACTACTAGTAATGAATTCATAGAGTAACAATGAAGATTTAATGCTCAGTTATTGGGTCTGGTATTTTAGTGCATGTGAAATTATAGAATCAGACATGGAAATGGATTCTAAAAAGTGGAAACAAAACCAAATATATTCTAGTGTAATGCCATTACTTCCCATTCTTTGGACTTCTGCTCTTTGGTATAAAGAGTTCAATAAACTTACTTCTTGTGGCGAAGGTAAAATCGTAACACCATCCTTGAGCACCTGAGGAGCGTCTGTTGTGCGAAAATAACTATAGGAACTCGACCTAAAGCCGCATTTCTGATTGTTAAATTTATAGTAATCTTTATGAGTTTTCCTCAATAATAATTTACGTTTAGTGTTCACATTTAATTTTGAACAGGTATTCAGTGAAAAATTTATATATAAACTATTCATATTTACAAAAGTGGTTAACCACAATAGCCGGGCATCACGAACTTGTTATGCAAGCATTAAAAATGTTTAAATTTCATTACAATGAACATTATGTTTCCAACCAATAAATGGCTCATTTATTTGAGGCATATGTACATTAGTTATTCAAATTACTATCCTGTATCTTAACACTGCACATTTTCAATGGGAAAAATAAGAATAGCAAATAATTTGAAATAAATAAAACTCATTGACATTTCAATCAACCTCAAGACGTCAAAACTTACTAACTGTGAAAAGGTGAACGTGAAACTGATTAGCTGATTATCTGAATAGTGTGAATAAGTTCAAACCAATCAGTATTAGATTTTTGCGCGCACTTTATGGATCGTGCATATTCGAGTGTTTTAGAGACAGTTTATATTCGACTATCACGGGAAAAAAGTCAGCAATTCAAACCAGCAATCTTCGATCTGGCTCTGTTCTGTCAACTCAGTCAACTGTCACTTCAACTTGTCACATGCTTATCATTTTGTCAGTCAAACTCACTTTGGCCGCTTTCCGAGTATGAACGTAATCGCTCACAGCGCTGACATCAATATTTGGCGTTCCGAGTTAGATAACACGATTATGACAACACGATTATGACAGCTGAGGGCTGTCATCAATTCGGAACGCTCGTGAACGCTCTCACGGTGCTCGCTCAACGTCAAAACTTGCGTATCATATTTCTTTGTCTTTGTCTTTAAACTATTCATTTCTTCTTCTTCGTTGGTTAGGTGGCCACGGTAGCCAGAAGCACGATTTCAAAGATGCCACGTTTGTCTAAAGTTATGATGCGACTCAAAACAAAAGATGCCAAGTTTGTCTAAAGTTATGATGCGACTCAAAACAAAACAGCACAACTGTCATCTTTGACAGCGCTCACGGTGATATTAGTAAAAGGCATGGTCGGTGTTATCGCAAGATGGCGCAAGTCATGACGTCATCTATGACGATTCACAATAGATTGTTATCGCGCTAAGGCTTATTCGGAACGGCCGTTAGCACGCTCAAATCGATTACAGCTTAGCTCGGAATGCGGGGTTTATATTAGGTATTACACTATCATAATCTATGATCATAGATATAATAAAATTGTAAAATTGATATAATTATGGGTAATTTGTGAGCTTCGTAGATAGGTATATGATATAATAATAATAATAAATAATTTATTAATAAATAATATATTTTTAAATTATTTTGTATGGTTTTTATAAAAATGTAATTAATAAGTAATCAAAATGAAATAAAGGAAAATAATAAATAATAATACCATTTATTTCAGGCGACACAGAAAAATACCTATATTAAACATATTACATTTTTTTTTTTAAGCAAAAACTTATCTTTGAATAAGGCTATTAAACGGACTATGTTAGTAGCACTTCACTAATAAAAAAAAACAAAACTAAACTAAACAGTATAATATTATGATAGTGCCCCCTAAGCCCTCATATTTTACAATTTCATTATAACTTTGATCATAGATCTATGATCAATTGAT
Organism: Agrochola macilenta; assembly: GCA_916701695.1. Classification (NCBI taxonomy): domain Eukaryota; kingdom Metazoa; phylum Arthropoda; class Insecta; order Lepidoptera; family Noctuidae; genus Agrochola; species Agrochola macilenta. Next base: position 12,337,255 of record OU753552.1, on the reverse strand, counting down.
CATAGATGTGATAGTGTTATGCCATCATAATTTTTATTCATGACAAGTCTTTCAGTCGTAACAGATGAACAGATGGGATACATAGAAAAAAACTAAAAAGTAAAACAATAGCTCAGAGTAATAACTAAAGCAAACAATAGTCATTACGGTGCCAGATCCGAGCGTGTCCAAATCAAGTCCAAATATCCAGTGTCTGGTGACACGGATGCGGATCATTGGACGCGGACATATCCTTGGTGAAGCGGAAATGGCGAGTTGTATGGCACGGATGATTGGATGACACGTCAAAACCTTATAGTGCGTTCATTATTGCGCCACTTCTTCTTCCCAGCTAGGCCAGCTAAGCACTAGGAAGTGGTGAAGGGGTGTGCAATTTCATTGGTGAAATCCGCAGGGTCATAAAGAGTTTGCCGGGGTTGCGAGTTGTCCGAAAGGGACATCGTGGCCCCGGCACACAGGCAATGGAAGGAACACGGGTGGGTTTTAGTCAGTAAAAGTCTGACACGCCCACGCCCCGAAAGAAGTTAATTGTCAATTTACAACCCCAAAAAAAAAAAAGTTTCATGAAGAGTGACAGGACACATAGTTTAGGTTTTAATGAAATTGTAAAATAGACTATTAGGGCCCTAAAGTGGGTGATAGACGTGCGAACTTAAAAGTATGCGGTTATTAAGTTTGCGAACTTACTCGGCTCACCTCGGTGAGACACGTGAAGCTTGCTCACACTGTATCGCGATTTTGTAAAATTTTCTGAATCAAACTAAACAAATAGGTATTACACAAATGTCGAAATAAAATGACGGCTCGCGGCGATGACAGACGTACGAAAGTACGACCCAAGGCGGGCTACGAGCAAAATTTCAAACCTGTTGGATTGCCGATGTACTTACTCAGCCGTCAAGTACGCGTACTTAGCATGACACACGGCCGAGCAATGTCGTCGAGGCAAAAGTACGCGAACTTACTCTTGCGTGTATCACCCCTTTAAGGGGGATATCCACCTAATATGTCTATTTTGGGGCCTATACCTATTTTATCATATACGAAGCTCACAAATTACCCGTAATATGTCTATTTGTATCCTATATATAACTATGGCGAAATAAAAAGGAGGGTTATGTTCATCTGTTCCTTCATAACTTCGAAACTACTTATCATAATTTGACAAACGAGGTATCGTTGCAAGCGTCTTGATCGTGATTGATGTGGCGTCACATTAAATATGCCTCTAGAGGACATAATATAGTCATAAAGTATTTTTTTATTGTCAATGATGCCATGCTGGTTATACAATGAAAGAGCATAATTTGGCAAAATAAAACCTAATAAAGACAAAAAAAAAACCCAACTACGACCAAAAACTAAACTTTTTAATACCATTTATTCATTTTTAGCTTATTTACACACACGTATTTACATGATTTTAAAACTAACAAACTTAAAATAATAATAATATATACAAGTATATAAGAAAGGGGGGCCATGGTGAAACAAACATAGGGCATCAAAAAAATCGTCCGCATCGCTGTCAACAGGAAAAATGCCCAAAAGGCTGGCAGCATTGATACGTTGTATGCCAATGCTGATTCTTTGATTCAAAGACGAATGTAAATTAATTTTGGAGAATCTGTCCGAAACATCGTTCAAGTTTTTGATTTTGTCGTTGATGAAGGGAGAAAAGCTGTCTTCTAAAATTGGGGAACCTAGGAACTGAAACGAACTTTTTTCAAAAAAATTGATTTTGGGGCTATTGCATTGAATTTCTCAAGGGCCATTTGAGTGTCAGGAAAAAAATTCAGGTCAGGTTCAGGTCTAAAATTAGGGTCGAATTGTTACAATTTTCTTTAATTAATATAGTTCTTTAGTCGGTTTTTTTGTTGCCAATTTTTTTTGGACATGCAGAATCCTATAAGGGCAGGTAAGTACCTAATTTCTCCCAAGCACTTTGTGCGTTCTCCTGGGTCGCAAGATGGAGACATTCCGCCAAATTCAGTGCGACAGACCGTCTGAGTTACGGACTCAGGCCCGTATTACAGAAGAAAACTCAAGTATTTACGGATACGGACCTTCTTTCAGAGATAGGCATAACATGGCGCGCTTCATAGCCCTTTGTGCAAATTGGGCTTTGTACAAAGTCTCTTTAGTGAGCGTCCATGCTCTATATTGTGTCTGGTCACCGTTGTCTGAGCCGTTAAGGTGAAGCAATATGATAAAATTTTCGAGGACAATTTTATCCAAAAAACTAGTGTTGACTGACAGTGACAGATGAAAATGGCAATGATGAAAATGTGCGCGTGGCCGTTGAAAATTAAACAAACCCTTACCCCATAATATATTTAATGTACTCTGTGCCTTACCCTCTTCACCCGCGCGGAAAATGTTTTCGATGTAGCTCGCAAAACAAAAATATCGTGGTTGCATACACAAATGTCACGCTGGTCACGCTTCTTTTATTAAAAAAAAAATATGTTTCGAAAAAACACGGAAACACGGTCTAATGCTCAGAGGTCTAATGTGATTTGTCTATGTAGTTCACAAATGTCAAAGTCGCAATCGTCTTGTACTCAGAAGGCCAATTCTCGTACTTAAAAAACGTTCACATTCAAGTCGCAATCTGTCAAACTTGTCAAAAATGTTGGATATTTGATTGTATTTTTGACAGATTGCGAATGCGAACGTTCTTAAAAATTACGGGAATTGCCCCTCTGGTCTTGTACATTTTTATCGCAATGTGTAAACATTCAATTTTCAATAATGAAAGCATCTTATAAGAGGTGATAGCTTATGCGCCACCTAGTCGCAGACGGATTGTCACATTTGACCCGATTCGTCGGATTCGACAATCCATCTGCAACCTAAATATGCATAAACAGCATATTAAGTTGTTAACACTGCAGGAACACAGGCCTCCTCTGAGTCCTCTCTTCGAGAGGGAGTGGCTGCCGGCTGGGATCGGTGCATTCCATTCATTCATTCATAGGACATGCCGGTTTCCTCACGATGTTTTCCTTCACCGTTTTGAGAGCAGTGGTGATTAAATTATTTACACAAAGTAAAACGCGTGCCTCGGTTCGAACCTCGGCTCGGTACGACCTACAACTCAACCGCAACCACTGCTCTGCATATATTCCTATGTACTAAGTAGTAGATGAATTGTTGAATCCGCTGTTTTACAAAATCCCTAGTAGTTTCAAAAAACAGCTCCGTTATGTAAAACATTCAAACAGATAAGTTAAACACTGCTTTTGCCATTCCGCTACGTTAAACAAAACTGCTACCCACGTTTAGACATAATGCAGAATGGCTTATCTGCCGTTACATTATCGATTGGTGTGGCTTCTATTCTAATGCCGAATTGGTCGCAGTAACTAAGCTAGGGCAACCTGACCAATTGGTTTAGGTTAGACTAGAACTTACTGTGACTAAAGCTCGTTCAGCTATTTTACGGACTGACGTAGCTGTTTTGTAAAATAACTAGCGGTTTTGTAAAACAGCAGATTCGGCAATCCATCTGCGACATATTTATGATATATACATTGCCTTTGGCTTTTGCCCTGCAGTGGGTCAGTATAGGCTGATTATTATTATTAAATAACTTGCCATAATTTTATGTAGCAACAACCGTCACAAAATAGTGTGTAGAAAACTGAAAAATCCTGCATCACAATGCACAGTACAATTTTTTAAACCAAAGAAGACCTATTAAATACTTATACCATCAAAGTAAAGGTACCCTAATCCATGGTTTTTAAGTTTTATTAGACCATGCCCTAATCATTCAGTATCGTGCTTCAAGGACAAGGGTGGAGATTTACAACGTTCATTGATATGAACTTAATGATTGGTGCTGAGCTGTTCATAAACCATTGCTTTTGTCTCTTTCATAATAGGCCTATTTTACTTGTCTTACTAAAATATTTACAGTGTCCCGCCAATTTTTATAAATCTGATGATTTATGATTGCGTTTCCGTTTACCTATTTTAACAATGAACAAAAACATGCGTGCGCAGTATTGCGTAGCCTATTACATCCCAATCAAGTGGCTATGGCTCCAGGGTCCTTATCGATAAATCCATAAAGTAGGTTAGTCTATAGAGTACCGTTCCAACAAAGAATACTTGTAAGGCTTTTTAGGTATTCTCTATCTACCATGGATATGTTTTATTTACAGATATTTCACATTAAAATTATGATTTATTTATAAGTAGGATCAGAAGTTATTTTTTGAGCACAAAAAGTTTTTATCACTTCAGAGTGAATTAAGAATAGACGCCAAGAAAAAAGAAAGAGAACGCATGCGCAATGCGCATGTCGAAGTCGTCATTCATCGTTCGTTCGCTTTGGCCGACATCGCGGAACGGTCATTTTTTCGTGATCTGCAATTTTTGCCAACGAGATACTAAACATAAAATAAAACAAAATGCCTAACCAGGTGTTAACTATAGAGCCTCAAACCGAACTAAAATTTAAAGGTGAGTACTCTATCTCTTTATTTTGCGCAAGCTATAAACCGCCGCATTGAAACTTGGGTAGCATACATAGGTCGCGAGCTAGCTGCTGACAAATGGAGTTTCTATTTCCAGATATCGGCGTTTTGTCAGGGTGCGGTTTTTTACATTTTCCTTATAATTTGCTACGAATCGCTTATTATACTATTAATTAATGGCAATAAGTTGTATTGTAGAAGTGATCATCCGGAAAAAACGAGATTCTCGAAAATGTTCATGGATTCCTTTCGAGTCGTAGAGAAACAAGTGTAGTGACCAGCTGTAATGTTCCGTTCACGTAACTTAATAATAATGGTTTTGGAAACTGCGTATGATTTATTATGAATTCCTAACTATTTTATGTACAATAAATTAGATGTTGTATGTGTAGGTATGTTTCTGTCACACTGAGCAGTGATGTTGAATAAATATCATTAATCTGCATGATGTTCATGTATTTCATTGGTTACATTGGTTGTCAATCCTGCAGTAGTAGCTACAACATCAACACCATACTCCTATTATAACAATATTTTGATCACAAAAATCTGACAATATTGTTACTGAAAAAGTGATATAATTTATTTGATTGTTTATTAATTATGGAACAAAACAAAATATAAATAGAACATCACAAAAACCTTAATAGGTTTGTCTGGATGTTGAAACACTTTTTAAAACATAGTTTATAAAACAGTGTCGAGTTAGTTCATAAATATTAACTAAAAAAGTACACAAACGACGACGACGCGGACAGACAACCCGTTGATGCTAATTATTAATTGAACACGATGATACATTTTCAAAGAGAATCAAAGAATTGTATTTTTATAATGATTTTTGGTTATTTCTGATTGAATTTATGTTGGAACATCAATAATTAAAGGAGGTATAAAATAAGCATTAGTTCATTAGATCAGTTAAAGCGATTTTTAGATGGAACTAACTCAACAAACACTAGTTTGCTATGAGTAACAAATATGAATCATTACTTGTTGTTCAGACAAGTAAATGCTAAATATCTCTTTTTCTGTTCATAAAGATTTATATTCATGTAATAGAAGCTACCATTTGCATTGTACAACAAAATGTGTGAATATCATAAATCGCACTGATTTCATTATTTAAAAAAAGTCATCATTCCTTTAGTGAAGATGGCTCAAACATGAATTATTGCAATAATGATTGTTTATTCTAAAATGAGATTTTAGGCCCGTATTACAGAACTTCTCTCAAGACTCAGCATTACTTAAAACTAGTTTCAACCAATCAAAAGGCTTTAAACGAGTCATAAGCAATGCTCGCGTTTTGAGTGAGGTTCTCTAATACGGGCCTTAGTTTGCATACACTTGATAGTTATGAAAAGACCGGACTAGAGAAAAGCAAAATATGTTTACATTTTACTTGGCAAATATGTTTATTTGCTCACATTACTCATTTTTCATTAACTGACAAGTTCATTTATGAATTTTATTTGAAAGCTTAATCTAGTCACTGTGTATTTCAACTGACAAAGTCATGTTAGCTGGTGGACCAAAATAACATTCACCTACCATATTTGGACTTGAGATGTGATAACATCTCACAAGCCTCTAATATCAGATGTGGCGACTCCACACTTAGGTCAAATTAGTCCCTGGATTGGATTTCATCTTATGTATTGTGATTGATTAACCAAAACAACTAAACCCAATCAAATCAATGTATATCTGACAATAGGCTTTTAGAAACTGAAAGAAGACCAGGTTACACAAACATGATGTATCAAAACAATTACATTCTGCATTAATATAACACTTCTGTAATCCCTGAAGGGTTAGGCAGATGTTTAAGATACCTAATAGTGCAAACACATGTTAGTTACCATACCATACATTCTGCATTCAATGGTAACAAAAATTAAATAATTTTGATTTATAACTATTCCCAAAAGCTTATTATTTGAATAATTACACCTCAACCTAAGATCTTGGATGTAAATGAATTAATTTATGAATATATTTTTTAAATGTTTGATGTCAAACATTTTTACCATTAAGTTTTGTTTTTGTTGTTACCATTCCTGGAACTTAAGGTGAATCAGCAGATTGTTGTGGTTTCAATAGTCATTTATGCATATAATTTAAAGATGCTGCCTGAAACATTAACTGACTAGTCAGGTAATGTTTCAGCATATTTAACTAAGTATACTATATATACATAACTAAGTATGCTCTCTATGTTGAGTGATTTCATCCATTTTTTTTAATAAATTAGTATTTTTATTCTTTTTTTAACTGAGTCGGGTTTTTTGTGTGTGATCGTTAGTCATTGTTGGTGCATCCACCATCATTATATTATATTATAAGCTGTACTAGTACTAGCTAGTAGTTTTTAAGTTGTCCTGACGCACATCATGATTGTGGTTATATTATGTTCCTGCAATACAAATATTATATTTTAGTTTCTACACTTACCCAATTATACATACCTACATTTACAGTTTTATATACAGCCAGTAACAGAAAATATTACTTTATATTTTAGTTAGTGACATCATAACACCACATCTTGATTAGCATGTCATTGTTTTTTTTTTTGCATTTTCCCATTAACAAGTTATTATTAAGCATTCAAATTTATGTTATTCTGGGGACAAATATATAAAATTGAGTTTTGGCATAGTTTCAAAACATGTATTAAAAACAACATACTTTTTAAAATGTTTCCACATGTAGAAAATAGTGATATCTGAATAATGTAAATTCATTAATACTATACAATACCCTTATCACATTACTAATTGTTATTGCCAACAAGAGCTGCAATCATTTGCTGGATTAACAAAAAACTTGAGATGACAGCTAGGCTAGGCATAGTTAGCAGTTTTAAAGCTATAGTTACCATTTTGATTGGCAGACTTTTATGTTTTTTTTAAATTACTTTTAACAATAGCTTCAATTACTTGTAATTCTAATGTGCCAATTGTATTAGGGCAACAACGAAAACATCACACCTGAATATTTTAAAGGGGTATACGCGAGGTGTAAGTAGGTACTTACATACGTACATTATATTTTGCCGTTTTGGTATTTAGAGTGAATTTAGATTTACTATTTATGTTTGAATAGTAACGGGCAAACGTAAATCAAAATAGTTTTAGGTCTTTAAAAAAAGCGTGTTTCCAGCAAGATGTGACGTTTCGCGAAATATGCTTAAATCTATTTAATGATTTAGTGGCCTTTCCATGGCCAACTTGAAACCTAACCATGCTAGTTTTCTTGCTCATCTCGGCCATTGCAAAGAACAATCTCCACTTCTGTATGTTCATTGATCGTTTTATATTTAGATGTACTTACAGTATGTATGCGACTTCTCTAAGCTGAAAATGACCCATCGTCCATCTGGCTCCACGTGCCGCGGTGCCCTTTTACCTGAACACGTGCGGATTGCGTCAGCATTATTACTTAACGTGAAGCCTCGGGGGACGGGGCACAATGGTTCCTTAAATAGGTTATTATTTAAAAAATATTGAAGTGGAAGCCACATAATCATTATATCATCATATACCTAACGTCTTAAGGCTCCAAGCCGACAGACGCGACGCGACACCGGTAGAACAATTTCTTTGAAGTTTTCATGGAAATCGTTCCACCAGAGTCGCGTCGCGCCGGTCTGCAGGAGCCTTTAAAATAATAAAAATAGTTTCATAAAATCGTAATAATGAACTTCGCGTAATTAGCGTTAGCAGAAAGACAAAGGACAAAGATTCTTTATTAACTATAATCAGCTTTGCCCGTCTTAACTGTACCTACAAGACCATTACGACTTCTTCGGCACGTATATTTAACAAACACAGAGAGATGCGCCGAATATTCGTTTTGAATTCGGCGTATTCGGCAAATTTTGAGGTATTCGAATTCGGCCGAATCATTCGGTTGAAATGCCGTAGTATTCGGTTTAATTGATCTTTGTAAATCAGCCTTTAGGGCAAAATAAATTAGAGGAATCCCATAATCTAACAATCGTATTTATTAGAAATCGTTTATTGTAAGGGGTCTCTCGGGTCTTTCATATCACACTTTTTAAGATATGAATCCTGCAATGTTTGTTGCACAGTCGAAACCGATGATGACCGCCAATCGATGATGGCCCAGCCACTGGTGCCGGAACCATATCCGCTGCGCTGTTGCTACTAGACGATGTCGAAGCAACTTGTTGAAAATGACTTTTATGCTTTGGCATTATATGATTATTCATAGCACTTGTAGAAGCATTCCGCCCAGTGCCCCCGCGAGAATGCACTGCGTTGCACAACGGACATCGCACTTTTTTATTATCATCTATTTCTTTGACGATCTCCCACACACGCGACTTTTTCGCCGACTTATCATCTTTCAAAACACCCAAAACACCAAAATGTAAATCAAATAGTCAAGAACTGCACTCAACTCTAGCACCCGTATTGTGTTTTCATACGCAATGACAGTAGCGGGGTGCAGCGGGTAGCGGGAGGTGAGGTACCACTCACTCCGTACGCGCGCGGCGCTTTGGAAATCTAGCGCGTATAAACTTGATTGCGCGGCATAACTATAGAAAGGGGAACCGAACTATCCGGCAGTACCTATATTCGGTTCGGTAAGAACTTAACCGAATATTATTCGGTATTCGGTGAAACCACTATTCGGCGCATCTCTAGTTATTAATGAATTCGGATCCATTTCTTGCAAGTCTAAGAAGCTTTCCACGTAAAATGAAATCGGTGTTATCTACAGCTGTTCCTAGTTTATTCGTGTTAAGTCCATGTGTTACTACTATCTTTTATGTCATAATCACTCTATGTTTATTTATTTCCCATTTACTACTTTTCTTCTCAAAAATATAAAAATATCAAGGCGAATACTTAACGCCCATAAACTAAGTAAATTATCTCATAAAATAAATTCGACCGTGTTTAAATCCATCTCTACAACCCGGTGGCAGGGACATCGACGCGAAGCCGGCTACCATGGATTCAGCACATGCGTCGATGTCCCGGACACTCCGTATATCTTTTCGTAAAAACATAATTTTAATTTTCGTCTTGCAGCAAAATAGTGAAGTACACAACACATGTACATTGTATATACATGTACCTATATAAGAACTCAGAATATAAAAGACTGTTCTTCTAGTATAATTATAGTTATTATTTTCTTAATGTTTTCAGCTATGTTATGAGCACAAGGAGTAACTTTATGTTACTTTAATACAAGTAGCATAACGGTTGCCAGTTGTGCCGGCCCTCAAGGAAATAGTCATTATAATTGAATCTTTTAGTTGATTATTCAGGATTGTTCGAGCAAGGATGCACAACCTACATGCGATTGACAAACCCTTCAAACGATACAGTACTTTTCAAGATAAAAACTACTGCACCAAAGAAGTATTGCGTACGTCCTAATTCTGGAGTACTTGAACCAAACTCCAAGGTGGAAATAGCTAGTAAGTGTAATTCCTACAATCACCGTCACTCTATGGCATGCTCATTTCTATGAAGTGATTGCTCTGTAGCTGAATGTACGAGTCACTGTTTTAAAGTTGGTGCCACAACAAGTGAGTTCTGTGTAATGAGCAACTTACAAGCATTGTTTGCACCTTAATTGTTGCAATGTCACATCATACATATTGTGTGGTAACTAAATAATAATGTCCTGAATGTTTTCAGTTACTCCACAGCCAGTGTATGTTGACCCCAATGAGAAACATAAACATAAGTTTATGGTGCAAAGTGTCGTCGCTCCAGAGGGAAAGACCAACATTGATCAAGTAGTATGTACCCTTGACTACTATAATAAATATTGAGCTAATAGACAATACTATTAAAAATTAAAGAGGTTCTTTTTTCAAAGGGCCAGTTTCAATGCTCTGTATTTTTTTTAGTGCCCTGATTTTTATTGATCCAGTCTTATCTTAGAAATGTAACACAAATGACCAGTGAAAATTAATTTTTAAAAATTGTTTCAATGTGTATTCAAATCGCTTATTTTTGTGTACTTATCTAATGTTTAAGCTGATTGTAACTTAATACCACCGCCACGGTGCAAAAAGCCTGACGCAATAAACTTTATATGAAAATGTCGTAATACATTTATATGCATGACTATTTCAGTGGAAGGAGATCAGTCCAGATCAACTGATGGATTACAAGCTGAAGTGCGTCTTTGATTCTCCGCGCGGCACCAACCTGAATGTAAGTTGAAACATTTGCGTATTTAATGTGTCCTGTGCCTGCACGAGAACGAAGTTAACCAGTCTTGTCAATACTTATTTTTGTAATCTTTCTAGGATGCTGGTGACAATGTCGCTCAAAACGAAGTGACCAAAAAACGTGTCGCCGTTGCAGATGAAGCTAAGTCATCGACAAAGGTAATGTTCCAACTTATACCTCCAACTTTATAAATGTGTTGTTTTGTGGAGTTCGTTTCTACATCTATTCGAAGAAAGGGGCTCCGCGCACGAAATGATTGAATGGTTTCCTGTACGTTTTCGTTGTTTGTGAGCTTTTTCAATTTTTATTTGCCCTTTCGCCAATCAGCCATGTAGTGTTGCGACTAACGCTCAGCATAGATAACGTATTTACGTGTAGTTATTAAGACGATCATTACTAATGTACCGTTAGTGATTTATGAATATGTATATATCGTATCCATATTGGATAATATTAGTCCAAGCTTGGCATGTTATTTAAATTGTCTTGCAGGATGCCGTAGAAGGTCTCATCCAGAATGAAGCAAAGCGGAAGGATGATGATCACACTACAGGCGTGAAAACGGTACCCGACCATTACATTTTTATTCTAAAGTTATGAGTACTCAAACATTATTATTTTTTATTTTACAAACAGTCATTTCGTTATGTGTGCGCTGTAAATATGTTAATAAAGGTAGTATGCGTCTCATTGATAAATAATGAAACAAAAAATCAGCGACTTGTAAATAAATTACATGTACCTAAAGAAAATAAATCATTAAGTTTGAAGGAACAATATTAAAAGTACTATAACAATTGATTGCTAAATGATAGATTAGCTGAGTCGATTAGCTTAGCGTATCTTGTATACTGCCAAAGCATCCTTGACATCCCATTACCCACACAATACTCTGTATATTTCCTACTATTGCCCTTAACTGCATGTTTATCATTTATTTGCAAAAGTTCTATTTATATATTTTTTGTTACTGTTTACGTAAGTATATCATATAATTAGACATATATACATTTTTTTTATTATCGTTATTTCAGACTTTGACTTTCCCTAAGTCTGAGATCGCGGAAACTGATTTGCAAAAGGCGACTTTAGAAGTTATCCTTTTGAGGGAGGAAGAAAGCAAATTAAGGCACGAAAATCTGCAACTAAAAGTGAGTCAATTTTTTTTTAATAATTTTTCTATGGGTTTGGATCTCTATCTAATACAACTAAACAAGCAAGAATTTTGGTTTATTTCCCTATTGTATATCTATTTAAGCATATCCTTATATTCCCCAATGTAGAAGACTACTTAATTTTCCTTTTAAAATAACAAATGATTGACATAATTCCAGCTATAATATTGTGCACATGCACACTAAGCGAATCTGACGAGTTTTACAATACCACGTGTGCTATGCGCTTTTATAACAATAATTAAGTGAAATATAAATTCATAAGATATTCAGTACTAAACGAAAATTTTAGAAGAACCTATGAATATACAGATGATAATAATCATTTTTCATGAGCCTGCATTTTAAATTGACCTGTCGACACTAATATTGCTGCTGTAGCGATCTATTCGGGCGTTAGTAACTACTGAATATTACTCGTATGTTAATGATACGACGAGAGAGGTCGTGGGGAGTGTCCAGCTCACAATCTTACAGATATGCACTACTTAGAAATTCGTAAAAACATGATGTAATGAAGTAAATCTCGTGGTAACACGTGATTCTTTTGTTTTACTTCGAATCAAATTATTAGCCTATCATTGCTTATACGTACGTTCGTTGGTACAGGAAAAAAAAATAGGACGATAAGTGTTCACCGAGACTTCCTGATGTTATTATACAGAATTCATTAATCCTGTTTTTGTTTTTAACAATACAATACCTACTGATATAAATATTCAAGTTAATGTTAGCGTTTTGCGATTTTGATATTCTACTGCAATGTGGCCATGTGCGAGGTTTCTTCTTAGTTAAATGTCACTGTAGCATTATTTTTTTATTCAAAACGGTCGTGCCCGGCGTCGCCCGGATTAATTTTTTGTCTCTATCTCCAGTGGTTTAGGCTGTGCGTTGTCTGTCATTCAGTATTGAAGACTTTTGTGGAGGATTTTGCAAAAAAAAAACAGTTACACAAAACTTGTCCTGATAAAAAACTGTCAAATCGGTCGAGCCGTTCTCAAATGATGATCTTGCATACATGTGACAATTGATTTTGATTTATATTGACTTGAAACATTTGTAAGGTTTTCATGTTTCGGCAATAAATCTAAGGCCTATTTAGATAATGCTGTATTAAAGCACGAATAGGTATCAAACACGCATACTTTTTTATATTTATCTTCACTATGCTTTTCATCGTGCCATTTACCGCATGGTGTTTACTTGTGCTTTAAAACTGCATCAACTAAATTAGGCCTTAGGGCGTGTTTATACAGGCATAAGCTAAGTTAAAACGAACTTAGCTTCATTCCCAGTGTGATCTGCGCTTTTCTTGAATGTTAATGTGTCGTCGGAGAAGTAATGTATTTACAAGTTACAAGTCTATGATTAATTTAATTAACCATCCATTCGAGTTTTTATCTGGCTCTGCTAATCTTACACGTAATCTTACGTCATGTATTCATTAACAAATCAGAATAAATGGTCATGGTGAAGTGTAACTATCATTTAATTATTTTCCATTGGTTGGTCAAAATAAAACTTTGTTTTATACCAAAAAATATGGCCAAATATGATGGTAAAGGTAATCTTAACCAGTATGGCATAAGTTGATTAATAAAGAATGAAGTGTCTTTCCAATTGACTTATCAAGGTCGGGGAAGTCTAGAAATTATTGATGCGCTCAGCGTACAATCGATTCCTTCCATGTATGTGTGCCATTTTATATCTCCGACAAACAAGAAATAATAAATATCACAGATACAAAAAGATACAAGTGATGAAAGAATTAAACAGATACAAAAAAGTTATTTACACTTTTTGCAAGCTTCTATGTGTTTTACATAATGTAGGTACAGATTACGTACAATAATTAGTTTCTTCGAAAAAGAATCAAATACCCAACCTTTCTCGAATTAATGCTTAGGTAAAGCTTAACTTAGCTTATTTTAGGGAAGTGGCTTAATTGACTAGCTCTTAAAATAAGTATATAGCATGTGAATCAAACTACCCAGTTTATGCGAAAGTGAGTTTCAGTATCATATTGTGAGTAATATTATAATGTCTTATAACGTCAGAAGATGGCTCCAAACAACTAACAACACTATTTCATAATCTCTTAATGCTCGCTCAGATAAGGCGTTTTTCGTGCTTAGACACTCACATAGCAGAGACAAGGCCGAGATTAATAAAATTTACTTAGCTTATACTTTGGCTAAGTGTTATTTCTGTTACTGTGGCACAACTGTCAAAATACAAGAGAGCTAGAGAGACGGAAAATATCTAAGCCAAAGCACGTATTAAGTAACGTTTATAAATCTCGACTTAAGGAATCTGCCTACTACATCGTACCATACCGTGACCGTGCTAGGAACGTGTCAGCCAAAAATATATTATTATTTGTATTGAAAACTATGAGACTATGCCCACTAGACCATTTCGTCTCCGACCAACACCGTTGCGTGCCATACACGGAGAGAGTTTTTATAACAGCCATCGTATAGGAAATTATTTTCTAAACGTAAATATTTACTCGGTCTTCCTGATGAACTACTACAACCGACAGAACGGGAAGTACGGTTCCCGTTCTGTGTGTTGTGTGTCCCTAAAACCGTTATGCACAGGAATGATACGCTGATGACACGTTCTAGTAGGTAGAGTAGTCCGTTTCATATTTCTTTACGTGCCTGATACGTTCATAGGTCGGTCATGGTATGGTACGGTGTAGTGGGCAGACACCTTTAGGAGGCAAATTACTTTCGTCCATTTGTATACGTTTCACTCGCGTATCCCTTGCGATTGCAGTGAAGATACTTGAGGTGCCTTGCTGCGTCCAATATTACGCGCGTAAAACTCCTTATCTGAACATAAAATGCTTAAAAGTCTAATGCGAAATCCTCGACATGTGTTTTATTGATTTTTGAACAAGGCGTATTCTGCCTCTTGCAGGACACAACCTTGCTCAGCGATAATTTTAGAAATATATTTTGCCTTTGATCAAACTTAAGCTAACTCAGACATCCGTTTTCGTATTTATAGTACTCGAAAAGAGTTTTTGGAATATTGGAAATACCGCAATTTAATAACTCTTTTGGGGTTTTGAAATCAAATCAATTTGTTTATAAAACATAGGAGAAAGGAGATCTAAATAATAATTTTATTAAATGCTATGCGAATAAACTTTGGTTTTAAAGCTGTTTTAATATCTATATTACACAAGATTTATAAAAGAGTAATTCTGAAAAAAATATTTGTTGTTTTACACTTTTTGAGCTAGCTAGTCCGCAAAGGGATTTTTTTTTCGATGTTAATTTAAGAGATACTAAAATTGACATCGAAGAGTAAAAAGTGAGGCAAAATGGCAGCGAGATAGTGAACTATGTATTTAAAACTAAAATTCCTTAAATTCTGTGTTATTCTTTAGCTTCGAAAGCGTCTGCTCTAACAGGGATAGCGAATTATAGAGCAGTCAGTACAGTAAAAACTTGACTGGCTACCATCTCTCTCCTTCACCCTGTCCATTCAAATAAAGTCTGAAAGAAATCGAGTTGTGCGATAACACCGTGTAATGCCGTAAAGTATAAATAAATAATACGATGGCGGCACTGAAAATTTCGGGAATCAAGGAAGTGACACAACATTACTATTTAAAAATGTATTTATTGCTTTTCGAAGTATTCTCAGCGAAATTTGACTCATTTTTCCATACGATGGAACCAATCATTGAAGCAACCATTCCATTCGGAAGTTGGGGTCTCCAAAATGGCCGTTTTGTGGGCGTCCACAGCTTCTTCAGGTGATGAAAATCTCTGTCCATGCAATTTATTCTTTATTTTAGGGAAAGTATAGAAATCATTAGGGCTTAGGTCGGGGCTGTACGGCGGATGGCCTAATAATTCTATGTTTTCTTGCTCTAAAAACTCTTTTGTTCTGTGCGCGGTGTGAGAACTCGCATTGTCGTGATGGAGGATGATGCGGCGGTTACAGTTCTCTTTACGGAGATCAGAAACGACCTGTGGCAAACAAATGCTAACATACCATTCGGCATTAACCGTTCTTTGTCCCTCTAGAGGAATAGTCGTAACATGGCCGGTTTTGGAGACAAACGTGGCCACCATTTTTTTTGCAACACATAACTCATTTTCGAACACCCAAACTCGTGACTGGTTTTATGTTTCGGGTTCGTACGCTTATATCCAGGATTCGTCACCTGATACGATGTTGTATACAGCATTTGAGGATCCTGCGTGGAATCTTTCGAGAGTTCTGACGCACCAAGTAACGCGAGCCGCTTTTTGCTCTTCACAGAGCGAATGCGGTATCCATCGGGAAAACAACTTTTTTACACCTAATTGTTCATGCAAGATTATTTGTATTTGACTCATGCCAATGTCTAAAGTTGCCTGAATTTCGTGGTATGTCACATGTCGATCTTCCTCAATCAGCTTACGCACAGCATCAACGTTTTCTTGGGTGACTGCAGTTTTTGGACGACCTTGACGGGGATCATCACTGAGCTTGACACGTCCACGTTGAAATTCAGCAAACCAGCGATAAATTGTGGTTTTGGATGGGGCTTCATCACCAAATGCAGAAATCATCCGGTCAACAAACTGTTTTTCTGTATTTCTGTGTTAAACCACTTCGAAGGTCATAATAAATCATCGCCCTTGAATTTTCTCGAGTCAATTCCATTTTCTCAACGACTAAACAAGTTTGACAAAACCTTGTGACAAGACCGAGAATCTTTTTTTAAATAAATAAATGGTATTCGATTTTTAAAACCAAGGATAATATTAATGATAAGTTTTCAATTAAAAAGATTTTAATATGACAGGAACAGTGGAAATATTCCATTCCCGATACTTTTAGTGCAGCCCTCGTAATATTAAAATAGCACTTAAAATAAAACAATTTTTATAATTAAGTATAACTTGATATATTTTTTTCTGAAACATGCTTAGAAATTCGAGCGTTATTTTAACAACCTTCTTCGACATAAATCGAAATTGCTGTACTAGTTGAATACATTACATGCGAGCGCCCGGCCGGCAATGTTTGTATGAAAATCCATTCTGTCGTGTTTAGCGACCGAATAAATTAATCCATTGAGGTCTGCAAATAGAGCTGCTTTTCTGTCTATTGAGGTTGAATGTGTTCGTCATTGATTATCGAATTCCGAAGTCTCCTAACACAAGCAACCCCTTGCTTAAAAGGTGATCTCCAATAATAATGTATCGTAATGCCCTTTGAAATTGAAAAAAACTTTTTTTTTTTTATTTTTTTTTATTTATTCTGGAATTTATTATTAAAAGCTTCTGTCCGCGTGAAATTTCGGCCACCGCGTCGCATCACTCGCATCCCATTACTCGGCCGCGCTATTATCAAAGCATTTATTTCAATTAAACCATTTACAGGCACTTTTGAATTGTCGAATAGTCGCGTAAGTTAGTCAGAAAGTTGAAGCTAGTTGCCAGGGTTGATAAAAATCATGACTTTTATAAAAAAATCAAAATAATCGGATTTATTTGATTTAAATCGGATTAATTTGATTTCAATCGGATTTTTTTGATTATTTCTGTCACGCATGTCTCTAAATGTTTTTTTCATTCTCGGTACTAAGCCCATTAATTCCTTCTTACAACGTTTACACACCGCTTTGTTAAGCTTGCCGCAAGTGGACTTTTTTTCATCCATATAAACCCAAACTGGCAAACAGCATCTTTTTTCATTAATCAATCACGAATGACCGCGCCAAAGACTAGACGATTCAGTCACGAGTTAAAACGGAGAATCTCCGAACGGTGTAGTTAGACAGCATTGGACACGTGTGTGCGCCGTAGTTTATGTCGGGGGAAGTCCCTTGACATATTTTGGCTGATTTGGTCGAAGTAAAACAATTTAGATTTAAATCATTGATTTTTATAAAAAAATCACTTGATTTTAATCGCGATTTAAATCACTGATTTTAATCAAGTGATTTAAATCATATCTACCCTGCTAGTTGCCCTTTCCAAAACGTAGATCTTTATGGAGAAGAACGGGCAAGAGAGTCTTCTTTTTGTTCCGCTCCTGAGGGTCGTAGCGTTATGTTAGATAGCCTAAAAAAATCTGCTGCTCCATACATTTTGACCGCGTAGGTATTGCACTTTTCTATGAAACAGCTGTTTTTTTTTTAAATAACCGACGAAAAATTTCAACGCGGTGGGGTTCAGAAGCATGTACTGAATCCATGGTAGCCGGCTTCGCGTCGATGTCCCTGCCACCCTGTATAGTTTGAATTTCCGCGCATTATTTGAGAATAGTTATTTATGCTGTAAGTGCGGAAGGTAGGTGATTTCCGATGAGTGGCATTCTATTCACGAGCGAGCGTAGCGAGCGAGTGTATAAGTCGACACGAGTCGGAAATCATCTTACGCACGTGTATCATACAACGTTCTACTATGCATTGTGAGGAAAAACAAAAAATCGAGTGAGCCTTACGATGATGTGTAACATCTAACATAATGACGACGTATATAAATGATAAAAACAACATTCATGACTTTGACTTTCGAATTCGACTTCGACTTTGACTTTGCCTTCGACTTTGACTATGACTCCGCCATTGCCATCGCCATCGTCATCGATATCGCCATCGCCATCGTCATCGT
The DNA here is from genome assembly GCA_916701695.1 of Agrochola macilenta. NCBI lineage: Eukaryota > Metazoa > Arthropoda > Insecta > Lepidoptera > Noctuidae > Agrochola > Agrochola macilenta. The sequence continues at coordinate 12,318,731 of OU753552.1, read as the reverse complement.
TATCAACATCATCTAATTTATAAAACTTTTCTCAAATAATTAAAACTCTTTGCAACGGGCTGACGACGGCCACAAAAATAAAAAAAAAACAGAAAAGTAAAAAAGTGACACTTTCCGCACTAATTTACTGTTTGGAAAAGGCTCTTTTCGAGCAAATGCATTGTAAAAGTATTATACAAACCTCGGCCGTAGCCAGGCATTGATGGACTCACCTATGTGTGCCTTCGCGTCGGCCCACATTTTCACGATCGTTCATCAACGCCCCTGAAATAGTCCAGAAATATTTAAGGAAAAACTTTCAATATAAACTGATAAGAAACATCGCAATGTCCTAGACTTTTAAAAAATTCTGTAAATAGGATGAATTCACTAGGTATAACGATTTATGAATAAGCACAGACGCGTCTACGTTAAAATTGCCACACATGAATCCTGTTGCATTGCGGTTGTTAGCTGTTACGCTCTTGTGAACCTACGTTACTTTACTCGTATAATAATGCAGTAGCGATTGAGATTATACAGCCTTCGAATATGTTTGTGTGAACGTAGAGCCAGTCAGGTATATAACTGTTATTGTGTTGCAGGAGGAGCTGATGCGCCTGCGCCAGACGGCGGGTGGCGACGGTCGCGCGGCCCGCACTCCGCACTCGTACGGGCCCGAGAAGAACGCACAGATCACGCTCATGCCCTGGGTGCTGACCGCTGTCGGCATGGCAATCCTCGGCATCATCATCGGCAAGTTCCTCATGTGAATGGTCTACTAAAACCCGCGGTGACCTTGACATCGCCTCTCAGATACCGCTGTTACACCGCTCCCGATGCATCCCTCTCGCACAAGGCAGCTTATTTTCTTTATAGCGACCTCTCCAAAGCTTTCGTCATGCCGTACTTGTGTTCCTTTAATAATTCGACGACTTAATCAGTGTAATCCTTATTATTTGACTAACTTCGTAAACTAAAACTCCTTCTTTTATGATTTTTATACGATCACACATTTAATTGAAATCCACTAGATTCGCCAAGACTAACTATTTGTTTTTCAAATGACAACTTAAATCAAACCACTGTTTCCATATTAAATAGTCTGTTAGAATGTTTGTTATTTCTTAATAAAGTGCTTTATCCAATTCCATGGCAACCAATGTGTTCCTGTTAGTTGTTTATTAATTTAATGGCATACTCGAAAAAATAACAAACTCCTTTTAAATAAAACAAGATCATAGAATTTTGTATATATTCACTTTCACAAAAGTATATATAAGGATTTTCTTAATATTACCTCTTTGAAATACTCTAGTATTTATGCCAAGCCATTCTTCCGAAGCTGTACCTAAAGACACCGGACCTTAAGAATTATTTACATGTTTCCAAAACCAATCATTGCCCTGCCTGGTAAGGCCAGGTTGTTATGACAAGAGCCGTAAACGTCCATGCGACCACGCGCTACTGCGCATCAGCTTTTTTATCATGGGGACCGGGCCTTATAGTTACTTTGTATTGTGAGATAGACGCGTTGCTTGCAGAATGACTCGCTAAATAAAGGTTGCATAATAACTATATATTTATAACATCGTTGTTTGAAGTACCATCGACAGAGTGATGTTTTGATTTGGTTTAGCGAGTCGTTGTACAATCCACGCTTAGAATTCTTATAAGGAATTCTATATTTTAATTGTTAAACCCTACCCTTAAGGCTTAACATCATTTTAACATAATTTACATTGTTGTTGACTAACATACAATATCACTATTTCTACCATTTATGCAGAGATGTGCAAAATAGTTTATTAAAAGTATTCAAATAAAAAATGGTTTAGAATAAAAGTATACAAAATAGGTATTTTAAAAATACCTTCCTCAAATGAAATACCTTATTTCACTGATTTTAGCACTAGTATTTGTTCAAAGAGTACATCTTTCATGTTCCGTCTATGTGGCCTCATAATCATTCCACCAAACGAAAATAGTTTTTTTACATTTGGATATTGAGGATACTAAAGTATTGTCTTCATCTTTTAAATATCGTCGTGTTTCCAGGTCTATTGTAGTATTGGCAGTGTCGCTGGCTACTGAAGAATTCTTTAATATATTCTGTGTTTTTTAACCGACGTCAATGAGGAGGTTCATGTTCGTTGTATGTTTTTTTTTTTTTAGTGTATGTTCGTCGATATTTTCGTCTATTGTGGACCGATTTTGAAAATTAATTTTTCATTTGGTAGAGGAAGCTTGCGCAGTGGTCACATATTACTTTTTTTTAACTTTACTTGGGTAGTTTTTGAGTTAGCTTCAATAATACGTATTTTTCCCACTTAGTCTATGTGGATGATGTTATAATAATAACTTCATGTCAATGTTATTTAAATAGCAGGAGGTATTCGAATTTGTGTGGGGTAGGTATTTATTTGAATGTTCTCGTTCACTTCCTCAAGGGTCGGGTCGGCGATAGGTCGAACACGTTCTCTTGCGTAGTCATACTTGCTTGATAGTGATTAGAATATATCTCCATAATTAGAAGAACTGGCTGTTTTCTTTTACTACAAGTCCATCCACTATTCCACATCTCCACAGTACCACAAACACAAAAGAAGACAACCGACTTGACCAAAAAAAAGACTACAAAGTGAAAAGTGTGTATTCTTTTCTAAAAAAACATCTATTAACAGACCACAATATGTACCGTCATCCTTATGCAAACTGCTTATAATTTTTTGTATTCTCATCAGTTCTGGCATAAAATATACGTAGTACTTTGTCCCCTTCTAAACTTCTAATGCCATCAGCAATAGAGTTTGAACAGTTTATGTATTGAAATAACAATACATCAAACAAACATACAAACCAAATCTTCTGCGTCGTGCGGCGATTACATTTGCCATCGTTTGTTTGACAAAGACAAATGTACAGAAACAGTTTGATTTGCAATGTTGCCATTACCGGAAAACCCGCGAAACTTCGTGTTATTGCATAACTTTTTAATTAGTTGAGATTTTTTATTCATATTCTATAAGGCACCCCTTGGTCATGAGTTATCCTAATATCAAAAAATATTTGGCCTAGGTCAGTGGTCGGCAAACCGCGACTCTTTGGCCTATAGAGTGCGGCTCTGCACAAATGTCGATAAGTGTGAGCGTAGATATAGTACGCGCCGGCCGGGGTTTCGGTCAATGCAAAATATCAAGTTTTATTCAAAATTTATTTCCGAAGTATTTTCACCAAAAATTTACAGGACATCGAAAATTAATCATTTACTGACCTTTCTCAATGTTAACTTGTTAATAAGTAAGATGCCTTCATCATATTATTATCAGCCGATATGATGATAATGATAATGAAGGCATCCTACTTAGCAAGTTAATTTTAGGAAGCGTTGTGGAGTGAAAGAGGAGAAGAGGAGTTTTAAGGATTAAGAAAAGTGTATTGAGACAGTTTGGACAAGGAAAGGAGTGCCTCTGAAACCTTAGTCTTTATTGTATTGACATTTGGCTCTATTGACTAATGAGTTTGCCGACCACTGGCATAGGTCATAAGGGGGTGGAAATAGCTGTTACAATGTATAGGTAATGATTGAAGAAAGTATTTCAAATTCAAAATAAATCACATCTCTGCATTTATGCAACTTACAATAGAACTTAGCAATTGACATGTTATTTCATTATAAGTAGCACTACTTGTATTACGTTTAACATAATACCGTTATCATCTAGTTTGTGACGCTTCACTGCAGCATTAAGGATTCTTGTTTCTGATGTCATCATTCACTGTAATCAGGTTGATTCCGATCGGCTCATACTCACAAAGTCAGATCAACCCAATCCTGAGTTAAAACTAGGTGTTATCAGTATGTATATTATAATAAAGCATTTTTATAAACAGTGGTAAGATGTCAGGGCAGTAGATTGGTCAATAGAATATTATACATATATATATTATAGATATTTTATTTTGCGTAGTTTATTTACTAATTATAAAGATGTAACTATTTTTCTTGATAAAACTTGGATATTATCTTATACATATTAAACGTGATATTTATATAGTAAGGCGCAGACGGTCTTCTATAATATAATGTTCATCGTCGTTGTAATTAATATTTGCCATTAAGAATGCAGAATAATTACTTTGGCAAATTACCAAAAATTATCAAGAAAACAGGAGTTACTAAATGCGGCTTGCCAAGTGTGCTTGTCGGCATTTATACTAAATTGATGATATGATTATAAAATTAGTGTAATATTGTACACATTCTGTGAAAAAGTAACAATTTACAGCTTTCGTGTAAAAATAATGAGGTAATGGTGGATAAAGTTGACAAAGTTATATTGAACGTCAGGCACATAGTCCCGATTACGCCGCCGTGTGGTTGAATGGTCACAGGTCTCTTAATGAATAAATATGTGTTGACGTATAAGCTAAACTTGACACTGCTTTGTGAAGCCATAAAGTGGACGCGTGGCTATTGTGAAGTACATGAAGTGCCATCATTTCTTTCACTTGGACTGGTGTCAGCTACCCTTCATTGCCTTAGGTACTTACACATAGATTTATGGAGTAGAAAAGATTTTGACAGTATTCAGAAATGTTTTAAGAATATTGGAACTGTAGTTGGGTGCATCAAATAACTTAGAGCATTACACTAAATTGGAGAGGCTTCTTACACACCAACTTTTCTCAAAATAGTTATTTCCATTGAGACCTACCTAATTGCTGTTGTAAAATCCGTGGTTAGCAAATGATTGATCATCATGTACAACACACTGTTGTGCAGTCTTCAGCCCCGGAAAATTCATCATAAATTATTAATATTCCGGAGCCCCAAGCTTACAGAAGATCGGCCATTTATTTGTATTAGCGCATAATTTGACTATGGCACTGTACACACTGAAACCACAACCATTGACGCACCGCACATTCGCAAGCCGAACTCTAAAGTGCTAAAACGCACTGTGTTACCTAACCTTACCGTGCTCGGATTTACATGTACTGGTTTCAGTGCGCTATACGCCTAAAATAATACATATATAATTATAGAACGTTAAGTCATCGTTTTTTGGTATGTAGTTGTTGTCATACTTACAATATCCAGCCTTGAATACTTAGGAATTAATGTTATGACGTGTTAAGTGGAAAACATAGCGTAAAATATCAGGTTCATATACTAATTGTGTATTTTCGTGTAAAAATTGAGTGAAAATGTCTCGTAATTATTTTTAAACTTATATACAATTATGGCTTTTGAAATGTTCGTATTGTAAGTGCATAAGTATTTGGTTATTTTATATGAATTCTTCAAATTCTGTAGAAATTTATACGCTTACACAATTTGAAAACTTAATAACCCTAGCAAAACGTGATTATGGTATAAACAAATCCCTGCGAATTTTATCTACTATTTTCTACACAGGATTCTTTCTTTGTGGGTTTGGGGAGCATATTTTTAAACTGAGTCTGTTAGTTGTCATATAATTTTGGAAATACATTCTGTTTTAAACCATAAAGTAAATTTTGTTACAACGAATATTACGTTTATTTATTTTAAGTGCACAGCGGGAGTGATAAACAGTGAGGATAGGAACTCGCTTTTTTATAACCATTTCGTTAACAACATGGCTCGATCCGGTCTTAGCTGAGCTTTACACTTCTCTTATTATAGGTATAATTCGCAAATTTTCACTTGTTGTAACTTGATGTACTCTAATATTTATTTCGTTATGCTAAGAACTGATCATGTTTCATAGTGTGGTACCTACACATATTCTAGGTTGATGTTTTAAAGCTCAGCTAGTATCGGTCTGAAAAACAAGGTGCGAAGTGAGGATTGTTCGAGTTAATAAATTGGTACAACCGTGGCTCTGTTGTGTAAACTCCACGGCTACTATTCTATAATATAATAGGCGTCAACATGTCATGTTTCATAGCACATTTAATCGTAGTTTTGTGTCAGTATATTTAGAAGAATTTCACTCTTGTTTATGGCATTTTTAATTCATTTGTGGTGGTTTTGTTTAATTATTGCCAATGGACAATGTTTTATTTATATTTAATGTATCTCTATATCATCTAGATAAGATCAAACTCTTAACACCGACTGTACAGAAAACCGAAGAGTAAATATATGACTGGCACCTATTTTCCATTATGGAAATTACTATAATTGGAAAGGGTATCTAATGAAAACTTATCCCTAATTTTTTTTTATTAATAAGTAAAATCAAATTCACGAAGTTATTGCATATATAAAATAAATATGAGCATTTTTTAAAGATTAATAAATAAATGATAATTCATATTAACCACTTCAATACAATCAAAATTTCAACAGGCCTTTGCTAAGTAGATCGGGAGTTTGATAGAGTTTCTCTTCTTGTAAAATGAACTTAGTTACGTAATGTACGTAAGAACATTTTACAAGAAAAAATAATTTTATTAATTATATAATTTTTAAAGAAATGTGCCGTAATCTATAGACAAATAATTGTATTCACAGTTTCAACATACAGTAGGGTTATCTTTAAATTAACAATAGAAAACATTTAAATTTCCGTATGGTATTGTTGTTATATTGTACTATTATGCTATATTGTATCGTTTTCTGAAATAAAAGACTTAATTTATGACTATTTTCTTTTATTTTACTTCTTCGTAATTCGTCTTCGAAATCGGCTTTACCGGACTATGAATGAATGTCAACTGCACGTCATTAGAAGACCTATATTCTAAGTCGTAACCTCGAAAGCTTCTTACTGTACATTGTGTTCAACAGTACCTACTTACTTATTTAATGTTTCATTGTAGTAATAATGAAGTTTTAATTTAGTAGGAACTGTCAAAAGTGGTTAGGCAATTACAAGGTCGACTATATGTTGGCTCTTCCGTCTCGAAATCCAAAACACGACTTGCGACAGCACAGCCTTTGTAACAATGGCCTTATTTATATTGAAAGTTCGTTATCATGGAGTCATGGACTGACGCGCCCAATAAACGTCACAATTAGTTGTTAGCGAACCTCAGAGTATCGAACCAACAGATGACGCTTACAACTTGCCTTGTACATAAATACATTTCTCATCAGAAAAATCGAAACACTTCCGTTTTTATGGTTTCTGTCCATATTTAACACAAAAGAATTTTCATTCCATAAAAAAAATCACATGATTGTATAGCTGGCAGTTTTGCCATTACATAAGCGAAAATTCAAAATTAGAATTTCCTTTGTTTATCCTTTAAATGAAATGATTCACTGTTTTGAGACAAATATGTGTTTAGAGAACCTTTGAAACCTAAAAATTAGAGCGCTTATCTTAAAACTTTTTTGTTCTGTTCTGTGTACTGTGACTTTGGGACGTCTCAAAAAGTTTTTTTTCTGAAACGTATGGATACTTCGCCCGCAGAAGCCACCCAAGTGGTGGCATTGCTGGATTCTGGACTTAGTCAGCGTGTTGTGGCTGAAATATGGCATCTAAGCCTGTCGTCTGTTCATAGAGTCTACAAACGCTATCGGGAGACTGGTTTGTTCACGCGCCGTTCAGTATCTGGCAGGAATCTGGTCACTTCTGAGCGAAATGATCGATTTATTGTAACAACTTCTTTGCGAAATCGACGCCGTAATGCTTTTCAACTGCAGCAGCAGCTTCATGTTGTACGTAGGGTGACTGTAAGTGACTCTACAATTAGAAGAAGGTTGAAGGAACGTGGACTGGTACCGCACAAGCCAGCAAATGGTGTGAGTCTATCTGGCAGGCCCCAACGAGATTTATCAACAGGTGATAGGTTTACATAAGGACTTTATTTTGTACCTATAGAAAATAAATAAGATATATTTTGTACCTCGACAGTTTTTGATTAAATGACGTTTCTATGAAGTGTCTTGCTAGCGGGCCCCTTATGATTGTTTTTATTGTTATTATACTTTCAGATCGCCCAGTAGTGCTCGGAGTTAGAAACTATTATGTAACTTACAAATCCAAAAATTCGACTTCCTGTGAGGAATACTTTAGAAGATATTCGTTACTTAGACAAGCGTCCAGCCAGCGGGCCCCTTTTTTAAATACTACTCTTTTATAACATACAATAGCATTAGCAGCTTGATACTATTATGTACCTTACAAATCCAAAATTTCGACTTCCTGTGAGCTATACTTTAGAAGATATTCGTTACTTAGACAAACGTCCAGCCAGCGGGCCCCTTTTTTAAATACTACTCTTTTATAACATACAATAGTATTAGCTGCTTGATACTATTATGTACCTTACAAATCTAAAATTTCGACTTTCTGTAAGCTATACTTTAGAAGATATTCGTTATCTAAATAAGTATTCAACCAACGGACCTAATTAAATTTGCGTTTGCCAAATACAATTATGCCTTTGCTCGTTATGCCCATTGCATTACTAAATAATTTTTATCTTTAAACAGATTAAAGATTCATCATCTTCCTGTCCCACGTTATTTAAATACACTTTTTTTCCATTCTTCCATGTCAATGTTCACGCTATCATTTACGCATTAAAGATTATAATTACTATTACATTTTCTCTTTTAATAATTTACATAACCTCCTACTTAAAAGAACTACTCTTTTTCTTAATCCCAGTTTTATTGTTATATGTAGCACTATTGAGTGATTATGAAAGTAGGTATAATGCTTGAAAACGGGTTTGCTAGCTAGGCAATTATTTTATTAACGAATACCTTATGAAGTTCATACGAAGTTGAAATTTTGGATATGTAAGGTACATAATAGTATCAAGCTCTTCATTCTACTGTATGATATAAAAGAATAGTATTTAGAAAAATATCCACTGGCTGGACGTTTGTCTAAGTAACGAATATCTTCTAAAGTATAGCTCACAGGAAGTCGAAATTTTGGATTTGTAAGGTACATAATAGTATCAAGCTGCTAATGCTATTGTATGTTATAAAAGAGTAGTATTTAAAAAAGGGGCCCGCTGGCTGGACGTTTGTCTAAGTAACGAATATCTTCTAAAGTATAGCTCACAGGAAGTCGAAATTTTGGATTTGTAAGGTACATAATAGTATCAAGCAGCTAATACTATTGTATGTTATAAAAGAGTAGTATTTAAAAAAGGGGCCCGCTGGCTGGACGTTTGTCTAAGTAACGAATATCTTCTAAAGTATAGCTCACAGGAAGTCGAAATTTTGGATTTGTAAGGTACATAATAGTATCAAGCAGCTAATACTATTGTATGTTATAAAAGAGTAGTATTTAAAAAAGGGGCCCGCTGGCTGGACGTTTGTCTAAGTAACGAATATCTTCTAAAGTATTGCTCACAGGAAGTCGAAATTTTGGATTTGTAAGGTACATAATAGTATCAAGCTCCTAATGCTATTGTATTATATAAAAGAGTAGTTTTTAAAAAAGGGGCCCGCTGGCTGGACGTTTGTCCAAGTAACGAATATCGTCTAAAGTATAGCTCACAGGAAGTCGAAATTTTGGATTTGTAAGGTACATAATAGTATCAAGCTGCTAATGCTATTGTATGTTATAAAAGAGTAGTACTTAAAAAAGGGGCCCGCTGGCTAGACGCTTGTCTAAGTAACGAATATCTTCTAAAGTATTGCTCACAGGAAGTCGAAATTTTGGATTTTTAAGGTACCTACATAATAGTTTCTAACTCCGAGCACTACTGGGCGATCTGAAAGTATAATAACAATAAAAATAATCATAAGGGGCCCGCTAGCAAGACACTTCATAGAAACGTCATTTAATCAAAAACTGTCGAGGTACAAAATATATCTTATTTATATTCTATAGGTACAAAATAAAGTCCATATGTAAACCTATCACCTGTTGATAAATCTCGTTGGGGCCTGCCAGATAGACGCACACCAGCAAATGGGCCGAAATTAACTACAGACCATCGAAGAGCGCGCCTTAACTTTGCACGTGAGCACCTAAATAAAATTGGTCATATATATATACCTATATATATATATTGGTCCTCCAGTGGAACAAAGTCCTCTTTTCTGATGAGTGTAAAATTATGCTGTATGGTAACGACGGAAGGAACAAAGTCTACAGAAGAGATGGAGAACGCTTTGCACAATGCTGCATTGAAGAAAAGGTTAGCTATGGTGGCGTTTCGTGGACGGTTTGGGGAGGAATCAGCGCCGACGGTAAACAAAGCTTGTCTTTGTGTGATTGACTCTGGCAGGGCCACCAACAGGGATTTTGATTACACAAAAAATTAGTCGCTAATTTGTCGAAATTTGTCGCCAAATATCAGAATTTGTCGGTCACTGGTTCAAAAGATATAAGGGTTTATAGGTGGCCGATCTGGAGAGTCTCCCCAGCAGGGCCACATTTATATCTCAAAAACTAAGGCACCTAGCGAAGATCTGTTTTCTCCCATATTTTGTCGAGATTTGTCGCCAAATATCAGAATTTGTCGGTCACTGGTTCAAAAGATATAAGGGTTTATAGGTGGCCGATCTGGAGAGTCTCCCCAGCAGGGCCACATTTATGTCTCAAAAACTAAGGCTTCTAGCGAAGATCTGTTTTCTCCCATATTTTGTCGTTAATTTGTCGAAATTTGTCGCCAAATATCAGAATTTGTCGGGTCTTAGTTTAGGATATATAATGAGTTCAATTAGTAAGGTATAGTCCAAGAGCTAGATCGAAGAGTTCACGAAAAATTGGCAAGAAAAAATATATCTATTAATATTGTGTATTAGACTTCTAGTTTTATCGGTCTACAGTCCTTAGAAATGTCCGAGAGACATAAATTCTCAATTAAATACTAGGTTAGAGTGGCTTAAATTGTTTGAAAACATTAAACCTTGCTCTTGGTCTATTTGGTGTCAAGATGTACAGTCGCATGTAACTGTTTTATGAATGTGTTTTTTTTTTGTGAGATGTTATGTTATGTACCTATGTTAATTTCACTACATAGGTACACAAACTTAAAATTTCAGATTTATAATCTTAAAATTCAATAGATACCTATTAATAAGGTACCTACTAAATGGTTCGTCCTAAATGAGCATATCCTCGCGAGGCATATATAACATGTAACTGGAATAATGCACACCCTGCCCGATACACCCCAATTAGAAAATTAGGTTACAGTCATAATTTATGCACATTTTAGCACCTAAGTAGTGTTTTTTAGGGTTCCGTACCCAAAGGGTAAAACGGGACCCTATTACTAAGACTCCGCTGTCTGTCTGTCTGTCACCAGGCTATATCTCATGAACCGTGATAGTTAGACAGTTGAAATTTTCACAGATGATGTATTTCTGTTGCCGCTGTAACAACAAATACTAAAAATACTGAATCAAATAAATATTTAAGGGGGCTCCCATACAACAAACGTGATAGTTTTGCTCGATCTTGATAACGGTAACAGGTAGACGCTTGAAATATTCACAGAATATTTAGTTATATATTCACTTTAAAATAAATAATTAAATTAAAATAAAACAAATTTTTAAGGGGGGCTGCCACACAACAAACGTGATTTTTTTTCCCGTTTTTATAGTTAATGGTACGGAACCCTTCGTGCGCGAGTCAGACTCGCACTTGACCGGATTAAAAAAAATTGCTATCCTAATTGTAGCCAAATACTATATGGCTATCGACGGACTACATGGGTAGGTAGCGCCTCGGTATTTGTATCTAAAGGCACACACACAAACACGGGGTTCATATATTATATACTCGTATATATAGTTCATATAACATACAACAAAATCAAGGGGGTACATATTAATCTGCAATCATACGGCGCGGCGGCGTCCTCTTTTCAAAACACTCGAAATTGTCCACCACCTTGTTCAATGCACTTAAATGCCCGCATTCGTAATTGTTCTTTCAATTTTTACACAAACAAACCTCGCTGTACTCCCGTTGGAGGAATAAAAAAATCCTTTAGAGCAAGTTTGTTTATTTACCTATTCTTTTTTAAGTACTTTGAGCGGCGCGAACGCCGAACCGTCGCGCCGGTGACGTGCCGCAGGGGAAACCCTCGTTCTATCTCGCACTTTTCCCCGTTTATGTATTTGCGGAATACCTATAATAGAGACAACAACACTCGAGTTCGTAAGTATTCATAATAAGTTCCACTTTAATTAAACTGGCTGACTTTAACTTACGTGACGGGCAACTCGTTATAAGTAGCTCGTCTGTACACGCGCATCTATCTCTTTCTTACTTACCGTAAATGAAACGGAGCGGAGCGATCTATCTGCCAGCGACTAAGTGGTAAATGCACATTGTGTTAGATAAATAATTACATATATTTATTGTAGATTTGTTTATAGGTAATGAATACAGCTTTCCTTTGGTGGTTGAAATTATAGAATAAGTTTATATTAATTTAATTCGAAACAAACATTCCTCAATATGACGTCATAGATACTGTCTAGAAACTACATAAAGTATTTTGTACTTGCTTGTACCACTGGGGAAATTGAATTCTTTAATATCTTTTTAATTACACACCGACAAAATCTGTAACTTGGCGACAAATTTCGACAAATTATTGGAGAAAACAGATCTTCGCTAGGTGCCCTAGTTTTTGAGATATAAATGTGGCCCTGCTGGGGAGACTCTCTCCAGATCGGCCACCTATAAACCCTTATATCTTTTGAACCAGTGACCGACAAATTCTGATATTTCACGACAAATTAGCGACTTATTTTTTGTGTAATCAAAATTAAAATCCCTGTTGGTGGCCCTGCCAGAGTCAATGACACCTTGTCTTTGTGTCTGGGCCACGTCTGCCTGCACTAAACAGTCATCGGTAAGTACATCGAACAGTGTCTTGAGCCTCACGTGATGCCCTATGCACATTTTATTGGCAACGGTTTCATATTCATGCACGACAATGCTAGGGCTCACACCGCGAGGGTCGTACGAGATTATACCGAAGTCGGTATCTCCAATAGGGAATGGCCAGCAATAAGCCCGGACATGAATTCGATTGAATATCTATGGGATGAATTAAAGAGACGAATTCGTGCAAGAGATCCTGACCCAGAAACACTTAGCCAGCTGCAAAATGCAATCCAAGAGGAGTGGAATGGAATACCACAACATTTGATCGTGACTCTCATCCGATCGATGAAGAACCGTATGGAAGCAGTAATAAGAGCTCGGGGAGGGAATGCAAGTTATTAAATAAACATTTCTTAGCATTTTTTTTCATTTACGTGTGTTGTTTTATCAATTTCCTTCATACCCCATAAAGGGTAAAAATTACTTGTTAAACAAAATAGGTACGAAACCAAAGATTTAAATCGAGATCTTTGTACGAAACCTATGAAAATTTAATATGAATTTAGAACATTAACGTTACGATTTGAAAACCTCATAATATTCACTAATAAACGACATTTGACAATATATTCCTAAATATACACATTTTTCTGATGATCCTTACAAAACATAAACTTGCAAGGTATTTCGATTTTTCTGATGGGAAGTGTAGGTATATGCTCGATGACAGAATAATATTTTTGTCCTTTTTAAAAATATCTACCTTTTCAAGCCAATTCGTTTTAAAACCTTCAATAATGATATGCGAGTCTTATTTAATATATCGCAAACATAATTCAAAGTGTTGGTGAAGCAATAAGCAAAAATATTCTAATGAATTGTCGCCTCGTGTTCGTGAAAACGGGCAAATATAAGATGGACATGCTTTTGCTTTACTACGAGCGTCATACAAATTATCACTAAAATTATAAACAAAGTTTAATTAATGATTAGTCTGATCAATATGGCAACTATGCCGACGGCATGGCCGCGCATTTGCGCCTTCATTTTCTTTTGCGATCCTTTGTGCGGCAGGGCCGGGCGCGCCGTGGCTTGCCCGGTGGCAGTGCCGGCGGCTATGCCGCTTGCATAGTGTGTAGGAGCTATTAGGTAACTAGGTACACATAGGTACATTTCCAGTGTAAGCTGATCTCGCATTGTATAGGATTTCCGTACAATGAGAAGTCAGCTTTTACTGGAATAGTATAGCTTGATATGTAGCCGTGCGTACATCAAAAACATTATGCATGTAGGACTAATAAAGATATAGAAATCGTTTTTTTGTTTTGTTTTGTTTCTATTACAGTATTACCTATGTACCTACTGGTACCCCGAACCCAGCGAGTTCTTGAGCAAGCATATGCAGGGCGAAACGTTGCGGCATGATGAGAGAACACCGAAAATTATACCTTAAAAACCATTCATATTCATAGTATTTGAAAATGATCAGATACGAGCGCCTTGGTCAGGGATTCACTTTCGGATTTCCAAAATGACCGCCAAATATCAGAATTTGTCGGTCACTGGTTCAAAAGATAGAAGGGCTTATTTTTTCTTGGCATTTTTTCGTGAACTCTTCGACTATAGCTCTTGGACTATACTAATTGAACTCATTATATCTCCGAAACTAAGAACCGATTAAATCTGTGACTTGGCGACAAATTGCGACTAATTGGCGACAAAATATGGGAGAAAACAGATCTTCGCTAGGTGTCGCTAGTTTTTGAGATATAAATGTGGTCCTGCTGGGGAGACTCTCCAGATCGGCCACCTATAAACCCTTATATCTTTGAACCAGTGACCGACAAATTCTGATATTTGGCGATAAAGGAGATTGACCGATCTGGACCAAATGCTGCCCAGGCATGGGAATACTTTCATTTGTTTCCTTACATGAACAGACATTAAAAAAAAAAAAATACAAGAAATCCACGGGGTTATATGGTATCTAAAAACTTATCTTATGACTTTTTGGTGCTTTAACTCTTGTTTTTTTTTTTTTAGCTTTTTCGTGAAATAATATCGTCAGTGAAGTCCTAACAGTACGTACGTCAAAAATGGCTACTTTACAGGAGAGTGAAAAAACTGTATGAAATGAATGTAACTTACGCTTAAAGCCTTATTGCGTTCAATTAATAATACAAATGAACTCTGTGTTGATTTGAACCCGTGAAAATCCCAATAATCTTTTCCATTGAAGGAATTAATTATCCAATGAAATTAAAAACTCAAAACACTAATAAAATGACTTACGCACTGTTAGAACTTCACTGACGATATTATTATCTTACTTATTCTACCTCCCAAGTCCAGTCCTGACCTCGCTAGTCTCGCTCGAAGCAAGTTTTTTAGTAAGCTCTACACGAAAATGACAGCTTTGTATAGCGCTGTCTCGATTTTCAATTCACAGCGAGAGTTGAGAGAAATCATAAGTCTCGCTTGCTCATATTCAGATTTGGTATGTGTCTGTCTCTTTCGCGCACGGTGGGTTTCTCTATATCGGCTTGCGCGCGCGCCATTTTGTTTGTATCGCAGTCTTTGACGTGAACCGTTGTGTACTGTGCGCTTATCTAATTCCTTATTTTTTTACAACCCGGCATTACTTTTGGACTATCGTATCTACATCACCTGTTGACCTGGCTATTCATTTGGATTTCGCGATGTATCAACCACATCACAAAGTGTGTTTGTTTTGTGATCGTTCTGTAGAACGAATCAGAAGATATACGTTAACTCGAGATCTTCAAAACGAACATCAACATACAGTTCAAAACATCATTCAAGCTCTACCACGTGAGTTGTTGAATTGATTGATTCAATGACTATCCTTAACTAAGTGTTGTTATAATAATATAATCCATTGTTTATAATATACCGTCTTTTATTTTAAAAATAAGCTGTTGATTATGATTTTTCGTCAATGTAAAACCTATACAATAGATATTTTTTTCTCAATACTCCTCGGATAGATTCTGAAGCGCTTTGGGTTATAGACTAGTATTAGTCTAAGGAACATTATGCACTATGATTCAATGTTGGGCAGCACTTGGTCCAATGTCCATACAAAAATGGTCAATCTCCTTTCGACTAATTAGCGACAAATTTTTTGTGTAATCAAAATTAAAATCCGTGATGGTGGCCCTGCCAGAGTCAATGACACGAGGTATAAAGCCTCCTCAGGCATCAAATGATTTTGTGTTAAATTAAATTATACCTTCTACATCTGAATTTTTGTACTTAGCAATTTCCAAGATCAACCGTCAAGAAGCATTCAGAAACCCTCTAGGCTCCCAGGCCGTATCGGTACTCATCATGTCTGTGAAGTTATGACAATCTAAAATCGCCTTGTAGATTTGAGTCGTAATCTTGAAGAGGTATATTAAAAATAAAATAACAAAATGGCATTGTACATATTTATTAACTTTATTAATTTTTCCTAAAATAAAATTTTTCATCAACAATTAAGTACAATAATAAATATATTCATGATTAAAATCTAGAAGTTTACAGACTTAGAATTCATACGAACGGTGCACTTTGTGATATAAATGTGTAATGAAATGTGAACTTAGTTAAGTACGTAAAATTAAATATTTACAATAAATTATAACAATTAACACTATCCGGACACTGAAACAGGTCCTATTATAGAAATAATAAAGTCAATAAAAATAAAACTAATATTGCCTATAAATATTGCAACGGCTGATGGCCTGGTGCTGATAAAAACCAACAAAATTATTGAATACTGTGCATCAATGAGATCATTTTTAGAGTAAACCCAAGTAAAAACATATTTATATCTTAATAATTTAAAATTTTAATTACAGCTAGCATATCATTAACACATTTAAATTGTGCAGTATAACCTAATAAGGTTCTACTGATATTAAATACCTTCCTATAAAATACATCTCATAAATAAATAAAACCATTTTCCGTGGTCCCACCATCTAACACATCATGGCAGCTAACAGAAGGACCATAGGGAATGTAGTATTAATGAAAATCAACATCTTTTACTATGGGACCAAACCTGAAATATGAAAAAACAAAATCTGCTGCTCCATACAAAAGTGCAACACTAACGCTCAAAATTCTCAAAATCATAATGATAGCAGATTTTTTTTTCCATTGAAGTTGCTCCTTTAGTAAAAGTAGGTCGTTTTAATGAGTTCCTTCTTTTAACTGCCATACTATATAATAACACTAACGATTTTCAGCTGTTGTAATTATTATGAAAGGTACCTACATACTGCAGAAAAATGCTAGAGGTACCTAATTAATAACATTGCAACATGTTTAGTTTACTTCTTACTACGTTCTTAAAAATGAGTATGTTTTTTCTTTTAATGCAGTCACACTGTGCGTACTAAACAAGTTAAAAGAAGATTGGGCTCATTACCAATAACTTAAAGCCGCTTTTTCCAAAATATTAAGTATTATTTAAATGTATATTATATCATAACGAGCGCACTACGTATGAGATATGAGGTTTGATATATACTGATAGCTGCAGTTTGTGTTACTTTAAATACGCAATCTCCTTTAAAGTAGATGTATTATACATTTTCCTTCCTAAAACGGCTAATAATGAGACCACTGAAACCGTACGTTATAAAAGTAAAATTACCAAAACAATATATTTTATCACAATCATTATTTAAAAAAAACATTGAATCTATTTACATAATTATATTATTATTATGAAAGGTAAGAATAGATAGGTATAAAATTGAAAGTGATGTTGCTGTATTATTTTAAAATGCCTATACATACATACTACAGTATCCTACAGTTGGATTTCCACCTACACTTATATTTTATTAAGCACTTTTTTTCATAATAGGAAATGAAAGAACACCACGTGACCGGAAAATACCTTAAATATTGCACGTAGTTTTTTCTAAGGTTGCCTTTTACAAATCGCTTAAGCCCATTTTTCTAACTGACTGAAATAATATCGTATCATCGTGTCATCGTGTGACGCCTGGCTCCTGCGCATAGATTTAGTCTCATAGACTCTGAATTAGCCGAATTGCGTTTTTATTTCTAAAAACTAGAGCACCAATATCTATTTTTGCAAAAGAATATGATGAAGATATAGACAATTAAAATCAAATTATTTGCATTCTTCTTTTTTTTGCTATGGAGTAGGTAATTTTCCTGGTGCAGTAACGGCAGTCAATATTATGAACATAAACGAATGCAGCTTTTTCTTGGTTAAAAAAGTAAAATCTTTCAGTACTATTCGCTATATTAATGATTATAAAAGGTATTTTCCCCTATGTTGGAGTTCCTTGTACCTATGCATACATAAATATATTGTAAGAAATCTTTACATTCAGCAAATATTAAGCAGTTCCTATGCATACATTTAAGCATAGCTTTATAACAAAATATCGTAAAAATTAAATAAGATTTATTATTTTACTCTTTTTACATTTTTCGGAGGGAAGTCTTATAATATACTTAATACTGAGCTGAGATGTGTTACGGAAAATAACTATTAGGATTTCTTTTTTTTTTTTAAAGTACATAGTATGCTTATTTTATAGAATTAAATGATAAAATATTATTTGACATGCAATTCACAATAAATCATAATTAATTATTTTGCAAAATACATTACATTTTACTTTACCTTTTTAATGAAAAAGACAGTGTCGTTGAATTATTACTACTAGATTCTACATTATATTTAGTATAATTAAAATGGCAACGAAATTTTAATATTAATAATCGCTACTTCTATTTCATATGTACTAGATCCAGCTAGACATTTAAGCATTATTACGAGATAGCAAAGCAGTAAGTAGATACAGGGTGAGTTTTATATACTTAATTGAATTTACATAATAAACTAATAGATAGAAATACTAAAGGAAAGAAAAAAGGAAGGAAAGAATTAAGAAATTACTACTATATCATCCCTAATATACTATATAATGATTTGCACACGAATGAGTAGAATGTCAGATTTAATTTAGTCATAAAAGACATTAATAATTCATGTCATTTTTTGTATTATTTCTAAACAGAAACTTTTTATATTCCTGCTAAGTCAAATGGGATTTTATTTGTTGCATAAAGATCAAACTATTCAATAAGGTTACTTTAAATAAATTATACTCTAAATCCACATTCTATACATTTCAAGTGTGATTGTTCACTAGCGTGCTTACAGTGTCGGCGCTCGTGAAGAGTGAGGGCAGCACAGATCACAAGCGCCAGCAATGTTTCCTTCCGGACAGAAAACGAGCACGCGGCAAAATTTTGTCGCGCACAGCATCTTAACCTAGCTATATTCTTAAAAAACTCTTTACTTCCTCCATTGCCGTTACCATAATATTATTTACAACTCCTAGGAAATATGTCAGTGTAAATAAACTGTTTCGAGTTCTAGACTATAAGGTAAAATGGATTTGAACAAATTCCCTAGGGATAACAAGATATTATATACACATACCCGAAAACATACTTATATAGTTAAGCCTCGGTAACTTGAATAATTACAGAATATACTAGGACATCAAGATTATTGAAATGGTGGCACTACGTTTACGTTGAGACATTTTCACAACTAGAACAAATGAGTTTTTATTCGACTGTGGCGGAGCAAAAACGAAGCGTCAGGTTATTCATTATGAGCTTGGCACATGTAACTTATTAATTTATAAAAGAGGTACATCAGAGTTCGATCTGGGGGAGAAAACGAATGAAAATCACACATGTCGGACTAAACAGAAAAATGTTTAGAACCCCTGCACTGAAACCAGTAGCTTAACTATAATTTTTTATACCTAAGGCGTTTTGAATTAATATTTATTTAGAAGATATTTTTTAATTTGTATGACCATATACAAAACAAACTTTGATTATAAATTATTGGAATAATAGGTACTAACGTAGATGCTTTCTTTACGAATAAAGGAGACTGTCTGTTGATGTTGCCGGTGCTCAAAAAATTCGAAGCGCTCTGAACCTGTTATGGAAACGAATAATTAATGCATGGTAAAAACCGAAAGCATACGATTTAAAATAATAATAATATGTCAAGCAAACATGTGCAGCGCGTTTAATTTGTGATCCTGTGCGAGTCGCAATTTTTTTTTTGTTTTTGTTCAGTAGGTACGTGTCGGATTATTTCGAACACAAAACCCGAAACGAAATACGACGTCAAATTATATCCGTATTCCGGACAAACTGCGGGCATAAATAGCGCAGAGCGCCCCGAGACAGTGAGTCGGGCTCGCAGCGGGTCACGAATGAGATGGTGGCACCAACTGGATAGATTCCGTCGAAACAAGAAGAAGCAAGCGAGAGATATAAGGAGTGAAGGAAATCCTTAGCCCGGAAGTGGGAAAGAATAGGCTGGCAAGAAAATAAAAATAAAGCAAACTCACCTGGGAGCTATCTTTGTTGAGCTTAACTTTGTAGCCTTCATCAAAGATACCCGGCACTTTGCGCTCATTGAACCTTTTCTTTATTGCGTTCCTCCTGGGCGCAAGACTGCTCCACTTTTTCTGGTCTCTGCAATATAACAAAAAAAATACTTCAGATTATCTTAAATTGGATATAGGTCAATCTCGCTGTTATCCAAACATCACTAATTCACTACCTTATCAAAGCTGTGGCTACTGCTTCGGAGAAAAAGCTACAGGCCTGACTTCATTTATTAAGCCATACAGTGAGAGGCCAATCTGAGCAGGCAATTTTGGCCTCTCCGTGTACATACACAAAGCGGTGAAAGTGTTAAAAATTTGGAATAAATCTACACACGGTACGGGTTTTAAAGATGCCAAAAGCGAAATTTGTGTCTTATTATTCGTTCAGGGGCAAAATGTCAAATTGTCAAAATGTCTAATGGTCAAAATGTCCAATTCTCAAAATGTCCAATTCCCAAAATGTCCAACTCCCAAAATGTCCAATCTTTGAGAATGTAGCAAATTTGTTCAATAACTCATCAAAGCGCTTTTTTAATACTCCTCCCTTCTTCTTCTTTTGTAATTTAGTTCATGACTTTATGTCCTCCAGAGGGCATCATATTCAATTTAATGCTTCACATAGCGTATAACCAGTGGACCACTTGTCAAAAAATGATAAGCAGTTTAGAAGTTATGAGGGAACAGATGAACATACATACCGGTCAAAATCATAACCCTCCTTTTTACTTCGCCGTAGTTGCGTAAAAAACACATCGCGATCTAACGCTAATAACGCCAACTATAGAGCCATTTTGTTGCCAAGTTTTCTGGTATTTCAATTACTTTGTTACTGTGTATTTTTAAAGTACTTGCGATATTGAATTGACTTTATTAATTTTAAAAGAACCAAAACAAAAAATGACAATTATATGCATAAACTGAACGCATCCTGAGATAAAAGTATAAGTTGCTTTAATGAGGGTATGTTTGATTTTTTTTATGCCATACGAAGTCATTCTGATGTTGACTAATGTATTTTTTTATATTACATTATGACAAATATTGAGATTTCGGGTATGTTGTGGTCTTCTCTGGTCTTAATTTGTTACTTATAAATGAAACATATTTTGTATTTATTGTTTGTCATAAAGTCATAAGTATTAAAAAAGCGTTTTGATGAGTTATTGAACAAATTTGCTAAATTCTCAAAGATTGGACATTTTGGGAGTTGCAACATTTAGGGAATTGGACATTCTGAGAATTGGACATTTTGACAATTGGACATTTTGATAATTGGATATTTTGGGATTTGGACATTTTGACACCGTTGGAAATTTTGTGAATTGGACATATTGCCCCTGAACGTTATTATTATTCATTCTACTTACACTTCATAAGCGAGGATGGCTCTGTTGTTGTTAAAATTAAATATGGTATCTAAGAAACCAATCAATCAAGGGTCTGTAACCCTTTTCGTTGTTATATAGCTCTCTCTCAGAAAAAAACACTGATGTTCTAATTGCATGGCTGTGAATATAAAATAGGAACTGCATTAATTTAAACAATGAGCAAGTAGATATGTATTATTAAATTAACGTGACAGCCGGCAGATGCACTTCCATTCATAAAATACATGCAACTCGATCGACATGTTTATATTTTCATTGTATTGTGCGTAGCACTGTTTAGAAGACGACATTATACACGTGGCGATTATGTTTGAGGCACTGCATGGATTTCCGCTTAGTCTATGTTTACCCCGCGCGTGTCTACTTCATTATTATATCTGATCAATTCAATCTCAGTAAAAAAAAATAACAAACTCTTTCACGGAGTAGATAATTAAACGTATATTATAGCTATTACATTATAAAAATCGAGCCCTTAAGAAACTGGCATATAATTAACAGTATTAACAAAAACGATACAAAAATAATGTAATAAAATGCGTTATCTTTCTACACTGCTGAATTGAGCAAAATAGTCGTGAGTAATGAGTTACATTCAGAATACAAGTTTATGATATCATCCGTACAGAAATAACTTCGTCTATGTTCAGGCAATGAGGATGAATATATTAAAATATATAATACTTAAATACGAGATACTCATCAACCTACCTAGATTGTTATTGTTGTAAAGCTTGCCACTATTTTCAACTATTATTTCCTGCGTTTCCATTCCTGTCCTTTTATGTGACCACATATTCAATCCTTACAAGTATTTTAGTATCGGATGAAGCCTGAAAACAGAACTTTTATTTCACACTGTTTGATCTTCTTGATAGGGGTTGAGGAGAGACAGCTAACGAACAGTAAATACACTGAATGAGACACTTTTTTATTGGTTAGTAAATTATCAAATAACTGCTCCCGCTCTGGCCGGAGCGGGAGGGCGTGTCAGACTTTTACTGACTATAACCCACCAGTGTTCCTTCCGTTGCCTGTGTGCCGGGGCCACGATATCCCTTTCGGACAAACTCGCAATCCTGGCAGGAAATGGGACACCGCTACGGCCGAGGTCTCCTATAAATCTGTGTCAAGAGGTTTTTAATGCGAATCTACTCTTTTCGAATCTTCGGAACCCCCAGTAGTACAGCTTAAAAATTACTCTGTAGAGTTCACGCTGTCGTCAGATGTCACCGATAGCGTTCAATAGGCGTCTCCAGCACTACACATTTAGTATAACGTTTTAATATAAATAACTATTGATTGACGTACTTACTGAGTACAAAGAGGAGCAAACGCCGTACCCACTGCCGATATGTTTCGAGCCCACACCACAGTCAAATGCCAACAGTGCAACTCATATGCAAGTTAGTTACGAGAGAAAATATCTATCAATAGTAAAATCTTATACATTCAAAGCATAATGATATGACATATGATAAGTAAATAAGAGCTGAGACAATGAGAGAATATGAAAAATACAACGACTTTTTTAAATGTTACGTATTGGATGGCAATCATGCCGACGGCCCAGGTGTTAAGTGGTTACCGCCGCGTAAGAACATATGCTTTAAAGCATCGCAGTAAGTGACGTTGGCATACTAGAGACCGAGACGATATGTCTCAAAGTGCCTGTAATCAAACCCTGGCACAGAACACTTTAAACAGGAATACTCTATAAAGAGTTACTGAGGCAAAATATACATTAAGTGCTTTGATTATAAAATAGAGACACTACTCAATATATTCTACTATTTGCTAATTCGACTGAAGATGTTTATTGTGATATATCTAAGTTGATGATGTCGCCGAAAGTGGGTTCATCTTTTAGGAATGTTCCGGAACGTTCCATTATGGGTATTTCTTTGAGGGTTGGGGTCTCTTTCTCGTCTTTGTGAGGCTGTGGCTTATCGACGTGGGGGCTTCGCTGGCTTTTTGACATGTTCTTGTGCATCGCTGTCTCCACGAACGCTGACTCTTTCTCTTGAGGTTGCTGTTTGCTCGAGTGCGGATGGGGACCTCGTTGACTCTTGGACATATTGGTCCTGGACGTCTCCGACTCCACAAGGGATGATGATTCCTTTTCATCTTGGTGAGGCGGTTGCCTACTGGGTTGGGACCTCTGACTCCTCGACATATTGCTCTTACATGGCGCTTCTGCCTCTTTCACTACCTGTGGTCAAGTAACTGGTTAAAGTGCAAAACTCACAGACAACTGGTCCGGGTCGGGCGCGGGTCAAGTCGGGAATACGGCGAGTCTATTAACCAGTGTTTATATGAACGACAATACGAAACGTATGAGCGGGTCGGGCGCTTCGTGTTGTCGTCCATATACTTACT
Source organism: Agrochola macilenta (assembly GCA_916701695.1). Taxonomy (NCBI): domain Eukaryota; kingdom Metazoa; phylum Arthropoda; class Insecta; order Lepidoptera; family Noctuidae; genus Agrochola; species Agrochola macilenta. The sequence goes on along the minus strand of OU753552.1, from coordinate 12,294,740 downwards.
GGTTTCTCGCAATCAGCACCCTTTCTTACGTATTCTACACGTATTTTTTTCTTTTCTTCTTTGTGTGTAAATAAACTTTATTGCGCATAAATTAAAGTTATATTTATAATCTTTTGTAGGGATATATGAAAATTTAAAAAGATATTAGTAAAACCTAGCCAGGAAACATAATACCTATGTATATAATATCAATTATAAAAATCGGATAACTGGTTCATGACATAGTTAATTACCAGAATCCAATCAGCTGAAGCCTATAACAACGAGTGATCCTGCGCCGCCTACAATTTTTTAATAAGCAAAGTCAAAATGTTTTGAGTTCTGTTTCATAGGAATATTTTCCCGCATTTTATCGTTGATAACCTTCTTCAAACACGGTTACACCGACCGACAGCGGCGCGCGTCGGGTCGCCCTTTACAATGTATTACAAGGAAATTGAAGCGTTTACGAAGTAGTTAAATGTCATATTTTCATGGAATTTTCACAGCTTGGAACCCGGTCGGAATCGTGGACACAACGCGGTAGGCATTCGGCTCGACGCGACGGCTGAGTATACCGTCGCATTTGTAGGCTCCGTTCGGCTACAGCCGCGTGCGCACGGGTGTCGTCGCCAACCAGCAAATTGGATCATTCATATCGCGATTAGTCGCTCTACTCATGATAGCGTGCAGCAGGAAACTTGAAACAATTACAAAAATACGATTTGTAATTGTTTCAAGTCATTGCACTAATTAAAAATCTGCCGGAAAGTCTACCGCAGTTTGCGGCGCAAATAGCGGCCCGAGACAGTGACTCGAGCTCGTGGCCGGTCACGAAGGAGATGACGGCACCAACTGGATAGATTCGCGAGAGATATAAGAGGGAAGTCTTTGCTCAGGAGTGGGACAGAATTGGCTGACGAGAAAATAAAGATTAACCAAACTTACCTTGGGAACTATCTTCGCCGAGCTTGACTTTGTAGCGTTCATCAAAGATCCCGGAATTTTGCGCTCATTGGACCTGGTATTCGTTGCGTTCATCCTGGGGGCAAGCCTACTCCACTTTTGCTGGTCTCTTGAGTTCCGATTGTCCAGCCCCTTGTATTTTGGTCCTTGATTTAAATAAACAGGTATCTTCGTCTTCATTTTATTATCTGTTACCGAGACATGGACTGGTTCTACATTTTTCATGATTTTTATGGCTGTAAAAAGTTTTGATACATTATACTTTCCGTGCGTCGAAACCACAATGGCAGCAAGAAGGAATTTGTGCCCAGCACCCACAATGACGTCTTAAATAACAGTAGAAATACACAATATCATAGTAAAGTACCAATATTATAAAAATCGAGAAGCGACACTATTATGAAGCATGTAGTAGGTACTTACATTCGGCGGAGCCTTTGGTATGTTTCTGCTTTGTGTAAGTGGCATATCTGTTGCTGGTCTGTGACTCGCTGAGCGAGTCCGTGCTGGGCTCGGCGGTGCGCGGCCGCGAGCTGGTGGCGAGGCTGTCCTGCGAAACGCTCCCCCCGCCCGCCACCCCACGCCGACCCTTCTGCGGGCTCGACCTCAGGTTCCGCAAATGTACAGGGCTTGAGTTACGCGACGACTCACTCGAAGATTCAATCTTCGGCAAGTGTTTATTCACAACTGTCGTTCTCTTGTCTTTGTGTAACGGTTCTAAATATCTTGCCGGGGTCTTCTCGTACGAAAGAGTTCGGACCACACTCGTTTTACTATTCACCAATTCCTGAGATCTCGTTTTCTTAGTTTTATTAAATTTAGCACGTTCCTCTTGCGCTTTCGTTGTTCTAACTTTCGGTGTATGAGAAGACACAAACGGTTTTTTACATTCACGGAGACCGCTGTTGCTTTTAAGAGTATCGACAGAACCCACCGGAAGCAAAGGTTTCGGTGTGTAAGGTACAAATGAAGCGCGCACATGCGCTATATCTACACTACGAACCGTTGATGTCGAAGGTTTGCTCTTGACTACTGTCCTGGTTTTGGGCTTTCTCTCTGGCTGATGTGTAGGAGAGGCGAGGGGCAAAGCATGCGCGCCATACTTAATACAACCGAGTTCACGTAATCTTTTCCGTAAATCAGACGGTAACTCCTTAAAAGCTTGTGTAGTAACAACTCGAGGCGACGCTCGCACTAAGGCGCCCTCACATTGCATGCGCCAATTGCTTACGTGCGTGTACAGTAGGTTACCTGGGCCGAAAGTTTTGCGGACATCAGCGTTGATCAAATCAAGTTTCGAGTAGTTACGTAGTTCTTTGAGTAGCGCTGAGAGGTAACCATAAGCACTACAGACCACTTCGGGAGGTGCCCATTCTATGGCAGCGGCGAGAAAATCGTCCAGGGCTTGCTTGGCGGCGCGGGCGTGAGGAGCATCGCTAGGTAACGGAGGGATGGTTTTGTAGACCATAACTAGCTTGGTAGCTGCGAAGTGCGCTGCTACATTTATTAGCCTCCGACACATGCGCGCCACGCCTTCGGACCATCTACTGTTTTGTAAGGACGCCGCTATAAAGAACAATCACTTAAGATAAAAGATAAAACATTAAACATCAAAATCTATACATATAATAAAATCGTAGCGAAGTGAGAACTGTACACTGTTTTTCTTTTTGTAATTTGGATGAGGTCTAGGAAAGATTCTTATGCCGAATATAATATAGTCTTTTAGAATTTTTGTGTTTGTCTGAATGTATTTCCAGCATCAGGCAAATACTACCTGATGGATTCTGTTAAAATTTTGTATAGATACTCCCTATAAGTCTGCTCAGTCCATAGGATAGATGTTATCACGCTATTTGCTATGGGGGATGAACAACATTGTTTTATGTCCGTATTCTTCAATAGTTTACCGCAAATTGTAAAAAGATGAGCCAAAAGGTTATATAATATTGAATATAGTTACAGATTTAACCTTTTCAATGAATAATCATCACGCTACACCTTTATGAAGCTAAGCATTCAATCTTGATATAGAGTAGATTTTTGAGATGGGACAATAAGGGCAGGCCCATATTGCCAGGTACCAACCCTCATTTGCCCTATCTCAAAAATCCACTCTTACCTTAACCGTTGTCGCTACAAGAAAACGGTCTTAGGAGACTGTCCTTAACTTTTTGAAACATTTCGATCTACCTTCATAGATTTTTGAAAAAAAAAAAATACAGTCGGCAATAAAATGGTTTATTCAAAACTTTTTTAATTTTCTCAAAAACTTTTTCGATGCCATCGACCATGTTTATTATAAGGATCAAAAATCTCTATTCGGTCAATTGAGGTTTGAGTACTAGAAAAGTAAGAAATCGCTGGACTGCGACTGGGCTGAATGGGGAACGAATATAGCAGAGAGTTACAGATTTGACCTTTTAAATAATTATCATACCTTTATGGAACTAAGCAGTCAATCATGAAATATATAAAAAAGACAATTTCAGTCACCTTTCAACAAAGCAAATAGGTTAGCGTTTCGGCGACTGCATTGTAAACCTAAGTTCTCTTTTTACATTTTGTTATACTAATATGTGATATTTCGTAGAACATACACAGAAAAACATTAAAATTAGGCCTCTTTTATCATCTATGGTAATAATAAACATAAATGTTATAGTTAGGTAACTGTTAATGAGGAATCCCGTGTGTATACAATCTACTGTTATATTATTTTAGTGACAGTTTTTTGTCAAGAATAATCTGTAAGAGTTCAACAGTATATGCAGAAACGCAGGCGTTCATTAATTCACTAAAAACTAAAAACTTCGCAAGCAATGGAAATTGCTAATGAAGGCTGCGGGTGGACGAGCTGCTTCTCACAAAGACAACTGTACGTCGCTATCTCCCGCGTTACCAGTCCTGACTCTCTTTATATTTTGGCTGCTGAGACCAAAACTACAAACGGGAAGTTTAATAAAAATGTAGCTGTTATTTTAGTTATATTATGGTGTCTTAAGACTTCCACGCGAACTAAGTCGCGGGCAGAAGTAACACAACGAAGAACCTACTTTGAATGAACCACTTTCAAGGTTTGCTCATAAGTAATAAGTACCGTGTGTATAAAAAACTCACCAGCGATGCCGCACCCGTATACTGTTTCCACTACATTATCAATGGTTAGATTAACAGTATGATGCTGGTAGCACTTATCTAAGAGATCCGTCGGCAACGTGGCAAATGCTTTAGTCGGCCAAACTTTCGAGAAGTGCTTTGTAATCCATTTGATACATTTGTGATATAAATCATCCAAACCATACACGGCAGACAGTGGGAAACATTCTAAAACTCCAACTATGCACACTTCACATGGCTGCAATATAAAAAATGGCATTTTAGTTAAAAAAAGTTGTAAAATATAAAATTTCACTATAAAAATTGATTATAAATAATATACCTTATGGAAATGATGGCAATATTTAGCTTTAAGCGTAAACATGATGGCTTCCTTTAACCCTTCTAAGCCCAACATATCGGCGATCGTGGCCAATTCTACGATGCTCACAGAGTCTGGGATGGTGGCAAGACCAGAGTAAATGTGGCACAGTGCGAAATAAACCACATTGTATGAGAACCTTAAAACACATTGAATGGATTAACATTGTTTTAACTTAGCAATAGTCTTAATATATACCTACGCAAAATTTGTGCGTATATCATGAATTTATATATGCCTTCTGCCGCGCTCATATTTAGTTCTTTAGCTAACAGTATTCGGCCCACCTCTCCAAATAATTAATTAACTATTAATTTGTAAGCTCAGGCATTGTGGTGACTGTCAGTAATCCTAATTTAAAGAGACCCTCCAAATCCAAGTCCTGCAGTAGCAGGCCATCGTAATTATAGACATACTTACGGTGGAAGTACTATGACGTTGCCCAAACTTTCCACCCAGCCGCCGCTCAAGATACCGGCAAAGTACTGACACCTAAAAAAGAAAGAAATTATTATCAGGGAAGGTATTTTAGGTTATTCTAATTTCAGAAAAAAACAAAAGGTAACGTCGCCTCGCTTTATCAGTCGCGATAATAGCAGACAGTACATTCGCGTTCGCAGATCGTTAATAATATATGATTTCATAACAAATATTTCATCTTCAATACAATAGTTAAATAACTTTTAACTGCAGGGATATACTAATTTATAGCGGGGCATTTAGAACTAGAAAAGTACATAAAGATTTTTTCTTATGATTGAATTTAAGATTTCAAGCAAAAATGGACCCAAACTTGACTGCTAGACTCAAGTTTGCCCACGTTATGCATGCATACCTACATGAGTAAATCAAGTACTATACCTGGATGATAAAATACACTTATGTGCTTTAAATCGTTTCCCTGACACTTCCACAATGACATCAGGAGCTATTTCTTCCAGGAACATTCTTAGTAAATCTTGACCAAGACGTGAAGTACAATTTTCTATTAAACTCGACGTCTGACTATCTGTTGTACTGTTTCCTACGGTAATATATAGGGGTTAGTTTTTTTGCTGTCTATTGTACCAGCTCTATCAGTCGTCATCTCGGTAGTCACACCTATGACGACTAATAGAGAAGTATGGAAGAAAAAAACATGTCACGCGTACAGATACTTTTAATTACAGTATTATTTAAGTAAAACTTGTCGGTAAAACTTACCAAAACCCGAGCGACAGTTGCTGCTTTGCATGCTGCTTATCTCAGACATATCCGACCCTTGCTCATCGGCATCCCCCAGGGTAATAGATGCTCCTAATCTCAAAGGAGAGCGTGTTCTGCTTGACAACGAACCGGGCATGCTTCTACTGAATTCGTTTCTCAAATGGGGAAATAATCTATTCAAACTTAGCGCATTTTCTGAATGAAAGGATGTAATTACTTCAATTGATCTAGTGTTGGTAGAAAATGCTTGTTCACCCCAGTCAGGAATGGATCTTGTCATGCGTACATCAACTCTGTTTTCGATTGAGATTAACGTTTCCGTTTTTTGCACTGGCTTATCTAAGTCTGACAGTTTTACGAAAAGATCTTTGGCTTCATCAGTTGAAGCTTCTTGTTCAGGAAATTCTTTATTAGAGGACATTTTGTCCACACTTCTTTTCGCTCGCGACTGGTTTGCTTTGGATGTAAGATCTGCAAAAGAGTCTTCTAAAATTTCTGGAATAGCTTCATGCTTCTCCGGGATTGCAATTATTTCTGAAATACTAATATTAGGATCGTTGCACAAAGATTCATATTTCTCAAAAATAGAAACACTATCATTTTCTTTCACAGTACGTTCGGTAGTATTGACTGTAGTTTTAGAATTCCGCAGGGTTGACTTATTGTCAACACTTACAGAATTCTTTTTTGAATTCATGGAAGAAGACAATCTGGAAGGCATGTCTTTTAAAGCTGACTTGTCACCTAGATCTATATACATTGAAAATATATTCTTTTTTTCGTTTACCACCTCATCGGAAGGTTTAGGGTTCGCTATATTATTATCATCTGTTTTTGGACCACTAGACATATCAACCACCCACGCTGAAGCAGAACTTGTCCTTGGTTTTCCTTGACTGTGGTCTGTTGACTGTGGTAAATACGCGCCAGTTACAATAGGTGTGTTTTCCAGCTTAAATTTCGGTAATGGGCTACTTTCGTGACTACTGCCTACTTGAGGTAAGTGATCCTCGACCGACACGCCACCTGACAGGATAGGTGGAGAATTGCTGCCTTTTCTTTGCTTCATTGTAAAACTGTCGGAATCTACAATGGTATTATTACTTTCGCTGTCTTCTGACTCGTACTGTTTATAGGTTTTTAATGATAATATTGAATTGTTAGGAGTGTTGGACATGAAAACAGCACTAACTCGAAGTGATCTTTCTTTGTCAGACATGTAGTCAGCACTGTCGTCGACTTCTGCACTTAGTTCTGCTTGCGTCGCATTTTCGAATGCATTTGTGCACAAGGAATCTTCTGTAATCGGAGTCATTTCAAAAATAGTAGGTGATAAATCTTTTTGTATAGAATCAGGGTCTTTTTTTTCTGCTTGTTCCAAGGAATCTTCATTGTCGTTACTTTCCGACCAATCGATTGGACTGTTGTCGGGTTTAAAAGTGGAACAGGGTACCGGTTGACTTGGTGCGGGTAAAATATCTAACTTAACGTTAGAGGGCGCCGCGTTGTCAGTTTGAAATTTTATGGTCTCTTCTTCATCAAGTAAGCTAGAGGCATCTATGAAACAGGCCGTTGATTTGAAGGGAGCATTTTGAACTAAACTGGGCGAGTCCAAACATTGCCGGCGCTCATTGAGTAAAAATTTTTCACAAATTTCTTTTTCTATTAATTTAGGTGGATATACCGATTCCCAAGAACCCGTTTCTGAAGATAGGGAAGACGACTCTAATATTACAATTTCTTCGTTTTGCCTCTGTTTTTCTTCTTTAAGCGATTTGCCACACAGTTCTGTAATGGTATTTTGGCCATTACAATCTTTTTCAGAAGATGTACCACTCTGTTTTGATCTATGTAAGTGATTTTTTTCTGTTAACGAACTAGGTATGGATATTGCAGAGATGCTTGCATCGTCAGCAATTAAATCGTGGAGCGTGCTTTCAGATAAAGACATATTTGTTAAAGTAACGTCCTTGTGACTATTGACGCTACCCAACATTGCTGTATCTTCCAAGCCTGAATCTGACAGAGTGTAAATGTTTTCCATCCTGGACGTGATGTTGTCAACATTTACTTGATGTTGGAAACCAGACGAATGAACGCCCGGAGAACAAGCGTATGCGGCAGACAGATAATCTGAAGAAGAACTGGGTTCATCAGTAATCAAACTATCAGGTGAATATGGAGGATCCAACGATTTATCAGCGCCAAAATTAGGTTTGGTTATGTTCCTACTAGTATTACGTCCAATTGTATCACTTAACGGTAATGTCTGATTAGTTTTAGAGTCTTTATCAGCGACTGTGTTTGGATTATTATCGTGTTTCGGAGAGATTTTATCTTTAAGACAAATGTTATTCAAAATATCACAACTATTGGAATGTTTGACTGGTTTGGAAGTATGACTAGAATTAAGCGATAGCGAAGTTGGTTTATTGAGTTGCAAATTTTTTACTTGACTTGCATCTTCTGCTTGACCTTTTATAATGGACTGAAATGCATTAGAGAGTTCGTCCTGCTCGATAAGTTCCTTTTCAAGCAAATTTCCTTCAATGGGAACTAGTGCATAGTATTCTTTTGTTAACTCAGTGCTTGGACTAGAGTGAATTACTTTCTGGACGTCATTATCTACGTATGGAGTAATGCACTTCGGCGTAGAAAAAACCTCAGGTTCTTCTCCTTCTTCCTTGGGTTTGTTGGGCTTGGCTGGGATAGGTTTTGTAACACTTAAATTGCGTTGCAGATACTTAATTATTTCTTTTTCTTCATGTTGAATGTTGCATTCAGTATAGACATCACTGCAATAGAATATGAACATCATATAGCGAATCTTTACCAATAGCATGGTCTAAGATTTACTTCGTAAATAATGAAATGTTCAGAGTTTCTCAAAAAATATCTGGTAACAACTGACTTTTACTAAAAAGTATACTGTAGTCTCAAGATTGTAGTCAATTCAATGACATCAAGGCATTGAATTTAAATGAATAGGTTTTGTATTGGCATTGTTTACCTAGATAATATAAAACAATCACTGTACAAGCACCAAAAAATTTATTGGTTTTTTTGCGGCGGCGCTTTGGACGTCCCAATCTTCAGTTGAAAGGACAACAATCAATATTTTCACTTAACTGTTGTAGGTTTCAGAGAAATTTCTTCAATCGCATTTATATTTTACACATAAGATTGATTGTTTCTTTTCCATGGCGAATGTCTTAAATTAACAAAAAAGAAATCGCTTAAAACAGCCCTATTGTGCTGATTTGTTTAATTTGATTAAGTATTTAAAAGAAAAATAACCTTTCTTGCATGTAGGTAGCCTGTTATTACCACGATATTATATTGTAGCCAGAAAGAAAGTAAGAGAAGTGTAACCAGAAACTAAAAGCAAAAGTAGCAAAAGAAAGTATATTATAGCTAGATGCAAAGCGCATAGTCTGAAATGTAAGGAAACGACAGCAATAGTGGCAATAGGGATGATGACAAAACAATTTTTTTTAGTCCGTCTTTGAGATTATAAAAAAATATTGGGCTCGTATTTTTTCTTTTTTTAAGTAATCTAAAGATTACGGCGATACATGGAGGTAAAATGTGCCATGACGTCACGAGTATGTAGATTTTATACATACTAGTGACGTAGCGACCCCCACTCCCCAACCTAAAACGCGTTTTGCCTCAGTAATTTTTTGATGAATGATGATTAATGATGAAGCAAAAAATACGTGTCTAATATTTTTTATTATCTGACTGACGGACTAATTAGAATTTCATTTTTTTTACCCAGGCATCATCCCTATTCAGTATACACAGGTATTTTTGTGTTCACATATATACAGGGTGTCTCACGGTAACACTACGATTTTAATATCAAATTAAAAAGCACCCTAAAAAATACAGTCAAAACCATTTATAACGACGTTGTAGTTTCATCATCGTTGTTATAACCGGTGACAACAAACATGTTGAGGTTTTACAATCTAGCTTTAAGCTCCGGAAAGGAAAATATATTTTTTTTTTTTTTTTTTTTATGTATCTTTCTAAATTGTGTTGTAATACAAGTTGGAGTTCAGCTTGATTTGTTAAGCTTGATTATGGCGACGGACTCCTATTCCCGTATGCAGTTTTATTCACTGACATCTTCAAAATTAATTTCAATTCATTGCACGCACGCATGTAATCTTATAATTATAACAATGCATACACATTGGTGCATAGGAGGCTCAATTTTGTTTTCATTGAGCTGAAAATTTCCTACTGAAAAAACCCAAAGAATTATCAAATCTAGTGATTGAAGAGTCCATGTTACCAAAAACAGATAATGATTCACAAAGTAATTCACATGATGGAGCCATCATCCTGCTTCATGCATGCATCCATCGAACTTTGTAATATCCTCTCGACCATATTATAACCGACTTCAAAAAAAGGAGGCGGTTATTTTAATGTTTGTTACCTCAGAACTTCGTCATTTATAACAATTTTATTTGAAAGGATATACTTCCAGATTCGTCCCATATAAATTTGGTCAAGTTCTGCTGTGAGTTTGTCAAGTGGTTTGGTCAAGTGCTGAGTGGTTTTTGAGTTAGCTTCAATAATACGTATTTTTTCGAATACATACGAATTTATGTGGCGTAGGTGCCACAACAAAAAGTGAAAACAAAAAGGTTTTACAAAAAAACAAATGACTTTAAAAAAAAACACTAGTGTTTTTTTTGGAAGTCGGTGTTTTTATCGATAGGAATGGAATTTCAAAGTGGGAGTAAGCATGCAAGACCGTTGTATGGTCGATCTAGAGACAACAATGTTCCAGAAAAAACGCTACATTTATTTTTTAACTTGCAGTGCGGCACCCTGTATAAAAACAAAATGCTTTATGGCTGTCGTATTATAGTGTTATTAATAGAAATATTTATGAATTAAAACATGCAAAGCATACTTAATGTGATCACTACACTATTGAAATACAATCAATGATAAACAGGCTGAATTTTGTTTTTGAAAATGGGAAGTTCAGGGTGAATCCGTATCTAAGAATAGTAGAGCTAAGCCAGGAGAATCATGAGCTTGATATTAAGGAAAACTAAAACTGTGTTTATAGGTTTTTGTAAGCTTTTAGTTTAGCCAGGCATCGAAACCGATATTTTTGAAAAAAAAACCTGTATTATTTTACCCAGCCATAATTTTGCTTTGATCTAGTTATCAGCAAAATACAAACAATTTATTCTGCTTTAATTTTTTGCAAACTAGCACTAACTAATTTGCTCAATTTATCAAAGTATAGGATCTCGCCCTAAAGTCCGCCCAAAGTCCGTTTTCTAAAATTCACCTGTTGAACATTACTGTGGCCCACAAACTACATAAAGAAAACTAGAATCATATAAATATACCAACTGATCATCATACCTTATGAAAGAATATATTTCATCAAAAGTATTGCGTTCAATGTTCACATGCAAAAATGTATGCAGTTGGTGATAAAATTTATCTGTGCGTGCTCTTAAAATGCAAGAATGAGTCAGGATCTTTAATTTTCCACACACCACTTCAAGATCAGAAAAAATCGATTCGTCAAAAATTCTGTAACAAGTAAATGTAATGAAGCATGGTTAATATATAAGCAGCCCTACAAAGTACATTACATAGCCTCACCTTAACCACGTTATATTTGACAGAACACAAAATATACAAAATAATGTTTGAAGCACAATCCAGTTTTTACGAGGACACGAAACAAGTCATTTGTTAGTAATGAGTATGTTACGAAAAAGCATGTGATAATCCCATTAATAAATAAATTAGGCATCAGCTCCCGATCTTAATAGCCAATCCACAATCAAAGTTAAAAAAGAAAAAACAACTAGAATATCTACTTAAATACAAAAATTAAATCATCAAGGTCAAAAATGTTGTACATTGGAATTATTTTCAAAATAATTGGCGGGAAAAAATGAGTGTCATAGAACGCTCGTCGTTGCGTCTGTTTTGCCTTCTACCGGTTTTTATCGTATCACAGAACGACTGGATAGATTTCAAAGAAAAACTAATGAATTATGCACCTCAATCGGCTGAGATACAAATATCTGTATATTGTGTGAAAATATTGGATTAAAGGAATTATCTATTTACTAAAACCGCTACTAGTAATGCCGTTACTAACTAGTAACATGAATGTTAGTTTCATTTACCGGGAAAGTTGAATTGATTTGTTTCATTATATTTTATAAGTATGGTCTGGTAATTTAATGCGAATATCAGTTAGTTAAGTACACTAAATGCAATATAGTTTTCTCAACAACCACCATACCGAGCGTACATTCGTGACAATATTCATTCTTACTAGGCAGGCATACCTAGTAAGAATATTCCTATACATTTAGTCAATTTATAGAAAACTTTCCACGAACTGCTTTAATAATGTTGGGTTTATTAGACGTCTTTTGACCCATTTAAATTTAGAGCCCGAAATGTCAATTTAAAGGTCCTTTAGGCGCTAATAGCGCATTGTACAATGCTGCGGCCGTATCTGCGTCTTTCGTGACGAAGCTTCACACAGTGATAGGATACACGCAGATGTGACCAACCATTATCGGTTATTGTCTTAAGAGTATATAGCACTGGAGAAGCCTTACGAACACTTCCCCTCTGTAAAAGTACAAGAACTAATGTACGTTCATAAAAACTACTTTCAAATCGATTCTAACGCACTTCGTGAATCGTTTTAAAGGCGCGCGGAGCTCCATCATTTGTACTGTTAAATGGTGTAAAAAGCGTTCAAATACGTCAAACCTAAAGATAATAACTTTCCATGAGCAGATTTTTTTTTCTAAGATTTAGTCATGTTTTTATTGAAATTTAAAATCCTAACCTCATAATACAATTCGATTTTTCATTCGATTCAACCATGATTCAATATAAAACGTAGCATGAATCGAGTATTTTCCTCACGTTGCTTCTGTGACGTCACCGAGTCTCGCTACATCTCGTTTTTATGTTCGTAAAGATCAAAATACTTTTCTTTTGCATTACGAAAATATACGTCAAATCAGCAAAACTTACACGCACTTGACATGCGATTATGTCCTCTAGTAAAAATGTTAACGAGACTACCGTAGTGTTGAGGTCATGTTTGAAACCAAAATTGACATGTCGATAATTTCCTAGTAAAAATTACTTAGTATTATTTTTGTTAATTTTTTTTTATTGTTTAATGTTTCATAATTTGTTTAAGTCCATTGAAGTGTTTGTATATAAAAAAATAAAAAAAATTATTGATCTAATTTTTTATTGAGATTACTTAATACAAATTTAGTTACTTTTATTTAATTGAAGTTATTTTCTCTTCTTATTAAAATTTAACTATTTTATGCAACAGCTGTTTTATTTCTGGGTTCAAGCAAAATTCCGAATGAATATCGATATCGATAAAAAAAAAAATATGGTACGGACTTCTCTATCCGGGCGAACAGCTATTGTTATTTTTGACAGTAGCTACCCCGTCCCCCGCAAAAAGTGAAAGACTTTTTTGTTCGGAATATTGCGCCTATGGCTTCTCCAGTGATATATACTCTAAGGTTATTGTAGTTCGGGCTGCGTAGCACTTATCGCCTGGGTGGCGGTACATAATAAACGTGCCGAAACCGATAATGTGACCACCGCATTAGCACGATTACTTTTTAGCGAGCAAATAATACGAAGCTTCGGCACGCTTTGCTTGGTCACGTTATACGCAGATGTGGCCGCAGCATAACAAAAAATGTGACAAATTGCCTCGCCTTGTCTGATTAGTATCTTTTCATTTTGACAGTTCAACAACATTCATTGCGTTATTTACGTTGCGCGTTGATGAGTAGATTTTTTTTTCGACCTTATGGAGCAATGGATTAACAAAACGATTCTGATTGATCGTCTATTACGCCATTAGGGTACAAGGGGCCTACTCCCTAAGCGAAATCCGTAGTTTCGGCCGTCGTTACGGGTGCTTCGCTCTCCTTCTCACCTTCCGTATGTGACAACTTTCAAAGTCAAAGTTCGTTTTATTGCACTCTTAAATTAGTCAATAGACCAAACTAACAATCATTAAGATAGCTAAGTAGGAATTTGGATTGGTTACTAAGACAGGGATAAGTTATGATAATCCGAGATAAGTTGCATTCCAGGACGAGAAACAGGGAGGTTTATGCCTATGAAATAAGAAAAAGGAACATAAAAAAAGATAATACCAAGTAATCACTATCGCTGTGCCTGGTGGGCAATAGAATCACCGTCTTCGTGTGTACTCTGTGAGATATAAATAAGAATAAAATGTAGGCAGGACTTTCTAGGACTTATGAAGTAAACAAAGCTGAAGTTACTAGAACTTAGGATATTGGACATAGAACATTTTAAATGTAATAATAGCAAAAAAGACCAAAATACATAAAAGTTGCCTTGTTTCTTAAATTGTACATTGACAAATAGAATTGCTCAAGTATTGCATTGCATCGAAACTAACGCAGCGTTGACGCGGCGTAAGCGTCGCATTTGTGCCGGACATATGGTCAGTGCCTTTTCCTTTTTGTTCATACCAACAAACTGATAGGTAACTGTGAGCATTCTATGTGCCAAACGTTGAAGATTTGTAACCACTAGCGGTAGTTGTGAGGACCAGGTTACAAAAGTTGGCATTTACAGACTGAAAACTGTAATTACGTTTATTTTTTACCTGTAAATCAACTAATCCCCGTTTTCGTTAACACCAGGCATCACCTAAATTAATGCCCAAAGAAAAGTGCGTTGTTGGAGTATCAACTTTCAGCAACCTTTTATTTAGGCATTAATTTTGGTGTCGCCATAATTGCCTTAATTCTATACTAATAATATAATGAACAATATTCAAAAGGATGGCTACCTCGCAACATCATCCTCCAGCTGCCTCTGGAGGTGGAGCTCGAGCTGCGACTCCTCGGTGCAGGCCGAAAACTGATCTGCCGGCCCCGGCTTATGGTTCAATTGAGTGACCGGCATCAAGCATCTCTTCTCTAAAAATAGTTAAAAAATCAATCAGTTTAGGTGCCTTTTAAACAATATCAATGTTACCAATGCACACATGCATCTTTCCTATGACCCTTAGTACCATGGCTTCACTCTTATGTTGCAACACTACACAATTTTTTAATTTTTTTTTCAATTATTATCTTGCAATCAGTTGTAAACCTTTACCAGATTTTTTGTGGGATATTGACTGCTGAGGTCCATTCTTCCAGCGAAGAATCTGCCTCTCAAAATTGCTTTATTTAGTTAAGTCCCATATGTGGTGGCGTTTGAGCCTTTTCATAGTTATTGGTTCACTCAGTGCTATGGCTAAGGTGTTGGTATGTGACGTTATTCGATGTTTGTAAGAATGCATCCTTTGTTCTATTTCCTCTTTTACAGTTCTGATTTGTAGATGCTCATGTAATTCTAAGGTTTTTATAAACCATGGAGCATTTGATATTATTCAGAGAGCTTTATTTTGAAATTGCTGGAGAATTTCAATATTTGAGTTCCTCGCGCAACACTACACAATAGCCTAAAAAAGGTTTTTCTTTTTCGTAGTATGTAAATTCTGATTGGCAACAATTCTCAAGAGTTATGAGCATCACTTAAAGCCTGAGTACAAGAACAAAAGAAGAAGCAACCACTTCCACTGTGAAATCTAAAAGACTTTCCCGTTGTGTCCTATAATACTAATATCACTTAATCTGTGTCATGTTAGAATACCCTGCAGACCATGTACCATTATATCTTTATTAAAAAGCCAATCATAGCTATAAAAGGAACCCTTAATTTTATATCATTTAATATTCTGATCATGATTCCATTGTGTTCAGTATTTAAATGTCATCAGTAAATGGCTCATACACTGTACCGTCAATAGGTATCTATTGCTAATTTAAATTCAAGTATTGTGATATTAACACATTCAATATGTATTTTTACCTGAATTTTGGTCTTCATTACATTTTTGATCATGAATGCAGTGAATTGTAGAACACTTTAGTTTAGGTTCCATAAAATTATTTCATAGACATATTGGGCAGGTAACTTTCTTTAATACAGTTACTAGCCAACTAGGACAATTGGACAACTGAGTTTAAAGCAGCCTCCCCACTTACCATCCCAGGACATGCATTGGTCTCAATATGGTTCAAATCAGTCAATATTTCCAGATGACATTCATTTATCATAGACATTTTACTCGAGAGACTATTGGCCCACTATAGATGAAATTTAGAAACAAGATGATTCTGTACAATGGTAAATCAGTAAGTACAATTAAGAGGTAAGGAAAAAATAGATTGTTTCAAAGGGACTTTGTTTAAGTCATTCGTTGGTGAGATATTATGCACCACTAAATTAGTCGAAAAAATTAAAAATGTGTCCCTACCTTATTTTGCTTAAACTTTATTATACTTATTATAATTTTTTACTTCTATTTCAAACGTCTTTCTAACTTGTACAATTGGTATACCTACTCACCAAAAGTTTGACTACCATAAACTTCTGTAGGGTAGTTCAGAAATTCAAATATCTTATACAGACAAGATTGGTCCACACTAGCTCAAGACAGAGAGGAGTGGAAAGAAGAAAGGGAGGCCTTTGCCCTGCAGTGGGGCAACACAGGCTAAAATAATAATAAAAAATATCATATAAATATGTTTAGGCTACTGAGAGGTCAAACTTGAGAAATATTTATTTTTGAAGGTAAATGTGAACAAAAAAGGATTTTGTACCCTAGGCTCTAAAACTAACTAAAACCCACTTAACTGTCATTCAGAATAATACGAACATACCTCATTATTGCAGTTGTAACTACAAAGTAAAAATTATCTGGTTTTTAAGCACTTGTCGTGTATTTAAATTTATAATAGTATTCGAAACAGAGCTTTAGGCTGTCTATTCAAGTAAATAAAGTAAATTAGTATTATTAGAGTGGTAAATGAAAATACGAACTACCTGCCAACTTTATAAAAATCCATTCGTAATTAAACGAATGCGCCATATACCCAATTTATTAATGAACTCAGTAGAAAAAGAACTACTCCTACCTACCTGCTTTTGCTATGCCCGACAGGATCTACAATGATCATATTTTGTAAAAACCTAAGTTCACATGTGGAAGCAATAAATATATTGAGTATTCAGAATTACAAGATTTTATTTCATTATTATGTATTTCTAATAAGATACAAGTTTGAATAGACCACATACTTACAGTAAAAAAAAATTGGAAATATAATTCTAGAGATGACGTTATTTTGGTTTCCAATGTAGTTACACGAGTAAAACCATCCTCCATAGCATTTATCAACGATTTTAAGATCTAGGTACTTTATAAGTCACATACCCTACATTTTTATTTGTTGTAACAAATACTTCGAAGACACGTAGACAAGTTTTTCCATAATACAACATAATTTCAATAGAAAAAGTGTTAGTAAGTAAACAATCGGCGTTTCTATAAAGGTCAATCGATTTCTTTACACACAGTACTGTTGGCATACGCACCTATTACATCAACCTACCTGTTCATGCTCATGAAATTCTATGGAGGATCTCAAACTAGCGCCATTATTTCCGACGTCAAATACTTTTTGACAACAATACGGCAATACTAACCTTTTCTTAATCTCCAACTTGCTTGGTCAATCTTCTACAATATTTCAATCAGAACATGAAGACAAATCACGAAGAAATTTGCTGCTTGCAGCCCCTGCCGCTACTTGCAACGAATCCACAGACTGAATGAAGCACACGAAATACAAGAAGAATCCTCGAAAACAATCTATAAACTTTTTTACAGTGTTGCCACTCTGGTTTTAGGATTTTTCGAACTTTTGGCCAAGTATTTACTAATTCCATACTTTTACCCAAAAAAGGAAAAAAACCTTAGAGTATATAACACTAAGAATAAAACACAATTAAGAATCTGGCTCACAGATATCTGGCTTCTGGCGTGAAACCTTATAAACTAAACGTTTGAATTTTTTAATGATTTGTCGGAGTACGACAGGCAGGTGATGTTATCGGGCCTTATCTGTATATATTTTTTTAAACATAATTATGATTTTTTATATTTACATTTAACAACTAACAATTTAAAAACTAACAGACTTTTAATAATAATAATAATATGTCCAAGCATATAAGAAAGGGATGGGGGGGGGGAACAATCATAGGGCATCAAAAAATTCGTCCGCATCGTTGTCAACAGGAAAAGTGCCCAAAAGGCTGGCAGCATTGCCACGTTGTATGGCAATGCTGATTCTCTGGCCGAAGAATAGGCCAGCCTTCTGGTCACATGACGAGTCGACCAACCGCTTTGCAATGTCTTGAAAGACTAAGTGGGCACTCGGACCCCATGGCACTAGTGTTTCCACCCCAAACGGCTCAAACGTATAAGTCCCAATAAGATTGGAGTATTTGCGCCGTTTGAGGTTTTCCGCACCTGCAGCAGCAGCCCCAGCACAGCCCACCGTGCTAAGAAGATGGGATGGCGCAAGGGTGTCAACACACGTTGCATCCCACACCAAAGGCCTACCTACCTTCCAAGGCATTATGGTCAGTCCGTCTGGTCTCTTCCCATCGTCGCGTGCCAAGCCGTTGGGTTCTAGAACAGCTGGCACCCCGGCGGTGACAAGAGCACGACGGATGATGTCATTAATGCTGGCGTGCCGTGCTCTCCGGCCTGCGCTTTTACTGCAGGATAGACCATGGTGTCCTAGACAGTCGACTGCTTCACCGCATTGGCAGCGATGCGGGGCCACACAAGGAGCGCCCAGACGCAGACAGGTAGCGAGCCGGAAAGTGGTGTCACCCAGCATAGTGCCTATGTTGGGTGACGGTAGCGCCTGAAGTCAAAGGCCCGACTCCCACTCACCCACAGCCAGCAGGCGGGCACGCTCAGCAGTATTGGTGGACGTATTAATAAGATTGTTCCGTACCAACCTGCAGAGCGGCTCATCCTACTGCCTCTGGGAGGATAGGTTCACGGACCGATCTGTATTCGGGCAAGCCGCTTTCCAGGCGTTCTCCGCATCGGTCAAGCACGGCACTTCAGAGTCAACGGTCAACTTTTCAGTTCTGTGGACAGAGGACAGGAACGCGGGTAAGCCAATACTTGTAATTTTGCGGACGCCGAGGCCACCAAAACGGATGGGTAGTGTGGCTTGCAGCCACGCCCGGTCGTCCAAGGCCACATTTAAAATGGATGTTAGGGTGCTGCGAATAATTTGGTAAATTTTGTCCAAGTATGGCTGCTTCCATAAAGGTGAAGAGCGTAGAAAATATATGAAATTTGGACCAAAACAGCAGTATCTGATCAGGGTGAAAGCCGAATGAAGCCAAGCTGAAAATGACTGGCCCGAGCGGATCACCTTGTTGGCATCCTACTGCAGATTCCAAAACATTGTCCTTGTATAATAATTTAGAGGGGTACCTGTAACACTGCCACATAAAACCATTTTCTGGTAGTTCTTTTTTTATTTCAGCCAACAAAGTGTCCCTGTTGACAAAGTTAAAGGCATTCTAACGTCAACCTTGAGGATAACTTCACCTTTGTTGGAGTTCAAAAAGGTGGAAAGGGCTTGCACGGCAGCCTCACAGCCCCCTCTGTTTTATTGATTTCAGACTTTTCTACAGGATTAATTAAGCCCGCTTGCACCTTTGATCATGCGGTTAGCGCTAACATCGCTCTAACTAAACGATAAATTATTACTTATTTTTGTGTAAGAGACCCTAAGAAGAGACCGAATCATAAATTATTCTGACTAATTTATCTGCACTGGTGAAACAGGGTGAAACATTCACAATAAAACATGTTGAAATCTCTATTTTCTGTCAATGTTCCTTAAATGTTTGACAGGAACTAGAGATTTCAAAATGTTTTGTTGTGAATGTATCCCCAGTGCAAACGCACAGTTCTAGGCGCGAAAGTGAGTTTGTTTGTTGAGCTTTCACGCTAAAACGGCTGAACGGATTTGGATGAAATTTGGCACATAAGTAGACCATGACCTGGATTAGAACATAGGATACTTTGTATCCCGATATCGCGCGAATTACGCGCGCGGGCGTTTACTTACGCGGGTAAAACTGCGGGGCGCAGCTAGTATTGTTATAAATATGTTTAGCACAAATCGCATTTACTGATTTGTTTGCAAAAAGGTGGCAAAAAGGCTTGTTGACGCCTGACGGCCGTCTGGCACTAGTTTTAAAGTGTTCTGTGAAATGGGGCCAAAGTTTACACTAGCGAGGCTTTTCTATGCCTATTATACCTGAAACTGCATTTTATTGTTCATATGAACAACAATATCATGAAATTAATAATTTATGAACGCATCGTAGACGCATGTTTTTTTCTGTAGTTACCTATTGATTTTCTTTCATTTGACGTTTCCATTTCCAGTACGTAAACGCCATAGATGTGTGTTGTGTGTAGCATAGTTTTACAAATTTACTTTGGCCTGCTCGTCCTGTTTCGATAATTCAATCATTTTTCTAACCGCTGTAAAACATACATTTCTCCATGTTTTCATTGATTAAATACTTAAAACTGTTAAACTTTAATTGAACCGGGATATAAAATTATAATAAATATTTTTTCAGCATCTGATGCACCCCTGAAACTTTGATTGCGACCGAATGGCAAACGCACAGTTTTTTAAATATAAAAAATGGTTAGAGCAATTCGCGCAGATGAAATCGATATTTAAATAAAATAAAAAATCAGAAAAATAGTCGTTTATCAGTGTTTTTTTTTCACAGCCAACTCATAGGTTCTTAGGGCGCGGTTATACATAATAAATCCTAATTTAGCACGCGATGTTAGCTATGTGAAATAGGGTGTTTATTGTGGAAATCAATAGCTGAATGTATGTATTTTCGAAGGTTCACTATCTAGCTGAAGTGGAACTTTGTGAGTATGGACTCTTCATCTGAGCACTGGGATCCAGGTATGTGGACTTGTTATGTAATGAACTGTACTTGTATTTACAGTAATAAACAATACCATATCCTACATTATGGGGTTCCTATGCCCAACTTCTGGGTCCGGGTCTATCTCAAAATCCATGTCACAATATGGATTGAATGGGCTTCATCAAATAGTTCAATGGCAATATTCCTGCTGGGTTTGTGGAACAACCTTCTGACACCATCAAGATCAATATTTTCAACAATCATAATTATTTCTATTGAATAAATCTCATTAAACACCCACTTGTTGAATAAATGTCACTCTGGCTCCAATGAATTTTAACATTAAGGCCCATATTACAGAACCACACTCAAGACCCAAGCATTACTTAAAACTAGTTCAACCAATCAAAAGGCTTTAAATGAGTTTTAAGTAATGCTTGAGTTTTGAGTGAGGTTCTGTAATATGGGCCCAAGTGTATTACATATTCTTTAAGTTTAACGCGCTTGACTGTAACGCTCTTACATAACACACACAAGCAAACCAAAATATTGCACATTAATCATAAACCAATATGGTTTATGAAAAATTTACAATATTTTGGTTCCTGAAAAAGTCCTAGTGTGTTTACGTTTAATTATGACATTATTGCCAGCACTTTATCTGACCCAAATTAACTTTAAAATAATTTTATTGTCACCAATGTGGTAAACTGTGGCTTTCCATGGTTTCTTTAAGTTTTGCTAAGACCAATACATAGTTCTGGTTACGAGAAAATGTAAAACTCAATGTTCAATGTTAATTCTCAAAATTCTCAATCCACAAAAAAACAAACAAAAAACTGTGAAGAAATTTAAATAAGTGATGTCAGCTAAGAGAAAACCAGTCACTTCTGACCGCCTATTCACTACATGACATATGGATGACACCATTCAGCTCATCCAATTTTAAGACTTTCAATTTTTGACATACACGCTACCATCCCCGAGACATTTGAGTGAGCATGAAATACTCAGCCGCCAGGGCACATACAAGTCAATGAAAGAATTACCCAGTAAATTGTAGCTTTATACGAGGGCGGCACTGAAAATTTCGGGAATCAAGGAAGTGACACAACATTACTATTTAAAAATGTATTTATTGCTTTTCGAAGTATTCTCCGCCAAATTTGACACATTTTTCCATACGATGGAACCAATCATTGAAGCAACCATTCCATTCGGAAGTTGGGGTCTCCAAAATGGCCGTTTTGTAGGCGTCCACAGCTTCTTCAGGTGATGAAAATCTCTGTCCACGCAATTTATTCTTTATTTTAGGGAAAGTATAGAAATCATTAGGGCTTAGGTCGGGGCTGTACGGCGGATGGTCTAATAATTCTATGTTTTTTGCTCTAAAAACTCTTTTGTTCTGTGCGCGGTGTGAGAACTCGCATTGTCGTGATGGAGGATGATGCGGCGGTTGCAGTTCTCTTTACGGAGTTCAGAAACGACCTGTGGCAAACAAATGCTAGCATACCATTCTGCATTAACCGTTCTTTGTCCCTCAAGAGGAATAGTCGTAACATGGCCGGTTTTGGAGACAAACGTGGCCACCATTTTTTTTTGCTACACTCCGTGAACGAACAATTTTTGTTGGCTTTAACTCATTTTCGAACACCCAAACTCGTGACTGGTTTTTTGTTTCGGGTTCGTACGCGTATAACCAGGATTCGTCGCCTGATACGATGTTGTATACAGCATTTGAGGATCCTGCGTGGAATCTTTCGAGAGTTCTGACGCACCAAGTAACGCGAGCCGCTTTTTGCTCTTCACAGAGCGAATGCGGTATCCATCGGGAAAACAACTTTTTACACCTAATTGTTCATGCAAGATTATTTGTATTTGACTCATGCCAATGTCTAAAGTTGCCTGAATTTCGCGGTATGTCACATGTCGATCTTCCTCAATCAGCTTACGCACAGCATCAACGTTTTCTTGGGTGACTGCAGTTTTTGGACGACCTTGACGGGGATCATCACTGAGCTTGACACGTCCACGTTGAAATTCAGCAAACCAGCGATAAATTGTGGTTTTGGATGGGGCTTCATCACCAAATGCAGAAATCATCCGGTCAACACACTGTTTTTGTGTTAAACCACTTCGAAAGTCATAATAAATCATCGCTCTTGAATTTTCTCGAGTCAATTCCATTTTCTCAACGACTAAACAAGTTTTACAAAACCTTGTGACAAGACCGAGAATCTTTTTTTAAATAAATAAATGGTATTCGATTTTTAAAACCAAGGAGTTTTCAATTAAAAAGATTTTAATATGACAGGAACAGTGGAAATATTCCATTCCCGTTCCCGATACTTTTAGTGCAGCCCTCGTATTAGGTACACAGTACTCACACGTGTGCTATGCCATTATACAATACTAAGAGTTTTGACATGATACAATGAAAAGATAGTTTTGTTGCAATCTTCAGCAGTTCATAAATATTTTCAAATGCTAATCAATTAGTTTAGGTGCCCTTGTGGAGCAAGACTAGCATTGAGACAGGCATTTTTATCAAAGATGTAAACCTCCAACTTATTATAATATGCTTGACTGTATAGTGTACTTTTTATACAAGATTTAATTTTGATTGAATAATTAGATTGAATTTAATGTCCACTAAATACATACAGTAACCTCTTTTCACGTTTTCAGTTGTTTCAATTACACCTTGTATTTACTTCTTGTAGGCCAAATGATATTTTACAAGCTTTATACGGACAACAGCAACTCAACTACACACAACAACAACTCAACTTTCATGCAATTAAATAAATGATGTTATATTTGTTTCATAGCTCTCAGTCGCCTCCTAGCATCGTTGAAAGAAGTACATTCAGGTGGAGAAGATGTCGCATTTTTAAGTGAACTGCTGCAATCGAAACAGCTTCATGCCCTTGTTCAAGTACATAACAAAATAGTGGCCAAAGGCAAAGATGATAAGTTCTATCCTCTTCTATCCAATGCCATGCAAGTGACTATAGAAGTTTTTGAGCTACTCCATAATGTAGTAACAGTTTCAAAAGAATATGGAGAGCTCCTTAGCTTACTGCAGAAACCACATTTTCAAGTAAGTAGTTTTAAAATATAATTTCCCAAACAATGCTAGATTATATTAGCAAATTCTGTCATTTAGATAATTTCTCATTTACAGTAGTCTTAGTGCAATATATATACAGATTAAAAATACATAAAATAAAGACTCTGCCATAACTCGAGGCATCAAAACAGACCAAACAAACACACTTCCCCATTCATATGATCAAATCATATCTGCTCAAGTCAGGGTAACAGCTGTAAATATCAATCCTATTCTTATTTTGATCAATAGAATGGTACGAGGGTCATTCAATAAATACTTAGCCTACAAAAAGTAAACGAAAATTTTGGAAAAGTGGGAATTTATTTTTCAACATAGTCTCCTTTTAGTTCGATACACTTAGCCCAGCGATGCTCCAACTTTTTTAATCCGTCCGAAAAATAGTTTTTGTCAAACTCTGCAAAATAGGCCTCCGTGGCGGCGATGACCTCCTCATTCGATCCATATCTATTCCCGGCGAGTGATTTTTTCAGATTAGGAAACAGAAAGAAGTCACAAGGGGCCAAATCTGGAGAATACGGTGGATGGGGCAGCAATTCGTAGCGTAATTCGACCAATTTGGCCATGGCAACGGCAGACGTGTGAACTGGTGCGTTGTCGTGGTGAAACAGCACTTTTTTCTTCGCCAGATGGGGTCGTTTTTTCTTTAATTCGGCGTCGAATCGACCCAATAAATCGGCATAGTAAAGCCCTGTAATTGTTTTACCCTTCTCGAGGTAATCGATGTAGATCACACCTTGTGAATCCCAGAAAACGGTGGCCATAACTTTTCCGGCCGATTTTACAGTTTTCGCCTTCTTTGGAGCACGTTCCACGGTCTGGATCCATTGTTTTGATTGCTCCTTGGTCTCTGGTGTGTACCAGTGGATCCAGGTTTCATCGACGGTCACAAAACGACGCAAAAACTCCGCTGGATTCCGCTTAAACAGCGCCAAACACGTCTCCGATGTGGTCTCACGGTTGCGCTTGTTTTCTGGTGTGAGTAAACGCGGCACCCATCGCGCCGACAGCTTTCTCATGCCGAGTTCCTCGTGAAGAATATGATGAACTGTTCCTTCTGAAATGCCTGCAGTCTCAGCTAGCTCCCGAACCTTCAATCGGCGATCTGCCAATACGAGATCATGGATTTTTTTAATGTTTTCCTCCGTAGCAGCTGTTTTCGGTGCACCTGGACGTGGTTCATCAAAAACCGACGTACGGCCACGTGCAAACTCGTTGAACCAATTCTTGACCGTGGCCATCGATGGAGAAGAGTCACCGTACACAGCATCCAAGCGCTCTTTGATTTCGATGCGCGTTTTCCCTTCCAAAAATAGGAATCGAATCACCGAACGATATTGCTCTTTTTCCATTTTTGTAAAACCGATCGACACGTTCGCTTCCATAAGTTGTCAAAACAAATGAAGGGATTGGAATGAAAATTTGAAAAAAGAATTAAAAAAGAATGTGCTACACTGTGGTAAAACTCTTTTGAAACTACAGCGCCCTCTGGCGATGAGGCTAGGTACTTATTGAATGCACCTCGTAGGTATGCCTCAATTTGATCCTCGTTTTAAAAGACACTGTGTCTAAAACCATGTTTATGTGGGTTTATATCCATAGAATAAAAAAGAGAACAAAGCTTTTATTAATTTAATTTACAAAGGTACTATTAGACTTTTAATTTTATTTATACAAATTAAGCTGTGTATTCCTCAGGCAATACTCTGCACTCATGATGCAGTCGCTCAAAAAGATTACTACCCACATCTCCCTGATATTCCACCAGAACTGGATGATGAAGAAGAAACCGTGAAAATCGTTCAATTAGTTAAAAGTGATGAGCCTTTGGTAAGAATTAGCATCGAATAATCCATAATTTAATAGCAGATTTTATGACAAACACCAGTAAATTCATTTAGAAATAGCAGCTAAATATGTTAAATGAACATGATACTCAGCAATATTAAAATAGTTTTAACTCAAATCTTATATAGGTGAAAGTGTTTGCTAATTTCATAGAAATAAAGAATTGTATTTTAATATAAGTACAGTATGAAGCAGATGCATGGATCATTTATATACAATGCGGTGTCAGTATATCTCAAGCATTAAGTAATATTAGTGAATAAAATACCATGTCATCATTTAGGGTATATTGAAATTATTTTTTTATTAAAAGGGTGGAGCACAGAGTGCAGAGCCAATAGTGGTAAGTATTGATATATGTTAAGTACTTATGCTACTCATTTGAATGCTTCCAATATTATTTTCAATCCTTTCCACATAGTGTACGTATACGCATTCACCTATTTTTTTATTTGACTTTTTGATGTTCTTCTGTATTTATTGTTCTTCATCTTCACCGTGTCTTCAAGTTCAAGAATGATTAGCTGCTATCTCTAGATGCCGATGCAATTTGTATTGTGTTGTCCAGTACAACACCATTTTCAATGTTTTGTTTGTTACACTATTACCCCACACAATACATCTTGCTTATTATTTTAATATTATCAACCTGACCTATATTTGATTTTTTGCATAGTGTCTTGTTATTATAATTTATTTCTATAACCTAGTACTTATAATGAATGTGAATCAAATCGTCTACTTTTCCAATAGTTTAATTTTAACAAAACCCTTGGGTATTTTTGCAACTTAAAAGTAGGTACGAAAATGACGATTTTGACCAATTTCACCAAAAATTTATTTACAAATTTTCTCTTGCCTAGTAACTATTGGCAAAAACATGATTTATTATTTTATCATTATACAACAAGTTTGCCAGATAATTATCAGATAAACTTTTTTTTAATAACTGATTATTTGAAAAACAATTCATTTTTTATTCATGTTATCTCATAAAACAATGTTTGGGATAAAACCGTTTTACATTCTGCTTTACACAATTTCCGAAAAATGAAACTCATTAAATAGGCAAAAGGGTAATTTTAATTTATAAATCACCTAAAATTATTTTATACAAAAAAAGCCAGTAACGACTTGGGCTAACAGAAAGAAAAAAATGTTGGCTAACCGGAACTAGGGTTACCATATAAGTAAGGTATTTTATGGATACCTGTCTAGGATATACAAAATGCCAGTCTATTGTAAAAAAACTGTAAGTTTAAAATAAATAATATGCAACAGATAGTTTTAAAGAATGAAATTTATTCAAAATGAAAACTGAACAATTTACGAACACTAAACTAATTTAGAAATAATACGTGAGTGATATTTTTCGAAGAGTTAATTTTTTATTCTAAAGTTTTTTTTGTTCTTAAATACTAACATAAAAATATCTTCACACGAAACGTTTTTAAAGTTCTCTTGGGTTAATAATAACGCTTTTACCGACACTATTGTCAGGCGATTCCTTTCTTTACTCAACTGTGCATTTATGGAAATAAAAAAAAATACTTCTCAGTTTAGCGCACGCCGCACACCTGTCTTAACCGTAAAATGCCTATCGTATGCGGCAAATGCCTGTCAGATGGTAACCCTACCCGTAACCGAACTAGTTAGATTAGGTTAAATATTTTTACTCGAAAAAAAAGGTTAGATTAGGTTAGAACTCCGACATCTTACGAAGAGAATATATAGAAAAAAGATTAGGTTAGAACTGCGACACCTTACGAAGAGAATTTAAAGAACTTCAGTAGTTGCCTATAAATTATTTGACACAAATGGTAATTGCAACCATGATAACTTTAGGACTGGTTTAGAAAATTTAGTATAAAATGATATTTCGTATTTAAAACGTGATTTATCCAAAAGAATTTAAATATTAAATGAAGAATGATTAAATATCATGCGAAACATTTGTAATGAGAAGCATTTGCAAAAAAAATGTTTGTAAAGCGAGTGTTTATAAATTAAAACATTTGCGGAATAGGTTGTTTGTAAAATAAAAATAGTATACGAAACGTTGGTTGTAAACTAAAAATTTGTCAATGGTGTTTTGGTGAAACATTAGTGAAGGATCATATCGTTTAATACGGAATTATCCAAGATCATGGCACCCACAAGTCAACTTTAATTTGATAACATGGTGCTATCCAAATTTAGACAAATTCTGTACGATAGGGTGCAACAATTAAAACGGACGAAGAGACCGGGAAAATAGTGATAGCTCGTGTGATGCACGGCGGTGCGGCCGACAGATCGGGGTTGATCCACGCCGGGGACGAAGTTATCGAGGTCAACGGTATCAGCGTGGAAAACAAGACACCTGCCGACGTGCTGTCGATATTGGTATGTCATTACCTACCAGCGTCAATTAATATGCAGATTTATTGATCCCCAAAAAATGAAGGACAGCTAAAATAGTTTATTTTGATTTCACAGCAAAGTTCTGAGGGCACTATCACCTTCAAATTAGTGCCTTCATTTGGCAAAGGAGGTTCACGGGAGAGTAAAGTAAGAGTTCGCGCTCTCTTCAATTACAACTCTTCAGAAGATCCGTACATACCGTGCAAGGAGGCGGGGCTGGACTTCAAGAAAGGAGACGTACTGCACATAGTGTCGCAAGATGACGCTTACTGGCAAGTTTTTAACCACTAATATTTGACCACTTATAAACGGATTTTAACTGTTGTCTTTTTGTGTTTAGGTGGCAAGCTCGAAGAGAAGGCGACAGAGTAATGAGAGCAGGTTTGATACCGTCAAGAGCACTGCAAGAAGGTCGCATCATTCATGAAAGACAGACGGATCCGCAAACCTTGGAAGGTGCGTTTTCTTCAGAGAAAAATCATATCACATCTTTAGAGAAAAAATGTATTCGTGTCTACTTTACAATCGCGAATGTTACAGAAATGCAATTAAGTATTGCTTTGAGTAAGAATAATATGACTTGTCGATTCATTATACCTACATTACCTACAGATGCATGTTGTGTCGTTTCACTATCAGCTCATGATCATTATCATTTACCCATTTTGCATGCCCGGCGCAGGCAAGCCGGCTCTTTGCAGTGTCTCCGTTACAAACTCGGACTGTGCTCCGAAAACTCCATGCTCACCAACGCCGACGGCCACCGCACTACTGCCCTGCAAGTCCACACCCAAAGTGAAAAAGATTATATATGACATTACAGAGAATGATGATTTTGATCGTGAAATGATACCAACGTACGAAGAGGTAGCGCGGTTATACCCCCGGCCGGGGATGGTCCGACCAATCGTGTTGGTAGGAGCGCCCGGGGTCGGCAGGAATGAATTGCGCCGAAGACTTATCGCCACTGATTCTGAAAAATATGTCACACCCATACCATGTAAGTCAAAATAAGCTTTTTTACTAAATACTGACTATGCTATTGCTATTGCTATTGTAACTATGCTAAAATTGAAAATAAATAAATAATTAAGAGTATTTCAAGCGAATTTGTGACTTATAATTTTTTTGCTATAACTTATCAATTGATCACTAACAATAACTATTCTTCAAATCTTTTTCAGTTACGTCTCGACCTCAAAAATCGAGCGAGCAAAACGGTAAAGATTACATGTTTGTTGGTCGTGAAAAAATGGAACAAGATATAGCTGATGGGAAATTTATTGAGCATGGCGAATATAAGGGGAACTTATACGGAACTTCGGCGGAGAGTGTCGAGACCATCGTAAATTCTGGTAAGTAATTCTTGATCACGTAAAGTCGAATGATAAGTAGGTACCTATACCTACACGCACGAAAATGCAATCTAAAGCAAGCGAAGGATTATGAAGAAGTGAACCCAATTCGTAACAAATTACAGTAGTAGTTAGTAGCTAGTAGTTATATCAATTCGTAACAAATTACAGTAGTAGTTAGTAGCTAGTAGTTATATCAATTCGTAACAAATTACAGTAGTAGTTAGTAGCTAGTAGTTATATCAATTCGTAAAAAATTACAGTAGTAGTTAGTAGCTAGTAGTTATATCAATTCGTAACAAATTACAGTAGTAGTTAGTAGCTAGTAGTTATATCAATTCGTAACAAATTACAGTAGTAGTTAGTAGCTAGTAGTTATATCAATTCGTAACAAATTACAGTAGTAGTTAGTAGCTAGTAGTTATATCAATTCGTAACAAATTACAGTAGTAGTTAGTAGCTAGTAGTTATATCAATGTTTTTTTTTTGTTTATACAAGTATCGCGTCATTTTTAATTAGTGCATCCAATGTCGGTATACCAAGATCTCGAAATACAGGGATCCTGCACGATTTTCTAATCCCTCAAGGAGTGAGATTACTCGTGCGGGATTTTCGGATAAAAAAAGAAGTGACTGTATGATCGAGAGGTTCGTTGGGCAAATAATTAACATTCGGATTTATTGCAATCAAATCTATTCCGCACACTAGTGTGGAAACTGAAAGGGCTTTTTCTGCTGCCGGCTATTTGGCATCCTATATCCGAAGCAGTCTGCCAGACGAAACGTTGGATAGGTGTGTGACCTATGTGGTCTCCGAAAAAAAACCAGGACAGGCTTAATGTTTCTGATTTTAATTAAATACTTTCTAATCTACAGGGTCACTTGTAATTTGACTTATTCCTTCCACGACTTGATAGTGTGACCCATTTACAACAATTAAGCACCCCATAAAGCCTAGGCGTAAATTCATGGGATTCGAGACAACACAATTTTAATGTTAGAATTCGTCACTAAATATCACTTTTCTCCAAACTCTTGGTAGGACCCAGAGGGTTTTTCGTAGTTGTCACAAAAACTTTTTTTGATGCCAATCGATCCTGTTTCTTATAAGGATCAAAAAACTCTTCTGGACCAACTGAGGTTTGAGTACTAGAAAAGTCAGAAATCGCAAAGAACTTTTCCCATACATTTCGTAGGAAATGTGACTCCAACTTACTATTTTACGATGATAGACTTCAAATTCAAAATTTCTCAAAAAGTTAAGGACAGTCTCCTAAGACCGTATTCTTCTAGCGACAACGGTTAAGGTAGCTGTTCTTACTGCCCTATCTCAAAAATCCATCCTGTATATGAATATGTGATGGACTCACTCTAGTTGCTATGAACATAATTATAAATAAGTACGTAGTCTGGTCATAAGTTTTGTCACATATGGAAAGTTAAATAAATGACACAATGACACAAATGACACGCACTACAACCATTTATATATCAAATAAAAGGGTATAAAATACAGATTTAAACCACATAAAAATTATTCGAAATGTCCTCCTCTTGCTTCGATACAAGCCTTCAATCTGCGAGGCCAGTCATCAATCGAAGCACGCACGACATTCAATT
Organism: Agrochola macilenta; assembly: GCA_916701695.1. Classification (NCBI taxonomy): domain Eukaryota; kingdom Metazoa; phylum Arthropoda; class Insecta; order Lepidoptera; family Noctuidae; genus Agrochola; species Agrochola macilenta. The sequence continues at coordinate 12,263,818 of OU753552.1, read as the reverse complement.
GACATTCAATATCGGCGACTGCTTTAATCAGGGATGCTTTAAGTGACTCCAAGTTGCGAGGGGGTTTAGCGCAGACCTTCTCCTCTAAGTGCTGCCATATTTTGTAATCCAAGGGATTCAAGTCTGGACTGGATGAGGGCCAATCCTCATGCCTGATAAAGTTGATTCCACGGGTCGTGAGCCAGTTTTGGGTACTTTTTGCCTTATGAGCCGGCGCAGAATCCTGCTGGAATACCCAGTGCCTGTTTTCGAACATTGTTTGTGAAAGAGGTTCCACAATGTTTGTTAGGACTGTGTTTTGATATACGAGGGCACTGGTTTTCACTCCTTTTCCACAAAAAAACACCTCCGTTGGACCCAAATAGGACACCCCAAGCCAAACCATGAATGCCGAAGGGTGATGACCACGCTGAACACGTGGCACACGTTTGTTCGATTCTTCACTAGAGTGTGCATACACTTTATCATTTTGTTTATTGAAACTCTCCTCAACATAAAAAAAAATTTCGTCCGAAAAAACTACTTCGCGGTATTATTTTCCCGCGTACCGCCTTAACAAAACCCGGCGATAGGTAGTCGCCGCACTTGCCGTCGGCCTCTTTGATATCCTTTCTCAGGCGCACAGGCCGCTCGCCCCGCCCGCCCTGGTGGTCAATGCTACTAAGCAAATATTCCCGGGTATGGCTTCTGTTCCACTTACACAACACAACATATTATTCTCGAGACGGTAAAAAATTTCAGCCGGTATATATTTACATTTAATACAATATTAGTAATATGGTTACATTTTGTCAACTGCTGGTTTCCCACCGCAAATGGAGTACTGCGGCCTAGTATTTATAGCATCGTCTGTTCAGAGTCATCGAGTCCACAAGGACCTGTTGCGTCAAAAGCATCATCAGTTATTGCTTTGAAAGGCGTATTAGTGCCTCAACGATTTCCATGTCCCGATGCCACATGGCTATCTTTAAGTTGTAGTTTACGATGTCCATGTTTGTTGCCTCCAGTGCTCGTCTCACAAACCGTCCAATGGTGTCGTCGGCGTTGTTGGCGTAGTACACACAGCTGGTTGTGTGTGGATACGGCCACTACCGCATGGGGGACGCTGCTGTGAATCCTGGTGTTGTAGGTCTTTGTCTTAATGATGATGACCGACTCGCTGGTGAGACCCTGAGCTTCATTCATGGTCAACACGCGCGACCCAGTACCCACTTCATATCCCTGATCAATGAGGGTATTTTTCTCCTTTTGTGTGTAGACCAAGAACAGTGTGTTGGGGAGTGTAATGGGTATATTGGCGCCCGTGAACCTCTTCAGCTGCAGGGAGTGGACCTGGTTCCTTGACGAGTAGATGCCGGGATATACTTCTCCGAGGGCGTACGCGACATTCATCGGGTTCTTGGCTGATGGTCGCCACAGAGTTCGGACGGGCGTAACTAAGAAGGAATAGGTTTTCCCTGTCTAGATAGGGCAGATGGTTAATGTCTCCGATGAGAACCGCCTCACTAGCACCTGACAACCGCACTAACATCACTATAGCCCCAAAATGGTTCATTAGAGCCTCGTCCACAAGAATGCGCTCACATTTGTGAGGCCCTGTGAAACCATTCGATAGTGTTGAGGCTATAGTGTGAACCTTGGTTCTGTTGTCTTAAACAATTTGGTGCGCTAGCTTTTGCCGCAGATCTTTTGCGGCCTCGGTTGTAGTAGTTACGATGACGTCGTTTTCCTTATCTACATTTTTATAACCCAGCTAGGTCGTCATCAGGATGCGGCAAGACGTTGCCGCATCCCGGAACACCGGTCACCCAATTTATTTTTGGCAATGTCCAGCTTCCGCTTTGACCTTTGGTCTTCGAGATTGCTTCCGCCTGTTCGAGGATCTTGTCTACCAGCATGATTTTGGTACACCAGGCTATTACCACTATTGGATCACTTGCGGGTGTCACGAAGGTAATGCGACCAGTCCGCGAAATTTCGGACTGATCCAACGGTACGAAGTCATCCGTTGCATTGTATGAAAACTGTCATCTTGGAATCATGGAAGAAGATTTCACAACTCGTCGTGGTGGCATTAATTAATTATGAACCGCATAACGGTCGTCGTAAATGCTCTTGACCGTAGCACAAGTTACTAAATAAACGTTTTCTCTAAGTAAACCATTGTTTTCTTCAAAAATTGCTCACACTTATTTTGCCCCCGAGAAACGAGACAAGAAGACTTATTGCAATTAGACTATTTTTTTAGTATTACTATTTTAAATTTGGGCAATGACAAACAAAAATGATAGTGAGTGACTGTAACTGCTATACTGCTGTGGTGTTACTATAGAAACCGATACGTTCAAGTTCAAACCGATATGAATCGCGGACTTGGTCGCAACGGCCAACTAGCCGACCAAGTGCGTGATTCATATCGGTTTGAACTATAGTTTACCTGGTCGCTGCGACTACTGGTCATGGTCGTGACCGACTAGTGTGCGACATCCCTATCTTTCTTCAAAAATGTATCAAATGTGGCCTATTAGGGTAAGATACAGAGAAGAAAATTAGTGTAGAAAGTACCTACGCTAAGTACTGATTGTGACAGATTGAAGCGTAAGTTTACGCTAAGTTTCGTTTCTGTATCGTACCATATATTATTGTATGTGAGTATGACATTATGAAATAAGTACGATGAACGTTTGTAGGTCGCGTGTGCGTGTTAAGTCCCCACTGGCAGGCGCTGAAGATGCTCCGCACACCTCGACTGCGCCCTTACATCGTGTTCATCAGACCACCCGCGCAGGAGCGACTGGTCGAAACACGCACGGCAGCCAACGCACGCTCCACCTTCGACAAAGAATGCTCCCGAGCTTTCACGGTTAGTTGTCTGTATTTTATTTCATCAGGCTGGCTAAAATAACAGGATTTCCTATCTAATAGGTGGCTAGATGATGTGTTAATTTTATCAAATTATTGTCTACTTAACCATGACGGTTTTTGTGGGCATCAAACATGAACTATCATTACCTCAGTGGGACCCCTGGTGCCGTGCAGTGTGAGAGAGAGACGGAACTATACAAGGCCGATAGCACCATCTCGTTTTCGCAGTGGCAATAATGATGGCATTAATACTTCATAATACTACCCCAGTTGGTAGCCACTGTAGCCCGTCAGTCAAATAATAATATTATTCTTTTTCCTCTTGTCTCATGTAAGTTGGAGTTGGCGCCAAATGTTTTCCTCTACCATTCTCCTCTGTTAGCTGTAACGTTATCATTCACTCACTCACTTTTCATTCGTGTCATCTCGCACACAAACAATTTTTTTTTTTTTGTTATGGTCATAATTTATGTCCTATGCGATTTATCGCTCTTTTTCAACCCAATTAAGAATGTAAATACATATTTATTTTGTTACCTATCGGATCCTGCGAATGAGCCATTTTATTTTTCACTTTTTAGTTGTGGTACCCTACACTCTTTTGCTATGTAAATAACAGTAACAGGAAGTTATACACAGTTACATACATAATTAACATACACAAAGTGGAAAAAATACGTATTATTGAAGGAAACTCAAAAACTACCCAAGCAAAGTTTGTATTAACTTTGTTTGGATAGTTTTTGAGAAAGCTTCAATGATACGTATTTTTCCCACTTAGTATATGTGGATGATATGATGATAACTTCCTGGCACTGTTATTTACATAGCAGGTAGTGGTATTCGAATTTGTGTGGGGTAGGTAACAAAACTAAAAAAAAAACCGACTTAAAAAAAAACCACTACAAAGTGAAAATTTAATTTAATTACGGAAGTCGGTGGCAAAACACAAAAATTCAAAACCAAAGACACCTACTTCCGAAATCAAGTTATTTTTCACTTTGAAGTGTTTTTTTTTTTCGAAGTCGGTTGTTTTTCTTTATTGTAAAAAGTTTTTTTAAGAAATCGGTTAAAAATAAGATCACTCGGATACAAAATAAAAAGGTAAAAAAATGTGTACGGCATGTATTCCCCTCCCGCATCCCAAAAAATATTAAGAAATTCGCCCTTACGGCAATCGGCCTCTACAGTACGCGCAAAACTTTATCTCTCGGAAGTTGCACGCGAGTGGTTGCGCAGTAAGCATACTATAGATAGCCTATAGGTGTCCGAGGGATACTCAACTGTACCATGCGCGGTTTAGTACTCGGGCCTTCGTTCAGAGGGCTCATAAAGTTTTGCGAAAACGGTAAATACCCCATTTTGACGTACTATCTCACTATGCAAAACAGTCGAAATGACAATCGTCAAAGAGGGACAATAATTTAATAACTATGCCACTGGAAGCTTAAAATAGGGATGATGCCTGGGTAAAAAAAGAAATTCAAATTAGTCCATCAGTCAAACAGTAAAAAAAAAATTAGACACGTATTTTTTGCTTTATCATATTAATAAAAAAATACTTAGTCATGACGCATTTTAAGTTGGGGAGTGGGGGTCGCTACGTCACAAGTAAGTATAAAATCTACATACTCGTGACGTCATGGCACATTTTAACACAATGTATCGCCGTAATCTTAAGATTACGTAAAAAAAGGAAAAATACGTGTCCAATATTTTTTAAGAATTTCCAAGACGGACCAAAAAAACAATTTTTGTCATCATCCCTATTATGATCATCCTCTCTCCATAAACATCATCATTACATATAGACCGTTGCTCTAGTTTTATGTTTATTATTGTATATAAATTTATATAGTTCAGTAATCAGTATATGTTATATGTACGAGTATGTATTTGTTATAATATATTATGTAAATGATATACCACTGACTACCTCCAGTATTGTTTCTCCTTCTTACTTTAATCCATCCAAAGGTTGTCTGTAAAAGATCGTTTTTAGCGATATAAGCCCGCCCATTGTGTGACCTTATGTAAAGTGTCTACATTTATATCGGTAATTTGGATGGTGTATAAAATAAAGAGTTTTCGATCTATCTATCATTCATTGGTGATGTTTCGTCGTAGTTCCACGATGGTTTGTTGGGGATATTTTTTAAGTAGTCATTAATGTTCACAGGAAGAAGAGTTCTCAGACATCCTGCGGTCATCCAATCGCATCAACTTCTTGTACGGATACATGTTTGATGAGGAAATTGTCAATGATGACCTGCCGAGCGCGCTGTCGCAGCTTCTGAAGGCGGCATGGCGAGTTCAGTCCGAGCCCCTGTGGGTGCCGGCTTCTTGGGTCCAGTAAGATAAATATCTCCATTCCTAGTCCAAATCGTTTGTTTGAAGAATTAGTGAAACCTCGCTGCAGATGTTCATAGAATCATCACCTAGAATAATTTTAACACCTATGTACAAGGAACAGACTTTTTTTGAAATCCTTTAAGTTATATTATCTGAATTGTGGCGCGCAGTAATGTAGGATAATTTAGCCCAATCGTGTACAATATTGTTATAAAAATATAATGTTTAATTTAAATTTGTTCGAAGCATTAGGAGTTCCTTATTAAAGATGAAAAGCTTTAAATATATTTTTGCTTAATATAATATTATATTATCACGAACAGGGCTTCGCAAAAATAGATTAAGATATTTTATTATTGTGATTTTTTTAGAAAAAAATGTTAAACGCATATCGTAGGGTTGATTTGAGCATCAATATGTTACTGGGGCGACTGTTTGTGTTTGCGTGCTTCTGTTGCATATTATTAACCGCTGGCAAGTAAGATAGAAATAGAGACATAAACAGTTCGCGTCCAATAACTTTGCCGCTCTGTAGTTAGCTGCCATGCGCGCTACTGTTTTATAAGTAAGATTGACTACTGCGCAGTCATTTGTAGCCTACTTCATAGCGGCAAAATTATTTAACGCGAACTGTAGTATTAAATTATTTACTTTGTCTTAGTCGAGTAACAGTAATCCAATAGACCTGCATCCTAAACTGCCTTATTACTAATGAAAATAGGTTCTTATGAGGAATGATTGAGTGGTCATTTAATACGAATTAAAATTAATCAAGTCAGTGAACATCAATAAGATGTTCAAATTAGTAATTAAAGATACGCTTGTGGGCTCTGCGATTATATTGGGAATTAGTTATTGAATTTATAAATGAAAAAATTGCATTTATCATACATCGGCTGTAGTCATTGGGTATGCTTCACCTTTGAGAGGGAGTAACTAATTAAAATGGTCGCTCGTAAGTATAGTCCACCTCGTAATTGGTTTATCACGCTAATGTTTGTCACCTGCACGTCATAAAAAGAGAAGGTAAATTAAATTTCAAAAATGAAAATTTCTTGGGAATTGTTGTCAAAAGTAGTAAAACGAGGTCGAATATACAACTATACAGGGTGGATTTTTGAGATGGGGCAGTAAGGACAGCTACTTTAACCGTTGTAGCTATAGGAAAACGGTCTTTAACTTTTTGAGACATATTGATCGGCATTCAGATTTAGAGAAAAAAAATTGACAGTTTTCACAAAAACTTTTTGTGATCCCACTCGATCTTATTTCATAAAAGGATCAAAAAACCTCTATTGGACCAACTGAGGTTTCGAGTACTAGAAAATTCAGAAATGAGACTCCAATCTACTTTACACGATCGATAGACTGGCAGAAAATAAACCTATTATACTATTTTCCATTTCCTTGCCGACTATAGATTTTTTTTTCAAAATCTGTGAATGCAGATCAAAATGTCTTAAAAAGTTAAGGACAGTCTCCTAAGACCGTTGTCCTGTACCTACCTACAACGCAGGTTAAGATAGCTGTCCTTACTGCCCCTTCTCAAAAATCCAGTCTGTATACGTCCTCTTCTTGGCTACTATCGCTTGAGCAAAGAGCTTCTGTACAATCAGGGCAGTCGTCGCGCGTGCGCAGACGTTGCGTCTTTCACGTCTGTACAGACGCGTGCGCTAACCATCCTGCGTTTAAAGCTATGATTCCGAACAACTCTGCACGCGGCAGTGCTGCCGCATCACTACTGGTGCCCATTGTCCCGCGTCCCCATTTTTGGTGTTGCTGCCGTGCTCGAAATGTTTCAATCTGCCTAGCCTTTTCCCAACTATGTTGGGGTCGGCTTCCAGTCTAACTGGATGCAGCTGAATACTTTATTTTACATGGAGCGACTGCCTATCTGACCTCCACAAGCCAGTAACTGGGTAATACGATACCCCTTGGTAAGACTGGTTGTCAGACTTTCGGGCTTCTGACGACCTGTAACGACTGTCAAAGATCCACGAATGACAGCCGGGACCAACGGCTTAACGTGCTTTCCGAGGCACGGAGGAGTCTCGGTATGTTATGATAGTCACCCATCCACAGACCAACCCCGGCAAGCATAGCTTAACCTGATGGATCGAACCGTGCGGCTGTTATTACTTAGCTACGAGCTCCTCCGTGCCGCCGTGCTCGAAATGTAATCTCATATAAACATACAAAATGTATGGGGATCAGTAGTGACGCGGCAGCACTGCTATGGCAACATCGCCGCGTGCAGCGTTGTTCGGAATCATACCTTTACCCTAATGCCTAGCTACAAATTTTCCGGGAAAAGTCTACAGGTCGGAAGCTACGGTTGCCTGTGCAACAATAAACAAGTGTGCAATGGTTGTTCACTTTAGGAACCGATAAATAACGGCTTTGCATACACCGCATATGAGCTGAGCTCAAGTTCAGCCCTGTTGCTTGTCTTCGCGTCTGCATAGACTACACACCGGCGATCCTTTTTGCGATTACTATATTGATTTTTCGAGAGAATTGCTCGGTTGCCTATGCAACCAAAATAGTTCGCTTCAGCAACAAAAAAACACGGTACTAACACTCGCGATGGTAGCCAATGTGTGGCTAGCCGACATGTTACTAATTGTATCAAGTAAAAGTAAGATATACATATTTTAATAAGTAGTGGATAAAAAAAATTACGTGTCAAAGACCTGTTTGTGAAGCGATCCATTATTCAAATCGATTACGACAACTCACTTCAACGACTACCCGCTAGAACTACAAATAATCTAATTAGTTAAATAAATATATTATTTGTGAAGACTTTAAAGAAAACATCTACTAGTTAAAATAAGCATTATTTATATTAATTTAAAATTTTGCGTCGATTGAAGTTATTTGTTGAAATATTTAATGAAGTTGGTTATTAAACTAGTCCGTAAGATGATTGTACGCACGCGATCCCGGGCGATGACGCATGGCGGATTGGCGGCGTTGTGTGAAGCGGCGCAGGCGACTGCACTTCCACTTGACCTCATGCGTCGGCGCAAACGATGATTACAAAGCGCTGATGACACGCCCCGTTCGTATCGCGTTACTCACCTAAATTCAAAACGACGACGATAGTCATGTCTTAAATACTTATTTCTTTAAAGTTTACTCCTAAAGGTAGATTAATTCTAAAAATAGCGATGATAAGTAAGTTATAAATTATAAAGTGTTGACCCACTATAGATGTTAATTAGTAAAATTATTTCCGAATTATAATTTACACCCGAACTAAGTTTGCGCGACTAAGACAATGGGTAATTTTCGTACGAATAGGAATAGATACGTGTCCTATTGTAAAAATGTAAAATAAATATTGACTTTGCTATGTGGAAGTCCTTACGAATGGAAAAAAATACAGGCAGTCCAAGTGCCCTATAAAAAAAACGGCTGTAAATAGCATAGCTTTAAATGGCGTATGAGTGAGCAAAATAAATAATGAGAAACGCGTAAATGACTATAAAATGTAAACATGGTCCATGCATGAAGTTTTTAATGCCATCGGCTCTAAAAATACATTGAATGTAATCTAACACAGACTGCCTGTATTTAATTACGGATTGTTCGAATACATTCTAAAATACAATTAAATATTTCAATAAGATAGCAATAAACGAATTTCCATAACAAGAAAATATTTAGAGACAAAATATAAAAGTATCACTTAGGATTTATCTATCTGTAATCCTCCCGATGGCCATGAAAAGTAAACGAAAATCCAAAACATTTGGAAAAAATATCGTACTTTTATGTTATGTCTTGTTCAGTGATCAGCACGCTTAGCACCACAATAGAAACAGGTTTTGACGACGGACGAATAGACAAAATTACATAAACAATCACAATCTGTCATTTTGTCTATTCTTCCGTCGACAAAACTCGTTTCTACGGTTTTCATGCTACACGTGGTGCAGGGTGTTGTTTCATAAATCTTACCGATATACCAATATCTTTCGCTAGCCGATTACGATGTTACGATATCCTTTGATGACAGAAACGGGAGTTTTACAGCATACAACATGCAACATTGGACCAGAAGTTCAAAATGTCGGCTTAGGCGAGGTTGTCTGTATGGTTTCTTTTTTCTGTGATTCTTCCCTGTTTCTACTTACTTTTATTTTGTTTTTATACTAGTTTTGGTATGTACGGCATTAATTCATTGTCATATTTCAATCACATTTTCACTGTTTTTTTATTACAGTGAATACTAGCACCGTTGACATGATTAACAAACACTCTGTAACTACAGAATTACATCAATAAAGATTTACATTATTATTGTTATTAAAACGCCGAGTAATAATTTTCCTCGACCTTCAAAATGTAGTTCTTATTTGAATTAAAGCTAATCTGATCCTTAGTCTATAATTCCTACTACTTACTATGTTAGAAACTGGATTACCTCGCCTTAAGTGCAGATATACATTCTAAAAAACGCAATAATGTCATGACTGATATTATCCAATAGGATGCCTTAATGATACCTTCATATACTTACAGTTAGTTAAAAAACACAGCTTTGTTAATTCCGCAGTTCTTAAGAAATAATGTGCATTGTATAAGTTGTAATTGTTATTGTCTTTGCTCTGTAACGTACTGTATACTTTATTATGTCTTAGATATCTCATATAGTGTTTGTTATCTTAAGTAATAAAATGCATCAAATATAATAAATGTACTGAAGTAATGTATTAATGCTAATGTTGTCTTTCTTCATATGTAGCCAATTTCTTTTTTTGTTTATTATATTTAATTTGAATATTAAATGAAAGCCAATCTCTATTAGATACCATTGTGACCTGAGTAGTTGATAATTTGTTGTTAATAAATTACTGTACCTTCATAAAGGAATTCATTGTTCTAGTCAATCCTAGTCACAAGGGAGCCATCTTGGCAATCAATTTCATTGTATCGATTAATAGTTCTAGTGGATATAGACTGATTGATTCTTATGTTTTATAGCCAATGGCTAACTACTACATAATAATAAGTTTCAAAAAGATCTCTTGTCATTATCTAATATGCTCACCATTATAAGCGTTAACTACAATACAAATATACTACTAGAATCGTATCAATCTTTTAGCTACCTTATTTACATCTGGTCTCTGTACAGCACTACTAATAAATTTGTAATAGGCTGTCAAGCTCATGTCAATGACTGGCGGATTTGAGTGGCTGTTATTAAGCCACCCATTCACAGAATTTAACGTGAGTTTCACAGCCTGTTATAGTTTGACCGAGACCGCTGTACACTTAGGTATGTAGACGGGGAGGCAGTGGAGGCCCCTCACTCATCAACTCTCACAGCGTCCTGCCGCTCTTTCGTCAACGCTGGCCCCCGCCTCGCCGCGCATTCCTAAGGCGCGGTATAGAGGTCTCGGTCAAACTATAGCTAATTTTAGTGTTGATTATTTTAGCTTTTTGGAAACCGATGGTTATTGATGTATTACTAAGCCATTTTAATTGTACCTATAGGTAACGTTAAATGTCATACTTATTGTTATGCTTATTACCAACTTTCTCGATTTAAAAGATTAAAATATATCTAAAACAAAATTTGGGATTATAGTAAATTGTTATATAATACCCAAATGGAAGACATTACTCAAAAGTCTGAATATACAAAATGAGACTTGCCCAATGTAAATAATTATATTACGGTTAAACTTAGTTTTTAATTCAAAATATATGTATGTACATTGATCGTTTATCCTTCGTGCTTTTAAAGCATACAAATGTAATAATATTTATTAATGACAATCAAATTAGCGCATTATTGTATAATTGTGTGTAATGTACCACCGATTTTGCATGATCAACCAGTTTAAATAGGATTAATCTGTCAAATACCAGATGACATTTGAAAGATATTCAGTCTAGATAGTGATCTTGTTTGCTGACGCTGGAGCACTGGAGCTTTTGCAAAAGAGCTGATGAAAGCGCTCATTAATAGAAATGTTATTACCTATATATGTCCAATACGCTCGAGGGAGCACGGGGCCGCGGTTGTAGCGTTGGGCTGGGAGAGGAAGGCCATCCTTTTTCTCGAAAATTATATATCAGGACTTTATGAAGCCGCAGTCCCGCGCCCTCGCGTGCTTTATCTAGTAGCTTAGTCACCATAACACCAATATTATATTCTTTGCATAGGCTATATATACCTCACTTATTCAATTATCGGCCGACATAACAAATAAACTCAAATCTGGGCCTAATGCATGTAAATTTGAAATATCATTAAAAATAAGAGAAAATTAAAATTTTTATTGATCGTGCATAACTAAATAACTCGTTATACGTGCGTCTATTGGGCGCAACAGGGCCCTGAATGCGCGTAGTTATGCAAGTGAAATGCGCACATAAGTATGGATGGTATGGATTAGCTCATAGCAGCTCAACTACGCGCGTAAAATGCCTTATCTGGACAAAGTCTAAGTGTTCTCCATGTTCTCAATATAAATCTGTGTGCTATGCGATCTTCGGGAATTATTTTAGTATTTATTCGATTTATTGCCATGACATATATATAGACGACGGCCCCGCAGCTTGGGGCCGTCGTCTCCCCGTGCCCCCCTCACGTGCTTGAATTGTCAATAAATCGAATGCTTACTGGGTGTTCATAACTTGAAGCATTGACAATAAATGTTACAAAATCAAGAGGCTCTGCTGCCGAGTGGTTTACAAATAAGTGATAATCGTCAGACACATAACCGATTGTGATAAGAATAATGAAAATATATATAGTTATATTTAAATTCGTTACAAAACAACACAACCAAAATAATACTTAGAGAAAATTCGCAAATATTATGAGAGCAGAAATAGCTAGCAATAGTCATCTAGATGTTTTATGAAAGTTCGCGAGTGGTAGAGGTTGCATAGTAAGGAATATCGAAACTAGTCGCGTGGAATTATTGTGTTGTACTTGTCCATGTATAACTTAGTTATAATAATACATTTTAATTAATTAATTGCCGGTAGTTATGGTATGAGAAGTTTTAATTACGACCTATTTGGGTAATGAAAACCCTTCATATATGTGTTCACAAAATCTAGATAATATGTACCTCGTCTAAATAATAACGTGATATCTAAATGTTGTCAAAAACAATTTATTTTCACACTTTTACGAATCCTTCAATAACAATTTAGGTACGTGCCATTTAACTGCTTACTTTTTATCATTGATTGCTTTTGAAATATAGGTAACATTGAAATGTACCCTCAGGTTAGTAAGACATATCTGGCCATGTTACATGTTCTAGTTTTCTACGTTTTGTAATCCAACATCATCCCATCTTTATACCCGACTTCATAAAAGGAGGAAGTTCTCAATTCGTCTGTATATATTTTTTCATATTCAGTCTGTAACTGTAGTAAAGATCATGTATAAGGTGTAACCAAAGAAATATCTTAAATAAATGATAATAAAAGTATGCAATGTTTTATTTTCCGCGATCAAAACCTCAATGCACTCACTGTTCTGTTAATTTGATGAAATAGAATACCTACCTAGGTACTTAATTATCTATCAATTGAATTGATAGTTAAATAAGTACCTACGTTCTCCTGAGTGATACGTCTGACTGTTATCCTATCCTACTATCCTACTTATATTATATATAATATAGTATCCTACTAATAATAATATTATAAACGCGAAAGTTTGTATGTATGTGTGGATGTTTGTTACTCTTTCACGCAAAAACGACTGAACGGATTTGGATGAAATTTGACACACAGATAGTTTATAACCTGGACTAACACAGGATGCTCATGAAGGATGATTTTTATCCCGATATTTTCACGGGGTCGAGACTTATGCGGGTGAAACCTTAATCCTTAACCTTAATCATAAATAAAGAAGAATTTATTTATGCAATTAATGTGACACAATTTTCACAAAATATTTACCAACAACGCCCCCCTGTGTCAATGATAATCTGGCGCCAAAATATCCTAAACCAGCCAGAATTCTAAACAGAATTTATAAAAAAATCTGCTGTTCTCTACATTTATGTTCGCATATCTCGTCGAAATGTAGGGAACAGCAGATTTTTTTTTCGCGATTTCAGCGTTGGTCCGATAGTGAAAGTAGTTCATAATGATGAGTACAATGACCCCTTAAGAGGTTTAGGGTAAACAAAAACTAAGGTTGTATACAGGGTGGCATGGACATCGACGCGAAAACTGTTACCTACCATGGATTCCTACATGATTCTGGACCCCCTTGCGTGGAAATTTTTCGTCACTTATTTAAAAAAAATAGGTGTTTCACACATTTTGACCGCGTCAGTATTGCTCTTTTCTATGAAACAGCATTCTTTTTTATAACATACAATAAATTTCAATTCTGCGGGGTTCAGAATCATATACCTACTAAATCCATGCTAACAGTTTTCGCGTCGATGTCCCTGCCACCCTGAATAGGTAGGTACAGAATGGAAATAGAATAATAATTTAGCAACAACCAATCAATCTATGGAATAGTGAAACTTATGACTCGACGAACGAACGCAGAGATGGCGCTAGTAGACGGAATTCGCATTCATTCCCTCAATGTTCGTTCGCTATTGGACTAGGTACAGTCACAACTTAGCAACTTGGAAAAGTGATTTTCTCCTACTGTATTGGTTGTAATTTTATGTTTTTACGAACATAGTATTTTGAAACTGCATAATCAGTCTATTATTATAATGTTCTAATGTTGTGCTCTTTTCGAAATGCGCTGCAATGTACCACGCGAGCCCACTACGGATTAGAAGATGTCACATGTCTTCGAATTTTTGATTCAAGGAAATGCCGGTTTCCTCACGATGTTTTCCTTCACCGTTTTGGGAGCTGGGAGCAGTGGCATTGAAATTATTTACACAAAGTAAAGCGCCTGTATAGGTTTGAAACCACGACCTACAACTCGTAAGCCGTAAGCCGGGGCCGTTACCACTAAGCCAACACTGCTCCTTGGAACTTTAAGATAAGACCTATTATTACCTAGTATTATGAAATAGCTCTTATCTCAAAGTTGCAAACATTATTCAACGAGAAAATCTCCATTTGAATATAGCTAAGTATATAGTTAGATATTTGTGCTCGTGACTGTACCTACCTACCTACTATATTGGATTGCCTTGACATCGTAACTTAATCTGGGACAAACAATGTGAAAGCGCCTCTAACTTATGTAAATAGGTTGTTTTTTAGAGTTCCAAATGGAAAACGGATCACTCGTGTGTCTGTCTGTCACACTAGGCTTCCCACCTAATTTTATAAGAAAAATAGTATTTTTCTTAAAAACTTACAAAAATATAGTACATAAGTACAATTTAGGGGGGAAAAAATAGTAGGTAAGTACACATTTAAAAAATAAAAATAAAATAAAGTATTTTACGATTTATTGTTTTTCATGATTTTCAACACAAATTATAGTAAAATACCTGTGCTGATACAAGTGGTTCTATGATTTATAAAGTTTCTTCGACTTTTACAAGAAACCACTGAACAACACGGTATTCTTAAATGTTATCACGCGTTCGAAAGCGCACTAGTTAGCGGAGATGGCCATTTGCCTGAGGTATCTGTTTTTTCTGTTCTGTGGGTATGAGCATTGTGAGCGTTATAGCTGCTACACACTATGCCGGCGGACCGGGCAAGCCGCGGCGCGCCCGGCCATGCCGCAAAAAGCCGCACAAAAGAAATGAAGGTGAAAAAGCCGGGGGGGTACGTGCCGCGCGGCTAAAGCCATTCGCGGCCATGCCGCCGGCATAGTGTGTAGGACGTATTACGCGCGGACACAGACACGCCCCCATGCCAGTTCTCCTGTTATTTATATTTCTATGGTTAGGTACAACCTATACACATAACTACCGATCTATAATCTCTATGGGACTGGAATGTCACAGAATGGCACACGCTGTCTTTTTGTGTACCTACTTGTTGTGTAACTTTTTATTACATAATGAATAGAATAACTTTTGTTCTTGTTGTTCTCACTTGCCTAACAAATGCACTTCACAGAAGCCGAAAGGGAGACAAACTAGTGTTAAGTCCCATTGAGTTGATTGATCTCGTCCGACAAGAGCAACATAAAAATAAGGCGTCCCTCCAAACTTCAGCCACGGTGGCACATACACAGAAGACTAGTAGACCGTTGGAGCCAGATGATTCAGACTATGAGACAGGTGAAAACACTGTTGGTTTTTTGCAGACGACCATATGTTTATCAATAGCAAAAGTGGTAAAAGGTACCATCAGCGTGATCACATTATTAACTTACATTTGCTGGAATATAATACGTGTGTATTATATTCCAAAACATCACGCCTGTGTTTCCCAAAGGGTTGGGCAGAAAGTGGGTGTCGGTCCTATAATGTGTTATGTTCCTACGTAGTATAGAGCGAGCCCATCATATTGGACGAATCACCAATTAGTTTTATTAGGGTCCGTTTGAAAAAAAAAAAATATCATTGTCGCGGTTCGTTTCGTGGATGATTACTAGCAAATAGCAACACAGATTACAAATATCAATTAAACAATTTTTATTGAACAAAAATAACAAAGTAAGTAATTATTAATAATGTGAAGAATTATATTTTTTACTTTGAACTATCTGTCTGAAGTCTGGAGTAAAGTTGGTGCAAGCTGAAATACATTTTTTTTTAGATTAAATTTACTGTTTACCAAAATAGGCTGTCCGGACCCGGACCGCGGTCCGTCATTTGGTGACTCCTGCCATATTGCCGTTCTTCTTCTGCCTGTCATTAAGGTACCCCATGTTACTTGTGGTCTCCGGTCGGTACAAACAGTTTTCTCCTAAGTTCTCCCCTGTAAGCCGTCTCGAAGGTAATCCTTCGTTCCAATTTCATTCGATCATGATTCCAATCTATATCTCGTTTCTTTGGCGTCGCTCGCTGTCCATCTTGCATCCTTAAAAATTCATCACTCTATTACACATATACATGCGTTTCACTCATGTCTCCTCATAACAGTCCCATGCTAACGTTTCCCTAGTTCAACTTTTTTGTGACTGGCAGCCCCGGATTTTCGCCTAGGCACATAAGGCATTGGCCTAGGGGCCCAGCCAGCCCCACCCACCCAGCTACCCCGACTTGATAGCTTGACGTTAGTGACATACTTAGCATAGACTGCATTATTTCTGATGTTTATTTATAGTACTTATTTTAAGTCAGATTAAAATTAGTAGCTTTTTTTTTTTAATTTATGTATTAGTGCATTTTATTTACTCAATTTCCAAAGTGGCTTCGGAATGGGGGGCCTCAAAAGTCGAAATGCATAGACCCCGGGCCCCCATATGCCCTGGGTCTCTAAGTCCAGGCCTGGTCACTGGTACCATTTTCTCATTCTGATGATCTCATTTACTCATTTCTGACTTCCTACCTTGTCACTCCACTACTCCACTGACTCCACACATCCACTCATCATTGTCATCTCCGGAATCCGCTTTATGCAACCCTCCTCCTAGCGTTTCCTTTCAGTAGGTATTCCGTTTCTTACAGATCGTACGATGGGTCTATCACGGATTTGAAGACTTGTCCCTTCAGCTTGAGCCATTTTCCGTGAGCCTATAGTTAATTGCCTGTAACCGGGCGCCAATCGCCAAGGCGCCAAAAATCCAGCCTGCGGGCTGCTGCTACTGAGAAATTCGTGATGGAAAAGCCTATAACACTTCGTCCGACCAGGGAATCAATCCTAGTACCCGACGCTAGGCAGTTGTGCTTGGACCTTCAGCCGACACATCCGACCTCTTCCTTTTCATACCACCGACTAACTTTGTTATTATTAGGTACCTATCTCCAACACTTTCAGCCAGCCATGGCCATAACTAGTCGCAATGTGAATTTAAGTTTGTAATAAATACTTTTTCACAGACAAAAAACCGACTTAAAAAAATTACACTATAAATTTAAAAATTACTTTAATTTCGGAAGTCGTAAGTGATGGATGATGAAAGTGGGTACAATAGAATCCGTGGCTGGTGGTGTTCTGTTGTAGGAACTGTTTTCCATGGGGATAGGGAGGAGCCTACCTCCATGGATATATATATATATAGGTCGTGATTTCTTTTACATATTTTTCTAAAAACATTATTTTTATCTAAGGACAGCAAGTACCAATGGCGATTACCGAGCTGCTTGAGTTTTTACCGAAAAATATCTCCGATTTCCTATCCATATAGGTACATATTTAGCTCACTACAACGCGAGTAATGATTCGATGATTCCCATGAACCAATCACGCTTTTGCAAATGGAGGAGACGACGTAGGTATTGACGATTTCGGGGGGCCGGTTAGGTAGAATTGACCCACCCCCTTACGCAACTGTATGGAAATCAAGCCCGGAACCACCCCGAACTACCTCAATGTTACGCCCATAGATGAATTAATACTTGCCAAACTACATATTGCGAAACAAACGTTTGTGTTGATATCATCCATGTTTTCTTTGCAAACAGTGTCATGTGAAGACGACCAAACATTGAAGAATCGTAAAATCTGGAGTCGGTGGAGCAAATGGGGCGATTGCTCAGTAACATGCGGTGGTGGTATCATTACGCGGTACCGGGTGTGCGTGGCGGGGCGATGCGCGCCCGGAGAACGTGAAGAACAGCGCCGCCCCTGCGCCCGCGCACCCTGCCACGCCATCTTCTACAATTTGACCGATGACATCCACGAGGCCGAGAATTGAATAATTAAATCCGAAACTACCGTAACCTGTTGTTTTCACACTAATTTTTAGGGTTCCGTACGTCCGAATGAAAAAACAGAACCCTTATAGGATCACTCGTGTGTCTTTCTATCTGTATGTCTGTCCGTCTGTCACAGCCAATTTGCACTGAATTCGAATCTAATGCACCGAAGGGGCCTATTACAAAAATTCGCGTAGATGCATGATTTCCGCGTTGAAATTGAATACTATTCGTTGGTTAGTATAAATAACAATTACTTGGTAAAAATAGTTCGTTTTCTCTTCTACAATAATAATAAAGCGATTTTTTCATTATTTATTTATATAACTAGCAATAATCGTTCTCCTGATGCATGTTTTGGCAAAAACTCATGTAGAGCTCATTTGAGAGCTCTAATTTGCAGATTCTGTTGAATATAATTTATCAAAACAATTTTTCTCATATTAAACATATCCCATACTTTTATAATAATGGAATAAATTTTTGTTATATTACTTTTATTTAAAGAAAAAATTACTGGACCAAATTCAATTTTCTACTAAAAAGGTTTGGAAACAAGTCTGAATATCCGAAGGTCTACATCATTTTCGTACTTAGAGTATATATCACGTAGGTAGTATTTACGAGTATATTAAAATAATCTCCAACATTTGCTTAATAACAAACACTGTTTTTAATTTTTTTTATTGCTATTTCTATTTTTTTATGAATAAAATAAAAGTACCTACCATATATTTCACTGCGCAGGCAATGTTCGCTCAGTATCGCAAGAACGCTTTAGCGCAGCGCCGAAATGTAAGAGGGCTCTTAAGTTGAAATTTGGTACACATATAAATTTCTGTGAACCAAACACGGACGTGTATTGTAAATTTATAAATGAATTTTGAATAGGTGGGTCACTTTTAGGTGTCCTTCACCACACAAACCTCACTTATGAAAACTTCATGAAAATCAACTTTGAGAACGCCAAAAAATAGTCGCATTATGGTTCCGAAGTTATGCTATAAGTTGGTGAGGATTGTGGGGTGAACGTCTCCACACAATCCTCACCTCAGTGCAAGCAAACGGCTGGGAGTATCGACTTGGTTTCAATTCCAAAAAATAGTCATGACGCTATGCCACATCTCGGAAATAGTCATTAAGAGATTCCAGAAATATAGAGGTGTCTTGGTGAGGATTACGTGGTGAGCCTTTCTCGCCACAATCCTCACCTGATTACTTCGGAATAGTTACCTTTTTTTTATTTAAATTTTGGTGTCAAAAAATAGTCCTCTCCAACCACGATAATTTCGACCTGGTTTACTATGTAGAAGTATGTTATACTTCCATGTAAACTTCTACATACATTTTCGAGTCCAGTACAGTTGCGCACAAAATTATTAAGTACGTATTTTTAATGGTCTCCTTATTTTTGGTTGTATTATTGTTAGTTATGTAGCTATTTTAGGTAGGTATTTTAAATATGTGTCCGCGCCTCAAAGAGATGTCAGCACCAACTGACGGGGTCCGTAAGGGCCAATGCCTGCCAGGGTTGCGAGTTTGTCTGAAAGGGATATCGCGGCCCCGGCATACAGGCAATGGAAGGAACACGGGTGGGTTTTAGTCAGTAAAAGTCTGACACGCCCAGCTCCACCCAGAGCGGGAGAAGTTATTTGATAAATTCGGGTTTTTGTTAAATTATTTTTTTTAATTTAAAGGAAATTCGTCGTTCGTCGTGCTCAAACTTCAAACGTCAATAATTTAATTTAAAAATAACAAAACCGCCAATATTATCTTTTTATTTTTTTCGTTAATAAGTAAATGTAACAATTTGAAATAAAAAACTCATAACTGGAAAAATGGTGTAACTTTGGTTTGTGCCTGCGATACCAAAATTCTATAGATAAAAAACTTGAGAGGTGTCAAGGGACACTCGGATGGAACGAAGTTCAGAGAGAGAGAGAGAGAGGCAGACTGAGAAACACGCGCACGCCGCACGGCTTACAACTATAGCCAAAAGTGTCGTTACAACTTTTGGTCTTAATTTGTTCCGTCTTGCCCCCTTTCGTAACGCGCAATAAGGAACTTCGTTCCAATAATGCTAGTTTTTCTCTTTTCAGATGTGTTTATGCACTCGGGTTTTTTTGTTTGAGTTTATCCATTGCAAACAAACATAGGTACAAAAAATCAAAAGAAAATATTGTTTAGAAACCTATGTTAACAAGACGTTTCCGAAAAGTGGGATTGTTAGTAGGTGCTTACATTTCTATTCTGGCAAGTGCTCCTGTTGTTAAGTGGGTGCTGCCCGACTCCGGACTGCTACTGTTAAATTTCTGGGGATCGAAAACAGGATCCCGCGTTTGCAGTCTGTAGCGCTTGTGATGTTGCGACTAGACCAACGAGGCAGGGGTACCACTTACTTCTTGCTATACTTAGTGTTACGTTACGACGGGGACATTGTGGAACATTTCTTCGAGGAATGGCTTCGACTTGACAGCATTACCGCGTAAGACAAAATGTTTACAAGTAGGTACAGTTTTACAACGAAAAGTATGCGCTTCGGGATTCATCGCATATCTTCGGAAATATGAACGCGCGATGATAAGGTCTAATATAGAGCTGTTATACTTATACCATCTACTATTTTTACCTGCATATTTACAAAATAATAGATTAACAACTCTATACAATATCAAAACTTTTAAAAATGTTTGAGTAGCAAATGACAATCTGATACCAGAGTAGGTAACCCGACAGAGAGAAATCTTCATCCAAACGCGCAATGATATGTTCACTACTACAAAGCGACGGACAGTGAAGGCTTAGCAATAGGTTTCCGTTTGGCATCCTTCGGGTACGGAACGCTAAAAACTGAGAAATTGACATTGGCAATTCTTCTTCAACTTTAACGGTTCACACTTCAGTGGTTACTCTGTGGCGCGACGTTCGTGCTAATTCGGAAACACGAATATTAACGAAGCGCATACCTTTTCTGGCTTACCTGTAGTAAACTATTTCGCACGGAATTTCAAGAAGTTCTCTCATAACTACTAACACCCGGTGATTCTATCAGTTTCATCCATAACTCGACGCGGATAACACGGTTATTGTACAATTCAGTGTAGTTACTTGTTAAGATGTACATTTACATTACGTTTGTTGTTCTTCCTTTAGTAGCACACATTGTATCATGCGAAAGTAAGTAAATAAATAATATCTGATCCTATGGGACATAACAAAGGGATACTTATTTTACTCTCGTGAAAGAACCCACCTATTAGACATATAATTTATAGTTTGTAATAGGTATATGTGTATCTTTATTTATTACTTAAATATTTTTTTTATTCCTCAATTTTTCATAATTACCTACCACTGTTTGTCTCTGCATCACCCAAAGGTTGACTGGTAGAAAATGCCTATGGCATTAAGTCCGTCTCTGTACATTTCTGTGCTTGAAGTATTAAATAAATAAATAAACCTACTTAGGGTGACCGGTTTTCTAAAAAGTTTTCTAAAATAGAGTGAAATGGGCAGGAATTGGTATGTTTTCCAAGTGCGCGTCGGACCACGCACAATGAAGGGTTCCGTAGTCGCATCGATGGTTGAGAAACTGGATGTAAATCATTTTGATGTTTTGCTCTCGTGAAAGAACCTACATAGGCTGGTCGTTTTTCTAAAAGGTGAATAAAATAGAGTGAAAGGATTTTTTCATGAATTCCAGCGAAGGGTTTCGTAGTCGCATCGATGGTCCAGAAACCGGTTGTAAATCATTTAGATGTAAATATAGTTTTGGAGCTACTCAGCTTTTGAGTTACGCGCAAGCAGTAATTACGGCAGTCCACGCTACAGTTCTATGGACTGTTTAGATTGGTTCGACCGCATTTTGAGAGCTTGCTTGGACTAGACTAGATTAGACTTGCTCTTGGCTGATTTTTGTATTACCTCATACACTACGATGCTCCAAAATCTCAAATTAATTTATTTCAAGATTTTATTAATAAGTTTAAAATAAAATGATAAATTATACCTACTTTGACTCCGTCTAGCAACGATCGGTCATTCGCGGATTGTTAGGAAAACACGAAATTAGAAATTTCAAAGATTTGTTAATATCCTGAAGATTGAGTTCCAATTTGTGACTGAGGAGCGAAATGTTGACTCAAATTGTAAACATAAACACACCAATTTTAATAACGTGATTGTTCATTAATATCACATATTCTTACCTACTTAGTGCTTAACTATCTAGCTTCATCTTTCTGACTGACCGACCCCTTGACAATTCAAAAGTGCCTGTAATTGGTTTATTTGAAATAAATGCTTTGAGTTTGAGTGAATTTTTATTACCCGACTACGGCGAAGCAAAATGGAGGGTTATGATTTTGACCATACCGGTCAAAATCATAACCCTCCATTTTGCATGTAGGTACGTATGTTTCATCTGTTACCTCATAACTTCTAAACTATTGATCATAATTTGACAAATGAGGTATAGTTGGAATTGGAAACGTCCGCTGGTCTTAATCGTCCGCTGGTTATAGGCTATATGCATAACAGGCGAGGCCTAAGGCTGCCTGTCCATTGGAGCGGAGAGGAGATGAGCGGAGTAGCGGTGTGCCAATATTATAACCAATGGAATTGCATAAAACTCCGCTCAGCTTCAGTGGACAGGGATTTGCGAACTAGTTTAAAAATTCATACAAAACCGGGAAGCGGAGCGGAGAAGTGGAGCGGGGAAGCGGAGAGGCGATGCGGAAAAATACGTGAACTCGGTCTACCTCCGCACAGTCCGCAACACCGCTCCACTACCTCGCTCCGCACAGTCCGTAACTCCGCTCCGCTACCTCGCTCCGCATCAATGGACAGACACTGTCCGCAACTCCGCTCCACTCCGCTGCCATTCTCCTTTCCGCTGCCTCGCTCCGCTTCAATGCCTGCCAGCCTTAACCACTGGGCCATCACGACAAGTTTTTTACTTACTTAATAACTTTTTTCTTCAGAGACTAAAGAACCACTAAAAGATATAAAGCAAGCGAAATCAACCCTCAAAACACAGACAGTGGAAGCCCCCACATCCGAGGTGCACTCAAATACATTAGACCACGGATCTCTATGGGATAAAACTCCAAGATCACATTTGAGCGATGTAAGTATCATCATCAATACCTAGTCGTTTCCCAACTATGTTGGGGTCGGCTTCCAGTCTAACCGGATGCAGCTGAATACCAGTATTTTACATGGAGCGACCCTCCAAATCCCAGTTACTACGTAACACGATACCCTTGTCAGACTTTTGGGCTTTTGACTAACCGTAACTGTAAGTATATGTTGTAAGAAAATGCTGAATAGCTAATGGGTTAATGGTGACATAACGTATCATCAGCCGGATACCTTCGGGATAGTCTGCTCTCTGGCTGCGGTATAATGCATGAGGCATTCTGCCAAGTAATCATCATCATTCAGCCGAAAGACGTCCACTGCTGGACATGCCTCCCCCAAGCACCACCACTTCAACCGGCTCTGTGCTTCCCGCATCCAGCTGATTCCTGCGGCCTTCACAAGGTCATCGGTCCACCTTGTTGAAAGCCTTCCAGCGCTACGTCTTCCGGTACGCGATGGCCACTCCAGGAACCTTTCGACCCCATCGGTCAAGCTGTTCTGCGAGCAATGTGCCCTGCCCATTGCCACTTAAGTTCTGCCAAGTGCCAGCTATGTGTAAATCCGTTGTAATTTTACGTAGGTACCTAATAGAGGGCGAGCCTATTGCCAATAACCGGGCACAAATGCAAGGCTCCGGAGAAATTCCTGATGGAAATCCCCAATTACACTTTGCCCGACCTCGGAATCGAACCCAGAATCCAGGATGATAGTAATAAAAAGTCAAAAAAAAAAAACGCCATATGCATACCTACTTTACCTCTTTTAGCTTTACGCTAATTTTATGTAAGTTTTTGGGAACCTTTACCAATCAATGATTTAGGTGCAAGCTATACGTAGTAATCCTACTTTATATGTATAGGTACTTAGTGTTCTTCTCCCAAATTCGCGCCACAAAAGGTCGACTGTTTGCAGTGTCAAAATCAACGTACTTGATTATTATGGTTCTTTGCAGTTTTTGTTCAGCTATGTTGTAGGTTACATAAATCACTTGCAAGAAAAGGAGGTAGATACTTACAACTCGTTTACTTCGAGACCTTTTAACTTATATGCATACTTCCATGCATAGGTCACAAATGGTTTTTTGAAACGCAAAAAAGAAACAGTATTTTTTTTTTAACTTCTTTCGTATTTTATAGTAGTAATTGTGACATCATTTTTAACGGTCGATGACGACCAACTCGAACTGGACGGCTAAGTCAAATAAATTAGATTTTCGGCAACTAATGACGATAAAAAAATGTAACTACTCTGGATTATAGGGCCAACGGTCGCTGTTAGTTAGCAGTGTAGTTACTATAATTGAATAAAATTATGATTTTTAAATTGTCATTTAATTTCGATATCCTCTCATAATTTCTGTAAAGTGCTGCCAGCTAATTTAATAATGGTAGGTAGGTATACGTATTGTATACCATTACTATCTATCAGTCTATGGTATTTTATTTTTATCTATATATTATTTCGTAATTTAAACTGAATTGCATGTTTTTTTAATAATATATTTGTAAATACATCGTCATTTTGTAATATTTGTGTACCTACCGATACGTGTTAGTTTATTTTTATTTCGAACGCAATGTAGATTGTTACTGAATAAATTGAATTGAAAAATTTAATTGAATATCAGACCCTATATCTAGCCACAGGTAGGTAGGACTCCTAGAACGATACTAACTACTACCTAGTGGTACTTACATAAAACACTATAAACAAAAAATCTCTATTCATTAATATGTTACAATTATTTTTCTCAGCAACCAGAAGAGTTGGGTAAGAACATAAACAGACATGAAATGTATGTGAAAGCACCGCATTCTTTGACGAAACTTGCCAAAACGTTGACACTTGGATTTGATCCTTCTTTTGATAAGGTGAGTTATAATATGGAAATTTCAATTACTATAAACACTCAGTTGCACAAAAACAAACATTAATGCCCAATAATTATCATGGATCATCAACGCTAATAGAAGATTTGTATTTATGACAGATTTAAAAGTTAAAGTTCGTTTCTGCAATTGGCTGTAGTGTAACTAATTAATTATGATCTATTAACAGTTTAGAAGTTTTAACCTCTTCAAAGTATCTCAGTCCTATTGACTAGTACCTACTAAGTTAAAATAGTATCCTGTAGATTTTGACACAAGTAGGCAAATGCTTACGCACGGCACCAAACGACGTTTTTCAACACAGTGTGTAAGAAATAAATAAATCTACAAAAAAGTGAACAATATTTTGTAACTAACATTTGGGTAAAATGTTTCTTTTTTGTGCGCTGTTCGATTCCGTTCGCATTTTGAAGGAGAAGCACTGACTCAAAGCCGCCCAACCAACCCAACAATCTTATAAAAACTATAAAACTGAATATTTTAAGGTCACCATTGCAGTGTATTGCTTTTTAGCACCAGTGCGGCAAAGTGAGGGGTGCTTTGCGCCGCAGATAACTTTAACCTAGACAGAGATGTGTGCTTTTTAGGGTAAAGTTTCGTAGCCTAATAGTAAAAATGGAACCCTTATGGTTTCGTCGTGTCCATCTGTCTGTCCGTCCATCCGTCTGCCCGTCCGCCCGGGTGCCAAACTAGCATTTTATTTGGACTAAAAGTGATTTGAATTCGGAATATGGATATTGTTAGTAAAAGTTGCAATCACTAAAGAGATCAATCACGAACATTGTATGAACAAGTAACAGGCTGGCAAGAGAGAGAGAAAGAAGTGTGAATTTGGTCAAAATGAAAATTAAAGGCGGCGGCTGCGAAAATTTACAAATTTTTCGTCATTGGTGACGTTTTCATAGTTTTTGAGGGTGCTAAAGCCGATAGTGAGGTCAAAATGTAAATCCAAGATGGTGGATCTGACAATTTTCAAATTTATCATCATGGGTATCATTTCCATGGTTTCCCAGGGTGCTATAGCAGATAGTGAGGTCAAAATGAAAATCCAAGATGCTGCGAAAATTTTCAAATTTTTCTTCATGGGTGTCGTTTTCATAGTTTTCGAGGGTGCTAAAGCCGATACTGAGGTCAAAATGTAAATCCAAGATTGCGGCTGCGAAAATTTAGGTTTTGTTTTAAATCATACATGAGAATCATTCATCCGGGGTTCGGACCGCACACGTTCTTTTTCTCTCATAAAGTGTGATAAAAAGTAGAGTGTTCACCTCGGGAGCAACACTATTTTAAGCTCAAGTGACTTACTTTGAATCCCTCGCTGCACTCAGGATTCTACTTTAGAATCCCTCGCTCCGCTCTGGATTCAAAGAAACACTCTCGCCTTAAAAAATTTTGTTCGCTCCCTTGGCAAACAATCTACTATTTTAATATTAATGTGATGGGTGGGCTTGTTTCTTGTTGCAAATTGAAACAATTCAGCCTTGATTCTGACTCAGCATCAAGTCAATTTCTGTATTTTATTTTGATCATGATTAGGTGTGAAAACCCGCTCTTACATATGTATGTTGTAGGGTAGCAAAGGGTAAAAGGAAATTCACCGCTTTGCGTTAGAGTTCGGGATATTCTTCCTGTCTAGCTGCTCAAATATCAAACAAAGACATCCTTTTGAAATCAGTTCGAAGAGTTTCATCAACGATCATTTTTAGTAATGACTACTGTTGACTACTTAAACAAGAATTTACTATCGGTCGTGAATATAAATGGGCGCGAAACCCTTACCGTCGAATGCGAACCCTTAGGGGTTCGCGTACCCCACTTTGAGAAACCCTGCAACCCTTAGCATAGTTGCTTTTGCTTTTGTTTTCATAGTTGTTTAAAGTTATTTTTGCAGTTTGGAAATCAGTACCTAATGCGTAAATATTCATCCTAATTATGTAACCCTTCATTGTGCGTGGTGCGACACGCACTTGGCCAGTTATTTTAAAACTCAGCTTTTCTGCAATTTTTTTTTTTTTTACTTTTTAATTAGTTATTTACACGGTAATTTGTGCTCTATTTTACAAAACTATTCAGTCTAACTTTTTTTTAAATTATTTTTTTATTAGAAAAAAAGAACATGTTTTATAAAATAGAAGCCAAAAATAAATAATTTGATGAAATGAAAGAATCGACGCGAAGCCGGCTACCATGGATTCAGTACATGATTCTGAACACCCCTACGTTGAAATTTTTCGTCGGTTATTTAAAAAAAAAACTGCTATTTCATAGAAAAGTGTAATACTTAATAATAATACCGCGGTCAAAATGTATGGAGCAGCTGTTTTTTTTTTTTTTTACCGACGAAATATTTCAAAGCACCGTTCATAATCATGTAGGTACTGTATATTGTGGAATGAGCAATTTCTCAATTCAGCTAGCTATGGTTCAATCTGCCAGATTAGCTGAAACTACGGTTTCCTAGAAGAGCGTTGGCCGCCACATAATACCCCATTTACACTCAGCTCACTTGTAGGCAGGGAAGTGGGCATGACGAGAATGTAAACACGATACTTCTCTCGATCCTGCTATAGTTTACGTCAAATAACTTTGCCGCTCTGAAGTAGGCTACAAATGACTACGCTGTAGTCAATCTTCCTTATAAAACAGTGGCGCGCATGCGCATGCGCAACCCTACTTCAGAGCGACAAAGTTATTTGACGCGAATTATACGGCAGTATTGAGGGAATTATTGCCGGCAGCGCGAGGAGCAGGGCAGGGGCTGAATTTAAATGAGGTATTACGACCGCAGTGACAGCTGTCATAAAAATGTTTTTTTTTTTGTTTTTTTTTTTTCCTTTTTTGGCAATTGAGCCGGTGTCGATAAAAATGTTAGCAGTGGGGTTTGATTTCACGGTGTCAAAAAACGCGCTAACCTAATCTTTCGGCGAGGCAAATTAACGTAATTATTCTATATTGTTAACAGGATTACTTCGAACCGTTTGAGAGACGACTGAGGCCGGTAACTCTAGTAGCCTTTCGGAAGAAGGGATATGCGATACGCCATACTTTTAAGGTAAGGACAACAACAGTTATTGATTTATCTATGAATGGTTTCCTAAACTCCTATAGTTTCCTTAACTATTCCATATATTGTAGGTAAAATGATGCCGAATCTGTCACGCATTGAGTGATTCAAAAATTCAAAAGCCAGATAATCAAACTAGGCTGTGAATCAACACTTTTCGAACGTCGAAATTACATAAGAAAGTCCCCCAAAAACGCCCACCCTTCACCACTTCCAAGTGCTTTAGCTGGAGGAAAGAAATTTCTTTGATGGGTGACCGTGACGCTGATGAGACTGTGATTCAAGGATAGAATCACACTGTGGGTGGGAGGGTTTACACCGCAACAACAGTTTGCTTATGTCAAAAAGGTTGTTCTTCATCATATCCTATTTCAAGCCCCTTGCCTGTAGTAGAAAATTAAATATTAACCCAGAACTAAAAATAAACCGAAAGTGGATATTTTTTCGGTCGAAAACGAAACCGAAATTCGGCTTTATTTGCATTTTCAGCCGAAAACCAAAACAGAAAATGTGTTTTTTTATTTGTCGAGAGGTTTTCTTTGCTAAATGTAAAGAAAATGCAGTGTCAATCTTTTACTTATATTTACCTAACCGTTAAAACTGAAATCTTGGACATAATTATTAATAATCATACAAGGGAGAAAAACCTTTTTCTCGCGTATAGCTCTCGAGAAAAAGCATTTTTTTCTGCATTTTCACAGTTATTGTGCTGTAAAAAAACTATCGATTTTCAAACAAACACTCCCATTTTCTCTAAAGAATTTAGAGTATTGACTTGGTAGGTACATAAATTTATCGGCCACCGCCGAAAATAAATTGGCGGCCGAAAATTCCAAAAACCGAAAACGATATTCGGTCGGCCTCTGGGTACCTATCACATCATTTTGACATCATTGATTCATTGGACGCCCAAGATTTGAACTTGACCACACTGTTTCTTCATCAGAAGAGTAAATTTAACTAATAAAACCTATTACTGCATTCAAAAGTTCTCAGGAAACAATGAGGTGGCAGAACAACAGTCACCTTTCAACGAAGTCAGCAATTTCTGGCAAAATGAGGAAATGGAAGCATAAGAAGGAAGTGAAGTTATTAACTTGAACTATATTAGGTACCTATCTAGTTGTGTATGAAGCAGTGTTATTTGCAAATACTTAAGTTTAAGTAGATACTATAGAGTGTTCAGTTAATCTCTCTGATAAACAATACCGTTTTTTATGTAAAAGTGAACTTTGTCATAGTAAGTAGTGCAGTGTCACAGAACAGAAAAAACTTTTTTCTGTTCTGTGTGCAGTGTGAACTCTGCGGTTCAAACTATTTGGTTACTTTTTCTAACCGGTCTTTTGAATTTTGATTCATATTTGTTCAGGTTTTTAGCTTCGAATTTTACTTGTTGAACGTTGTCATATTTTTTTATAGGAAATAAAATATAAAAAATATAGTTAAAAGCTCTATTAAAAAAAGATTTTTATTTATATTTTATTTTGTACTTTTTAGCATTATAATTTGATAAAATATCTGTTCTAACACCTTCACTTGTAAGGTACTTGTCAAGACAAATCCAACGAGTCCTACACAACAGGGCTACCCAGTTGAGGTGTTCCTGTGGCCACCTTCCGGCACTATCATCAGACCCTAGAGTACACCTTGGGCAATACTTTTTAAAATACAATAGACGACGTATATTTAGTAACCTAATCCGCGTAAGTGTTCTTAAAGAGTCATAAAGAACCCTGTAAGAAATCGACACGTGTTTCACCACTCGACGAGGCATCCTCAGGATGGCGATTGACTTGTTGCAAACCCGGACCCGACGTGTGGACACGTCGGGTCAACTCTTTAAGAACAGTTACGCGGATTAGGTTACTAAATATACGTCGTCTATTGTATTTTATAATGGATTTCCGCAAAGTCACGCCTGAATCAATTAACTATCTGCTATAGTTTTTGTCAAGCCAAAACAAACGAGCCCAAACACATCAGGACTATCTAATTTTATTTAATTTTATCTTGTAATGTAACTACTTGGCAAGACATATCCAAATAGCCAGGAGACACCGGGGCTATGTTGTTTAGTTGAAAAGTCCATATAGCCACCATCTGGCTCCATCTGTTCTGAGGGCTCCATCATTAGATTCGACAAGTAGGAACGTTGTCGTTAGCCCAAGATGTAATCTACTACATCTTGGGCTAACGTACCCACTTGTCGAAACAATTCCAAATGTTCGAAACACAACGGGACTATTTCGTCTAGTTGAGGAGTTCCTATGGTGACCTTCCGGATCCATCATGAGGCCCGGCTACACATTGCGCTGTAGTACTTGGCAATACAAAACCAACGACCGCAAACATAACAGGGCTGTCTGGTTTAGTTGAGGAGTTCCTATGGCCATCTTCCAGCTCCATCATCAGACCCTGGACAGCACCTAGTGTAAAAGCACTTGTCAAAACATAGTCCAAACACGATGGCTCTATCTTGTTTGGTTGAGGAGTTCCTATCCGTGACCTTCCGGCTCTATCATTAGACCCTGGATACTATTTTGGGCAAAGCCAACGAGGCCAAACTTGATGGTGCTATCTCGTAATTATGAGAAATTCCTTTGGCAATCTTCCGGCTCCATCATCAGACTCTGACCACCATCGAGTGTAATATAGCACGTATAAATACATATCCAATGAAACTAAACACAAAAGGGCTATCTTATATACTTGAAAATTTCGTGCCTGTGCTGTTGACCGCTGAGAAATAGGGCGTGCAATGTCGGAAGGTTCTCAATTCCGACACTGAGTTCCAATAATAATAATAATAATAATAATAAAATAATTTATTTGCGTAAAACATGGTATACAATGGTGTTTAGCATGGGTTAGAGTGGCACAAACATGTTTAGCTACGATAAAACATAGCATGCAAAAATTTAATGTCACAGGGTAATTATAATTAAGTAATTAATGTTAGAATAGAATGTCAATATTTTTTGTCCATAAATTCTTTCAAACTATAAAAGCTATATTCATTTAGCCATTTGTATAATTTGTTTTTAAATAATCTTACATTTAATAGTTTTAAATTATTTGGTATTTTATTATAAGTACGTACACACATTGCTAGACAGCTTTTATTATATTTGGTTAGCTTTGGTAAATCATTTAACACCAGTCCATAAGCATCACGTCTGCTCCGAGGACATACATCGCTTGCTGTCTTGAATAGTTGTTTATTCTTGGTCACAAACACACATATTTCGTAAATATAGAGAGATGGAAGCGGTAACAAACCAAGTTTTTTAAATATTGGCCGACATGTATCATCCGGCTGAAGTCCATAAATTGATCTTAGGCACTTCTTTTGGGCGATGAACGCTCTATTTAGATCAGTGCTATTACCCCACATTATAAGACCATATCGTAGTAACGATTCAACATATGCATGGTAAGATATAATAGCAGTTTTTATGTTTGTTACATTTTTGACTTGCTTCAAAGCGTATACGAATTTATTAATTCTACCACAGACGCTGTTTACGTGTCCCTTCCAGTTTATATCTTGATCAATTATTACTCCTAAAAATTTTGTATGTGGTACTTGTTTAATTTTACTTATATTAAGTTTAATATTATTTTTATTATTACTAGATTGGTTAAATTGTATGTATACGGATTTTTCTAAATTTATTTTCAAATGGTGTATGTCAAGCCAGTGTATTAGTATATCAATAGTATTATTAATGTCAGTCTCATGATCTACAACGGTATTTTGCTTTTTATCAGATGTCACAATTATGGATATATCGTCAGCGAATAAGATGCATTTATGATTAGTTATTTTTATGATATCATTTATATATAAAAGGAATAATATTGGGCCTAGTACGCTACCTTGGGGGACGCCATATTTATTATGACTATATTCTGATGAATATGATGTGATGTCTTTGGTTTCGTTCATTTTACTGATAATCACACATTGTTGCCTATTGCTTAAGTAGGATGATATCCACTGAAGTGCAGGTCCCCTAATCCCAATTGTTTCTAACTTTTGAAGCAGTATATCGTGTGACACCAAATCGAAGGCTTTAGACATATCAAAGAATAGACCTGTAGTGAGATAATTATTATTAATATTTGTGAGTATAATTTTCATAAGAGAATAAATAGCTAACGTAGTCGATTTATCTTTTTGGAAGCCAAACTGTTCGGTACTTATGATTTGAAATTTGTTGCAGTAGTCAATCAGTCTTTTAAACATACATTTTTCGTAAATTTTTGACAAAATAGGTATTAAATAAATAGGTAATGGAGACTTGATTATGGAATTCCAAACTCAAACTCAAAGCATTTATTTCAAAAGGCACTTTTGAATTGTCAAGTGGTCGGTCAGTCAGAAATATGAAGCTAGTTCGAAGCTATTCCGGAACTGGTAACTTTTAATTGTTTAGGTATCTCTTCTTCTTAATTGTTTAGGTATAAAGTAAGATACCTTATTACTTTATTCGACATTTTTAAACAGTAAAATTAAACATTTAATAAAACAAATAAAAAACATACGATATTTGAATCGTAGTATGTACATGTCACTTTTACCTATATATTCTCCAGTCTTAAAATTTTCATTATGAAGTGAGATAGCATAAAACAACGTGTGATTTCGGTAGTAGATCTACCTGTTGAAATCAGACGTTTTCCAGTTTAATTGTAATTTTTTAAATTTTAAGCCTAGATACTCGTTTTATTAACAGAAAATAAAATGTTTTTTTTATGTGCTTTGTTACAATAATTTATTTTTAAACTACTTTTCACATACGAACACGTTCACTTGCAAAATATAAACGCTGTTAGCATAACTAGAAACATTTTATCGTAAAATTTTATTACTTACATCGAATTCTATTGGCATAAAATGTTGAAATGGTAATTTCATTTTTGGACAAGGCAAGAAATGTTGCTACTGTATTTATTAGGGATTTTGGCTATAGGAAGTTTCAGCCTTGAGGTGGCTGTAGCAATTGATGATCTCGATGACACTCTGAAACAAGCCTTATTTTTGATTAAGTTACTTAAATCAGGTAAGTTAAAATTATTCAAATAAGTAAGTAGTAGTCTTAAATCAAATTTTCTTTATGGTAAATAAATGTTATTGATTTCCTCTTGAAAGACTTTGCACAAAATTTGCGGTCAAACGATGACGTTATTGCAAATTCTACTGAAGATGAAAATAGCACATGCTCGCTTCCTTCAGAGGAATTCAACTCAACGATGCCAATGAATGAAACAGAAGTAACAGGTAAGTTTATATTGTTGGGTGCAATCTACCTACCCGAAATCTACCTGTCGCAGTAAAATGGTTAAAGCCGTGTTATAGTTTTACCCCTGAATGTAGCTATATACCGTAATATAGTTATATGAAGCGGTTCATAACTGTCTTACTAGGAATATAACTATGATACGAGCACGATCTAGTAATATAACTGTTAGGGCAGTCCAACCAATTAAGTTCGGTTAGGTTAGAACTTTGACGAAGTACGTGCGAGCCGAGCGAGCGAAAAGAGCGGTGCCGCGGTAGCGGCCGACGTGCGCTACGTTGAAATTGGTCGCAGTAACAAAATTAGGGCACTCCGACAGTTATGAACCGCTTTCATATAGGTAACTTTATTACGGTATATAGCTATACCTATCCTTAGAGATATAACTAAGTATATCACGGCTTTAACCGTCTTAATGCGACATACCTATGTCGAATGTCTCATTTCTCAGGTGGTGTCAAGAAAATTGTATTTTTTTAACATCAGCATTTGCAATTCAGTAGGGACCTATGACTGCCCCAGTTGTAACGTTGTAAGTAGGTACTACCGGTATTCCATAGGCGGTCCTTCAGCTACGTACACTCAAAAGCTCAAAACGCAAGTTTAAGTAATACATTTTTCCATAACGTTTATCTGACAGTGAGTCTAGTGACTACTTCGACGCCAGCAACGCCACCCGCTTCAATGCCGGATACGCCGCCAGCGCCGCCTGCGCCGCCGAACGTCATCCCACCTGGGGCGCCCATGATGATGCCATACGCGAGCTGGCCCCCTATGGCTATGGGCTACCCCCCTTCCGGAGCAGGCCGACAAAACTTTCCGGATGAAAATTATAGATTCCCGTACAGTAAGACTGTTATCTTATAGGTACCTAAGCAGCTACCTGTTTTTTATATTTATATGGTCGAAACACATACTTAGTGTTGAAAAATGCGACTTGTGGTGCAAGCGGGTCCAGTTACCGTTCTGTAATCTTCGCCCAGAGCGCGCCTACATATTACGTCCTACGCTGGACCACCGCCAGAAACAAAGCGCCCTAGTCAGAATCGAATCAAATTATATTATTATAACGCCACGTGTGACTTGAGTCATGATGATTCTAAGGGCGTCGCCAAGGGGGGGCAAAGGGGGCAGCTGCCCCCTCCTAGAGATTAAAAAAAAATTGTCAAATACAAGGCATTTTAATGTAAAGAAACTACATATTATCTATAAAGCCAAGTTTGTTTATTTGGACGACTTTTATTTGGTTTTTAAAGTTCCATATCTCCTAAACGAGGTCAAATCTGGAGTCCGGGGACGTAATTATTCGTATCTATGTGTTGGTTGTAGGCCCAGTCATAATATCTATTAGTTTTCAGCTCTACCGGTCTGAATAGTTTTGGGAAAAATCACCCGAAAGGTCCGTTTCCAATCCATACATTGAAAATGGAAATTATTATTTTACTCAGTTACAAATCAGTTTCAAATCGTTTTGAAACTGATTCGTTAAAAATCAAATGTATAAAAATCTATTTTGACCCCATTGTGTGCCGTAGAGGTAACACTCGCACTACAAGTGTAAAGCTTCATGTTCTCTTCTTGACTTTCCCATCCTCCATTTATCAACTTGCCCCCCCTGGGCCATCGGCTAGCGAGGCCCTTGAATGAATCATACGCAGGCAGTTAAGTTAAGAATAAATTCAAAATGAAACTACCGCTGTATGGACCCTCAGACCAAATAAAATCCAAGACGGAGCGCTGCGGACAATAAAGTGAAGCATGACAAAACTACACGTTGCCGCTCTGTGCATAAACGCCCACACGCACACATTTACAACTAAGTATTTACAATGACACTACAGTCAAACTACACCATACAAAGTGCACACATGTTTACGTAACCAGCTTCACTACA
Source organism: Agrochola macilenta (assembly GCA_916701695.1). Taxonomy (NCBI): domain Eukaryota; kingdom Metazoa; phylum Arthropoda; class Insecta; order Lepidoptera; family Noctuidae; genus Agrochola; species Agrochola macilenta. The sequence goes on along the minus strand of OU753552.1, from coordinate 12,228,572 downwards.
CTGTTGACAGCGCTCTGTCTTGGTTTTTTTATTTGGTCTGAGTATGTACTTACCTATAATTACTATTTTTAAATCGTTTGCGTGGTAAGCTAAGCTAGTTGTAAGTTTACGAATTTTCGATATTTTTTTTAGGACTCAGCCGCCGACGAATGATGCCTGATTATTACTATTTTGGTAAGTTGACATTAACTTTATTCCTACTTAGTAGGTAGGTAACAGTAAATCTTACCTAGATATGATTGACCGGCAGATATTGACCGGCGTGAATTGCAACATAGATAGCCTATACCTACAGCTAGCTAGACTATCTTACCCTGCGTTAGTTGCCTTACGAGAATGATGGTGGTGTTTACCACAAGAGTTTCATCGTGCTTTACATAACCAGCCTACTGCTGGCAGTAGTCGCAGTCCGGGTTGGTAGAAGTCATTCATGTCTTCAGTTTTTGTTCGGTTCTGAACATCCCGGTTTCCACTTTTTTACATTTATGTATTCAGTTAATACACATCACTACCTATAAAAAAAAAACTCCCCCCGCCGCCGCGTCGTTCTGTCTGAACCAAGGATTTAAATCGTAGATGTGCCCTCACCGTACTACGTCGCGAAAAAGTGTCCACACTGAGAAGAGTGACCTCGCACAATATTAATGGCGTTTCCATGACAGTCACGTCAAGTGTCTGCGATATTGTGTGTCAGAGGTGTCAAAACGAAACAGAAATGCGACCATCTTTTTACGCGGCAGGGCGAATCTACGATTGAAATCTTTGGTCTGAACGCGATAAACTCAAAAACTACCGAACGGATTTCCATACATACGTATAAAAATCCGTTTCACCTATGGACGGAGTGATAGTGATTCATGAGGATGGTTTAGGCGTATATTGTATAAATGGTCACAGATAATATAATACGATATGGTGTTGTCATTTTTTTAAAGTAAAGTTTTGTGTAAATTGGCTGAAATATAACAATGATTGTTGAAGATGTCGGCAGAAATCATGCCGATTTCGAGCTTTACTGGTGTGTGTGTTACGGTAGTACGTTTCCGTGGGATAATTTCTGATCTCCAAGTGGGCGAAGCCGTGGGAAAAGCCTAGTAAATTAAATTTATTCATTTATATTCCACAAGATGTTTTCTTTCGCCGTTTTAGAGTAGTATAGTGAGCTCCTGCCGGTGTTGGTCAGTTAAGTTACCACTGGGCCAGACACTGCTGCTCTGTGGGTCCTATTGATTTAGAAAAAAACAATGAATTACAACTTAACGTACTTTCCAGATTCTCCTGCTAAAAGTCGTGGTAAGTCTGACACTATCTTGACAAAATACCTACCAGTCACGAGCATAATCTAACCTACATTGTAACAGAGAATCAATTTTCACGCTACACAATATTTTTTGATAATTGGATAGCTCATGACCTAAAGAGGTGCCGTATAGAACATAAATTAAAAAGCTATGCAACATCGCGCATTTTGCGGGTACCTATTCAAGTACCTAGGTAACCTTACGATTACGCAAAATTCAAAAGCGATTTTCGCCTAAAGCTATGATAGATATTTTATTGTTATACGAACTTATCATTATCGAAACCCCAGTATTATGAAATAAGCATTTTCTCAACGTTGTAGTTGTTATATATGATATTGTATCTTACGTGAAAAACGCTTATGAATGTTGCGTAATTGCTCGTGGCTGTACCTATGAATTTATCAACATCTAATATTACAAAATGTGCAATACTGAATTCTAATTTTTAGGATTATTTCGAAGATTTGACAATGACCCAACTGATGATCTTGGTAACACCCCAGGTAAGCCGCATCCAAGCAAAACGATTGCTTCGAAATAACAGCATATTTTTTATTAGCACGTTATAAATTCGCTGAAAAATAAAACCATGTAGATTAACATTTTCTGGTATTATATTATTAGTCAATTTCCATCTCCTAAAGTTCCCAGAGATTAGAAACACACACATCTTTATTCTTAAAAATAATAAATTGGTTCACTGACAGACAACGCACAGCCTGGGCCGCTGGGTCTAGAAGCAGGAAATTATGCACAAGAGTTCCATAAATAACGAAAGTCTAAGAAAGGATTTTATATAATCCGAGATACAGGTTTACCACCTAGTTCGGATGTAGATAGCCCCAAACTTTGTAAGTTTATTACAAACTTTAAGCCATTCTTACTTACTGTGGTCGTCGTCGCGTCGGCGTAAATATAAGAATATGAAAGTTTGTATCAAAGTTCGTAATTTTTGCCGATGGATAATACCAGCGGGTACACCGGCCGGCACTCGGCTTGTTGCCTAATAAAAACCTAAATACAAATAGTAAGTTTTTTGTAACGTAGTTATAAAATTCACTGGAAATCATGATAAAGTTGGTTTTAATTGAATTTCTGCTTTGACATGCTCGAGTGCCAAACGGTTTCGCTTCACAGATCAAACCTCGCTTTCTCGTTTCGCCTCTTAACCTGAGAAAACCTCGTAAAACCCTGATTACTAGGATTACTCCTACCTGGGCAGCCCCCTTCGCTAGGGCACCCCCCACTACCACCCACCCTGGTACTAAACCCTTACTGAGAGTACCTCGTTTGATACCAGTATTGAAGCCATAAAAGAAGACTTTTGAAGATTTGCAGTCATGATTTTTTTAATAATGGTTTTTAATAAATTTATTGATTTATCGGGACATTTAATGTCCCGATCATGTGCAAACCCGGACGCGTCCCCAGACCCTTGAAAATCGAGAAGTCCCGCGCAAATCGGGGACACCGGGCAACGCTAGTTGGTCCTGGGACCTGTATTGTGCGAGAGTTTAAAAATGTACGAAAGTCATCACTTTCCTACATTTTTAAACTCTCGCAGGGGGATTTAACAATGCGGCGCGGCACGCCCAAATGTGCTTTGCGCTATACATATCTACCGTAGCGGTGGGTAAACAAACTTGGAGCCTATTACATGCACTAAATTTCCAGTTTTATGTATAATGTGCTACTGCTGGGACACCGGCCTCTCTTCGAGTGGGAGTGGGCTGTAATCTACCACCCGGGCCCAGTGTGAGTTGGTACAGATAGTGCGATCCACGAAGACGCGCCCCACTCCGCTCCGCTCCGTAGTAAAATACAGCTTACAGTACAGTAATCGCGGAGTGGGGCGCGTCTTCGTGGATCGCACTATCTATAGATGCCACTGTCTTCGAATTTTTGGTTCTAGCCCCTAGGCTAGAACCATGGAAAACATTGTGGGCATTGGTGATTAAATTATTTACACAAAGTAAAGCGCCTGGCTGGTCGGTTCGAGCCCACGATCTATCACTCGTAAGCCGGGCCCGCTACCACTGGGTCAACAGTGCTCTATCGTCATCGTCCTTTGGCAATTTAAACCTTGATTTCGAGTTTTCAGACTCGGTGAGGGCCCAAGTTTGAGCACTGTAGGTAGGTGCATGTGCAGGATGCAGATGTCGATATTTGTTACAAAATAACGGTACTTTTTACGGTTCGGTATTCAACAAGGAACCATTATAGTTTGGCCATGTTTTACTTAGTCTATACTGTACCACTGCTGACTACTGGGCAAAGACTACAGAAAATTAAGGGTCTATAATAGGTACCTGAAATTGCTTAGCATGATCCTCCGTTGTATCGAAAATGCTGCAGCATTAATTTTGAAATCAATATAAGATAAAGTTGAGGATTAAATCATGTTAAGTACTTTGAAGAAAACACGATTCCATAAAAAAATCTCAACTAGAAAGAATTACCTACAAAGTTATCTCTAAACCGAACAATAAATCGCAAATATTCAAAAATTCTATCAAATAAGATCATGAATCTTTGAATAATAACTGAACTAAATATAAGCAGATACTATGTTTTAATTACCATTATTTTCACCGTAAAAAGAAATTACTAACCTAAATTATCGGCGCCTTGGATTCTTTTCCCTCTTAGATACTCTTTACTCTCTTAGCCCGCTAGAAGTAGTGTGCGAGCGAGATAAACAGTATTATGGACTCTTAAGAGGGTTTATCCTAAAAGTTGGCAACGGCGCAAATAACTGTCCAATATTTACCTGTTTTGATTCATAAAGCAATATTACTGAATAGAAATAAGAAATGTGGCTAACTAGCGAACTAGAATATTATTAATGAATTGCAAATATAACATTGAATTTGATGTTGTACCCATTTTAGGTGTAAAAAACGCATATGGAAAGTTTCCAAATACTTGAGTTTTTTTACATCTAAAACTAAACATTCGGTGTTACGATATTAATTATTGCATTTCATAATCAATATTCTGGTTCGCTAGTTAGCCACATTTTTATTTTCACACAGTAATATTGCTAAATTAATCAAAACAGTGAAATATTTGACATCTATTTGCGACGTTGCCCACCTTCAGAATAAACCCTCTTAATAATATAAATTTATGAAAATGCATTTATATTTCCTTTGCAAGTTTGTTTAAAATCGCCGTTTTCTGTTAGTTTGCACACTTGCATCAAAATGTTATTCTTATTATGAACGAAATAACTGCCTGATTGGTCTAGTGATCGCAAGCGCTACTGCGGAGCATAAGGTTCTATAGGTTCGATTCCCAGGTCGGGCAGGGATAATGGGTTTTTCCATCTGGAATTTCTGAGTAGCAGCCCGTAGTATGGATTTATGTGGATGACAATAGGGTCTCCTTGGACGTAGGTACATTGAACTTCAACATAACTGGCGAATTGTGGGTGTACTATAAATACGTAGGTATCTATAGTAACCTCTGCCTAACCCTTACGGGAAATAAGGACGAATGACATAGCCCAGTTTGTAAGACCAAGGAATGCAAAAAATCCCAAGTATTACCTATTACCCTCTTTCATCTTACAGCTACTCGTTATGTTCTACAAAATTTTCCAACAAAATAATTTCGATTAGCTACTTAACAAGTTGTGCAAAGCACAAATAATCATGAATTTGGTACCTAATATTTCCTTGCTTATCCTGAGTATCAGCTTCAGATATCATGTTCAGACAGTATAATTCGTGTGTATTGCCAATCAGTAATAATAACTAGTTAAGTTCTACGAAACTTTCCTATTAATAATTGTGACGAGTTGCGATAACATGTGGTTTCAGTTACTTCACAAGCGCAAACCACATCTAGCCCATCTGCAGCAACGAGCGAAGCGACAACTTTACACATAGAAAAGACAACGGCCTCAACAACCTCTTTATCGACAACGCTGCCACCACCGTCTACGTCAATCTTACCAACAACCAAACAGGCTATCCTGACAACCATATCTGCCAACCATACCATCCTAACGACAGCCGATTCTACCAAACAGGCTATCCCAGCCAATCCTTCCAAGCAGACAATCTTACCGACAATCGAAAAATCTATTCTATTGACAGTTACATCTACAAAACAATCTAGCTTACCGACAATCATATTGTCTACCCGGAGAACTGACCGCCCGAAAAGAGTTGGTCCTACTCGTAGAAAGCGACCGCCGGTTTCAAAAGGTGATTATTTTATAGTCGATTTTAAACCTGTTAGGGTTAAATGAGGACACCAAAGGAAAGGCCGTTCTAAGGATTTCAATAATACGAGTATGTATTATTGTAACAAGTATTATCCCCCCTGAGGGTCCAAAAACTTCATTTTCTTACCTGTCCCGATGCGTGATAATTTTGAAAAGTATGCCCTTTAAATATTTTTGACGCTGACAAATTGGAACGGAACGTAACATTTTCTTTTCTTTTCTCTTCGGTAGCTACGACTAAGTTAATTTCTAATCGCAAAGAGAACCATCTGAATGACAGCCGCTACTACCTGCGTCAACGCATTCATGCAACCACAACCGAAAAAAGTATTAAAGATAATATTGAAATGGCTCAAGTCGCATCAGAATTGAAAAAGGAGTTGGCGGGCACTAACACAGAGGATGTACACGCTGTACACACCGGTCATAAAGATAGCAACCATCATAAGTTGAAGAAACTTAAGAAGGCAACAACAACAACAACAACAACTACTACTACAAGAACAACTACAACTATGAAAGTCTTTTTACAGGGCAGTTCCAGACTTCCTATACCATTTCCGGAAAACAACGGGTTTTGTTATTACCATCCAGAAAATGCCCTCTGTGGTGCAATCTGATGCACCAACAAAGCATGTACCAAAAGATAAAAACTAAAACTTATAAGATCTGGGTCTTATATAGGTGATAAACGATTAAAAACAGGTAAAATTTCATGTTTTTTTGTTCATTTCCGAGCATTCTTTATTGTAACAGTTCTTTTTTGTATGAAATTCCGAAATGTAAAATAGTAGGAACATTATACCGGATGGATTTTTGAGATGGGGCACTAAGAACAGCTACGAGTACCTTAAGCGTTGTAGCTACAGAAAAACGAAATGTATGGGAAAAGTTTTTTGCAATTTCTGACTTTTCTAGTACTCAAACCTTAGTTGGTCCAGTAGTGTTATTTGATCCTTATAAGAAACCAGATCGATTGGCATCAAAAAAAGTTCAAGCTCATTTTCTTGCTGACTGTAAATTTTTTTCAAAATCTGTGAATGCAGATCAAAATGTCTCAAAAAGTTAAGGACAGTCTCCTAAGACTGTTTTCTTCTAGCGACAACGGTTAAGGTAGCTGTCCTTACTGCCCCATCTCAAAAATCCACTCTATATTAAAATTCGGTTCATATTCGTATGGAACGTTTAGTCAAAGAGCGACCAGTGAGTTCTGCCCTGAAATCAGTTATAAGGCGAAGTTTTGACTTTACTCAAGCTAAATACAGTAGCGTTTAATACGAAAATGATCCTTATTCATAAAGTTTATGTTCATATTCGAACGAAACACTTGTGTTCTTAAGAACAAGTGTGAATAAATGTTTATCCATAGTCCATACTGTATATCCATACTAATATTATTAAATAAAAATATACGTGTTTCAGAGTTTTTGTAAAATCATTCCTAAGGGGGTAAAATAGGGATGATTTTAATATTCTCACGATTATTGACATTTTTATTTACATCTTTTAAAAGATTTAAGAAATTGGAATGTAAAAAGAGTCCGTATCTTCAGGTAATATTTATTTTTGTATTTATCTAATAAAAATAAAAAATAAGTATTATGTGGTCAATGACGGCGCGCTAGAGTATTTCAAATGAATGGTGATAATATTAAAATGTTTTATTTTTTAATATGCATTGCATTTATTATCTGTCTGTCTATTTATATATACGGATAATAGGTATACAATAATAGGGTAGGCAATGACCTGGGATATAGGATAGTTTTTATCGCGGTAGCACGTCCCGTGAGATAATTTCCAACAGACATGCGGGCGAAGCCGCGGGCAGAAGGTAGTATTATATAATATATTATACATAATCCATTCATACTAATATTATAAATTCGAAAGTAATTGTGTCTGTCTGTATGATACCTTTTCACGGCTAAACCACTGAACAGATTTCAATAAAATTTGGCAAGGAGATAGATAGGATCCCGGAGAAGAACATAAGGTACTATAAGGTAAGGTACTAAATAATTCTAAAGGGGGTGACATAGGGGATGAAAATTTGTATAACTAGTAAATCCAGCATTTCTTAAGTTAGGGACATGAAAATTAATGTAAGGATCTCGCCTTGATTCATTATGCTTTTGGTAAGAAATAAAGAATAACATTTCAGCGTTTTTGTAAAAATCATCCCCTAAAGGGGTAAAATAGGGGATGATTTTAAAATTCACATGTAACATTGATTTTATTGTGTCAAGGGATTGGAAATATAGTCATAGTCCGTACCTTGAATTAACATTTAGTCTTTATTTCATTAAAATCGGCCCACTCTGTCAATTTATTACAATTTTAAAGTCATAAACTAACCTTTCTAACATGTAGGTATTACGTGGTCTATGAATATTTGATCCCAAATAGAAGAAATTACTTCACTTTGCAGTTCATATATTTGTGTATAGCTATTAATTACCAATTTTCGGATTTTCCTCTTTACTTGACCTTACTTCTCGCCAAACTTTATGTTGCTGGACCGACGGGAAGTACCAAGAGGCTTTGGTTTATTTGCGAGTGTCAAAATATGCGGCATAAATGGCCGTATTTTTTTTATTGCGTTCACTTGGAAGTTTGATTTTCGTTACAAGATCCAAGGGATATAGATCTAAGTTTGTGATATCTATTTCAACTTGATGCCTCCACTCATTCCTAAAAAAACTTTTCTTGGGTTTCAATTTTTCATTTTGAGGTACGCAACCCTAAAATCTGCCTGTTACGTTTTCATGCTGCAACTTATTTGTAAACTAGCTGATCGGCGGGCTAATCAGCGGAGCCATAGTCGGCTGCTCCATAGATGGAAAAATGGTCAATAATATTAGTTATGCGGACGACATGGTTCTGTTGAGCCCGTCAGTTAGTGGGCTCAGGAGGCTTCAGGGTATTTGTGAGGATTATGCCCTGTCACACTAATGCTAGTAAGAGACTCAAACAGACTCAAATATAATGCTAGTAAGAGTGTTCTCATGTTATACAAAGCAGGAAATAAGGCTCCTAACGTACCACCAATTAATATCGGTGGATCGGCAGTCGTTAGTGTTTGTATAGTAAAATATTTGGGTCACATGCTGACAGATCGGCTACACTACGATGAAGACCTAGAGAGGGAACGGAGGGGGTTGGCGGTCTGCTGCAATATGTTGGCCCACAGATTCCCACGATGTACCACTGATGTAAAGCCTTTTTCCATATTGCGCGCTGGTAGTGGAAAAAACAGCCAGTGACTTTTGCATTGGGGTAAACTTCGCAGACTGCATTCATTACCGCCACTTCATAATCACATTTAAAATTCCTCATATCCAGTCCTAGCTGATCTTTGAGTATAATAAACAATCGTACATAAGTGTTCTGGGTTTCATTGGGTAAAAGCGCGTAAATTACGGGGATAATATTTGTTAGCGTTTTAGTTGAATTTAGATCCAAGTGGATTGTGTATAGCTGGTAAAAAGGGCGTGGCACACATTTAAACGTGCCATCTCCATAAAAGAAACCTTTCTTTGTGCTACGCATAATTCTTTTTGACATTTTGGAAACAAACACCAATATTATTTCTGCATCACCATCGTCAGCAACAGGAGAATTTTCACCTAGTCCAGTTGGTACGTAGACGTCTTCTAAATTTCGAAATGCTAACCTTTCTGTATTTAAATACTTTTTCCGCGCTTTGTATAAATTGTCTTTTTTCGAGTGAAAGGTAGGAAGATTTGTTGCACTGACGCTAGGCAAATCCCTGAAATGTTTTTCAAAATTCCTTTTATTGGGCGTAAATCCCTGCACACCGTTTTATTTATTTATTCATTTCTACAATAACAGCGGTTTTTTCACTATCACATTTACAATAGTGTTGACATCCTCTAAGTACTTTCTTCCTAGTTGCGTCCGTTGTAAGTGATGCACTACACTCGTTCTTTTTTACACATCGCCAAAATACACTTAAGTTCTTATTCTCCCTAACTTTATTATAGCGATAACCATTGCACAGTAATGTTTCGTTGCCTTTTTGATTTGTAGTAATAATAATATCTGGATCTTCCATTTTTAAGATGTTTTCCTCTTAGCGCAACAGCAAAATTGACAGCTAGGTGACACAAAAACAATTGATTTGGGTATTTTCTTTTGTCACAGTTTTCTTTCAATAATATAAAAGGAAAAGAAGGTATTTAGGAACTAAGGTATTTTACCAATCTGGAAATGAAATTGTTTATTCTGTAAATAGGATATCGGAATCACTTTTACACGTCATATAAAAAAATATTAAAAATAAGCTAGGTGAGGTCGGTGTTTCCTATCTGACTACTCTGAGAAGAAAGGCCGAAACAAACTCAGAGGTCGCAGTCTCTTTTAAAGTCCAGACATAATCTTGGTCAAGCCATGTGAGGACCATGTAGATTAGTGTCTGAAATGGTCTTTTGAGGAAAGAACCACACAGATTTGAGTGGACCTTTCCAGTCAGTGCAAGCATTTGTCAGTAATCGTGGAGCTCAACTCAGAACTTAAGGAGCTCAACTCGACGAACAATACCAAGGAAAGGATATTTGGGTAGGCCGCATCAACTACTCAAACTGCCAGACCATCATTAAAACTGAGAAAGAAAAAAAGAAATGAAAAGGGAAAAAAATATCCACATAGTCCTCACATTCACAATAATTAAAATAATATAATACTTTACAAAGTAATCGTGTCATTTTGAATATAATTTTCAACAATGTCAATGTGTATATAAAACTGGTTTATTGTGATGAATCATTAAAATGTCAAGTTTTATGGTTTTCACAAGGCTTAGCAGAGCGAGCAGCTCAATCCCAAGCTTTTTTATCTTCTAAATAATCTGAAATTTTATAGTACCCTTTTTTACAAAGTTTGGTTTTAATACAGCTTTTAAATCGTTTAATGGGTAAGTTTCGAATGTCAATGGGAAGTTTGTTGTAAAAGCGTATACATTGACCCATGAACGAGTTGCTTACTCTGTGGAGACGTGTGCGATGTACAGCAAGGTTGTGTTTATTCCTGGTATTTAAACTATGAATATCGGACATTTTCTTAAAATTTGATATATTTTTGTGTACATACAATAGGTTTTCAAAAATATATTGTGAGGCTACAGTCAGAATATTTATTTCTCTGAATTTCTCTCGAAGGGAATCTCTTGGACCTAGGTTGTAAATGGCTCGAACAGCCCTTTTCTGTAGAACAAAGATAGTATTAATGTCCGCACCGGTTCCCCAAAGAAGAATTCCATATGACATAAGACTATGAAAGTAACTAAAATAAACAATTCTGGCTGTATCTACGTCAGTTATCTGTCTAATTTTTTTAACAGCATAGGCGGCGGAACTAAGCCTTCCTGACAATTTTTCTATGTGTGGGCCCCATTGTAATTGTAATTGGAGAAGATCTACTAAAATATCAGCAGAACACACAATTGTACGTATTTTTCTGTACCTTTCTTCTTGTCTATTAATATGTGGGTGCTTAACTGGTTAAATAAATAAAGCTTGACAATTTATTTTATTTTATTACTATTTGATATCTAAAAATTCAAAACAAAATATATCAAAAACCATCCATCAATTGGTTTGAATCCATCAATCAAAATACATCCCCATTTCAGATTATCCTAAATTCAGAAATCATGAACTGAAAATTACATCACTTTTTAGGACATATCTATGTGAGCAGTCATTTTCTCGAAAGTAAATCGTGAAGTCCACAAGGCCCAGAATCACCGATATTCACCATGAAATCAGTTTGGGAATTGCAATCACCACTATTTAAAGGGTGGATTTTTGAGATGGGGCAGTAAGGACAGCTACCTTAACCGTTATCGCTAGAAGAAAGCGGTCTTAGAAGACTGTCCTTAACTTTTTGAGAAATTTTGGTCTGCATTCACCTTAGCATTCACAGATTTTGAAAAAAAATTACAGTCTGCAAGAAAATAGGCCGTTTTCACAAAAAAAAATTGATGCCAATCGATCCTGTTTCGTATAAGGATCAAAAAACTCTATCGGACCAACTGAGGTTTGAGTACTAGAAAAGTCAGAAATCGCAAAAAAACTTCCCATACATTTCGGAGGAAATGTGACTCCAACTAACCATTTTACGATGATAGACTGGCCGAAACTCAACTAAAAACAAAATGAACTTCAAATTACGAACGAATAGAGAAAAAAATTCAGAACCATTGTTGCTTTTGAAAAAACTTTTTACATAGTTTTTTTTTTTTGTTGCAATTTCTGTCTTTTGTGGAGGAGCCTTTTTTTAACGTTTTCCAAACAATTCTGAAAGTTCTAAGTAGTAAAAAGCCAGGCGGGGGGGGCTCCGTCGACTACGTCTTACTTCAAAAAAATAAAAAATTACCATGTAACGTACGTTAGTATGTAAGTAACCTAACCTAACCTAACCTTGGTCAATGCTAACCTAACATTAGACAAAATCCAAATAATATACTAATATTATTGTTTAATTCGTAGATTCAAAACGATACTGCTGATTTACATGGTGTGTCTCAACCAGTTGTCAGCAAAACATATAAAAAGGTAGCTTATATTTTGTCACGGATATCCTGAAGATTTATAAAAATGTCTATTACTCTAAATGAACAGGAGGAAAACATTAGGAAATTCCGCAGTATTGCTAATTTTACTACAGTAATTGGGCCAATAGAATGTACTCATATAGGAGTAAAGAACGTACCTAAATGCTGATGGGGGTCAGTTATATATTGATGGAAACGGATTTTCTCCAATCAACGTACAGGTAGGTCGTTAATGAAAATTATTTTAAGTTGTGATTGTCTCACTCAATGTTCTTGATATTTTAGTTTGCAGGTATTTAAAAAAATTAGTCCTTCGAAGAATAGGTCATTACACGAATAAGGTATTATACGAATGAGTCTTTTGCAGAATGAGGTATTATGAGAACAAGTCCTTTGAAGAATAAGCCTTTACGAGAACAGGTCCTTTGTTTCGCCGTAAGCCATTTTACAAATAGGTCCTATAACTACTAAACCATCATTTCTGTATAAAATTTCAGCTTTCTAGGTCCAAGGCTTGGGGCTGGGCGATGGTGAGTCAGTCAGTGAGTGATTATAACTATAGCCCAGTTAGTTTACCTCTGATTTTTCATCTCTGCCAAAATCAAGTGATCTTTAGGGCCGAGTCACACCGGAATACCTAGTTTTTTTTCTACATTACATACACGCGGCCGCCAGCGGTGCCGTGAGCGGCCTCGCGTCGCCGCTGGCAGCCGCAGGCAGAACCACCGACAAGATGCGCGTGGCACGCGGCCGCTCGCGGCCTCGAGACTTCGAGACTTTTCAAGCGATGCTGTGTTCTTTTAAGTATGTACGAGGGGTGTTCAATAAATAGTGAGAATGAGTAAGACGCAATTATCTTTTAATAAATGTTATTTTATTTTTCGACGTAGTCACCTTTCAGGTTTATAGACTTTGTATATCTTTTCTCTAATCCTAAAATTCCCTTTCTAAAAAAATCTTCTTCCTGATCCCTTAAAAAATAATTTACGGCGGCGACTACTCCGTCATCATCTTCGAATTTCTGGCCCCTGAGATGTTCCTTCCTTTAAGCGCGGAAATAGGTAGAAATCACTAGGAGCAAGGTCCGGTGAATATGGAGGATGTTCCATCAATTCGAAGCCAGCTTCTTGAATGGCAGCCATCACAACTCTGGACTTGTGCGCAGGGGCGTTATCTTGGTGAAACAAAACAACTTTAGCGAGTTTACCACGCCGTTTCTTGCGTATTTCCTCACGTAACTTTGTTACTTGTCCTGCGTACATAGTCCCCGTAATAGTGGCTCCATGATTAAGATATTCGATCATTACCACCCCTTGGCTGTCCCAGAAAAGAGAGCCCATGATCTTTCCGGCGGATGGAATCGCCTTAAATTTCTTTGGAGTTGGAGATGACGGTCGCTTCCAAGTCATGGACTGTTGTTTCGTTTCCGGGTCATAATGGTGAAGCCATGTTTCGTCCATAGTTATGAATCGAGTCAAAAATCGGTCAGGATCTTGTTGTAACAAATCCAAACAGCTTTGTGAAATTCTCAGTCGAGTTTGTTTCTGCGCACCCAGCATTCTGGGCACCCAGCGCGCTGACACTTTTTTCATACCCAAATGGTCGTTTATAATATTATGGACACTTCCTATCGAAATCTTTACTTCTTCAGCTATAAAACGAACAGTAACACGACGATCCGCCAAGACAATATTTTCAACTTTTTTAATCATTTGTTCAGTCACTGCCGATGCGTCCGCCCCATGCGTCCCGTTCGTGGGTCGTCGTTAGTGGAAGTTCTTCCTCGCTTGAACTCAGCACACCAACGCGCATCGGTAGAATATGGAGGAGCATGAACCCCTAATGTTGCTCTCAAGTCTTGATTTACCTGCTCCGTAGTAAAATTTTTCAAGCAGAGATATTTTATTACCGCGCGAACTTCAATTTTATCCATTTTTAAGAACACGTTCCGAAACGACGCAAACAATAGACTTCTACTTTAAAAAAACAAAAGAGAATTCATTGCTTTTTTTATTATCATCTTAACTAATGTCTGGGCTATGCCTGCCAGTATTTTTTCTTTCCAAGGAGAATGTATCGCATTCTCACTATTTATTGAACACCCCTCGTAGATAAAGTTTAAAATGATTTCACACTGAAAGTGCTCGCCGCGTCGCTGCCATTCCGGTGTGACCCGACGCTTATTCTCGTTGAAATAAGGTTGCTGGTGAGTTGCTGCTCGGGTTGCTGCCAGAGGTATAATATCTGTGAAAGGACTGTCGTCGCACTTTGATGTTATACAATTATAAATAGGAACATAGAAATATAAACATATTATTATTTTAATGCGAAAGTAAATATGTTTTTGTTTGTTTGTAACGCGTTCACGCTAAAACGGCTGAACGGATTTGGATGAAATTTGGCACATGGGTAGACCTGGGACCATTGCCATTGCCATTACCATTACCATGCATTGCATGCATTCAAGACGGATTTTTATCTCGGTAGTGCATGGCATGCAAGGTACCACCGAGATAAAAATCCGTCTTGAATGCATGCATACTTCTTTTATTCTTGGTCTTTTCTCGCCAAATTAATTCCTATTTCTGATTGAATGATCAAAAGAAAAATCTTCTATTCGACAAAATGTGGTCAAGCAGTGACGTGTGAAGTGTCGCTGTAGCTTCTTGCAGTTACGTTATGGTAACCACAAAATAAAATCAAATGGCCGCAACGTTGTGTTTGCGTTGTGGCTGCGGCCTGCGACGTGACCTTGATGTGGTCGGTCTCGGTCGGTATCGCCCACATGCAGTGGCGGACTAACAGGGGGGCGGGGCGGAAGGGGCGGCCCGCCCCGGGCCGCCCCCGAATGCCTCCGCGTTCCCCTGATCATGGGGTCTCAACTCGAACAAATTATAATTAGTTTTGAAGAAAATTCAATAGATGGTAGCATAGGTAACAATTATGAAATTAACAATCATTAAAAGCGTTAAACGGTAGATTATGGCTGACATAAACATTTATTCAACAACAAACATAAACACTTATTTATACATACAAATGTGAACTGAATAAAAAGCTTGTAAAGCTGTTTTAAAGCTGGGGGGCCTCATTCAGCTTTGCCGCCCCGGGCCTCTGACGGGCTTAGTCCGCCACTGCCCACATGGTAGATTTTCACGACCACACGTGGTCCGTGTGAATAAACTTGTACATTTTCATACCAAATTAGGTATCATTGACTGGCAGGGCCACCATCAGGGATTTTAATTTAGATTACACAAAAAAATTGTCGCTAATTATTCGAAATTTGTCGCCAAATATCAGAATTTGTCGGTCACTGGTTCAAAAGATATAAGGGTTTATAGGTGGGAGTCTCCCCAGCAGGGCCACATTTATATCTTAAAAACTAGGACACCTAGCGAAGATGTGTTTTCTCCCATATTTTGTCGCCAATTAGTCGCATTTTGTCGCCAAGTCGCAGATTTAATCGGGTCTTAGTTTAGGATATATAGTTAACCTTTTCACCGCCACGGACTTCAATAGAAGTTCCGGATTTTCGTGCCACCAGCGCCACGACTTCATTAGAAGCTCTTCATTTTAACTATGTTATAAAATGAAAATTTACTGTATTTAACAGGTTTTTTTCATTTTATTATTTAATATAGCAGTCTAATACCCTGTTTTTTTATTTTTCCACACAAAATAATCCGTTATTTGTCTTAAAATTGGCAAAAACAAAAACTCCGAACATTTTTAATGTCCCCAGAACGACGCCAAGGACTTTATATATAGTCGGCTTGTGATGTGATGCGAAAGTCATCACTGTTTGATTTCACCCGTTGTAATATTTATAAATATTATTATCGAAAACAATTTGATGGCAGTAAAATATGAACTTATTTAACTACTTTATAACAAAAGGAAAATAGACTAATTTCGACCTTCAGATGGGTGCCGACTCGGAATTAAATAGTTGTTTGCAATCCTTGTCGATAATTATATTCCCATCTCTACAAAACCATTATAAGTTTATGGTTGTCACTTGTCAGTGCCCTAGGCGCTACGGACTACTATAGAAGTCGTTCTGTGACGTCATAAACGTACGGTTGTCAAGGTCACTTTGGCATAGTG
Organism: Agrochola macilenta; assembly: GCA_916701695.1. Classification (NCBI taxonomy): domain Eukaryota; kingdom Metazoa; phylum Arthropoda; class Insecta; order Lepidoptera; family Noctuidae; genus Agrochola; species Agrochola macilenta. The sequence goes on along the minus strand of OU753552.1, from coordinate 12,212,347 downwards.
CAGGCTGCAGGTACTAATCGGATTCTTTATCGGAATAAACAAATAGGTGAGAAGATGAATGAAGAACTGGATTCAGATCAGCTATTAAACATTGGTGTGGAATCGGACTTTTTCGAATTCTGGAGACAAAGCTTAAAAACAGTGCTGTGATAGGTACACTGCTACGAGTGTGTAACTTAAAATCCATACTTAACCCTTTGAACGCCAACGACGCTTACAAGCGACAAACGTAATCGGCCGCTAGAACGCCAACGACGAGTTTAGGCGACAAATAGATGTGCTACTTTTTAATCTAATATTATAGAAAATAGGTAAAATAATTATGTTTTTTAAATTTTGTAGTCTTCTCCGTAAGTCACTTAAATAAAATTGTACTAAAGTTTAAGCTTGATCTTTTAGTATTCATCCCAAATTTGAACTTGTTTTAGGCGAAGAAAAGACCTCAAAATATACGTTCACCAGACGCCATTGTCGCTTTGAAGCGACACTTGTGATGGGGTAATTTAACTTTCTTCAATTTTTTCTAATTGAACTAAAACATTGATTAAAACTACAAAAAATGTGTTTTTTATGGAATTAGTGTTACTTTATTATTAATACAATTAATATATATATCGTACAAATATAACAATCAAATTAATAATGTTAAAACCTACTTACATTTAAAACATCGATTTATCTATGGTCATCAAGTAGTCACGTCACTAATTTGGAACTGTCCATCATTTGTGCCCTCGCCATCGTCGCTTTTGGGCGTCAATAGTGACGTGGTGAATTTATTTTCCGGAAAACTATCTAATAATGAGTGAATATTATTCAAGAGATGAATTGCTACGAACTACAGACTACAATTACAGACGAACATCCGAATTCGAAATAGAAGTGAATGTCGATGCACTCCAACTTCCGAAATTTATCTGTGAAAGGCCTTCGGATATTAGAAACGAATATTTTGCTAGTTTGGTTGCATTTGAATTAGAAAAAATAAGGCCTGAAGAAAGATCATATGTCTATGGGCAGATCATAAATACGATCAGGAGTTGCCGTGGCGAAAATGAATTTCCGTAACTTTCCGTATTATAACAGATCCGTAATACAACAGTTTGCTATAAACGTGTTTATTATATTTTATATATTATTATTATTATGTGTTTAACCCAAATTTCAAATTCAAAGAAAATACGGATATTTCAGGGATGTGGTAATCACATCCCTGAAATATCCGTATTTTCTTTGAAGCCATACGCCATTGACGCTTTCAAGCGACACGTATGGACGTCAACCTCATTTTAGGGATGCGCTTTGTTCGATAAAAACTTCTTTCAGTGAAGTTTTAATTGTGAAAATAGTTTGTTAATTTGATTATTTCATGTCTGTAAGTTAATTAATGCTACTATTGTAACTTAACGTAATTTTATTGACTTGAATGTGCCCTGGCGGCTGTGAGTATGTCATGCTCACTCAGATGTCTCGCTGATGGTGGCGCGTGTGTATCATTTAGCTCCCTTCAAAATGGTTGAGCTGAATGGTGCTAATCATAGAAATATAAATAACAGGAGAAGTGGTATGGGGGCGTGTCTGTGTCCGCGCGTCTTGATCACAATGCTCATGCCTCAGGCAAATGGCCGTCTCCGCTAACTAGTGCGCTTTCGAGCGCGATCGTGATAACATTTAAGAATACCGTGTTGTTCAGTGGTTTCTTGTAAAAATCGAAGCTTAACTATAAACTTTATAAATCGTAGAACCACTTTTCATAAATCAGCACAAGTATTTTGCTATATTTGTGTTGAAAATCATGAAAAACAACAAATCGTAAAATATTTCTTGCCTTTACTACGTTATTTTTGTTTTCATATATCACAGCGACTGTACTTTTATTGTAGTAAATACATTGCTTCTTTACCACTACCAAAGTATGTCGCTAAGTAACTGGACAAGCAATGTAAAAATTACAAAACGATATTTACTTTAAGCGGCTGCATCGTTAGTACGGCCGCAGCGTCTTGTGACGGATTAGTGATGTGGTTGTGCAGATCCACTAACGTAGGCTATCGACAATAATGTCGATTGTCGTATGAATTTATATTACTATTAAAGTTTATTCTTCAATTTGTCAACAGTTATAGCCTGATTGGAAGACCGATGTGAAATCTTGTTTTATACTCATTTAGATTTTCTCATAATGTTGTTATTTTTTTGGTTTACTTAATATTTCTTTTTTTTACTTACTTATTGTTTATTTATATCATCTTATTATATGTATATCGTTTTTTATTTATAATTTTTTCAGCAACTTCCAAAAATTTTAATACAATAATAAATGGGAGAATCGATAAGTTTCCGATTTAGTCAATCACTAGCGTATATATAAAATAAATGGCTTTTGCACAGCACAACGATAGCGAACGATGTTTTCGTGTGGGTGAGTTGTACGGTGCATGGTAAATGCACGCTGTGTTTGATGGGATAAGGTTTATAATTGATTATGTAGTACGTTCTGATTTGTAAATTGCAAGTGTGAGCGGGGCCTCGTATTTATGGGTTTTTCCCAGTGGTCAGATTGACAGTCAGACTAGTCTTTCTAATGGGATTTTTTTTTCCCGTTGGTCAGATTTAGTCGGCAGCTGGGAAAACAACAGAAAAAAAGTACAATGAAAGTAAAAACTGTTTTGCATTTTAATATGTAGTTATCTTACAGTTTTATCTTAGGCGTTCTAAAAAATGACCATCATTCAATTCTCCATTAGTTAACATCATTTGGTTGAAACTCTTTGCAAGCTTGTTCCCGCATGTTATGGAATGAAACTTCTATGTCATTCTTGCCAACATCTTGAACGCAGGTGTGATGTTTTGACTTAATAAGTTGATTGCGGTTCTGCAAAACATACACTTACTAGCAGTCGGGACCGGGACCCGTATCTACATACATATACCTATACATAATACTTGGGCATTGAAATGGACATGAGTTTGTCAATAAAGTGATCAAGGTGTGACCTAAATAACAGAACTAACTCCTTCAGGTAACAACCAGTTTACTCAATTGAATCGTCACAGATCCCAAGCATCGCATTCTTTTGAAATTACCGCAAAGCCAAAATTCGTTTCCGTTTGTGTACGTTTTGTTTTTATAAAATTGATACCCATTATATAGTAAGACCACCCCACCCTTTCTATTTATAAAATTACGATCCATTTAGACCGAGCACAATACTCCACTTCTTGTTAAAATAGACATATCATGACATGTTGTGATGTGATTGACATTTCATAACAAACAGGAAATATTTGTTTTAAACAACCATGAAACAACTTGCAAAAAATTTCAACCAGTGTCAACAAACTCCATAATGTCACAAATAAAACCTATTTAATAGTTTTATAACCTCTTCGTATTCAACAGTACTTTACTAAATTACGAGCTGATCTGACCAACGGGAAAACAAAATCCCATTGGAAAGACTAGTCTGACTATCAATCTGACCACTGGGAAAAACCCGTAGTAGCAGTGATAAAGGTTTATCGATATTTGTGAATACCCCATCACTAGCATTTGTAGGTATTTAATAGTAAATAAATGGCTCGGCGTAGAGAGCACACTTCCTATGAGCTGCGCTTGGCGCGTGGCGTTCAAAGGGTTAAATAAGTATGGATTTAAGTTACACACTCGTAGCAGCAGTGTACCTAGAAGTTACCTCCAAGAATGCATGAATAAAAAAATGTTTTTGAGTAAACGCTTTTATTACTCTTATAAATTGCCTTTATTTAGCGGTTAGCGGGGGGGTACCACGGGCTAAGTAATTTGCCCATGGTACCCCTTTGTCCCCCTTTTCCACGGGCAAAAATATTTGCCCGTGGTACCCCAAGGGGAACTAGACTGGGGGACCACAGGCAAGTACTGGTTGTGATACGTATGATCGGGCCCTTCTGTACCCACAGAAGAATGACATAGAACAAAGCAGTATGGCGTGGAGTGCCGTGACGAGTTCTGTAGTGACAACTATGCACACTAGCGTGTCGGGATAAGCTCTGACGTTTATTTATGTAGTGTGACATAGAAACATAGGAGTATCGTGTCAGTGAGTGGGTACACTGTTGTGCTCCAGGCACGCTCAGACGCATTCTGTCGTGACGATGTCAATTTTGTTCCAAGGTAAGGTGGAGCGAGAAATTAAAAACAAAGTCAAATTTCACCAGTTTTATTACGTTAAGAAACCTAATTTTGACAACTTTCTGTTACTATGTTTAAAATAGCAATCTTATACTATATTGAATTTTTGTATTCTTTTAAATTCAGTTCCCAAAAAACATGCACAAAGATAATTATCATATTCATTTAGAAATATTGAGGTAGTTATTAGTTTCAGAACTTATACCAATTATAAAATGGTTCCAAAAATAACAGCAAAAATTGAAAATGCGGTGAACTATGTATGTCAATTGTCTTGCAAGAATCGTGAAAACAAAAACAATATATCAATGAATATTGGACCTTGATACATTCATTTGAGAAGCAACAACAACAGCTTCTCTATATCTAAACAAAAATAACGCATACTGTGGGTCCCGCCTCATGAGATCGCGTATGTACGCCCGTTATTTTATAATATATTTATCACATGGCGGGCGGGACGAGACGCGACGACACGAAACGAGTCAGGCCGAGCGGTGGCGTCACCAGCCCGGTGCGACGTGTTCCTACACCCGCCCGGCCGCCACGCGACCACGCTACACACTGATATACATGCTCCAGCAAGGTACATAAATACATACGACATACATAAACACTATTACTATAGACTCGGTAAACTTCAATAGCATACACTGGAGGGGATTGTAACATACGAACAACAGAATGAGTGCTCCATTTCCCCACTAAATAAAATTAACAAGTAATTGAAGAAAATAAAATGCAATGTGCGCTCGAGGTTTTCATCATTCATGCACATTAAAATGAAATCGATCCTTTCACACGTAAATACACAAAATAGTGGTTACACACACGAGAAAGAATTATAATGTAATGTAAATAACAGTAGAACCATCAAACAAGAATGAAAATAGCGACAATGACAATATGTAAGTAATGGGCGCGAGGGCGCGGCGGCAGGGGTGTAGTTCAGTCTCGTGGCCGCGCGCCGCCCGCGCCTACATCAACTTAAACTACTTCGCAACGATACAATAATAATCAACTAAATCTATTTCTGCATCCTAACATTACAAATTATAATGAACCCTCTCTTGCTTACATTTGGAAGGAATAAACAACATGCCTATATGTACACTCTTCATGTCGCAGTGAAAGTAACCGTTTATTATATTCCATTTTGATAGCCGATGCAAGCGGAATCTGGCTGTCTGTGTGTCGAACAATAGTCGGTCAACTAGCTCCAGCTGTAGTCGACCGATATTGAACACATAATACAAGCCAATTTCTCTTTTCCATAAAATATTATTTATTCTACTAACGAGTGGAAATGTTACACCAATATGAATTCTAACATTAATTCAAGACATTCAAATATCGATAATGCATACAATTTTCTTTTAGCGAAACAATAATTAGCTTGCATACATCTACACATATATTTTTCACTCGTACCGTATCATAAGTAATAACATTGAATGCGAAATTATATTATAATTTAGTAAATTTTCTAAAATACTCAATTGCAGGTGGTCGGTCTTTCAGCAATAGGTGTTATTTCGTGAAATATGGAATGTAAAATTATTTGCCGATATCATAGGACTCATCTCAGCATCCTGACAATATTATATACGCTAATAAGCGCATAAACCATTACACTCCTAGCATCAAACATTCATATTCAGTTTAATAATAAATTCAGAGCCCATATAGTAAACTCAATATGTATTGTAAAACGTAGATATAGTTATTGGTACTTTATACACTACTTCCTGGCTTATCAGTTTTATGTGATACAGCTATTGTGGAGAGTAACAAAGTTAGCGACGAGTGCGTTCAATCGCACGATATTCTAATCACTAAACACTCATTTTGTAAAAACTTTGATCCTGGCCCGATCATTATTAATGTGTTCGCATTGCGTTGCGTCTGCACACAACACTTCAGGCGTGCCGCGTGTCAGTAAGTGGACTCTCACTGCTCTCTGATATCATAGGCAGTTTACACGTTTATTCTTCCTGATATGTTTGTAAAAATGAAGTCCGTTTTCTAAAATGTCATACGTTATTTACATATCAATAGCTTCATGCGTCTTTTTATAGAAGAGCACACATTACTATCCGTAGCGTGTAAAGGAACTCACGTACATAAAACTTGTGAATACTATTCTCGTACTACATAAATGTACCGTTAATTATAATAGACGGATTTGTCGCATTAAAATTAAGCCGTTATAAGTTTACGATTAGTTTACTTTTTATTGTAAATATAAATATTATTATGTATTTGTGTAATATAACAACGATATCTCTGGTTTAATAATTAACAGTAACTAATTTAAGAGAGACTTATTAATATTATGTAACATGGCAGTATATATTTTAATAGAATAAAATTGTAGAGTCATGGAACTATTAAATTATGAAGTATGTAAATCATAAAATTATAACGGCGACATAATTGTATTCATTCACGGCTTGTTCTTTAAAAGTGGTTTCTTAGTTTATCGTTGAATATAAAGCACCTACAGCACGTTGTTTTCCGACTGACTATAAGGAGTTATTTGCCAAATGTGAGATTATTTTCAATAATATGTGGAAGCAATACAAAATTGCAAAAAAAAAATACTCATCACAAAATGTGAAGTACTTATAGGGTCTTCAGAAAATTTGAATTCACCACAAAGAATTAAATTTAAAATAAAGCATAGAACAAATAAATTAGAAGTAACAAATAAATTATTACAATAAAGCAAGGTCGCACCAATTTGCAAAGATACCGTAGTATTACATCCATATAACCGATCTATCGGCATAGAACCATGTTATTGGTACGAAGAGAATATGGCTCGAGAGGATATCTTCCGATAGTAAACTAACAGTAATTTATACATTATATTTTCTGCTCTTTTTTTAAAAGAAAACAGTAAAAAAAAACTGAGTGTTCATTTTCCTCAAATGTATTGAGGAATGGATAAGCTCTGAGGCAACAATGCTGGACGGCTAGATAATGGTGACCAGCTGGATGATGGGGGAATTGGAGATAGGACATCTATCGGAAGATCTAAAACATGTTTATTATTTCTGAATAATGTAAATGCAAAATGTTACTAGTTTTAGTACCTAATAACAGTGTAACAAAGCAAAGTCTGAGGCAGAAGTTATAGCGGACCTGTGTATAAACGCAACGCCTTCGCTATCTAAGTTAGTGTGACGGCATAAATCCAGCTCGATGAGAGTCCGTCACAGGAACTAAACGCGGTCAAAACGCAGCGTAGCGGTCTTTCAGAACTTTGACTTGTTGAAGAGTTATTAGGTAATCCCTCATATGTAACATGAGTAAGCATGCATGTTGTACCCTTTACATTCAGCACTAAAACACTATGTGCAACTGAGAAGATTACGCCATGTAACCGTAATGAATTGAAAATTATTTTGATGCATTTGGGACACGGAATAGACGTGACCAGATGTTAAGAGACAAGTGTTGAAGTATCGGGACATCAGCTAGTGAGGCGCGCGCGCAGGCGTGCCGCGCACGCATTTTCCGTGCGCCGCCGCGCCATCGCCACCGCCTCACGACTTACAATTTATAATTTTATTATAATCTAACCTAAAAAATGAGAAAATGGAAATAAGAATGTAAAACATTCTTAGTAACATTTTTGCCAAAACTTCCATATATTATCACATTATACATATAAATATCTAAGCTTTTCATTAATTTTGATATTATTCACTTAATCTTAATCTCTCATAGTTAAAATTATCTCACTTGGCACAATGATAACGCAAATCGTACAATTGAATAATAAAACATATCACGATAGAACCGAACAATACGACCGACGCGACATTTACACTCGCACCATTAAACGCTACGGTATCGTTCAATGACGAAACTTTTGTATTACATTTTCAATACAAGAAAACATTATAAAGCTAACAAAGACAAAATTACAAAGAAAACGATCAACAAATGTTACTTACAAATTAAAACTCATAAGTTTACTCCTTACTCTCCAACAATTACTATTATATCAAAAATATTTGTCCATCATAATTAGGTAGATCATCGTCTCCATATCGTTGATAGGAGCGTTGCGCAGGCGCTTGGCGCGGGCGCAGGTACCCGGCCGCGCCTCGCTTAGTCAAGTCAAGGCTCGTCACTACGTCAGGCCGATTCGACACGATCGGCGTTCACTCTTTGGATTAGTTACTTATCACCCAACACACACATCAGTTCAATAGAAACCATTGTACGACACATTCTCAGCAGCATGCATGCAGAAACTCCGTGTATCTTTTAAAGAAATATTCTTACAATATACTTTGCAAAGCCGTTTTGTCCAATGAGCCTCCTCGTTAAAGCAACGTCGTGTATTTTCCGTTTCTAGTAGTTGTATCCCACACACCCTTCAAAAAATTACATTAACAGTATGGTGCAGTGATTTTAACAGATTAAACTATTACTTTATAACAAAAAACATATTTTGCACTTATTGTTTGTATATAGAAACGGCGCGATACTATAGAAACTGCTATTAACATTTGTAAACAGTATACAGAACATAATCATTAACTATTGCAATCTATGACAACTCTTTACATTGTAGCAGAATAACATGGTATGAAAACAACTTAACAATCACGTTATTATTCAAAAAATAGTGTATATGAATAATATTATATATATGTATTATATATATTCAAATATTAATCATCAACATAGATAATTCCCGGGATAAAATATGGATTTATCAATAGATTTAATTACAATTCACTACAATAATAGAATTATGTCAACAACAACATTTGGACACAATTAGTCAACTCGACAGCCTGCCTGCGCAATATTCAGGCGAAGCGTTACGACACGGTCTTACCTTTAGTGCAAGGCAAGTGTGCAAGTGAAGCTAGTCTAGTGATGGTCACTGGTATGTGAGAACCGTGTCGGCGCCGCGCCCGCTCGCGGCTAGGCTGGCGAGCCGGCGGGTGTTGCGAGGGCTCGAGGGTGAGGGTGCTTGAGGGCGCGCGGGGACCGTGGAGGTGCGGAGGCAGTTTACTGCTGCACGGGCGGCGGAGGTGCGGCAGCGCGGCGGCGTCCTGGCGCGCTCGCCTGCGCGACCATCGCACGAATGCGTCGCTGCGCCGACTGATAACAGACACAACCAAGTGTTAAGCGTACAACTATTAAATGATGTTCACATTCGCACAAGACAGTTATACACATTTTAATAAACAATGGTTTATAAGACTTTTGCCAGTTGTCATGTACTTCATACAGCGAAAAACTTATTTCCATTGCAAATATTATTTAGCACTGGCATTATTACACATTATAAGTATATGATAAAAAAATCGCTTTGCTTTACTTATTTAAAATAACAAAATTCATACACCGCAATATGAATTGTCGTACGTATTATTAATAACCGTTATCACACTTAGACCAAAATGTATTATTTATATTATAAATACAACTTGCATGTAAGATGAATGTTGTATCCATAATAATAATTATATCTTATAATTTATTATATCAAATTAAATCTTACTTAAACGTCAGTTCTGTACAATACATATACATGTAGTTACATAGTCCAATAATAATTAAAAGGCGTAGCATAAAAATTAAAGATGTTTCATAGAGGATATTATATTTTATTGACAATCTTAACATTCGCCATATTATTTATATAATTGATTATTTACGTTAATACTGGGATAACTCACCTATTGTTTAGCATCAAAGGCATAAAATAACTTGGCATGGCCATGGTGCGGTGCCATTTCATTGGCTCACACTGAGGATTGTATCCTTAGACAGGCAGTGTCTCGATAATGTTTCATCCCGCGTCAGGTGATCGCTACAAAACGTAAATATCTTATTATGCCACAGTGAGTCGTGTTATAAAAATCGAATTAACTATTGCATCGCATTGCGCCAGCTATTAGTAAAACCATAAATATACTTATCTTTTTGACATTTTGAACGTATGGCGCGTCACCATATTATCATTATCTTCTTAAATAATATACGCTTAGAAATAAAATAAATTTGGACTCGTAACTACATGTATACATCTTACACAGTACAGTACCGTTCTATAAAATTTCGCTTTGCAATATATTATAAGTAGATCAAATACACCTTATACACACCCGAAACAGAAAAATAAAATCCAGACCCATCATTTGTTAAGTACTAAAGTGCTGCAATTTTAATATTTCTCTATATTTACAGCTCATCCTCCTCTCCTTTGGAAAGTTCGGTTTTTTTTTTTCGTATTTTGCAGCATTTCAGCATTTTAACAAAAACTAATTGGATGATTTCCGAAACATCACCTTTCTCGAGACAAAATAGTCGAAGTAGTTTTACGTATTCATACCTGAACGCTGTAGAAGGGGCCGACGATGTGTACTGTTGTGTCGTGATCCTGCGCCTGCCCGCCGCCCTGCTGCTGCTGAAGCTGCTCGGGCAACTTGATGAGCGAGCCGGTGACACGCTGCAGCTCTCGTACGTTCTGACCTCCCTTGCCGATGATGCGGCCGACCTGCGACGAAGCCACCACTATCTCCACCGTCAGCCGCACGTCGTCCGAGCCAGACATGAATCCTTCTTCTCGCATCTTCTCGAAGATGAGATATTGAGCCTGAAAAAGAAAAGTATAGTAATTAAAACGTTGTCTAGCATGTTCCAAACATTTTAATGTTTAAGCATAAAAATATAATCGGTACATACCTTCCACTGAGCCTCAGGGCTGCCGACTATGGTGACCTTACGCTCCTGTTGTGGATTGCTTTGGTTCTCGCCCTGTTTATCTTGCTCCAATGGAGCAATCTTCACAGAGGCGTTGCTGAATCGAATAATGTTGCGAATGTGCAAGCCCTTGGTGCCAATAATCGCGCCCACAGCATTATTTGGGATGTATAAGTATGTAGTTTCCTATTGCACAAAAATACTTGTGTTAGTCAACATATAAGAAGTTTGCAGGTGGTGCAGATAAATCACTACCCAGGAAACCAAGTTGAGTTCAATAGTCTTTGGGAGTTCATAGTTCGGGAGCATTGAATCAAAAGGAGCCATGCTTCGCCACCCGAAAGTGAACATGGCAACACTGTGGGAGACGAAAGGAGCTCTTCTTGTATCTTTGAGTTCCCACTCCGTAATGACGGACTGTGCCCGAACGAGGATACAATTGAATGAGAGGGAACACTGGAAATTTCAAGTAGTACCTGTGAGTCACCGGCTCCCTGCTGCGCGCCGCCCTGGCCCGGCAAAGGAGCGTATATAGGCGGCGGGAACGGCGGGGGAGCACCGCAAAATCCACGACCAGTGGACATCATGGCCATAGGATGCAACCCCGGGAACATAATGCTTTGCGGCGCCAGCATCTATAACACCAATAACAAAAACATTAAGCAAATATCCTTTTTATAACTACTTTATTGTATAGTAGCGACAGATTACCTGCAAATCGCTTTCATAGCTCTGGCGTAATTTGGCTGAAATTTGTGACTCCGCTTTAGCCATGTTTTCAATGGTGCCTTTGACGGTGATGATCCGCTCCAGGTTGAAGCTGTTGATATCATTGATAGAGGAGACGGTTATCTTTGTATCGGTTTCTTGCATGATCCTCTTGATCGTGTTACCGCCTTTACCAATTATACGGCCGATTAGATTGTTGTGAGCCAAAATTTTGAGGCAGATCTCACTGGAAACAATAATGAAGCAATGTTAGACATACATTATGAATTATTACAAGAAACGGCAATTATTATTTTTTATAACGCTGTTAATATTGTACCCCTTATTGGTGTTGTTGGCCTCCTGTTGCATGACTTCCAATATTCTTTTGCATGCATTGGTGCAGTTCTCGGGATTGCCATATATGGTAATGGCCTTCTCGAGGGAGCCAACGTTGTCCTTGCGGTGGACATCGACGCGGGCGCGGCTCTGCTGTGTGATAAGGCGGATGGTGCTGCCTTGGCGGCCAATGATGGCGCCGACCATGTCGCTCTGCACGAGCAGCCGCAGCGGGAAGTCGGTGGGTCGCGAGCCGCCGCCGGTGGCACCGCCGCCGCCGCGGCCGCCACCAGGGCGTCCGCGCCTGCCGCCACGGGTGTTCTGCTCCGCCGCTTCAACCTTCATCCGACTTCCCTCCAGTTCGCATCCGTTTAGCCCATTGATGGCTCTGTAACAAGTTGAGCTCGTTTAAAATACAAATATCGTTAACAGCAAGCAAACCAGCACCACCCATGCGTATTCTATGACTTGCAAGTAGGTATAGGAAAAGCAGAGTTCTCAGTATCAATGAAATTCAAGTGGAAAACCGCAGAAGAAAGAAAAACAGAAAATTATGTGAAGAAAAGAGTTGATAAATTAAGCTTTAAGGCTTGTGCAGACCAGCGCGACTAGTCGCGCGACGCGACACCGGTTAGAAATTGTATTGTTCGTGTCGCGCTGGTCTGCACAAGCCTTTACTCGTAATGCACTTCTGTAAAACCTTAAAACGCAATAAACCAATGAACAATAGTTAGTGTTTTATTTAATTAGTTACAAATTCACTTCAATTCAATAAAAAAAATGTAATTTTGCGACTGTATCACTTGTAAATTATACCTTCTGTGCAACCTGGAAAGCAATAAAGCAAAATAGTAGTAAAGCCAAACACATCACAAAAGTCATCATGCGAACGTACATACAATACAGATACGAGAGATAGAGGAAAGCTGGAACCGAAGCAGACGGTGCGAACAAGGCAGCACATCCCAGAGAGAATCAGAGAACCCTCAAACAGACAATAATACTCACTGCTGCGCCTGCTCCGGAGTCTCAAACGTGATGAACACCGCCTGGGTGTTGGCATCGCGTGAGTTCGCTTTGTCGCAATGTTGTACGTTGCCATACTGTGAGAGCAGGGGCTCGATGTTGTCGAAGCGAACATGCAGGGGTAGCCCACTGATGAGTACTTTTGATGACCGGCTGCGAGAAGCGACATAACCACTTGTTTACAACAATTTGCTATTAACTCCCTATCTACCTATCATAAACCTTGAAATATATATATCTACGAGTATAGTAAGTAGTATATTCACATAGCATAGTCTCATCTCAGTTAATGCGTGTGGCGTTATTTACACTTATGTATAAAAATTTGAATACATTATTTTAGAACAAAAACGTCTTACTGGTTTATCACTCCTTTTTATTTGCCTATTTATTATTAGCGACCCGTCCTAGTTGGTAGCTAAACTTTGTACTTTTGTTAGAGTTTGGTTTCCGTAATGGCTCGTACAGACCAGCGCGACTCGAACAATACAGTTTCTAAGAAATCTTCACGGTATAACAATAACCGGTGTCGCGACTCGCGTCGCCCTAGTCTGCACGAAGTTTAATGTCTCTAGCTAGATGTTATTTATAACTAGTTATAAACAGTCGCAGACGCGACGCGATAGCGCGACGCAACTCTATTAGAACAGTTTCTATGAAAATTCTCAAAAAAATTGTTCTACCTAAATCGCGTCGCACCGCGCCGCGCCTGTCTGAGCCCGCAGTAACCGCTCCATGCGCACAAATTTATTGTTAAGATATAGGTACTTTACAAAGTTACAGTAATATACATACTATATAGAAAAATACATAATAGATATACGAGTATTATGATAGGTATAGAAATGCTTACTTTAGTGACTGATAGGTAATTAATAATTAAGTGGGTTTCTATTTGGTTTCGTTTGGGTATCGCCACGTGGACTTTTTTTTTTAAAGAATTCATAAATCAACAGTTAACTCGGCCCGAATAATAATAGCAGATACTTTAACGTCTAAACGCATAAAAAAGAAGTGTGTACCGTCGGTCGGCGTGAAAAGTATCGGCCTCGAATATTGTAGATGTTTTTAATTTATTGATATAATTTATTTTTATGTAATAAATATTTTTATTTTAAATGAATTTGAGTGCTATGAACTTGGTTCTGCAATAAAGACTGTTTTTATTTATTGAAATACTTATTCATTTAAGCAGAAATCAGAATCGCAGAAATCGCCTTCTTGTCTTTTGTTCTATACTATGTATTAATACAATTGTCAATTTGATGTACAAGAATGAAATAAAAAGCATCAGATAACCAATGTGTGTCATTTTCTTAGCAAAGGAACGCTTGCCTTTTTTTAGTTCAGACAATTTAAAAATCGAATGTTTTAGGCTATCATAACTGAAATAGGCGTTGTAGATAATTATGTTTTCCTGCTTTGTATGTAAAAATTAATTAAATTTGTAATTGTAATGATTTATTTTAATGTATCGATTTTCTGCCTGACCGTACAAAAATCTCCGTAATGGGGAGTGAAATATCTGGTATTATTATTCGGGTCCAGATGACAAGGGCCGAGCTGTCACTGACGCTATTATTGTCTGAAAGGTCTTCATCCATCCACTACCTATCGTACTAGCCGGGCGCGGGCGGCCCGATACCCGCGCGTCCAATGCCGCGGGCCGTCCTCAATCAAGTGCCCAATACACGGTCATGTTTGTCGACTATTGTATGAATGAACTCGAAGAAACCCTAGGAGCACACTTTGAAAACGCACGTCAGTTTGAGTCATGGAAACTGGGCCTAGCCAATTTTACCAACCAAAACGTATTGCTTTTCAAGTAACTACAACAAAAAGGTTTTGGCATAAGTATGCAGGACACATTTACAAATTTAATAGACGACAACATAATTGCCTAATTGCTTTCATTGGGTATGTTGCGTTATTCGGACATCATTGGCTACAAAATGGCGGAGCTCCGGAGATGACATCATTCCCGCACTCGTCACTGCTACGCCCGAGGCGCGCGGCGCAGCGGCCCGACGCCGGCAGACGCTCCGCGCGACCTGCCTCTCCCCCGGCTCTCCCCACTACTCGCACGCCATTCACAACTTCGTTCCATTGCACTCGCTCGATGCATGACCCCTCGTAGTGAATGTACCTACCTACTCACTATCTCACTCTACACATAATTATATACCTAGATATCAACACAAAGCAACCGCACGATACAACCAACAATCGAATGGTACGTTTTACTTCGTTTTAGTGGGTTGGGTCTATCTACTATCTGCGTTTATTTGGTATAGAGTAATATAATCTTATGTTCTTAAAGTAACTATTTAAATATTTTATAATGACCACATTATGTTCTCTATTAGGTAATAGGTAGGCAATTGTGTTCTCAACATAAATAACGATAAACGTCAGAGATATCTAATTAATTTCATAATATTTCCTTAACCGATGCTTAACCGAGATCAAAGAACAACATGCTTAAAATGGTAAGCAGATTTACACAACATGTAGATCTTTGTCAATCATGCGCCAAGCCATACATCATACATACATACTTCATAATTAATAAATTATGCATTTATATAATTTTTGACTGCGTTTTACATAATTATTTAATTATAATAAGTTAGTAGAAAAAAATTTGGATAGGGTTATTTAAATTCTTAGCTAGGTAGATAAAATATCCGTAGTAGGTCACGTTAATTAAGGGCTACAATAGACTAGCTACTTTTAATTAATATCGGCGATCGGCGAGTTAGCCGCTTTTAGAAGCTAAATGCATCGATACAGTCGCAAAATCGCCGATCGCCGATGCTAAAAGTAGCTGTCTGCTGTGGCCCTAACCGGCCATAACTATGTAAATGTCTATTAATTGCTCCCAAATTACCGACATACTTATAATCTTCTCATTATTCAGTTTTGTTACAGTTGTAATTTTCATTAAAGCTTGTGCAGACCAGCGCGACTTGTCGCGCGACACGACACCGTTTATTATTATACTGTGAAGTTTTCTTAGAAATTGTATTGTTCGTGTCGCGTCGCGCGACAAGTCGCGCTGGTCTGCACAAGCCTTTATTGTATTAAACAATTTTTATTATTGTATTTATCTTTCGATTTTTTTATTTTATGAATGTAAGTAGGTACGTAGAAAATGGTCAACAAATATACAGTCTACAAGACCTACAGTCTTGTAGACTGTATATTTGTTGACCATTTTCTATTTTGTACCTTGAAGTTGTTGACCGGCCTACACCGTCCTCCCATGACCCATACCTATCAACACTGTAATTTAAAAACATTGTAAAAACCAACTAGGTACGAGTATTTTTATATTTTTAATTAAAAGAGTAACCGTGGAGTTTCTTCCCCGATGTTCTCCATAGGAAGCGACCAATTGGAACCGTGCACCTAGCTTCTGACATTTCATACGTGCGCCATGTAGGTTTATGTAAAATAAAATATTTTGATTGAACTTGAACGTTAATAATTTTGCCAACGAGCCCGTAATTCTATTAACCTGGTCGTCTTCTAGGGTCGTTCCACTCTCGCAAATCAATATCTCCACGCATCGATTTCTTCTCCAGTAGATAACAACATACACATGATACACATGATTCAAGTCGTAGTTTCGACTATGCCAGACGAGTATAATGTGGTTTTAAGGCTTGTGCAGACCAGCGCGACTTGTCGCGCGACGCGACACGAACAATACAATTTCTAAGAAAACTTCACAGTATAACAATAACCGGTGTCGCGTCGCGCGACAAGTCGCGCTGGTCTGCACAAGCCTTTAAACACCAAATCGACATTACTACTTACTTCAAAATTGGCTTGTCATAAAAAAGTTTATAGTGGTCAGATTTTCATGGAACTTTTTTTTATGGGTTTGGAGGTGAGGAGAACAAAATAAATAATCGATACCAACGACAAAAGTAGAATGGGGTCGTATGGGGCCGCTGTTAAAATTACAAAAATAAATTAATTGACGTAAACCGAAGTCTATCTGGGCTTCTGCGCCCCAATTAATAATTAATTTAATTCTAATTTAATACGTAAGTGATAAAAAAGAAGATAATTTGTGAAAAAATATATAATATCGGAGGAAAAATGGATTTATGTACATTTTGAAATTATTCTTCTGTCCTTGTCACGCAAAACGATTATTGTATTGAATAGCGCGAAGTGAGGTACAGGGTACAGTTCGAGCAAGACTCTCTCTCTCTCTCTCTCTCTCTCTAAAAAGTATAGTATTAGCTAATTACATAACATAACATTTTTTTTTTTATACATAGTATCTCGTCTACCTACAGCATTGATTTGTTCCATCACAAAAATAATTTTAATATACTTTTGGGCCACTCCCGTCAACTTCAGAGAGCTCATTAAGTTGTATGCGTACATCCTACTGTACATAATGGCGTTCCTGTGTTGTGAACGAGTGACGTTAGAGATCGCAGCAGGAGACGAAAATAGAAAAAAACCATGGCTTATTTTTTTTCTAGGTTTCGAAAATACAAATGAAATAAATTCAGTAAAATACCCTATGCTCAGCCGCTAAAATGAGGATGTTTTTTTACGTTTACGTTGAGTGTCAAAATATTTTCGAGTAAAATGGTCTTCATTTACATAGAGGATTTCAGATTGTAATACCGAATAAAATATGGTCACAACGTTCAATAGGAAATATTTAAATTCGTTGGGTTTTTTTTTTTAATTGCCTATTCTTCTGAAACGGTGGAAAATCAGACAGACCATAAGTTGGAGTATTGTCACACTATTACGCCAAATAACCATGAATACTTAGAATTTTATGTTGCTCAGAAATAAACCCTTTTTTTTTAACTGCTCGCCACAAATTTGCACTGTCTGATGAAAATCTGACCACTAAACTTCATTCCACTATTTTAAACTAATTGCAGCAGCTCGGCTATATTACCAAAATGTATTATTTCTGTGCTTTTGAACATACAAGTACCTAGCTTCAACAATCACAAAAAACACTACCTATTAGATAGACTAAATAATTGCGTCATAGGGGCCAATAAACTTATAACAAGAGTGCACGGAGCTATTATATTTATTATTAAACTTCAAACATCTTAATAAAACCACATTTATAATTATAATTTATAATATTATTTAATCCTCTATCAATATTTGATATTAGGGTGGTCTTTTTTTTTTTTTATTAGCTGAAGGAAGACATTTTTTTCTTTAAATTTTGAATTTCTGCATTATAAAGCCGGGTATTCGAATTGGGAGCTTAGTAAAATTATTCAAATTCAAGAACAAATGTAGTATTGATCGTGTTTGGGTTCCTACCATAAAAGGAAACAACCTTTATTTATAGGATCACATTTTTTTTGTCCGTCTGCAGAGGTTTTTCTCAAGATCTATCCATGCAACGTAGGAATTTTAATTATACAGGATGTTCGGCAGAAGGTTGAACATAATTATGAAAATGGCAGATCCGTGGGGCCGTCTACTACATTTTAGGCCCAATAACAAGACCCAAGCCACAAGGATTTTTTTAAATGTTTTTTTTTTTTCGGAATTTGTCGTTGCCAAAACTTCAAACATCAATAATTTCATTTAAAAACAACAAAACTGGCAACATTTTATTTTTATTTTCATCTAAAGTAACTGTAGAATCTTATAAAATTCGTATTTGACGCAGATGATTGCTAGAAAAGTAAATACGAGCCCTTAAACTACAAACAAATCAAAAATAAATACCGAAAGCCCGACAAAAACTGCGTTAAAAAAAAAACTAACTGTGATAGAGCAGTTCTAATTTTAGGAAAACATCTTTGGTTTCATTCCCAATCTAACGGTATGCAATATGTACAATTTCTTTTAAAACAACTAGAACCATTCGCCAATTTTAACTGCCTGGGACTTTCTTCACCGAAAGGATTGCGAAGGAATTTTGCGAAAAGTGAAATAAATTTAAAAAAAAAATACATATTAGATTCTACAATAATTATTCTAAAAAAAAAAAATTGCCAGTTTTGTTATTTTAAATGAAATTATTGACGTTTGAAATTTGAACAACCACGAATTTCCTTTAAATTTTAAAAAAATCACAAAAAAAAATCCTTGTGGCCTGGGTGTTGATAATGGACCTAAACACGTAGTAGACGGCCCCACGGATCCACCATTTTCGTATGTTCAACCTTCTGAAGAACAACCTGTATAATGTTAGGTTAGGTTAGCAAAAAAAATTTTTTTGGGTTCTATTCAATCCTAGTAAATAAAAAAACTGGCAGGTACGCCTTTTTTTTCTGAATAAGACATATTTTTGAAAAAAAAAATTGTTGTGCTCTTTTTCGTTATGACGGCAGAATACCCGGTTCAATACAGAGCAATAATGTTTACTGTGCCACAGTTAAAAGTAGGAAGGATAGGAGGGGGGGGTTAGGTCTGTCTTCACGACCGACCGCCACGGACTAACCTAAAAATATTGCAATCTTTTTAACGTGCAAAACAAGAACAAGTCAAGAATTTCAGAGCTGTCAAACTCGTTCTCATGTTCTTTGCAGTTCGCCAAAAAAGGCGGCATATTTTGAGGTGAAGTGGGGTGTCGTCTAAACCTGTTTGAAAGTAGGTACAAACCTAAGTATATAATTTAAGTACCTAACATTATCTTGATAGTTTACTCATTTTTAGTAATTTAACAGAAAGGAAGAGTTAAAATATGGTCATGTGGTTCATGTAGTTAGGTTATTCCAAAGTACACTACGCCCGGACTCCTAAATCGAGCCGCCGTGCATTTTGCATTTATATGTTATGTCTAAAACATTAAAATACGAGTAATGATAGGTCAGAAAAACACTTTTACGTTTTAACGAAGAAACATGGGAGACGATCAAGTAAGTTGGAGATGTTTTTTTTCTAAATACATAACATAACATAACATCACGCCTGAGTTCCCCGGAGGGTCAGGCAGAGGTATACCTAATGGTACACCCAAATTTCGCCACAGTTATGCTTAAGTCATGTACGAGTAATAGGGGTATGCAATTTTGAAGTTGACATAATTTTGCCTTCTTTTTGGTATCACCACTGTTCCAAAAAAAAGGAGAAGAAAATCGAAGTTTGGTAGCAAGCTTTGATATTATTATTTATTTATTTATTAGCAATATTTATTTCTATATTTGTTTTGTTTTGTATAAAAAGAGTAGGTACTTATCGAAATTGTTATTACAATTTCTTTTTTTTGTTGTGCTAGTTCTTTTTGTTTTTGTCTCCATAAATGTTTTTCCTTTTTTTTTTGCTATTCTTACGTCAAAATTATGGATACTGCTCCTGAACTTGCCGCGCAAGTTGTGGAACTTCTTACAATAATTGTTTGACAATACCTGCATGGCGTTAGTCATACATACGAGTAATGTCGCAGTAATGGAACTGTCAGCAAGAAGCTCTGATGTACTTAAATACACATGGGATAAGCTGAAGACCTAACAAACCAGCTCCAGAAACTTTGCAGGAGCTGAAAACTGTCACCTTAGAAACATGGGAGAACATTCCACAGCACGTCAAGCAGTGGCATTAATTAATTCAATGTCGAACTGCTTGGCGGCTGTCGTAAATGCTCTTGGAGGTACCACAAACGTTTATTTAGTACCACAAGTTACTAAATAAACGTTTTCTCCATGTAAACCATTATTTTCTTTAAAAAAAAACGCTAATAAACCTGAGAAACGCGTACAGATGACTTAAGGCTCCCATAGACAGGCGCGTGCGCGACTGTGGTGGAACAATTTCTATGAAAACTTCATGGAAATTTTATACTTATATCTACCGCGATACTACTGGTGTCGCGTCGCGCCTGTCTGCCTAACTGTTTTTTTTAGTATTCCGATTTCAAATTTGGGACAATGACAATCAGAAATGAAAAAAAAATGCGTGGTGGCTTGATTCAGTGTAAGTCTTCAACGCTGTTCTCCTGAGAGTTGAATAAGAAATATTAGTTACCTACCTACTGAAGTATATGCGGTAAACAGTTCGAAATATTATAGGTATAGGTGCATCAGATTAGATAACGTAGGTACCTAATAATTATTATTTATTTATAAATAAAATATTACTGGTACAACAGCATCAGTACAGTAAATACTAAGAAAATACTTCCTATAGGTATGTATAAGAAACCTTGCGAAAACGTGAAAAGTTGTTATCAATAAATCCATAGCATCATACTGGCGGCTGGCGGCGATGCCGGCCGGCGTGTTCGGTATCAGTGAATCACGACCGCGGCGCGACGGGCCGCAGTACCGGCGGGCGGCAGCTCTCTGCGCGCCGCCATTTTCTTTACGCACCACGTGTTCGTGTGCATCGAAATTATTGATGAATTATAAAGCTTCTACATTTCAGAAATGCATGTCAGGAAACAGATGAAATGTCAAATAATATGTAAGTATGCACCTATTTACGGTTGTCTAACTACAAACGTTCTACAGGTGACAGCTGTAACGATGGTTTAGGAATGTGGGCGTATTCGTGTGGATAGTTAGCCTACTAAACTATTCATACCTGCGGTATTTCGCCATTCTGTAAGCCATAAACAAGTTGTAAAACTTAACACAGCACGCGCCTGATGTGGATGCACACCGACGCTTTCAATTTCACCACTTCAACAGAAATGTCCACTACGATTCCAATTGAATTATTAGAAACATCAAGCGTATTACGATATAAGGTACATGCAATAGTTTAATAAATGAATCAAACGACCGGAAGGAGTGATGAACCTAGCCCATTCGTACACGAGCTGTGGCGCAACTGCGAGTGTTGCCGTGTGACTGAAGAATGAGTGAACCTACTCGAACCGAGTTGAGTACCGGCTGCGTATAGCGGACGCGACGCGGGTTCAGAACGGACTTGTGCAATGCAAAACGACAACGGCGCGCCGCCCTCCACCCACCCTCCTGCGCGCATGATACTGATAAAAACAACAATCCACATGCCATTCACTAATCCGATATCATTATGAGACTTGTTTAATTTTCGAAAATAGTAGATAAGTTATATGATAATAAACAAAAAGTTCATTAACTTTTATGTTATGAGTTTAAAATAGTAATAATACCTATGCCTATTAAACAGAAAGTTTTATGAACTTCAAATAATTAACTACACAGCAATCAATTGAAATAAGAAACTGCAATCAAAATAAGTGCAATACAATACAGGAAGTACATTTAGATGCTAGTGTGCAAAGTTTGTCGTTGCACTGGAGGCGGGATTGCAGTCCAAGCTGAGCGGCGAGGGCGTAATGGAACCGAGAGTGCAATACACGTTTTCAACACGCTTTCGAGGAAACAAATAAAAT
This sequence comes from Agrochola macilenta, assembly GCA_916701695.1. Classification (NCBI taxonomy): domain Eukaryota; kingdom Metazoa; phylum Arthropoda; class Insecta; order Lepidoptera; family Noctuidae; genus Agrochola; species Agrochola macilenta. The sequence continues at coordinate 12,190,028 of OU753552.1, read as the reverse complement.
TTTATGAACATACTACCCACATTTGAAAAAAAAAATGGTTCTCGAATTTTCTTTTCGTGCGCTTTCCTTCGGATTTTTAAGGTGAGGCTTTTAGTCGCTGAACTGCCTAATATAAAAACCGGCCAAGTGCGTGTCGGACTACGCACAATATAGGGTTCCATAGTTGGGATGAATTTATCCCAAGAACAAACTTAACATTTTAGTCGACAAACATGTTCTCCCATAAATTCCAACCGCAAATGTTAGTTTGTACGTACTTACAATATAGAGAGATTTACCATGTTATTTTACCATTCTCTGCATTTTTTTCAAGGGGAGAGGAGGGAATGGTCAATTTTCATCATTTTTCATAAATATCTTTTAATTATTTATTTTTTTAGACTTGAGATCCTCGCAACAAGCCCTTTCATTGGACATGCATGTCACACGGTAAGGTTTGCAAAAAAAATATTTTAAAATTTTCTTATTTGCCCCTAAAAGTAACCCTCATATTAAAAAAATCTGTTATTTACGTTACACGTCCATGTTTGGGTCACAAAAATACATAAATATGTACCAAATTTCAACTTAATCGGTTCATTAGATTCGGAGCAAATTGGCTGTGACAGACGGACGGACAGACAGACAGACCGAGAGACACATGAGTGATCCTATAAGGGTTCTTTCCTTTTGAGGTACGGAACCCTAAAAACGAATACCATTTTACGAACACGCCATCCGTCCACAATATTTAAAATAGGTAACTGATCTCACTGTCATACTAACCCATAGAAATATAAATAACTTCTTTCTTATATCTATGTGTTAACCCTAAGAATATAATTAAAAAAAGAAAGAAATATTATTTATAATTTCCAAAAAGGTATAGTTACACTACAGACTCATCTGTAGTGTATACCTTTTTGAACATTATAATTACTGTTATTTATGATTGTGTTTTTAAGTATAGAATTTTTGTATCACACCAGTTTAGGACCTTTCTGAACCTGTCGAATTACTAAGGAAACATTGGGCAACATTTTAAAGAAATTAAATTAAAATAATTAAAAAAAAAACATTTCAAAGTAAATTAAAGTGATAAAGGAGATAGGTTTTTCTTGGCCCATCGGCGGACACTAATGACTATAGCCTAGGTGCCAAGGGGAGATCCCGGGGAACCTGTCTGTTCAGTACCCTAATTGCGTAATACACTGCTGCTTCAATCGCAATCCGAGAGTTTTGAAGCATAATTATTTAATCCATTGCTTCATAGGTTTGAAACATTCGTCTACTCAACAATGTAAATAACTCAAAGAACGTCAAAATGAAACCCATTGCGATAAATTGTAGTTAAATTGCGTATAATTACCCCACTGGTGTATTTTAATCGTTTTGTTCGTCAAATCTTGGCAGAAATACGATAACGGTGTAACTGTAAGACAAGTAACGCAGAATGGTTTTTCTTTAAGCAATACTTTTTTTGTATCTATTTTCCGTTATTAAAACAAATTTAACAGTGTATTTGTATATGCATTTATTTTTCTAACATTTTTTTTTTTGTTAATCCATAATGCATAGATTTGCGTTTAAAATTATATCTCGGTAAAAATATTTCTCCACTGTGTTCCTGGAGACATTAGTAAATATAAAAAAATAGTAGTCGCAGATAGACCAGCTCCCAAAGATTTTTCTTCCCATTCTCCTTTTTATGTTAAATGTGACACGATCACACGACCACTTTAAAAAATTATTCATCTGCGATCGGAACATGAAATGGTGACCACTTTTAACAGGTTATAGTAATTAATATTTTAGATAACTTCCAGCAACTTTAGACCTGTGATTGTTTTATACATGATTTCGTTTATCATGTGATGTAAGAGGCTAAAATCTTATATTAATAACCATGACAATGTGATAGTATTAACAAAAACAATTTGTTTTAGCCCAGATGGTTAAACATTTTTCAGCGGCTTCATTATTTACTATGCGAAACGCGAGCTGTATTAACAATGGGACTAAAACACCTGGCGCACAACGGCCTAAAATTTCCTTCGAATCAGCGGGTATTTAATTGCCCATACAACAGGGAGCACCACCTAAATTAACACTAAAAAGGCCAGTCATATTTATGGTATATCTTGTTAATTATAATTATTTCAACCCGGGGGGGGGGGGGGGGGGTCCGGTATCGATACACAGCAACAGAAAAAAAACAACTTATCAATCAAGAGCTCAGTGATCTCCAGCCGAAGATGAATCGGCGCGTTGCCACCAGTATAAAAAGCTCTTTTGAATAACCGAAGATAATCATATCCTAGTCTTAGTTCAGATCAGTAAGTTCCCACCACCACCGTTCGGCGCCGCGGCGCTTATGTCGTTGTCATCGTCCTATAAAAAATCTATCGGTGACGATGTGATAGCGTTTCGAAATAAATGTATGTGACATGGCGCGCCGATATCAGCAGTCATTGTCGTTATCGTGTAATGTGAAACATTTTCTTGGAATTGAGTCAGATAGACACTATAAATACCTAAATAATTATTATTAATTTAATACTGTTATATTTTTGCCTGAACCGCTATTGCAAAAAAACTTGCGCTAATACACACAGCTACATAATAATATTATCAAGCTATACATTTCCAATTTAAGCTGATCTCGCATTTTATGGGATTTCATGAATACCGTAATAAAATATTTAATAAAAAGGTAACATTATGCAAAAAAAAAAACGCAGTAAATATTTTTGCTATAAGTAGGTAGAAAAAAAATTATAATACATAATTCAATTTTTCTCGATATTTCCGTGGACTAGAATGTTTAATTAATTTTTTAAAGCAGGAAAACAGATGTTTTCTTTTAAAAAACGCACGCGGTGATGAATTTTTCGCGTTATACATTAATTAAAATTCTTCCATTTCCATACCCTACATAAACACGATAAATGAAAAAAAAAAAAATGTTTTAAATTAATGCATAGTTAGCCTAAAATTCGGCGTAAATTCCCCAGATAATAACAGAAACCGCGTGTAAGTGACTTCGCTTCGATTATTTTTTTTATTATTTTTTTTTATTTACTTTTTTATTTTATTTACCGGTAATTGTTCTACCACGAAGTTTTCTTAGAAATTGTTTTATATTATAGTCGCGTCACCGTCGCGCCTGAGCCTTTATGGGCCTTTTCACAATATAGAGCGAGTTTAATATAATGTATTGTGAAAACGCGGCGTATACGTCGCGTAGTCGTGGTAACGTGCTCTCCGTGGGTTCACAGATCGCTAGAAACACGCTGGAAAATCGTCAGTGTAACGCTCTGAGTCAATAGGTTTTTGTGATATTATGGGATATTTTCGGATCCAACCGCAGAAAAGGACTCATCTCTTTCTGGGCTGGCTGCGTAGTCGCTTCCTGATACTTGGCATCCACTGCTGTGCTTATCCGACACATACTTGGCCGGTATTTTTTATAAGTTAAGTTTAAAAACTCTTGTGCTGTAATAATTTATTTGAATATCAATTTAGTAACAAAAAACGAACAGTTGGTGGGTAATCTGAAGAGCGCGGCAACGGCACGTGCGCTGGAAAGGGCCGACCCACCTGCCGGCAGGTGCAACGTCAGCCGCAACAACTGCGCCGTGATGCACATATATTATGCACACGGCATACATTACTTTTAAAGCTGGCTGAAGAAAACTTTATTTTAAGAGATCGTATCGCACAAAATTATGCTCTGCTCTTATGGAGTAGTCAACAATGGTGCTTTTCCTTGACTGTGAAGTTATTTTTGGCGTTTCGACGTGTTCGTTTGGTATCAACCTGAAGGTTAAGTTCAGACTTCATACCCCAAGACTGTAGCCTCCTCGTTGTGCATAAAATCTATAGCTCAAGGCCAATGTGCACCTCGTATTCACGTATGAACTATTCTTCCTAACCCAGTATACCTTTACCCTACCCTAACTATTCACACACTCTTTTTTAAAGCCGTCCTGCAGCTAACTCCACAAACAAAGATCGGTGGTATCTAGAAAGCTTAGCTGTACTACTAATCTGTGGCTGTAAAGTGATTTGGACGCGCGTCGAGTCACGCGCGCTTTTTGCAGTTCAAATTCTATGTGAACGTGACGTAACCGCGGAACAAGTTAGTAAATAAAAACAAACCTTATTTTTATTTATTTAAAAACAGGTGTTAGAAAATTCCCTGTTTCAAAACTTTTATGTAAAGAATATTAACGGAATAAAAAACATTTCTTCAGTACCTACTCATCGTCAAGCCTCAGAAAATACTCTCTTTCAAATCTTACAGAAGCAGGGTTGAAAAAATCTATATTTTTATTTAAGCCTTAGAAAAATATTTTTATTTTATTCTGGCTTTTCTTCTGATTTCGTTGTTTATTTTACCTTATTCGTGTTTTAGTAGTAAAATGGTAAAATATTAGATAGATAGATAGAACATTCTTTATTATGCACACCATACAAATTACAGAAATAAATATTAGTTATAACTAAAACCGTTGAATTTTTAAAGTGAAAACTTCTTTAGGCGCGTTGAGAGATTTTTGGTAGGGATTATTGATCTTATGTGTTCGCGTCACCGACATGAATCAGAATCAGAATCATGCTAACGTTACTTTAACAGTATATCCGTAGGTAAGAGCATGAAGCTTGAATTTGTATGAAAATTTAAAAAAATCCCACTTAGTTTTATAGTTTTCACTTTTGTCGGCAGTCCTGTTGACTGCTTGTTTTTTTTATTATTATTAGGGTTTCGTCTCCAAAAGTTTATAAAGTGTGTGTGCGTGCGAGTATCGCGGAAGGAACTTCGTTACTTACTGGACACGTCTTTTTTACCGTAATAGGTAGTCAAAGTTCAAAGGATGATGCAACTTGAAAGGCCTTCTGTGGCCCCCTGAACCGAACCCAAGTGGTGAGATGTATCCCATCCTCGTAAAGTGGGGCTACCTCGACGGTAAGGCAGCAGGGTGTGGATGTGTATAACTGTGGCGCAGACCATGTCCCACGTCTAATCCAGCCTGCCTTTTGTGCCTCAAAAAATGCAGCCATAGTGTCCTCTGTGCTGCCACCGACTGCCGTGGATGGAAGCGACACGGACAAGATGATCATAGTTAAAGTTGCCATTGATTGACGTTAAGATATACATTATACCGACGACAATCTAAGAATCCCGATTTGACGTTTCTCATTATACATGCCGCGATAACTTTGTATGAACGTCTACGTAAGAAATCGAAATATCAAATTCATTATCCTAATGAATCACTATGTTATCCATACACTATAACAATGAGTATCATTCGTAATCACAAAGTTTCACTTTATATTGGAAAAACGCAGATAATAACACGAATTATTCGTTGATTCATATTCCGATAGGACAATGTCATGTCTTTTGGTTCGTTGCCGTAGTGTTGTAACCGTTTTAAATCATTTTTTGACCGATAATCGATGTTCTGAAAAATCTATACTTTTACAAACATTACATTTAGAAAAGAGAGAAATGTATAATTACTGTATTAACATTATTAACATCTAAAAACAAAATATCATCTCATATATTTTTAGCTTAAGGTTTTAATTAATAAGGTAGGTGTGTGCAAGATCCACACAACAGAATACTCGAAGAAGACTTTAAAAAGAAGAATGAAAAACGTTTACCTAAGAAGAGTAAGACTGATAAACCTAAGAAGCCAACAATTGCACCAAAGAAGAAAAATTGGGCATGTCCGGATTTCTCAGAAGTGTATAGAGAACCAATTACGCATAATTCTGGATCGAGTGTATTTCTTGCAAAAACTGCTGTAACGAAAATGCACAGCATACGTAGGCCATGGAAGCTTCAAATGTGGCATTTGTGAGTGATGCGCACTCTTAGACCCGGAACCTCACTCAAGACTCAAGCATTACTTAAAACTAGTTCCAACCAATCAAGGCTTTAAACCAAGGCTTTAAACGAGTTTGAGTGAGGTTCTGTAATACGGGCCTTAACCTACGTGCACAAACTTGCGCACTCTTGCCCTCATATATTGTGCAAAATTGCGCATTAAGAATGCTTAATTTTTTTTTTAAATAGTTCTTAGACTGTTAGCTTAAATTTTTTAAATCTAGTTTTCTTACAATACAGATAAACTAGGTAAAAGAATAAAGACCGATGTTGATTCTAAAACGCTTCATCTTTTTTTTGAGAATTTGTAGAAAAAATGCGCAGTGCTGCACACCCCTTTCCTATTTTGATATTTAATTCATAGGAAATGGTTTGGGGCGTCGGTGGACTCCGATCTTTTTAACCTAACCTTTTCGATTTCATGACATGATATTGAAAAAATATATTTTAACGTCAAATTTTTCTCCCACGTCATTGATTCGTCAATGCTTCGCAGTCTCTCGCTATCTTGAAAGTTTTTGTGTTACAGGTTCAGGTTGGTTTTATTTTCTGGCTCGGCTATTATTTTTGGACCGTTTCTGTTATATTCATTGACCTTGGCTTGCTAATTCCGGAGTTTGATAACGCACACGTCATAAAAGATGATTGGATAAATGTAGTAGAAAGGACAAAGAAAATTATAAGGGATGACTTTAGAAGAGACGTACATTTTGACAATATGCTTGAAAATTAATATTTTAAGGGTAACCGACGAAGATAGTTCAACTGATGATAATTTTTCTGGATCATCCAGTGACGAAAGTGAATAAAAATGTTACAAATTTATTGAATTTATTGTTACCTGACCCAACCATGTCATGCAGTGGACTGCTGTAGGCTAATGATCATGATGATGACGTTTAATAAAAAGATATGCCTCGAGAATCAGTTTAAAGCAATGTAAATAATTGTCGATTACAAACTAAGTATGAAAAATCGATATGTCTCAAGAATCGGTTATAACGGTATAAAGCAACCGATTTTATTTTCCCGTCACTACACAAAATATTTTGATAGGTGTCAAATCGGGCTTCTTAGGTTGTCGCACGTATAGTATTGGTCGCATCGCAACTTTGGGCAACATGTTAGGGATTTTTAGACCACGCCACAGATGAACACAGATGAGTCACTCCGCATTTTAGGTATGAAGCTACAAGTACGTACGGGCTCGACTTGTCGAAATCAGTGGGCGTAACGAAGTAAGAAGATATAAAAGTTACGCGATAGAAAGAGAGGCAACTTCTAGGTGAATATAACTGTAGGCATTTAGCGCTGTGCGACCTGAATTGCACTTTATAATGTCATAGCAAGAGTGGCTTTTTATTTAAATGATTTTGCGGTGTGATCAATCTTTACTAATCTGTGACCATGCCTTCTATAGAAAAAGTTGCATTATTCTCTTGAATGAATGTGTTACTATGACTTCTCTATCATGGCAAAGAATTTACCAGCAGCCTAATTTCGTAACACACACACATCACTGATGTTTAACGATTATGTTAACATTGTTTATTTATTAATTTAGTTATACTGATTGTGGGAGAAAATTGTGGTCACATTACAAATCTCCGCATGCACATAGTCGCATTCTTATAAAGTCTCGTAATATTAGGCGCGACGCGACAAAAAAAAATAGGGATGTGAAAGGAAAAAAAAAACCTATATTAAAAACGATAGAAGTCTAAAATTAGTAAATAATTCTGAACAAACTACTTTCGTATTGAGCAGATTTGAGCATTAGTTCAGTTACACATTGTACCTATATAGCTTAGCGTAACCAATATTATTGAATTACTCACACACACACCCACACACACCTACACACGCGCGCGCACACACACATGCGCGCGCGCCACAAACGCGCGCGCACACACACACACGCACCCACGCAAATATATGTGTGGACAGGACGGTGCTCTGGTGATAGTAGTAAGTAATTATAGGCGGTTACTGACCTACGCCATTTGTGCTTAGTCCTTTTATGCATAAAAGCTTACAAACGCGCTACTTGGCGCTTATGTTCGTGTTTGCATATAACTAGTAGATCTGTCAGTAACAATGGTAATGAACTTGATTTGAGGTAATAAGCAGGTGCAAGTCTGACTACGCTCGTACGTACACACGGCTACATTATCAAGCTATACATTTACAGAATAAGCTGACCTCTCACTGTACGGAAATCCTATACAATGCGAGATCATCTTATACTGGAAATTATAGCTTGATATGTACCCGTATGTACATACAGCTACACACACAAGAGGAACGTGTGGCAAAAGCGCGCGTATACGAACTAAAGCGCGCAGAAAAAACTGAAATAAATCACTTTGCTTGGATGTGCTTTTATTATGTCAACCGGCGCCGTCTGTCTTTATTTTTTTATGTACTTCATTCATAAAAATATAGAGAACCTTAATTATTTAGGTTACTGGTAACGTTATTTTAGCGTGACGATCAATTTTATTGTGTTTGTGTCCAATCCAACCTGAACTTAGCTATAAAAGAGTTAGCATTATCAGTAACGTCCATTAGTAACTACTCTTTGTATGGCTTGTGAAGTTTATATAAGAAGAGGAATACTTATTAAATAATTTTAAATACCAAACCTACCTTGGTAGGTACATTATTTGACAAGGATTCATTTAATATGCTGCTAAAATGGCTAAATAGACAAAAATAAATGTACATAGGTACAAAAAAGTTGCACGGGCAGTGTTAATAAATAATAATAAAGTTGTAGAACTGGCGCTGAGAGCGCTAGCAAGGCCGTGCAAATGCCTACCATTTTGGATCGACTTGGCACACCGTTGAAAAGTTAGTTTTAAAAGGTTTTGTAAAACTAGGATAAAATATCCATACATCGTTTTAGACTCTTATATCCAACCACATTATTTTACTCAAAACTTGACCCCGACGTGTTCCTCACTTATTCCTCCGCATCACAGGGCCATGAGCCCATACCATGGCAACTGATTTCCACACAACTTCACGGTTATCGGCGCCATTTTCCGAGTGGAGAGCGACGAGTTTCCCTAACATACTGAATTCCTATGCAATCCATTCGCATAACGCATAGCATTCTCATCTCATCATCATCCACAGCCCGACTTCACACACTGAAAGAATATGGCCAAGCTAAGTATATAAGACTATCATAGTTGCGACAAATGTTAGGGCGACAGTACGATATGTCGACCAACAGTGGTAGGTACGAGTTACGACAGCACTCAGCTCGACGCACGTTAGTACGACTGATTGTTTTCTCGACAACGACAGGACGATGGACCTTTCATTTGATAACGCTAACATTAGCAAACATTGCAGAGGTAATATAATTATTAAAAAAATGGAAAAGATATCCGACGCAAACACTAATATGATGATGAAGGTCTTTTTATGAACCTCAATTCCTATTTTTGGGTCTTTGGCATCTACATCGCCACATGCGAACTAACGCCTCGCAAAATCCTGCATCCTGCACCGCGCGGCTCGCATATATACAACGTCCCGACATCAATCGTTGACACAACAATCGTCTGGTCGGAGGATCTTCCCTGTTCTATGGAGGATGTGACTTTTACACCCTGTTCCTCTTACCTCTATAGGTCCTAAATACTTGTCAACGTTCACGTGTTATCGCTGTGATGAACGCCGCACTACTAGTCTGTCGGGAGCAATGTCGCAGCACTGCTGCTGCGACATTGCTCCCGTGCTCGGAATGTAATCTCATACAAACCTATAGAAAATGTATGGGGCCAGTAGCACAATATAAATATGGACAGATGGAAACTAGGCCTATTTGTTGAAATAATATATCGATAGATCGCGACGACCAGTCGTCTCGACACGGCACCCTCAACTGACAGCACCGCGACAACCACTTTGGAGTCTCGTCAATGAGCGCGTCTGTGCGAGTGTGCTGTTTCGAACGTTTACTACGTAGTTACTGTAATACTGTCCATATTTATACTGTGCCAGTATTGACACGGCAGAACTGCTGCGGCAGCAATGCCGCGTGCAGCGGGGTTCGGAATCATACCTTTATAAGCGCAAAAAGTTTATTTCTTTTAAAAAGTGTCCATCTTTAGAAGGTTAATAAGTTTTTAAAGGATCAGTTAAACATTTCCTATTTGCCCTAATATTGTGTTTAATTGTATAATGAATTAATGACCTAGGTAAGTATATACAGTTGATTAAAAAGATAAATAAAACATATTTTTAGAATTATACTATTGCTGTTGCGCAATGTTAGCGCTTTAGTTTGTCGAGCGAAAGTTGTGTTGCGTTATGGGTCGTCGATCGAAAGTTCCGTCGTCCTGTCGTTTGTCGAGAAAAAAAGCAGTCGAACTAATATGCTGTCTCGCACCACTAATTGTCGACCTAAGTATCGTACTGTCGCCTTAACATTTGTCGTGTATTTGTTTGTCCCAACTATGATACGGAGTCTAGATATACTGGTCTACCACCGCATTCTTATCTCAGCTACAAGCAATGCGGATGCTGCGGGTCAGGTTATTGGAAGTAGTCCGTTTTTCTCCATATCCGCCACCTCCATCGTCCTCCTCGCGAGGTGGCGATTGTCTACCGTCAGCTTTACACTCGCATCGCACTGAGACAGGCCAGTGCAAGAAGAGACGAGAGCGCTCTCGTCCCGCGACTCCCGCCTCGGTGTCGCTTTGCCCCTTAAACTTGATCAGCAGTGTTTTTGAAGTTTTATCGCATGATAAATAGGTACGCGTACATTAGAATTCTGCCTGTTTTTGCTTATTTTAAACAACTCAGCTCTGACCGTTTAGTAACAGAAAATAAACTTAGGAGGACACCAAGAGTTTAGAGTGACTGTGTTTCTGAGGAGTGTTTAGAATAATATGCTGATTTAAGCATAATATTGTTCTAATTATCTGAAAGTTGGTACGGTAGATGTGCTTCTCTCGTCCGGCGCGCGCAAGGCTTCTCTCTTTTTTTGACTTACTTGACTCCAATTCACACGTTCAATAATTGTGTACCTATTGTTTTGTTAGTAGGTACAGTACCTATGTCTTTTTATGGCACCATAAACATATAAAAACATTTTCTCTCTTCATAGTTTTTTAGGTGCCTTTTATTTATATGGGTGGGTCCGTCCCCATATTGTTTATTTTATTTAGTCTAAAGTTTGTAACAATGACTACTCCTAATGTAGGTACCTATTCATGTACCTACCTAATTAATTACATTAAACAATAATAATAATAATAATAATTGTTATTTTTTTGTAAATAATTGCATTATGTTTCAAAGTCCTCACATATTTAAGTAGGTAGGGTAACTAGGTACCTACGCTATGTCACAGTATAATAAAGTAACAGTATTATGTCTCGGCAGTGACCTTGAAATAATTACCTAAGGCCGCTAGGTAGATACAACCTTCCGCGTCCGTGCGTAACTACCGCGCACTCGATACTGTTGGGTACTGATACCTACCTACGCTAAGATTTCGAAGTGCGTCGTTTCGGCCGTTTTCTATAAGATGTAATACTGTTACTTATTTATAGGTACTATTACTATGCCTACATAGTGTGAACCCCGTACATAGTGTGTACCACAAGGGTTGCTGCACAATTGTTGTTCGGGTTTACACATTCGATTAGGCAGCAGTTTATTATTTTTGTAAGCCGACCCGAAGCAATTACTACAACTTACAAGTATTTAAAATCATTGTTGTTGTGAGTCAGTGGATGCTCACGCTCATACGGTCACACACATCTGACAGTATCAGACTTCAGTTGATCATTAATATATTTTGAGTGATAAACTAGTAAGATAGGTAGGTGGCGCTGTAACCTCTTACTCCATTACTGACTAGTTACGTGCTGAGTCGGACTATCACTTGTTTTGTATTACCAATTTTTTTTTTTTTTTTTAAACGATCAATGAAAGTTGAAATCAGTGATAAGGTCTCGCTCAAAACTTTCAAATGCAGTCTTTCAAATTCCTCATCAAGTAATCAAAATCAAATAAAATAGTTAAAAAAAAGCAGTCTAATAAACAATTAACGTCACGCCTTAGGTGTTCTGTAGGTAGAATAAATCAATATACATATAGTTGTACATATTAATCATGTTGAAGGATTTCGAGCTAACTAGTACCATGAGACATTTTTTTTCTATCTAGTGAATAATTCTCGCGCAATTTTTTGCAAAAAAAAAAAACTTAACATTCTTTAGGCTACCTACAAGGTCCATTCATTATCTAGGTATATAGGTAAATTCTTTGTAGATAACGTTATTTGAATTAATGTCTTCAGCACGTTTGGTACTAACCTTTGGTCTTGATGATCCTCTGGTTCATATTGATCATGGTCCTCTTGTGACAAACTAAGCTCGCTAAATTGTTGTTCCACAGAATTAGACATTTTCACTTGTTTATATTTGATTATCTTAAGCCACGATAATAATATTTAGATTTATAAAATACTGATTATAAGATTGGAATGTTTTTTTTTATTTGTTTCACCTATCACTCACTCTTTGATATTAACGGATGTTTCGGAGCGGATTGGATGGTCAAAATTATTACGAATTTATATGTAAGCCGGCCGGCGCGCACACGTGGTTGCTTTGAGCTGTTTATTTTCGTATTACATAATATAGTATGATGTAGCAAAGCTCCGTACGGAACGACACCGAGCACAAGCGGCGTCGGCGGAGTACTCGGAGTAGCGACGGACGGTGGCGTCACCGAGCGAGCGGCGAAATCGCTCGGGAGTGCGGTGCGGCGGAGAAGGGATGGGCGCGAGTGGCACGTGTGCGCCGTGCGTACGGTTCGTCGGCTATCGAGATCACTACTCAACTGAGCTGCCTAACTGATGTGACGTGCGTGACTGAACGAAACGAACGACGCAGACTCTACTCGATTCTTCGCACAACATTTTCTGCGGATTTTGTTTGAGAATGCGCGCGCTGGGCGTGGCTGAGCCGGGGCCCGCGGGGAGAGAACGCCACACCTTAGTGAAGCGCAAGTATCGATCTTAAAGTTATATCGAGTGTAGCAACGGCCAGTACTGCTTAGAATTTATTCATTTTACTTTCGTCGTAGATATTTTTTCGCGGTACCTATAAAAAATTAATAATATACCTTATAATAATATAATTTTTGATAATCTAATATATTTTTGTGTCGATGAACAATCAAACAATATTTTAATATCTTTCACTCGCGCTGTGTACGTCACCACCTTTATTGCCCTTATTGCTTGCCCTAATTTTATTGTTGTTTTTAATTTCAATTCTTTGAGTACCTATGGGTACCCGTACTTGCATTAGAACTATAATGACAAAGAGATTGCGTTTGCCTGAAAAAAAAAAACAGGCTATTTCTGAAACCCGCGACAAACTTCATGATGGCGTGTCTAACTTTTTTATTAGGTACCACACAACCGATAACACGAAGATATCGGGCTGCAAATTGGAACTACGCGGGCTAACCTAGCCCTTTCGCCTCCATCTAATAGTGCTTCGAAGCTTGTAGTTTTTCCATTTCTTAATATAATTACTTCTTCCGAACAGTGTAGTGTGACGTGTCTCTTACTACTGTATCTCATGATTACGGTGTATTAACCTCAATTAAAAATTATATCTGGATGAACTGTTCAGCACCTCACTATGACTACGTATTTTGAGACGCACAAACTGCCCAACTTAGTGCCAAAATAACCGAACTTTTAAGTAAACGAAGCAATATTCAAGTTGCGATCAGTGACGCACATTTTCCGGAATTGTCATAAAATTTGTCCGGAGTACGACTGCAACAAACTCGTACTTAATAAAAAGAATATCTCATTCTTGTAGCCCTACAGTGTGTACAATGCTACGTTATGCGTTGAATTAGAACTCGCCGTTACAATACAGCGAAGCGCTGCTGCGCTCCGGGAAGACATTAGTATTTTGGTTTTAGAAGGATAATTTAAAGGATAATAACAGGTAATAATAACAGGTTTTCAACATTTATCAGAAAACTACCTGCGCCGCGGGTTTCTAAGCAAGTCGTAACACATTAATACTTATACGCTGCTCACAACGTGTTAGCTTTTCGTTCATTCTTATGGCACGCATGACTCACGAGGGCAATGGGGTAGTTTTCACAGGGCATTTTCTGAATTTAAAAATTTCTAATTAATTTATAACTAATATCGACAAAATGGAACTGATGGTCAATCACTAAGAGCGATAACAGGTTCGTGAAGTATATTTGTTACTGGGTCCGTGTGACGGCGCCCCGCGCCCATGCGTTTTCCACAGCGCTCGGCCGGGGCCCGCGGAGGGCGGTCGCCCGACACCGCCTACTTCGTCTGGTACAGGCGTCGCCCGCCTCGTGTCCCGCTTCACCTTAAAATTACAAGTAGACGAGACGTAGCTCCAAGGAGAAAACGCCCTTCAAATAGCTTATCCTGCCCTTACACGAGGGTTAGGCACAAAGTTACTAACATCAGAAGGCCTGGGCCCCAGCCCAACTGATGCTGATGTTCCACTACGCGAATCAAATCAACAAACGTTCAGCAGCTCTTATATTAATTAGGTTATTAAAAGTAAAGTAACGCCCGGGCTGTCTTTAGAACAATATTAATATGAAAAATAAAAAATGTTTTATAGGAAAAGTATTTTTGAAATATTTACAACGTATCGACCGATTTTTTTAGGTGGGACGTCGCATACTCGATGCGTGCGTACGAGCGACGAGAACGAGCCCACTAAACACAACACAACGAGCTCAATCCAGAACGCTTGCACTAAACCGACGCTATACCTACCTCTACATACATATACGTCATTGTATGAATCATTATTTTACTTACGGACGTACCATAAACAGATGCATATCGGAGTTACGCGGAGTAGTTCCTCTTATTAAGGAATATCTATCATTATCGTATGGAATTTCGGTACATATATCTGGATTATGAAATCAAGGATCACGGCAGCTTTTTACATAATTACATAATAAAAATAAATAGACTTCCAAATATTGATTTACTATTGGCGCTTATTAATAACAGGTAACCGATGGTAAATAACCTAGTGTGCCATCAAAACCATAGATATTTTTAACAGTATTTTTCAGTCTTACTTATTTTTTTTTGGCCATAAGATTTCCGGACAGGCTCAAGAAATTCAAAAGAGATAAAATTGCATAAGAACCTATTGATAAGTACCTATTGATATTTTGGATGAAAATAAATCCCGCGCGCTAAGTGACAAACGGCGAAAAGATGACTGCCCATAGAGTGGATGTGCGGCAAATTGGTAAGTACCTACTTACCTAGGTTCTCAAGTAGGTAGATAAATTTTAGCATTTGCGAATTAGCGACGAAGCCGTCGCCGTTGCTCATGAAAGTCTCGCTCGACCACCTGGCGAAAATACCAAGGTACACCTATACAAAACAAAAATTGTGACCTACAATTTATTATTGTTCCTAAACTAACTAGGTACTATGCATCTTAGTATTATGCATCTTCTGTCAGTAGCAAAAGAAAATGAGTCCATTTTTTTCTAATACGTCCATTTGTTGAATCTCTCCGCGTTGCCGGCCGTGACCGCGACGGACGACCTTCAAACGCAACCGAAGATGCTAAATAAAAAAAGAAAACAAAAAGAAGTTATGGAAACTCCTTTTTTTAGCATCAGCAGCTGGCAGCCATTATGCTTGTTATAGTAAGGTAGGTGTAGGTACCTATTATTGGTTTGTTAGGCGTCGCTGCTGACGACGTCGACAAGGCGCCCATGGCGTCCTATTGAGATAGGTAACTACGTGTTATGAGCCAAAATAAAAAAAATCGTACCTAGCGCTGAAGGTCATCTTCAGCGCTAGGTACGATTTTTTTTATTAAGTACCTAATTTTATTGTTCATGGCATGGCTAACTAACGTTTAAAAGTAATGTTTGCAAGAAGATTCAATAAAATTAAGTTCCAAGGATATGACTTATGTACCTTTTTTAAGCGTGTTGTCACTGGGGATCTAACGCTGTTCTAACGTCGACGGCAGCTGTGCACGGCGTCGCGTCGGTTTGGGGAGACAACCCCTCATGTCCAAATACACATTACAACATACTCTCGACGTTCCTATTGTGTCGAGTCTATACCAGCTGCTAAGGCGGCGGGCGTTAATTTGACCTCCAAGCCTCCAACATCCACGACAGTCACATACGGATACGTGCTTATAGGTAGAGGTACATTAATACCTAAAAATATATCTTACAAGCAAGGTAATTACGGTTTTATTTAGTATATCCGGTATAAACCTTGCACCACAGGGTTCACGCATATTCAATTGAAGAAGAGAAATGACGCGGTAAACCAAATTTAAAAATCGAAAACTATATCATGGAGGGAAAGTGGTTTTAATTCCTTAACCTAGCATCCAACCGAAACACCGAAAACAACCAACACATGTAGGTAGGTACCTAGTTGGATCTTTCGATTCGAATCAATAATTAATTATCCGTATCCAACCTCTCGGACATCTAGAAACCCGAAAATCTGACAACTGAACTGGTATAATTTGAAAATCCATATTGTGGACTTCAGCTGATGGCCAAGAATGCCACTAAGAACAATGAAATATTCCGTCTATATCCGTTATATAGGTGAGTACATTGTGCAGTGTGCTGACGATAGGTACGCGGAATTTTGTTGTCAAAGGAAATGTATTTCATTTGAATCCCGGGATGTCCGTGCGAACGTGGGCTAAGTGACAGTGAAAATATTAGTTCAAAACTGGGCAAAATACCCTAGGTTAGTAAGACATTTTTACAAGGCGAAATACTCGTAATTGTCCAAAACGAATCATTTGTGTTTGTGGTGATGGCTTTGCTATCCACTTTTTTCTTAGACAAGACCTGTGGCTTCTGTGTACTTACCTGTTTGAAAATGGAATGCGAGCAGACTTAACACTACAAATCAATACAGGTATAACGCTCATATACCTAGGTTTTAATTATCGAATGAATTAGGCCAACGGAAAATATAAGGCTCGTGCAGACCAACGCGACTAGACGCGCGACGCGACACCGGTAATTGTTCTACCGTGAAGTTTTCGTAGAAATTGTTTTGTTAGAGTTGCTTCGCGCTGGTCTGCACGACTATAAAAAAAAAGGCTAAAACTATAAAATATAAGGCTCGTGCAGACCAGCACGACACGACGACGCGACGCGACTCGAACAATATATTTCTAAGAAAACTTTACGGTAAAACAATAACCGGTATCGCGTCGCGCTAGTCTGCACGAAGCTTTAAATATTATATGGTGGTATACATGGTATAATTAATATACTACGCCAGGTATGGCATTCCGAAACAGTGATCACGTGGGCAACACTCAAGTCTACGTCATCACATCTGTGTTACCAGAAGTTTGTAATAATAACTCCCCAACCACCTTTATTACCTGTGCGAATCCGTTAAAACAATGAGGTTTTAATTAACAATTACGTTGGTTTATGTATAAATTGAATTGTTTCGTTTGATTAGACACACGAACCGACAATTTAAAAGCTTTGGTTTCTGAAAATCTTTCCTTAATCGTGTTTTGTTGCAATAGAGTGGCAACTGGATAGTAACGTAAGCATGATTGTGTTCGTCCCGGAATGCCAGACCTTGTTTTATTAGACCATGGTGGTATACAAAGTACATTTAAAAGCTTTGGTTTCTGAAAATCTTTCCTTAATCGTGTTTTGTTGCAATAGAGTGGCAACTGGATAGTAACGTAAGCATGATTGTGTTCGTCCCGGAATGCCAGACCTTGTTTTATTAGACCATGGTGGTATACAAAGTACCTAGTACTCTATGAAAAGCGATTAGATTTTTTTTATGTATCTCGGGGTGCCCAATAACGGGATATCATCAGGTTGATTGCGCGAACAGCATATTACGGACAGTGGTGACGGTCTGCAGTTTATAAAAACGTTACCTAAAAGGGGACAACAAGCTACGCTAATGTAAAAAATCGTTTGGTAACTCTCAATAATTTGCCTTCATGAAAAAAATCTCTATCACGCAATGGCTATCAAGCCATCATTGTTCGAGGCGGAACTAGTGACATGACTTTTAGCAATGGTATTCCATGTTTCACTCGATTTGGTTAAATTTGTAGCTCCAGACAGCGGCGTGTGTGTGAATCGTTTTATCGACTTCCCGACAATCGCGTCGTACCTTTTTATAATTTTCTGTTGGAACACCATCTTATTAAAACGTTGCATTTGTTCATAGCTCCATTTGCGGTAGATACAGTCAGGGAAATGGTTAGGCAAATTGACACCATATGTCAATTTGCCGTGATAAAGACATTTCATGAAACTGCCAAAGAATAAGTTGTGATTTGAATAAACGGACTTTATTTGAATTTATTAAGTTAAATCACTATACATTTTTAACTTCAGACAATTCAAGGTTATTTTAAAATACAATAAAATAAAGCTAATAATAATACCGCGTGATCGTTACGAACGTTAGATGGCATCCGCTTTCAGTGCTAACCCCTCCGAAATATGAATTAATTCACGATCAGGTTTTGGGTAGGAGAAAACTTTTTGCCCGACATTGTTATTATTCCATCGAGAAGGGTTAAATTAAATACTATTCCAGGTCGCAAATGTTTGCAAAATGTTTGCAAGATTTGGAATTTTTTTTAAAATTAAATTTTTTCAAAATTTTTTACTAACTCACGGCTGATTTAAATAAACCAAAATAAAAAAAATAATTTGTTACACGACACTGTCCTCTCTTTCTATGAAAATTCCGACAGCCAAGGTTTTCCACTTGCTCCGCGCCGCGCCGCCATCCTATCGTGGGTTGAAGATGTCGAAAATGTGTTATTTTTTAATACTTCAATTTTTATGGAGATGAAAAAATTATCTGCGTTTCGATGTGAAGTTTTCTTACGACTTATCGTGGTGGAAAACTATCCTCGTGTAGTTCAAAAGCAACGACGAAATTTTGTCAGATGCACAGAATCTGCCTAATAGAGGTAGGTAGTTTTCAGGGATCCTACATATTTTTACCACACTGCAAAGAAGTTTGGGGACGTTATTTACAAGAGATGGTAAAATTGGCGCAGTTGTGGAAGTAAGCGATACTATACAAGAGGTACACGCTGATCTCGCATTGTATTGAATGTCCGTACAATGCGAGATCAGCTTATACTGGAAATGTATAGCTTGATGTGTAGCCGTGCGTACAAGCCGCTCAAGCAAGAGTCAAGGTCAAAAACAGAAAATTTTCAGAAGAACCCCTGTGACAACATACGAAACGAACTACACGACCTTGCGGGCAAGGACATTCCCCCCGCCTTTTTGTCTATATAGGCCGGGTTATTGTAGGTACATACTTTTCTTTAGTTTTCCCGCCATAAAAGAGTTACACACAACTCAGAACTCACAATGTTCGAGAGCCATTCAACCTGTTGATTTTGTGCTCTTACATTACAATTATTACAAACAACAAAACATTTGTTTGGTGCACTAGTGAATTAATTGACTACACATTTTGATAGGCTGTTACGCTGCGAATGTGCCTCAAGGGCGATGCGTCAGAAACCGCCTACTTTAGATTTTAGTTTTTGTCGTGCTCAGTTCCTTTGATCTTTTGAAATCGTTTTAGAACCTCTTCTCTTTATATTCTCCGAGATTTTAAACATCTTAAAACACATAGGAGAAGCGGAAACAGCCCAACAGATTGCGCAAGGACTGCTGAGGTCGCGATCGCGAGATCTAATCTAACCCCGCACGTTGCACTATTGCGTGAACTTACTAAGAAGAGCAAGTATTTATGAAGCTTACTAGAATGGGATTGGAAGAACATTGTGTGCAACCCACATTTAACAAAAATTAAATAGCTCTATAATATTTTCCGAAGATGTCTAGACAATAGTTGCCGAAGCGCATACTTTTGCCGGGAGATTTGTACGTTCAATTGCGACTAACTCAATAATAATGAGTGGATATAAGTATGATTGAGTAAAGCTTCGTGCAGACTAGCGCGACGCGACACTGGTTATTGTTATACCGTGATGTTTTCTTAGAAATTGTATTGTTCGAGTCGCGTCGCGCTAGTCTGCACGAGCCTTTATTCCTTTCAGTTTAGGAATTGAAACTTGGCACAAATGGTTGATATGGTAAATAAGAAGGACAATAAAGGGGGTAGAGTGGGTGTTGATATTAAATGTCGTATAGGTAAAGTACAAAATCCACGAACGAAGAATCGAACGAGAACGAAGAAGAAAGAATCTGCGGACGTAGTGCTAGTCATTAGTTCATTACACATCAACACGTGGAAGCATAATCAGTCTATAATGTTCTCATTGCTTGACACAGGCCTCCTCTCTGTGAGACGGAGTGGGCTCCTAATCCACCACGCGGACCCAAAAATTCGAAGACATGTGACATCTAGATACCAACCCGCACTGGGTCCGCGTGGTGGATTACGGCCGGTTTCCTAGCGATGTTTTCCTTCACCGTTTTGAGAGCAGTGGTGGTGAAATAATTTACACAAAGTAAAGCGGTTGTATACAACTGGTAAGTCGCGGCCGTTAGGTGTGGGCCACAACTGCTCTGTGTCCAAACGATAAGCACATTTTGAGGTCCAGGTTTCAAGAAACGGGGACGTTTAATACAATCAATCTAAAAATTATATATATTCGTCAATTAAAGATATAGAAAAAAGTTTAAGTTTTTTTTTTTGACTCCTGAAATCTGTACTTTCCAGTTTTTAAGTGCCTACCGCACTTAAAAAAAAAATTGCATATTTCTCAAATAATAGTTTTGGTTGGATTTGGACATCAACGCTCCGCTAATCTCGACCTCGATGATTGCTGTTATCACTTATCTATAGCGGTAACTACCCTTGCACGTTACGCAAGAATCAGCGAGCCGGGCCAATGGCACGCCGGCCACACCCCTCGCCCAACACTAACACTGCATGTGCACCCACCCCGCCTCTTTGTGTTAGTTAAGTTATTAGTAGTTACTACAATGCATTGTTATCAATCAGGAGTATACAGGACTATTTAAAATGTTATCCAACAAATAAAAAATACTCCGCTTATGGAGACTTTGCAGCGATTTAGTTGCGATGCAGAACCCATACAGACGAGATGCAGTATCGATACAGTAGGCTAGTGGCTGCCATGGCTGTGTAGTGGCTACTTGTGGATTCTTATGGACGGTACAGACAAGATGGACTTGGTCGGTAAATATTGGGTGCACCTATTTCATAAAGAAAGATTACGTGGTGGCCATTATGTAAATCAATACAGTCGCGCGTTCAAGTAGCGATGCTGAAACAAAACGCGTTTGCATCGGTGCAGAAGCGATGATGAATCGATATGCGATTGTATTGTTACTGAATCGCTTCTGTCGTGAGTTGCAAATGCGACGAACAGCCAAAAGTAGCGAAGCAGGCAGACGCGCATTAACTAAACGCACTACTCTGCGAAAAGTTGCCGTGGGCGTCCGCCCTTACTGGTTAGGGTGTCAGACCAGGGCCGTCTTTAACCTATAGAAGGCCCTGGCACTTTACGATAAAGAGGCTCATGTGGAGAATGTAGGATGCAAGAGCGATCTCAAACCTGATAGCACCCCACTTCGGACAGGTGAGCTTTTCTTTTGACCATTGTTACAAAAATAGAAATTACTTTATCGACTTATGCGGAAAATAATGTAGAATGCAAGAGCGAGCGAAGCAGGCTCGATTATTTTTGGGACACTGCCTCGGATTGGTCAGGATTTCTTTTGACCACTTATACAGAAATGGGAGTTATTATGTCGACAGAATAATAAAGAATTTCGAAAATGTAGGATAGGTGAAAGAAAGAAGAAAAATACGTTTAATTGCGATAAACATGTTGGGGGAAATATGTGTCACATCCACGCAAGACAGCCATCGCTCAGCATATAAGGGTGCGACCCTATGCGAGATCTATGTCGCATAGGGTCGCACCATTATACACCATTATATGTATGAAACACTGTCACTGAAACTGAAAACCGAGGTTGTCAGTGACAGCAGAAGCGAGCGAAGCGAGCTTGAAAATGTTTGCATTCCGCCTGGGATAATTTAGGTTTTCCATTGACAGCCTCTAGCTACTTACTACAATGGCGGGAACTCAGACCAAATAAAAAAACAAGACAGCGGTGCTAACAATACAGTGAAGCATGCCAAAACTACACCTCCGCTCTGTGCATACACGCTCACACGTACACATTTACAATGACACTACAATCAAACTACACGACACAAAGTGCACTAGATGGATCGCCGGGCCTGGGCACTTGCCCAGAGTGGGTATTGATAATAATGACCCATTAATAACTATATTAACATAACACAATAACGGCAATAACTATACAATGCCGCCCGCCCATGGGCATGTGACCGCCCGTATTTTTCTGAATATTCATGAAACATTCTCTATAATACATTTTAAAAAAAGGGGTCTATCTGAAATTGCTTTTTTTAAATCTATCTTAATTTTTTTTTTTTTTTCAAAATCCCCCTTTGTTTTTATGGAAGTACACTATTGTGTTTTGAAAATACATACAGATTTTTTATTTTTTTAAAACAATGACTACTTTGGGTTTTTTTCATAGTCGACAAATTTTAATAAAACATGTTAGTTAATCCAATAAAATAACTCATAAGCTTTTAGAAATAATAAACAGAATCCAAATCGAGCCAATAATCTCGAGTAATAATCGGAGTTATGGTAAACGTTGAAACTTGTTCATCAAAGTGAATCGCATGGCGCATAAGTTGACCTCGGGATCGTTTTACCACCCAAAGAGTACACGTCATTAAACAACAAATGTGACAGTTAAGGTTGAATATCACTACTTAAACTAAACGCGATCTGCACTTCTTAACCGCGTTCAAGAGCTGTCAGTGTCAAAATTCTTGTGGAATTGACATTGAGATTAATTAATTCGACCTAAGTACAGCTTTAACCTTAGTGAAATTGCTCACTGAATTGGCCCGGCAAGATGAGACTTTACTGGGAATCGTTGTCATACGTGTTAAAGAAATTACGAGGTCGATTATTACGATTATACTTAACATCAAAGTTGCACAATTCTGGGCACTATTGGTCAATATGAATTTACCGCGAACTGCGATACCATTTTTTTTTTTTTTTTTTTTTTGGGTGGGAAATCATCAAATGACTCCTCCCGCTCTGGGCAGAGCGAGAGGGAGTGTCAGACTTTTACTGACTAAAACCCACCCGTGTTCCTTCCGTTGCCTATGTGCTGGGGCCGCGATATCCCTTTCGGACAGACCCGCAACCCCAGCAGGACTGCGATACCATCGTGTAGCAATTGTTGCTATTATTTATGAATGTTGAGGGAGAGTTGGAGCGAAATAAATAAACTAGAGTGGTCCATCCACCACTGCTACCACCTCCGGCAACTATTGCCGGCATTAATTAAAAATGTAAATTTTAGTTTTGGATCCATTGTTTGATTTTGCTAATCCAAAATGTCATATAAGTAATTCATAAACATGAAATAACTTCTCTAATAACAACACCATGTGCGTCAAACGTTGCCTCGACATAGATCGGTCGATCGACCGATCGCTATACAACTGAATTCGGTCGCAAAGTCCTAATGGCGTCTCTCGACGGCCATTATTGCTTGCCACGCACCAAAAAATCATGTGCTTGTCAAGCACGTCGCGCCGACTGCCGGCCGCCCCAGTTCAGATATTAAGTGCTATCGCCTAACGCCTAAAAAATAATTCAAGGTTCTTATAAGGGCAAGGGTGAAGTGGCGGTGTTTGGGGGAGGCCTATATTCAGCAGTGGACGTCTTTGGGCTGAAATAATGATAATGTAGTGCATAATATACATTATTCAGCTCAGTAAACAATGGCAGTATTGGCGTAGGTACTTTATGAAATCGCTGCACACTAAAGCCTGGAGTTTTACATTTGGAAAGAGGACTAAATACAAAAAAGCTTCTTACGTCAAAAATTACTTACCTTATTTTATTTTGACAAGAAATTTTCATACATAGGTATTTGACATTGATTTTTGTTGAGAATTGACCTTCAGTAGATGCCTGAAGGTCAATTCTCAACAAAAATCACCGAAAATGTGTAATTTTCGACAATACAGCCTGTTGAATGGTTGTGACTTGTTTTTTTTAATTTTTATATAATATCTCGGGACCTTGGGATGCCGGACCTTTGGAAGGCGCATGAGGGGCCGATGCCAATTCGCAGAGGCCCATTATACGTTTTTAATGAAATGAGGCAACAACCGACGATCTATATAATAACTTGTTATTATTGATGACAGCAAAATCACCTGGGGTTACAATCGCGCGTCTCTATGTATTTTTTATGCCACAATAAATTGGAAAATCAATCTTTATGAACTTTAAAATACTTAAATAAACTTAAAATACTTTAAATAAACTGGATGATCTTCTGTTTTTTTGCAGGGATTAACGTGAGCTGAGAAACAGATTTGTTGCTATAAATACCAGCGCCTACGCTAAGCTTTTCAAGCGCATTAAGCATCGTGCAGACTAGCGCGTCCCGACACCGGTAATGGTTCTACCTGAAGTCCCTGTCTTTGGTTTTGTATTTCCTTTTTTTGCCACCGTCTTCCGAAATAAATATACTTATTTTTCACTGCTTAGTTTTTTTTTAAGTTAGTTGTATTTTTTTTTTGTAAAAAAGTTTCTCATTTTAGTTGTGGTTGTCAAAAACCAGTGACAAAACAAGTTGTGGTAGACAAGTTTGAGATGTTTTCCCTCAGACAGACCCGTAGTTCGTAAAAATAAGCCAGGCCATCACACTTACACATAAGTCCATACCTTGAAAATTACTGAACCGTTGATTGATGAAACTTGCACTGTTCCCTAAGTTGATGTAAAAGTAAGCCAATAAAAAAAAAATGGTCATAATCCGATTAATAGTTTCGGAGAAATGGACAAACATACATACATACATTACAGTTTTAAAGTTTTGTATATACGTTTGGAAGCCCTAATCGATTATCATAATGTAAATATATTGCAGTCCCAATAATATTATATACAAATACATGTTGAATTTATATATTTTTTTTTAAGTCGGTTATAAGTAACATTAATGAAAGTTTAGTGGTCGAAGTTCCCAAGAAATCTAATAATCAAAGATACCCGAATCCACCAGATTGTTAGAAAACCGCAACTCCGCGGGTTCAGCCGGATGTCCGGCTTATAGCATAGCTGAATATCCGGTATCCGGCCAAGAAACTATCCGTTTCAATAGTAGTTGAGACCTCGGTTTGAGATTGCTCATCTCCTTTTTATAAAGGGTATTTCTAAACGGTTTTTACTTACGTCAAAAAGCTAAATTGTTACAATGGTTTTTTTAAATATTTGTATAATATTGTTGTAAATTACCAGTGTGTTTATTTTTTAATACGATATAAATATAAATATATATCTACACTAGATACGAGTACAACTTCTTAAACGAAATTAACTAAAATTAAATTAATATACAGGGTGGAATTTTTTAACCTCATCTGGAAGGAAAGTACTCTAAATACTGGAGATATCAAATTTTACTCAAAGGAAACATTCGCTTATTTTTAAAAAGAATCACATCTGCATTCAAAAATTTTCGAAAATTCGCTGGCCACACTCGGGAATCGAACCGGGTACAATCCGAAATATAAACATCCTGTACTTTTATGACATCAATCATAAGGATCAAATCTCTTTAAGAAACATGAAAAATTAAATGTAAGGAAAACCATAAAATTTAAAAAAATACACTTATATTTTCGTATTTTAGCCGGATCGATTCCAGAGTGTAGCAAAACTTTCTCGAAAATCTTTTAATGAAGATTTGATAATTTTTTGAAATAACGGAATGTTTCCTTTGAGTAAAATTTGCTATCTCCATTACTTCCCTCCAGGTGAGGTTCAAAAATTCCAACCTCTATAATACCCTAACCACTAATTAAACTACATACGAGTATACCCTACCTGAACCATAAAGTGATATCAACCCCTACGGTTTATAAGAAAAACCGTTTCGAATAAGATTTATTCCTAGCATAAGCGTTTGAGTTTGAAGGCAACGGTGACGTCGACGCGCCGTGGCGCGGAAATCGCAGTTTACGTAAGTAGATGACGATGAAAATGACGTTGAAGGGCAATAACCTCTGTGCGCTTTTTGTTGTCTCCCGATCCAGCAACCGTATTGCACTTATAATATTTGAGGAAGGAACAATTTACGGGGGTCATATTCGGGTGTAATAGCTGAATTACCTGGATAATTCATCCAAGCAAAGTAACACCAAAACAGGAAGGATAAAGCGCAGAAACGCGAAAGTTAGGAGTGGACTTTGCCCAGTAGTACGAGCCCTTCTTAGCACTTACATATAGTGGCCCAGTGATCTCGAATGTCAGAGTGCGAAATCGGTAGAGCTGCCCACAAATTTCGGTACATTAGTACCCAAAATCGGTATATGACAAAAAAAAAATACAATGTTCAATCAAATTCGTTTATTTATCAAAAAATAAATTAAGTCTAATTTACATCAAACCAAACACACTTAAATATAATGTTTTTTTTCGATCTTTAGGATCATACTCTACTCTTTGGCCATAGCCGCGGTCATCTTTGAATTAATTTCCAAGTCATAACAATTAGCGTCATTAAAGAGTCGTTTTGCATGTAATAGATAGAACAGTGATTGACTCAGTAGACAGCCTATTTCGCTGTTTTGTTTTCATAAGATTCATAAGATTTCAGAGGACTCAAGGGTATTCCTCAAAAAATATGGAACTAACTAGGTACTTACTTTCTATTGAGGAATCCCTCAATAGGCTGTCCGTAACGTAAAACATAAATGAAAAGGATTGCCAACGTAGAAGTGTAAAATCGGTAGAAAAATCGGGATTATTACATGTATTCTCTGAAATCGGGGAAAAATCGTTGCAATTCGGTATTTCGGTAGGACAGAGCCCATATCGGTAGAAATACCGAAAAATCGGTAGGTTCGAGACCACTTAATAGTGCGTATTCGGAAATTTCAGTGACGATATTTGACGCTTAACACCGAAATGGGGTTACACAGGATTTCCGTAAAAACTAATGTCATGTTTTTTTTGGGAAATAAAATAAAAAGCTTAAAGCTTTGCGCAGACTAGCGCGCTCGAACAATACAATTTCTGAGAAAACTTCACGGTATAACAATAACCGGTGTCGCTTCGCCAATAATATAGTTAGGCTTAATAGTAAAGGCTTGTGCAGACCAGCGCGACTTGTCGCGCGACGCGACTCAAACAATGAAATTTCTAAGAAAACTGTACGGTATAACAATAACCGGCGTCGCGTCGCGCGACAAGTCGCGCTGGTCTGCACAAGCCTTAACTAGTAGTTACAATAATAATAATTAGCATGTTTCCGCTTTTTTATAGAATCCGCTTACCAAAACCTACCTAACCTATACATTTATTAAATTGTTAAAAAACCCAAACGTTATATAATAAGTTGGTAATAGTTATATATGCTACAAGTGCGGAAAATAGGTTATTTCCGATGCATTTTTATTCATGTGCGAGCGAAGCGAGCGTGTTTAGGGATGGAGCGTGTGAGCATAAGTGGACACGAGTCGGAAAGTGTAAATAAAAAAAAACGAGCGAGCCTTACAGCAGTCGACATATTGGCTGACATATACGATATGTAAATGATATAAACAACATTCATGACTTTTTGATTTTGACTTTGTGAAATTTCTAAATTTTATCACAAATAATAAAACCTCTGCGACGCGACGGGCTGACGACGACGACGGAGTTAAAAATATAAAAAAAAAAACAGAAAAGTAAAAAGCACTAGTGAAAAAAAGTGACACCTTCCGCACAAATTGGCTGCTGCTTGGAAAACGCTCTTTTCGAGCAAATGCATTGTATAATAAGTTTTTCTACTTCTGTATGAATATACTAAAGAAAACCGAACCTATCCGAGGCGGTTTGCTCGCTCCTCCATTCCACAGTCTCTTGATTCTTCAACTTTTCTGCTAAGTCGACAAAGTAACTCCTTTTTCTGTATGAATGGTCAAAAGAAAAATGCAACGAATCCGAAATTGTACACACATCAAGCTATAAATTTCCAGTTTATGCTGATCTCGCATTATATTGGATTTTCGTACAATGCGAGGTCAGCTAAGTACTGGAAATTATAGCTTGATGTGTGTGTACAACATTTTTCGACCTCACTTTCACTCGCTTTACATTCTTATGCTATTCCACTTATGTCATGAAATATTCTGTAAATAGGACATCGGAATCACTTTTACAC
This sequence comes from Agrochola macilenta, assembly GCA_916701695.1. Lineage (NCBI taxonomy): Eukaryota > Metazoa > Arthropoda > Insecta > Lepidoptera > Noctuidae > Agrochola > Agrochola macilenta. The sequence continues at coordinate 12,161,773 of OU753552.1, read as the reverse complement.
GTCATTTATAAACGACAAAGTAACTCAGGGGGCGTAATCATTTTAAAAGAAAGTTAGGGGGTCGCGTATGTTAAAAGGTTGGGAACCCCTGCTCTAAACGAATACGTAAATTCTACTATTAGCTGAGTTAGCTGTTTAATCTACGATGCGTATACCTACCTACTACTTACAGAGTCAACGAACGCGAAAAGGAAATGAACGTCTAGACTACGTACTTCAATTAATTTAGAGATCGGTTATATCGTAACGTCATACTACCACGCTTGTTATGGAACCTGAGAGAAGCTGTACACAGAGGCCTTGCATGTGTTTGAAAAAAGAACATCAGACTAAGAACGTTTGCGCACTGCTGCTGATCCGATTCCGAGAATTACGGCCGGAACAAAACGTAAAAGTCACAAAATGTTCTAAATTCGGTCGGCTGGAATTCGGATCTAGTGCACCACCCCTCATACAAAATAGTACTAGGGCTACTTCAGACCGTCATTTCTCGGACTCCGATCGGATGCAGTGCGCAAACGCTCTTAGTCTGATATTCTTTTTTCAAAGACATGCTAAGGATAGTCAAATGAAACGACCTCAGAATAAGTACATAGTCATTTAAAAAAATAAGTACTTTATAAGTTTACATTTACCATTAAGAAAAAGGGGGTTTTCTTGATTTAATAATATAAAATAATATTGCCAATTATGCTCATCCCAAAACAATCTTAGGCGTAGAAAATATTTAAAAAACATACTTATTTTATCAATCAGTCATATGACCTATGAATATAGCAGAGATAACGTGTGCGTTTATTGCTGACAGTAGAATAACAAAACGTTAACAAGTCAAACAACAGATCACCTACCAATGAGTCACTATACAGATTAATTGTGTATTGTTAACTTCTACTTTCTAGAAAATCAATACAATTGTCCTAAATAACCAACCAAAGTCCAGCTTTTAGAATTTTTTGGTCTAAGTACTTGCACAGTAGGTACCATGACTACCATTTCCATAAATGAGGAACGGAAGACATAAGCGGTAGGCAATATTCAGAGTATTTTTAAATAAATGAATAGATAGGATTTTAAAATCAATTAAACTGTTTTTATAAGCCAACTACTCTTCATCAGCCAAGCCATTTGCCAACTGCCTTGGGATCTACAATTCTAGGACAGCTAAGTAAGATTGCCAGTCGTTCATTTATACTAAATGAACGACTGGCTCTCTTACTTAATAAGTCAATGAATGAGAGAAGTCCGTGCCAATATAAGCAAGCTATTCTTAAAAAAAAAAAAGTAACTAAGATAAAGACCAGCTTAATAGCCCAGGAAAATATTTGCTGCGAAAAATATCCTAGTGAATTTTTCACTGGGATTATCTTTATTTAGGGTACAAAGGTCCCGAAAATCACTTTTTGCATAAATCATAAAATTGTTTTACGTAAAAAATTATAATAAGCTACCACACGTTTATTCCTTATTAAATTCTGCACAGAAAAGATATCGTAATGAACTTTTCACACAGTATTTTTAAAGCAGAATAAAGATAATCCTAGTGTGATAAATTATCACTAGGATTTATTTACGCAGATTTGTATTTTTTTTATTAAAATGAATTTCCTGGGCTTTATAGAGACGTGTGTAATCTTAAATCAAAATAGGCTATATTAAAAACTTCTGGAAGCTATTCGATGATGATGACCAATTACTTTTGGGAAGCATATTACGAATAATTTACTTGGTACACAAGGCGCACTCCGCATTTTAGATAATTTTATTATGAAGCTACAACCTACAAGTACGCGGCTCGTCTTGTCGGGCCAATTCAGTGAGCGTAACGTAGTCATAATTTATAAGAGTTACGCGATAGAAAGAGAGGCAACTTCTAGATGAATATGAATTTGTAGGTAATTAGCGCTGTGTGACCTGAATTGTACTTTGTGTCGTATCAACTTACACTTTTTATTTAAATGACTTTGCGGTGTGAACCATCTTTATTAATCGGTGGTAACCCAAGCAGATCATGAGCGCGAACGTTTGCAGACACCTGAGACGGCGCGCCCGCACTCGAACCAAGTTGTGGCTAGCGCGACAGGCGCCCCGTTGTAGATACCATAACGTGCACTTCATTATCATTGTTGGGCGTACTTAAGTAGTTTCTGCATGATCCATAGATTTAATCAAATATTTGTTGACAGGCAGAGTTAGAAAGAGACGATGATGCGTTTTTGAACTAGTTTATTGAACCATTGAAAACTTCAGAGAGTATATTTATATTTTATATTCGATATTTTGCTTTTGTTTTGTCGTGTTTTATATTCAATTATAAGATTGAAATAGAAGAGTTATGTTTAGATTATAATGTGTCTCTCATTATGACGTTACAGAATCATGGGCCAATGTCCACAAAATTCGGCCCAGGCAGACATATTTTTATCTTGTTGAACGTATTCATTCTTGTTATTCCATACAAATGACATGTTCGTGGTCATCTCGCATTAGCTGTCTTTCGTTTTTACAAAGCCCTTCCGATTCTAGTACTAAGCAGGGGGTTCCATGTGAATGACCAACTGAGAGGAAGGGTTCTATTGCCTTCGGTAAGATAATACTTTCAATCCAACGTCACACATGTTGCAAAGCTGGTTTAATTGTAAAATATTTTAGTAATTGACACTTTTTGAAGAGAGGTAACATTTATTAAGACAATCGCTTCGTCCCGCGACTTCGCGTGATATTTATTGTTCCCCCGACCCACCGCGTCGCATCACTTGATCACTTGATCAGTCACATGGTATCGCCCGCCCGCGCTATTACTTCGTTTTCACTAAGCGTTCTTTGAGATTTTTTTCTTTTTGCTCGACTCCTAAGGGTCGTAGCGTGATGTTAAATATGTCTATAACGTTTCTCAAGCGTTGGGCTATCCGATGCAAAAATATTTTTTGAAATCTGACTGATAGTTTCATAGATTATCGCGTTCAAACAAACTCTTCAGCTTGTATATATGTATACATATATATATATATATATACTTGTATATATATATATATACTTCTATTTGTATATATGTATACGTAGATGTTGCCTCTCTTAGAAAATGTAATACCTGTATACATTTTTATTAAAATCCCGACATAAACCCCTATTTAAATTTTGTTTAAAATAACAAACCAACATGAGAATGGACTATAGGAATTTCCATTTTTTGGTGTTAATTTACATAAACTATTTGAATGCAAATAATTAGGTGGATTTTTATTAATAATGACATTTCTATAAGTTTGTCCTACCCGTACCATACCACTCTCTGAGCCATACTCTTCCACAGAAATCGTAATAAAATGAATGACCAGTAGTTAATCTGCCTAAGTACGGGGGAAATAAAAGATTCACCGTTATTATAATTATAATCGGTTAAAGATAAGTAGACCAACCTGGGACAAAATAGAGCAACAGGTTTTGGGTTATTCAATAAGTACTTAAAAAAGGCGACTATGTGCCGCTGCCGCGTTTCGCAAGCAAGCCTACGAGAACAATATTATTATTACATCGTCATTCCGGATTAAATCAAGGCCGTAAGAAGACCTTGAATGTGTTTGAGTAAATAGAGACTGCGGCTGCCTCTCTGTTTTAGATGAACATGTTGAGTTATTGAAATTTTTGAATTTTACAATTCTTGGTAGGTAGGCCTACCAAGAGTTGCAATTTCTAAAATTTCCACATAGGACCTATCCTATATGGAAAGATTAGATTTTAAGGCTTTGGTAATAAAATGACAAAGAATAGAAAGTGATCATAAGAGAGGCAGGTCAGGTGCTCCTCTGATTCATTTGTCGAGCAAGTCCACGCGCCGAACACGTGCCGATGGCCACCTCTCACCCCCTTTCCTTACAGGGGGCGACTTTCTGAAAGCGAACTAAAACTTTCTCGGCGATGCATCTCGTAAACACGTTGAACCCTTTATTTGCGAGTGAATTATGAGAACTGCATAATGCATAAAAACTTACAGCTTTTTAGTTGTTCAATGCACGCGTCATACACGAGGCCGGCACTGAATCACGTAAGTAGGTATCGGAAACCGAATTTAATAGAGCACAGATTGTGCAGAGTAGGCAAAACAGGTATTTTGCAGATTTTATAAAATTTTGAGATCGTCATTGGGGTTATTATACCATACACTCTTGCAGAAGGTCAATGTTGGACGAAAAGTGAATTGTCAAGCGATTATGAACCATGTGCGGCACAAGCACAACTTTACTGTTAACTGTCACCTTGACTTGCCCTGCACAACAACTGCCCTGCCATGCAAATCATTATGTTAGGGTTCAGTCTCATTCAAGTGGTTTTTTTTCTCTCTTTCTATAGAAGAATAATACATTAATAAAAACAAAAAAATAATTCATTCGTGATTAATATTTACATTAGTTTGTCCCTTTATTGGAATTGTGATTGGTATCAACTATCCGGTATCCGGCCTTTCTTTGGTATCCGGCCGGATACCGGATTTTCAATAAATTACGAAAATTTCAAAAAGTGATCTTCCTTTTTATCATAACACTGACTACTAAAGGCTAAGTGAAAAAGCTATCGCAATATGCAACAAATCAATGATAATCTATTATTAACCAATCAATTAATATGGTTTTTTGGTCCCTTTACTGATTCCATGAACGACCACCACGATGCCCGAAATCACATGAATCTGCCGCCGATCGCGGCGATTGTTCGTGCCTCTCACCTCCATGGGCTCATTCAAATCAGACTATCTGGCCGAATATCCGTGGCATCACTATAGATTTTACCTACCTCTTGCTTACTTCTTCACTTTCCCTTATCTTTGTTAACAATATCTAAAATGGCATTTTAATGGCAACATAAATGTGTAAGGAAATAATCGCTTTATGTACTAATGAAAGGAGTTTCGGAACCGACTTGAATGAAAACTAAAATGGCATCATTCGATTTTTGAAACATTCGTTTCTCTAGTTATGAATTGTAAATACGCTGTATTATATTGCACCGACACACGGCAAAATAAAGGATAGCCCGGCGCATTTAAAATAAAAGCTGTTATGCGTTCAAGGTAGGGTTTCTCATAGTAATCGATAGGGTATAATCACACTCCGAGCATGTTGGTTTTACTTCTTCTAGCACGTAATGTTCTGATCTACCTATCTCTTACTTATGAATTGAGTAGATACCGAGCTAGTGGTACTTAAGACATAAAATCAACGACCTTTAACTGGGAGCAACAGTTGCTAAGCATCAGGGGTGTCACCCCTCACAAACAGTAGGACAACTCGCCCCTTTGAATGCCGTTAACGCCCAATAAGCATAATATTTGCTAAAAATCAATGTCACGAGATTTAACACTACTTAGATTACCTATGGTTTTGATTTTTTTTGACGTTTCCATTATAAAGCGAAATTATACCTTAAAAAAAATTGTTCCACTGTGAAATCAAAAGTTTGATTAAAATTGTTCGGGTAGGATATCTAGAACCGACATCCGACATCATACGAGATTTGAGAAGCCATCGATAACGGAGTGTAAACTAAGCTAAGACTGCCGTTTCTGAATACAAATTCTTAGCAGATAATACAAGCCAGCCGGCCGAAGACGTCTTCGGTCGGGTCGGTCTGAATCCGAACGGAGATGAAGATGGTAGTAACTGGTAAGTAGATGCGGAAATAGAACGGATGTATGTGCTTTGTGTAGAATACGAATATAGCGATAACAATTTATTTTTTATTGATAGTTCTATCCATGTGACGTTAGACATCCTAAAACATGTATTATGTTGGTTAAGCAAGATACATTTGGCACTGTTCAGGATTTACTGAAGGCGCCTGTTAGTAGCAGTGCTTTTATGTCATCTGGATCTTGGGCTATCTCATGTTATTAGGGTAAAATAAACTAGTTGGACTTTCTTTCTTATTGGCATTAAATTATCAACTGTAACAAGTAATAAATCATTTGCCACTTTTTCTCCTTATTTGATTAGAGCTATGTTGTAGCGGCAGTCGTTTACTGTTGTTATGGTAAATAAAATTATAATAAAAATAAATCATGTTTATTACAAGTTCGGCAGTAAAACCTGAGCGGAGTAAACTAAATCAAAATGAGTCGATACCAATTTTTTTAATGGGTAATTAAATGAATATCAAGCAGATGACTGAACGGGCAGTAACGCGAGGGAATTACTCTGTAAGAAATCTAACTTGGAAGTAGCGAGGTTGGTCACAGTTCTAACCCAAACCATTTGTTCGGGGTGCCCTGGCATTGATCGCGATAAGTTCCAACCTAACCTCCATTCCAACATTCTTACTTTTAATTTCCAATTTAACATCAGCTCACAGTTCAGCCCTGCGACCTAGTGTCGAGAGGCAATCAAACAATATTCTTGATTTGTCGAACCCTATCCTGCTTGTTAACGGAGCCCCTCTCCCCGAGGATATGCATATGTACACTAGTTATCAGTTATCTAGCAGCCACTCCTGTTTTGTTCATGTTATCATCGATTCTTCTCGGTAATTTCATAAAACACTAACACACACTCACACTCTCTCTCACTCACAAACACTCACTCACATTCTTACACATAGTGCACATTGCCATAATATTCTGTAAACCTACTTTTTGTTTTAATCTTTCTTTCTTTTTTTTTTTTACTGTTTTAATTGCATTTTTTAAACCTAAACAATGTTTTAATTCCCTAAAAATTAACGTTTTTCATAATTATGTATCAATGTAATGCGCATTTTCACTATATGGTAATGCCACCCATTGACTCCACGAGACAGGCTCGACCTAGTGTGGAGTTCATAAGCAAAATGCTTCCTTTGCGTCTTATTTTGTTTTTGTAAACCTAGCTATTAATGTAGACTATAAGGAAATGTAATCACTGTTTTTGGCAAATAAACATTATTATTATATATTATATTCTGTGCTTGTGTACATCTGGCTGATCTGACTGAAATCATGGCCGAGCTGAAACTTTTTTAATACCGACAATGCAGGTATCTAGTAGTCAATGTCAATCGACGCAACGTGCAATGTACAAAAACTACATTGGCTAAATAATAGCAGATTATTCACTAAGGGGACAAATCAGGCGATATTTTGAATCCCAAACGCAACGAAGGCTCGTGAGCGAAGCGAGGGAGTTAAGACTAGAATCCTGAGTGCAGTGAGGGATTCAAAGCTCGCCCAAGGCCAAAACACCTACACCTTTATCAAAAAGACTGAAATAAGTGCCACAATTTTGCAGTTTTTCGAACACCATTGGGAGTAACACAAGGTTTTCAGGTTGCAAAGTTGGGCAAGTATAAAGTACTCTCAGGGGACCTAGCAACATATTAAAAAAAAACGTAGTTACATGCGCGTTTGCTATGTTTGACTGGACTGAAACTTCTACAACTAATAACTTAGTTGAAGTTTCATATTCAAATCACGATAGGTACCAGCGGGTCATAATTTAGTCCAATATTACAGCCCGAGCTTGACTTACTTTAGGTTAGGTTTGCATGACATAATTTGACAGTAGCGAGTAGGTAGTGTGTCTTTTTTGTTATCATATCCATTCAAAAAGAGCTAGTTTATTCTTCGTACACAGGGAATAAAATAACTTTCGGTCAAAATGTAAATCCAAGATCGCACTGAAAAATTTCTAATTTATCGTCATTGATATTGTTTTCATGGCTTTCAAGGGTGCTAAAGCTGATAGTGAGGTCAAAATGTAAATCGAAGATGGCGGCTGCGAAACATTTATTTTATTTTAAATCATACGTAAGAAGGAACCGGAACAAATGTGATTCATAATAAATAACATATCCTTAAATGAGTAAAGTAGAGTTTGTGTCAAGTGAATAAAATACACGAATAAAACATATATTTTTTTCTTTTAAATACCAGTGTGTCAGGCTTTCAGGGCAAAATGTCCGGCTAAATATGAATCTGTGTCCGGATTTCTTATTTTTGGGCTTGGCAACCCTACCCGCGTTTATATTGGATTTGGACGTCATAATAACGACATTATTTAGTGTTTTTAATGAAATTGCATGAGTAGCATATGAAATAGTGTATGAAACTGCACATAGCTAGGTATTCCCCGGTTATTTATCAGTTTCATGAACTACTTATCCGAGAATCGAATTGGTTTTTATTAACTCGCAGTATGTGCGAGAAGTAGAGTATTCTCCTCGGGGATAAAGGTGTCTTCGTCTTGGGCGAACTTGATACCCTCGCTGCACTCTATTCTTCTAAAATTCTAGTTTGAACTCCCTCTCTTCGCTCACGAGTTAACTCACAGCTGACGTAGAATCTTTCGTTGCGTTCTGGATTCAAATATCACCCGCGAAATTACGACACTGCTTTATCCCCTTAGTGAATAATCTAGGTACCATTAAATACCTAGTGAGAAGCCCTGAGTTGCATCGATAAGTCTCCATAATCTAGATCCGATGATCACATTTTTCTTTAAATGTTATGTAAACCTATTATTTGTGTATAAATTAGCAGTAGGTAATACCTTTCCTAAATACTTTTGTAAAACAATGTACATCCTGTTGGTGTTCTTTAATACATATATAAATTTATATGTATATGTCTTAAAGAACACCAATCACTAAAACACATCACAATTCTTTATGGTTTTTTTTGGCACCACCCCCCAGCACACCGTAACTTTGCAATAAATAAGACGAGCAGCACATTATAATCTTTCTATTTCTTTCTTTACAACAGTTTTAGTACCCCTGTTGGAATGCCAACATTTTCATCTTGAGAAAATTTGAATTTTACGGGTTGCCTTAGCATCTCCTATCTTAAAGGATTGGCGGGGGGCGGAAAACCGCAGCTTTTGACCCGCCTCAAAAAAAAAACTAAATCCGGGGCTGACAATAATAATACCTATGATTTTTAAATATAGCAATATAATTCAATACCGGTGATTTTTAAATATAGCAATATAATTCAATACCGGTGATTTTTAAATATAGCAATATAATTCAATACCGGTGATTTTTAAATATAGCAATATAAGTGTAAGTTGAAAGAGTAAGTATAAGTATTTGTATAAGTTGAAAGAGTTTAAGTGTTTTAACAAAGAAGGCATTTCATTTCGCAGCTACCGGGTAGTAGGTACTACGAACAAAGAGTATAAATACAGATCATATTTCAATCACAGGAAAGAAAAACCAGAACCTATGTTCTAAAACATCGTCGGCAAAGAAGTTGTAGAAGTTTTTTCAAGTATTTTTACCGCTTACCCCTTTAAACGGATCTTGTGATTTAATTCACAGTAGGTACTACGATATCTTATGAAAATAAACCCGACACTAACTTAGGACTTCATCCGCGCAGAAGTGGAAATACAATATTGAGATTACAGATGCAAGCAATAAAGAACAGTAAGATATGAGTTAGCGACCCTTCTGTTCTACTGGCACATATTCTACAGCTTTAATGGGAAAAGGCCCAATTACGCTACGTTAGGAGCAGGACGCGTCCGGGTTTCGAGCTATCAGTCACCTATACATATCAGAGGTTCCACCTTAATTCATTTAGCAACCTAATTCTGACATGCGGATTGATGCGATCGCAGCGTTGGAATGGCAGATATATGCCAGTTACCTTGAGGGGGTTAGGGTTAGCTTGTTCTGTACTGAGCTTGTCCAGCCAGTAATAGGACTCGCCCATCAAGTAGCGCTGTCACAAATTAGACGCTTAATTATACATAAAACAATAGGTCTCTGGCATATAACTGCGTCTTAATCCAACCCTTGCCTTTCCCCAACTATGTTGGGATCGGCTTCCAGTCTAACCGGATGCAGCTGAATACCAACATTTTACATGGAGCGACTGCCTATCTGACCTCCAAAACCTTGAATCTGGGTAACACGATACCCCTTGGTAAGACTAGTTGTCAGACTTTTGTACTTCTGTTTTCCCGTCGTTTCGCGACTGTCGATCTACGAATGACAGCCGAGACCAACGGCTTAACGTCCTTTCCGAGGCACGGAGGGGTCTCGATATGTAACGGATGGTCACCCATCCACGAACCAGCCGCGACAAGCGTAGCTTAACCTACCATCGACCCGTGCGTCTGTTATCTATCAGTTTGCGCGTAACGTAAGGGAAAATTGCATCAATTTATTTATTGAATCAACCAAGTATTGACGTGATTCCGATAAGTAGTAGAGTTCAATGACCCGGTGCGCGGGGCGTATCATTTAGCTTGCTCAATAGTGGATTGCTTCTACACACGGTAAACTTGCAAGAGGCCCGGGAACCATTTTGTACGCGACAAACAAACAGCTATAAACAAACAGCTATCTAATTACGTAACATATTTTCGTAAATGATTACGACTAATCAGTTTCATTTTGACAGTTCAACAACATTCATTGCGTTATTTACGTTGTTGAGCAGTTTTTTTTTTTGAACTTATTATGCAATGGATTAGCAATCTGTTTCAAACATCCGCCATTTTCGGCTGTCAGCGCCAAATTGTGCAAAGGACGTGCAACTCTGTGGTTAGACGAGGCAAAACTTGCATGCAATAATCACCTTGCAATTTTATGGTCTACCGAAACCATAAATTTACATTTTTGCATCCCTAACAAGAAATGTAAATGTAATGGAAAAGAAAGGAGCCTCTTGCCTTGTCAAATTTTGTCGAAACGCGTCGTTTAGGCGTAAAAAGGTAACAGACACAGCGACAAACTCAGAGCCACTTTGGAATTTATAATAAGTATTAGTATGGATGAATCTAAAAACTAAATCTGGTAGGACATCTGATATTTTGTTGCACTCTCAAGAGATACGAGTAAGTAAGTACCTACTACTAACTAGCTATTAGATAAAACTAGTTTTGCCAAAATTTGTAATGGTAATCGAATAAAATTAAGTAAACTCATAGACAACCCGCACGTGGTCGATGGTAACAATTTGACATTGACAGCGTAAGTAGTAAGAGCGGTTTTACCATCGACCTATTCAAATCCTTGTTTCCAATTGATGTTATTTCCACTTGAACAAACCAACTTTATGCACGTATAAATTATAGTTGATATGACTGCCTAGTACTGTTGAAAAATTCAATAAAAAATATGAAGTTAGTGCGCTAACTAAACCTTATGTGTAGGCATTAAAGTTGTTTTTCTAAAAACTCGTGTTTGTTTACATCTTTGGCAACTAAATTGCGAACGCAGTTTACGTGGGTTGCTTGACTGTACTGGACCACCAAACCAACTAAGGCGGTTTGGTAAAAAGCATTCAATCAAAATCGACTCACGAGCCTGGTTCAAAAACACACTGTAGGTTATTTTACACTTTTTATGAATTCGAATAAACGTTGAACGTTCCCGGGTAATAAAATTGTAGTGCAATCGCCATTGTAACGACAAGAATCAAAATCAAACGGTAAAGTACTATCTAGAAAAACTATCAATCCGACATTATCGATTTGTCACCCCATTTATTAACTGGGTCACCATGGTGCCATTCTCACCATGCATTATTAAGTACGCTGCGTGATCGCAAATAGGATCGTCTGCTTGCCAAGGTGACAGAGTCAAGAATATACCTGACAAGCTGACTTCGCTGATGGCAGATATGTTTACTTGTAAAATGAAAATAAATAATCGTTATCCATATCCTTACCTCTCGGCCTCGACATCGCCGCTCGCGCGAACTGCGTCTTGCGTCTTGCGACCGCGGGGAGAACAAATGATAGAATTTATTTAGAGCGTGGCACGACTTTAGGCGGTGCGTCTTGCGATTTGGGAACATCCGGGCGCCCGATGACGACATCGGGCGATGGGCCCTGGCCCATTACAAAAGTAGGTATCTCTTTTTGACTGCCTGTCCGTTAGTCCGTTTATACCTCGACAGCAACTTACCCGATTTTTTGTAAATTCATATTCTAGTCTAATACATACATTTTAATTTCTCCGGCATAGGTTCCAAGGTTTCCACACTAGAATCATAGTCATTATCCTGCCGCTTTCCTATGTTTCTCGTGGTCGACGCAATACGTTTCCTTCTTCAATTCTCCCCTGCCAACCGTCACGCTATCCTTCACTCCCTTTTATTTCATATATTATCATACCTCACACATAGGTACCTAGGTCACGTATATGTTGGAGTGTGTGTGGCGTAAGACAGGTTGGTTTGACTTCGCCGAAGATCTTTAAGGCTTGTGCAGACCAGCGCGACTTGTCGCGCGACGCGACACGAACAATACAATGTCTAAGAAAACTTCACAGTATAACAATAACCGGTGTCGCGTCGCGCGACAAGTCGCGCTGGTCTGCACAAGCTTTTAACCTGTATGTGGACGTCCTGGTCCGTGAGCTCAGCCGCACTCGGGTTGCTCGATCGATGGAGTTTTAGTTAACAATATACGTTACGCCGACGATATGGTGCTGCTGAGCTCATCGATCAGTGCCCTCAGGCGCCTTAATAAAGGTATGCGAGTGCTATGTGGGGGCCCGCCCATAGGCTCAGGTATAACACGACCTAAAGTGCGTCCGGTACGAAGAGCTATGACACCGTACCTCAGGTCACATTGGACGGCAGTGCTCACAAAAGAGTGGCGCAGTTTAATGATAATACGCTGGCCCGTAGGTTTGCACGCTGCGCTGTACTGGACATGTAAAGATTACTTTATTCAAGTCGTACTGTCAGTCCGTGCAGCCTATGGGTGAAGCATACGCAGAAGACATACAGTGCCCTGCGTGTCCAATACAATAACGCGTTCAGGATGTTGATGGGGTTGCCACGCTTTTGTAGAGCATCAGGTATGCTTGCAGACGCTCAAGTGGATTGCTTTCAAGCGATACATCGCAAAAGAATAGCGTCTCTGATGCACCGCATACGGGGCAGCCCCAACAGCTTCCTGCAGCTTATTGTAGGGAGAATGGATATGGATTGCTCCCTCGTGGAGAATACGCTACATGTACGAGCAGTGCGGTCCTGATCCAATGTTTCTATTGTTGTGTAGTTCTTGTGTTCGTATTATATTATTTAAATAAAACATGTCGGTATGGATGATTATTATACTCGTTATTGCCTCGTCCTCAATGATGACAGGAAACAAGTGTAGTCTCGACTTAATAGTCTGTGGCGTCACCGTATAATTACCGTCGAACTTCACTTACAGGTAAGTTCGTTTGACTATTCAATAATTACTACTAAGGATTGTAATTTATCTGAAATAAATTAATTGAATTGTCTAATTGTGGGGTCTAAAAGCAAATCCGCAACTGTTGGTCTAAAATTAGACCAACAGAGTGGTGAATTTGCTTTTGGACCCCACAATAATTCGTGTTTTCGCAATATCCCTAGGGTTTTCGCGAAAATTCAAATTATTAAATCATCCCAAAATATTGTTAACATTTCAAAAGAGTAAATGTGGATTATCTTGCCCATTATTACATTACAATACTACGTTTTGGAAGGGGCAACTATTGTAGACAAATTAAAATTTGACGTTCAATAATTGTGGTTATATGCGTCTATTTGAAATAAATGAGTTGATTTTGACATTTTGTACCTACTTAACACCAGGGAAACCGTGAGATAAGGAGGCCCCCCTGCAGCATCAGGAACGAGAAATTGGCACCTTGAGACCAATGACTAAAGGCTTGTGCAGATCAGCGCGACTTGTCGCGCGACGCGACACCGGTTATTGTTATACTGTGAAGTTTTCTTAGAAATTGTATTGTTCGTGTCGCGTCGCGCGACAAGTCGCGCTGGTCTGAACAAGCCTTTAGTCGATAACTAAGTCCTTAGCAGTTTTTTCTAAGAATCTACCTATCTAATTACGTAACACATTTTCGTAAACGATTACGACTAATCTGTTTCATTTTGACAGTTCAACAACATTCATTGCGTTATTTACGTTGCTGAGCAGATTTTTTTTCGAACTTGTGACGCAATGGATTAGCAATCTGTTTCAAAACGATTCAGATTCTGATTGATCGTCGTAAAGCTCAGGTCAGATCAGATCAGACAGATCTTTAGCAGTAGGTAGGAATCAAGATTAAAGATTTGGAACCCATAGTTCAATGACCTTTACCAACTGCAGTGGCTTATTGGTTGATTCGCATGAATTTACTCGCCCGAGAGCGAATCGACACATTTAAATAATATTTTACGTACGCCTTCGCAGGGTTGAATTTTATGCAATAAAGTTAACATAAGGGTGCACTAGTCGACGCCTCGAACTGGTTGGTGGGCGTGACTAATATGCATGCTTATTAGCCTAATTATTTATTTAATTAGTATATATTTATCTAGTTTTTATTTATTTATATTCATATTTATTTATTTAGTGAAATATCCGATGATTCACAACGAAAACGAGCACGTAGAATTTCATTAACAGACCTTTGGGCATAAAGCTAAGTATTACGGAAAACCAATACTCAAAATAAAATTATTTGAGCTTTTAAATAAACTCCCTGTACTGTTTCTTTTTTGCAACTTTTTCTCTACATAAGTTATTTTGTATACGCTCAAAGACGAGTTAAATTTAGTGTTGAAGTATGGAGGTTTCGACGCTCATAACTTCCAAACCAATATTTTTTTTCCAATTCTGCTTCCATACAGGGCTGGACAATCTCAAGACTAATTGACATAATTTTTAGTTTTGAACGTAAACCGCATACTACATTTGTATGGAAGAATGACGACTAGCGTACCCTTAACTTTACTGCATAAAAATTTAAAATTGTGCCTATTGACTAATACGTATTTCTGGAGTTGTCGACTCACCCATAAATAAATTAACTTCTTGCGAATCGCCTCAAAAAAATATTTAAAAGTGTGGATTCGCCCGTTTCGGGCGAGTAAATTCATGCGAATCAACCACTAAGCCACTGCTATAACGAAGTAGTAGGTAGATAAATTAGATAGGTATACTATACCTACCTACCTATAATTCATAATTACATAGGTAGGTAGTATGATCTGACTCTTCGATCAGAAGATCTGACTAGTAGTATTTGGTACCGAGACCGTAGGTTACCTACCTACTAGCTACAGAATACCGAATTAGAATGAGTTAACCCATTGGTGTCGCGCTTATGGATACCTACCTATATGATTCACATAAGATTAAGTAGGTAGCTAGTACTTAACCCCTGACAACCGGCTGACTAATCAGAATAGGTAGGTAAGTCAAGATCTCAAGATCCTAGCTACTACCTACCTATCAAAATAGGAAATTGAGTTATCGAGCCGTAGCTCGCGCTCATCATATTTAATTAATTGAGCTGTCTGTAGGGCCGATTTTATATTATTCAATAAAATAACCAAAGAATAAATGTGACGTTTTGACAGATTGTCCATACAAAAACTGTCAAAATAACAAACTAATTAGTTGGATAAATCATAACCTTAGTAAGACCATTACATTACCTATATTGTGCCTACCATTGTTATAATGCAAATATAAATATTCTATTCTAGCCCTTTCCTTCATTTCCCGGATTTCGAGAACCTCAAACAGACGCTCATATAGATTGTTGGATTCCTCTTACGGATTCGAGTTGTACATAGTACTATACAATTTCTAAGAAAACTTCACAGTATAAAGGCTTGTGCAGACCAACGCGACTTGTCGCGCGACGCGACACGAACAATACAATTTCTAAGAAAACTTCACAGTATAACAATAAACGGTGTCGCGTCGCGCTGGTCTGCACAAGCCTTTACAATAACCGGTGTCGCGTCGCGCGACAAGTCGCGCTGGTCTGCACAAGCCTTTAGTTTCGACCCAGGCCATGACCCATAACCAACGTTATGTTGGTAGGTACCTATTTAAAATATCAACATTTTTCCTCATTCGGGTCTGACTGCAATATGGACTTACGCGGTCAGTCGCACTTTTTAATTTATTTCCGGTAAGACCGTAAGAGAGTAAGAGTTGTATTATGGATGTAGTTACACTAGTTATCTACATTATGTGAATATTGTAAGTACAAAATATTTGGGCAGTACGGACTACTTATATCATAATATTTACCTACCCATCTCTTTCTAAGTCGAATGCAAGGAACTATCTAACACGACAGTTTATAGGTACAATACGATGTACTTATACAATGATAGGTTATGTTCCTTTTATTGCATACCTACATAAAGTTACATGCTTACCTAATTAAAAAGAACAATCATATATTTTAAGTTAAAGGTCCACTATGTTCGTACTTATTGCGAAATATGTATCGAGGTAAGCATGTGAGTAAGATTCAGATCCCACAGGTGTCGAAAGAGAAATTAATAGAATAACCTATATATCTATTATCATTAATTGTTCCTAAATAGCCATCTAAGTAGTCACAATTTGGTTTGTAGTAATAAATTAAGATCAGATTCTACCTGTTGATATTAATGTACCTATCAGAACCGAAATACATAGGGTAGGTACCTACTTATATCTCGCCAATAAGATTCCCGTCTTAAAGAACAAAATTCTTACCTATCGTCGTAAATGGGAGAGGCGTCGCCGGAAGCACCCTGAGACAGGTCACCGTCCATGCTGAGATGTTATGTAGTTCGGTATCGGCGACGGGAACTCGGGCCTCGAGCGGCGTTTAGTTTACGGTATGAAAAATGGGCACACGGAATAAACCGGTGCGCGCGTGTAGCGAGTACTGAGCGGAGTAGTTCCGTTCGTTCGTTCGGTCGGTCGCCGGTCGGCGCGGTCGGCGGGCGGGCGAGCGGAGCGGGCGCGGTACGGCGCGGGGACCGAGCGGGCGCCGGAAGGGGGCCCCGCGCCGCCCGCACTCCGCCCGCGCGTCTCCACGGCAACGCCGTTGCCGCCAAGGCGCACGTGGTGGCTGTTTAGACGTGGCGTGGTATCGCCATCGTGCGTTCCACACTTTAACCCATTCATTATCATTTAAGTGGCACCCCGACCCCGACCCAGCGGAGAAGCCTGGGGACCGAGGGAGACTGTCAGATATCTTTTAAAATGTTTATTAGCCGCCCTCAACAAAGTAACTACCTTAATTTATAAGAATCCTTTTTACCTACCTATCAATACAAAGTTGACTGCGTTTCTATCAGCCGCGGGACGCCGCGGCGCCGCGCCGGTACCTGGAGGCGAGGTGTTCGTAAAAAAATCATCCGTTTAAAAACTAACTTAATCCTATACTGTACCTAGTACCTAGTAATCTCAGGTTAACTTTAATCAAATTAGTCATAAGAGAGTAGGTATAAACACAGAATTATACAAAACTTACGAGTGTAGTGTAGTACGAGTATTTAGGCACTTTATTTGAAGACTTACAAGAGTTACGTAAATAAGCGCTTTCGATGCTATGGCCGTCAGCGAAGCGCGCGTCGCCGGGGTAGTAGGTAGGTATTTCTTGATTTGATTAGATAACGTCGCTATTTCTCTCTATTCGTAAGGTACAGGCCAGACGTTAGTGCCACTCAGTGGTAACAAAACCAGTACCTACCTACTTAAGTATATTATAAGTAGGAGTTAGGTGTAATCAGCCTACACAACGTTCCTACTTCAGGGACACCGGCCTCCTCTCTGTGAGAGGGACGAGGCCATAATCCACCACGCGGCCCCAGTGCGAGTTGGTGGATGTCACATTTGTTGGTTTTAGGGACATGCTGGTTTCCTCACAATGTTTTCCTACATCGTTTTGAGAGCAGCGGTGATGAAATAAACTACGAGTACCTACACAAAGTAAAACGCGTACCTGGGTTGGAATTCATACCCACGACCTACACCACTAAGTCGGGGCCGTTACCACTGGGCCACCACGGTTCAGTAAACCAGTTTTGTTGGGCTCATAATTTATTGAAAGTCCGCACTACGCCAGGCCAGCTCAAGGTCAAAGTGTGACCACCTGACCACCACCGACGGGCGTTGGGTTGTGCTGTATGGGTTCATTAATAAATAAAATTCATAGAGAAGGCTTTTAACAAATTCCCTGAAAGACGATTCAGATTTGGAGGGAGCGCAGAGCATTGTCAGTCCAGGCGAACATGCTGGTACAGTCGCAGTTAAAATTGCCCTTTTTAAGGCGTATTTGCACAACACTGTACTCGGGGGCCCTGTGGTTCAGATATACCCAAAGGGCTTGCAATGCTCTGCGTATCCAATATAACAATGCGTTCAGGGTGCTGTTGCGACTGCCACGCTTCTGCAGTGCGTCGGCTATGTTTGCCGACGCGCGCACTGATAGCTTTGACGCAGTATGGCGTAAGAAATCTGCTTCGTTACTTCGCAGGTTGCGTGACAGTCCCAATATCATTCTGCACTCGATAGCAGCCCGGGCAGATAGTCCGCTTGTGTGGGCGTTAAGGCTTGTGCAGACCAGCGCGACTTGTCGCGCGACGCGACACGAACAATACAATTTCTAAGAAAACTTCACAGTACCTATAACAATAACCGGTGTCGCGTCGCGCGACAAGTCGCGCTGGTCTGCACAAGCCTTTAGCCGATCGAACGAGATCTGTTTTAGTTATTAAGTACTAACATAGGCTAAGTAAGATTGTTACTAACACAATGGACGCATTTGTAGTCAGAAAATTAATAAATAATAAAAAATAAAAAAAATTTATCTCCAAAGTAATCACACAAAGACACGCTACGGTGCACTTTTCATCGTACGGGTATATTTTATGTAAAGGAACGTCATTAGGGAGGCCTTTTAGCACTTTTAGTTCCTATAACACTTGTTAATGCGGGAGGTACTAAATACCGGAAAACACTCACGCTTGTTCTCAGTAACACTAAGCGACATCTAAATTGGACACTGTAGGTAAGTAAGGACCTACCTAATATTGTAAAAGCCAATTATTTTTAAAAGAGTAACCGTGGAGTTTCTTGCCGGCTCTTCTCCATAGGAAACGATCAATTGAAGCCGTGCACCTAGCTTCTGATCCCGGTACCAAGCTATCGTCGAACAATCCAACTCTACAACATGACTCCAGTTTGTCCTACCAACTCACGATCGATCAAAACAGATCGTCTACACATATGAATATGCACGTTCTCCAACCTCAGTCACTATGGAGGACGTTGAAGTGATAGGTGCTTTTGCGCTTTATCTTCCGAGTGCATATAATTATTACCACACTGATGTGTGGAGGGTCTGTTCCTTTGATCTGGGTACGATTTACCGCCACTGGAGCGATCGCGCGCCAATACGATCCAACGTCGTCAAACATCCACGTACTATCTCTCTACACGTGGAAGGTTGGACAAAGGACTATTGGACGATAGACGACGAACATCATGCCGGCTCCAGGCATGATGTTTCATAAGTGCCCATTTAGGTTTAAGGCTACTGTAAACAGGCGCGACGCGACACCAGTAATTGTTCTACCCTGAAGTTTTCTTAGAAATGGTTTTATTAGAGTCGCGTCGCGCTGCCTCGACGCGCTTTTTGGAATTTTTAATTTTTTGTATGGAAAATATGAAAATATATTACCTACTTACTTACATGTTGAGTTTTAGGGGTTTATATAAAGGGGGTCGAAATTTTCATAATTTTGCGATAGGACGCACCATTGTCATACAGAAAATAAATACATTTTATCCCACACCTTTTTAACGCGATTAAAATTTGTCTGGGTTGGTTTTTACAGTGAAAAACGTCAAATTCAGAATAGCAAGATTACAGTTTCACTAAAAAAGTTAAGTTGTGTCACTTTAGTCTATTTCAGAATGGGAAATCGTCGTTTGACAGGAATAAATTATTTTTTTGTGATTTTTTGTCTAGTTTAGAGTCATTTGTGACAAGAGAATCGGCACCATTACCTAACTAGGCGTTGCTAAACTTGACGTTATCGTTAGTGAAAACAAAACTTTTTCAGTAATAAATAAATAAATAAATAATTTGAGCTTTTTTCAAACTCAAATTATAAGCATTTAAATAAATTAAACCACTTGCACTAAGACTTCTTACATGACCAGTCCCAACTGATGGCGCCCGTTCACGAACATGACGCATGGTTTAGCAACCGTTCAGCTCAACCACGGGCACTAAGGCACTGCACAAACGTAGACACTTTTTGTTACCGACACGTGACACGGCACACCATCAGTCCATCACAGGAAACCGTAGTTGTTGTGTCCGGTAGCGGCAATCGGATACAGTCGCCGGTTGCTACTTCTGGCACAGCTTCTGGTCACTGGTAACAATTCGTTTTGTTCAGAATAAACAATTTTTCTTTCTTTCTTTCTTCTTTGCTTTGTTTTCAGTCAGTTTCACGATGGATGTCGATGAAGAAACAATACGTTTGCTTTTTTTGTTGATTACTAGTACCTACGTAATTATTGTCCGGCCCGGTCGCTTCTCGCCCGTTTGCGCAACGCTGGAAACGGACCGTGTGTCGGTCGCTGCGGCCGCCCGCGCCGGCGCTGTATTGGAAATTTGTTAATACAAGCAATATTAACAAATTTCCAATACGGCGCCGGCGGCCTTCAACCAACAACTTTTATACGAATATCTACTTTTTGATTGGCAGTCGTCGTATGTATCAAGTTGAAGCAACTGCACACAAATAATGGCTACGTTTGCGCAGGGAGTGATTGATTTCATATTGATTAAATGAAAATAGAATATTCACTGGTATCTTGTATCCAATACAAGACACAAAAGTGTCTACTTTGGTGGAGCGCCTTAATGATTCAACACACGTGCCACTTGAGTGAGCATGACATACTCTCAAAAACAAACTACGAGGTACTACTACTACTCGACTACTCCGAGCAACAATTATATTCATTTACTGTAAAAGTGTACATTTTACACAACACTAAAGGCTTGTGCAGACCAGCGCGACTTGTCGCGCGACGCGACACCGGTTATTGTTATACTGTGAAGTTTTCTTAGAAATTGTATTGTTTGTGTCGCGTCACGCGACAAGTCGCGCTGGTCTGCACAAGCCTTAATGTTGCACGACATGTCACACTTACTTATAGTTACAGATACTATAGCGTGAAACATGCCACCTTTGCCCACTTTTTTCGAATAATTACAATTTTAATAAGATTTTTCTATGGAGACGTAAGTATATTCCTTCATCAGCTACATCTGAAAGATCAGTGTATGTGTTAGTATCGCAATAAATTTACTGTTATTCAAAATTGAATTCAATATTTTTGTTCGATTTTGTTGGCCGGCAAAGTTATGTGGACTTTTAGCCAACTTTGCACACATTGATGTTTTTGACGCAAATATGGCCTAAAACCAGTACAAAATTTTGGTAAAGATGGCGTTTACTTTAGGAATGTAAACGAAACTATGCAAAGTTTTTAACTAAATTACTGGTCAATGTTACCCTGACCTTGCAATAAATTTTAACATCCGAATTGTTAACCTCCTCCTTTTGGAAGTCGGTTAAAAAGGCGAAGTTAGCAACAAAAACGATAGGCAGTATTGCCATACTTATTTTCCATCTAAGTATATTGAACATCAAAGATATGCAAATGGTTCTTCGGGCAAAGATTCTCTTTGGGGCAATGTTGGCATATTTCACGGTACTGCGCTATTACAGCATGTCGGTGACGCCAACCCATAAGATTTTCCCCTACGACTCCTATTAAACATCACTCAACGCGCCTAAAGAAGTATTTACTTCAAAAAGATAACTAAAACCATTCATCCGTCCACTTCAGTTTAGAAGAGATGATTAAATTCGGTAGCAATAACAATGCGAATTGTGAGGTAATAGACACCTCAGCACGTGCAACGGTAAGAAATGAATAGGAACATTATTAAAAAGGCGTAGCAAAAATCTCATGTAAGCAATTGCAAATGACTGTCATACGCCTTGCTCAAACCGAAACCCGCGAAAGCAATGTGTCCATAGTTCGACACCGGAATAACTCTGCAGCCGAAATTAAAGCTTATCCAAATTAAAGATATTAAAATTAATTAAAACTCATATTAAAAGTACACTTTGTAAACAAACATATTACAAATTAGAGGATTATATCCAAGATAAGAATACTTGGAAACATGCTGGTCCTGCTCCATGTGATAATCTAGAATCTAGACAAAATCAAACTGGTTGCTAATTTAACTTGTTTCAATTATTTTGTTTATTATACTTATGACATTGATTTTACATTCTGTGATTACTTCCTCACGCACTGACTTATTATTTGTATTTTTTTTGGAAAATCGTCTAGTTTTACAATGTCTGTAAATATGTGAGGACCTTGTTTATTATCACATAATATGTAATTAATTTATCTGTCGTTGGTATAGTATTTTTTTTTTAGGTGCATCGTCTTCACTTAAAATTATTATAACTAATGTACTCGTACCTACATATACAAAATATTGTAAAACATTTTAAAAGAGTAACGGTGGAGTTTCTTGCCCATTCTTCTCCATACGAAAAATACCGGGGCGACTAGGATCAATTAAATTTTTTGTAAATTTTGACGTTCAAAAGTGCCTTACAAATTACAATATCCATTCATCCCTATGGCTGTCCCGCAGTCCTAAACGAATCATCATTGGATAATTAGTAATGTTACATGTTTTTACGACTACCACATTGTTTACGTTCCGTGACAGTTTTTGGATGGACAAAAGGAAACCAACACGGGATGGGGATGACGGTCATCCCCTTCGTGCCTACCATAGCAGAATTCATGTTTTGCAGACTAGAGTTATTCGGTATTCAGAACAGTGATAGTAGCGATGTTTCATGCTGGACCTGTGTAGCGTTATTTTAAATTAGGCCATTAATTGGCCTAATTAAAAAGGCTAAACAGGTGCAACGCGACACCGGTAATTGTTTTACCGTGAAGTTTACTTAGAAATTGTTTTATTAGTCGCGTCGCGCCTGTGTGCAAAGCTTAAATAAATTTTATTTTTCATTCCCGCCTGTGATTTTTTCTACTTTTTACCTGTTTCGTTATTGATTCTTCATATTTAGGTATCATCATTTTATTAAATAAAAAACTGCTGCTACGGCCAGGCGAGGTCCTACCTAGCATACTTTGAAATGATGGATTCCATTAACGAATCATCGGTTCCTTCCTATCCCGGAAAAACCAAGACTTGTAATGCAAAACAACATGAACATCACGTAAAAATGCTATGACTACTGGTTGATACAGCGATTACAGATCTGTGTTATGGGCTCTGAAAGTATCAGGCTTCGTGCAGACTAGCGCCACGCGTCAGCGCGACGCGACACCGGTTATTGTTTAAATACCGTAAAGTTTTCTTAGAAGTTGTATTGTTCGAGTCGCGTCGCGCTAGTCTGCACAAGGCTTTAGACGAGCTGGTGTTTGGAACTAACACACAGGACTAAGGATTTTTTGGTTGGTCGCCAAACACCTAAATAGCGGAACAAAATCTGAACACTCAAAAGGTGCAGACGGTTTTACAAGTTCTATTGCGTTTATGTCATAGAAATATAAATAACAGGAGAAGTGGCATGGGGGCGTGTCTGTGTCCGCGCATCTTGATCATAGTGCTCATTGCATAGGCAAATGGCCGTCTCCGCGAACTAGTGTGCTTTCGGCCGTGATCGGGACAAATTATAAGAATGCCGTGTTGTTCAGTGGTTTCTTGTAAAAACCGAAGCCAAAAAAAAAACTTTGTGAATCATGGAATCACATACCACATGTATTTTACTATAATTATCTTTAAAATCATGAAAAACAACAAATCGTAAAATATTTCTTGCTTTTACTACGTTATTTTTATTTTCAAATATCACAGCGACTGTACTATTTTTGCACGAAATACATTGCTCGTTAACCACTACCTAAATATATTGCTAAGGGACTGGACAAGCAATGTAAAAATAACATAACGATAACTGTGACCTGCGGATGCATGGCGCAGTACGGCCGCAGCGTCTTGCGACGGGTTAGTGATATGGCTGTGCAGATCTACTAACGTAGGCTATCGACAATAATGTCGATTGTCGTATGAATTTATATTACTATTAAAGTTTAAGGCTTGTGCAGACCAGCGCGACTTGTCGCGCGACGCGACACGAACAATACAATTTCTGAGAAAACTTTACAGTATAACAATAACCGGTGTCGCGTCGCGCGACAAGTCGCGCTGGTCTGCACAAGCCTTTATTCTTCAATTTGTCAACAGTTGGAAGAAGAAGATTGGAAGACCGATGTGAAATCCTGTTTTATACTCATTTAGATTTTCTCATAATGTTGTTTTTTTTTATTTACTTAATATTTTTTGTTTTTTAATTATTGTTTTTTTATATCATCTTAGTATACGGGGTGTCAGGGACATCGACGCGAAGCCGGTTACCATGGATTCAGTACATGATTCTGAACCCCCCTAGCTGCGTTGAAATTTTTGATCAGTTATTTAAAAAAAAAACAGCTGCTCCATACATTTTGACCGCGTAAGTATTGCACTTTTCTATGAAACAGCAGTTTTTTTTTTTTACATTCACTAGCGTACCTATATGTAAAATAAATGGCTTTTGCACAGCACAACGATAGCGATCGATGTTTTCGTGTGAGTGAGTTGAACGGTGCACGCTGTGTTTTATGGGATAAGGTTTATAATTGATTGTGCAGTACGTTCGATTTATAAATTGCAAGTGTGAGCGCGACCTCGTATTTATTGGGTGTACTGATCTGCATGTGTAGTTGTGGCATAGAAGAGGGGATCTTGCGAAGACATTGGGTTTCAATACATTTTGATCTACCGGGCATATCTCCTCTTCTTTCTTATATCTATGGTTTATGTAATTGAATTTCGCTTATTTTGCACGAGATGTTTGGTTGGACAGAAAGCTGATAAATTGTGTACCTACCTAGTTCTAGTTTCCCGACGAGATTAATTTAAGTAAAATAAACTAGCAGACGATTTTGTGTTAAGCCCAAAAATTCAGAATTTTTGGGCATTTAAAAAAATGCAAAGTAGGTAACTACCATCCAGATCTTTCCCTTAGAAATAGTTTTAAGCACCAACTGTATTTTAAGATAAGAAATCACGCCTCGCAATGAATCAATATGGCTGTTTGGTAATAGGACGATTTTGTGTTAAGCCAAAAATTCTGAATATTTAGGCATTTCAAAAAATGCAAAGTAGGTAACTACCATTCAGATCTTTCCCTTAGAAATAGTTTTAAGCACCAACTGTATTTTAAGATAAGAAATCACGCCTCGCAATGAATCAATATTGCTGTTTGGTAATAGGAGGGGAGTGGTCCGCAGAGCTCCCTCGCCAAGAAGAAGAAAGCTCGTCAAGAAGCCTTGTTATTCCTGGAACTATTCGCTCAGTTGTAAACAATCTTGATTGAGTATTGATTGTCGGTACTGCCATAAAATAAGTACGAACCTGATGATAGGGACACTTTTCCTCCTACGACGTGTTAAGTAAGACTACCATAATATCCCCTGCAGATTTGCGGTCAAGGCCGTTCATCTTAGAGCTGGTACGGGCGGCGCGTCACGTGGCTATTCCGTGTTCCGATGTTTTTAGGTACCTACCTATGCTAAACAGTTCAAAAAGTAAGTAAGTAAATAAAGTTCTTCTAATTATGTTTAATTTGAATAAGTAGGTAGGTAGGTAAAGAATAAGATTCAGGAAAGCATTGTGCATATTAACACTGTCGACCTTTCTTATATCTATGGACCCACCCACTTTGCATAGAACTCATACGCATGCCGCCATACATATTGGAAGTGAACCCTCCAGGAGGGTTACCGGCATTATGTTTGCGCTAAAGTTAAGGTTTAGTATAATACCGTTGACCTTGCTCAAATGGGCGTCACCGCTGAGAATGCCCCGCGCACCCCCTCATCATAATTACGCGCGAAGCGGTCACAAAGTTTATTTTTGCAGGGCTGCCATAGTGCCATGACTCGCGACGTTAGCATAGGTAGCCCGGAGCATATTTCAGACCAGTGGTTCAGAATATTTTTAGGTTAAAAGTAGTTAAATGTAAAAAAAAAAAGTAATGTTAATGTTAAAAAAAGTAATGTTAATGTTAAAAAAAGTACACAACACTTGTGTAAATTATTGAACCACTATTGTATCTATACAAAAATATTTTTTACAAACTAAGAACTCGTTGTAATATTATTAAAACAAACAGCTATAATCTGGCAAGAATATGACTTTTCACAAAAAAATATTACTTTATACACAAACTCTTCGACATTAGTTTCCATTCCCTAGATGGCGCTGTTGTCAAACAAAATTTAGAAGATTTCTAAAAATGGCAAAATAAAGCATAAATAAACAATTATTGAATAAAACTTTTACAGGGTAAGTTTATGATATTAGTCAGACACTTTTTGATCTAAAATAACTCAACAATTTCCTAAAAACCAAGAAGTTATAACCAAAAATCCTACATCGCGCAATTAAAATTTTCTATACAATAAGTATTGGGTTGATTCCGTTGTATATACCAGAAGTGTACTCAGTGTGATGTTATCACTAGTTTATAGATTTCCTATCGCATTCAATAGAAAATTTTAAAGTAAGTGACGTCTTGCTCTCGTTGATAAAGGAATGGAAGTCAAGAAATGTAACTCAAGCTCAAAAGTGGCACCACGCAAGTTGTACCGCGATGGGCGGGTGAAAAAATAAACATTTTTGAAATCCTATACTTGTGACTCTGGAAAGCGTTATGCAATACGAACGCAACATGAAAGCTTATTTTATACATTTTGAAATTGAGTTATTTTACATCAATAAGTGTCTGACTAATATCATAAAACTACCCTTTTTTCTTTTTGGTGGGAATTCATCAAATGGCTCCTCCCGCTCTGGGCGGAGCGAGAGGAAGTGTCAGACTTTTACTGACTAAAACCCACCCGTGTTCCATCCGTTGCCTGTGTGCTGGGGCCGCGATATCCCTTTCAGACAAACCCGCAACCCCAGCAGGCATTGGTCCTTCCGGACCCCGTCAGTTGGTCCTGACATCCCTTTGAGGCGCGCGTGGAACACAACGCGCCGTCCCTGGTCCTTATCGGACGGCGAGCTGCCTATCGCTCACCTTCCGCAGGCCCGCGCCTACGGTGGCCGGAAGTCAGCTTGTGACTCCCGACGCCCGGGGCGTCTCCTGCGGCGACTAGGGGCGCGAGGGCGTGCAGCTTGAATCTCCCTCACGCGCTCCGCCTCCTCCTTCGCGAGCATAACTGCTTCGCAGAAGGAGGTGACGGCCTCCCATGCACTCTCGCTCAGGACCATGGCCTGAACCAGGGCCGGACGCGAGAGATCGCCGCCGCCGATCGCCTCCGTGAGGACACGGCGGTGCTCCACCCAAGCCGGGCAGACCTCCACCGTATGCTCCACCGCGTCCTCCGGGTGATCCACACAATGGTGACACCCGGGCGTTTCCTCCCGCTTGATCCTGAACAGGAACCTCCCGAAACAACCGTGTCCGGTGAGGACCTGCGTCAGGCGGAAGGTGAGGACCTGCGTCAGGCGGAAGGTGAGGACGCCGTGGCGCCTCTCTAGCCACTCCTCAAAGAGGGGACTTATCGCCGCAATTGCGGCGTGCCCAGTGCTGGGTTGCGACAATCGCACACTCCATGCCGCCATGAGATCCCGCCGGAGCTCTGTCCGCTGTGCCGCAATTTGTTGCGGCAGCGGAGTTATACCCCGGCGTTTCGCCTCCTCGCGCAACTCCCACAATCATGTGCGCAAGGACCTTCGTCTCCAGATGCCATGGCGGTAGTCCGGCAAGGAGGCTCGCCGCCTCGCGGGAGACCGTGCGGTATCCCCGGACCAGCCTAATGGCCATGACCCTTTGATCATAAACCTACCCTGTAAAAGTTTTATTCAATATCTGTTTATTTATGCTTTTTTTTAGCATTTTTAGAAATCTTATAAATTTTGTTTGACAACAGCGCCATCTAGGGAACGGAAACTAATGTCGTAGAGTTTGTGTAACAGCAATTTTTTTTGTGAAATGTCATACTCTTGCCTGATTATAGCTGTGTTTTAGTAACTTTATTATTCACTTTGTTTATTATATATGACAAAGTGAGAAATGTATTTATATTTTCACGGTAATAAAGTAAACATTTCAGCGCGGAGAAAAGTGACATACGTTCGTTCTCTATAACGTTCCGAAGAACACTGTCTAACACTGAAGCGGTGCGTTCAGCAAGGAAATAAGCAAGCGTACGTCGTAAAAAACAAATAAAATCGTATAAAATTAAATATTAACTATTTCATAATAACTAATCGAACACTAGATGCAGTTTGGCATTTGAAATTTTATGGTATAGTTTGTATTTAAATTATAATTATTTATGAAGGGATACACCGCTTTTAAAAATAATTAAGAGGTGTGTTTGAAGATTTTTTTGATGCATTAAAGTATGTTTAATTATGTTTTGAGTTCGACCATTATATGCCTAAAAGGCTTGAAAATATCATACTTTTTTCTTTGGGCAAAATTATTTACTGTTTATGAGATACACAGCTTTAAAAAAACACCTATTTGACCGTTTTCAAGAAATCTCCGCCTTAACCATCACGGACGGCCAACGGCATTAGGTTTAAAACCGTATGTTTTAAAACAATGTAAAACGAAGTAAAATAGGGTTTTCAAGAGGTGTTTTCGCTATACGTAGTTTCCAACTTTTTTTTTTATGAATATTTGTAACCGTGAACAAAAATAAATAAAAACGTATAAATGCTTGGATTTTAAAACCAACGCATATATATGTTTTAAAACAATGTAAAACGAAGTAAAATAGGGTTTTCAGGAGGTGTTTTCGCTATACGTAGTTTCCAACTTTTTTTTTTTATGAATATTTGTAACCGTGAACAAAAATAAATAAAAACGTATAAATGCTTGGATTTTAAAACCAACGCATATACCTACTAATAAATCTTGGTAAAATATACATCAGATTTAATGTTCACGATTTACGAGTATAATGCTGTATTCGCTAAGAAAAACCTACATTTAAAATGAGCCCTCCGGGAGGGCTTCCGGCATCACATATGCGACTAGTTGAACCCTCCAGGAGGGCTCCCGGCACTGAACGTGTTAAAGTCGGTAAGTAATGGGCTACTTAAATAATGGATGGAGGCAACCCTTAGTTGTGAAAGCGAGCGCGGGAAAAGGTACCATAGGTCCTTAACTAGGCGGCACCGATGTAAACTAATAACCAACAAGAAAATGTCGCACTTATAAATAATGGTACCTCTAAGTAGTACAGGAAGCCAGAAAACCTACCTACGTACCGTATCTAGGTTACCTACTTCTGATGAGAAACGCCCTTTTATCGCTCTCAGGTGTGTTTACCTTTTCAAGACTTGCCTCGACCTGCTGGGAGTACCTAGGAAGTAAAAATATAGTTTGTTTCTTCCATCCTACAGACATTAATTTTATTTGATTCTATAATAATAAAAGAGCTTGCTGCATGGCCATAGAAAGCGTCGTGCAACCCGGCGCGGCGGCGACGCGACTCAACAAAACAGTTTCTAAGAAAGAACAATCACCGGTGTCGCATCGCGCTAGTCGGCACGAGCCTTTATAGGCATGCAGTTACGCCAGCAAATGCGTGGAAATCCTTTCCTCCCTAGAAAAGGTTGAGCCCATGATGGCTGAATTGGCTGATGCATTCGTGATTGCGTGCCGTCTGTGACACGACACCCGACAGCGACAGGTTTACTCAAATTATATCTGGAACTTTCCTCAAAGGCCAGTCCGGATGCTACCCTACATTTAGCTACACGATAATTTTGATATTTAATGTCTTGACTTTAAAAGAGACATTGACCCCGAGTTTATCTCGCCATTTCTTCTCAGAGGATGTCGATTCATCTAGCTTTTTAAATGTGACTTGTAAAAATGATTACGATACTCGTAGGTATCGTATTTACTGAATACACAATTTCATTTCATTTTACATCAGGCCGAAATTACGTTGCGTAAAGTTGCATGGGTTTTTTGCTCTACTAGCAAAATATCGATTATAATAGCGATTTTTTGCAAAAAAAAATAATGGACCTAATGCTTATATCTCCGGAACGGGGAGAAAAGCCGTTATATCCTTGCACACGGTGATGTAACAATTTATTTATGATTTTTTACATACTTAATTTTCTCAGATTAGGTGCGGGTTTAAAAAAAAAACGCACTAAATCTCGTTATATGAAATGTGTCAAAAAAATCATAAATAAATAGTTTCACCACCGTGTGCAAGGATATAACGGCTTTTCTCCCCGTATACTTATATATAATATTAGCTGCATCCATATTTTTTGCAAAAAAAGATAAGTTGCCAATTTGCCTACCAGATTGTTTCCAATGACATATTTATGCATAATATTTGGCTATTAGAAGATATTTCAAGCAAAAAACCGACACTTTAAATTTAAGCTCCATATTCTTCGGGAGCCTTTTTAACCGATTTCCAAAAAGGAGGAGGTTATATTATTATGTTCGACGGGTATGTATGTTTCGTTTTCTCCGTCAATTGTAGACCGATTTTGAAAATTCTTTTTTTGTTTGAAAGGGTATGCTCCCGGATTGGTCCCATATAAATTTTATAAACTTTGCTGGCATAGTTTTTGAGTAAGCTTCAATAATACGTATTTTTCCCACTTAGTATATGTGGATGATATGATGATAACTTCGTGTGACTGCTATTTACATAGCAGGTACTGGTATTCGAATTTGTGTGGGGTAGGTACCACAACTTAAAAGTGCAAAATTAAAACTTTTTACCGAATTAACCGACTTCCGAAAAAAAAAACACTACAAAGCGAAAAATAACTTTAATCGAAAATTCAAAACCAAAGACACCGACTTCCGAAATTAAAGTTATTTTTCGCTTTGTAGTGTTTTTTTTAGTAAAAAGTTTTTTTTCGATCCACAGTGGGGCGTCGGGCAGGCAATGCGATGCGGGTGGGTCGGGGGAACAAGAAATTTCACGCGGACGCAGTCGCGGGCAGAAACTAGTGAGTGTATACATATACATACCGAACAACAAACCACTATTTATAAGAATTGTTTACTTTGCTTCAATGCCATTGCAATTGCAATGGCATTGAAGCAGCATTGCAATTGCAATTGCAATTGTCACACTACTATCTACACTACGCAACGGATTTTGATGCTGCTTTCCCCATCATGTAGAGAATATATTCCTGAAGGGTTATGTTTATAATACATTAATATTAAACGTACATACGAGGGGTATTCAATAAATAGTGAGAATGAGTAAGACGCAATTATATTTTTCGACGTAGTCACCTTTCAGGTTTATACACTTTGTATATCTTTTCTCTAATCCTAACATTCCCTTTCTAAAAAAATATTTTTCCTTATCCCTTAAAAAATCATTTACGTCGGCGACTACTCCGTCATCATCTTCGAATTTCTGGCCCCTGAGATGTTCCTTTAAGCGCGGAAATAGGTAGAAATCACTAGGAGCAAGGTCCGGTGAATATGGAGGATGTTCCATCAATTCGAAGCCAGCTTCTTGAATGGCAGCCATCGCAACTCTGGACTTGTGCGCAGGAGCGTTATCTTGGTGAAACAAAACAACTTTAGCGAGTTTGCCACGTCGTTTCTTGCGTATTTCCTCACGCAACTTTGTTACTTGTCCTGCGTACATAGTCCCCGTAATAGTGGCTCCATGATTAAGATATTCGATCATTACCACCCCTTGGCTGTCCCAGAAAAGAGCCCATGATCTTTCCGGCGGATGGAATCGCCTTAAATTTCTTTGGAGTTGGAGATGACGGTCGCTTCCAAGTCATGGACTGTTGTTTCGTTTCCGGGTGGTCATAATGGTGAAGCCATGTTTCGTCCATAGTTATGAATCGAGCCAAAAATCGGTCAGGATCTTGTTGTAACAAATCCAAACAGCTTTGTAAAATTCTCAGTCGAGTTTGTTTCTGCGCGTCAGAAAGCATTCTGGGCACCCAGCGCGCTGACACTTTTTTCATACCCAAATGGTCGTTTATAATATTATGGACACTTCCTATCGAAATCTTTACTTCTTCAGCTATAAAACGAACAGCTACATGACGATCCGCTAAGACAATATTTTCAACTTTTTTAATAATTTTTTCAGTCACTGCCGATATGGGGCGTCCCGTTCGTGGGTCGTCGTTAGTGGAAGTTCTTCCTCGCTCGAACTCAGCACACCAACGCGCAACCGTAGAATATGGAGGAGCATGAACCCCTAATGTTGCTCTCAAGTCTTGATTATCCTGCTCCGTAGTAAAATTTTTCAAGCAGAGATATTTTATTACCGCGCGAACTTCAATTTTATCCATTTTTAAGAACACGTTCCGAAACGACGCAAACAATAGACTTCTACTTTTAAAAAACAAAAGAGAATTAATTGCTTTTTTTATTATCATCTTAACTAATGTCTGGGCTATGCCTGCCAGTATTTTTTTTTTTTCTTTCCAAGGAGAATGTTTCGCATTCTCACTATTTATTGAACACCCCTCGTATACAATGTGCTGTTTTTGATAACCCATAACTCTAGGGTTATATTATTTAAGTAAAAAGAACACAAAATCTCCTAGAATAGGTGGTCCAAAAATTCATAGTTTCGAAGATATAATCAATCATAATTAAATTAGGGCAAAAATTGTCACCAGTATGACGAATCTTTACTTTTGCGACGTTGCCAAACTTCGCAGTAGTGTAGTAAAGTAATTCATTTAGTGTAGGTAAAGTAATTAATTTTTATTCAAACCAATCATTCATATTTAAAGCTAAGAAAATGCGACGTTGAACTCGTATTTCACGTAAGGGTGTTTTACATTAATAATCGTGACTTTGTCGAATTATTTTGAATGAAAAATGAAAACAAAAAAATAATATGATTGAAGAATAATTCATATGCCAGTTGGTTCTTTGATATGATCTCAATTATACCCTAGAGATACGGGGTATAAAAAAAAAACACATTGTATAATACGAGTAATAAAGAAATCTCGATGTTTTGTCAGGTCATGAAAACCGTGTATACCTATTGGGGGGGGCAGGTCGCTAGTTTTTATAAAAGCTAAAGGCTTGTGCACACCAGCGCGACTTGTCGCGCGACGCGACACGAACAATACAATTTCTAAGAAAACTTCACAGTATAACAATAACCGGTGTCGCGTCGCGCGACAAGTCGCGCTGGTCTGCACAAGCCTTAACGTGGGTAGGTCCGGGTAGAAATGCTGACAGGAAAGATGAGCAAAATTTTCAAGAAAATTAGACTGACTACTGTCACCAAAAAAGGTGTAAGTATTTTTGATGATAGGTAGAAACTTAAAAAACAAATTACTTTTTCATATTCGGCCTCTATTAATACATCACATTACAAAGTTGTAGAACTTAATCATACTGTACAGAAAAAAAAACACCCCACAAGCAATATTATTATGGGTACTGCTGAAAAAACTGGTTCGTGAACACGTCATAATAGGCGCGTGCACGCAGATATTGTTTGTTGAAGCGCAAAATGTAAGAAACTCTAAAGCCTATTGATATTGCAGTGATAATCTTTTCGCAACGCCTCTTGGGCCTTCTGATTCTTACGCCTTCTGGTTTAAATAACGAATTTGCATACTTTCTCTGTTGGTTTCATTTATGATGGAGAGGACTTCGATTTCAGACCCTCCAAGAAGTCAGGTCTACTATGAGTATGACCATAGAAAAATAAATATGACTATGGCGTCTATGGCTGCTATGTAACCGCAAGGAGAGTGCGGCGTAGTTAGCACCCTAATTGCGTAATACACGATCGGTCATAATCTGTTTAATTTTGACAGTTCAGTTCAGTGCAGTTTATTCCTGTCAAACGACGATTTCGATTCTGAAGTAGACTAAAGTGACACAACTTAACCATATTTTAGTTTGACAGCACTAAAATGGCACTGAGCTAATAATTTTGTAAAAATGGCAATTTTGCTATTCTAAATTTGACGTCTAAACCAAACCAGACATAAGGCTCGTGCAGACCAGCGCGACTTGTCGTGCGACGCGACTCGAACAATACAATTTCTAAGAAAATTCATGTTTAGCTAACTAACGTATAACTAACTATAACCGGTGTCGCGTCGCTCTAGTCTGCACGAAGCTTAAGTGCGGATTTCACCAATGAAATTTTTAGTTCAGTTTTGTTGGTGAAATCATCCCTAAACCTGACAATTATTAATCGCGATTAAAAAGGTGTGGGATAAAATATGTTGTCATGAACTAAAATTCACACCAAAATCTCGACTTCACCAGCAAAAAACATTTCATTTCTCGAAAATTTCGACCCCCTTTATGAAACCTGTAAACCTCTAAAACTCAACATGTAGGTAGGTAATATTTTTACATATTTGAATTTTACATATAAAAAGTGAAAAATTCCGTAAAACCGTCTGCCCCTGCACGCCAAATTCGATTTTAGTTGTGTCAAAATTATTTTTAAATTTAGAGATTTGTTTTTGTAGAATGGCTTTAAAATTCTCATAGCATAGGAATTTTAGTGATAGTTTAGTTAATTTAGTTCGGTGTACAAGAGAATCGGCGCCAATATCCTTCAAAAGTTGAAAAAAACTTAAAAACGTAAAAACTTAAACTTAAACTTCAAAACGGTTCAGATTGTGATTGATCGTGTGAAGTGTAAGGGCAATAATGGTGCAGATCGTGCTGCCAACTAAGTTATGGTTGACTGCGATACCTACCTACCAAACTGACGCCCAACAGAGGTAACCCCGTACCCACCATAAAACGGTATATATTCGGTGACTCGATTTTTTTTAAATCGTGTTAAAAAAAAAAAAACAAAACAATTGAGGTTTTTAAAACCTTAAAGTATAATCTATATAATAAAAACCAGCCAAGTGCGGGTCGGACCACGCACAATGAAGGTTTCCGTAGTTGGGATGAATTTATCCCAAGAACAAACAACCTTGTAGTTGAAAAACATTTTCTCCCCTACGGAATCTATGGAAGAATGTATGTTTTTCAAACAGCAAATAAGATTATTAGTTGGTCGATTATTACTCGTTAACCTGTATTTCTACTTAGCTGTGATAGGTTTCCTGTAACTTCGGTGCATAGGTATACCACTGCTGTGATTTTTTTCACAAATCCAAGAACAACCATTTAGCTGGCAGGGGGGGGGCAATAGACTAACAAAAATTAGCTCTTTAAGGCTTAATATTTCGCAAACTGATCCCTGAATTGAAAAATTATTTTCACACACCGTCAATATTTTTTAACCTTTCCAACGACACCCTACACTATGGTGTAGACGACAAAAAACAGGTTGGTGTAAACGGTAAGAGAATATGGAAAAACTGCGAGGAAAATACAATTAGTTAGAAGACTACAATTTTATTTTCTCATACAAACTGTCCCTAGCTTCGAAGCATATCCTAAATATCAAAAAGTACCGGGTTTGCATGAATTCACGATAGAACCTATTTCAATAGGTAGGTAGGTATGTAGCTAAGTAGGGTTGGTAGGGCAAGTAAGGCAGGTAGGGCAGGTAGGGTAGGTAGGGGAGGTAGGGAAGTAGGGTAGGTAGGGGAGGTAGGGAAGTAGGGCAGGTAGGGCAAGTAGGCTAGGTAGGGTAGTAGTAATTACTTAGTGCTACACGTGCGAAGCCGGGCGGATTTTTCATTTCCTTAATTTGATCTAAATCAAACAATAATTGTTGGAAATACTGCTGAGATATTTAAAAGTTGAGACCTAAATGCTTTCGGAACAGAACGTATGCACATGATTATCATAAGTATGAAAGCTTAAAATGACAGGTTACTACATTCTCCACTGATCCCTAGCTCCGACTATCCCGACTGTGTGAAAAAGCACAATATTTGGTATTTTACTACTGGTTTACCTTTGGTTTAAAAAGATCATTGTAACAGAAAATATATTAAGGTATAATGAAAAAATTAATCAAAGCGTCCGGGGGTACCTACTTAAATAATTTAAGTTGCCAAATGTCAGCTTTTCTTGTAGCTATGTATTGTATTTGTTTACCATCCATGGTTTTAAAAGATCATAGTAACGGAAAACATTTTAATGAAAAAATAAAACCAAATGTAGGGCGTACCTAAATGATTAAAGTTGCCCAAGTTCAGCCTTTGTACGGGTGCTGGGCAGCGGAGCCTGCGGCCCCTTTTTTAGTTGTTCCGGCCCTTCAATAGGCATGTAAATGAGCCTGCACACCCTCATTACATAACACACAATCAGTCATAATCTGAATCATTTTGAAGGATATTGCTAATCCATTGCTTCATAAGTGAGAAAATATAATATGTATAATTAAAAAAAAAATTGTGTACTATGTAATGTAATTTGAAAATAAATATTATATCATAGTTACAAATAAAAATGTTGTTTTTTAATTTATCGTCCTGTGCCAACCCTACCAAAAATAGGTATTTTTGCTCGCTCTATATGTAGAAGTTTACCCTCTGTTCCGTTTCTTTACTCATGTGCCTATACTTAGCGAAGACAATTAATTAGATGATACGTAGGTACTTATTAACTTATTAAAAGTTACTTGAAATAAAGCTGCTAACATTTCCACTGGCAGGTATTTTCTTGGGAAGCAACCAGTACCCTAATTGCGAAATACACGATCATCACAATCGGAATAACTTAGAAACAGATTGGTAAACCATTGCTTCATAAGTTCGAAAAAAAGAACTGCTCAATAACGTAAACAACACAATGAATGTTGTGGAACTGTCAAAATGAAACAGATTAGTCGTAATCGTTTACGGAAAATGTGTTGCGTAATTATGTAGCTGCATACAAATCGATCAATCTAGTCGCTATAATTGACAGCAGTCTGTCCATTATATCTATTACTTACTACCTTTTGCCCACGGCTTCGCCCGCGTGGATGTTGCAAAATATTCCACGGGAATGCACTACCTGGATTACATACCTAATAGCCGCGGAAAAGGTAATTGAGTCCTACCCGCTGCGCCCGGCCGTCAACCATAATAATTTTGTTACGCGTAATTTTGAATCTGTGATATCTTTTAAACTATTCATTTAAATGTTATGATGACAAGGCATATTTTAATCTAAGTTAAATGCCCAATTGAAATAACATATTTTATTGGAAAATGATTAGTATAATACCGGTCAAAATAGCTTCGGAAAAAACAATTTTTTTTAAATCAAATTCTGAGAGATAATAATAATGGTTACTGTGGGTCATCCTTAGAAGATAGACATATGCCATCTAGGACTTTTTTGTTGAACTTTTTAAGATGAACCATTCTGTAAAACATAACTTTTATGTATCTTTTACGGTTTACGCGGCGCAAGCCAGTAAAGCTCCCAGTCAGCATGATTTTTTCCGACATCTTTAACAATAATCTTCATATTTCAGCCAATTTACACAAAACCTTAATGAATTATATATATACTACGTAAAACCTTCCTCATGAATCACTCCGTTCATTGGAGAAAACCGTTTGAAAATCCGTTCGGTAGTTTTTGAGTTTATCGCGTTCAGACAGACAGACGCGGCGGGGGACTTTGTTTTGTAATACGAGTAGGTATGTAAGGTTATGGATAAGGATTAAATTTATCTGTTAACGCAAAGATTATCCTTTTTCTTATTTTTCTGTTTACTTAGTCTTGAGAAGAGATAAAAAATAATAATTTTGGTAGTCCATATGGTAGGACTACCTGTAGTTCTTACTGTAAACCATGTATTAACTTATATGTAATATCAATCGGAGGTACTGTTGCCATGCGACTCATGCGAACTTCTTTTCTTTTGGATTGTTTAACACAAGGAACCCACACAACAGTTTCTAACGTAATAAGTATAAAAGTACATTGGACGTGTGAGGGTCTGAACTCTTGCTCTACTAGAGAGATGTGCGTAACACAATTTATGTAGGAGGCTGTATTTTCAGGGGACGTTTCGGTAGGTCCTGGCCGGTTGGCGGCTGAATGGCGGGAGAGTCGGCGCGTGCGCGAATGTGTATCGATCGGCGTGGACTCCGTGGAGGCACGTGGGCGCTCCTCGGGCACACCCGGCCGACACGTGTCGCGGCGCGCCCGTCGACCTACGTCCTACACCTACACTTTTCCGCGCTACATCCTCCGTTAGCCTGTCACTTTCATTGTTTTCGTTTCCATTTTTCCCGGTTCTAGCTATAGTTACATCAAAATTAATCTAACATACCTACTTGTGATTTCACCAGGTTTTAGGTTATTATTTGGAATGTTGGTCGTTGTCGAGGTCCGAGGATGATCATCAAGAGCATAATGTGTACATAGGTACCCACCCTACCTACACTACACTACTTGTTGAACGTAGGCAGCCCCATCTGCAAACTAGGGTATCTTTAGTAGTAATTAACAGGACATCGTGGTGTGAGACAATACGGCCAGTTGGTGGCATAATGGCATTGTGCCGAATTTTAAGGAAAAAGTAGTAGTGTCCTCACACACGCTGATGGTAAAGATTTTTTTTTGCATTAATCTGTAATTAGGATAAATGAAATATGTTTATTTGTGAATTATGTAGGTACAATCGTTTAGTAAAGTACGGTGTGTCCGATGGGAGAGATGCACCTTTAAAAATTCTTCCTTAGACAAGAGCTCCTTATTTAGCGAAAGTGAGCACCCACTTTCGTTAAATAAGGAACTCTTGTGCAAAATTCTATACCCAGCGGTATGGGCTGCGCGTTGCCTGTCACTGAATTTAAGACTTTTATTAAGTAAATAGATGTAGGGACCCATTTGAAGCAAATATTTGTTTGGCATATGTATCCAGTGACCAGTCGCAATCGTGCACAGAACCTTATCTATCAGCCACATAATTAGCTGTAGGTATACCTTCTGGATTCAAAATATGTAGGTAGGTACTCCGGTGTTTTTGTGCCGCCTGCCTACCTAAGTCGTACATGTACGAGTATGTAGATATATCATTTGATTCAACAGCGTGCAATAAAAGCCCACTTGTACCGAGATCGCCGATCACGTAGGTAAGATTAGAGCGACAATTCTGACTACCCCTCGTATGCGTGTCGAGTTGCCGACACAGGGCAGCCCGCTTCTTGTTATTTTAAACTTCCGAGTCGAAGCGTCCGTAATTTTAACTAAACGGTACCATAAACGGCTCACTGAAATATGTTATGATATTAACTTTTTTTTTTTCAACAATTATGTGATCGCTGCTCATCATACCGTGACAAATGACAATCGCAAAAAGACGAGCTAGATCCCTGGAACTTTAAATACTGAATAGGAATACTGGTGTTTTTTACTTTTTACTGTTGAAGCCCCTCAAAAGCGCAGGCTGCGAGGGCTGCCTGGTACCGGGTGGCGAATGTGTGGCTGTTTTATTTAGTAGGTAATTACTATCTTTAATCCGCGAAATTACTCTTTTACCCATATTGATGGGTAACATTTTAGAGGCGTGGCGTGGAATTATGGATTTTCCAAATAATTTTCGTCAATTCGTTTCGAACTCGTCGTTTATGAACTTTCTTTTTTTAAATTCATATTCTTTATACACTCTTTAGATCATAGGTCATTGCCCTAGATCTTATGGGGAGGCGTGAAAATTGATTCGCTGTTACATTATTACATTCAATGTATAATAATTATTAGATTTATTATATTTTACTCACAATAGTGTTCCTGTAACTGGACGCAGAGCACAAAGCATTGTGGGAGCAAAGGGACGATACGGAGAAGCAGTTAATCCCTTTTCCACGTCCATCCAATTTTTCAACTGAATTTCAGCACAAGGAGTGTGTACCTATTTCTACTCGTGTGTAGATACACTCTATTTCATGTTTCCATTAAATTCCATCTGCACTTGAGTTGAAATTCTAAAGGATTTAAAGTAAATCCTTTTTCCAAAGAATTTCCTCGAATTTTCCGTGTCTGTGCCTACTGAGTCAAAAGAAAACAACTTACACAAGCCGTTGTGCTAAAATTTTTACTGATTTTATCGCAGTTATTCTTGTTCCAGTAAATTTTTCGCAAAAATAATATTTTTTATATACGAGTAGGTACTTAGGTATCGGATACTACATGTACCTAATACCTACCTATATTTGCGATAAAATTTATATTCACTATTACGACGGGGACATAGAGCGGAAGCTGACTTGTTGAATTGGAGCCCTATTCAGTGAGAGTGACCTTGTGTACTTACGTAGCTTTTGTGCACAAGGCCGAATACCACATTTTGGAAAATCTATGCCAGGCGAAGCGATGTTATTGATTTAATCGGTACCCAGTTGTTATTTGAATATTCCATACCTACTAAGGTAGGAATTAACAGATATCTACGGGTAAAAATCAAACAAACAACGACGATGCGACGATGCGACGATGCGACGCGATTCTGGTAGAACAATTTTCATGAAGTTTTCATAGAAATTGATCTACTGTAGTCGCGCTGCGCTGTCTCTGATATAAAATTTCTGGATACAGCTGGGCGTGGGCTAGAACTTCATTCACCAGCAATACCCCAGGCCCCTCAAGAAAATTTTAGTTTAAAGTGCTACCTATGGAGGATTCCATCCTTTGTTTAGTAAAGCGGAGTAACGGTAACGGCTTCCACCGAAATAAAAGCAAGACTATGTTTTAAAAGAATGACGGTTTAAGTCCTTCAACCTAACTAAGGGCTCAGCAAAAAAACAAATCATTTAAATCTGTCGAGTTTTGACCGGTTCAGAGATAAAACGCTAAGCTCACTCCAATAGAATTATATTAAGATAGGACATTATATAACGCTAACGTTCGTTTGAAACTGGTTCTTTGAAGTAAAACGAATTTCATAGGGGATTGCTGAGAAGCGGTGAATTAGGGGTGAGCGGCGTTTGCTTAGAATTTGATACTTGTGAGTTGACAACTGAATATAATTTACTTATACAGATATTTTAGAATGAGATTCTGTGAGAAAGTAATAACCCCTACTAAGATCTTGAAAACAACATTTTATATAACTGTATACCTACATACATGGGGCACCCTTTTTACCTGTCTTATACACAGGGTGAACTTTTGAGATGGAAGAACTCTGAAACTATCAAGAAATTAAAAGCGTCTTGAGATCAACTTGAGAAAAAATTGATTGAACTAGCTAGGCTAGGGGATCGAAACCGATCTTATAGCCCCTAAAACTGTAGGTAATATAATCATACCCTTTAATGTTTCCACCGCTCGCTGGATACTGGGACCCAAGTGATTCAATTGAATCACTTGGCTGACTCTTGGTCAGTCATCTTCAAAGGGCTGACTTTCGATACGCCAAGGTTTTAAACGTTGAATGATTCTATTTCAATTAACTATCGGCCTAGGAATCCGATTGGATGCGTTTAATGAACGGCCTAGGCGTTTAGCTAGCTGGCTAATTTAACCAGATGCCTGCGACATATCCACAGTCATGTCATGTCAGTGATGATGATGTAAGTCAGTCTAGTCTTGTAGATTGTCTAACTAGCGGCCATTTCGTGTCGAATCAAACTGGGAGCCATATCCTTTAGGAATTACAAGTGCCAAGGTAATATTGAGCTCCTACGGTATCTATGAAATAAGAAAATTGGTCGCAATCGATTCGGTTCGTTATCGAACTGTTCTAAATCGA
This sequence comes from Agrochola macilenta, assembly GCA_916701695.1. Taxonomy (NCBI): domain Eukaryota; kingdom Metazoa; phylum Arthropoda; class Insecta; order Lepidoptera; family Noctuidae; genus Agrochola; species Agrochola macilenta. Next base: position 12,120,230 of record OU753552.1, on the reverse strand, counting down.
GGGTTGCTGCAGCTGGTTAAATACACAGAACACATGCCCCAACTCCCATACTTATAAATTGTCAATGACAATTCATAAAAAGCATGTTGGGCAATAAATAGTGTGTAGGTGAAATGTCGCTCGATGATGGACGGTAGCCAATTCTACCTCACACTAGGGTTTATATTTTACTAGCAGACCCGACCGACGCCGACGTTGTCCTGTCCAAATTTAAATAATTTAGAGCGTCCGCGATCCGTCGCGGCGGCGGCGTCTCATCGTGTGACCACTACTAATGCGGCGAAATCATTGCGGTGCGACACCGCAACGCATCGTGTGTACAGGCTCTTAATGCGAAAATCACATAGAAAATGCACTTTCAGTTTTCCTGAATTTTCCAATTTTCTCGGGAACTTTTCAAATTTTTCTTGTCAGTAGAAACTGATTCGGACGACCATTTTAAAACAATTTTTTTCCAAATTGGTTCAGCCTTTATGTGATGCGCAATGCGCACCAACGAATAGCATTTCATGTTTATTATACAGGGTATTTTTTTTCTTTTTTATATCGATGTCAGACTACACCCCCTCGAAGAGAGGAGGGGAGGCCTGTGTCCCAGCAGTATCAGTGGATATCGATACCCATCACGTTAGCCGAGTTTCGCTGGCTAATTTAATATGACCCCCTGTACAGATTAACCTTGCTTAAAGTTAAGTAGGTAAAGATTAACGTCTGCTTTATCGTTCACTTTGACGTTTAAAGTTACAGTCAAAACCGTTTATAACGACACCGCATAGAGGTGTGTCCAAACATTGGGCGGCAATCGTGCGTAGCCTGCCGCACTGTGTTTGGACTTTTGGACGACTGCCGCGCGCGAACGCTCATGCTAGCTGTGGCGCAAACATTTACACAACATTTCAAGGAAACATTCGTCACTAATTATTGTGTCTGGACATATTTCCGCGGGCGTATTAAAGGCTAGGCAGATTGATATTGCCAACTGAACTGCGCGGCGTGTCTCGGATGTGCCGCGCAATACTGCCGCGCAAACACGTCTGTTTGGTCCTAATTAGAGCGCGGCGGAAATGTGTCTTGTAAACGACGAAGGTTGCTGCCACACTCTTGCCGCTCAATGTTTGGACACACCTTTAAGCTTCGTGCTAGCTAGCGCGACGCGACACCGGTTATTAGTTTTCTTAGAAATTGTATTGTTAGTCACGTCGCGCCGTCGTGTCGCACTAGTCTGCACGAGGCTTTAAACATCGTATCTACCGGTTATTAATTACGACGAACTTTGGAAGTCCCAGCATTTCTGTTTACTCAACAAAGTTTTTGGTTATAACGACTATTATTGGCTATACAACCGATATCCGACGGTCCCTTCGAAGTCGTTACAAACGGTTATGACTGTATCTTAACTTTAAGCTACAATTGTAAATCGTATACACTAGGTAATATCTACATTTATGTGGCTGTTGCTAAGTAATGGTTACCTACTGTACGGCATATGGTCGGATAGTCTTTGATTCTAATACAAAAGAATTATAAAATAAAATTGGCATTGTTGAATAAACGGAATTTATAGGCTTATGGTGGAATCTCGGACATACCTGACGGTGGATTTTTGTGGTGGATAAACTGAATAACCCCAATTCTCAAGCTCTTCCATGTCAAGATGCTCCCAATTTTCTAGATCGCTCTTGCATTCTCTATAAGTAGGTCACAATGATAGTTTATCTTTCTGAGTCAGGATGCTATTTCATGTATTTTGTAAAATTAAAAAACAATACTTTTCTTTTGAGCTTCACCGCATTTGGGTAAACACGGCCCCCAAAAAATGTTGATCAGGGCCCCTTTAGACTAGCTACGTTACTGCTGAACAATATGGGGGCAATTACAGTCCAAGCTCTGACTTCGATACTTTTACAAACGCTAGTAAGAAAACGCCTAGAATTGTATGTTTTGGGCGAGGCCCTATATTTTGATACTATGGATAAAAACTAAAAAAGGACTTTATATAAAAACTAAAGTAAAGTTAAAAGTGGCGTACTACGTCCAGTTGTAAATTTTACAACTGGACGTAGTTCGCCAAATTTAATGCATTTTCAATCTACCTTTAGGTATTTCAATCAATATTCAAATCAGATAATAAAAATGACGTTGGCAATTTCAGGCTTATCTTACCAGCATTTAGCAAAATATTTGAATGTATAATACTCGAGCAGTTGCTAAGACATTTTAATTTAAATAGCCTCCTTCATAATAAACAATATGGCTTTTCAAAAGGTTCGTTCGACCACAGATGCGGGTGTTGCTTTGCTAAAACAAATATTTAAACTCGCAAAATGCTATTGGGGTTTTCTGTGATCTCTCCAAAGCCTTTGATTGCGTGCACCATGAGACGCTTTGTATAGCTGATTAATTACGGTGTGCAAAAGGAAGCTCTTAACGTTATAAATTCTTATTTACAAAATAGGTCCCAATGATGATAAGATGTTAATGGTGTGACATCTTCCGGGCTACCAGTTCAGTTAGGTGTACCTCAAGGTTCAATACTGGGGCCATTCTTGTGCTTAGTGTATATCAATGACTTAACATTCTATTTAAAGAGTATCTGTGAAGTTGTACTGTTTGCAGATGATACCTCGCTCATTTTTAAAGTAGACAGGAATAGACAAGATTTTGAGGATGTAAACAATGCACTCTCAATGGTTACGGATTGGTTTACGACAAATAACCTAGTTGTATATGCCAAGAAAACGAAATATGTAAAGTTCGCCGTACCAAATATTAGAAATATAGAACCTAACATCAGCTTAGATAAAGAGGTGCTTGAATCTGTAAACTCGGCACTTTTTCTGGGCATAAGAGTAGATGCCAAACTTCAGTGGGGCCCAGATATATCGAGCCTAGCGGGAAGGCTCAGTTCGGCCGCCTACGCCGTCAGGAAAGTAAGACAGTACACTGACGTTGATACAGCTCGGTTAGTCTATTTTAGTTATTTTCATAGAGTTATGTCCTACGGTATTCGGCTGTGGGGCAAAGCTGCTGATATTCAAAATATATTTGTCCTTCAAAAACGAGCTGTTCGAGAAATTTACCAGCTAGGTGGCCGAGTTTCTCCGAGAGATTTTTTCAAACATATTGATATCCTCATAGTGGCTCTCAAGTGGCATCTCAATTCATATTCGCCAACATCTTATATATTAGGCAAAATATACACTTACGAATATACCTACGAATAATACTTTTATTAGTAGACTTATAAACTAAAAACAGTGATTTTCACAAGGTTAACACTAGAAATAAGGACAAACTACGAGCTCCCTTTCACCGGCTTCATAAGGTTCATAACTGATTTGTTGGGCTTGGTATAACCTTTTATAACAAGCTACCTCTTTTTTGCTAGATTTGCCTTTTAATGTGTATAAAACGAAAGTAAAATCCAACCTTTGTTCGAAGGCATACTATTCTATGAATTCATATAATTGTTTATTTTATTTGACTTTTTAATTCAAGTTATTTTAAATTTGTATTATTTATTGGTGACATATGATCATGGTTTAGTTATTGTTATTAGTAATCAACTGTTTATTTATTTTACATCGATGGTCCTAGTTTATCTCATTTATAACTTCCAGTTACAGCTATATACTTATAGCTTATAAGTAAGCGGGCACACCCTGTATGCCTGGAGGCTTATATTTTGATGTTACATAAGTTCTGTTTAGTTTTTATTTCTGCCTGAATATAGTTCTCGATGTTTGTGGTTGGTATATTGGCGTGTGCTAGCTGACATATGGCTAATAATTTAAATTATGTTTTGTGTTGCGTAATGTAAATTATTCATTAAGAATAATTTTATTCTAACTGAACAGACAGCTGTGCTGTTGGGGAGTTTTTTGCACCACTTCTTCCCAGCTAACGCACTAGGAAGTGGTGAAGAGTGGGCGTTTTGGGGGACTGTCTTATGTAATTTTGACGTTCTAAAAGTGCTGATATTCAGCCTAGTTTGAATAAATGACATGAATTTTTAAAAAATTGTTATTTTGTACGTTTTCATAATTTGACCCAAAGTTTTTTTTATATCAAGTTTTGTAATAATCGAAGCAGTCAGGAAAATTCTCCCCTAAAATCTACCCTTGAAACTAGGAGAATAGGGGTTACTCATTTCACCTAGTTAAGGTTAGATTTTCGAGTCACGTAAATATTATTTTGTAAAGATCATCAATATTCAATAGGTACAAAGTTTCAAATTAATCGGACCGTGCGTTAATTTTCTCTTATACAAACTTTTACATCTAAAGTTTGAAAAACCGGCCAAGTGCGTGTCGGATTACGCACAATGAAGGGTTCCGTAGTTGGGATGAATTTATCCTAAGAACAAACTTAACATTGTAGTTGAAAAACATCTTCTCCCATTCGGAATGTATAGGAGATCATGTTTTTCAAACTGCAAATTTAAGTTGGTTGATTATTACTCGTTAACCTGTACAGCCTACTTAGCTCTGATAGTTTTCCTTTTAATTTCGTTATATATTCTACTGCTGTGATTTTTTTGACAAATCCAAGTACAACGATTTAGCTGGCAGGAGGGGGGGGGGCTCTTGACTAACAAAAAAAATCAGTTAAAAGCTTAATATTTCCCTGAATCCAAAAATGGTTTTTACACACAACTAACACACAAAAATATTGAGTGACAATATTTTTGAACGAACTTTCTAACGATACCCCACAACATGGGGTAGATGAGAAAAAAAACATCCCCACTTTATGTGTAGGGGAGGTACCCTAAAAAAAATATTTTTCTTGATTTTATTTTACCACTTTGTCGGCATGATATAATATAGTAGTGTACATATGTCAAATTACAGCTTTCTAGTACTAACCGTCTCTGAGCTAAGCCGCGGACAGACAGACGGACATGGCGAAACTATATCTAAGGGTTCCTTGTTTACGGTACCCTAAAAACGAATAATGTCACACCTAACATATTTGAGTACAAATTCGTACCAAGTTTCAAGTATATAAACCCAAGGAATAAGATTTTTCATACAAACGCAATCACCCTTTTTCGCCCCTTTTAGGGTAGAATATCCAAATATCCTTCCTTAGTACTGACTTGAAATTTATGGAACGCTAGTGCAAAATTTCATGCTTCTAGGCTTTGCATCGTTTCTCAGCGAATGAATGCATGAAAATTTAAGATTTTTATTATGTAGAATTTCAGATCGATACCAAGGTTGGTATCGATCTTTAATACTTAAATACATTCATGCATTCATTCTCGTCCTTCTAGTGTTACCAATAGAAATTCAGTGTGGTTAAGATGTGAAAAATCATTCATAGGTAGATATGAAAAAACATTCATAGTTCAGATTCAGTTAAAAACTGTGGTTATAGTCAAGTAAATACGGTTGTTGAAACACAGTTGCATAATCAGTTACTAAAAATCTAAACAGGTAAAGCACGCCCAGCAGTTTACTCGCTTCTCGCAAACCGGTATCCCGAGCTACCCCTCTGTTTATTAACAGTAGAAATATAGCAGTTATTTTACTACAACTTAAATTTAGCAGGTTTTAGGGTACATAAAAGCTCACTTACCTCCAACCTCCTGGGAGAGAGTCATTATTGCCCTCCTTCAGCTGAGTGGTGCTTGCGCTTTGAAGATTAGGCATGTTGACTCTGGAAAAATTACAAAGTAGAATAAGCAAATCTGCCAAACCAATAACACATAGATCGACCGAAAGATATCTATTAAATACCATTTTTTTATTGTTAGAAGTCAGTTGATACCGAAATATTTTATCCTAGACCAATCAGAAAACCGGAAAATATGTGGAAAGTTTATTTATTTATTATTGGTAGGTGCTTCTAATTGCCTCGTATTCTTCCATTGTTCAGTGTGAACAATGGGATGTAATCCGAAACCACGTATACAAAGGCAGTCGCAGTCCTTCTCTGGAAAGTTTCAGGGAAAAGATTATTTCAGATACTTCCTTCCAGACGGTTCCACTGGCTTGATGTAACTTATGTAATAGCATGCAACTAGCTCGTCATACTTACATTTTCTTGTTAGCAACCGAAGGCTCAACAATCAGAGGCAGGCCACAATACGAATAACCTGAAATAACATATGAAGCTTTATTAAAGAGGTAATTTAAAATGAAGTAGGTACCTACATATAATGTTCTTGTGAAGACGAATAGTTGAGAGCAATGCTGGCCCAGTGATAACCGCCCCGACTTACGAGTTGGAGCTCGTGGGTTCGAACCGAGGCAGGCGCTTTACTTTACACATCTGTTGACACAGGCCTTTTCCTAGAAATCGCCGCATATCAGCATAATTATAGTGCGATACAACTTGGGCAAAATAGAAAAATTACATGAAATGCACCTAACTAGATTTGACAGGTTTTTGACAGCTAGTCCGTTCAAGCATTGCTACGATTACATTCATTGTAGTCCTTATCGCACTGTAGCAACAACACCGTGAATAAATAGGTAAAGACAGGTAAATACCTACTGGTAAATGCAAAACTGACATTCTTACTAATCTCTACGCAACGATATGTTTAGAAGGACTTATTTTAGTTACCATGCAGTTTATCTATGGCCCGATCTGCAGCTGATTGATCAGGAAAGTCGACAAAAGCGTAACCACCTCTCTTTACAGAGATATCAGCAACAGTCAAATTCTGTTCAGCGAATAACTGTCTCACTGCTGCTTCGTCGGCTTCAATGGGCAAGTTACCTATGTACAATTTGTTCATGGCAGAAACAGACTTCATTGGATCACTCATTTTTAGTAATAGGTATTTCAGGGAATATATTTACGAATCCGCTAACAAGTCGCAAAATTACGACAGTCACGTCTAACACCAGCGGCCGGTCAGTTTTCTTTTGTCTTCAATTGTATTGAATTAATTTGACTGACGTGAATCTAAAAATCGAACTAAAATCAATTAGCTTTTTAACGCGACGGCCATGCTTATTTGATTTTACCAGAAAAGAGATTCTTGCATAAGTTTTGATAAATTAAATTGATGTTAAATGCCATGAACATGAATAAATAAAAGAAATAAGAATTTGTCTTGCCTACATTGCTGCTTACAGCTTATTGTCCCTCCTTTTTGTTAGATATTAATTTTAATAGCTAGTGTTCTTGAAAAATTTATAAATAATAACCGTGCATAATAATGATAGTGTCCTACATACAAAATATATTTTGAGCCATGGTATTTACGTTGAACGCCGCGCCCGCGCCGCTGGGTTACTACCAATGCAGATGAAGAAGGACAGACGGCACAACGACGCTCAAAATTTACTGTTGTGATTTAATGTCGTTTGCTGGATAGATTAGGGCATAAAAATATTAGGGCAGAGTGGCCCACGAAAGGCGCCGCACATACAGGTGCGACGCGATGTAGCGATACGACACCAATAGAACAATTTCCGAGAAGTTTTCATAGAAATTGTTCCACCAGAGCGCGACTCTGGTGGAACAATTTCTATGAAAACTTCTTTCTTTCTTACTTTCTTCGCGCCTGTCTGCGTGAGCCTTTAAAAGCCTCTTTCCAGAGACTTCCCGAAACACCGCCAAGTATGTTATCCTATTACTTATAGGTAGTTCATACGGATTTTAATATTTTTTTGGGAAATTGTCGCTTGTGTTCAGATTTTTAATTTTTCACTTTCTGGGTCGCACTATTTGTTTTCCTGTTTTTTAAATTATATATCATTACTATAATTATGATTTACTATCGATAACAATATTGTCTGTCTCTAAACATCACAAAAGGTGAAGGGAAAATTTTTGCTTGCCAAAGTTCGTATCAGATTTTCAGGCATTCAAAAAAAGAAGTGTGGCAATGACCCCAAAAAGTTTAAAAAACCTTCACGGACCCTCACCTTTCCAAAACAATCTATTAATAGGTACTTTGGTGTCACTTTTTGGTGAAATCGGAGTTCGAACGTGGTAGCATTTGGCATACCTACATAAGTAACTTTGGTGACAATGCAATAATATGGCAACTTGTACATGATGCAGCCGACCGGTAGCAAGATGGGCCTGTGGCTAAGTAAGAACAGCCCCACGGGTCGATCGACCAGGTTAAGCTACGCTTGCCGCGGTTGGTCCGTGGATGGGTTACCATCTTTACATACCAATACACCTCCGTGCTTCGGAAAGCACGTTAATTAACCCGTTGGTCCCGACTGGCATTCGTGGATCATTGACAGTAGTTTTACCAAGGTGTATAAGTATTACCCAGTAACTGGGTTATTGACCTCCATAACCCAGTTACTGGATAATAGGTAGATATCGCCGTCGCTCCATGTGAAATACTGGTATTCAGCTGCACCCGGTTAGACAGGAAGCCGACCCCAACATAGTTGGGAAATTAAGGCTGCAGATTATGAAAGACAGACAGGGTGCAAGCGGGCAGCGGCCATAGGAATTCCTCAACTAAACTTGAACTTGACTTAAACACATACGATACTTTAGTATTTACTACCAAGTATGAAAATGATTGTGTTTACCGTCTTACATGCCATTTTCGAAGTCCGATTTAACCAAATAATGTCCCTATAAGTCAACGTGATATTGGTTTTGTTATGGAAATAAATGGAATTATGGAAGAAAATAATTGTTTAAAATTCGACACAAGACGCAACAAAAATAAATAAAAGAAGTCAAGTGAGAATTTCACAAAAAATTAAAAGCCGTCTAGGTAGCTCCTAAACTCTAAATACCTAATAGTTGAACATACGTCATGTCGGTGTTTCGGGAAGTCTTTGGAGAGAGGCTTCTAAAATTTTCCTTTGGACGTCGTTTCGTGGGCTACCCTGTTTTTTATCTAATTTACCATAAAGCATAGGTATAGAACATGTAACAGTTATAGGTTGCTTACCTATTTCAGTTTACCGGGTTGCCAGCTATAAACAAGTGAGTTAGGTTAGAACCAGAAAAAGGTAAGCAACCTAAATGTTACATGTTGTAGTTTCAATTGGGATATAATTCGTAAAAAAGTAAAAAACATATTAATCATTTAATCTATAATTCGCCGCGTGGGTCATAATACCTAACACCTGTCGCGCGACGCGACACGAACAATACAATTTCTAAGAAAACTTCACAGTATAACAATAACCGGTGTCGCGTCGCGCGACAAGTCGCGCTGGTCTGCACAAGCCTTAAATTAAACTAACTTAGTTTAGCTGGCGGTGGACGGCTCGTTTTAGGGTTCTCTCTAGCTCTAGCGTAGCGCAACAAGCTCGTCCCGCGTTTCGACATGACACGCATATTCGGCTTGTGCGTGGACTGAGTGTGTTCACGGTTCCTAAGACCTAACCTAACAAGGGGGGTACCGCAACGAGCAATACTTACAAATACGAGCCAATACGCCCGCCCCCGCTGCTGCACTTGGTATGGCAAGCTGGCACGGCAATCGGCTCATGTCACGTGTGTGCTGGCTCAGTTTAGAGTTCTCTAACGTTAACTGGCTTAACGAGGGGTTCCTTTACCTAGACTAAAACTTTCTAGTAGGTAGTAGGTTATTCTATTCGTCCGCTTGTAAATGGGCTATTCCACTTTGCTGAATTTAGTCGTCTAAATGATCAGTTACTGAATTCAGACACGTGTTATCGTATTCAGCAAGTTAGCCTCCCAAAAAGTCATCTAATTAGAAAGAAGACAGTTCGCGAAACGTCCGTGTTTGTCGCTGGCTAGACGCTAGCTAACTAGCCCGCACTGCGATTAAAAATCGCGCAAATTTTTATCGCAATTCGCAATTCTGTAACACATGTATATTATGTAGCTACACGCAATGGTGACTGAAAATTCACGCCGAAAAAATCTGTGGTTTGATGCAGATTTGACGCAATGCGGTGCGAATTTATTCGTGCGAATATTTTGTGGAGTACCTATAGGGTTGTATGACGCTATTCGCATAGCGAAATAAAAATCGTGCGAATGTGCGCTCACTGCTCAGTAGTACATAGCTATACCGACATACATAGGAGACCTCCCCTGTGAGTTTCAGTATGTTATAATGTACTCTGTGCCTGTGAAACAACTTTGATGCGAAACACTACGATAGAATTATTAAGGTAAGATTGTGGGTTTATAAATACATAAATAAATATATTTCATTAGTTCTGTTGTTCTGTCTATTGCAGAAATGTGGGTCAACTGAGATCTGCACAAAGAGTACTATAATATAGATCTACATAGTACTGACAAAAATCGCGAGGAATTTAAAATTCGCTAAGTATGCGTATTTGTTGCAATTCTGTACATTGAATGTAAACCGTGCGAATAAAATCGCGCGGTGAGATTTCCCAGTGCGGGTTAGGCCTAACTGATTTTGTACCAAATATCCCCCTGGCTTCCTAAAAAGATGCCTACTTAAGACGACTGAATTCAGCTAAGGAATAAAGCCCTGAAGTCAGAGGACAAATAATGTCTACGCGACACTTACGCGATACATACCATAGGCAGCATCAACACCACTCGAAGCAATTTCGTAGGCCGTGCGTAGGTATATTAACTATCATTGCCTACGCACCACCTACCAAGTCACGAAAGCCTAACAAAGCCTGGCAAAATAACCTATGATTTTAATTCAACTAACCTACACGTTTTCAGTGCAACGAAAGTAAAAACCGTGATTTCATTCTTCGAATAAAGAAAACAAGAAAGACTTATTGTCAACACGAGCGCCATCTATTAGTTCTTTAGTGAACACAAATATACAGGTTGTATTTATAGTTAGACCACTAGACGTTTTTCTAAATATTTTTTTGTGAAATTCCTCAATACCTATTGTAATCTTTTTCGCAGTAAATTTTTAGATTATATTACTAAACAATTAATTCTACTTTAAACCATGGTGATATCATGCATGATCCTTGTTTCCTGCTTTATAATCACGCGGTAACAAACAGGGACAGAAGACATCATAAATGGGTTTATTTCGATAATAGATTAAAATAATTTTGTAATTATAAGGAAGTCCTGTTTTTTTTTCCGGGTTACAGATGAACACGAAGTGGCGGCGTTAGGAGTTGGCAACGTCGGCGACCGCCGACGGCATCGAGCCTGTGGGGCCGCCTCGCAAAAAAGTTATTAAAAGTTTATTCGTATTTATTAACCCCGCAGCCCCCGGTCCCCCCAAATCTCGAGAAGTACTTTTTAATCAAATCTCAAACAATCCCAAAATATGTTCAGTAACAAAGAGGCAGTTTGTAATTGGCCCCCCTAGGTATGCAAAATATAAACGTAGCATGCTAAAATTTTCCTGTGTTGAGAGTTTGCTTGCGTCTGGAAAATGATAGCGGCCTCGCAATGCTGATGTCACCGACGTCCACGTCTAGTCTAGCGCCGCCACTGGACACATGGACTTTAAGGTAGGATTTTGTGATTCATAAGTGATAATAAGAGTTAAAAAAATAACGCTAGCGACGATCGCTTATCCTTACATTATGCTTACACGTCACACGGCTCATGTAAGGTGGCCTATCTAACATTAGATGGGATCTTGCATTTTTCGTGGACGTTATGTAGATATGATAATTTTGAGACCGGAGTCTGGATTTGTGTCCGGTTGATGGCAATAGGCTCGCCTCCTATTAAATGGGATTCAAACATAACTGGCGAAATATGTGTGTACTGCAGGTACACTTCTGCCTAACCCTTCAAGGAATACAGGCGTGTTATAATGATATGGGAAAGTAGGTAATAGGTACAATCAAAGAAGTTCATATCTAACCAGTTTCAAAATAAAATCCCGTGAACAAGATGACCACATCTGTTACTAGCCCGGTGCTATAGCCGCCAAGCACTGCAAGCAAGAATAGTCCTTACGGTGGTTAGATATAAACTTATTTGATGGTACTAATGTACCATGCAGTAGTCATGTAGTATGTGGTGTCATTGACTCTGGCAGGGCCACCATCAGGGATTTTAATTTTGATTACACAAAAAAATTGTCGCTAATTAACCGAAATTTGTCGCCAAATATCAGAATTTGTCGGTCACTGGTTCAAAAGATAAGTAAGAGTAAGGGTTTATTTTTTCTTGGCAATTTTTTGTGAACTCTGCGACTATAGCTCTTTGACTATACCTTACTAATTGAACTCATTATCTCTCCTAAACTAAGACCCGATTAAATCTGTGACTTAGCGACAAAATATGGGAGAAAACACATCTTTCCCTGATGGTGGCCCTGCCAGATTCAATGACACTAGTCTGTGTATGTGTATTCGAGTCATCATCAGTGTTTAGGTCTATCGATTAAATAAACTTTAATAATATTGAAGCTCATGTCCTTGACATTTGACTCTAGTTTACACTGGACCTAGACGTTTTATCGATGTTTGAAGTTTTGAACGTGAAGGAAGCCAAAGAGGTAAACTATACGTATGTGTATGGAGGAATCATATTAGATAGCATTCTGAAGTTTCTGCCTAACCCCATGGTGAAATGTCGTGAGGCTAGGACTTATATTTTACAAAGGGCTAGAACCCTAGGCTAGGCTTAGTCACCAAAGAAACCCTTTTCTGAAGTGGGTTAAAAATAAGATAACTAACTTTTATAAAATAAATATCTTTATTTCCATTTAATCCATAAATATCAACATTTTGCTAAGTTATAATTTACATACCAAATTATTTGAATTCGTAATATGCCGCCAGAAGGCTGGCCATCATTCTGAAGATGTTGAAGCTCTATTCTCCGTCAATTTTCGATACAATGTTTGACATGAAATAAAGATTTCAACATGCTTTTCCAGTGTTGTGTGAATTTTTCGCCAGTGCAAATACACAGTAAGAGTACCGCGAGTAAATCGTGGATTTATGAATCCACATTTCATCTCCTGTAAGAGATGAATGTCGATTCATAAATTCACGATATTATGGTTAACACTGCTAAAAATTATAAAAATCGTGCCGCTGCCCGCGGCTTCGCCCGTATGAACCGTATTTTTTTTTTCTAAATTAAAAGCATAAGTTACTCCTTATGACATCAGCTATCTGTCAGTGAAACTACCGTCAAAATTCATCCACTCGTTTCGGAGATTAGGCGGAACCAAACATACAGACATACTAAAATTTAAAAAAATGTTTCTTGTTGTAAGTACCGTATTTACTTTCATAAGCATTTAGTAAAAAGCTGTTATTTTGACATTATAAACAGACATTTAAATTTCATTTATTTCTGTTTAGTCTGTGTATGTATATATAAAGAGATGCTATATATACATCGCATTTTGTTGTGCTAAGACACAATCAGCAACAAAAGTTTTGAACAATAATTATTTATGTAAGACAAAGTAGGTATACCTTTTTCGTTATTAAAAATATAATACTTGATAAACGACGATTGTTGTTGTCTTTACGAATGAAGTATATATACTTTATTGGTTAACCGGTATGCTAAATAGGGCCCAACCTTTATGTAGCTGTCACTGTCTGGCAGATAAGGGCCTCAGCTTCCTTGCAAGCAAATAAGTTATTATGTAGTTGGACTAGTTGGATTGATTGAATACATTGTTTACACAGTCATGTGTTTACGTTTTAGCCTTATCTTTAATTACAACAAGAAGACAACAACATAAAATCTGTGCCGCAAAATGAATCATCACATCATTGATAGTCCAGCGGCATTTAACAAAAAGACACAACAATAAAAACATTATTATTTATTTTATATTTGACAAGTAATAAAAATCACAAAAACTAGATACATTATTGATTTTGAGTAATATATACATCTTACTCTCCAGATAACACGAGGTTCATTAATACAACAAAAATATGATTTTTTAAATCTCTTAGAGCGAATTAGACCATTATTTGCAGCTAATACACATTGTTATGTAAGTTCCACGTACGCACTATAAAAAAATGTATATTATTATTTGATTTGTGAATTAATAATATCTTAAGTTGCCAAAGTGTAAGAATACATAATGAATCAATTAAGTCATTTTTAACCGTCATAGTTTTAAAACTTATAACATAAGAAACGGCAATGCAATATGTATTTAGCGCAAGAAAATCTCGTATTTTTAACGAATACATTTATTGAAATAAATAATTGTAAGCACTATACAGGGTGACTTGTAGTTTGACGTATTCCTTCTAGGACGTGATAGTGTGACCCATTTGCAACATTTAAGCACCCCTAGAAGGAATACGTCAAATTACAAGTCAACCTGTATATATATTTTAATTGAAATACCTACTTATTTACTATCACCCATATCACACTAATAAATAATTCAACAAAATAAAAACTTCGCTTACGGAAACAATCAACACTCTTTCTTCGGTGCTCTCGTAGATGTGGAAGTTTTGTTTTAGGCTAGTTTACACCTATTTAATTTAATTTGACTCACAGCCCTGCTATTTTACTTTCATGTTCATTTTGAGTTTTTTGGAGGTTTTAATTAAATTGGTTTGATCTCTTGTCAAGTTGCTACACATTATATCTAATTGGGACGTTTTTAACGTGGAATGTTATGCAATAAAATACATTAGTAAATACTTGATCTTTTGGCTTTGTTCAAAAGGTAGATCTTATGAGTAGCTTTACGTGAAATTAGTCTAAGGGATCTCGCGGACGCGACGGCCACGACTCCGGCCAGTCGTGTCCGTCAAGTGGTATTGTATGGTCTGTGGTTAGTCGGCCGTTGCGACCAATCGCGCGATTCGTATCGGTTTCTATTTCGTATCGCCGTCTAGTCCGCGAGATCCCTAAGACGACATTCTTTAAACATAGTTTTGTTATTAGAACTACTTAGATCAATAGTATATGTTGTGAAAGAAAACTCGACAGGACCACCTAAGTCTTTTAATCCTATTTCCAAGCATCACCATCACAAAACAAGCTTGATTATAATAAAATATGCCATGCCTTAAAATTGGGGAAAAAATTATTACTTATTAAATAAATAGTACTTATCATATAAAAGCCTAAGGCTGAACTATAATCCAACTGCCAAAAGTTTGTACCTTAAACCGTTTAAACCTTTGTACCAAATAGTATACTGCAACACCGAGATTTCAATAAATTGAGATTTGTTCTGTGTAATTATTATTCCAATAGACATTTATAAATTATTATGAAAATAACATTTTATACTAAATATACACGTAGGCTCCCGATAAGGGTCAATATACTTTGACCATATACAGGGGAGTCTCATTTCCTACGAAATGGATAGGAAAAGTTTATTGCGATTTCTGACTCTAGAAGAGTCAGAAATTGCAATAAACTTTTATACTCACTTTTGTACTCAAACCTCAGTTGGTCTAATAGCGTTTTTTGATCCTTTTATGAAACAGGATCGATTGGCATCAAAATAAGTTTTTGTGAAAACTGCCTATTTTCTTACTGACTCTACATTGTTTCAAAATCATTGAATGCAAATCAAAATGTCTCTAAAAGGTAAGGACAGTCTCCCAAGACCGTTTTCCTTTAGCTACAACGGTTAAGGTAGCTGTCCTTACTGCCCCATCTCAAAAATCCACCTGTATAATGTATTAGTGACATTTTACTACAAAATAGTATCGTGATTTCTTAAATATTCTCTGTCTACTCGTAAATTCAATGACAAACGATTATATAACTTTCTCTCCCGTCCTGTATGCTTGGGTAATACCCCATAACATATCTATATCATTTGTTTACTTTAATATATTAATTCCCTAAAAAAAGGTGACATATTGTAAATCAGTTATATACATCATAAAAGCTCGGAGAAATGCTCCGGAAGCGCAGCAGATTTGTTATCTACCTAAATTAAGTAATGGACGCACTACAGAATAATTATATCCAAAAATATTATTTACCCACTCGAAAATTTTACACGCATAGATACTATGTTACAACCAAAAGTACGAAAATAAAATTCAGATCCTTTATCATCACAATTTCTTATACTGAATGTATATTGATTTAAATTGAACTATGTTCTAAATAACTAATGAATAATGTATGTGAAGCTTCTATTATAATAATTATGCTTAAGTTTAAATATAGATAATTATCTAAAAATAAATAACACGAAGAGAAAAGGTTCAGGATTGATTCAACAATTTCGCAAAAGCAATACATTAGACATTAAAAATAGACGTAACAATGATTAATGAATATTATACGTCATGTATCAGAAAGGTGTGGTGGTACAGACCGTCAAACTTTCTTCATGGAACCAACTATCCAATACAAAACTAACTTCAATACCTACTCGACCCAAATGTATGGGACGGCATTTTTTTTTTTTGAGGTTCGAAAATGATCAAATAACTTCTCCCGCTCTGAGCGGAGCGGGAGGGTGTGTCAGACTTTTACTGACTAAAACCCACCCGTGTTCCTTCCGTTGCCTGTGTCCGGGCCAGCGATATCCCTTTCGGACAAAGCCGCAACCCCAGCAGGATGTATGATGGGACGGCTGATATTTTTTTCGCGATTACGATATTGGTCCCCCCAGGGAGATCCCAGTTTGATGGTTTGTACCACATATTGCTGATACACGCTGTAGATTACACAAAATATGTGGCATATCACTTGGAAGGGGTTTTTGAGTGTAGTGAAATTATGCGGAAAGGTTTTTGACAATTGCGACAATTTTGGACTTTCGAGACAAGTTATGGATTCTATATATATCTTGCTCTTCATATATGTTTAAGAGATTATATTATCTTAAATTACGAAAATATACTTATACATAATTGTAAAATTTCATTATATAAAGACTTATTTCAAATAAACATAAATGAAGACAAACGATTGAATTTACACATTATAATAAAATGTATTTTGTTTTGCATATAAGTAATATGTCATAAATATCTTGTCAATCCACAAGAAATACCAATTTAATACATTTTTATCGATTATAATATTCTCTAAGCACGGAATATTGTAGTTAAAAACGATCAATGACGGATTCAAGAGATTCTCAGTTATAAAAGAGAGCGTAGAAATGATGTTACTAGACATAATTAGTACCATGTGTCAATGTGGGTAATTGTGTCGCTCTAAGAGGTACTTGCCCGTTGACTTGGACTCGCTCGGGGGCTGCGGTTCTTGACAATTTCTAATTTTGAGTGCAGGCGGAAATGTAATCGTGACTCCAACGAATATCCCGAATATTTTTTCCTGTAAAAAATATTCAGTTCAGTGCCATTGTAGTTGTAACATTATAATCTATACTCCGTTCGTTTAGGTAGTTAAGAGAGCTGTCAAGTAACCGACTAAACGTTATACCTGTCACTTCAGTTGCCATGCTGCGTTACAATAGTAGTCTTCAATTTAGCAAAGTTATAAATCTTTGACGTTTTGAGAAGAAGTCTTATTGGACTCTTTACAATAGACAGATTGCAAAATATTATATTATTATTATAAATCTAACAAAGAAATTGAGCTGAAGCAGTTACGTTATCTACGAAGAGTAGTTTAAGAATAAATGATAAAGTTTAACATACATGAAAGAAAAGGAAACTGTCGTTAAAATCGAAAATAAATAAAATTTGGTAAACAAGAAAGTGTCATCTATAAAAACCCTTTTTCCGATTTTTTACCTTTAGATAATTACCTAAACCAATGGAGTATAGTTAAGTATTTCCTTTACTTCTATTAGCAAATTTAACTTTTAGCAAAAAAAAAGAAAGATGGTCACGTGAGGTAAGTACCTTCCGATACAGTTTTAGAAAAGGTTCGTCGTCTGTGACACTCATACATACGTTTCTTTATAAAGATCAGTGAGCCATACTCAGTATACTCACACAGGCCGTTAAAAAAACACACTGAGCTTTAGAAACTTGGAAATAAATTGTACCTAAAATGATTTATATGTAGGAAACGAACCTGGCATCCTGCAGCATTTGCAGAGCGCGATCCGTATCACCAAGCTGATAGTGACACATCGCCATCTCAGCAACGGAGTAAGGAAGTAAGAATGTATCTTCCTTTATATTATTCTTTAGTCTGTAAATAAACAAAAAAAATTATTTCAGTTTAGGTAGGTAACAATCGGTCTTATTTTTTTATATCCTAGTAATTTAGTTTTTGACGTGAAAAGGAATGTTGACAACATTTTTTTTGTAACGGTTAGATTATTAAAAAATATTGGAAGGGTTATTTTTTTTTAAATCAAAAGATTACGGCCATACATTGAGTTAAAATGTGGTATGACGTCACTCCCCGGTAGATTTTAATGCCCCAACTTTAATGCGTTTTGACTAAAACCATTTTTCATCAATAAGAAAAAAAAAGCAAAGAATACGTGTCTAATATTTTTTTATTATCTGACTGACGGACTAAATAGTATTTCTTTTTCTCCAGTCAACATCCCTAATGTCTTTAATTTCGGTGAGTAAGGGGTCACTCCCTCCACCGGGACCTGAAGATGGATGTCGTAAACATAGTTATACAAAAATATGCATAAGCTCATGAACAGAGACTTCATCATCACGTGAATGTTGAGGCAATCCAACTCCTTGACAATACTGAATTAGTGCGAACACTAAAAAGGGTAAAACCTTTTGAGTTAGTTTATTGCAGTGTAACTGACCTTAAACTAACTAACTAACTACTAAAATAAACTAACTTTTATATAAAGAACACGTCAATCAAGTGTCTTCCCCTTAACTTATGGTGAATAAGAAAGACGTTATTGGACGACTTCTTAATTTCGTAGTTACTTAGCAGTTTAAGTTATATTTAAATTACATATTAGCTAATAGGCTAGATAAATAAAGTATGACCAATTGTGAAACTTCATAAAGGAAAAAAAAAAAAAGAAAAATGCGGTTATGGCAAGATCGCTTATTACTTTGGAAGTACAGCACCCACCGGCAATATATTATTACCATAATTTATAGAAGCTATTACTCGGCATAATAATAATCGGAAAATCGGTAACAACCAATCAACAATCAACAATCGGTACTCGGTATAATGTCGCTGGCGTGATTGGCGCTGTAATCGCGCGCAGCAGGACGCAGTCGGAACTGAATTTACCATCGCGCGCTTTTTATTTAGTGATTACTTAGCAGTACATTGATCGATTCAAGCGGGAGTGGTCGCTTTTGACACAGCTCACGACGTTATAGTAGGTGTGATACATAACATACAACTCATATTTGTGAATAGAAGTTGCATAGTTAAAAAGGTGAGTTTGTTTGCAGAAATTTGACATCTGCTCTACTATGGCGCCACCGCGTGCGATACGTACAAAACTGGCGTGCAAAAGCTCGGATAGCAAGATAGATTCGGGTTTTTGACGGCTTTGACCTCGGCGGAACGTTCTCGACTCCAAAGGGAACGCGTTTAGATTGAGCCAACCTCATTAGCATGCACAAGACGTTTCACGTACTCTTCTGCGGTTGCGTCCCTGATACAGCATACCCGACTATTAGTTTTTTGAGAGAAAATGTTCTTGTGTACGGAAAAAAAACGATTAAATCAGTTATCTGTGTTCATTCTATAATGATTTGCATGACACAAACCGAAGACTTCTGTGAATAGGGTCTTGTGCGATTCCTAGTTTCTAGATTCAGTAGCAGGGCGGAACTCTGGATTTGTGTCTGGTGGGCCGTAAGACCAGCCTCCGATTATAATATCCCGAGATTATAGGTCTGCGAAACTTGGGTATATCTCTGCCTAACCGTTCGGGGTGTACAAGCATGATGTAATGTAATGTGAACTTATGTACTTACTGCAGCACGGAGTCGAATGTGTCGAGTGCTAAACGCGGCAGGTTCATGGCGGCCAGGCAGCACCCCTTCAGAAAGCGCACTAACGCTCGGTTGTCTCCCTCGTGCACACCCATCCAGTCGCGGCTCTCGTTCTCGACGCGGTCGTTCGTGGCTTCTATTAACTGTTTCACACATGTTTTGTAATAAGTACATATACATTAAAGTTCGCAATTTGTTTTTCTTTTTCTATATCTCCTTGGGTTATACTGTAATGATGTTATCTTATGATATGATGATTGACTTGGTAAATAAGGACCTCGGGCAGGCTAAAGACTTATTGGTTTTTTCCTTAGACAAAATTCTCAGTAGTACAGTAGTGTTGTGTTTAGATTTGTGCCCGGTTACGTGCAATAGGCTTACACCTATTACCGGGGTCTCAACAAGGTAGCAGCGCGGAGTTACGGACTGTGCGGAGCGAGGTAGCGGAGCGGTGTTGCGGACTGTGCGGACCTAGACCGAGTTCACGCGACGAGTAATAACTCCCCGCTCTGGTTCCCCGCTCCGTTTCCCCGCTCCGCTTCCCGGTTTTGTATGATTTTTTAAACTAGTTCGCAAATCCCTGTCCACTGAAGCGGAGCGGAGGTTTTATGCAATTCCATTGGTTAATATTGGCACACCGCTACTCTCCTCTCCGCTCCAGTGGACAGGCAGCCTAACTGGTAAAGAGTGGGTGATCCTAGGGAATACAGGTATAATGATAAGTCTATATCTATATAAGTTTATGGGTATAGTACTTTAATATTAAACCTTTATTCCATTTTAAACACTTATAAATCATATTTTGAAATATTAGAACATAAAAAATTAAAACATTTAAAAATATAAAAAATAGTAGCCCACCGGTATCGGAGCAGGGTCCAAGCTACCGGCGGTCAGGGCTCCAGAGAGGAACCTCCTGACAATGCGAGCCGTATCCAGGAGTACCGCTTTCTGAATCAAGCCCTTGATCCAGCTGCCCAACGGGAGCCTCATTAGGTGTTGGTCAAGGCTCTTGGCAACTAAGCCATTGGCTGATACGACTATCGGCACAATGATCTATATGAAACCTATTATTATAATAAAGAATTCTCGATGTTATGTCTAGTCGTGAGAACCGTGGGAAGTAGGAGCGGGCCGCTAGTTACGTAATAATACCGATCACAAGAAGGTAAGTTACCTTGAGTACGTTCTGTATGCCCCGGTCGTTCCTGGCGAGGATGTGGAACATGTTCCAGAGGCACATCAGCTCGATTGTGGGCAGCAGAAGGCGGCACCCCTGCACCTGGTAGCGCGCGCATCGCTTGATCACGAACTTCTCCATCGGCAGCGACTTGCCCGCGATGCGCTGCTTGTAATACGACGCGTTCCTGCATTTGAGTGAGTAACATTTAACATACTACTTAATGTTTCATTTAAATAAAGTATCGTATTCTTTCTTAAAAAATATATTTTATTATGGAAAAATAAGCAGAATTCCGATTTCTATGATCTTGATAGAAAACAAATGGGTGAAGTCACAGATCTTTTTTTCATTTGCAACTTGCTAGTTTAATTTTTAGCCAAATATCATGAAGTCAAACGAAACAAAAGAAAATATTGTACAGATTACGAAACAGTCACAGTTTTAATATGGGTTTCTTAGTAAAATTGCGGAAAAATCGGATGAAACTCAAGTACCTCGTCCGAGTAGCCGAGGGGCCGCCAGCGAGCCATAACAAACTTTTTTTATTTGTGCCGTTTTGACAGTATCGGGATAGCTGTGGCAAACCTGTGCCTCTAGGTATATTACTACTATTGGACCACTAGTGCTCTGAAACCTGTTATTGAAATAAAATTAATCGGTAATTTGTAGGTACAGATTAGTTATTAAACGTTTAACAATTAAGTTGCCCACCTCATCAGATCGGTGCACTGCTGTTTCTCCGAAGGCGTGATGTCGGCCAGTTCCAGCAGCATGGCCGCTCGAGAGTACGAGTAAATAGTCCTTGACCACGAGCTCCCATCTATCAGTTTGCCTGCATACAAAGCTGATTCGCGCCAGTCCATTTTTAAACTGAAAACAATGCAACAAACGATGTATGTTGAGGTAGGGGCTTTTTTGGCTACGTCCGGTTCTTTTTATACTTTTAGTTTTTTTTGATTTATGGTTTTCTTGTTGATTGTAGCTGTGACAGTCTAGTGGTGTGGCCGTTGGACTGCCAAATCATAGGTCTCGAGTTCGAACCCAAGGCACGCACTCTCTTTTATTAACATTTTGGACTCTTTTCACTACCATTTTATATCCCATCGCGTTAATTCGGTATTAAACATTTCTTGTACTGATGTCATGTCGCAAACGGATCCCTGGTTCCAAAAATGGTTGTCACAAACTTACAATATTTTTGAACGACCTTTCCACACCAGAAATAGACAATTTAATATGAATACCCATATTAATCACCCATGCCAAATTACAGCTTCCTAGTACTAACAGTCTCTGAGATAAGCCGCGGACAGCCTGCCTGTCCGGGCATGGCGAAACTATAAGGGTTCCTTGTTGACTACGGAACCCTAAAAAATTAAGAATAAGAGAGATTTAGTGTGAGAGACAGGGAGAGTTATATCTTTCTTCTCTCTCATGTAACGAAATGTGCCTTAACGTCACGTGTCCTTGAAATATAACTCTGAATTCTCGTCCAATTATCGAATCAACGCCTAAGTTTAGAAGTATCCCTTAAAAAAGTGAATGGATTTTATTTTTTGGGTTTCGTCCGTAAGTTTAGCTACTTAAAATATCAGTTTGAAAAGGGTGATCATAATAAAACGCCCGGCGAACTCTCTCCGTTACTGATTCCCAGCAGGTACCACTGCTGGGAATCAGTAACGGAGAGAGTACAGCTGGCCAATGTTCTCACCACGATGATTTCCCAGGTTTCCCCCCAGGACCATCATTAAAGGAAATTTTCAGAGCCACCGCAACCGGTATACCTAAATTATCGATACGAAGAAGAAGTTTGAAAATCAGTTTCTGTTTTGTGTAAGTTATACAGACGTGATAGATATCGATAACCAAACACGATAAAACAACAAAACTGCCAACTGCTTACCAGCGGTAGTTGACCTGTGGCGGCATCTACATCGCCACATGCGAACTACGCATCAAAGACCTGACGTCAGACAAATCTTGCATCGCGCAATTTGAGTTCCGCCCATCGCATACCATGGATTCAGTACATGATTCTGAACACCCATGCGTTGAAAATTTTCGTCAGTTATTTAAAAAAAAAAAAAACAGCTGTTTCATAGAAAAGTGCTTGACCTACGCGGTCAAAATGTATGGAACAGCTGATTTAAAAAAAAAAAAAACCGTCGGCAAATTTCAACGCAGGGTGGTTTAGAATCATGTACTGAATCCATGGTATCAGTTTTCGCGCATGTCCCTGCCACCCTGTATAAGACTATCCGAAATCAATCGTTGGGGCAGTAGCCCACCAGACACGACACCCGTCTGGTCGGAGGCTCCTCCTTTTTCTATAGAGGATGACTGAACTTTACACCCTGTTCCTCATACCTTAAAAGACCCGCCTCCCCACAAAGAGAAAACAATTGATATTTTTAGTTTTATCATGTTAAGATATCCATCACGTCTGCGGATTTTTGCTAGGTAATTTAATTTGACCTTGTCTATTTGTTATCTCACCTGTTCACCCACATGATCTCCCAGAAGCACACGTGGTGGAACTGTTGCCATTGTTTCTGACTGTGGACGGCGCGATTGTACGTTCCGATGGCGGTATCGAACTGCCCCCGCAGAAACTCGATGCGGCCTTTGAACATTAGAAACCAAACGCTGTCTGGGTACACCTGTAAATTGCAAGGGTTCATGTTCATAAAATTATAATTTAAATTTCCCTCTTTCACCGCAGAAATCGTTTTTTTTTTTCGAGATTTCAGCGTTGCTTCCATAGTGAAAGTTGTTCATAATGATGAGTACAATGACCCCTTAAGAGGTTTAGGGTAAACAAAAACTAAGGTTGTATAAGTAGCTAGTTTATTTGTAACTTACTAACTGCATGCGTAAATGAAGCAAAAGTTTTGTAAGGATCGGAACAGCTGGCGTTCTGTAGTTTCTGCCTACTTCCATGGAAAAACGTGTGAGTTTATGAATGTAACTGCACGACTTGCAGTCGAATGGAACTTGTTAACTTGACTGTCGGGTTTTCTACTACGCGCTGTTATCCTAATCTTTTCTTCTTAGACACTACTGGATCTTTTTGACGAGAAAATATCAATATCAAGTAAACGTTCTGACAACGATAGAAGATTTAAGGACAAGTAGATAATTATGTTACCCTAAGTGCTCATATACAGGAGCGGCATGTTGCAGTCGACGCGTCGACGACTGCCGACGGTTGCAGTTGTCTCTGCCGTTGGCATCGGGCCGCTCGTGTATTACATATGAGCATGCAGTATTATATTATATTGTAGTGGATTTCAAACAGAGTGACACTGATGAGCACTATAATTGGTCAACCTGTGCATACATTATGCAATTCAACTTTTAAAACTCGGCAAAGGCTTTCTGCAGATTATTAAATATTTGTTTAGCATAATTTTAGATGTTTTGGCTGTCTAGAAAAAGTTTGGCTTAGCAAAACTTCGTCTCTTTAATTCATACTCATAACCGATATGGGTATTAATTAAAGAGAAAAGTCTTTCACAAGCTCGTTGTGTAAAAATGTAAATATAGTTAATCATCGTAAGGCGGTACCAACCTTCAGCTCCTTTTCTAATATCCTCTCGCAAACTGTCAGGTCTATGGGTGCGCCGATGAATTGGCATATGACCAGATGGTAGCACAGCAGCGTCAGGTCGCACAGTACGGAGCGCATGCCGGGCGCGATCGAACCAGCCTCCAAATCCGCTAGACCAACAGTCTGAAACATTTCAAAAATATACGTTTATTTAGACACATATTATTGTTCAAAAACGTTCGCCCGGCACATCCTAAGCAATCGCCTGGACAGCCGTGCCACCATTCTGCTGAACGGCTATTTATCATTTTAATGATAAATATATATTATAGTTTGTGCTGACGTCATTGGCAAAGTCAACGTCCAGGTCAAATAAGTGGTATGTAAGTAGTGTGTGGTGTACATTATAGTAAGTTAGTCTT
This sequence comes from Agrochola macilenta, assembly GCA_916701695.1. NCBI lineage: Eukaryota > Metazoa > Arthropoda > Insecta > Lepidoptera > Noctuidae > Agrochola > Agrochola macilenta. Next base: position 12,095,348 of record OU753552.1, on the reverse strand, counting down.
AAACTATGGCCTCATGGCCCAGTATAGGTATTTGAAACATAAAACGAAGTCGCATTCGTGTGTCTGTACGGGTGATTAGTTCTTCTTAACGGAACTTCGAAGTATTTTGATGCAGGGGTTTACCATCATTTAGAGAATTGCCTCCAGAAGGTTGATGTGTAATAATTATGTTTTTTTTTAATTAGATCATCATCATTTTCCTGCCCTTGTCCCATGTTACTTGGGGTCGGCGCAATACGTTTTCTTTTTCCATTCTCCCCTGTCAACTGTCGCGCTATCATTCACTTCCTTCTCTTTCATATCATTCCTCACACAATCCATCCATTTTTTCTTAGGCCTTCCTCTCCCGCTCCATCCATCAACATTTATATTCATCACTCTTTTAGTCACATGCGTTTCCTCTCTCCTCATCACATGCCCATACCAGGCCAAACGATTCCCTTTCAACTTTTCTGTCACCGGCGCAACTTTTAAACTGGATAAAGTAAGAAATTAGTATATAAGGGGATTTGTATACTAATTTCTTACTTTATCCAGTTTCGTCACTCCACACATCCATCTCAACATTCTCATCTCCGCTACAAGGAAACCTTTTAATCCGTCTTCTTCTTGGCCCAACATTCCGATCCATACAGTACGACAGGCCTTATCACGGACTTATAGATTTTCCCCTTTAACTTGAGGGGCATCCGTGGGTCACAAGTTGTTGCTGTGTTTTTTTTAATTAGATGTAGCACAAAAACCTCGATGTTGGGACATGTCGTCACATCAGTTGCGTAAGTGGCACCCGAGCGAAGCAGGAGCGGGTCGCTAGTTATAAATAAAAGAAACACAATACCTAATTGATAATTAATATAATATGTTAGGTTAAATGAGGGAGATACTTAAATGGAGCGTACTCTTAAAAAAGTGCGAGTAGGATTCACGTGGCTTCATTCAAGTGACATGGCCTATGAATGTTTGATTCCAGATTAAAGGATAAACTTAATTTTTCAGTTGAAAATAAATATTCTCCCATACATCGTTCTACATCACGATCGATGCTCCAACTGCAAATGTAAGGTAGAATGATATATCCGCTAAACTGTCGATTTCCTTTCCCTTACCGTAATTCGAGATCTCGCGTGCCAAGTCGTGTGTGGAAATTGGCCATTTGAGATCTCGCCCGGCAAACAGACGACATTTAGTTTTAGAGATGTTCGATAACGCAACAAATCAACACACACACATAACGCACACTATAAATCCATTAATTATTATATTGCAAATAGCTACTCAAGTAGCATAGTGTCCAAAGTAGCGCTGCTGTTTCCAAATCTCGAACGAGATTGCATTTATTTGAATTAGGTTATTAAAATGCACTTTGGATGGCGTAATACCTAGGTTTTGAAAAGTCAGATAATCATCAAACTATGTGACATAATTTACCGTATCGCTTCATTGCGTTGACATATTTGTACCCCGTTCAAGGGACCGCACTTTTTTTTTTTTTGGGTTCTCAAATATCTTCTCTCGCTTTGGGCGGAGCGGGAGGGCGTGTCAGACTCTTACTCACTAAAACCCACCCGTGTTCCTTCAGTTGCCTGTGTGTTGACAGGGGCCACGGTAACCCTTTCGGACTTTCCCGCGACCCTGGCAGGCATCGGCCCTAGCGGACCCCGTCAGTTGGGCTAACATCTCTGAGGCGCGCGTGGAACACAACGCGCCGTCGACCCGGGCCTGATCGGACGGCGAGCTCAAGGACCGGAGACCCTTAAGTATTTAATATTAATTTCAACTCAATACCTCTACCCGTTCTTGAGAATAAGTGTCCTGACAACAAAGACATCCTATAAGGGTCCTTTTTTTGCATTTGAGGTACGGAGCCCTAAAGAACGACTTTTACTATGGGATCCAAGAAATGGCTAAAAAAAACAGCTGTTTCTTACATTACAAGTAATCGTAATTCGAAGAAATGTGGGAAACAACTGTTTTTTTAGGCTTCGACATTAAAAGGAAGTAACGGAACCTTTATAAGATCACTATCTTATCTTTCATATTTCAGAGTTGGTCGCATAGTTAAAATTGTTCATGCATGAGTACTAGTTACGTACCCTTATACAAGAGACGTTTAACATAAAGATAACAAGAACTCAATTAATACAGAACTATTAGTTATTCACGCGATATCATTTAATTATATCTTATTTATATTTACGTATTTAATATTTATGTAAGTACGTATTTCTAATGATCCTGTTTGTCTGTGAATAATATGTTAAATGATATTTTATATTACAATTTGAATAACGTGTAGAAGATTTTTTATGTGTACCTATTATTTAGCAGGCAGAAGTTTTTCATGTTCTTAACCGATACATGTTCTGTGCGTAAATTAAAGTGTCATAGTTTCTAGAAGGAACCACAGGACAATTTACACAACTATTTTAATTAGCCTTCGCCGCCACATGGCTCGATGAGTCGACCTCTTGTTCTGCTTTGACACTAGAAGTATCTTCAATCACACGAGATTTAATTACGATAATGAAGCTTTTATTTATAACTATTGAAATAAAAAGTACCTACTTAGTAAAAGTTACATATACAGCTTTTAATAAAAGACTAAGCGCCTATTTCATAATGTCCGAAAAGCCACTACTTACCAAATAAATTCATAAATGGAACAGAATTTGTAGGATATGATCTGCCAAGTTAACCAGAACTTAATCGTAGGTGGTGAAACAGACCCTCTGGCTAATAAGAAGACGGGTTATAATATAATCATTTATTTATTATCTCATCACAAATGTTGTTCTGGAAAGGAAAGGCTTAATTTAACAAACAAGCGAGAGACTGGTGCCCAGTAAAAGGAATAAAATACTTATGTTAGGGCACTGATGAATTTACGGATAATTTATATATTGTTGGTGAGCTCTGTCCGTTAACTGATGCCACCACATTATGTGTCTATCTTGGGATTCTTGGGTACTATGTTTAATTATCTTTTGTACAATATTTTTATGTCACGAAGCGACGCGCGCTTTACTTGGTGATACCAAGTGTACAAACACGCTATGAACGTGTGTAAGCGCAGGAGCTCGCGGTACCGTCTGAGACAATAGCGAAGTCCGAAATGTGTGGGTGTGTATGTGCGTGTGTGTGTTATTTGCTGACGCTACTCTTCTTCTCGCACACATTGACAGCGTGTTTGTATACTAGGTTACCACAAGTAAAGCGTGCGTCTCTTCATAGATAAAAATAATATAAATCCTTTATACGTCGGCGGCCGCATACATACTGCAGTGACTAGCCGTAAACTGCGTCAACTCGTGCTTAGTCTAGAGGCCATATGTCATCAATATAAGCACTTAATAGGAGACGCTTGCTCCGATCCGAAATATTATACGTATGATTCGATTATGTCAAGGTTAGAAACTCGAGCGGTTTATGCACTGATTAGTATAATATTGCAGTCAGCGAGAACCTGTTATAATAGTTACATATTAAGTTATTATCTATCTATCTATAATTATATCAATAATAGATGAAACTGACTGACTAATATATCAGCGCATAGCTGAACTACTGGGACAAAGAACGTGACATTTTACACAAGGCTACCTTTTATAATATAGGGGAGCACTTAGAAGGGTTTTTTTTTTAAATTCAACCTTCAGGGGTGTAAAAACGGCGGATTTTGTTTTTGATTAGACATCGTGTTGTTTGATAATAAAGGACTGTTGTAGTTGTTAGTAAAGGACTTTTTCAGCTTCGCGTGGACACGACGCTCGAAAAGAAACATATTAATCAAAAATCAAGTTTAGTTTTTAAACGCTTATTAATTATTCTATACTTTTGTATCAACTTGCTCCCACGAATAGTGTATTTAATAAGTACTGAAATTGTTTTGTTCTTATAATTCGTAAAATCGTATATTTCAAATAATTATCTATAAATCGGTTCTAATTAATATTTTTGAAGTTATTTATATATACTTTATTGTACACCAGATTATACATTAAATAAAGAAAAAGTAATACACTACAAAATATACAATGGGCGGGTAGTTCAACTACTTCTTCCTCTTTCATATAAGAGTCTGGATTAACATGCAATTAAAGCTGTTATTTGTAATCATATACATTATTTCGAACATGTTTTATCCATATTTTGATAACAAAAGTATTATATCGAAGTTGGTCAATGTTTTTTTTTTAATTTTTATTAATTAAAAAAATAAATCTTTCGTGTCTATGTCAGTTGTCACTTCAATTCACTTGTCATTCACTTTGTTTCATGGCATCGTGAATACATACTGTGATTTTTTTCAAGTATTGTTTTGGTTTTGGGTACTGATACCCCTTCTCACGTTGACCCGACGCCTATGAACTCCGAGACCAATCCCATCGTTGACCCCAGCTTGAATATGGATATCGCACTCGCCTAAACCTGAATCGTACGGATATGAACGAGGCGATTTCGCTTCAACTCCTGCCTGTAGTGGAAATTATGTTGTAGATGCTATGTGCGAATTGTGGTACTGATCACGCAAAGGAGAAGGCCTCGATCTTGTGGAAGTGGAATCAGTTATAAGGCAGTGGGTCGCTCCACAAGAGGTAGGTGTCAACATATTACATGACAATTAAAATAACAGTCAGGGATGAAATTCAATTAAGCAGTATTGCTCCACCTGCATAGTAGGCCGAGGAACAGTGGGTTGCTGCCTTGCTGCGCTCATGTGTTGACTGTTATTTGGTTTTTAAGCTCTGCAAAGTACCAAAATAAGATGTATCTATCACCACAGTTCCTAAACAACATATAAAAAACAACATGCAAAACAAGTCTTAGAAGCATCACGATACAATCTTATTACAATAGTATTAGCTATTAAACCTGTATTTTATTTATACTTAAAGTGCCTGTTCATACCGAGCGAAATTCCCATACAAAGTGGACACTGGTGCCGATTCTCTTGTCACAAATGCCTCTAAACTAGACAAAAAAAGTCACAAAAATTTCGTTTATTCCTGTCAAACGACGATTTCCCAAGATTTCCCATTCTGAAATAGACTAAAGTGACACAACTTAACTATATTTTAGTTGGCAGCACTAAGATAGCACTGAGTTATTAATTTACTGAAAATGGCAATTTTGCTATTTTAAATTTGACGTTTTTCATCACACAATCTTCACTGTGCAAAAACAGTTGTGTGTCTTTTTTTTCCTTTCTCTTGCTTACATTTCGAAAATGGTGTCCTATCGCAAAAATAATTAAAATTTCGACCCCCTATATGTAACCCATAAACCCCTAAAACTCAACATGTAGGTAATATTTTTTCATATTTTCCATAAGAAAAGTGAAAAATTCCAAAACACGTCCAGGCTGACTCCCACTGCAAGCCGGCTCTAAAAAAATCACGGGGAGGGCAAACAAGTACCATGTCGAGTCGAGATTGTCTAATTTGATTTTAGTTGCGTAAACATTATTTTTAAATTTAGAGTTTTTTTTGCAGAATTGCTTTAAGATTCTCATAGCCAAAAGTAAGGAATTTTAGTGATAGTTTAATACCTACCTAATAGGTACTTACATAATTAAGTTTTTCGGGACCGATTTTACTGCATGGCTAGATTAACTCAAAAATTGATATTAGTAATCTTTAAAGCCAATAATGGAAACGTTCCAAACGATTTTTCAAAATACCACCCTGCGGGAGTGAAAAGAGGGATTTATACAAAATACACGCGAAAGAAGTCGCGAGCGAAGTGCTAGTAGATTAATATTGGCATTTAAGGCTGATGCGCTCACCGCTATACAATATTAAAGTTTTCGAAAATGAATATCAATAAACAATTAATCTGCCTTGCCTTTTCCCAACGGTGTTGAGGTCCGTTTCCAGTCTAACTGGATAAACAATAGATATCTATATCTATATCAATAAATACTTTTAAATATTAATAAGTAAGTCGACAAAGTAACTCCCATTTATATCCCATTAATAAGAATGTTCGAAATAAAATGTAACCTACCGGTGCCGGCGAGCTAAAATTTTGAGGTCATATCGCTGGTTCTTGCGGCCTAGGTTTTCTTAATTCTTACACTTTTCTGCGTAAGTCGACAAAGTAAGTCTTATTTATGTATGAATGGTCGAAAGAACATCTAACTTATCCGTGGAGGGGTGACAAAACATAGAGATTTTTACATGTATGTGAGTTTAATATTATTTTGAAATACACATAAATTTCCCCAAATAAATTCTCCAAATGATAGTGAAAACGGCATCAAAATCTGATGCGCAGTTTAAAAGAACAACGCGGTCACACAGCTGTTTAAAAAAAAGTAATATTTTTATGGAACTGTATAAAATCATCTATACATAAATTTCATACAGTTCCATATATTATCCGAAGAAAAATACAAAAGCTGACAAAACGTGATTGAAAAAAAAATCACGACGGGGAGATGAGTGACGGGGGTTCAATTTCCCCTTTGCACTATAGAGCCTCTAATCTCTGAAATAACGCCATTGATTATCAATAACTGTTTACTATTTGCGTCATCAAAATAATAATAATAAATTCTTCTTAAATAAGTTATGTGAATTTAACTATGAAAACTAGTATTTTAATACTGTCTGCAATTAAAATACTAGATTTCAAAAATTAAATTTATAATGATTAGTTTTTATTACAAATACAAAACACATCGCCAAAACCTCTGTTGCCGACCTCGCAAGACTCGCAACCTGCCACTCATGACTCACGAGTCACGTGGCCTGCCGTAGACAAAACAAATCAGAAAAAAAACCTTTTTATTATTGTCGCATGTATTATTACGTAGTTTCGCATATTTTTTAAATCATTAAATCAATTCAATTGACGTTGGTCACAATATTAACTGTGGTATCAACCACAGTTAATATTGTGACCATAGATATAAGAAAGAAGGAGATATGCCCGGTAGTTGAAAATGTATCGAAACCCAATGTCTTCTATCTATCCCTACTCTCTAGCCTGTGATCACACATGCGATCAGTAAACCCAATAAATACGAGGCCCCGCTCACACTTGCAATTTACAAATCAGAACGTACTACATAATCAATTATAAACCTTATCCCATCAAACACAGCGTGCATTTACCATGCACCGTACAACTCACCCACACGAAAACATCGTTCGCTATCGTTGTGCTGTGCAAAAGCCATTTATTTTACATATACGCTAGTGATTGACTAAATCGGAAACTTATCGATTCTCCCATTTATATTGTATTAAAATTTTTGGAAGTTGCTGAAAAAATAAATAAATAAAAAACGATATACATATAATAAGATGATATAAATAAACAATAAGTAATTAAAAAAAAGAAATATTAAGTAAACCAAAAAAATAACAACATTATGAGAAAATCTAAATGAGTATAAAACAAGATTTCACATCGGTCTTCCAATCAGGCTATAACTGTTGACAAATTGAAGAATAAACTTTAATAGTAATATAAATTCATACGACAATCGACATTATTGTCGATAGCCTACGTTAGTGGATCTGCACAACCACATCACTAATCCGTCACAAGACGCTGCGGCCGTACTAACGATGCAACCGCTTAAAGTAAATATCGTTTCGTAATTTTTTCATTGCTTGTCCAGTTACTTAGCGACATACTTTGGTAGTGGTAAAGAAGCAATGTATTTACTACAATAAAAGTACAGTCGCTGTGATATATGAAAACAAAAATAACGTAGTAAAGGCAAGAAATATTTTACGATTTGTTGTTTTTCATGATTTTCAACACAAATATAGCAAAATACTTGTGCTGATTTATGAAAAGTGGTTCTACGATTTATAAAGTTTATAGTTTAGCTTCGATTTTTACAAGAAACCACTGAACAACACGGTATTCTTAAATGTTATCACGATCGCGCTCGAAAGCGCACTAGTTAGCGGAGACGGCCATTTGCCTGAGGCATGAGCATTGTGATCAAGACGCGCGGACACAGACACGCCCCCATACCACTTCTCCTGTTATTTATATTTCTATGATTGTGACCAACGTCAATTGTGAAAATTTTGTGGTAAGTAGGTATTCTAAGTATTTCGACAGACTTTCATAGTATTGTTATTTTCACTTTTAATAATGATGACATGATGTTGTTTTAATCTTTCTAATATTCAGCTCAGACCAAATAAAAAAACCAAGACAGAGCGTTGCCAACAATACACTGAAGCATGCCAAAACTACACCGCCGCTCTGTGCATACACGCACACATTTACAACCTTTTACAATGACACTACAATCAAACTACACCACAAAAAGTGGACACATGCTTACGAAACCGGCTTCACTTCACTGTTGACAACGCTCTGTCTTGGTTTCTTATTTGGTCTGAGAAATTCAGTTGAAATCTACTAAGGATCATGTTTATAGTGAACTAGCGGCCCGCTCCTGGGGGCCTACTCCCTAAGCGAAATCCGTAGTAACGGGCGCTTCGCTCTCTTTCTCACATACGGTATGTCCGTAAGTGAGACGAAGAACGAAGCGCCCGTTGTGACCGAAACTACGGATTTCGCTCAGGGAGTAGGCGTGCTTCGCACAGTTTTTCCTACTTGAGAAAACATCGCGATTTCTTAGATATACGTAACTTTAATAGCAACTTATCATACACATAAACCTTCCGGAATAAATTCTCTAAACGATGCATGGTGGGACTCTCATCTACATCACATACATAGAAACGCATAGACATACAGACAAACGCGAAAATCGCGCGCGCTTTGTTTTATAATATGTATAGATAAATTGTATGAATTGATAATTGAGTCACCTCCGTTAAATATTTGAACCATTTCTTCATTACACTAACAACACGACGGAGTTTTTGAACCTCTGTCAAATTTTGGGGTATCCACCGGGCGTAAAGCTTCCTGACCGCTAATTGTTGTGGAGAATTTTGTGCACTTGACTCATACTGATGCCTAAGCTTGTCCAGTCACTCTTTTGTCAGTCTCTATCATACGCCGCACAACACTGATGTTATCTTCAGTCATCGCCGTAGAAGGCTGACCCTCACGCAGATCATTGGTGAGATTAGTGCTACCACGTAGTGTACCACTCATTAAACCAGTTGTAAACAGTGGCACGAGATGGGGCTCTCAATGGGGCGATCAATTCTGCAGTGATTCCTCATTGCTACGCGGGTCGTGGGTTGATATAATATTTGAATTTAATTCCTGTACGGAAATTAACAAATATTTGCTTGGCCTACGTTCGTTATTGCTAAAGTTGTTCCGGATCTAAATTATTTTGGCTCTGCGATGTGTGGTTTTACTTTAAGAAGAATGCTAGTGAAAGGCATCTCATATAACACAACTACATACATACAGAAAATTTCGATAAAATAAATAACAAGGTTGTGAATACATCATCATTTGACTGTATATTAGTCAGCAATTCTTACGTAATAAATATTATTCCATCGAAGTTTCCTCTACAGTGATAAAACTGAATACTTCGTCACACATATTGCGTCCATAATTGTTTAGAAGCAACAGTATCTTCACCGCATTTCTATGCCTGTCAAAAAAATACTCAAGACATGGACATGCTATTAAAATACAATATGATGTAACAATATGAAGTTTGAATATTGTATGTCTATTAGCAAACTATGTCAAACAAGTTATTTTGTCTTTCGAATTCGTTTCACATCACACCCCACTATGAACCCCGTTGTGGTTAAAATTACTTAATGTTGCCATTATTATGATTATACCTAACCTTCAATTTTTTGCAGTGCCTCCTCTTACGTACGTAATACATGATTGCTAGTTTCTTAAACGTTAATAGAATTAATCGCCAGCTTTAATTGTGCTTTTGACAACGCTAAATGTAATCTAGGAATCACATTACAGCGCTGTTTTTGTTGGTCGGGATAACTAATTAGCGAGTGGTAGGTCCCTGTTTTTGTTAACTTGAATGATGTTATGAGTGCTCAATTTATATAGAAAACATGTTCATTCTAACCAAGTCTGGTTGTGTTACAGGACTCAAACCACCATAAGCCAGGTTAAAAACATGTGTACAACCGTAAAAATCATGTATGTAAGTCTTACCTTGTTCCCAGAAAAGCCAACGAACTCTAATACGCTTATAATCTTCGGCGGAAGCAGGGATATCATCACGTTGAAGGTAGCGACGCCCAGGCGCACACCGCTTTGGAATTGAATCCTCGATTGATCCGACTCCCATTGCTTCTTTTCTAGTATTTTTGAGCATTCCCTGTATAATTACAACGGAAATTAGTCTGGAATATTTAGATAAAATAAAGTAGTTATTGATGGAAGTGACACACACTGCAATCCTTTGGAAATTAATATATTTTAATGTTAGAGGATTAATGATAAGCTCACGGTTTTTTCCCATAGGGTAAGGCAGAAATTACAGAACGCCACTGTTACGACCCTTACATACTCCTTTTGCTTCGTTAGACAACTTTGATGCATCTGGTCATACACTCACGCCCGCCGGTGGCGAGCACTGAACCCCTGACCTTTCTGAAGAACATCACCAATGAGGTACCAATAATGTGCTGCTAGGGCGTCCCCTCCCGGCATTTCCCTTGTTCTTTAATTAGTCGCTTTTTATTCATTCTCTCAACATGATAAAACCAACTAAGCATCCTGTTTCAATTTTCGTCACTACATCTTCTTTTAAACCCCAACGTTGCCTTATCACATCATTCTTCAGTCTCTCATTCATAGTTACACCACTTATGCTTCGCAAGGCACGAATTTCCACAGCATTTAATCTAATTTCATGTCTCTTTTGCCACAGCCAATATTCACGTCCATGTATAAGCGTAGGCACCTAGGCACTAGCACACCATTGTGAAAAGCCAGACGAGATCTTTATTTGCTTTTCGGACATCGACGGGGGTTTATACCCTTTCCAATCTTCATAAATCTATCCATCTCTTGTAAACAGCCTCCCCAAATACACAAACTCTTCACTCGTTCTTGATTATTGATCTTAATCCAAATTCGATTATTTTTAAATTCATGCCAGGTCGCGGTCTAAAGCTAAAATACAATAAAATAATAATTACTTGTAACTGTTGTAGCAACTTTTGACCTTTATAGTGCCCTTGATAAGCCCAGTGAGGTCTTCTCCGTCCATTATAGTCATAGCTCCCTGAAGCATAAGGGCTTCTGCGTAGCATAGTTCAGCATGAGCTTCCAAATCTGTATATGTGGCATAATTTGGCTGCAAGAAAAACAAATGTTTCTATTTTAGATGAGTACCTACAAGCTTTTTCCCGCGGCTTCGCTCGCATTGAGGTCAGAACTTATCCCACGGAACCGTTCTACCGGGATAAAAAGTATCGTATGTACTAACCCAGGTCATGGTCTACCAATGTGCCAAATTTCATCCAAATCCATTCAGCCGTTTTAGCGTGAAAGCGTAACAAATTTATAATATTAGTTAGGATTTCTGGTAGATACCTATACATCATAAATATGTGTCCAATTAAGTGGGTTTTGCTTATTCATAAGTGATATGATATTATAAACAAAATACTTGTGATAAAATTATTGACCTCTGTATGTAAACGGACTCTGTATGTAAACATCGGGCACCACACCCAGAACATTTTATTATTAAAAAAATAAAATCTGCTCCATAGAAAAGTGCAATACCTACGCGGTAAAAATGTATGGAGCAACTGATATCCCTGCCAGACTGTATAATTTTTCTTGGACAAGCGCCTCCATCCATACCATAAGTAACAAATAGGTACAGATTTAGTTGTGATATATAAAAAATATAATGTCACATTAAAAAATCATTACTTACTTAACTTAAATAACTAGCTTCAAATTAAATCACCATTAAAGCCCGCTTGCACAACATTTAGTAAAATAAATAGCTATTAGTTAAGTTATATTGGTTTATTTCAATAGGGACCTCTCTATAAACGGCCTTATTACAAAACAAGGTTACCTTCAGACCCAGGTTAAAACCATGGAGCCCTTTTTTGAATTACGAACTTCATTCAGACTACAGTAAGTATCGGAGAGGGGCTCGTGGCTAAGTAATAACAGCCGCACGGATCGATCGATCAGGTTAAGGTACGGTTGGGGCGGTTGTTCCGTGGAGGGCTGACCATCTTTACATACCGAGACCCCTCCGTGCCTCGGAAAGCACGTTAAGCCGTTAAGTAAGTACGTCGGGTACTTACTTATCATCAGCCTAGACTTTTAAATTGTTATTTTTGTATTATAAAGTCAAAGTCAAAGTCAAATCATTTATTTCAAATAGGCCCTTGCAAGGCACTTTTGAACGTCAAAAATTACAAAAAAAATGAATTGATTCTAGTCGCCCCTTCCAAAAGGTAGTTTTCGTATGGAGAAGAATGGGCAAGAAACTCCACCGTTACTCTTTTAAAATGTTTTACAATATTTTGTATATATGTAGGTACATTAGTTATATAATTATATGTGAAGACGATGCATCTAAAAATAAAAAAATAAAATTTACCATACCACAATAGGTAAAAATAAATTTAAAAAGAGAGCAACAACAGATAAATTAATTACCTATGTGATAGATACATGGTTCTCACATATTTACAAACATTGTAAAAGAAGACGATTTTCCAAAAAAAAATAAAAAAAAAGTTACAATTAATAAGTCAGTGTGTGAGGAAGTCATCACAGAATGTAAAATCAATGTCATATAATAAAATATAATAATTTATAAAACTTAAATTCGCAACCAGTTTGATTTTGTCTAGATTCTAGATTATCCTATGGAGCTGGACCAGCATGTTTCCAAGCATTTTTATCTTGGATATAATCCTCTAATTTGTAATATGCTTGTTTACAAAGTGCACTTTTAATATGAGTTTTAAATTTTCTTTCATTTAATTGTAAAATATCACAAGGTATTTTGTTGTAACATTTAACACAGTACCCCATAAAAGATGTATGTACTTTAGATAATCTGAAAAATGGTTGATCTATTTTATCTTTATTTCTAGTATTAAAATTATGTCTATCACTTATTTTATTAAAAATATGTAGATTTTTTCTTACATACATAATATTTTCATATATGAATTGGCAAGGTACCGTCATAATATTAATCTTTCAAAATAGTTCCCTGAGAGATTCGCGACGATGTAAATCATAAATGGCTCTGACAGCTCTCTTTTGTAAGATAAAGATGGATTCAATGTCAGCAGCCCGACCCCACAGTAAAATTCCATACGACATAATACTATGGAAGTAGCTAAAATAGACCAAACGCGCGGTTTCAACGTCTGTTAACTGTCTTATCTTTCTAACCGCATAAGCGGCCGAGCTTAGCCGCCCCGCAAGAGATGTTATATGAGGTCCCCATTGTAATTTCTCGTCTAGCGTGATTCCTAGGAAAACCGTTTGATTAATAAATTCCAGTTTTTCTCCATTCAATATGATGTCACATTCGCTACTTCTAACATTAGGTAATTTAAATCTAATGCATTTGGTTTTTTTTTTATTTAGTACCAAATTGTTTACCGTAAACCAATCTTGGACCTGAAGTATAGAGCTATTCACGTTGTCAAGATTTTGTGACCGTCGGTTGATTTTAAAGATCAATGATGTGTCATCTGCAAATAACACCATCTTCGGTTGATTTTGAAGTAATTGGGGTAAATCATTAATGTAAACTAAAAAGAGGAATGGACCCAATATCGAACCTTGAGGAACGCCCAATGCCATTTCAGACCCTAATGAGTTTACGCCGTTTACTTGAACTTTAACCTTTCTATCTTTAAGGTATGATCTTAGTAAATCAAGAGCTGCATTTCTAATCCCATAGTGCTCCAGTTTCAGCAGAAGTGTCTCATGGTCTACGCAATCAAACGCCTTCGAGAGGTCGCAAAAGATTCCAATGGCATCTTGTGCTTCTTCCCAGGCATTAAAAATGTTCTTTATTAGGGTGACACCAGCGTCAGTGGTACAACGCCCTTTGGTGAAACCGTACTGTTGTTCATGAAAGATGGAATTTTTATTAAAGTGACGTAACATTTGATTGAGCATCAACTTTTCAAACACCTTACTGAGAACTGGTAGAATTGAGACGGGCCTATAATTGTTAGGTTCTTTACTATCACCGGATTTGAACAATGGAACTACTTTACTGTGTTTCATGAGATCCGGAAAGACTCCTTGGTCTATACTGGTGTTAAATATGAAAGCTAAATAGGGCGCAATGGTTTCGATAATAGTTCTACAGACTTTTACAGACATTCCCCAGAGATCTTCTGTTGATTTAATTTTAAGATCTTTAAAAGCTTTTATAACAGCCTGTGGGTTTGTATGCTGAAACCTAAACTCCAAAGAGCATGCTTTCACATTCTGTCTAAGTAAGGCAGCAGAAAGCGCGGGTGAGGAATTTAAAGCTTCAGTAGTTTTAATGGGAATATTAGCAAAAAAGTTTTCGAATTCCTGAGCTATTTCTACATCTGAGTTGATAGGGCCATGTGCAGTCTCTAAATTAAATTCTGTATTTCGCTGTTTTTTCCTACCTGTTTCATTATTTATTATTTGCCAGGTAGTTTTTATTTTATCATCAGCTGATTTTATTTTATTGCTAATATAAAGCGCTTTGGCTATTTTGCACACACTTTTAAAAGTTTTTGAATATTTTGCAACATACTTATGAAAGTTTGTATTATTCATATGTTGCTTTAGGCCATAAAGTTCAAATAGCTTTTCCCTGCTTTTACGAATACCTGGAGTCGCCCAATCACTAAATAAGAACTTTGTGTAAATACTTTTAGTCTTTAGTGGAAAAGTGTCCTTAAATTGCGTGTTTAATAGTGAAAAGAACTCGGCGTAGAACTCATTTGGGTCACCTATATTATTAAAACTCTGAACACATAATTTACTGGCCAAAGAATAATTTAATTTCTCTAAACTTTTACATGTAATTGACCTAAACCTTATTTGAATTTTTTGTAAAGGTATGTAGGAGCAAAATGTTATTGTTTGTCCACTGTGATCTGATGGCAACTTGTTTACAATTTGTTTGTGTAAGTAATCACAATTACAAAAAATATTATCTATACAGGTGGCAGAGGAAGCTGTCACTCGGGTTGGTTCAATAAAAACATTTGACAAATCAAATGACTTAAAAAGGCTTAATAGTCTGACAGTATTCGAGTTATTTTCTAATAAGTTAATATTAAAATCTCCACATATGATTATTGACTTACTACTAGTACTAAGTTTCTTTAATACATCTTCAATTACAGAATCAAACATGGATAGATTCTGGTAACTCGGAGGTCTGTATACACATACTATAACATGCTTATCAAGCTCGACACAGGACAATTCAATGTTGTGTTCAACAGATAGTTCGATGATGTCTTTTCTTTCTTTCGATTTAATATATTTTTTTATTAATATTAATGATCCACCATGTATCATACGTTTTCGGCTGAAATGGCTAACTACACAATAATTTTCATAATTAATTGACATCACTTGATGATCTTTTAACCAATGCTCTGTTAAACAAACAACATCAAACTTAGTATTTTCCAAAAACAAATTCTATTTCCAGTAATTTGGAAGAGCAACCTTGGATATTTTGATTAAATAATTTAATAGTATGTTGCACTCCCTTGGATTTATATTGAGTTATATTGCCAGAAGATACCTTTTTATTATTCTCTAATAATAATTGGTTAATTGAAGGGGTAACTTCTGTTGTCTTACAGCCTAGTAGCAGGAAGAGAATACCCTACCTGACTGGTAGTGGCCTCCACGTGTGTTGGTATTGTAGGTGGATCCTCCTTCGTACAACATGTTAATACATAATTACTCACTATGTTGTTAGTATAACTAGACAACCTAGACTCGTCACTAATGCTACACTTTGTTATATTAGCTATAACCTCGTTAATATTATATGCTATCA
Organism: Agrochola macilenta; assembly: GCA_916701695.1. Taxonomy (NCBI): domain Eukaryota; kingdom Metazoa; phylum Arthropoda; class Insecta; order Lepidoptera; family Noctuidae; genus Agrochola; species Agrochola macilenta. The sequence continues at coordinate 12,079,393 of OU753552.1, read as the reverse complement.
ACATAGCAATCATATGTCTACATTCCCAAGACAGAGATAAAGTTCTCTGAGTTAACTTAAAACCACTAACAAACTTATTAGTGTCAAAATACAATAATTTGTCACTATGACAACATGTCAGCCTGTGAATAGTATTATTCAAATTAAAAATATTGTTATTTTCATCATACGATAAAGTATCAGAATAAGGAAAAGCACACAACATCAGTTTCCCTATGTTTAATTTTAATAGGGTGTCCACACCATCTAGTATGTCCTTTCTAATAATAAAACCATTGTAGAATAATTATTTAGGTTTGTGTTTACAATTCTTTTAATCATTTGTTTAAAACTTATGTTATGATAGCTATGATTGGTAAAACTATGGCTAAGGTAATTGAGTAAAATTTTTCCAAAGCCTGAACCTAATTCGTCACAAAAAAATATTTATTTATTTTTCTGTGAATTAACACAAGTCTCTGCTGGAAGAGCCAACACTGGAGGGGGCAAGTTAGGCTGAGGCTGAGGAGGTAGCGGTTGGTTGGCACAGCTGCATGAGAGGTTGTTAGTCAGAGACTCATACATCTCAGCATTGCACTTCACCAAGTCAAGCAATTCCCCAGCCTCAAGCAAGCGGTCACTTAGTTGCTGTTGTGAAGTCTCATATTTTTCAAAAATATCCTTCAGCAAGTGCTCCTTGTGTAGTATATCATTATATAGGAGCTGGATATCAGTGTCATATTTTTCCCTACATTTATCTAATTCAATAGTACAAGTATTTAAACTTTTTGATAAGACAACACGTTCCTTTCTAAGTGAAAGATTTAATTTTAAGAGATTTTGTTTTTTGATTGCTCTCTGTGACCGTTTAATTAATTTCTTGATTTTAATGTATTTTTTTAATTTATTGTGACTTGCAACAATAGGACATAATGGTATGGTGTCATCACCAGTCAAATCTATTGTTACAGCTGGCTCACACACTGATTTTAACTTACTACCTACCAACTCACTAAATAGATTACTGGTCCTAGCAACCTGTTTGCTAACCTGGATACACTCTGAGAAAGATAGTGCATTTTGGGCTTCACACAATTTTTGTTCAAGTTCTGTAATTTTATTCAGAGCCAGTTCGTGGGTGTCACTGCACTCTTGAAATGTTGACACTAGATGTTGAAGTTGACTGTGCTGGTCGGTTAAGTGCATGTGTTGTAGGTGTAACTGAGACAGTTCATTTTTGAGGGAGGTGTTCTTTAAATTAATGTTTTCCACTTTCACTTCACTGTCTTCCCTTTCCTGGAGCAGCTGTTGGCATGTAGCGTTAGAAGCCTCGAGCTCCGTCAAGGTAGCTCTTAGTTTTGCTTCTAGATCCCTGATTGTAGCACTGCGGGTCATCATTTTCTTTGTAAAGTATAAAGAACAGGGGGCCTACCACCACCTCTAAAGCAGTATGATTTTAATCTTACTTCTGTAGGGGAAATAGATGGAGCTATACGTCCTGTAGAGCTTCATCTCTTTCCCACACTAAAGTAATATTAAAATAATACTGCTTTAGAGGTGGTGGTAGGCCCCCTGTATTTCAATCACAATTATGTTCTTATTACAAAAACTGTCTCGATGGGAAAAGAAAAACGTAGTTTGGATTGGTATCCGTCATTACAAAACGAGTTCTAAGTTTAGTTCAAGCTTAAACAGTCGAGTCCGTTTCTTTTTTAACTTTATCCTTATTAAAATTGGCAATTTAGACTCGGTTCTAAAGTCAGTTTTAGTATTAAGAACTTTATCTTTGTCGGAATAAAGTTCAGAATACAGAAACTGGCTGGAAGCTTTGAGCTTGGACTAGTTAAAATTGGTTTTGTAAATGGACGGACTTAAAAGCTTGATTTTTTTTACAGCTTACGGAAGGAAGCTTTATATATACCCTAGATAGATACCCTACGAAGTATTTTGGAGTCTAATTTCTCACATGGGAAAAGATTTTTCTCTTTATATCTTAGAAAGTATTATGTATGTCCGCAAAAACTTAGGACTTTTCAAAATAAGAAGCGATTTCCATAATATAAATACACGTAGTAGACATGAAATTGTGATACCCAAATTTAGATTAACTAAAACAAGCAAGTCATTTCTTATAAACAGTATCCGCTTTTATAACAAGTTGCCAAAGTCGGTTACAGAACTTAGCGATGGGAAGTTCAAAACCCACATCAAACGTGTCCTTAACAAGAAAGCATATTATAAAATTAAAGACTACGTTGAAGACAAGGAAGTTTGGCAATAATTCCTTCTGCACATGTGGCTTCCCTGGTAGGTACATCAGTAACGGCATGTTATGTAAGTGTCTATTAACTGCTCCGAAATTACCATGTTTTTTTGTTTTTTTTTTACATTCTTCCTTGACATAATCATCATAATATTTGACATTATATACCTACAATTTAATTTCAACACTTTATTAGTGGCTTTTGTGTACATGATAATTATTCAGATTTGTTACATTTGTAATAGCAATCATGTCATTTCGTTTAAAATAGGTTTTTATTTTTATTAATTTATTCATATACTTAGATTTCTTTTTTCAATTTTGTGAATGTGGGAACACTGTAGGCTTAGTGGACTGTAGATTTATTGACCATCTTCTATCTTGTGAAGTACCTGGTACTTGTTGAAAGACCTACACTGTCTTCCCATACCTATTAATACTACTGATAATTGAAAATATTGTAAAAAACAATTATTTTTAAAAGAGTAACAAAAATTGGAGTTTCTTGTCGGCTCTTCTGCATAGGAAACGACCAATTGGAACCGTGCACCTAGCTTCTGACGTTTCATAAGTGCCCATGTAGGTTTATGTGAAATAAAATATTTTGAATTTTGTGGGATTTCAGACTTTTCTATTAAGTACTCAAAACACAGTTGGTCCGATATTTTTTTTTTATCCTTTTAAGTAACTGGATCAACTGGACAAAAACGGTTTTTGTGACACTTGCCCATTTTCTTGCTAACAGTATTTTTTTTTTCAAATCCGTGCCGTGCAGATCTTTCTTAATAAGTTAAGGACAGGTTTTTATGCCCATTTTCTCGTAGCTACAATGACTAGGGTACCTGCCCTTAATGCTCTGTCTTAAAAATCCATCCGTCTATCTTCGGAAATACGAACGCGAGATTAAAAAAATCTAATATACGTAGAGCTGTTACAACAATCGAAGTACTTAATTTGTATTACCATCGATACTAAATTAAAGATTAATAACTCTATGCAATTCCAAAAACTTTGAAGTGACGGGTTACGGAGTACCGTAGTAGGTACAAAGACAGGTGCTCTACCACAAAGCGCGGCAGTACATAGATTAGAAGCTTTGCCTCCGCGAGGTTACTCTGTGGCGCGACGTTCGATCTCATTCGGAAACACGAAGATTACCGAAGCGCATACCTTTGTTTCATTTTGTGATCAAAATTAAAACGTTTTTGTTACTTTACACAGAACTCATTCACATCTGTATATTTTTAACCGACTTCACAAAAAGGTGGTTGTTCTAAGTTCGTCGGAATCTTGTGGCAAATAACGAATATCCGTGTCTTTGGTTTTGTATTTTCGTTTTTTGCCACCGATTTCCGAATATTTTGTTATTTTTCACTTTATAGTGGAAGTCGGTTGTTTATTTTGTGAAAACGTTTTTATAATCGCCTTATAAATAGAAAGTCTAGAGGGAGACAAAATATAAATACTTATTATGTCCAACAGCTTACCCGGCCATGAAACGCGAAGTAATAAACAAAATAAAATTAATAGTATTCTACCTTTTTTATAATTGTGCCGATGCTCTCTACGAAAGTGTAATTTTTCCTGTGTTGGTTACAAATAGAGATGGATACTTTGAGTGCAGCCAGGGTCCGATTGATTTGTGTGTGGTCGAAAGTCAGCATTGCTGGTATAAACTCGAAGATGGAAGTGCCAAGACTGTGGTAAAGTGATGTGCGTTCCCTAAGCAACAAAAAAAGGTGTATTATTTAAGGATACACGAGGCACTAGACTACAAAGATTCAATAAACACTAAGTTCCTACATTGACGTCACTGGGTAATCATATAAAAATAATATAAGTACCTAGAAAATGGTCGGGCTGCACTAAATACACGTAGTATGCATAAGACACCCAAGTAGCAAAAACTTGTTGTCTACAAAACAAGTTTTAAAAGCCCGATGTTACTCAGATTTTCTGCGTACCATCGGGCCTTTATGAGTCTAAAAAACTGCTTTTCAGTGCTATAGTGTTTCTGTAGCGGCCTAAGTACATACTCCAAGCTAAATTGTAAGTGTTTTTCGATAGCTGTTCCCCAAGCATTTGTAGAGTTACTTGTTTGATTGCTAAGATGTTGCATTTATGTTTTATATGTAAAACGAACTCATTTTTATATGTAATTAATAATTCTAAACAAATTATAATTAATATAAATTAATGATGATTTCCTCAAGAAAAAAAAACAATTTTTAACGCTAAGGTGTCCAGAATCTTACACTGAATGCTTGGAAAATGGGTTTGTGACAATGTCCCTCCCACGATGTATAACCCCGTGTGTAAACAAATAAGTTTTTAAATATAAGATAAATAGCTTTATTTTTTGGAAATTTAAAAAAAAACCGTTGTGGAGACAAAAGTAAGTAGATGGACCCACAATTTTAAGCCAGCCAGAGGGTTTCCGTACTAAAGGTCTACGAGAATAAGAAACATTTTTATTTATGCATGTTTTTAGAATAAACGAAAGTCGTCTCACCATGGTTTCATCAGGTTAGTGGCACCAACTAAATCGTTGTTAAAGAACTTTCTTATGGCCACTTCACAGTCATCGAAAGCAGTTTGTAAATCCATTGTATTCCTAAAACAATAGTATTTTATTAATTAAAAACTTTATTACAGTAGAACAAACGACTTCAAAAAAACTCTATGAACTTAAAAGTAACTTAAATTACGGCAGCAGGTATTTTTTTTGTTAAAGTTTTTTTTTTCGCTTTTGTGTTGCGATTTTAATTTACGAATTTGTGTGGGGTAGAGGTATCCAACCATAGATATAAGAAAGAAGGAGATATGCCCGGTAGTTGAAAATGTATCGAAACCCAATGTCTTCTATCTATCCCTACTCTCTAGCCTGCGATCACACATGCGATCAGTAAACCCAATAAATACGAGGCCCCGCTCACACTTGCAATTTACAAATCAGAACGTACTACATAATCAATTATAAACCTTATCCCATCAAACACAGCGTGCATTTACCATGCACCGTACAACTCACCCACACGAAAACATCGTTCGCTATCGTTGTGCTGTGCAAAAGCCATTTATTTTACATATACGCTAGTGATTGACTAAATCGGAAACTTATCGATTCTCCCATTTATATTTGTATTAAAATTTTTGGAAGTTGCTGAAAAAATTATAAATAAAAAACGATATACATATAATAAGATGATATAAATAAACAATAAGTAAGTAAAAAAAAGAAATATTAAGTAAACCAAAAAAATAACAACATTATGAGAAAATCTAAATGAGTATAAAACAAGATTTCACATCGGTCTTCCAATCAGGCTATAACTGTTGACAAATTGAAGAATAAACTTTAATAGTAATATAAATTCATACGACAATCGACATTATTGTCGATAGCCTACGTTAGTGGATCTGCACAACCACATCACTAATCCGTCACAAGACGCTGCGGCCGTACTAACGATGCAACCGCTTAAAGTAAATATCGTTTTGAAATTTTTACATTGCTTGTCCAGTTACTTAGCGACATACTTTGGTAGTGGTAAAGAAGCAATGTATTTACTACAATAAAAGTACAGTCGCTGTGATATATGAAAACAAAAATAACGTAGTAAAGGCAAGAAATATTTTACGATTTGTTGTTTTTCATGATTTTCAACACAAATATAGCAAAATACTTGTGCTGATTTATGAAAAGTGGTTCTACGATTTATAAAGTTTATAGTTTAGCTTCGATTTTTACAAGAAACCACTGAACAACACGGTATTCTTAAATGTTATCACGATCGCGCTCGAAAGCGCACTAGTTAGCGGAGACGGCCATTTGCCTGAGGCAGAGCATTGTGATCAAGACGCGCGGACACAGACACGCCCCCATACCACTTCTCCTGTTATTTATATTTCTATGTATCCAACATAAATTCGTATGCCACTACTTGCTGTGTACATAACAAACACAGTAAATTATAACATCGTCAACATACACAAATTGGATTAATATGTATTATTGAAGGTATTCAAAAACTGCTAAAGCAAAGTTAATAAAATTATATGGGACCACCGCACGAGCTTGCTCTACCAAATGAAATAAGAATCACGTAAAGGCTTGTGCAGACCAGCGCGACTTGTCGCGCGACGCGACACCGGTTATTGATATACTGTGAAGTTTTCTTAGAAATTGTATTGTTCGTGTCGCGTCGCGCGACAAGTCGCGCTGGTCTGCACAGGCCTTAAATCGGTCCCAGTAATCACGGAGAAATGTACATGAAATAAATGATACTCGCCGAATGCATAACCTCTTCCTATTTTCAAAGTCAGTTAAAAAGCAAAAGGGTGTTACTTACGTTGGATGTTCATCTGTGGCATCTTCAAACTCATCCTGCAACAATGAAAAAATATAAGTTTTTTTACATACTTAACAGATTGAAATAGGTTTACATTGAGATAATTATACACATATTGAAAATAACTCGTTATGTCGTTATATAGCTTCATTCATGTAAATGATGTTGACAAAAAGTTTTTGTCCTTCATATTGATTATTAAAAAATATTGAGCACGTATTTTTTTTTTTACGTAATCAAAAGATTACGACAATATATTGAGTTAAAATGTGGCACGACGTCGACGACTAAATAGTTTTTTTCCCCAGTCAAAATCCCTATTATACAAAAGAAAGCTATTGTATACGTATAAAATAATTTATTTATTTATTTATTTATATATACTTTATTGTACACCAGATTATACATTACATAAAGAAAAAGTAATACACTACAAAATATACAATGGGCGGCCTTATCGCTTACTGCGATCTCTTCCAGGCAACCTTGGAATGGACAGTGATTTTCTGGACATAAAGTGGGGTTATCTTAGGTGCAAATAAATGGTATATAAGTACAATATACTATAATAGATACACAGATAAATGCTATATAATAGATACATGGATACATACATACTAACTATATAAGCAACGAAAATAAATGACGAATATTATTACAGCTAACGATAAAAACAGAATCATAACGACAAGTAATGTTCCTTCACGGGTCTTTTAAACCTGGCAACGATTGCGCGCGCTTTATTGGAACTGGTAATGCATTCCACAAACGAGCTGCCTGGACAGTAAAGGATTTGTCAACGAAAGTTGTGGAATGCATTGGCATTTTAAGCTTCAAGTTATCTGATGACCTTAATAATTTCGTGTGAGAGTCACAAAGAAACTGGAAACGTTTCTTGAGATAAAGAGGGGTGGAAGGGGAAAAGAGCACATTATACAAAAGGGAAAGAATATGAGCATTCCGGCGAAGGCGAATTGGTAACCACTTGAGCTTCACGCGAAATTCGGAAACATGGTCAAATTTGCGTAAACCGTATTTAAACCTTATACAAAAATTTTGAAGCCGCTCAAGTTTATCGAGTTGGTCTTGAGTAAGGTCAAGATAGCTGGCATCAGCATAATCAAGGATGGGTAGAAGAAGAGATTGTGCAAGAGCAATCTTGGTGGCAGTCGGTAGAAAATTACGTATTCTTTTCAAAGATGCAGCGGAAGCAAACAGCTTGCGGCTTACTTGCTGTAGCTGGGCAGTCCAAGAGAAGTTCTTATCAATGAAAATCCCCAAGTTTTTAACTTTCTCGCTGAAGGGGATAACTGATTTGTCAAAAGAAACTTGGGGAAGAGTCGTCCAGTCAATCCTTGAGACCATCCTACTACTGCCCACCACAACAACCTGCGTCTTTACGGGGTTGACCATAAGTCCATACCTCTTGCTCCAGTCGAATATACGGGCCAGATCGCGATTGATCGTTAAGATAGCCTCTGAAAGATTTCCAAGAGGAGCTCGTGAGTAAAGTTGTAAATCATCTGCCTAAAGATGGTAGGAAGAAATTAGTTCATCGGAGATTGAGTTAATAAAAACTGCGAAAAGTAAAGGTGATAGCACGCCACCCTGTGGTACACCGGCAGAAGTATTACTCCAGGTAGACAAGGTCTCACCGATGCAAATACGTTGCCGGCGACCGAACAGGTAACTTCGAAACCAGTCAATTACCGATGGAGATATATTAAGAGAGCATAGAATGCCGAGCAAAACATCAAAATCAACAGTATTAAAAGCATTACTAAAATCTAGTAAAGTTAAAACCGTTAGATTACCATTTTCCATGGCTGACCTTATATCGTCCGTAATATTCAAAAGCGCTGTGGTGGTGCTATGACCAGGGCGGAAGCCGGACTGGAAGGGGTTGAGGAGATTATTTTTGGAGAGGAAAGTGCTTAATTGATTGTGGATTAACCGTTCGAGGACTTTTGATAGGAATGGTAGGACGGATATTGGACGATATTCAGAAAAGGATGCGGGATTGGTCTTTTTAGGTAATGGAATAATTTGAGCATCTTTCCATGAACATGGAAAGACACCACTAGACACGGAAAAATTTAGGATATGACAAATGACGGGCAGGATTACATCCAGCACAGGGACTAACATATTACGGCTGATACAGTCACTTCCTACTGCGTTGGAAGTAATAGATAGTATGCTCTTCTTAACATCACATGCGGTGAATTGACCAGAAATAAATGGAGAATAACTGGGAGTCGGAAGAGAAGAAAGATAATTCAAAGTATTCAATTTAATTGTCCTATCAAAATTGGACGAAGCAGTAAAATGATTATTCATTGCATCGATGTCTAATATAATATACCTACTTAGATGTAAACTCACTTCAAAATGTTCTTCGGCGAGAGGCGCGCCCTCCACGTGGTATGGATCGTGAAGTGGAGTCAGCGCTGGAACGATCTCTTGCCTTAGAGCCATTTCCAAAATCTATAGAAATGTACAAAAAAAAAAAAACATTATTTCACGAAGGTACAATATTTTACGGAATAAAAAAACTCGTTATCATATTTAATTAGCTCTAGCAATTAAAGGGTTCCTTCATCTACCGACCAGGTCCATCAATGGGTTCTCGTCAACGTGTGAAATGAATATAGTCTATAGGAATCGAAAGCACCAGGGTAGCCCGTGCAATTCATATTTTCTTACGTTTTTTTTTACAAATTTCAGGTCAGTTCAGGTTGCTGATGAAAATATAATTCACGACCGAAACAAATTAAGTGTACATATTATGTATTTAAAGTGCAGTGAATAACGTACTGGTTGTTGTAAGCTGGTAACTATATCCTCATCATGATTGCTCACATTATTATAAAATAACTGTTATCATTGACCATTATAGCAACAAATGCTATAATGGTCATGGACCATGCAGCAATTTTTAAACCTTGTAAAATATGCTTTTTTTGCGGAATAATCAGCCTATACGAGGGTAACACTGAAAGTTCTTAGAAAATCAAAAACTGAACAAACTAGCACTAACTAAGTTATTAGTTTTATTATTATCTTTTCAAAATAGTGTCCATTTACATCACATCAATACATCGCTGCATCCGATGGAACCACTGAGAAAAGCACTTTGCCCACTATTCCTTAGGGGTTCTCTTCGACGGCATTTTGAAACGCAGCCACTGCTTCCTCGGCGTCCATAAAACGTTTTCCTCGAAGTTTATCTTTTATTTTCGGAAATAAATAAAAATCGCAAGGTGCGAGGTCGGGGCTATAGGGCGGGTGACCCAGTAATTCCACGTCTGACGTCGCCAAGTAGTCGATTGTTTGCTTGACATCTTTTTTCCCACGCTTCGACCTCTCTTCACTTTAGTTGGCATCTCCTCGGAAGGAAACACCCAGACAGCAGACTGTCTCTTAGTTTCAGAATCATAACAATAAATCCAGCTGTCGTCACCCGTATGTATGTCGAACACAGCATTTGAGTCACGTACGTTAAATCTTTGAACCTTTTCACGACACCAATCAACACGACGAAGTTTTTGGGCCTCCGTCAAATTATGAGGTATCCACCGGGCACAAAGCTTCCTGACCGCTAAATGTTCATGGAGGATTTTGTGCACTTGACTCATACCGATGCCTAAGCTTGTCAGAATCTGCTGATAAGACACTCTTTTGTCAGTCTCTATCATACGCCGCACAACACTGATGTTATCTTCAGTCGTCGCCGAAGAAGGTCGTCCCTCACGCAGATCATCGGTGAGATTAGTGCGACCAGTTGTAAACAGTGGCACGAGATGGAGCTTCATCGTGAAACGCCAATCGAAGTCTATCATAACTTTCTTGTTGACTTAAATGACATCGAAAGTCATAAAAAATAATTGTACGAAAATTTCCTCGCGTTAAATTCATGCTGACGTGACACAGACAATTTTCAATTTGCCGCCAAATTGTAAACAAAATCGTAAACAAATGACAAATGAATAAAATACATACACAATAATATTGGATTTTTTTTTTTTTTTTGGGTGGGAAATCATCAAATGACTCCTCCCGCTCTGGGCGGAGCGAGAGGGAGTGTCAGACTTTTACTGACTAAAACCCACCCGTGTTCCTTCCGTTGCCTGTGTGCCGGGGCCGCGATATCCCTTTCGGACAAACTCGCAACCCTGGCAGGCATTGGCCCTTACGGACCCCGTCTGTTAGTGCTGACATCTCTTTGAGGCGCGCGTGGAACACAACGCGCCGTCGACCCGGGCCTGGTCCTAATCGGACGGCGAGCTACCCATTGCCCACCGTCCGCAATCCCGCGCCTACGGTGGCCGGAAGTCGGCTCGCGACTCCCGACGCCCGGGGCGTCTCCTGCGGCGACTAGGGGCGCGAGGGCGCGCATCTTGCATTTCCCTCGCGCGCTCCGCCTCCTCCTTCGCGAGCATTACTGCTTCGCAGAAGGAAGTGACGGCTTCCCATGCACTCTCGCTCCGGACCATGGCCTGAACCAGGGCCGGACGCGAGAGATCGCCGCTGCCGATCGCCTCCGTGAGGACACGGCGGTGCCCCGCCCAAGCGGGGCGATCCACACAATGGTAACACCCGGGCGTTTCCTCCCGCTTTATCCTGAACAGGAACCTCCCGAAACAACCGTGTCCGGTGAGGACCTGCGTCAGGCGGAAGGTGAAGACGCCGTGGCGCCTCTCTAGCCACTCCTCAAAGAGGGGCCTTACCGCCGCAATTGTGGCGTGCCCAACAATAATATTGGCTAACAGTTCCATTTTCAAAATTTGAACTTATTTATTTTTTATTATATCGTTTACAAGTGGCCAAAAAAAGTCGTTTACAAGTGTCGCCCTCGTAATGTTCACAATGCTGGGACACAGGCCTCCTCTCTTCGAGTGGGCCGTAATCCCCCACGCGGGCCCAGTGCGTGTTGGTAGATGTCACAGTCATGTCTTCGAATTTGTTGGTTCTAAGACATGCCAGTTTCCTCACAATGTTTTCCTTCACCGTATGAGAGCAGTGGTGATGAATTAATTTAAACAAAGTAAAGCGCCTGTCTGGGTTTGAAGTTACGACCTATACAACTCAACTATACAAGTCGCGGCCGCTACCACTGGGCCACCACTACTTTTTTGCAGATACTGGTCCTATTGATATGATGAAAATTCCTTGTGAAACCACGATACCGAAATAGGTATGTCCCACATAATTATTGGCCATTTGAGTTTTTATTAGACTCAAATGAAAAAAAACATTAACGACTTTATTTATAGGCATAATTAAAAACCCCAAAAAAAAATTGAAGCAACGCTTAAATAAGATTTACAAAAAAAGACAACCGACTTAAAAAAAGAGCGCCTACGAATTGAAAAATTCGCTGGCCTTGGATTTTTTTGTAAAATGTTTTAATTTATCACTTTTTAGGGTTCCGTATCTGTACCCGAAAGGCGCCAAACGGACCCTTTTACTAAGCCTCCGCTGTCCGTCCGTCCGTTTGTCTGTCAGCGGGCTGTATCTCATGAACCGTAACAGGTAAGCAGTTGAAATTTTCCCAGATTGTGTATTTCTATAGCCGCTATAACAACAAATAAAACAATAACAATTAAAGGGCATACAAGAACTCTTTCGGGGTTTATTGCTGTACGGTGCCGCTGTGGTACCTACGGAACCTTTCGTGTGCGAGTCCGACTCGTACTTGGCCAGTTTTTAGTTATAGTACCGCGCACCACTACTTATTATGTCAAGATAACAACGTCATAAATACAGGCGAACGGGAGTAAAAACCTTTTTATTGGTGCCGATTCTCTTGTCACAAATATGCCTCTAAACTAGACTAAAAATCACCAAAATTTTGTTTATTCCTGTCAAACGACGATTTCCCATTCTGAAATAGACTAAAGTCAACTTAACTATATTTTAGTTTGACAGAACTAAGATTGCACTGAGATAATAATTTTGCTATTCTGACTTTTACGTTTTTCACCCAAAATTTTGATTGTATTTTTAATTTTGACTAAATCTGACTATTTTTAATCGCGATAAAAATGGTGTGGATTAGTGTGTGAATGGTGTGAACTAAAATTCACACCAACGCCTCAACTATAAGTGCAAAAACAGTAGGTACTGTATCTTTTTTTTCGTTTCTATTGCTTATACTCGATCTTGAAAATGGTGTGTCCTATCGCAAAAATAATGAAAAGTTCACCCCCTTTATAAAACCCAGAAACCTTTTATCTGGGCACAAGAAGAACCCCAGAAGCGGCCGATGCTGGTAAAACCATGGCCAGCAGTTACAAAATAATTGTTAAAGTAGCTAACTTTTAATTTTAACGATCAATATTGGCCAAAAATAACACATTTATCCAGTTTTCCGTGATCAATACAGACAAACAAATGGAACTTGTTACCGGTTCGTAGCGATCGTTGAAATATGGATTGGTAGCGGTGTACGCGTGTACCACTAAATTCAAACAGACGAACAACAAAAATAATTTGAAGATTAAATTCTTCATCTCAAAAAAATTGAGCGCGTATATGTATTCTGGCATACGAATATGTTTATATTCATTGATGTAAACTTTTAGTGAAAGTTGTCAGCAACTGGTGTCTACCTCACTTTCACTCTTTACTGTCTCAGTAACTCAAGTCGTCTATACGCATGAGACGAGAAGGCCGTTTTACTCGTATGATACTAAAATCATTAGCCACTAGCCACGTCTTTGTGCACGTTATCTAATTAGTTTAAATTATTATGCACTTCGGCAAATAATTAGTATGTAAAGTAAAAATGCTCTACATAATGTACTGGTTTTGATATTTTCTTCAATAATAATTAATCGTCAGAATTCCAGAAGTCGAAGTCAACTGTTTTTTTTTCTATTACATTAAAGGACTTTAAGACTTTTTTTTCCAAGAGAGCATTGAGCGCAGAGAGTTTCCGAGGGACAGGTGACTGGGCTCGAGCGACGACGAACAATCTTCATATGCCTCCTGCCACGGTTATACGAGTAGTTTATCGGAGAAAAAAGATGGGACAGTTCGTCATGCACTTCAGGAGCATCTGTTTTTCCGTGAAGGATCTAACATCTTTTTTATTTTTTTCTAACCTCGTGAGCATAATAAAATTCGAAGGGTACATAAACGGTAAAACCATTCAAACGTTTATAAAGGTACCTTAGATAAGCTTTGTGTACTTTTTCTAAGAGTAAACTGTACTTCTTTTCGTGCGGTTTTCAAACGCATGTAGGGATGTGACATTCTACATAAAAATCGATTATCCATTAATCGATTGTTTTTCGAAGCATGATAAATCGATTAATAAATAATCGAATTTTCTTTATAAAATAATCGATTTTTTGTATTAATCGATTTTTTCTAATTATATTAAAGAATAAAATCTAGTATAGTATAGTCATAGTAAACCAAGTCGAAATTATCATGGTTCGAGACGACTATTTATTGAGTATTTTTTGACACCAAATTCAAATTAAAAAAACCTAGGCGTTTCGCGGTAATCAGGTGAGGATTGTGGCGAGAAAGGCTCTCCACGTAATCCTCACCAAGACCCCTTTTTATCTCTGGAATCCCTTAATGACTATTTTCGAGATTTGGCATAGCGTTATGACTATTTATTGACTATTTTTTGGAATTGAAACCAAGTCGGTACTCCCATGGGCACGCCACAATTGCGGCGGTAAGGCCCCTCTTTGAGGAGTGGCTGGAGAGGCGCCACGGCGTCTTCACCTTCCGCCTGACGCAGGTCCTCACCGGACACGGCTGTTTCGGGAGGTTCCTGTTCAGGATCAAGCGGGAGGAAACGCCCGGGTGTCACCATTGTGTGGATCGCCCGGAGGACACGGTGGAGCATACGGTGGAAGTCTGCCCGGCTTGGGCGGAGCACCGCCGTGTCCTCACGGAGGCGATCGGCGGCGGCGATCTCTCGCGTCCGGCCCTGGTTCAGGCCATGGTCCGGAGCGAGAGTGCATGGGAGGCCGTCACCTCCTTCTGCGAGGCAGTTATGCTCGCGAAGGAGGAGGCGGAGCGCGCGAGGGAGATTGAAGCTGCACGCCCTCGCGCCCCTAGTCGCCGCAGGAGACGCCCCGGGCGTCGGGAGTCACAAGCTGACTTCCGGCCACCGTAGGCGCGGGCCTGCGGACGGTGAGCGATGGGCAGCTCGCCGTCCGATAAGGACCAGGCCCGGGTCGACGGCGCGTCGTGTTCCACGCGCGCCTCAAAGGGATGTCAGCAACAACTGACGGGGTCCGGAAGGACCAATGCCTGCTGGGGTTGCGGGTTTGTCTGAGAGGGATATCGCGGCCCCAGCACATAGGCAACGGAAGGAACACGGGTGGGTTTTAGTCAGTAAAAGTCTGACACTCCCTCTCGCTCTGCCCAGAGCGGGAGGAGTCATTTGATGATTTCCCACCCAAAAAAAAAAAAAAAAAAAGTCGGTACTCCCAGCCGTTTGCTTGCACTGAGGTGAGGATTGTGTGGAGACGTTCACCCCACAATCCTCACCAACTTATAGCTGTATCTTCGGAACCATAATGCGACTATTTTTTTAACCTTGGTGACTATTTATGACTATTTCTTGACTATTTTTTGGCGTTTTCAAATTTGATTTTCATGAACTTTTCAAAAGTGAGGATTGTGGGGTGAACGACACCAGTTTACTACGACGAACAAGTACATTATTATTATTATTAAAAATAGATTAATAGCGCTGATGTTGCTAAAACCTTTATCATTGCGCAGTATGAAACCTAATCGTCTAAATGAATCTTTTCTTACCAATGCCATGTGATCATGAAACGTAAGCTAGTTGTCAAATATGACATCGGCATCCTTCATTCCAGTTGTTGTAGTAATAGCGCTGCCACTAATTTTATAAGTAAAGGTTATATGGTTTCGTGCTCGAGTAAAACTCATGACGAAGTATTTTGTGGGCCCGATTGTCATTTGTAGATCTTTTACGGTAGTCGTTATGGGTAGTCAGAAATCCGAAAGTCTGATAACCAGTCAAGGGGTATCGTGTTACCCAGTAACTGGGTTGTGGAGGGCAGACAGGTAGTCGCTCCATGTTACACTGATTAAAAATAAAGCTAGGCAGATGATGCCCATCATTTGTGGTGCAAATCACTTTTAAATTATTTGTATCTCATAAAAAATATCCTTTAAAAGCTTGTGCAGACCAGCGCGACTTGTCGCGCGACGCGACACCGGTTATTGTTATACTGTGAAGTTTTCTTAGAAATTGTATTGTTCGTGTCGCGTCGCGCGACAAGTCGCGCTGGTCTGCACAAGCCTTAAGGCGCTCCTAAACTGGCCATACTTCCCCGGCAATGTGTGGCTGCAATAGGTACATTAGGTAATAGGTAATACGGGCTGTGACCGCATCTCCACGTCTACCCGCGTCTGAGTTCGGTTGCGGTGGACAAAAGATCACCGTCACCGGGAACTAACGTTCGGTTCGAGTAATCTTGTTTCTCGACGACCGTCCTGGTGATGGCGGCGGTGGACGCTCGTGTGGCTCGGTCATTCCGGCAAGATTTTGTGCAACTTTTTGTAAATTAAACTATTTCGTCAGCCATTGTTGCCCTTGTAAATGCAGATACTATTGAACATAACGTTATGTATATATTGCCGGGCAATACCAGTAAAAATAATTGAAATTAATATAACCTACCTAAATTATAATAATTATTTCATACAAATGTAGCCACATACTGGGCCCAAATATAGTACCTATAAGTAACAAGTGTACCGTCAAAACGAAAAGAAGAAGACTATTTTAACGCTCCTGTGCTAGTTCTTCATCTAGCTGCTTCTGCTACAACTAACAAAATATGCTGGGTTAAGAATTCAATAGCATTCGCAGCATTGAACTCCGAAAAATAATAAAATTCTTCTATCACCGATGTCCAAAGTCAGAGCAGTGTGAATTCGTGTGTGCTTTGGTTAATCACGTTTCAAAGCCATTTATCAATTGCATAATTGCTTTCGAGGCAAATTTTCCTAACTATGTATTAGTCTCGGCTACTTCTAGCCTAGAGATAATACTATGTTCAACTGGATTCTAAGTATGTAGCTGTAATTTTTATAATCGCTACCTAGAAACTCGAAGAAATCATAAGTGCTCGTGACTTCGTGAGTGTTCCCACTACATCGCGATATCACCTTGCTAACTGGCTATACTAGGGCGGGAGTGAGCTATATCTACATCTCATTATAATTCGTGCCGATACGAGTAGAACAAGAAGGGCCAAATACAACGCCTTGCGTCAATTTATTATCAGAGTAAAGTTTCAATAAAGATCAGAATGAATCAAGAAGTTCTTTATCTACTCGTAAATCAAGGGTCACGGCTAACTTAAGACTGAAGACCGAATATAATTTAGTCTCTCTAAGGCTTGTGCAGGCCAGCGCGACGCGACGGCGCGACGCGACACGAACAATAAAATTTCTAAGAAAACTTCACAGTATAACAATAACCGGTGTCGCGTCGCGCGACAAGTCGCGCTGGTCTGCACAAGCCTTTAGTCTATTTGTTTAGATAAGCATAAGCCATAAAGACGCTTAGGAACGTCGAAAAGAGAAAAAAAACTAAACATGAAGCGGATTTTTTTTTCTTATTTTCGAGTCGATAATAAAAGTACAAATATTGTATTAAGTTAGATTAGCTGGTAGCCACGCCAATCGCGGCATCAAGCGGAACATTATCGACCGGCTATCTAATGCGTAACACATTTTCGTAAATGATTACGACTAATCGGTATCATTTTGACAGTTCAACAACATTCATTGCGTTATTTACGTTGTTGAGCAGATATTGCTAATCCATTGCTTAACAATCTGTTTCAAAACGATTCAGATTGTGATTGATCGTGTATTATGTAGGGTACAGGCACTCTAAAGCCAATCTCCATGCAACCTCCGCCCGCATGCACCCCGCCACTCCACTATGTGCTAAACGCTAACACATCAGTAATAAAGTTGAATATCGTGTGCGCTCTTTGATCGTGTTCGAGCACGGAACTAAATAGCGTAAGTTTCAATTCATATTTCGTTTATAGCTAAAGTAATAACACTACCTATATTATATAACACTAACTATATTTTCTTACTGTAAATACTTTTTAGACATAAAAACAGAGGAGTCTTCATTTTATTTAAATAATCTTTAAAAAAGGACATGCTTTTCGAATTAAAAATGAATCGAGCGAAAATGTTACAATTACGTAACTGTCTCGTATATGGAAAGAAAAAGATCCAATGAATCATATACCTAAGTTCCATTTTGATTGTATGAGTGACTGTTTCAGAATATAATGCAAATTAACATACAATGTAGGGAGCCTCCTCTTAAGAGGGCTTATCCTAAAAGTTGGCAACGTCGCAAATAGCTGTCAAATATTTACCCGGTTTGGTTAATTTGGCAATAAAACTGTATGGAAATATGAAATGTGGCTAACTAGTGAACTAAAATATTGATTATGAAATGCAATAATTCATATCGTAACACCGAATAAGTATTTAGTTTTGAATGTAAAAAGAGGAAACTTTCCAAGTGCCTTTTTAGGGTTCCGTAGTAAACAAGGAACCCTTATAGTTTCGCCATGTCCGTCTGGTTGTCTGTCTGTCTGCCCGCGGCTTAGCTCAGAGACGATTAGTACTAGCTGTAATTTGGCATTGATATACATATTAATCTATTAATCACGCCGACAAAGTAGTAAAATAAAATAAAGAAAAAAATTTTTTTACGGTACCTTCCCAAGTGTTTAAAATTAAGCTTTAAAGTGAAAAAAAATGTTAGAGTCAAGTCCCCCCGCCAGCTAAATGGTTGTACTTGGATTTGTGAAATAAATCACAGCAGTAGTTTAAATAACGAAATTAAAAGGAAAACTATCACAGCTCAAACTCAAAGTATTTATTTCAAATAAACCAATTTCAGGCACATTAGTTGTCCATTCCAATGCGTAGTAGGTATCTATGGAGAAGAACGGGCAAGAAACTCCACGGACACTCTTTTGTGTCCGTGGTAGGCCAGCTAGGTCAGCTAAGTAACAGGTTAACGAGTAATAATCGACCAACTTAAATTTCCGTATGGGAGAAAATGTTTTTCAACTACAATGTTAAGTTTGTTCTTGGGATAAATTCATCCCAACTACGGAACCCTTCATTTTGCGTGCTCCGACACGCACTTGGCCGGTTTTTTATACGTAAAACGGTTGCAACATCAAATTCAGTGTTATAACTGCAATTCATTATTAATATTCTAGTTCGCTAGTTAGCCACAATACATATTTCCATACAGTAATATTGCCAAATTAATCAAAACAGCGAAATATTTGACATCTATTTGCGACGTTTCAGAATAAGCGCTCTTAAGATCCAAGAAACATTAACATGCAGTCATAATTTATTTAAAGACGTGCGGAGTGCGTGACAATAGTAGATAATATCCTCTTTTTGCTCGCAAATATACGTATACAAGATGAGCGAGAACAATAGAATAGTTTGGAAATGATGATATAAATACTACACGGTTTGATACATACCTCCATAGAATAGCTATGTATGTGGTGAATAAGTTAGAAGAATAAGGAAGTAGGTGAGGGTATCCGTCATAAAATATCAGTATAATTAATTACAGAATATCATTAAATTAGTTAATTATTACTTTATTAGTGTTGACTATTATAACTATTATAATTGTACTTGATTTTGCATAAATAATTACACCAAGGTAACACTACTATGCTCAGCTACTTTTCTAGGAGGGTAAAAGTCACAGATCACCCCCTCAAAGTTAAGAGTCCCCCTACCACTAATGCTCCTGCTATACAGTTAAATTGTTAAGAGGCCGTGCACGAAATCGACTGATATTGATAAATTTTGTTCATTAGTTGTGATAAAGGGAAAAATAAATTAAACAGAACTATTATAGAATACAACTATGATTTGAAAGGTCGAGTTCTTTGTTTTGCATGTGGCTGAAAGGGATTTTTCAAATAAGTTAAGTATTAATGGAAAATCACATAATAATATTTGCAACAAGTTTTCCGAAAAATTACGCGAGACTGACGTTTGATCACTTTTTTTTACAAGAAACTACTTTTGATTGTGAACATTATTTTAACAACATCGTTATATGGTCTACTTGCATGTGGCTGAACCACTTTTTCCAACTTCGATACAAAATATAACAGAAAAAGAATGTTGAAAAAACCATATTATTATAAAACCCTTTCCGTAATGTATTTTTTCCTATTATTTAGCAAACCATATACAGATATTTAAAAATCACGCATTATAGTCTTCAGCTATCCATGAAATAAAATAATTTTAATTGTATGGTTATACATAAATCAAAGACGAAATAAACCGTATTTTCGAGAGCGCAAAAGTGATGCAACTATTAACAGGTGCTGTGACAGACACGAATGGTTTAGCACCACGAAAACTGTACTTTTATAGACAGACGGGGGGGACGACGACACTTGACTCTAACAAAAAAAAATCAGATAAAAGCTTACTTAATATTTCGCGAACGGATCCCTGCATCCAAAAATGGTTTTGACAAACTCACAATATTTTTGAAAGACCTTTCTAACGATACCCCACAACATGGGGTAGATGAGGAAAAAAAAACATCCCCACTACGTTTTGGGTGGTTTTACGTGTTGCGGAGGTACCCTAAAAAAAAAAAAGTTTATTTTTATTTTATTTGACCACTTTGTCGGCATGATTAATATGTATACATATGCCAAGTTACAGCTTTCTAGTACTAACCGTCTCTGAGCTAACCCGCGGACAGACAGACGGACATGGCGAAACTATAAGGGTTCCTTGTTTACTACGGAACCCTAAAAATGCTTGGCTTAATGCTGGTCCTGCTCCACAGCTACTTGGGCTCACTAGTTAAAAATTATAATATTTGGAAGAATTGCTTCTCCTTTTTATTTTTTATGACATTACGAACTTAATGTTTATTTTTTATAACAAGTTTTAATTGTTGAATACATCAATGGATAATGATTTTCTTTCTTTTTGGGAGTAACATTCTATTAGTCTCTCAAATACATTGCAGACTATAGTTTTGTATAATTTAGAAGCATTTTTCCAATTTTTGTAAATGTGAGTACCATGTAGCCGTTTATTATGTTACTAGCTTCTGCCCGCGGCTTCGCCCGCGTGGATGTAAGAAAATATCCCACGGGTACATACCTACTACCGGGATTAGTTATACCTAATATCCGAGGAAAAGTCGTTGATTCCTACCGCTGCGCCCGCGTTGTCGGCAACCATAATTATTTTATCACGCGTAATTTTCAAAAGTATTCATTTTAATGATATAATGTCAAGGCATATTTTAATCTAAATTAAATGCCCAATTTAAATAATATGTTTTATTGGATAAGGATAAATAAATACTGGTCAAAATAGCTTCGGAAATAACAATGAAATTTTTATCAAATTCTGAAAGATAAAAATGGTTACTGTAGGTCATCCTTAGAAGATAGACATATGCTATCGCGAACTTTATTTTTGAACTTTTTAAGATATTCAATTCTGTAAAACATAAATTTGATGTAAGTATCTCTTACAGTACAGCTTACGCGGCGCACGCCAGTAAAGCTCCCAATCGGCATGATTTTTTCCGTCATATTTCAGCCAATTTACACAAAACCTTAATGTATTGAACACAAAAACCTTCCTCTTCAATCACTCTATCTATTAAAAAAAACCGCATCAAAATCCGTTGCGTAGTTTTAAAGATCTAAGCATACATAGGGACAGACAGCGCGAATCGACTTTGTTTTATACTATGTAAAGAAGATTATAAAATTGTATGTTGACTTGAAAGAGCATCGAAGTTGAGAGTATGTCATGCTCACTTAAATATGTCTCGCTGATGGTGGCGAGTGTGTTGGATCATTCGGTTCCCTACAATATGGTTGAGCCGGATGGTGTTGATCCACGCGTCATGTTCGTGAACGGGCGCCGTCAGTTGTGACTGGTCATCTCTTATTTGCCAGGGCTTATTTTTAATATTATATTTTGAATTGTTTTGATTACTTTTTGTACATTGTTCTCCCTTATTAGAAGCCACGAGAATAATGTACCCAGGATTTTGTAATTTTCTATATTTAAAAGACTGTCCTTGGAGTTTCTTGCCCGTTCTTCTCCATAAAGATCTACGTTTTGGAATGGGCAAGTGGCTTCAACTTTCTGACGTAACTGACCGACTATTTGACAGTTCAAAAGTGCCTGTAATGGGTTTAATTGAAATAAATGCTTTGAGTTTGAGTTTGCACTAATGTGGCAATCACGGTTTGATGCGTTAATCAACGTGATAAAACCCTTTGATGTGTCGAAAAGCCCGCTACCACCTGCTAACCGACTAATCGTTTAATTAAGGTCTAACGTAATAAACAATGGTCCAGCTCAATTGACGTTTCAAATATTGGCCACATCTGAGTAATGTCTTATTTAATGTGTTAATTTACGCGCAACGACCAGGTCCAGACTTAGAGACCCAGGGCCCCCAGACACTTGGCATTTGATTGAGGCCCCATCCCGTAGCCGTGTAGAAAAGCCAATAAAATACACTAGTACAGAATGTTATTTTTTTTTACCGAATTTAATTACTATTAATGATTAATTATCAGAAATAATGCAGTCTATGTTATGTACGCCACCATAGTTAAGTCAACTGTCGTCATTAATAGACGTTTTTAAACAAAGACGTCCTTTTCCTCTTATTCTTTAACTCTCAAGTTACCTACTTGAACCAACTTAAGGCTTGTGCAGACCAGCGCGACTTGTCGCGCGACGCGACACGAACAATACAATTTCTAAGAAAACTTCACAGTATAACAATAACCGGTGTCGCGTCGCGCGACAAGTCGCGCTGGTCTGCACAAGCCTTTACTTTCTTCAAACATACTAATTATAGTACTTTTGTAAAACCTATATACATAACATCACGCCTGTAATCCCCGAAGATTTAGGCAGAGGTGTACCTAATAGTACACCCACATTTTGCCAGTTATGTTTCAGTCCCATGTAAGGGGCGAGCGTATCCCTATTGCCATTTGCCATCAACCGAGCGAAATTCCAGACTCGAAGCTGCTACTGAGAAATACCAGACGGAAAGCCCCAATAACACTATACCCGACCTGGGAATCGAACCCGGGAGCGGGACCTCTTCCTCAGCAGTAGTGCTTGCGACCTCTAGACTAACGAGTCAAGCGAGATATAAAACAATACGTGATTGATTTTTCGCATAGCTGGTGCCGGCAGTCATTGAATGGTGATCTTTCTAAGAGAACTTTAGATTGAAAATTTTAGCATCTCGGATTGGTTTGGTTTCTTTTGACTATTCATACAGTAATAGGAGTTAATGTATCGGCATAATCAAGCAAGAAAGTTTAAGAAACTTAGATGCAATAGCAAGCGACGCGAGCTTGGTAAAATTCAGCACCCTGCCTCGGAAATGTTAGATTTCTTTTGTCCGTTTAAAAAAGAAATAGCGAGTTGAATTGGCGACTTAAGCAGACACGCAGAAGAAATAAGAAAAACTATAATTCAGGAGCGAGCGAAGCAAGCTTGAAAATTTTTAGCA
The DNA here is from genome assembly GCA_916701695.1 of Agrochola macilenta. Classification (NCBI taxonomy): domain Eukaryota; kingdom Metazoa; phylum Arthropoda; class Insecta; order Lepidoptera; family Noctuidae; genus Agrochola; species Agrochola macilenta. The sequence continues at coordinate 12,056,169 of OU753552.1, read as the reverse complement.
TCCTCCGTCAGGCAGGTAAGCTACCTGGTTGGAGTAACTAGGTGAGTGGGACCCCTAGGCGGGCTGACCCTAGCCCGGGGCCCTCCAGGCCTTAGAGGAAATCCGGGGCTGCCAAAGACGCAGATGTAGCAGTAGCATAATAATAACTTAAAAAATGCCCAATTGTAGAATAAATGGACATGTTTATGAAATACTGTAGCCCAAGCACAACTATTTTTATTTGACGTAGCAACGTGTTATTAATTAAAAGTAAGTGATAACAATATTTACTCGTTCTACTCCTAGGCCCACTGAATCTGTAAACATAGCTTCATGTTTATGCTTCGGCAGGTAGAGGTGTATAAATAGTGCACGCAGTAACTAATCGCGATTAGGACGAAGAGTGGGGGCGTCTTCGTGGATGGCACTATCTATAAAGTAAGTAACAGACATGCCCATTTCACCAGTTATGTGTGAGTCCCACATAATGGGAGACGAGCCTGTTAATCGCGCACAAATCTAGACTCCAGGATACTACTGAGAAATTCTAAACAAACATCATGTCATGTTGCACCCTAAAGATATTCTAACAAAAGTAAAATGCTTACGTTTCTTTAATAGCAGCTTTTAGGAATGCCAAATCTTCCATTGTTTGTCCTGACACAATAAAATATAAATAATAGTTATTTATTTTCCAAAAGGAATTATGCGCAGCATTTAAAGCGTAGGACATACAAGTGCACAGAAATTTGATCAATGACCCCCCTGGCTAGGTGGAACCTATGTTACAGGGGTCAAATATGGTAAACACATTTCATCAACAGATTAAGGTTCAAATTCAAAGCATTTATTTCAATTGGTCTCAGTACCTTATCCATAATACCTACTTTTTACTGTTAAAAATAATGCAAACGCACAGATGCTTTCACTTTTGGTAACAGACAGACAGATGTCTGTTATCTTTTTTCCACCAAAAAAACTGAACCCATTGTTATAAATTTAACAGATAGGTAGTCTGGGACCTGGAGAAGGACATAGGTTTATTTGTTATTCTAGTTATTTGTAAATTATAAAATACAAAATACACGCAGACAAAATCGCTGGCTACAGTTAGATATTCACACTACATGCACGCTTTTTTGCCATGGGGGCAGGCAGAAACTATAATCATACACACCGTTTTGTGCGAGCACTATGTACCGAATCTTTCTAAAGAACATCACCGATAAGGTCAATATAATTATGTCCTTCCAGGGGGTCTCCTCCTGGTTTTTCGGGTCACATCTGCCTTGCAAATACTTTTTCCTTTCTTGTCACCTTTCATTCATCTTCTCAACATGAGCAAACCATCAAAGCATGCACTTTAAAAAAAAAATCACTTTATCTTCTTATAAATCGCAACATTGTCTTATCACATGATTCTTAAATCTATCATTCTTAGTCTCAACACTCATACTTCGCAAGGAACGCATTTCCATGGCATTATCCTACTTTCACATCGAAGATTCACTACCATACATAAGCATAGGCACCAGCAAACTATTATGAACAACCAGTTAAGGTTTTCTGAACATTGATGCTATTCATACGATTGTGACCAACCAGTTGACTGGTTGGTCACAATCGTATGAATAGCACCATTAACTTTTGTTCCTGCATTCACTCTCTATTCCACATCTTCATCAATATTTGCCTCTCATGTAAACAGACTCCTCAAATATAATACAAACTCATTCACTTGCTCCACACTGTGTTATCATTTATTTTAAAATTACACTAACACATCCACTTTTCTTTCAAACTCTTTCGTCTTAGTCACATTTGTATTCATCCCTTTCATATTTTGTTTTCCCCTTCATTCATCCCTCTCATTCGGCAACAGCTAGTATTATGTAAATGAAATAAAGATCAAGGATAAGTAATGAATATAAAATCCATGACAATACAAAATATACTAAAACATCACTTCGTTCAATTCGACAAGTATTATATCATTCGCATATAACATACATGAGCAAATTATTATAATAGTGGAAGGGTCACAATAATTTTTTGTACTTAATTAACAAAGGAGAGGTCAAAATTTAATGTTAACAAGTGATAAATTATATAATTTATGTAAGTAAGTAACTTTTAAATTATTCGCTGTAGAAAACTCACAAATTCTATTTTTATAAAATAATTCGCTATATTTATTATACTTACATTTCCCAATCTCGTATGTTGCTATTATTGGCACAAAGCAGGACACTAACGACACACAGAAACGAATGTATACACTAGATAATTTATACTATAATGTTCATTCAATAAATGTACGTGAATAATACAAAATTTTAAAAAACAGTTTATTTGTGTACATTACATGCGTCCACTCCACTTAGTCAGTGACACATAATGCAATTTTTTTTTACACTGTTTTTCGCTCAGGTTTTTTGTCTGCATTTTGTAGGCATAGATAATAATAAAAATTCCACCGACCAAGCTTGTTAACTGTGTGTCTGTGGTATTTTAGGGTAATGGTTGATACACACACATTAGTCACGCACAGCAGTCCACTCACTAATTTTGAAATTGCTAGCGAACCGCCCGGGGTCTTTTGTTGTGTGTGTGAATATTTGTGTTTTTGCTAAATCTAATTTTTTAAGCGATACAATTAAAAAATCTAATAATAAAGTAAAAACCACTTGGAAAATTATTAACAATGAAACGGGTAAGTCGGTTAGACATGAAAAACAACTTGAGATTATGGTAGATGATAAATTAGTTAATACAGCAGCCGAAGTAGCCGAGGCATTTAATGAGTTTTTTGCCAACATTTTTTTTTTTTTTTGGGTGGCAAATCATCAAATGACTCCTCCCGCTCTGGGCGGAACGAGAGGGAGTGTCAGACTTTTACTGACTAAAACCCACCCGTGTTCCTTCCGTTGCCTGTGTGCCGGGGCCGCGATATCCCTTTCGGACAAACTCGCAACCTTGGCAGGCATTGGCCCTTACGGACCCCGTCAGTTGGTGCTAACATCTCTTTGTGGCGCGCGTGGAACACAACGCGCCGTCGACCCGGGCCTGGTCCTAAACGGACGGCGAGCTACCCATTGCCCACCGGTCGCAAGCCCGCGCCTACGGTGGCCGGAAGTCGGCTCGCGACTCCCGATTTACCAACATACCTATAACTACGACTCGCTCCTTGAATTCATCGGGTCTAAAGCTGAAAACCTTTTGCATAGTAGTGTGCCTAAATATAGTACAGACGCCAGCAGGTCAAGCTACCCGAAACTGTAAAATTTTCGCAATCAACCTCGAACCTTATGCTGTAGTGCTAAAGTTGAAAATCTATTAAATAAATTTGACAGATTGTAGTAGCTTGATGTGCTGGCGTCTGTACCTTATTTAGCTTCGAACATGTAACGCCTCGTGATGTAGTTAATGTTTTTAACACACTCAAGTCTAAAAACACGGGTGATTACTGGGGCATCTCCATTAAACTTTTAAGTAATATAATAGACATCGTAGCCCCCTATCTAGCTGTTACTTTTAATAAATGTGTTGATTTAGGAACTTTTCCTGACCTCATGAAAAAGGATACCATTATTTAAATCAGCTAATAAAAATGACGTTGGCAATTTCAGGCCTATTTCTATCTTACCAGCATTTAGCAAAATATTTGAAAAGTTAATACTCAAGCAGTTGCTAAGACATTTTAATTTAAATAGCCTCCTTCATAATGAACCCTAAGCGCATGCTTGGAGAGGGGCCAGTTCCCACTTCGTTGGAAAACGGGGAAACTGGTCCTTATTAAGAAGCCTGTGTGAAGTGTCTTGCGGACACTCCAACCGCTTATCGGCCGATCGTGCTGAAAAAAACAAAAGTATGAACTTAGGCTACTTACATAGTTATCAATTGAAATAGGCGTTGTAGATTATTATGGTTTCCTGCTATCTAATTACGCAACACAATTTCGAACTTATGCAGGCAATGGATTAGCAATCTGTTTCAAAACGATTCAGATTCTGATAGATCGTGTACTCGTATTACGCAATTAGGGTATAGCTTTGTAAGTAAATAAAAAACTAACATCTTCGGAAATCAAACTTACATTTGTAATTATTTATGTCGTTATGACCGTACAAATCACCGTCATCGGGAGTTATTCGGGTTGAGCTGATGCGGGCCGAGCTGTCTTTGAACCAATAGGGAATATGCATGTATTTTTTTATTCGATACTTTACATCGCCAAATAATAGTAAAAAAAAATTCAACGCCAAAAAAGCAATTCAAAGTACTTTAAAAAAAAGTTAAAAATAACCATCCGACCCGGGCTATTTAAACGCCATTTTGGCGCGCTTGGTGTGGTGACGTCACAGTCTATGACAACAAACAAACAAATGTCAAATGTTGAGGTTATGTTGAAGAAGTATTGTGCTCTGCTGCAAATAAACAGTGTTTTCTATTTTCGACTAATACATCATCATGGAACCAACTTCTTCCTCTATAGAGCAATGCAAAAAACCGACATACAAATACTGCATTGTGCCTAAGTGCAAAAATACATTATGAAATGCACCCGACATTATGAAATACATTATGAAATGGCCCCACCTGCACCAGCCGCTCGACGAGGTGGGAAAGCTCTTTAAAAGTGTTATTGCATACCGCCTCGTCGGGCGGCTGGTGCAGGTGGGGCCGGATTTAGCGGAAAGCCAGTTTGGCTTCAGCAGAGGGCACTCTACGGTGGACGCCATCATGCGCGTGCGGGCCCTCACAACGGGGAATGCTGTGGCCCGGGGTAGCGCCTCGTCTTGGCTATGTCTCTCGACATCGCCAATGCCTTCAACACCTTCCCCTGGAGTTGAATCACGTGGGGTTATGACAAACGTTGACAGGAGGGACTCGAGGTGGCCTTGCACAAGTCCGAGGACTTGTGTTTTCATGGTCCTCGGAACGCGCCACCGTCGGGTTCAAATCGGCGTCGAGTCGACGATGAAGTATTTGGGACTCGTCCTCGACAGCCGGTGGAACTTTGTGGAACATTTCCGACGTTTGGCTACCAGACTGGAGCAGGCCAGGGCTGCCTTGAAGCGGCTCCTGCCAAATATAGGGGGTCCAAACGACTCCTGCCGGTGGCTCTACGTAGAGGTCGTGCGGTTTTTTGAAGCGGCGGTTAAACCAGACCGCCCGCCGGTTAAACGCGTACCGAAGGGTCATAGCCATCTGGCTGATCTGGGGATACCGCACGGTCTCCGGCGAGCCTCCTTGCCGGATTGCCGCCATGGAGGTAAAAGTCCTCGCGCACATTTGGGACTGGCGCGAGGAGGCGAAATGCCGGGGCGTAACTCAGCTGCCGCGAGAAATCACGGCACAGCGGATAGAACTCCGGCGGGATCTCATGGCGAGTGCGATTGTCACAACGGAGTGGCTAGAGAGGCGCCACGGCGACCTCACCTTCCACCTGACGCAGGTGCTCACCGGATACGGTTGTTTCGGAAGGTTCCTGTTCCGGATAAGGCGGGAGGAAACACCCAGGTGTTACCATTGTGTGGATCGCCCGGAGGACACGGTGGAGCATACGGAGGAGGTCTAACAGGCATGGCGGAAACCACCGTGTACTCGTGGAGGTGATCTTTGGCGGCGACCTCTCGCGTCCAGCGCTGGTCCAGGAAGAGGTAAATTTTGCGATTATTGATATAGCGGTCCCGCATGACGAGAACCTCGTAAAAGCTGAAAGAGATAAGCAGATCAAGTATCTCGACCTGGCTCGCGAGGTTGTCGACATGTGGGAAGTGGATACAGCAGTCATTGTGCCGATAGTCGTGACGGCCAATGGCATAATAGCCAAGAGCCTCGACCAACACCTAAGGAGGCTCTCGTTGGGCAGCTGGATCAAGGGCTTGATTCAGAAAGCGGTACTTCTGGACACGGCTCGCATTGTCAGGAGGTTCCTCTCTCTGGAGCCCTGACCGGCGTAGCTTGGACCGTGTTCCCGATACCGGTGGGCTACAATTTTTTATATTTTTAAATGTTTTAATTTTTTATATTCTAATATTTAAAAATATTATTTATAAATATTTACAAGGGAATAAAGGGATAATAATAATACGGTTCTGGTTAAAAGAAGTTTTGGCACCAGATTCACGGTAGATTCACATTGATTAATAGGGAATATGCATGAGATTCAAATAAGGGTAAAATTAATTTTTTTATAAACTATATTACTTCAGAATTATGCCTCCATCAATATTTTTTATTATAATTTAATAATGAGCAAGAAATAAATTTTTTTAAAGTGCAGAAAAACTGTGGGAAATTCAAATACTTGAAACGCGACGCTATTGGTCAGAGCGAATGTGACGTAACAATCTATGACAACAATGTAATGTGTGTGTGTGTGTTTTGTAGTAGTTTTTGCAATTCAGTCAGTTTTATTGTGATTTTAGTACACATTTAGAAGTAATACATTTGCTTTGTAAGAAATACATGAAAGACTCTTTCGAAAATGACTGAAAGCGGTTTTGTGAAAGCCCAATCGGATAGTTTGCCGAAAGCTGATGTATTGTGTTCATGATGACCACATTTTTACATCAAATACCGATTTCACGTGTGTTGAAATCAAAGGAGTGAAAGCTTTAAGGTAATTAAGTATAACATATAATGTTTATTTTATCTTCCACACCTTTTCCGGAATAATTTAGTTTTAAAAAGCATCATAACCTAAAACAAATAAAATAACATAGCTTCGCAAAATATCGAAATCTAGATTGTGTTAAGTATAGAATCTTGTCATAATACTAGGATATTGAAAACAAGTTGGGAGATAGCATCTTTCTTTTCATAATTTTACACCACTTTCTCCGTAAGTCCGAAACTCAGGACAAAAAAAAAACTTGGTCGGGTGCATTTCATAATGTATTTTTGCACTTAGGCACAATGCAGTATTTGTATGTCGGTTTTTTGCATTGTTCTATAGAGGAAGAAGTTGGTTCCATGATGATGTATTAGTCGAAAATAGAAAACACTGTTTATTTGCAGCAGAGCACAATACTTCTTCAACATAACCTCAACATTTGACATTTGTTTGTTTGTTGTCATAGACTGTGACGTCACCACACCAAGCGCGCCAAAATGGCGTTTAAATAGCCCGGGTCGGATGGTTATTTTTAACTTTTTTTTAAAGTACTTTGAATTGCTTTTTTGGCGTTGAATTTTTTTTTACTATTATTTGGCGATGTAAAGTATCGAATAAAAAAATTAAAAAAATACATGCATATTCCCTATTGGTTCAAAGACAGCTCGGCCCGCATCAGCTCAACCCGAATAATAACTCCCGATGACGGTGATTTATACGGTCATAACGACATAAATAATTACAAATGTAAGTTTGATTTCCGAAGATGTTAGTTTTTTATTTACTTACAAAGCTGTACCCTAATTGCGTAATACGAGTACACGATCTATCAGAATCTGAATCGTTTTGAAACAGATTGCTAGGTAGTCCATTGCCTGCATAAGTTCGAAATTGTGTTGCGTAATTAGATAGCAGGAAACCATAATAATCTACAACGCCTATTTCAATTGATAACTATGTAAGTAGCCTAAGTTCATACTTTTTTTTTTATTGTCTGGATTAACAAAAACAAGCGTTCCTTAGCTAAGAAAATTACACACATCGGATCTGATGACAATACAAAAGTTTTCTATCTCACTCTTATAGGTAGTCTAGAACATAAAAGACAAGAAGGCGATTTCTGCGATTTTTGATTTCTGGTTATATGTGTGAATAAGTAATTAAATAAATAAAACAGTCTTTATTGCACAACAAGTTCATAGCAGTCAATTTAATTTAGAATATATTTGATAACTCGTATTATTCGGGTGAAGATGACTCGGGCCGAGCTGTCACTGACCCTTCTAATTACAATCCTTCTGATGCCATGCTGTAGGACCGCGCCTCTCATCACCCATCTCATCACCTGAGGAAAAAAAAGTAAAACTGATGATTTTAAAACAAAAGAAAAAGAAGGTACATTACTGTTTTTGCACCCTGAAGTCGAGGTGTTGGTGTGAATTTTGGTTCGTGACTAATTTTATTCCACACCTTTTAATCGCGATTAATAAAAGTCAGATTTAGTTAGAGAATCAAATTTTTGGTGAAAAACGTGAAATTAAGAATAGCAAAATTGCTATTTTCAATAAATTAATAACTCAGTGCTGTCAAACTAAAATATAGCTATGTTGTGTCACTTTAGTATATTTCAGTGCCGATTCTCTTTTCACAAACTAGACTAAAAATCACTATAATTTTGTTTATTCCTGCCAAACGACGATTTCCCATTCTGAAATAAAAACTATCACTAAAATTCCTTACTTTTAAAGCTATTCTGCAAAAACAAATCTTTAAACTTAAAAGTAATGTCGGCACAACTAAAATTGAATTTGACAATCGCGAACCCGTGGTTTGCCTTATTTTTTTTTAGAGCTGGACGCGCGCAGGATTTGTAGCCTCCACGTGTTATAAATTTTTCATTTTTTGTATGGAAAATATGAAAAAAATATTACCTACGTGTTGAGTTTTGGGGGTTTATGAGTCTCATAAAAGGGGTCGAAATTATCATTATTTTTGCAATAGAACGCACCATTTTCGAGATATATTAGCAAAAGAAAAATAAATACAGTTCTGTTTTACACGTTAAGTCGACAGGTTGGTGTGAATTTTAGTTCATGACAACGTATTTTATCCCACAAAACAAAAAAAAAACGATATAAAAAATACGTTAAATACGTTACGGATAAAATACGTTGTCATGAACTAAAATTCACACCAACCTGTCGACTTAACGTGAAAAACAGAACTGTATTTATTTTGTATTTAGTCTGGTTTGGTTTTTTACAATCAAAATTCTAAGTCGAAAACGCCAAATTCAGCATTGCAAAATTACCATTTTCACTAAATTCAAAACTCTGTACTACTCGTATCGTAGTGCTGTCTAACTGAAATATAGTTAAGTTGTGTCACTTTAGTCATTTATTTGCTTTAAATGCGGTTACACTTAGGTACAGGCATTTTTTATAAATATTGTGTGACTTTTCGTTTATTTGTATTATTATTAAGTTCAAAAAGTGAATAATTTGTTTTACGAACTTAGCCATTTCATATATATAAATACAAGGAACTGTGAGAAGGATATGTGATTTATACACTGGCCTGCAGGAATCAGTCCAGTCCATATTGAAAATTGCTCGTATGCATTTTTTTTGTGCTAACATAACTAGAAATTTCAGAAGAGTTTCCCCAGACAATTATACCATACCGGCTGACGGAGTAAACATAGGCGTGTTAAAGCAGTTTCTCTGGATGTCTCATTTTTAACTTTCTTTAATGCAAAAACAAACCTATTGATTTTCATACATATTTCATCGATATGCTGCTTCCAGGTGAAAGGTTCATCAAGTATTATACCAAGAAATTTTGTTTTATGTAATTGTTCTAGTACGAGTATTTAACCTCAATGCGATATTTTAAAGTGGGTATATTTACTTTTCTGTGTTTTGAAATTGATTATTTTAGTTTTTTCAACGTTAACTTTTAGAGCGTTTTTATCTAACCAAGTAATAATTTTATTCAAGGTGATATTTATATCAGACTCGTATGATTCCTCATTTTTACAATCAAGGATAACAGTTTTGTCATCAGCAAACAGAACAAAATCCTAATCTATAGCTTGAGGGAGATCGTTAAATGTATACAAGGACCACCACTATGGTGGCCCTAAGATGCTTCCATGTGGAACTCCGAAGTAATTTGGTCGGGGCTGAGAGTTAAAGTCGGTGATAATATTTACTTTGTCATCAAATTTTGTGATTCTCGTGATCTGAGTTCTATTAAGTATGTTATTAATTTATTATCTGCGCATAATGTAGTGCATGCTGTGCTTTTCTATAAGTAATGAGGCGCTTAGAATTAAGTTTGAAATGTACTAATTATAAAGTAATAGTGTACTCATTGCTGAAGAGCCTAATAATAAATAAATAAATAAATTTGACAAATAAGATTTGAACCATTCTAGGGCTGGACCTCATATACCCATTTTACTCAGTTTATCAATTAGAATGGAATGATTTACGTAATCGAAAGCTTTACTAAGATCAAAAAACAGAGCTGAAGTTGTAACTTTTGAGTTGATGTTATTTTGAGTAACTCGACGACCAATACCAAAGAAAAGATATTTGGGTAAGCCGCATCAACTAGTCAAACTGCCAGACCATCATTAAAACTAACTGAGAACTTAAGGAAAAATAAATGAAAGAGAAAAAAAAAAAGAAAATATCTCACACTCACTTTAAAATAAGATGAAATAAGATTTCATCATCGCACGTTCTTAATTACGAAGATAGACGATTATTGTCGAATCGCATACTTTTTAGGGTTCCGTACTCAAAGTGTGCTAACAGGTCCCTATCACTAAGACTTTTGGGCTTCTGACTACCTGTAAAGACTGTCAAAGATGTAGAATTACCACCTCTAAACCGACCCCCGTTGCTTAGTAGTACGATAAAGGTTAACCTGAATTCCGAGGCCGTGCCTCGAAAAGCACGTTAAGCCTTTATAAGTCCCGATCCCTTTATTTCCCTCGATATGTAATGGATGACACGGTGACACCCATCCACGAACTGGTCGCGGCACGCGTGGCAACCTTCGGTCGACCCGTGCGGAATTTATCATTTAGCCGAGAGCAAGGATCTCGAGGCAAAAAAATTGTATAATACCATAATCATATTTTACCTGGGCGGTACACACGGCTACACATCAAGCTATACATTTCCAGTTTATGCTGATCTCGCATTGTATAGGATTTCCGTACAAATGTGAGGTCAGCTTATACTGGAAATGTGTAGCTTGATGTGTAGCCGTGCGTACATGTGGTCGTTGGGTTTCTGACAAAATTCTGGAATTCCTGATGGCTGGTGGTGCTGTGAACAATTAAAATATCATTATAATAAAATTTAAAAAATCCGGTTCCGGAGTCTTACGATAGTTACGATACGACTCTACTGTCAAATGTCAAAGTGCACCTCAAATAATAATTTTATTCGTAAATATTCGTAAAAGTGTTTTTTTTTAACATCGCTAGCGATAAAGATCGCCTGTGGTCTTGCAGATGTCTTTAAGTGGCGTGGAAGTAACAACTTAACATCAGTTGGGCCGCGGGTTGTTTGCAATCCAACAACATAATATAACAATACGTTAAAACTATGTAGGTACATAATGAAAATAATAGGTACGTACCAGAGAATGTACGTAGTGTCCTCAATGCAGTGGACGAAGGTGGCAGAAGTTGGTTGTGTACTCCAATCTAATGCAGTAGACGAAGTTCGTTGTGTACTCCAAATTAATTAAGTGTGCGTAGTTGCTGGTGTACTCCAAACTACTTGAGTGGACTACGTGAACTTTTTCGGTGGTTCTCTCCAACAATATGTAGTGGATGCTGGTGTCCTTGGAACTAATGCAATGGATGTAGATGCTGGTGTCCTTGGAACTAATGCAGTTGACGTAGATGCTGGTGTCCTTGGAACTAATGCAGTGGACGTAGATGCTGATGTCTTTGCAAATAATGTAGTGGAAGTAGTTACTGGTGTACTTGGAACTAACGCAGTGTACTTTATTCGCGGTATTTTCGAATCCAATATAGAGGCCGTAGATGCTGGTGTCCTTGGAACTAATGCAGTGAACGTGAGTGCTAGTGTCTTCGGAACTAATGCAGCGGACTTAGTTTGTGGTGTCCTTTGAACGAATGCAGTGGCCGTAGTTACTGGTGTCCTTGGAACTTTAAAAATGAACGTAGATGCTGCTGTCCTTGGAACTAATGTAAGGGACGTAGATGCTGGTGTCCTTGGAACTAATGCAGTGCACGTAGTCTCTTGTGTCCTCCGAAATAAAGTAGTGGATGTTGATGCTGGTGTTCTCGGAACTAATGCAGTGGACGTAGTTGCTAGTGTCGTTAGAACTAATTCAGTGGACGTAGTCTGTTGTGTCCTCAGAACTAATGCAGTGGTCATAGATTCTGGTGTTCTCGTAACGAATGCAGTGGACGTAGTTGCTAGTGAATTTGGAACGAATGCAGTGGACGTTTTCTGTTGTATCCTTGGAACTAATGCAGTAGACGTAGTATGTTGTATCCTTGGAACTAATGCAGTGGGCTTTTTTATTGATGTCCTCGCAATTAATGCAGTAGAAATAATTGCGGGAGTCCTTTGTACTAATGCAGTGAACGTAGTTACTGGTGTCCTTGGAACTTTAAAAATGAACGTAGTCTGTGGTGTCCTCGGAACTAATGCAGTGGACGTAGTCTGTTGTGTCCTCGGAACGAATGCAGTGGACGTAGATACTGCTGTCTTTGGAACTAATGTAAGGGACGTAGATGCTGGTGTCCTTGGAACTAATGCAGTGCACGTAGTCTGTTGTGTCCTCCCAACTAAAGTAGTGAATGTAGATGCTGGTGTTCTCGGAACTAATGCAGTGGACGTAGTTGCTAGTGTCGTTAGAACTAATTCAGTGGACGTAGTCTGTTGTGGCCTCAGAACTAATGCAGTGGTCATAGATACTGGCGTCCTTGGAACGAATGCAGTGGACGTAGATGCTGGTGTTCTCGTAACGAATGCAGTGGACGTAGTTGCTAGTGTCTTTGGAACGAATGCAGTGGACGTTTTCCGTTGTGTCCTTGGAAGTAATGCAGTAGACGTAGTATGTTGTATCCTTGGAACTAATGCAGTGGGCTTTTTTATTGATGTCCACGCAATTAATGCAGTAGAAATAATTGCTGGAGTCCTTTGTACTAATGCAGTGGGCTTAGTTGCTGGTGTCCTCAGAATTAATGCAGTGGACATAATTGCTGGTGTCCTTGAAACTAATGCAGTGGACTTAATCTGTCGTGTCCTCGGAACTAATGCAGTGGACTTAGTCCGTCGTGTTCTCGTAACGAATGCAGTGGACGTAGTTGCTAGTGTCTTTGGAACGAATGCAGTGGACGTTTTCCGTTGTGTCCTTGGAAGTAATGCAGTAGACGTAGTATGTTGTATCCTTGGAACTAATGCAGTGGGCTTTTTTATTGATGTCCTCGCAATTAATGCAGTAGAAATAATTGCTGGAGTCCTTGAAACTAATGCAGTGGACTTAGTCTGTCGTATCCTCGGAACTAATGCAGTGGACTTAGTCCGTCGTGTCCTCGGAACTAATGCAGTGGACGTAGATGCTGATATAGTCGCAGCCGCAGCGCTAACAGGGTTAAAAGAGACTGCGGCGGCAGCGAATATGTAGCATAATAGTGCTGTATACCTTTCAGTTTCAGCCAATAATGTAGGTACCTGACCAAGTTTTCCTCCTCTTCCGACATATGGTAATATGCGCAATCTGGCCTGTCCAAGATATGAACGCTTGGAATCATGCTGGTCCTGCTCCATGATAATCTGGAATCTAGACAAAATAAAACTGGTTGCTAATTTAATTGTATAAATTATATTTTTTTTTATTAAGTTTTTGACTTTGATTTTACATTTTGTGATTACACGCACTGACTTATTAATTGTAAAATTTTAGGAAAATCGTCTACTTTTACAATGTTTGTGATATGTGACCACCATCTATCACATAATTAATTTATCTTTCGTTGCTTCATTTTAAATTATTTTTACCTATTGGGGTACAGTAATTTTATTCTAGGTGCATCGTCTTCACATATAATTATAACTTTTTTTTTTTTTAATGTTTCTGAACTTTATTATATAACTAATGTACATAAACAAAATATTGTAAAACATTTTAAACGAGTAACAGTGGAGTTTCTTGCCCATTCTTCGCCATACGAAAACTAGGTACCTTTTCGAAGGGGCGACTAGAATATATATTTTTTTTTGTAAATTTTGACGTTCATTAGTGCTTTATAGGCCTATTTGAAATAAATGAATTGACTTTGACTGTTACAGCCTGTTCTGTTCTGACAATTGTGGCAAAATCGTAAAACTTTTTTCACAGAATATAGATTTAATAGTTGGTGGTATTTGCACGAATGAACTTTTAACGTGCAAATACCATACTCAAAGTCACGACATATTGTAACTTGTGGATCGGTAGATGCGCGGGAATCCTGGCGGTGACGGTTGATGCACTATTGTGGTAACGTATCACGGCTACTGCTTACTGCCTTAGACCACTAGATGATTTAAAAAAATCATCCCCACTTTACGTGTAGGGGAGGTATCCCAAAAAAAAAATCGCTCTTTTTAGCATTATACCTTGAGTGCGTCCCTGAGCCACCGCATAACTTTCACAAACTTGCAGAAGGCACCTGAGAGCACTGATCGAAGGACTCAGCAACACCTTACCGGCCGCGTAGTTACTCGTAATTATTAATACAAAGCCCATCAATGTGACCACAGAACAGAATCTGATCTGTGAATGTGACAACCGATATTTGTGTCGCTGAGTTCAACGATCAGCTGACTGATGTATAAATTAAAGAGGCAAGAGAATATCCCCCCTGCCTCACCCCGCATTTCAATCGGTACTCCTCAGATAGTACCCCCAACCACTGTACATGGTTAGTTTATTTTTGATTCTAGTACCTGAGCAAAGATGTTACTGCACTGTCTACATCAGTTTCCGCGCACAGCTTTTCCCGTAGAATGTCTTATGACAGGTCAAATGCCTTCGATAAATCGAGGAAGCAAGCATTGACTGGTGTCTTCTTAATTAACTGCATAGTACGGAACGGTTCGCTTGAGACACAAAATGGCAGTTTATGTCGATAGACCAGGCCTAAAGCCAAATTGTGCATCCTGCAATTTTAATGCTACTGGCCATGTGTGTATCAAACAGACAGTCCAACACTTTTGCTGTAATAGTAGCCAGGGAAATTGGCCTGTTATTCGACAGATCTGCCACATTCCCCGTTTTATTCTTAACTATCGGGACAGCTATGGTTTTCATAAGGTCATTCGGTAGGTAGGGGTGTTTCATGCACAACGAATAAAACATAGCCAACACCCTCGGCAAGTGTACACCCACATACCGTAGCTGCTCAACGCTGAGGTGATCATGTCCCGGAGACTTACCTCTTACCGTGTTTTTAATGACATTTGCAACCTCACTGACAGAGAAAATCAATGGGGAAGTCCTTTCAGCGCTGGACTCACACTAACTTTGGTCTAGTGGTGTATCGTCTTTGAAGTGATTCATAAACATGTTCGCTATAGACAAGGGGTTGCAATTACCTTCCACGCCTACATGGCTCTGCTTGGGGTTCATTTTATTGTTTTTTTTTTTTTTTTTCCTTTTACCAGTGACCTTGGGTGGTTAGCTTGCGTGTTCTGTACTGAGCTCAACGAGTCGTACGTCCAGCCAGTAATAGGACTCGCCCATCAAGGAGCGCTGTCCCAAATTCGACGCATTATTATTATACATAAAACAAAGGGAATGAATAAAACAAGTATACTAAAAGATCAATAATTAAATTATCTTTAAAATAGTTAATAGTAAGATTTTAGAAAAATACGCTACATAGATTTTGCGTGATTCTCAGTTTTTTATCCGCGTTAGACATAACTTTACAAATTAATTTCACTATGTAATATGTATAAAGATAATCTAGAATATTCCTTTATTAAGTTATTAAGAAAATGCTGTAATTTAACTTTTTTTTTTTAAACATTAGTAATATTCGTTAAGACGTGACCTTCCGTATAAAATCATTAAAAGTCGGTTATGGTCACCTTAATTGTATTAAAGTAGTGTGTATTTGTATCTTTGGTCACTAACATAATTTTTAAGTAGGTACTCGTACATACCTATACCTACTAACCATAATATGGATCACTGTATCTGAATTAAATAAATTAATATTATTATTTCGCGAAACCTCTTTGAAAAACAAAGATATAAAATAGGCGCTCTGTAATCCGGCGCTCTCTAATCCGACACGTCCAATGGTCCCTAAGTCCCTACATAGAAATATAAATAATATTTATGGGTCCCTAACATAACTCTCGTAACATAGATATCAGCTGTCTACTACTCAGTGCCGGAATACAGAGCGTGCGCATTGATCTCTGTTGCTCTGCAGTCCGATCCACTCGTTACCCGTGGTACCGGTGGGTCGACCCATTACCGGGTCCATGGTAATTTTAATTACCCGTGGTTCCATGGCATTAGGGATTCTGATTCTACTTTAGAGGCATGAGGAACAGGGTGTAAAGTTCACTTATCCTCTATAGAAAAGGGAGGGTACTCCGACCTGACAGGTGTCATGTCTGGTGGGCAACTGCCCAACGATTGATTTGTCATCTATCCGATCACAAATCAATCGTTGGGCTTATAATTATGTCGTTCACGCGGTAAATTCTAATTGCGCGATATAAGATTTGTGTGACGCCAGGATTTTTGTGTGATGTCAGGTCTTTGATGCGTAGTTCGCATGTGGCGATGTAGATGCCGCCACACTACGAGTAGATAATACGTAAAATAATAAAGATTTCTTTACTTTGCAAATCTGTGTTAAAATTATTTTTTACTAGCTAGCTGAAATTTCCTATAGAAATCCAGTAATTCGGCTTTTCCGATAATCGGTATTGGCGAAAAAAAAAGGGTGGTGAATTACCGGGCGCCTACTGTAGTAATTACTGCCGCGGCCTGCAAAAGGGACATTGGTGGACGAGCGTGAAAATGAGTCCATCAATGCCTGGTTGCGGCCAAGGCTTGTATATTACTCGTCTCAAATAATGCGTGGGAATTCAAAATAGGTCAATATAGGGTGGCAGGGACATCGACGCGAAAACTGTTACCATGGATTCAGTGCTTAGGTAGGTAGGGTAGGTAGGGCAGGGTAGGTAGGTGCGCCGTGGATAAGTAGGAACTTAGTGCTACCCGTGCGAAGCCGGGGCGTGCAGCTAGCTAATTATAAAATCCAGAATCAATGCCGAATTTATCACGCGCCAGTATGTCATTTCGACGGCGAAGTGTCAGTACCTCCTACGCGATTTCTTTCGCGAAATTCACTTTTTATGGTTTCGAATTGAAAGGTCAAATTCGCATGTTCTACTAACTACATTATTAATGCAGGTATTGCAACAGCATAAATCAAAATGTTTAAATACCTGCTAACTAAACCAGTGTCTTTTGCATTACCTCCTAACTTTCATGGGACAAGTGATAGCTTCGACCGTTAGAAGTTATCGGCCTCTTAAAGTATAGTAATCGGCACTTCGATTAATCGATTTATTTTGGCAAGAAATTAAACGTTTTTTTTCAGTTTGTGTAAATTGTTGATTTGGCAGTTAGAATTTCTTGTCACAGCTTGTCACTTCGCCACAGACTACAGTACTAGTTAAGGCACTAGTACTTCGCCGTCGACTTGTTTCCTTTTTTCTGCACACATTGACATTAGCAGAATTGTCGACATCGGCACTATTGCCATAAGGAAAAATAGAATAGATTTGTTTATTTTCAAGCCAAATCGAAACTTATTTGTTGCCAAGTTTAAAAAAAAAAAAAAAAAAGTGACGGCTGTCATGAAAACGATGACAGAGGCAAAGTTTTAAATCGTTAGACTCGTATCAAAAGATAGTCGCGTTTCTGTTTCGCTTTGAAACTTCTGACGCACAATGACGTAGTTACTACACTTGTTTGTCATGGAAACGCTATTTAATATGTGAGCTCAATCTTCGCAGTATGGACACTTTTTCTTGTGACTGAGTAGGTACGGTGAGGTCAAATCTAGCGATTTAAATCATTGGCACTGTCATCTTTTTCATGACAGCCTTTGCGTTGCGGCCGTTTAATGTGGCCACGGTATTTTAGGAAACCGTAGCTTTAGTCGTTCAAAACAAAATTAGACCTAAAAAAAAACTCTGTTTACGGTTTGTGCTGATAGCGCCATTAGTATTGACTGTATTTGTTAGCATTTATTATCAATCGGACACTGTTAGAGCGTTTTCACATTGTCCGATCCGATATCGGATAACGGGTCCGATACCTCTATATATTAGTAGCACCATCGGTTGCCCGTGGGCTGCCGAACGATAATGTTTGTATGTGTGCTATACGTGGTACCTACCTACATTTTCTCTATGTGCGTGACTGAGTCGGCCCGGTGTTGCACACCTGCCATTTTTTGACACACGAACATGACGTCGTCATCATTTAAATTTACATTAATGTCACAGCTAGCATTTCTTTACGGCACACAGCCATTCGAAAATGTAAATCTATTTTTGATACTAGTCAAAATAAGCGAATGTAGATTCAGTCATACGAAAGTAATTAAAAAACTTCCGAGGTGCATTTTCTATCTTGCTAAAAATATTATATAATATTTTAATATAATATTTATATAATATATATATTTTTATAATAGCTTGCACAATGGGATGCCAAAACTGTCTGCGATCAGATAATTTTTGCGTCTCAAATATAATAAATACAGCAAATAAAGTTTTCTATTATAGTCTAAGTCTTGTACCACCTGTCCGCAGAAAGCTATTCAGAAAATGGTTAAATCGGACCGATATTATCGATACTATCGAATAATATGTGAAGATACCACGTATCGGATATCGGATCTCGGCTACCGGCGTTCGGCACCCATATCGTATCGGCCAATGTGAAAACGCTAGACCAAACCAAGGTTAAAAAAAAGAACAAACAAATTTTGTTGGTTTTTTTATTTTATCCAGGTTGCAGTTTGAACTTTTGGAGTTGAGAGCACTGGCGAGGAATGAGAGCAGTGAGGTGTGTAAAGCTTCTTGCAGACTAGTGCGACGAGACGGCGCGGCGGCTCGACGGGACTCGAACAGTAAAATTTCTAATAGCTCCTACACACTATAGGTACTACTAGTGGGTAGGAGGTATAAGATTTTACGGTATAACATTAATCGGTGTCACGTCGCGCTAGTCTGCACGAAGCGTGCACACTTGCACAGACTACAACTATGTAATTGCGTGTATATTATGAGGGACTGTGCAGTAAAAGTAAAATAAAAGTACTCTGTGCTGTGTACACACGGCTACACATCAAGCTATACATTTCCAGTTTATGCTGATCTCGCATTGTATAGGATTTCGGTACAATGTGAGGTCAGCTTATACTGGAAATGTATAGCTTGATTTGTAGCCGTGCGTACCACATAGTCTATGACAGAGTACTTTCTAATGCTGTGGAGTGGACTGCTCTTTGAGTATATATGTTCTGTGGTGGACTGAGCGTGAGCGCTGTATAACTTATTAATCTGTGGAGCGCTGAGCTGCGGCGCGGCGAGCGATCCGGGCGGATCAACAACAGAAAAATTTAACAGAAAGAAAATGGCCTCGTTTCAAGAATCCGAAATAAAAATTGAAGAATTGTGTAGAACGTGTTTGTCTAAGGATAATGAATTATACTCGTTATTTGATATTCTTATAGGTTCAACAATCACGTTAGATTACATAGTAACATCAACTACTGGGATAAAGGTAAAAATATTGTTTGTATGTATTTTTATTTGAATAGATTTGATTGTTGACACTGCGAAATGCGAAATGTTACATATAACTATCCAAATTTCACTTAACTTTCGCTGTTTGTATTTACGGAAGCAAACAATATTTTAAGTATCGTACCGAAAAAGCCGAATTTTAATGTGGTTTCCGTGCTTGCCTGTTGGTATATTCCTTGCATGTATCTATGGAAATAAGTGAGATTAGTAACTGCACTACTTTTAAAAAGACGATTTGTAAAAAACATTGGTTTGCCATACATAACCAATCATGGTCTGCTAAACCAAACATGTAAATATATAATCAAAGTTTTTATTCATAGGGCATCAGTAAAAACAAAAATAAAACCCATCAAAACTGTTGTTTGTATTTTTATAAGTACTTAGTTAATTAAATATAACATAATATTTTATAGAGACAGAGAGAGTATATTCTTTTACCATTAGAAACATACTATCTTATGTAAATATATACAAAAAGAAGTAACTTAATAATACTAATGAAATACTATCTTGAATACATACAAATGTAGTACTTTTTGTGTGGTTATTGTTCAGAACTTGTCCACAACGTGAAGTAATCAGAGTATCGTCTTCACAGTCATGTAAATTTTATCCATAATTGTTCAAACAAATACTTAAGTGTTTTGTTGTAAGTCTTCTTTATTTATAAACAATTGCCAACTCTTTATAGTATATAGAATAATCTAGCAGAGAATCATGAAATTGCTATAAAGCTCTTACTCATTTCCCGTATTCACTAGTAAACAAACAATGCAACATTTTTTCAGCATTATCTTTTTGTATTGCTGGGAATGTAAGTACTAGAAAACAAAAGCTGAGCAACAATGCTTTATATCTCATTTTTGTTTCCCAGTGAATACATTAAAAAACATCTTTGCCTATTAGGCTGTGAAAAAGACTATTGAGTTCATTGGTTCATGTATTTCTATAGCAAAGGCATCAATGACTGATGAATGATGAAATAAGAACAAACTAAATTACTTGAATACAAAATAAAAACAAGTCATTATTGTTTCCTTGGCGAATGGCGATACTGAAATTAGTTCTTGAACATTCTGGTAAAAATTATCTTTAACACAAATATAAAGAAATGCTTCCCTTTACGTCGTCATCTCAGGCCAGCATTAAATCCTCGCCGTTTCATAATTAATTAATAGCTATGGCATTTCAATTGCAATATGCTATTGTAAATTTTTTATGATAGTTGTGAGCTGTTCAGTTATATTTATAACAGTCTGCTGCTATGCCATTTTTCTAATAGCTCCATTATTTTTGGTAATTCCAATTAGATAAGCAAAAATGATGGTTTGCCTTCAACAATTTGCTGCGAGTGTAAAGAAAAAGCATCAAAGGCATTTGAATTTAAGAAAAAATCGGAAGAAGCTAATATGTCCCTTAGAGGGATATTAAAAAAAGAAAAGAAAGAAAACTCAACATCAAGTAAAGTTCTAAGTCAAGTAAGTAAGTTTAATCCTTACACTACTCAAGGCTGCTACTTAAACATTGCTGCTTTTCCTTCTCAAATTTTGTAATATTTTTTTTTACTATTAGCAAAATGGGTCTTAATTCTAGACAAAAGCTTGGAGGAGCAAAGATTGCATAAGGCCGCGTCCTAACCAAAAGCGATTGTTGCGCTCTTTTTGATAGTATCTGACATACTCGCGCGATTAATCAAGTCACGTATGTTCCTCATTATTCAGGTAAACGATTGCGTATTCGCACAACGATTGCTTTCGTTTAGGATGCAGGGTAATAAACGAGTTTGTTTTATAAATGAGAGAAAAATCATCCGATGTGTTCCAAAGGTATCATGATTCGAATACAAAATTGTTTAAGCGTGAACTGAGATTATTCTAGGATGCTGGAGCTGTGAGGACTCTGGGACTTTGTGTCTGAAATTCTGAATGTGCAAAAGGTATTTTGCATGCAAGCCTGTCAAGTTTGCATTTACATTGTGTAGCCGTCTTACATAAGTCCATTCTCACCAATAGCTCAGTCTCAGTAATTATTTAAATGGCATTGGTATTAAATAGGCTTGCCTGACTTGATTTAAAACAATATGTATTGATTCCAGACTAATACATCAGGTGTGAAGACCGAAGATTTGTCATCACATGACAATGATGACTATGCCGATAGTGATTTCAACGTTTCCCTAAGTAGTGGGCCAGATTTACATGAACAAGGTATGATTTATTTTTGTGATGTACCCATGCCCGTACCCAGCTTTTGACACGGGGGGCAAATCAGAAATTTCTTAAGCCGGGTCCCCCGCACATGTTAAAAATAGTTTGAAGAATAAAAATTTTTCGTCGCCTATGTTTGGTCCTTCAAAATCGTCGGCCTGGCGACCGAACCCATGTGCTTGGTAGCTGCTTTCGCGTATTTTGCATGAAATAATATGTCAGGCCGCGCAGCGTGGTTTTTTCTAAAATTAATGCATAATTTTAGTAAAGTAAGCCTTAACGTGACTCGACATAACAGTACGTAGGTACATAGGCATACAAAATCCAGGGGGGGGGGGGGGGGTGTCGTTACGACCATGGATTGTACCAACTAATTGAAAAAGCAGACTTTCCGGCCATATTTGTAGTCGGCAACTTGTAGGCTAAATCGCCGACTATTCGGCTATTAATATTTCAATGCTTAAAGATTTTATTAGCTTTTTAGCCAATTTACACAAAACCTTAATGAATTAAACTCCTAAACCTTTCTCATAAATGATTCTGTCCATTGGTGAAAACCGTATGAAAATCCGTTCGGTAAAAGTTATACAACATAACTATCGTTTACTACTTATTTTTGAATAACAATTGCGGTTTTGAACAGAAGTCGAACCGAAACTCCACCGAAAGCAAAGTCGTCCAAAGTCATAGTCACAGAGTACATTATATCATCATCATAGTTGGCCCACCTCTAATTTATTTTATTAGTTTTTTAAATAGACTGAAGAAGTTAATAATATTTTGTGGTGGCGATGAATGTGAGAGATTTCGCTGCCGCTATAGGTATAAAAATTTGCGTCAAGTAACACATACGCATAATTCGAATTTTCGATTTTCCACAGAACAAAGCAAGGTTATTAAATTATTAAATATTATACGTAACGACAATAATAGTTATCATTTTCAGAAGCAGTTAAAATTGAGCATGAGAGCTTAGAACGCAAGGCATGCTTTGTGTGCAAAAGCTGCTTAGTCGTTTTTGATACACATTATAAATTACTAGAACACCAGAAGATATGTATAAAAGGTTAGTATGACAGTAATTTAATAAAAGGAGTTAGTTACATATTTTGTTGTTTACATAATTTGAATACCAACTGTTGTGCCACTGTCAAGCAGTAAACACTACTGGAAAGTGAAAGCATAAGAGGAAAGCATTAGAAGTAGAATAAGTGACTTGTTCTTAGGATCTAATTCGTCAATTATAATGTAAATAATACATTTAAAGAATAAATAAATACACTTGGATTACTCAGGAATGCTACTAGGCTTTTTTCCGGTTTGTTGCGGTATCTTATTGATTGTGTAAGCCTTACACCACTTATCACATAGGTGCTTAATATAATTATATGAACTTACCTCTGCAATAAAAAAATAATAATCTGGTGTTACTTATTTTAGTTGAGTGTGATGAAACCAACCGTACTTACTGCCCACTTTGCGGTACATGCTACAATGGTGCAGAAAATTTAACGAAACATATGTGGGAAAATCATGCAGACCTTATGGGCCCAAAAAAAAGAGGCAGACCTAAGAAGATGTTAACAAGTGTGAGTCTAATAAGTTTAGTGTAATATTTGCATTTACTTCATAGCTTAATATTTTGATTTGGCGAGATAACTTTGCTGCTTAAATAAATCATTCTGTTTTTTTTGCTTCATTGGTAGTTTGCAGTGAGAGCATATGTTTTGAATTATTATTTTTGGTATTTATATGAAAGGAAAATTCATGACTCCAGGCCGGTATTCATCATTGAGATTAAAAGAGATAGGTCACTGCTCATAGATCGGTCTCTTCTCAAAGTACTTACGGATATTTTTGTGACAAGTAGGAAGTAGGTAACTTCCTTATCTTAACAGAAGGAAAGACAATTTTAACTAGCACTTCGTCCGCGTCTTCCGTCTGTGTGCAATTCGTTTTTTGCCCTAAAAATTTCAACACCGCCTCTGCGCCCCTAAATAGGGTAGTTTTCGAAAATTTATGATTACGATCACTGTGTATGCGTAGTGAGATGATTATTACGTATTATGTTATTACGTATTAT
The DNA here is from genome assembly GCA_916701695.1 of Agrochola macilenta. Taxonomy (NCBI): domain Eukaryota; kingdom Metazoa; phylum Arthropoda; class Insecta; order Lepidoptera; family Noctuidae; genus Agrochola; species Agrochola macilenta. The sequence goes on along the minus strand of OU753552.1, from coordinate 12,032,382 downwards.
TATTACGTATACGTTGATTATGTTTCCTTCAAAACACATAGCATTGGGTGAAGACGCTGTCTTAGATTTTGCTTTAAATAGTAAGAATAAACGTACTTCCATTCGGGCTTCGTTACCTTTCCTGTCGCTATAGAAGAATTGCGAGGAATCTATGGTTACAGCGAGCTGGATCTGTCACAGTCAAGTGTCAATCATAGCGTTTAAAAAATGTTCCGCAAACTCACGGTCTTTTTTCTCTCGATAGTTTTCTAAGAAATTTACTAAAGTTTCAGGATAAACTATATACGAGGTGCATTCAATAAGTACCTAGCCTCATCGCCAGAGGGCGCTGTAGTTTCAAAAGAGTTTTACCACAGTGTAGCACATTCTTTTTTAATTCTTTTTTCAAATTTTCATTCCAATCCCTTCATTTGTTTTAATTTGACAACTTATGGAAGCGAACGTGTCGATCGGTTTTACAAAAATGGAAAAAGAGCAATATCGTTCGGTGATTCGATTCCTATTTTTGGAAGGGAAAACGCGCATCGAAATCAAAGAGCGCTTGGATGCTGTGTACGGTGACTCTTCTCCATCGATGGCCACCGTCAAGAATTGGTTCAACGAGTTTGCACGTGGCCGTACGTCGGTTTTTGATGAACCACGTCCAGGTGCACCGAAAACAGCTGCTACGGAGGAAAACATTAAAAAAATCCATGATCTCGTATTGGCAGATCGCCGATTGAAGGTTCGGGAGCTAGCTGAGACTGTAGGCATTTCAGAAGGAACAGCGCATCATATTCTTCACGCGGAACTCAGCATGAGAAAGCTGTCGGCGCGATGGGTGCCGCGTTTACTCACACCAGAAAACAAGCGCAACCGTGAGACCACATCGGAGACGTGTTTGGCGCTGTTTAAGCGGAATCCAGCGGAGTTTTTGCGTCGTTTTGTGACCGTCGATGAAACCTGGATCCACTGGTACACACCAGAGACCAAGGAGCAATCAAAACAATGGATCCAGACCGGGGAACGTGCTCCAAAGAAGGCGAAAACTGTAAAATCGGCCGGAAAAGTTATGGCCACCGTTTTCTGGGATTCACAAGGTGTGATCTACATCGATTACCTCGAGAAGGGTAAAACAATTACAGGGCTTTACTATGCCGATTTATTGGGTCGATTAGACGCCGAATTAAAGAAAAAACGACCCCATCTGGCGAAGAAAAAAGTGCTGTTTCACCACGACAACGCACCGGTTCACACGTCTGCCGTTGCCATGGCCAAATTGGTCGAATTACGCTACGAATTGCTGCCCCATCCACCGTATTCTCCAGATTTGGCCCCTTGTGACTTCTTTCTGTTTCCTAATCTGAAAAAATCACTCGCCGGGAATAGATATGGATCGAATGAGGAGGTCATCGCCGCCACGGAGGCCTATTTTGCAGAGTTTGACAAAAACTATTTTTCGGACGGATTAAAAAAGTTGGAGCATCGCTGGGCTAAGTGTATCGAACTAAAAGGAGACTATGTTGAAAAATAAATTCCCACTTTTCCAAAATTTTCGTTTACTTTTTGTAGGCTAAGTATTTATTGAATGACCCTCGTAGAATGTGAATAATAGTGCTCGAGGTAAGTGATATAGTGCATGTGGTGTAGTCATAAAGTGGAATGTTCACAATTATGTCGTTCACTGTGTGCGACCCACAAGTTCTAGTTGATTTCGGTGGGGAAATTACATTCGCTTATACTCTTGAGTTCACTATTTGTCACAAGGGCGACCGCTGTTGGATTTAATAAATTATTATAGCGAAAATATATAAAAAATACAAAAAGCAACTATATTCGCACGAGATTAGGACGACTCTGAAGCAGTTTAGAAACAATAATTGAAACTCGAGATTGCATTCCCTTTTCGCAACCAAGACTGCTGAGGTCCTAAGATAAGTGTTATTAGATTTAACCAATTAGGAATTTCCCAGTAGCAGCCTGGAATTTAGAAGATTGTGGTGTTGCCTCGGAATGCACGAGGAAGTACTCCTCAGTAGCTGCAGTTTTGAATTGTAAATATGTGCATTTGAGAGTTTTTGTAATGCTTTGTGTATTTATGTTGAAACTGGAACATTTCAGACCATTCTTAACAAGTTGTCAGAAAATGGATTTTGCATAACATCAATGCCAGCTAAAAAGATTGAGTGCGCATTTTGTAAGCAACATTTCGAAACCAAAGAAGAATTAGGATCACACTCTATAACTCATAAAGGTTAGTCCTATTTGATGAAAGTTCATAAAATAAATAAAAACATATATTATTTCAAACAAAAAACTCGATTGTGAGTTAAAAAGATAAGAACATCTTAGGGGAGGTGATATATTTTGAGGCAATGGTCAAACGTCGATTGCCCTAGATCTGTTTGCTCCCTTACAAAGACATTAAATTATTTATTTATATCAATATCTTAAATCTCTTTGCTCCCTTATATCAATAAGGTTTGAACTGCAAAATTGCACATTTGCATAATAATAGCCTCTTGGCTCCAATGTTCTCCAACAGGTGAAGTCAAGATATTTTTCTGATGAAGTATTATTGTTTCAGATATGAAAGTACTGCGTTGTAGCCTTTGCAAGAAAATATACCTTGATAGGAAAAAGTTTGATCATCATGGCTGTATTGAAGAGAAAGCTGATGTAAACAATGTAGAAAATGTGAGTTTTTTTTTTTTTGAGCGTTGTTAGTTATCAAATAACTTCTCGGAGGGCGTGTCAGAATCTTACTGACTAAAACCCACCCGTGTTCCTTCAGTTGCCTGGACATTACCAGGGACCACGGTATCCCTTTCGGACTTTCCCGCGACCCCGGCAGGCATCGGTCCTAGTGGACCCCTTCCACTGTGCTGACATCTCATTGAGGCGCGCGTGGAACACAATGCGCCGTCGACCTGGGCCTGGTCCTTATCGGACGGTGAGCTACCCATTGCTCATCGTCCGCAAGCCCGCGCCTACGGTGGCCGGGAATCGGTTTGCGATTCCCGACGCCCAGGGCGTCTCCTGCGGCGGCCAGACGCGTGGGGGCGCGACATTTGCCTCTCCCTCACGCGCTCCGTCTCCTCCTTCGCGAGCATTACTGCTTCGCAGAAGGAGGTGACCATTTCCCAGACCTCTCGCTCCTTACCATGGCCTGGACCAGGGCCGGACTCGAGAGATCACTGCCGCCGATCGCATCCACAAGTACACGGCGGTGCTCCGCCCAAGCCGGGCAGACCTCCACCGTATGCTCCACCATGTCCTCCGGGCGATCCACACAGTGGTGACAACCGGGCGTTTCCTCTCGCCTTATACGGAACAGGAACCGCCCGAAACAACCGTGTCCAGTGAGGACCTGTGTCAGGCGGAAAGTGAGGACGCCGTGGCGCCTCTCTAGCCACTCCTCAAAGAGGGGACTTATCGCCGCAATTGTGGCGTGCCCAAAGAGTACTATATCTAAGAATAAAATTTTTCAGTCCCGCTATTGCTAAGAAATACTTAAAATAGAACATTCTTTATAGTTATCAAAAAGATTTCGTAAAAATATCGTCAATTACTAGACACGAAGGAGTCTCTTCAGTTATTTAGTTTTTTCGACGAAAACATTACCATCATCTCAAAGTAAGGTTATTTTGTTGCTGAGTAGTTAGTGGTAGTCGTGGTGGGTAGACTAAGACAGTAGTACCTTCTGGCATACCATGCAACAACCGCGTTTGCTTAAAATTGACCACTCCTTGTTACTTATGTCAAAAATATTTATCTTCCCTTTCAGGATTCGGCTAAAACAGAAACCAATGAAAAAATAACACAAAAATTTCCGTCAGAAATTACACTGCGAGAATTTCTAGACCCCAACATGGATATGGTATGTACTTATATGTAAAGTCAGGCAAATTAATTGCATAATGACTGTGAACTTAAATAGTCCATAGATAAATTGAAATAATTGCTGTCATTCTTTGACAGTTGTATGAAATGACTAAAACAAGGCACGTTGACAATTTGATAAACAATTATAATGGGCCCTGCATGCACTGTAATATGTCTTGCGTACTTGACTTATCACTGTTGTGAGATTGGCCGCCGTAAACGAAATTCGGTCTGGAGAACAATAATATGCAAAAAAAACTACAGTCTTTTGCCCTAACTTCGCATGGCGTCCTATGTTTGCCTATAATAAAAAAGATCCAATATCTTTTTCATTTTACTTGTATCGCAATCGAAACTTAAAGCTCTATAAGTAAAATCAAAGTTTCGATTACCATACAAGTAAAATGAAAAAGATATTGCATCTTTTTTATCATAGGCAAACATAGGACGCCATGCGAAGTTAGGGCAGTTGCTGATAATAATAGAGTGGTATAATTTTAGCAGCTAGTTCAGCATACGACGCTTTTCAGCATCTATGGTCTGAACCCTGGGGGAAGCTTAAGCAATGCTCTTAGCGGAGTACCTTGTCAATACCTATATCAAGTGCCATAGCTCTTGCTCGGCTGGAGGCGCGCATAAAAAGAAAAGGTGTGTCGGCGATAACTGTCGAAAATTGTGTAAAATTATGTCTGATGTTTCAGGAGAACATCAACTTGCTTATGGTATGTAGTGCTTGTAGCTGCATATTGCATTCAGAAGCGGATCTCATTAACCATCGCGATGCTGAACACCCGGAGTTGTCTCACCGGTGCAACCTCTGCACTAAGGTACTTTATTTGTTTATTTTTTTTTTATCTGCGGCCGATTATTCTATAGCCTTTACCAACGCTACGGAATCAAGTCTTTGTTTTTGGAACGAAGTTCCTTATCGCGCGTTGCGAAAGGGGGCTAGACGGAAAAAATGAAGACCAAAGTTGTAACGACACTTTTTGCTATAGTTGTAAGCCGTGTGGCGTGCGTGTGTTTCCCTGTCTGTCTCTCTCTCTCTCTCTCTCTCTCTCTGTCTCTCTCTCTGTCTCTCTCTCTCATAGAAAGAGGAACTTCGTTCCATTCGGGTGTCCCTTGACACATTTCAAGTTTTTTATTTAATAAAATGTCATACGGCATGTTGCCAGTCGTTGCTTTGTCGTATGCGTGCATAGTCGTGCGTCTTTGAAGCATGTTGCAATGTTTCTAGTTTTTGACTAAACAACAATAAGCTATGCTGCCCTATGCTGCCCTATGCTGTGCTGTGCTGTGCTTAGCCAAGTTAACTTTCTCTTCTAAAAATAACTTTGAGCTGCGCGTTAAACTGTGCGACCAGTGCGACTGTGTCAGTTCTGCAACCTAATTGCGTCAATTAGTTAACACACGATCAATCACAACTGAATAATTTTTAAGGATATTGCTGTAATCCATTGCTTCATATGTTCGGAAAATTCGTCTGCTCAACAACGTAAATAGCGCAATGAATGTTCTTGAACTGTCAAAATTAAATGGATTCTGATTGATCGTGTGTTATGCAAAATGTGTACAGTGTTGCAATAATTGCAAACAAGAATGTGATAACATTTGAAATGCGTGCGGGTAAGTGCAAATGAGATAGAAGGAAAACCGAGCGGGGTGGGAACACGTGCGAACTACTACTAAACAAAAGCATATAGCCACACAAAAGGCAGCTCAGCAGTTTCAGTTTCGTAAGCCACCCGGCCCTGCGTCGGACGGGTGCAATGCCGACACGCAACTTTCCTGAATAAATTATGGTGAAACTGCATCAAAATCCATTGTGTAGAAAAATCAAAGCGGTCACATAGGCAGACACGAAAAGTTACTTTGCTTTGTATTAAGTATATTGAACGATGAACAGCCAATTAGCTAAATACTCTTCAGCTCAACATAGCTTATTGTTGATTAGTCTCTTTAGACTTATGTGTGGAATTTACACCTCATCTGTCTGTGGCCTGGTCGGAAGCTATTGTATCTCTATAGACGTGCGAATATAAAATTTTACGCAAGTGGAGTCTTTTTATAATAAATTTCCGACGGCTGACTTTTATCTTTTCAGGTGTTTGCTTCTTTGCGATCAGCGGCGCGCCATAGAAGCATTTGTAAGCAAATTGAAAGAAAATATAAATGCAACACGTGTGGGCTGAAATTCGCTTATGAAATATCTTTGAATAAGCATATTTTAAGATATCATGAGGGACAAAGCGTGTCGGTTAAATTTATTGATTCTAAAACCAAACGAGAAGAGAGAGAGTTTCAGTGTGATACTTGCAATAGAAGTTTCTACAAGTAAGTATGCGGGGTTTTGTGATTTAAGTCTAACCCGAAGCTGAAAAATAAATCTGCATAAGGCACAGCAACTAATCTACGTTCGCAATTAATTTGCCAAACATGTAAACAAATAACGAGTTTTCCACTTAGACAAACATCAACTTTATATGCAAGTGTAAATAAATTTGATTTTAGACCGACTAGTACTGTTGAAAAAGTTGTAGCGCAAACTGAACCTTATGTGTGGGCATTGCAATTGTTTTCCTAAAAGTCGTGTTTGTTTACACGTTTGGCAAATTAATTGCGAACGCAGATTATATTGTATATCCTAACTAGGGCATGCAATTATCCGCCCCATTTTACTATCTCTATAATTCGGATACTTCCAGTACACTATCCGGATAATACGGATATTTTGAATTCCTCTGTAAAAAAGGTCAATACAAAAAACAAATAGTTTATTTTCTCCAAGAAAATCAAACTAATATAAGTTTCTAATCGACATTTTCACTAGAAAGACTCCAACAATACTAAGGTATGTAATAAATTGAGCACATCTCTAAGTACAACTCTCCGGCTTCGAGTACAACTTTTTCCACCACTGGTTAAAACCAGTGGTGGAAAAAGTTGTACTCGAAGCCGGCCGCGGCGTGCGTATATTACCAGATGTATGAACGTACACGAGGCAAAATGAGTATGTAAGGATCGTAGCAGCTGGCGATCTGTAGTTTCTGCCTACCTCCATGGGAAGAATGCGTGAGTTTATGTATGGTGGAAAATCCTTTTCAGCTGTGACACTGGTTGGAGGAATTGTGATAAGGAGGTCGTACACTCGACTAAGATGAATGTTCCCTAATCCTAACGCAGTTTGGAAAATGTTAGTATAGTTTTAATTTTTGTTGTTTCCAGGAGAGACTTGCTAGTTAAACATACTAAAATACACATGCCAATCGAAAACTTCTTCCAATGCGATGTTTGTGAAAAGAAGTTTCACAGGAGTGACAATCTTCGGTTAGTCAGTTTTTATGATGCACTAAATCTGTACAAATAAATAAAATTGATGTGTCTGTTTGTAATGTCAAAATAACAGCTTTTTACTAAATGCATAAGAAAGAATATGTTTTTTTTTTTTTAAGTTTTTGTCTGTCTGTCTGTTCCGGCTAATCTCCGAAACGTCTTGACGGATTTTGAAGGGACTTACACTGGCAGATAGCTGATGTGATAAGGAGTAACTTCGGCTTTTGCAATAATATATAGAATAATGATTAGGGTCCACGCGGGGGAAGCCTCGGGCAGCAGCTAGTTAAGAGCGTTTATTCTGAAAATGGGCAACGTCGCAAATATATGTCAAATATTTCGCTGTTTTGATTAATTTAGCAATATTACTGTATATAAGTATGAAATGTGGCTAACTAACTAACTAGAATGAATTGCAATTATTATTATAACATTGGATTTGTTGTTGTAACCGTTTTAGGTGTAAAAAAGGCATTTGGAAAGTTTTCTAAGACTTTTTTTACATGTAAAACTAAATATTCGGTGTTACGATATTAATTATTGCATTTCATAATCAATAATTTAGTTCGCTAGTTAGCCACATTTCAAATTTCCATACAGTAATATTGACAAATTAATCAAAACAGGTAAATATTTGACAGCTATTTGCGACGTTGCCAACTTTTAGGAGAAACGCTCTTTGCAATAAAATAGAAAAATACAACGTCTGGTAATATTTTCAGCTCTCACAAACGAGTTCATCAGCCGCAGCGCGAAAAGACTTCATCTAGTAATTGCTTATGCCTTTACTGTGGCCGCAGTTTCTCTAACTCGTCGAACTTAATAGTACACATGCGGCGACACACCGGAGAGAAGCCCTACAAATGTGATTTTTGTGGCAAAGGTTAGCCTTTAGCTGAATACCCGACTTTTAGTAAAAGTGAGTTTTTATCCTTATCTCATTACCTTCCAGGTTTTCCAAGATCTTCCGATCTTCAGTGTCACAGAAGATCGCATACTGGAGAGAAACCGTGCATATGCCGTGTCTGTGGTAAAGGTAAATATGTCTTCTTTTTATTATGCAGTAAGTAGCGTGTCTGGCCTGCGTTTTTATGCATGTCTTTCTTTCATTTTGGTAATCTTATTGTTATTACAATAAGATTCATTAATTCGAGTGTTTTCAAATATGTCTTTTCCAAAGTAATGAATCAAACTGAACCATGAAAATGAAAGCCATTTGCAAATTTAGTCTGTTAATTTCGCAGTAGGGTATTTGCTAAAATAATAGCTTATGTTCAATTTCCCATAACGCGGCAACTAACGGCATTAAACGATTTATTACCTTGACGTCGAGTTCTGCCACTTCGAGTCGCCTTGACGTCGAGTCACGCCACGTCGAGTCGCCACCACGTCTACTTGTTCTTTTGTATTTTATTACTTCGATGAAAAATTTCTGCCTGGTGCCGCCACGTCGAATGTGACGAAAATTTCGTGGGTCTTTTCTGCTTAACAGGGTCCAATTAATCATTTTAAATATCTAGTAAAATTTTGTAGTGTTTTTAAATTAGGACTGAATAGTTATGATCAGAACATATCTTTATAATTATTTACCTATTTCATTTAACATTTTATAAAAAAAAACTGATTATTCATTTCTAGATATACATAGAAAGAAGGAAAGAAAAAGTATTTATTGAGACTCGCACAGGAAATCACATTAAACTAAAAACACATTAAACATAAATAAAAAACAAAGTTACATTAAAATTTAAAGAAGGAAGTCCTGTACGAGGCCAAAAGGCTCCTATCTCAGCATAATGCCGCGACATTTAAAAATAAATAAAAATGTCGCAGCGCTGGTATACTGATAGGGCCCGTACATGAGTACTTATTAACCTGTGTGATTTTTATTGCCTATGTAAATTATTTGTGATTTACTATGCTAATATTTTATGAATTAATGTTATACATATGTATGTTATATGTGTATATTTATTTTTTTAAGTTATTACAATTGACAAAATAAATGAAAATATTATGATTTGAAGACTCGTAATTTGTTTCATTGACTGTACCTGTCGTCACATTCGAAGTGGCGGCAGGCGGCCAGGCAGATTTTTTTTATCGTAGTAAAAAACATCATACCAAAGTACAAGTAGACGTGACGGGACTCGACGTCAAGGTAATAAATCCATTAAACTAAGTGCGAGCGCTACTGCCGAGCATGAGGTCCTGGGTTCGATTCCCAGGCTGGGCAAAGTGTTATTGAGTTTTTCCATCTGGTATTTTTCATAAGCAGCCCGGAGTCTGGATTTGTGCCCCGGTTGATGGCAATAGGCTCGTCCCCTGTTAAATGAGACTTAAACATAACTGGCGAAATGTGGATGGAGTATAGATACACCTTTGCCTAACCCTTCGGGGAAAATAGGCGTGATGTTATGTTATGTGTTATGAAAACTAAGTGTGTTCTTAGAATGAGACTAAGAAAACGATGTCGTCAATGTCGTTTTTATAGGACTGTGATGTTTTTAGGTTTTTCGCGCAGCAATAAGTTGTCACGCCACATGCGCGTGCACACTGGCCAGCGACCGTACAAATGCACCTACTGCGAGAAGGCGTTCTCGCAGAGCAACGACCTCAACTTGCACATACGCCGACACACTGGCGACCGGCCCTACATCTGCGAAGTATGCGGCGACAGATTCATACAGGTGATGCTAGCTCAGCTTATATCATAGCCCATATTATCCCACAGCTGGACAAAGTGTTCCTCCCCTCATTTCACTCGCACCCATGTTTTTTTTTAAATTTACATGTTTATGTACAAACCGCTTCCTCGATGAGATTTCCCGTCGGCAACATTTATAACTTCAACATTGACGAACTTCCATACAAACATTCTTCCCCTAAAGGGGATGAATTCTTGTACTTTCATGCGTCAGTCATTTTCAGCCAAAGCTGTGATGGTCAATGAATGAATATAAGATTTTTTATTAGGTAGATCATTATCATCATCAAAATAAAAGCCGGAACATTTTGTAATGTTAACAGTCTTACCACATCACGCAACAACCACTGGATAAATTTTTACAATTTTTACGTAATTTTCCGTAAATAACAAAAGCCATGCGTTTCGTTAATTTGTTTGAGATTTTCGCTCCTTGACTGTACGTAGCTTTCTCCGTTACCCCACTTTCCCTCACACATGACGCATAGTGAATTGTTTTTTGTCGCCACATAGTTTTATTCGTTGACCCTCTACGTTACTGGTTTGTGTGACATCACTCTTCTCAATATGGATACTTTTTGGCGCGACCTAAGTATAGTGATGTCAAATAAAGAGATTAAAACTTTTGACAGATTTTAATTTCTTTTTTCAGGGTACCGCCTTACAGAATCACAGAAGAGCTCATGGTCACTTTCCTGCTCCCCCCGCAGAAGCTCCTTCGGAGGTGCAAGCGTTGACTTTTACAGTCCAGAATATAAGCCATAATAATAGTCACTAAAGTTTCCTATGATGCTAAGTATAATTATAATGTTTCATTACATACCAATGATGTTTTATAGAACTAACTGATAATTTGCGGTAGATAGCTATTAAATTATATTATTTTATTATGTATGACATAAAGTTCATTGATCTATAATATTGATTTATAGTTATTACTGTGCATTATTTGGTTGAATTTACATGTACGGTCAATGATTTATCCGATTGCACAGCTCATGGATGACTTAAAGCGTATAAGACGCTTTCTGCTATTTATATAACATCTTACATCATCGATTAATACGGTTGTATTCACTGTATTATTTAAAAGTATGTATATAAAACTAGTAAGATTTTAAATTTAATAAATCCGTCATCATAAATAATATTATTTTAGTGTTTCTAACATCCGCGTATTAACAACTGCTGACTACGTAAAGTGCCGGCAGACACACTCACTAAAACAAACTCGCCCTCTAAACATAAGCTAATATTATACAAAATGTTACTCTGTGTTGACCTAGCGAAGCGTCTTTGCTCCAAGTTTGGCAAAATTTGCTTTCATGTGTCAGTTTGTTGGTACTCCTCTCCTCTACAGTTCATATTTTACAATCGATCTGGACGAAACTTGGTATACAGGTTTTTCGACTTTATAGTTTTTTTTGTCGTCGGGTAATTTTTGGGGCAAACACAGGATACTGGATATCTCCGCCATAAGAGATCCGATTTCGATGGTTGTTTTTTATTTGAATGGTAGTAACTTTAAGTTGATCTCATAAAAAAATGGTGAAAATCTGATGAGTGTTTTCGGCATGATGAGCAGAATAGCTCCTCGGAATGCAGTAAATTGGTCGCGCTAGATTTCTATCAGTGGAATCAGCCCTTTAGCTAATAGGTAGGGATTGATGACGCACCTGGGACCACCTTCTCATCAAAAATCATGTAATAAAAAACAAAAAACATGGTAAATATTCAGTTAAAAACTTTTATGGTATATTAATTGTTGCAAAAAAGTTTGTGCTCGCAAGATATACTGTTCGCAGAACTACTAGTGTATATTTAATTCGATACATGACTAAATACCTAAGTGGATTCAAACGGAAACCACAATAAAAAATCATTAGCATTTCTAAGTTGGACATTAAAAAAAATGGATGGTTTTAGTTGACAGTCTGCAATTATTTTCTCTATTCAACACCACCACGTAAGATACTATAACTTTTTCTAGCGGTTTGTCATCAGACATGGTGTCAAACCGCTAGAAAAAGTTATTAGTATATTTTGTTTTTTTTTTGGGTTGTTATCTTGCTTGAAGGTTGTAATCATTTAAGAAATTGGTTGTTGTAAATATTATTTTTATTTGTTTTGTCCATACCTTCACATAATAAAAATGAAATGCTGTTCGTTATTAAGCGCATCACTTCAGAAAGGCTGGAACGATTAAGTAAATTTTTGTTTTAAATTTTATATTTCTTACGGAAATATTTTGTTTTTTTTTGGGTTGTTATCTTGCTTGAAGGTTGTAATCATTTAAGAAATTGGTTGTTGTAAATATTATTTTTATTTGTTTTGTCCATACCTTCACATAATAAAAATGAAATGCTGTTCGTTATTAAGTGCATCACTTCAGAAAGGCTGGAACGATTAAGTAAATTTTTGTTTTAAATTTTATATTTCTTACGGAAAGAAAAATATTAATAGTTTCCGGGAAAACTGGAAATTTTGGGAAAACTGAAAGTGTATTATTATCTATGGTAATTTTGTATGAATGATTGAAATTATTGCAGGACAAGGTTTATTCGGTCAGCTAATTGTTACTAAAAAGTACTTTGGGTTTTAAGTTTCTTAGCTTCTAAACAGTAGTTTGGGTTTCCAAAAAAAATATTATTATGTCGCTGTAGTAATAAGTGTATTTATTTTTATCCCCTGATGTAAAAAGAGGGGTGTTATAGGTTTGATGGCTATTTGGTTCTGTGTATCGTGTGTCTGTCTGTGTCATGTTAGCTCCCAAATGGGTGGTCCGATTTCAATGCGGTTTTTTTAACCGACTTTAAAAAGGAAGAGGTTTTATGTTCGTCTGTATGTTTTTTTAAAATGTATTTCTATCGATATTTTCGAGAATTCTGGGGTATTTTGTTTATTTTTCTTTTGGTAGAGGAAGCTTGCGTGGTGGTCCTTTATAAGTTGTGTTAACTTTGCTTGGGTAGTTTTTGAGTTAGCTCCAATAATACGTATTTTTCTCACTTCCTGTCACTGTTATTTACATAGCAGGTAGTGGTAATCGAATTTGTGTACCACAACTAAAAAGTGATAAATAACTAACAAAAAAGAAAACAACCAATTTCCAAAACTAACACTTCAAAGTGAAAAATAACTAATTAGGAAGTCGGTGGCTATAAACGAAAATTCTAAACTAATTTATTTTTCTTGCAAATGTTTTTAAATTAGATGGCTTGTTTCATCGAGGTGGTTTTTAGCTATGTTTCGTAAAATTCTGTTCAGCAATTTTGAAGATAATCAGGTCATTTCTAATTATTATAGATTTAAGCCACGCAAAGGTAATTTATTTCACTTCAACTCGTTCGATTGTCCTAAAATTTGGTATACTATAATATTTTGTTAACACTGTATTTATGTGGTATCCTTGACCTGATGCTGCAGTCTGCAGAATAATCTCAATTACTTATGCTAGCCACACACGTAACGATTTACTTACGCAAATGAAGGCTTGCGCAAGTAAATCGTTACGTGTGTGGCTAGCATTACAGCAGACATATCGTGTTTGGGCTCGATTCAATTGGTCTCGACTCGTTTTTTACCGACTCTAAGTCAACTACACTACATATGTAGTGTAGTTGACTTAGAGTCGGTAAAAAAATGAACATAGTCTGATGATGGGGCAGGAAGGCGGGCACCGGATCTCAGCATTACAAACCGTAGACCCACCATATTTGGATTCGTTGATTTAGTCTAGATGAGTAGTTGACAGACGGTGAAAATGATCTGTTGATTGATGTAGGTGAGGTGTTTGGTCAGAGGATTTTATGGTAAAAATGCATGGTAACATTTGTGTTGATCGGGGGTTTTTTTTATTTTGCGTGTTGTTAACTTGTTACTCTGTATTTTGTATTTTAGTTTCGTAAAGTTATGGGTTTATATTTTTATTCGATTAGAGTGCAGCAAAAAGAGTAATGATTTTAACAGCTTATGTATGTATCCATGTCTGTTCGATCGTAACACAAAAACTACTGATTCGTTTAAATAAATGAGTTGTCGCTGTCGATTGTATTGCCATTGGTTTATGAGACATAGAGCAAGATAGAGCAAGATAATGTTTTTGAAACGATAAAATCGGGCCGCAATGGGAAGAAAAAATAAAAACTTGGTGTTGTAAGTAAATAGTGAGTAAATAACGTGGTTTGGGTTAATCTAAATCCAGAGACTCGTCATGTCTCATAGGAAATCCACAATATCGTAACAGATATTAATAAATAACAAATAACGTTCCTAATAATATAACTTATCTGTTACTGAAAATACTCGTAGCAATCCCCCCACAGACAGTTACCACGGCTGTGTTTTATATTATTTAAAAAAAATTGTGATCATATCCGAATGTCTTGATTATCGTTGGTTTGACGGAATTAATCGCAAAATATTCCAGGTATTTACGATATTTTTGTTTAACCAATAAAGATGTTATTCAATTATATTGAGAGTAATTTGCTTGGTTTGTTTGTTATTTTTTTTCAAAAAAATACTTTTTTACTTACTTTACTTTAATTGTATATTATTATCCTCATGGAAATTTGTGATGCAACCAAAAAATTCAGTTATCGTGAATCACCTTTATTTGACGGGATTGGTCGCAAAAGGTTCTATGCATGTACGACTTTATTTTAATAGAAATAAAGATGATACTCAATGGAAAGTAATTTGGCTGGTTAGTTAGTTGTTTTTTTTTTAATTTTGAACCTTTGAAATTTAGGAATTTAATTGCTTTCACTGCTTTCTAACGGAAGAGAACTGGTGAATTCAAATTTTTTTTTTTTCAATCATCAAACAAGCTGCCTAGCCTTTTACAATTATGTTGGGGTCGGTTTCCAGTGTAACCGGATGACAACAATTTTAAATAAACGTAATTCTATAATTTCACATGGTAATGTGAAATTATAGAATTACGTTTATATAATATGGTATTTATTTAAAATCGAATCTGAATTTTATCGAATCTGAAGTCAAAACTTCAGATTCGATTTTCGCCTTTAAACGAAATAAACTAAGGAAGATAATCAATTGAGATTAAAATACGTATTTATCGTCCATACAAAAATAACAGGCAGTTATTTCAAAACCGATGTTTGGATCTTTTATTTTTCTGTAACAGTAACAGTGATAACAGATACCTGCTACAACCCATCTCTACATGACACTTGACAGTTAGTTGATGGACACATGAAATTAGAGGTGGGAATGAGCGACATAATTGAAATTTTAAGTATATCAATATGAAATTAGTAACTCGATTACTTTTAATAGATTATAAATACATAGTTACAAATTTTTTATTACTAATCTGTCCTTACTTGTCGTTGAACATCAGAGTTCATTAGTCTTCTAGAAGACGGATAGTAGGTATCTACATAACTACCACATGGTAGATAAGTAGATACCTACTATCCGTGCACGACTGTGAATGATTTCTTTCTAAACTATTTATCAAACCAATCAACAAATAACATTTATATTTGCAAGTTTCTAACACCTTTAATACCAGTTACAAAATAGTTCGAATGATTATTGTTTACAGGGAGTGGATTTTCTATAAGCTATCGTTCTATTGGTTAACGATCATTCAAGATTTAATATTTTGTGTGAATTGATTTTCAATGTTTGATTTGAATCGATTCAAAAATCAAATTTTCGCATTAAAATTATGGTCATCTCTAACGTTGACATTATACAAAGTTGATACGACAGACGGGCTTTTCTTTAAACTGAGTATACTAGGTACCATTTTCAAGCTCTGTACCAAAAATCAATTAAATAGGAGCAGTAGTTTAGTCGCAAATTATTTTTTAAGTTTTTACCCTGTTTGAACACGATGTATCTTTCCTAACAGCTGATTATGTCTATACGCATAGGTCATGCACCTTAAAACGATAAATCTGAGTATAACCTATGCGTTGTTGCCGCTGTGACGCAAGTCACAAGTACAACCAAATATTTTCGCTAAAAAGATGACAATGCAAACAAGGAAGCAATAAATACACACACACTTGCATTTCCATTACGAGAGTGACAATAATCTGCAAAACTTCCCGCGCGTAAAAGAAATAGAAATAGGTCAGTGTGTTGCTATTGCATCCTAGCGATCGAGGGGCAGGGGTTGCGATCGGTAAGTGGGGCAGAGGGGCTTCTAAAAACTGTTTTTTTCAGTGCGCCGACGCTACTCTTTCGGAACGTACAAGATGTTACGTAACACGGTAGCACCTGCTCCGCTTCCGTTTTGTCGAACTCGCGCGCTGACAATTGGGATTTTGTTTTGTTAATGTGATAGGACACTAAATAAGTTTAAGACAGTATTTCTTTTTTTATTGTGACAGGACACGTAACTTGGGATTATTAATATTTAGTGTTAGTGTTTTTTTTTGTGATCGACTGCTTTTATTGTGATACGACACGTAATTAAACGTTGGTTTTGTGTGTGTGTGTGTAATTAAAGTGTTCAACAATGCCTCGTGTAACTTACACGGCGTTAGAATCAGGGTTGATATGATTTAAATCACTTGATTTAAATCAGCGATTTAAATCGCGATTAAAATCAAGTGATTTTTTTATAAAAATCAATGATTTAAATCAAAAAAATTTTACTTCGACCAAATCAGCCAAAATGTGTCAAGGGACTTCCCCCGACGTAAACTACGGCGCGCACACACGTGTCCAATGCTGTTTAACTACACCGTTCGGAGATTCTCCGAAATTTAAACTCGTGACTGAATCCGTCCGTTTAGTCTTTGGCACGGTAATTCGTGATTGATTAATGAAAGTGAATACAACAAGATGTCTGGAAGGAAAAAAGATGCTGTATGGGTTTATTTCGATGAAAAAAGTCCACTTGCGGCAAGTTTAACAAAGCGGAGTGTGAACGTTATAATAAGGAATTAATGGGCTTAGTAGCGAGAATGAAAAAACATTTAGAGACATGTGTGATAGAAATAATCAAAAAAAATCCGATTTAAATCAAATAAATCCGATTTAAATCAAATAAATCCGATTTAAATCAAATAAATCCGATTATTTTGATTTTTTTATAAAAGTCATGATTTTTATCAACCCTGGTTAGAATACACTGACATGATTTTTAATTAGAAAAATAAATAACAATATTCTCCGTCGGTATAATTTGTGTATTCATGTGAATGGAGGACACATCGAGAATTAATTTTTTTTGTGTTTTTGTTGTACTTCAAAACCATACAACACAAAAGCCGCGAGCGGAGTCGTAAGCCGCCGCCCGCGCCATCGCCGCCGCCGGAGCACCACCGCACCCGCCGGCGCGGGCCGGCGGCCGCCCTCTTTGACGAGATAACACACGCCGACGCGCGCGACGTTGCCGCTGTTACCTAGGTATCTGTAGGTCAGTTAAATTTATTTTCAAAGGGTGGTTGCGTTTTACTCTGATTTGTAAGCTATTTAGTTTGTTTGAAAAAAAAAAAACTCATTCTTGGTGCTTTTTATTTTTATACCGTATCGAATTAATACTAAACACGTATAGTATACGTAGTGTTATTTAATGCCCCTCTGTCATATCAACTCTGTATGACTTGATTTTTTGGGTTATTCCACTAATCCCCATTGACAATTCCCATCAATTTGTGAATTTTTTGTCCACAAATCTCCATCATAGGGATTTGTGCACAAAAAGATCACAAATCCCCATCGGTTTAAAAACTATTAGTTCTGCAAATAGTAGACCTCGCGAGCACAAACTTTTTGCAACAATTAATATACCACTAAAATGATTTAAAATTGGATATTTACCATGTTTTTTGTTTGAAAAACATGTTATAAATCCCCTTTTAAATAACTTTATTAGTGAAAATAATCACGAAAGTCCTATAAAATAAAATCCTATACCCATCCATCTTAAAATAAACCCAACTACGGCTGTAGGTTACTAAAAAGCATATGGTGGCAAGACGATAATTAAACAGAAATCAACTAACCCACAACTAACCAACTACCTGCTATCTGTTAAACACGTGACTTTATTTTCGAAGCTACTCGTACTCAAACTCAAACTCAAAAACTCAAAGCATTTATTTCAAATAAACCAATTACAGGCACTTTTGAATTGTCAAAGGGTCGGTCAGTCAGAAATATGAAGCTAGTTGCCCATTCCAACGCGTAGTAGGTTCCTATGGAGAAGAACGGGCAAGAAACTCCACGGACACTCTTTTAAATCAGAATATTGTAACGTACTTTACACCTAACAAAGCTCAGTCACCATTTGGCGAGCGATAACGACAGCGTGATATAGCGGTGCACAGTGTCCATCCAGCCATCTTACTGTAAAAAGTTTTAGAGAATTCAGAACATTAGTTTCAGAATTTTTAAATTTTGTGTTGAGAAGGTGGTCCCGGGTGCTTCATCAATCCCTACCTAGTAATTAAAGGGCCGATTTCACAGGCAGAAATTAAAAAGTGAGCAATCTACTGCATTTTGAGGAGCTATTCTGCAGGAAGATCCTCCTCAGATATTCACAAAAATTTTATGAGACCAACTTAAAGTTACTCCTTTCAAATAAAAAAAGAACCCTCGAAATCGGATCCCAGAATGTTACCGCAACCTACGTAAGGACTCAACCTATTTTCCTAACAAAGCGACATAGCTTTACAATTATTATTAACACGTAGGTCCAGCGGGGCAATTAACTAAAAAAAAGAATATCTCGTGATTGTTTCATAAAATCTCTCCCACTTCTTGAGGCATCGAGATACACATATTTGAAGACATTTGTAATAGATTTTTGCTTTATATGCATTATGCGAATTATGCGTCATTGTTACATCATTACAGAAAACTATTTTATCATATAGCTGTTATGAGCGTTTTAATAAATAAAAAACGAACGTATACGTAGGGTATTTAGATGTTTCACTGAGTGAATATAATAGATTTTGATATAATAAGCATCTTTATTTACGAGATATTTTTTTTAATAAAAGGGGCACCACTTTAATTAGTTAACCTAACTAAACAAAAGTGGCATAATTTCGGCGGTTGTCTTAATTATCTCTGTTTTGCGTGGATATCCGTCATAAGTCTTTTCCACGTACTTGTAGACGTTTAATTCAATCTCCATTTCCCTAGTTTTAAATGCCGCGGTAATATCATTTTTAGAGCGTTTTCTTGGTGGCGAGTGACGAGATGTTCCTGGTCTAGGATCACTCATCTGAAACCGAATAAAAGAAGAATTCCGACACCTTAATAATGATTTCTTAACTCACTTGATTAATTTGTGTTCTATTTTCATAAAATACTTAGCTTTTATATTTTTAATATTGGGCTGTTCGGTGGCTTTGTTCGCTGTGTTGTCCTGTCCCCATGGCCAAAATGCGAAAAATTAAATTCACACGGAAAATATTTTGTTACAAAATACCTAGTAGCTGTCTCAGTATACTTAAAATACAGCGAAATACGCCTCGAGCTAGAATAAGTTATTTACCTTTCCGTCAGGAAAAATAATGTCTCCAGTCACAGTTAAAATCCGGTCATAAGCAGAAGCGGTGTCCTTAATTAAAAAGCAATAAGTCGTCGTTTCAATGGTAAACACAGTCCAGATCGCCAATGCGATAAGTCCCCTCTTTGAGGAGTGGCTAGAGAGGCGCCACGGCGTCCTCACCTTCCGCCTGACGCAGGTCCTCACCGGACACGGCTGTTTCGGGAGGTTCCTGTTCCGAATAAGGCGGGAGGAAACGCCCGGGTGTCACCACTGTGTGGATCTCCCGGAGGACACGGTGGAGCATACGGTGGAGGGTTGCCCTGCTTGGGCGGAGCACCGCCGTGTCCTCACGGAGGCGATCGGCGGCGGCGATCTCTCGCGTCCGGCCCTGGTTCAGGCCATGGTCCGGAGCGAGAGTGCATGGAAGGCCGTCACTTCCTTCTGCGAAGCAGTAATTAGCTCGCGAAGGAGGAGGCGGAGCGCGCGAGGAAGAGGCAAGATTCGCGCCCTCGCGCCCCTAGTGGCCGCAGGAGACGCCCCGGGCGTCGGGAGTCGCGAGCCGACTTCCGGCCTTCGCGGTCTGATTAGGACCAGGCCCGGGGCGACGGCGCGCGCGCCTCAAAGAGATGTCAGCACCAACTGACGGGGTCCGTAAGGGCCAATGCCTGCCAGGGTTGCGAGTTTGTCCGAAAGGGATATCGCGGCCACGGCACACAGGCAACGGAAGGAACACGGGTGGATTTTAGTTACATGAACACCTCGGATACTGTCATAATCAAGTGCCTTTTAGGAATCGTTGTTTCTCCTCCATCTGCATTTTTAACACGGATAACATCTTTGCGGTTAGGTTTGGCGACTGTCGGCTGATGTCATCAATATTATAAAAGGACTGCAATTTTTTTAAGTCCTCGTTTGACAACGAATCAGATCTCTTAGCAGTTGGTACTAACTGTTCTTTGTTGATTGCACATTTCGGCAACGTCTCCTTTGCCAACTCCAGAATGACTACTTTACGTTTTGTAGGGCTCTCAGGCAGAGATTTTTTTACTTTGGAAACAGCCTTTCTGAGTGTTTGCTTACACTTGTATGTACCCAAAGGAGACATCTTGCAATTTTCAAGTCCGGCATTTCTTGTTTTATTTTTATCTCTATGTTTTCGGAACCTTGCCCTGATTGCAAGCCTGCTCGCTTCTAAATTTCCTGTGTTCTTTAATAACTCTGGTCAGTGTAGTGTGTATACGCAATTTTACAGGGTCACTTTTTATTTTCTCTCAACTTTTCCTTTTCCTTGCAGCTGCATCCATACTGCAAAAATAAATCATTCGTAGCTAAGCCAAGCAAGTACTCCATAACCATTTTACAAACAGCTAATTTAATATGCGCTTCCAAATAAAATAATGCAATGTTATGGCAAGGCACACCTATAGGACATCATCACCAACATATTTTAAGCGTTAATTGCCGAGTGCTGAACATATTACTCGTACATTAATATTGTGCACTAAAACGATGTATAACATTAGAACAAAATTGTGCCGGGCGTTACGTGTGACGGGTGTTACACAAATAAACCAGCCTATATTTTAAAGCGAAATCTTTTTCAAGCCACAAAAATACGTCGAGCCGGGCCTGGTATTGGCCGATCCTGCTGGACGAACATTCTGCATAGGTTTATTATAGTGCTTCCAAATCAAGCTTTTTGGTTTTCTGGTGACTGCCGTTGCTTCCTGTTTTGACGTAGATGGTAAGGCCACGCTTTCTTCGTTAATCGTCGCAGTCACCAATGCTATGATATGTCTCTTCGTATTGTCAGTAATTGCTTGTATTTCAAAGTATAATTTATACCGTGGGTCGAGAAACATGGATGTAGTGAAAGTTATTATTTTCCAAGTTCCCGAATCTGAAAGTCATTTCCGACAGAAAGTCTTATCGGCACATTTCAGCCTCATCGGGAAAAACTTTGATATTATTATTTTGCCGATAATCTGGATCAGTAATTTCGTGGAGTGCACTGGGGAGATCCACGGTTATAGGCAACATATTTTTGGCCGCTCATTTCTCTGGTCACCTCTTCGCACGGCTCCAGCACCACAATTAGTGATTCACAGACGTCCCATTTATAGCTCGTTAGAAATATGATGCTCGCCGAGTCTAAATTGCTTATGGCACATTTGCATTCATCTTTCAGTTCCACGAACCTCGGCAGCATATACCTAAAATGTAGAATTCCACCGTGTCGCTACATCTTGGATATTACTTTTTCTCTAAGTTCATATAATTCCATTGAATGACTCTTTCATGAAATCATGACATTTAACCATTGTGCTTACATATAGAGTTGTATTCCTGATTGTAATGATTATAATTATGTAAAACCATATTTGTTACGGTCGCGAATCATATTTTAATCAACATAAAACCTGACACTGACCTGCAAAATCCAAAAAAACTAAAGAAAATTTGAATTTCGCGGCTTACCTTAGCGCATGTTCCTTAAAGAACGAAGTTTTTGTCAATACAATGTCTCGTAATCGCCAAGTACGAGTAAGAGTCATTATTTCTAGATGGGTCCGAGGTCCGGTCCAGGTCCGTCGTTAAACAAATTGTTGTGGCATCTTCGTTTACTGTTGCTTTGGTAGAAGTTTTGACAGCTTCGTATTGTACCGGAAGTAAATTGTTAGCAAAATACTTCCGTGTCGGTATTATAATAATTTGGGAATACGAACTTTACGAGTTCACTTAACCCTTTATCTTCGACGATGGTAAAGGGCTGCATATCGCATATAAATAAATTCTTTATTCGGTCATCGATGTCCTTTTTTATTTTGCTGGAATCACGACGAAGAAATGCCGAAATAGCCGGATTCGTTGTCGTCGTCGTTCGTTGTTCTTGTTGCCAATTGCGAAGTGGTGGCTCTTGCTAGGTGATCTCTTCTCGACCTACAGAATTTTGTGCAGGTTGCGGTTGTTGGAGCTCTTCTGCTTCTCGTACCACAAAATTAACGGCGAGGTGCTTTCGCTGAACATGTTCCGTCTTATTCCAAAAAACTGCAGAAGTAATGGTTTAAACCAAGACTAACAGGTCTAGGATTGTTACGGCTACAAGGCTAGCCAAATCTTCGAAACTAATGTTGTAAAGAAATTTCGCGAATATCTGGTAGCGCACGGTCCGTTCACACGGCATTGAATCGCAAGACGCGAGTAGTCTATTCTGCCATAGGCGTAGTAGCTACACGGGTCACTCGAATTTAATTTACAAAATTTCTGACACAAGTAACGATGAAACTATAATTTTGGCTAACTATCTTTACCGAAAGCGAGTCTACTACTACTACCTACTGCTACCCAAGCTTTTTCTGTAATATCCTTTTTAGAATATTCTTTCAACTTGTAATTATACAAACGAGGATGTTTTTCAACCTCCGAAACAAATTTAATCTAAACAAACAAACAAATAAATAAAATTGAAGTGTCTGTTTGTAATGTCAAAATAACAGGTTTTTACTAAATGCATATGAAATTATATACTGTACATACAACAAAAACACTTTTCTTTAAATTTTGTACGTCCCGTGAAATATATACGCCGAAACAAACAGACAGACAGACGCCTGTCTGTCTGTCTGTCTGTTACGGCTAATCTCCGTAAAGGCTGGACCGATTTTGACGGGACTTTCACGGGAAGAAGCTGATGTTATAAGTAGTAACTTAAGCTACTTTTGTTTCAGAAAAGAATTAGGGAACCACGTAAAAAAAATAAAACCCGAGAAATATGTGTCTATACAAATAATAATCGTAGTACATTATGATACGAGTGTGCTGTATTGGTCATTACCCAAAAGGCGGCATTGGCGTGCGAGCCATAGGCGAGCGCGATAATTTAGCCGAGTGGGTAATGATCAATGCACACGCGTTTCATACGACGTTTTTCAACAAACTTGCGAGGAAAAAAAACAGACTTGTTGTAAGAACTTATGCTGGAATAACGTAAATATAGAGATGATAATTTAGATTTATGAAGTTCAACTGACCTTTGTTGCCAGGTACTGTCAATCGGAGCTTCTTTTAAAAACTGTTGTACGTCGGTTGGTGACAATACTTTAGATTTTCGTATTTTTTATAACAACAAAACAAAAACGATAACAAATATTTACGGAAAATGGCGCGCTGGTTTTTTTTTTCTGCTAGCGATGCGCGCGCAGTTGTAAATAAAGGCACGGGCAGAACCGCTGAACAGCCTATTTCAAAATATAATAAACACAAAATAATAATTTGTATACGCAAATTAAGATTATTATGTAGTGAAAAATATATCATTTGGTGAAATATTATGTTAATGTATCACATTTTATTTATTAACATAGTAGGCATAAAAAAGGCAAGAAGTTTCCAAGCACAATGGTCCACCTGAAGGAAACCAAACCCCGTAACATAGAACATAGAAGGCAAGAAGTCTCTTTGATGAAATAAAAAAAAGCACAAATCTCTGCTCGGGTTAAAATATAGAATGCTCATTTAATAGTATAGGATAGTTCATACTAGTTCCATGTATTCAGTCAATTTCTTTATACAAATTCCATGCTGCAATGATAGTACTTACTAATTCCATACTGCCATGTCGCGTTTCAAAATTTGTCAAACAACAATGGCCGCTAGAAATTGTCTATGGTTTTAGTGATGTGGTAGTATGATCTTTTCGTATTGGTACTTTCAATGTTACTTGTTATTTGTAGGTAGTGTTTCATCAGTATTTTTTTATATTGAGTAACTTTCACATAAAAAACAAATCCATTGAAATATGTTCGATGTTAAAACCGTGAAAACGAACAAGATAGCACGGGTACACGTAGGTTTGGTACATCAAAGATTAAAAAAAAAAACTTATGCTAACCAAATACCTACCTGACAAATAATACGAGACGAGCTTACAGATGGTGTAGCTCACAGACTACTTAGAGATATGGTGTAGCTCAGGAGTCACCAAATGTTATGATTCGTAACAAATTAAGTGTTAAAGCAGTATAATATTCTAAATCTTGAGGGGTCCCCATAATACGAGTAAATATAGACCTACGATATTATTTATTATGGAAATAGGACCGCATCTTTAAACGCGGTCTAGCTCCAACAGCATCTTGAAAATCCTAGCCGAAAAACACTTGTTGTTGTCAATATAATAATTATAAATACATTAAAATAGTTTTTTTCAATAAAGGATTAATAAAATACTCCTTGAACAAATAGTCGATATTTATTATGTCAATCACTAACTTTTCAATGACAAGATAAATTTAGACCAGTTAAAAAATATGTCAGTTGCCTATGGTCGGTTGTATGACTTTTATAAAAATTCAAAATTTATTCCAGTTTTCGCTTTTATTGTTAACTAGCTGTGCCCGCGACTTCGTTCGCGTGGTTGTCGAGAACAAAACAACGTCGTTTAGATAAGAGTATATCACCTTTTTGATGATTTAGATAAGAGTCCTGACTTTGGTATAGTTGATTACGTTAATGCTTCTCTATATACTATGTTAGCGGTGGAATTACCCGGAGCATATACAAAAAGGTTGTTTGGGTTGCTAACACGTGATAGAGAAACATAGAGTTGGCCGTCTGGCCTTGGGCTTTATTAATAGTCATAGCGTAACAGAGGCTTACAGGAAATTGCACACGTTTGAAAGTAAACGGAAAATTATTGGGGATAATGGGTATCCTGGGAATGAAAACAACATCACCGGAGCCGCAACCTGTTAAGATTTCGGCTTCGATGACATTTCGTTGGAGATTTGTTACTCTCAACCGAGTTCCATTGCATAGTTTTGGTGGGCTTAAATTTCTGAGTAGAATGATTGGTACTCCGACTTTTAAATAAATTTTGTGTGCTGGAAGACATGGTGTATTTAGAGAGTCTAAAAACTCTACTGGATAGTGGGTGGCATCTCCTTCTTCCAAAACCGTGTTAATAGATAAATATTCCCTACTTTCTCCAGAAACATGTACCAATATTTGAGAATTTATTGCTGCTGCTTGGTCGTTGCGAGGTGCCAAAATAGCTCGTTGGCATAGCCAAGCAGCGTCATGGTTCGAGATCTCTGATGGATCTCCGTATACAGAGGAAATGAGTTCCTGCTGTGAGGCAACAGAAGAACACAGGCTTTCGACTAAAGTTACTTTACCTCCTTCTTGAGTCGGGTATGTGTCGTTACCAATTTGAAGTAGTAAATTTGAGAAAACCTGCGCGTTTGCGTCACCTCCCATATATGCTCGCATATTAAAGCTCAAATTAGTTAATATGACACTACGCCATAAAATAGAGCTCTTTAAACGGGCACCTATTTCATCGGCCCTCGTTCCTCTGGGTATTATAGGGAGTGTCTGCCTGAAGTCTCCACAGAATAGCACCGTTAAGCCTCCCATCGGTCGGTAATTTTGTCTTATATCTCGCAACGTTCTATCTACAGCTTCCACAGCTTTACGATTTGCCATCGTACACTCGTCCCAAACGATAAGGGCGCAATCGCGTAAAACCCTTGCTTTATCACTATTGCGAGACACGTTGCAAACAGGGTTTTCTGTGCGGTCCAAGTCGATTGGTATTTTAAATGTTGTATGTGCAGTTTTTCCTCCTGGTAATAAAGTGGCAGCTATTCCTGAGGAAGCGACGGCAAGGGCAATTTTGTTTTGGCTCCTTATTTGAGCCAAGATAACTTTAGTGAGGAAAGTTTTACCTGTTCCACCAGGTGCATCTAAAAACAGCATTTCTCCTAATGAATGTTCTACACTACAGCATACTCTATCAAAGATTTGACGTTGTTCTGACGTCAAATTTGAACAGCCATTTCGCAATATTTCTGCTAACTCTTCGGGGTTGTAATTTATTTCAGATGTATACTCCCTATTAATTCGTTCCCCACCAACTGTCGGTGTCGGCAAGCCGTATTGACTGAGGGGGTTCCCTCCTATACTTGTAACTATATCTTGTATAGCCAGCAAAGACCTATTATGGCAGCTTTCACGTACTTGGTCAGAAGTTTCACTATTTATATTTTGCTGTCTCAAAAAATCTTCGGCAAACGCGTCTTTATATTTTTGCCACAACTGCCCAGCGTCCGATAGGCCACAAAATGTCAACAAAATGGCAAATAAATGGCGCAAACGATGTGGACTATCACTGACGCATGCTTCGGCTAAAGCATCATCCCAATGCTGATCGCCATCTAATAAATGCCGTGCGCGGCAAGCAGCTTGAAATGTGGGATATTCTATATCGTCCACTTTGCGGAGCTCAGCAAAAGAAGTAGGTCCTCGCACTGTGTGAAGAAGAAGGCGTAAATAATAACACTCTGCATTATTTGGGTGCACCGTGTATACTCTTCCAATCACGTGTTCTTTAAAAATGCCGGACTCGCCTTCTACAGCAGTTCCACGTCTCCTGCGATTAAAAACACCTTGCTGCTTGTTATAAGTATAATAATGTGGCACTTCATTGTACAACAGAGACTTAGCGAAATTGTCTCTTTCGCAAAGGCGAAAGAATGCGAGCAAGGTGGTTTGTCTTGGGTTGTTCATTCTATCTGCCACATTTTCTGGCTGAAAGTAAACTCGCTGCCCGCCTTCCAGGTGCACGTCAAGATGGATGACTGGCGGATACCTTTCATGAATAGGGAAACTCAAAATGCGCCAAACTGCCTCCGAAGAGCTTATGTATCGGCCAGATTGATACCTTGTCACTTCATCAAATTGGTTGTTATTTCTTAGTGCTATCATGGCTTGATCACTACCTTTATTAACATATTTACATATATATTTTATAGATTCGACGCTATTACAAATTTCAACATTAATGTGTGCTTGAAAAGCTTTTGACAAAACTGGAGAATACGGTACCACCCAACTATTATTTAGAATTATTTCTTGTCCACGGAATCTGACAGTAGCTGTGAAACCACCTTGTGACGGTGATCTTCGCCGGTATTGCGGATACCCATTTTCCCCAGCCATAGTTAGTTCTTTCAGTGCTCTGGGGTATTTTTTTGAGCATTGACCATCATTCATGCACGGTGATTCCCTGTTTAAGACGCCACATGGCCCGTGAACCATATGTGTTTTTACTATGTCATGCAAAATCGGATCTGCATTTATTCTGCACTTATGACACTGTCTATAGCATCGGGACGATTTTTTTCTTCCAGCCACAGAAGAATGTGCGCGTGGGGTAAACCACGCTTTTGCCACTCGACGCTATACATAAAACAAAGAGTTGAACCGAAAACTTTCTCCTTTGTAAGTAGATTAATCAAGACTTTGAGTTTTAAATGAAAAATCCTAGCAACAATGTCATGTCTGTCGTATGACGACTGTCCTGTGAGAAGTGCCTGGCAAATCTCCGTCCACTTTGGATTTGTTGTAAATGTTATAAAAAGGTCCGGCCGGCCGTATTTACGGACGTAACAAAAAGCATCTTGCGTTCGTTCATGCATATACCGCGGACCGCCTGTGAAACTGGATGGCAAAATAACCAATCGACCCAAGTCTTCGACGTTATTATCTGATTGCATGGCGTCCCGCAAGTGCACGTATTCTTCAGCGCGTAACCGTCGCTGGTTAGTGCGAATATACACTAAACGTTCAGTTTCTATTTTTGCGTACATGTCCACAATAAATTGGCCGAACAAACCACGAAATCGTTGCAAATATACGAAACTGTTTTGCCTTATTTGTAAAAGGTAGGAATAGTATTGTTGAGCAGATATATTTTTTTGATAATTAATGACTCTCGTAGTAGGGTTCACTTGGTACAGCCCAAAATTGTACCCATCTTCACCATGACAATAAATTAGTGGATATTGCAGGGCGTCGTAAGCTCGGTGGGTTTCCAAAATGCGTTGAAGGCGATCGTCGCGTGTACGCTACACGATATCACGTCTCTCACACTCCTGGTCGACTAAAACAACTGCAACTTCATCTGCGACGGGTGCATTGTGTCTTCCACGGTGTTCACCCACAGGACGTCTATCGGCACTTATAACAATTTTGAAATCATTGCTGCCTTGTGGAATTGACTCCAATGCAGCTTTGAATTCACGAACGTACTGGTTAACGTGATGCAGCAATTCTTGAAGTTGACCCAAAAGCTCAGCATTGAGCTGGGGAAAATTGTGATTTCTAACATTGAGCTGTTGCGTGTAATCGGATACAAAATAAATTTGGAGAAATTTGGGTTCATTTTCTGGCAGCAAAGATCCAATAAGGTGATAAACTTGACCTTGTACTTTGAAGGTTGGCATGAACGGTCCTTCCGTTATTTGTTTTGCCCCAAAGGAAGTCATTTGGAAAGCACTGTTATATAAACGAATATTATCCAAAAAAAAATTCGACTGGGGATGATCGCCATTCAGGAGACTTTTAAGTAAGTGTGGTGGATCTTGGAAATTTGGAAGAACAATTTTTCCATTTGAGCAGCACATTCCGTCTGTCTCTTTCCTCCATTTCAAAGCATGACAAAAATTACAAATTTCTCTCATGTCACCCACGGAAGTAAAGCCAGCATAATTAATTCTAGACGAATATGTGAACCCTGATTTTTCCCTATTGTCCCAAGGTAATAAAATATTTGCATCGTCATTTTCCATGGACTCATCAGCTCCGCTATTTGTTTCTTTATTCATATGGTATCGAGCTCGTTCTATTTCTAGGCGAGATTGACGTTGTTCTGCTGTTTCTGCTCGTCTTAGTTCATCTATTCTTTCCCTTTCAGATGCAAGATAACTTTCATTGTTTCTTTGTACACCTACATAGTTATGTCTAGCTATTTGTAATCGTTCTTCTCTTTGGGAGAGAGATTCAGACTCGCGCGAGAGAGCATGTCGCTCTCGGTCAGATGACAGACGTGCTTGGCGTTCCTCGATACTCTCTTGAGAACGCAAAGTCGCGGTCCGAGTTCTTTGCGAACTTAAGCGCGACTCCCTTTCTGTGAAAGTCTCTGACTCGCGTGAGAGAGACTGGCGCTCCCGATCAGCAGACAGCCGAACTTCGCGTTCCTGGATACTCTCTTGAGAACGCAAAGTCGCGGTGCGAGTTCTTTGCGAACTTAAGCGCGACTCCCTTTCTGTGAATGTCTCTGACTCACGTGAGAGAGAGTGGCGCTCCCGATCAGCAGACAGCCGGACTTCGCGTTCCTGGATACTCTCTTGAGACCGCAAAGTCGCGGTCCGTGTTCTTTGTGAACTTAAACGTGACTCCCTTTAGGTGAACGTTTCCGATTCACGTGAAAGAGCGATGTGCTCTCGGTTAGCAGATAACCGTGCTTCACGATCTTCTTCCGATTCCTGAGACCTACAAAGTCTCATCCTTTTCGTATTCCGGCTACGCAGCGAAAGGTTAGTTTTTTTTCTTTGAGGCATTTTCAAGGAAAATTAAAGCAATAAACAAAACCAAGACTGAATAGCC
The DNA here is from genome assembly GCA_916701695.1 of Agrochola macilenta. Lineage (NCBI taxonomy): Eukaryota > Metazoa > Arthropoda > Insecta > Lepidoptera > Noctuidae > Agrochola > Agrochola macilenta. The sequence continues at coordinate 12,002,539 of OU753552.1, read as the reverse complement.
TACAAACTTAAAAGAACGGTGCGTCGAACAGTCTAGTGTGACAACGTATCGTCTGTTCGTGGTCGTGACTCAACGAATTGGCAACACTAATCTTTACTTCGTACTTCAAACCAATGACCAAACGAAACCAATAAGATAAGCCAATACTTTTTTTTCGACCAATTTAGAAAATCGATAAACCAAGCAACCAAAGAACTTTTACGACACACGCAAGAACTTTTAAGACACCTAACGAAACCCAATTTGCCTAGTAAACACGGTGGACGTCATTCTCGCGCGGAAAATCTTAACACCGCGATTCAGAAAATTACGTCATTTGCACAACGCCATCTATCGGATTTGGATTTCAACTATCAACATTAGTTCTATTTTTAGTCTTAAGATGTCGTTGCAAGTACTATACTGAATTGCGTAACGTAATATTTTACTTCTTGAACTCACTAAATTAATCATATCTTTTGATAGAGTGAACCGATTTCGATGAAACAAAAACTAAGTTAAACCTCAAGTTGCGTATAATTTTTGTATATAAACATTGTCAGCATTGAATTCGTAGATTTTACGTGATGTGCGCACAAACAAACAGACAAAAAGACAAAAATTTCAAAGATGATGGAAATGGGTTCTGTTACTTATCTTTTCACACGCTGGCTATTTTTTGTTTCAATTTCTTCAATGTACAAAAATGACTTTTCTACAGATTTATTATATGTATAGATTAAAAAAGTTTAATTCAAAAATAAGAAACACGCATAGGATGTTAAAGTGGGTGTGATAATACGTGTATTCTAATTAGTGCGTATTTAATTAGTGACACATAGATATCGCGTTCAATTCCCAGGAAAGTCCAATGTTATTGTTTTTAGCGAGTCGCAACGAAATCCTGATTAGTTATCTGTGGCATTACAGCACTAGTCCGATAATATAAAGTAAAAAGCACGCTTTTTTAATACACTGAATTATGACCCTAAAAACGGTTAATTATGAGCTACTTTACGAGCAAGTGTATTGAAAATTAAATTATAAACATTTGCACTTCGCCCTCTGGTATAAATAACATAACGAACTCTTTATTATTATTTACTAGCTTTACCCGCCCCGACTTCGCACGGGTAGCACTAAACCCTACCTACCCTACCTACCCTAATTTTCTCACCGTTTAAACCTTCCCTGGACTATGACAAACATTTCAAAACCAAAATCAGCTAAATCGGCCTAGCCGTTCTCGAGTTTTAGCGAGACAAACGAACAGCAATTGATTTTTATATATATAGATATACCATTATTATTGTACACCTATGATAATAAATGAATGACATATACTTAGGTACATATGACTTACGACACAACTTTTTAAAGTTCCGTCAAAAGTCTGTCCGTCTGTCCGTGTGTCTGTCTGTTTGTTCCGGGTAATCTCCGAAACGGCTGGACCGATTTTGAAGGAACGTTCATTGGAAGATAGCTGATGTTATAAGGAGTAACTTACTACTTTTGTTGAAGAAAAAGAATTAGGGTTGTGCGCAAAAAAATTCAAACCCTTGAAATCTGTATTTATACATCTTTACAAATAAATAAAATTGAAGTGTCTGTTTGTCTAGGGTTATATGGTCTGTATGTTTGTTCAGGCTAATCTCCGAAAACTTTCACTACTTCAAAACGTTCACTGCCAGCTATACAAATAAATAAAATAAAATTATAGAATTCCACGCGGACGAAGTCGCGGGTAACAGCTAGTATTCAATAATTGCTCCGCCATCTTGAAAATCGCAGCGACGTTTGTAGCGACGATCTCGGCCGGCAGGTAGCGCGCGACTAGTGTTTGCGACGAATGAACAAAATGTCGGCGACGCGTGCCTGTATACGAACCTCTATGAATTGAAAATAATTTTATTCGCTGCCGGCCGCTGCCATTCCGGTGTGACCCGACGCTAAGGGTCAGCGCAGACAGAACGGAGCGTAGCGGAGAGGATTTTATTAACGCACTTGAAAATTATTAAAATAAAGTGCATAAATGCTTGAACTTGACAAAAAATGCTCGCGCGTCCTCGAAGATACGCGGAAATCCCCGCGCGGCGTCGCATACGCGTAGCATGCCATGCGCGATCCGTAAAGAAAATGCCCGAGACCGCGCGGGGATTATTCCTCTCTGTCTGCGCTGACCCTAAGGCTCGCAACGCAATAAGATGAAATAAATCTAACTTGTCGTACCCACTGTCATTATTAGTCATATACATAAATACGGAAAATATATGGTTAGCCAGTAGCATGTTTTCAGATAGAGATTATTCCATATATTTAGAATATTTACTGATTATGTATTTTATTCCCGATGTTTGTTACATTTAGATTAAAAAAAACGTAAATTGCGAATAGGATACTCGTATTATGGCGAATGTCGTTTCTTGAGAATATAATGTTTTGAGATTATGATGATTTGCGAATATAATGTCTATTATAGCTCCTACACCGGCCCTGCCGCACAAAGCCGCACAATGGATCGCAAAGGAAATGAAGGCGCAAAAGCCGGGGATACGTGCCGCGCGGCAAAAGCCGGCGGCCATGTCGCCGGCATCGTGTGTAGGAGCAATTATGATGTTTTGTGAATATCATATATGGCGATGGAGGATTATTTTAGATTATAACCGCCTAAATGAAAAGTGACCACAACGCTAAACGTTGCGCACCAATTACGACAAGTCGGAGTTAAATTTTTGGGACAGTATGCAAAATAGGCACAAAAAATTCAGCGTTTGTGGAATAAATTAAAACATTCGTTTCCTTTCTTTGCACAAAGGAATACATTACATTTTATATGTTTAATGAAATTCTGTAATTTACAGCCATGTCTCATGCATTTCATGCGTTGGTCTGTTTTAATTTGACTATGACCAACGTTGTCACAACGGATGTCAGAAGCTGGTAAAACTTGGCATCCTTTTCTTCTGATTGTTTCTGGTTCCATAGAATTTTACTGCTGTAGGTTGGACGCCCTCGCTGGTTCGTAGAGCCCTATGTGCATAAAACGATCCGTTCCACATACCATCCTCTGGGCGCACTTGGCACTTGTCTTAAATTATTCTTGCAAGTTTTAGTGTCTGTGACATAACTCCTATATTGGGTTCATTAGGCAAAAGATCATCTTTTTCTTTGTCAGCGTAAATAAGAAAGCGATCGTTATGATTATTATATCAAAAGCTTCACCGTCAACACCATTTTTCAAAAATAATTTTGGGTCGGATAAAAATAAAGATCATCGTCATCTGACTCGAAATCGTCTTCGGAAATGACGCCATCTTCTCGTCTCATCAACCTGCACCAAAATTTGATGTCACCACCTCGGTGATTACTTTGTGCCATTTCTACATCAACATAAGCAACCGCATGCAACCACAGCGAAGCAAAACCAACAAAACAGGAAAATATATAATACCAAATAAAAGTCTTAATTTATATACCATTAATTAGTGCATATTGTCCCATTTTTGCATCGAAACAAAAGAAGTTATCTCTTTACATAACAGTTACAGAATATTGAAAATAGCAAAGGAAATCAGATAAATAATGAAATATAATGAAGGTTTGGTGGCGCGGGTGGGGAGTATACTCCCTGTCCTCGCCACCACGGTTTTTGTAAAGTACTAGGCGCACCAGGATATGGTATAGACTAAATAATTGTACCGGAATTGTTCCTTTCAGTACGCTATAAAGAGATTCGAAGAGTTCCTAGTATTTTTAGGACTGAATTTAATAAAACTCTGATAAGTTTATGTTAAAACTCCATATAATCACTGTTTTCACTCATATTACTTGTTTTATTAATTTCTGTTTCAAACGCCATTACTGTTTTTATGACACAGTCACGAGCGACAAAATTTAGAATTATAATCTACAATCTGATGTTTCATTTTACATATCGGAACTGTTTGTGAAACGTCTAGCAGTTATGTAAAACAGCGGATTCGAAAATCTATCTGCAACATAATTATACGTATAATAACTATCCAAGATCTATTATTGACAGTTAATCAACCAGATTTTTAATAGAAACATGTTTTAATGAAGTCTACATACATATTTCCAGTTTTCAACATTCTACTGCGATAAAAATAGTAACTAAGTAGGTAGGTACTTTAACGTTTTGACTTTCACCCAATTCAAGAAACGTGAATATATCACATGAACATTTGGTGACCCTGAAAAGGGCCTTTTGCTTTTGGTCCTGCCAACATACGTCGTTAATGTATTGTGTACATAATGCAATGCACCATTCTATTTTGAGTAATTTTTGGTACTGTTACTGTGCTGTTTAGGTCATCGTAGGGATCTGCCATTACGACTAAAACATGCTCTGTAGTGGCGAAGTATAATTTTTTGCTGTAATTTCTATTTTTTGGAATATCATATAATATGCCAATTAAATTTATATAATCTAATTCAAATTTAAGGATTTCATTTAAATTATAACTAATGATGTGTGTGCCTGTACATAACAAGTCATTGACGAGCTTTCTACAATGCAGATTGTTATCCAGCTCCAACATTAATTCGGCTGCTTCTTCAAGAGCCGTTATTCCTCTGTCGGACAGAGTGAGCACGTTTATGGCCATATGTGAACATTTTCGCGATACTGAACAGACTTGTTCTTGCTCGGTCATTGAACGGAGAACCCATTTGTTTTTGAATTTCCGTAAGTTTTGTTAAACCATACGTGCTTTTTTTGAAATATTTAACGATGCTCTTCACTTTGTTAACTATTTGGCTAATAATATTAATTGCCGGTTGAACCAAAGAATGAGCAAAGCAACCAATACAATTGATCTCCACTCCCCTAATCTGATGGCTACTAAAATATTTGCTGCGTTGTGTGTATGTACTGACAATACAAACAACCTTTCCGGTTATTTGCTAGTCACTTATCATTTGCCTTAAGAAAGCGACTAGGTTGTGGCTAGTGTGCCGTTCATTATAATTAATGCAGCCCTGCTGGGATGGCTGAAGTTATTTCGCCCTTGGCGTCTATAAAATGCGCTGTAACAGCTATATAGCTTTGGTTCGTTACAGATGTCCATCCATCAGTACCTAGACATACGTATTGTGCTTTCATTAACTTAAGGCGAATAGCCTCAAATGTGTTCACATACGTTTTAGGAATCGGAGTGGTCGAAGAGTGTTTGTCTGGCAGGAAGTTTGTAACCTGGGCAATTTGAGACCATTTCTATTAGTTTTCGAAATTCAGGTTCTTCAACCAAGCGGAGTGCATGGTGACCTTTAGCCACCACCCTAACGACTTGGTTATCCACAAGTTCAATTTTGCGTGATGAAGGTGGTTTACGCATGTAGTTCGTAATAGGCACAGTTGTTGGGTGTGGTTGTTCTCCCCTGACACTGGGCGTAGTTCTCGGAATACTGCCTGATGTACCGATTTGTGATGATGAGGTACTCGTTGACGGTAAACATTGATCAGCTAAGTTATTGTCATCGTCAGTAGGCGCAGATTGTCTGACAACGCACAAAGACACTGTGGGATGCTTATTTTTCAAATGTCTATTTAAATTACCTAATGATCCACTTTTGATACTCAAATACAACGAGCAATAGTTACATTTTGCCCTACATTCATTTTTCTTCTCAGTATAATGTAACCAGATATTGCTCCTCTTACATCTATTTGGCGCCGTTTTTGATATTCAAACGTAATCACAATAAAATTAAGACTATTCGTTTTTGTTTGTTCAAATCATCGTAGCACATAATATATATTTACATTTATTCACAATATTTACACTTAAGTTCTTAGTACGTACATTCATATGTAAACACCAAAAACCAAAACGAAAACAAAACTTTCAATGAACTATTAAATCGCATCTACTACCAGTCACAGAGAATAATAGCAGTTTACTAAATTCTAAATGGAAAATAACTAGAAAGTACTTAGGTACTTATATTATTATAAAGAAATTAGAAAATAATTAAAAAAATCGGCTACCTCGCATATCTCTGTTTCAAAAGATATAAAGCAAAATAGCCTAAATTGATATCGTAATAAAGATCTAAACACCTTGGCAAATCAGAGTTATAAAGTTGTAAATTTGAGTACTTAGAGTGCAACAGGAGTGAAGAGTAAATCTAGTTCCTTCGCCTTCGGTCGCTATGCGTTCGGTTGCGTGTCGGCGCAATGGCGAGCGCGGAGCGGGATGGTGCGAACTCGCCGTCCGTTCACGCTTAACCCGCGCGCGCCGCCGCGCGCCGCTCCCTGGCGACCGGTCTGTTTCCCGCTCGATCCAAGAATCGAGTTCCACAATATGCGCAGGGTTGGATTTAGGTATGTTGAAAAAGATAGTACAAAAAAATTAAAAGGATAGTATTTATAAAAAAATATAGCATACTTTCATTATTTTTAATAACATATAATTTAAAGTTTTTCTGTCATATCGCCTCTACTCAGACGTTTTTTCTTTGGGGTGGATACTCCCGGTCTATCGTCATTTTCAGAACCACCACTGCCACTTTCCATAATTAAAACACTGAAAACGTATTATTTTACACAAAAACTCGCAAGCGATTGTTAAAACATTGAGCAAACTTTGATTGAGTTTCGAATGGAATGAAAAGAACGAGATTAGTGGAAAGAGAGAAGTGTACTGCGGAGGATAATCGGGGAATCCCCGGCCATTAACACAGAAAACATCGCAAGATCAGAATTCGGTCGGATACACGCACGGTCGAAATATTCATAATAAGTAAAACTAAACATTCGGGAGCAAACTTTAAATTATAGTATTTAAGCGTACTATCTTGAGATGTGGATTAGTATTTAAGCGTACTATCTTGAGATGTGGATAGTATATAGTACAAAGGGTGAAATTATAGTATAAATACTATAATTATAGTACAAAATTCAAACCTGAATATGCGTGGCCGACATCTTTTAGTCTGTGGATCCAAGTCCGCGCGACCGATCGGACGGAACGTGATCGAAACGAAGTATTAAATGACCGAAGTACTAATAAGCTTACGGAATAGTTCATTCTAGTACAGTGTCATGAATGAATTCTAAACCCTTAAATGCATGAAGAATTTGCTTCTCTCGGGAAAAATATATGTGCTAGGAAAAATGGTATAATTAATGGGAAAATTGGTAAAAAAAATAAAGACCTCAGAAATGTTATATTTTCAACAAAAAAAACTACAAGTATCGTTTTCGATACAATATGCATTAGTGATACAAATTATATATATACCTACGTCTAATTTATTACTAAATATTGACTGTGTTGTGGAATACTGTGAAGCAGTCTTTGGATTTTTTTGAGCACAGATATACATTAGATTTAGCACATTTTATAATGCTCAGTAATTTGCAAGAAGGCATCATACATCTGCCCAGAGATTCTGTCCTTATTTGGCCGTGATCTGTTTTGTCCAGTCTGACCTCAAATGGAGGCAATGTTTGGCATGGTTTACCCTTCCGAATTTTAGATGGTGGTCCTTCTGATGTGCAGGACGGGCTGCTAGTACTTGGGCGGCCTCTGGTAGCAGCTGGAGCATACTTGCAGAGTGTATCAGCCAGTTCAGACCTAAAATCGGCAAGGTTCAGAATGTTTTTCGGTGGAACACCATTTTTAGCTGAAACTTTTTTGTATAGTATCCAGGAATTGATTACAGATAAATCAAGCAGATGATAGAAAATTCGCATATACCATTTTCTGCTCTTCATTCGAATTTTATATCTTCCTAAAAAGGAGTCCATCAAATCAACACCACCCATGTGAGCATTGTACTCTTTGACCAATTTGGGACATAAAATGGATATCAGCCTTTTCTCTTTTTTATCGAACCTGTCAATATTTTCTACAGGCTGTGCACCGACATATGTTGACGCAAGCACAACTTGTTTGTTGTCCTTCCAGCTGACGGTGGTAATATCGACGCCTTCTAAATTTGTGACGTATTCGTCGTATGAACCGCGGGATACTGAGGTCTTCATAACGTCCTGTTTTGTGGGAAGCTTGCATGACTTGCCCAAGCGGATTCTTTGTATAGTTCCTAAGGTACGAATTCCTTCCTTAGCAAATACGCACATCAAAGGCAAGGATGTATAAAAGTTATCGAAATACACGATGTGGTTCTGTTACCTTGGAACTACTCTCAGAAGCTTCAGTACAGTTTGTCCCACCACTCCAACATCAGGTTCATGTGGTAATCTATCATCAGTCTCTTTTCCAGAATAAATTTGAAATCTGTATGCATATCCCATCAAGTTGCAGAGCACAAATAGTTTGAACCCCCATTTGTGGGGTTTGTTGGGTAGGTATTGTTTGAGAAAGTGACCTATTTACCTTGGAACTACTCTCAGAAGCTTCAGTACAGTTTGTCCCACCACTCCAACATCAGGTTCATGTGGTAATCTATCATCAGTCTCTTTTCCAGAATAAATTTGAAATCTGTATGCATATCCCATCAAGTTGCAGAGCACAAATAGTTTGAACCCCCATTTGTGGGGTTTGTTGGGTAGGTATTGTTTGAGAAAGTGACCTATTTTGGTCGAGCACATTTGTTCATCTATCGATAATCTCTGTTCTATTGTTACGCTTGAAAATTGAAGGTTGAGGTGGTCTATTATTGGTCTCAGTTTGTGCAATTTGTCGTGCTGGGGGTGACTCACAGGTAAGTGATTTTCATTATTATTGAAATGAAGAATCTTTCGAATTTCTTCAAATTTGTTGACCGGCCTTGTGTCTTTGATAGGGCCGAAGCCAAACTTCGTGGACCAGAAGGATCGTGTGCTGGGGTTGTGGTACACAGACATAAATATTAGGATACCTATATATTTACGCAAGTCTGATATAGTTACAGTTTCCGGTCTATCTGGTTTTGTCTGTACAGCATATCGAGTGGTTTCTGTTACAATTTTTTCCAAAAGATCATTTGTGAAAAAGTAGCTAAAAAACTGATATGAATTTTGCAATTCCATTACAGCTGGAGAAAGCTCCTCGCTTCCTCGAAATTTGATATTATTCTCATCGTATACAAGTGATTGATTCTTCCATACTAAATTCCTTGTGTTCATGCTAAAAGCCGGAAGTTGTGAATTTGTATCTGGTAATGGTGGTTGTATAATAATAATAATAATAATAATTTTGCATGTGATTCCATTACTTGTTCAGGTGTTGCAGTCTCTGATATTCTCTCCCAGTCATTATCTCTCTCATCTTCATCTAGACCATTATGGACCTCCACAAAATGGGCCAACGTCTTTCCTCTTGTTAATGGTGTTTCATGTCTCATATAATATGCCAAACATTGTTGGACCACCATATTGGCATCATGTTGATTCAAGAAATACTCGACTGGTAAAACTGGTGCGACCAACTCCCCAACAGATACAGCGAGGATATGGTCCATCCCAGGAACTTGAGTGTCCAATAGATGGTATCTCGCATATGTCAGCAGCAGTGCTAGTTTGCTGTTGTCCGCGACCTCTATGGCTTCTTTTTCTATGTCAAGTGACATGTTCCGTGTAACTAATTGCCTAACAAACGGATCTTCCTTAAAGGTGGCTGCGATGGCCTCCTTTGTGTCAACCCATCCACGCCTGTGCACAGCCATATTTCCAGATATGTAGCTTGGACCCTGTTCCCGATACCGGTGGGCTACTATTTTTTATATTTTTAAATGTTTTAATATTTTTTATATTGTAATATTTAAAAATATAATTTGTAAGTATTAAAATGAAATAAAGGAAATAATAATAATAGGACAATCCATATCAAAGACAAAACTTTGTTGACATCTGAAAGTCTTTATGATCACGGGCCCAAAGAACACTCTTTTCTCGATCTCGTTGCAGGTCATCTTCATCGTCCCAGCCATGGTAACAACAACCAAGTCTCCAGGACAAGTGTCAAAATACATTTTAGGCCCTGCTGTGAGTGCATGACAGGATGGTAGAGGGCCATTCTTTAATTCTTTTACTCTAGATAAGCTGGAGAGTTCACTCACACTATGCTTAAGGCTAGACTTCTCCAAGAACTGTTTATCCCCTGTTTCACCAGAGATCAATTCCAAAGTGGGAGAGATATCTTTTCCCATCTCCTTGAGAGGAGAGTCATTAGCTTTATTCAGTCGTTTCCGAATGAGTTGTCCATAAGTTCCGATGGTTTTTGGACTGCTAGGTAGATCGTACAAGTTTGGATACCAGATTGTTTGATCAGGAACTGATTCTGACACTTCTTGTCTTGCTACAGATAATGAGGACACCAATCCAACTAACATTAGCAGTGTTAAAGCTCCTTGCACCATCTTCAAATGAACTTCCATTGCTAAAACCACTTCCCACAAAGGATTGTGATTGTGAAATTCAACTGATATTAATGTGTAAACCCGACAATGTGCTCAAACTGAAATATGTTAAATATATCCGTTAAATCCTATGCAATAAATTATGAGAGATTTCAAACCACCAATATGTTGACGAGATCAGCAGCTCGCCGTGCACGCCTACCACCTCCGGACTCGCTGCTCAGCTCCGCCTCGCCGCCGCCGGTACCCAGCCCCATCGTGAGCGCTGCGTCAACACCGGCCGCGGTAGTTGCGTCGAGCTCAAGCGACGAGTATTTCTCCCCGCCCTCGACGCCACCACCTGCTCGCCGACGGGGAGGACGCCGGCCGCCGGACGGCTTAGGACCTCGAGGCCCACCGGCCTCTGATAGGGTCCCAGCCCCCGGCGGAAGTGTGCAGCGCATGAGATGGACACGATCCATTAACGAGAACGTCATGCGCTCATACTATGGGGCTACAGAGGGGGGAAACAACCTGACCGCGTACCGTGTCCGGATGCTCTCTCTTTTTCAGGTGCTTGAGCCAGCTGTCAACGTTTCGGCACAACGACTATCGGATCAGGTGCGGGTCATCCAGCGTAATCATATGTTGGATGACGCTGTACTTGATCGCCTGCGAAATGAAATGCAGAGTAGCCATGTCATCGCTCCCCCGCTGCAGAGTGTTATTGTAGTGCCACCACAGGACACTACAATTCAAGCTGACGAGATGATTGATGACAGGGCTACGAACGTAAGTACCCAGTGCAATGAAGAACTGAGGAGTGCTTTGGAGGGTGCGATTCGGGAATATCGATTCATGTCGCCCGAACTTAGACCACGTTTACCTCGTTTGCCCATGCAGAACAAAAATAGGGCGCTGGTGGCGGTTCTGGATTCGCAGTTGTCAAAGTATTTTGATGATTGCGAAGACCTCACTGATGCTCATTCAGTTCTGTACTGCGCAGCTGTAGCAGCATGTCGTGTAGCTCACGTAAAATTTGCAAATGACTCTAGAGCTACACGACCGAAACCAGCCGTACCAGCTTGGCAGTACAGAATTGAGCGCCGTATTGGTGGGGCCAGAGCGCTCATCGGCAAACTTATCTGCTTCAGGGAGGGCAATACTCGCCCTAGAGTGATGCGCTTTGTGAGGCGGGCGTTCTCAGTGACTGATATTAGCCCTGAGGACTATGTGTCCCATGTCACAGAGCGCATCGACTTCCTGAAGCAGAAAGTGTATGCATGGGCGAACCGTATTCGTAGGTATAAGCGGCGAGTGGAGCGATATACTCAGAATCGCACCTTCCAGAGTGATGAAAGGTGGGTTTATAGGGCTTGGGAGCGACCGGACCAAGGTGTGGCTGACGCGCGCCTACCGGATGATGATGCCATGTGTTCTTTCTGGCGGAGTATCTGGTCGGCGCCTGTCAGCCACACCGAAGGTGATTGGACTAGAGAAGTCGAGCGAGCCTGCGATCCAATACCAGAAATGGGGGCTATTACCATCTGCCCCCAAGATGTAGCTCGTGCAGTTCGTCCGTTGCCCAACTGGAAGTCTCCAGGGCCGGACGGGCTGCACAATTTCTGGATCAAATGGTTCAAAAGGTCGCACGCTCGCTTGGCGGCTCAGTACCAGACTGCTTTGGAGTCTGGTTCGCTACCCCAGTTCCTAACGACAGGAGTTACCCACCTGCTCCATAAATCTGGTAGCACCGCGGAACCCAAAAATTATAGGCCGATTACGTGTTTACCGACGGTCTATAAAGTTCTTACTTCCATTTTGAGAGCTAAAATTAACAAACATATAGACACCAACTCCATCATGTCTGCCTCTCAAAATGGATGTAGGAACGGGTCCCGCGGTACTAAGGAGCTACTCCTCATTGATATGGCCATTAGCCAACAGGTTCGCCGTTCCCGAAAAGATCTATCGACATGCTGGATAGATTATAAGAAGGCCTATGACTCGGTGCCACATACATGGCTCAGGAGGGTGCTGGAGTTGTATAAAGTAGATGCAACTCTGCGCACCTTCTTGATGTCGTGTATGGGGCAATGGAGGACGGTCCTTCGCTATCCAGGATGTCGAAATATCCAGAGGAATAGCGAGCCGATAAGGATTGAGCGAGGCATATTTCAGGGCGATAGTTTGAGTCCGCTCTGGTTCTGCTTAGCCCTGAATCCTCTAAGCACATTGCTGGAGGATTCAGGTTTAGGCTATCGGCTGAGGAGAGGTGGTCAGGTTATATCTCACCTTCTCTACATGGATGACCTAAAACTTTTTGCCCCCAACAATTTGCAACTGATGGAGCTACTGAAAGTAACTGAAACTTTCAGTAGCGCCATCAGGATGGAATTTGGTGTCGACAAATGTGCGGTCATGCATGTAAAGCGAGGGGAGATTGTGGAATCCGTGGGAACACAGCTCGCGGATTCCATAAACCTTAGAGCCCTCTCCGCATCCGAAACCTATAAGTATTTGGGTATGTCGGAAGCGTTGGGTATCAATGTTACTGACATGAAGCAATCATTGAAGGAGCGCTTCTTTGGCCGCCTGAAGAAAGTATTCAATAGTCTTTTATCAGGCGGAAATAAGGTGCGCGCCTTCAATGGTTGGGTCATGCCGGTTTTGATGTACTCTTTCGGCATACTCAAATGGACTCAGACTGAACTCGACGCCCTGGATAGGAGGGTGCGTACGCTGCTGACAGCATATCGAATGCACCACCCACGGTCATCGGTAATGAGACTGTATATCCCGCGAAAGTGTGGAGGTCGAGGCTTTTTAAACGCTAAAACCCTCCACAATCGCGAGATATGCAGTCTCAGGGAATATTTCCTAGAAGCCGACGTGGGGATGCATCGAGATGTGGTCGCGGTGGACAAGGGCCTCACCCCGCTCGCCATGGCTAAAGAGAACTGGCGCAAACCTGTAGTGCTTGACACTAATGATCGCAGGGAGGTATGGCAGAGTAAGGAGCTTCACGGACGCTTTTTCCGGGCCCTACATGGACCCGATGTAGATTTGCTAGCGTCCGTAGCCTGGCTGCGTTTTGGTGACCTCTTTGGGGAAACCGAAGGTTTTGTCTGTGCAATTATGGACGAAGTTATCATGACGAACAATTACCGTAGATTTATTGTGAAAGACGGCACGGTTGACATCTGTCGGGCATGCCACCGTCCGGGAGAATCAATCCGACATATTATCTCCGGCTGTTCTCGTCTAGCTAACGAAGACTACTTGCATAGACACAACCTTGTAGCCAGGATTATCCATCAGCAACTTGCTCTGAAATACAATCTTGTGGAATCGGAAGTGCCGTATTACAGGTATGTGCCCGACCCAGTTCTCGAAAATGGAAATATCACATTGTACTGGGATCGATCCATCATCACTGACAGGACTATTGTTGCGAATAAACCTGATATAGTGGTGGTGGATCGAGTAGAGAGGCGCACAATGATTATTGATATAACGGTCCCACATGACGGGAACCTCGTGAAAGCTGAGAAAGATAAACAAATCAAGTATCTTGACTTGGTTCACGAGGTTGTCGACATGTGGGATGTGGACTCAGCGATCATTGTGCCGATAGTCGTATCAGCCAATGGCTTAGTTGCCAAGAGCCTCGACCAACACCTAAGGAGGCTCTCGTTGGGCAGCTGGATCAAGGGCTTGATTCAGAAAGCGGTACTCCTGGACACGGCTCGCATTGTCAGGAGGTTCCTCTCTCTGGAGCCCTGACCGCCGGTAGCTTGGACCCTGTTCCCGATACCGGTGGACTACTATTTTTTATATTTTTAAATGTTTGTATTTTTATATTCTAATATTTAAAAATGTAATTTATAAGTTGTTAAAATGAAATAAAGGATAATAATAATAATAATTCACGAGATGTGTAGTATGGTAATTCATCCCCATCAGAATCCATGCCGTCATCAGAAAGCTCTCCATTTTCCAAGCGGCGAAGCAGATCTTCTATATGCCCATCTATAAAGCACCACACAGCATGTAAACTATACCTTCACCAAGCTCAAAACATTGTCAAACCAGCCCAAAACTAAGCAGATAAAAAGGCAGTAGCATGATAGCAAAAGGGACGTTAGTGCATGATGTATCGAAATTGATACATGGAGAAAAGTTTATTTTGAAGCAACTCAAGTAATAAAAACCAAAAATACAAACGTTTGCGACAAGTTTTTAGACTTACCTTGCATCTTGTATTTTTTTCAAAACAAATTATCCGTGTTTTCCCGGCATTCAAACGGATCTAAAATTCAAATTTACAGCACTGGCACACTCTTGCGACAATAGACAGTGAAAGTGTCAAAAATCCACAATGTCAGAACTGTCATGTGTCAACCCTCACTTTTTCGGTACAAAAATAAGTAACGGTACCATTGATCATTCAGCCGGGCTGTACAATTTAAAAAAAAACACAGGATACGGTTCTGAACGCATTGTATCGTTTTCGATACTCTATGCATTTAAGGGTTAAGGGTCGATTTATACTAGCGCAGAGTCGAAGCGCATCGAAGCGTCAAATTTTTTACAACTAAAGCGAAGCCGCACGAATGCGCGCGTATTCGCCAGAATACGCGCGCACTCTCACGTGTAATAATGGGCATCAACAGCAGAGCTATTGAATCACTTGCCAGTTGACTCTCGTAGCTGAAACGTGTGTAAAATGGTTGACATTGATTTTGCTATGATATTACTTATATCTGAAGTTGAAGAAGAAGAGAAGAAAAAGAAAGCGGAATTATAGTGTTCACAACTTGTGGAAGAAAAGACGTATTTGTGGTGAATTTACTACTTTTTGTGTTGATTTATATCGATACCCGAGTTTTTTTTCCGACTATTATAAAATGGACTACGATCAATTTACAAACTTTGTCAATATTTTGAGACCACACATTGAGAAACAAGAAACAAATTTAACGATACCCATTTCCGTTGAAGAGCGAATATCAGTCTGCTTAAGGTGAGTTTTATGCTTTCTTACGATTGTAGCACTTTATTAACTTACACGCAAGGTGTTAAACACTTCTTGGTTGTTCAACATAAATATCAATATTTTCATGCCTAGATAGAATAGCATAATTAAACAAGCTTGTATTTCAAGACTCTTTATTTAAAAATTTGAAATAATTATTCACCTTGTGAAATCACAGTTATTAAGGTCATTAATCATTATTATCAGTCATTATAAGTAAATTCTTCGAAATCGTCAAACTTCGATTGCCGCTGTTGCTGTGTTCTCGAAATAGGTTGTGGTATGTAAGGCGATGGTGGAGCAGATGATGTTGTGTTGGATATAGTGCCGTAATTTGTATGGTTGGGTGGCGTGGTTGAAGTAGGTGGTGGACAATAAGTAGTGGATGGGATGTAAGTTGAAGTTGATGGTGAGGAATAAATTTGCTGTTGTTGTGTTCCATAGCAGTTAGTCATAGATGATGGAGTATCGCTACTTTCCTCGGAGGCAAGTTTTACTTCTGCGTCAGTAACCAGGCCAAGTGTTGCCCGTTTTAATTCAGCTTGAATTCGTATAGGCATCTTTTTTACTGATTTACTCATAGATAGAAAAAAAGCATCTAATGGATCTTCTTCCTTTCCTTTGGCCTCGACATATTGTCTGAGGTAGTGTTTTATTTCTGGTAGTATGATTTGATAATGCCGAATCAGAGCGTGAACTTTCCCCGACGTCAGATGTTTGTGACTCTATAATTGAGATGTCTTCAGTGTCCACGTCTAAACTATTATCAGAAAAATCAAGGTTTGATGTCTGTGATCTGTCCTGAAGGTGTGGCTTTAAAAATTCTAACTCCTTCTCAAATTTAATTGGTTTTTCAGTTTTTCGCGCAGAACCGCTTTTATATTGTCTCAATCTAAGAGCCTTTTTGTAACAGTCACGAAGTTTCTTCCATTGTTTCTGACATTCGGCCAGTAGAAAAAAAAAAACAGTTAAAAATAGGTATCTAGTAAACTTCATTAATTTGTTACAGATTTCTAACTACTGCTATCAGTTTCAAAGCATTGGCTCATACTTTTCGAATGGGCTATGCTACAGTTTGGAAGATTGTACACGAAATTTGTGCCGCAATTTGGAAATATTTACGACCCATTGTTATGCCAAAACCAACGACAGTCATGGGTTAAAATCGAGGAAGATTTTAGAAGATTATGGAATTACCCTAATTGTATAGGAGCGATTGACGGCAAACATGTCAATATAAGGGCACCCTGCAACAGCGGAAGTCTCTACTACAATTATAAAAAGTTTTTCAGCACTGTCTTGTTAGCTATTACTGACGCTAAATATAAATTCATTGTAGTAGATGTTGGTGCATTTGGGCGTAACAACGATAGCGGCATATTAAGCAGTTCCAAATTTGGACAACTATTACAAAATAATATGCTTGGTATACCGCCTAATAAATGCTTGCCAGGTACGACAATACCAGTTCCTCATGTTTTTGTTGGGGACGAAGCATTCCCTCTGTGTGAACACATTATGAGACCTTATCATGGAAGTCAGGTATTAAACGATAGCGAGAAGAAAATCTTTAATTATCGTTTAAGTCGAGCAAGGCGTCTAGTGGAAAGTTCATTCGGAATATTACAACAGAAATTTGAAGTTTTTCAAAAACGTATAAGAATGCAACCAAAGTTTTTAGATACGCTGATTCTTGCATGCACGTGCCTGCATAATTATACTTTGGAAGATTTTGGGTCTGAAGACGTTGCCCTGTCTAATAACAACATTTTACAAAATTATTCATTTGACAGCCAAGACATGTACATAACCGGTAATCAAAACGTGGACGCTATGAATATCAGAGAGAACTTCAAAACTTATTTCATTTCTGAACATGGGGCAGTACCATGGCAAAATGAAATGATAACACGATGTTAAGCAAGAGATAATTGTCAAAAAGTTTTTTTTGGCGCCACCCCGCGCCGCACCACAACGGCAACATCGCACGACAGCGAAAATATTGCGTTCTATCTATCGTACCAGTTAATTTCATTTCCCCGCTAACATTTTCCCAAGCATTATTTTTGGAATGTTTGTCACTATAATTTTTAGCTTTTGGATTAAATAGGCATTCATATTTTTGTACCAGGTAAATTAATTTTTCGTCCGAGTCCATTGTGATTCACCGACGCAGGCCAATTTCCGACTGATGACGCGTTGGTTCGCTAGTGGACGCGTGGATACACGAGAATGCGCGCTCACGCGCGCGCACCAATCAGCGTTGTTCACGCGCAGACGCGCGAATTCCGACGAATGCGCGCGTCTTTTTAAAATCTCCGAAGTAATGTGTGCGTTACGCTGTGGAGTTAAGGTTGAATTTGTTATGTTCAGTTTTGGATAGACGCTTCGATGCGCTTCGACTCTGCGCTAGTATAAATCGACCCTAATAGTACATGTACTACACAAGCCTAGTACTGAATGGTTTTGGCTGCAATTTTGGTTGGTACATCGTTTTTCAGAAATTACGCTACAATAGTCGTGTATTAATATTTTGTGTAAAATATAAGATACATTGGACATAGAGATTACAATGGTGATACGGTTTAAGGTTTTGTCATAATAATATTTATTTAAAATGTTCTGATTTTATACAAATTGTTTGTGTCGTCTTTGTTAGCGAGAGATTTTATAAGTTCCATGGGTTCAGATGTAGTAGTAGTTTTAGTGTCAAACAATTTACGAACGCTCATTTTATCGCTATAAGCGATCGCTAAAGATTGCACCACAGAATCAAAGGCACAAGTGTTTTCGAAGTGTTTTCGATGACAATGCCACTAACGCCTGATGAGTGATTATTACTGTTTGACAACAAACATATACTTGTGCTTTGATTCCGTGGTATTCGTACGTTACGATTGTGAGTTTTTATAGATAAGTCTTTCCAGTTTTCAACCGAAATTGGGTTATCGCTCAATACAGAGAAATCATGAATTCCTGTGAGAAATCATCATTATATGGCAATTAACCCTCTAATGATGATTTCTCATTTTTATGTTTTTCAGCGGAGCGTTTTTCTTATAGGTCAAAGGAGGCTATTGCGACTAAAAAAAAAAATGTTCAAACTTCAACCTTTGCCAATAATGACCATTTGGCTATATATTTAATGGATTACCTCAGTAATCCATTAAATCTATATGATTAAGCATATATCTGAGATTCGTTTTGGCCTAAAATAATGTGAAAACGCTGTAAGATTTAGTTAATATCTTATTAAATAACCCATCCGGGCAGAAAAAGTCACATTAGCCCCATCTGGTGGTAAATGCAACTATTTAAACTAACTCATTGGTTTTTGTAGCTTTTATGCTCAAAATCGGAGCACATGTCACCCAGTGTGAAATTTACGCAAAAATGATCTCTGAGTTGAACCAGTAGAGTCCCGATCAGACTAAAAGTATGTTTTGTATTTTTTGGGGCTAATGTGACTATTTTCTATAGGATTAGTGTTGTGTAGAAGTAAAAAATATCGATAAATTGGAAAATGATAATAATATAATTGGATTGGATATAATTGGTAATCGATAATTATGGGTACTTAAGTAAAATAAAACTAGTGTTCGTTTTTCATTTATATTTGCAATCAATAATGTTTAAGTTTTCTTACAACGTATTCTGATACCAATGTTATAACTTTCTGTTTAGTTAAAGGAAAGCCATACTTTTCTAAAGTATGCAAATACGAAGCCATCTTTCGCTCGTTATCAATTATAAATACTGTCTTCATTCCAGCATTCACCTGTTTCTGACCGCGTGTGCCATGTAAATGTGAAATTATAGTAGATCTCGGAACATTAATTTTTTTGCTGCCTCGTAACTATTTAACGTTTTGTTTTTTAACCAAATCAAGTGCAAATCGAGAAGATTTTCTTTTGAATAGCTCTTTTCTTTTTTCCTATATACTTTCGGACCATCTAAAAAAAGTCAAATATCAAATTAGTTTAAAACTTCTAAGATAGTTTAGGTAGGCATAGTAGTACACGCGCGAATTGAATGCGTTTGGTCGGGGTCGTAAATAAATGTGTTACTTAATTTATCTAACCACACTATTTACAGCTTGAAAGGAAAATAGATTTCAATTTTGTGTGAAATTGTAATAAAACTAAATAATTAGAAGTATCACATTTGTAAATAAATGTGATACTTCTAATTATTTAGTTTCAGGCCCCCCAATTGAATTCAGTTCGTGCATGTTCTGTCGTAAGTATATCGATTTGCAACTATCGATATTCGACATCACTAGCATATTTGTTTTTGATACAATCACTAAAGGGCTATTGTAACTAAAAAAACTAGACACAATAGCCCCGGAACGCGGTAAATTGAGGCTAATGTAACTATTGCGTTATCTTAGGAAATGTAAGATATAACGTCATAAAAATAAGTGTAAAGAGTACATACCTTTAGTGTTTATTTGGTTTTGCATAAAAACTTGCTTAAAATGCACGAAAAGTATTTTTTTTTCATAAAAGGTAATGAGACGCTCGCTCATAAACACTTGTTCAAAATGGTGACTAACAAAAAAGCTCTGTAAGTAAAACAGTTTCAATCCCTGTGACACCATCTGTTTATTATTAGGTTAAACTATGATTTTTCTACAGGCCAAAAGATGGCAGTGTATTTAAAAAACATTAGAATAGAAGATATCGCTGTTGGTTGCTTTCGCCCCAAAGTTGCAATAGCCTCCATTGACCTACTTTTATTACTAAAACTTTTTTAATTCTCCTGATATATACTCGTGATGCCTTCATCCTTAAAATAAATTCATCAACTTTCATTCGCTCCGTAGAGAACTTAAAAATAGTTATTATATTTTTGAAGTAACTTTCAACGTTCAAACTCAAACTCAAACCATTTATTTCAAATAAACCAATTACAGGTACTTTTGAATTGTCAAGAGGTCGGTCAGTCAGAAATATGAAGCTAGTTGCCCATTCCAACGTGTATTAGGTTCCTATGGAGAAGAACGGGCAAGAAACTCCACGGAAACTCTTTTAAATCAGAATATTTTTAGAAAAAATTGGTTACATCATTAATGTTGTAATTATACATGTGAGAACAATGTAGAAAGACGTGCACATTAAAATCGTCCGTAATAAAAAACAAAAACAATTCAAAAATTGAAATAAGCCGTAGCAGCTAAGAGATGACCAATCCCCACTGGCGGCGCCCGTTCAGGAACATGACGCATAGATCAGCACCATTTAGCTCAACCATTTTGAAGGGAACTTAATGATCCAACACACACGCCACCACCAGCGAGACATTTGAGTGAGCATGAGATACTCTCAGCCGCCAGGGCACATTCAAGTCAATCAAAGACGTACCCAGTAAATGGTAGCTGTAAAGTAGATACATAGTGCTCACACATGTGCTATGCAATTATATAATACTAAAAGACTGAATTGATACAATCTAATGATACTCGTAGTTTTACAATCTTCAGCAGCTCCAACAATATTTTTGAATGCTAATCAATTAGTTTATGCGCCCTTGTGGAGCTGGACCAGCATTAAGCCCAGCATTTTTGTCATCGATGTAATCCCCCAACTTATAATATGCTTGGCTGCATAGTGTGCGTTTTATACAAGATTTAAATTTTGTTTCATTCAGTTGGAGTATGTGGGGAGGTATTTTATTGTAACATTTCAAACAGTACCCCATGAAGGATGAGTCTACTTTAGTCAGTCTGAAAGCCGGTTGAATTAATTGGTCCCTATTTCTAGTCCTATAATTGTGTCTTATCAGTTCTTTTACTGAAAAGACTTAGATTTTTCCTAACGTACATGATGTTTTCATAGACAGATTGACAAGGTACCGTCATGATGTTAATATCTTTAAACAATTCCCTTAGAGAATCGCGTCTGCGGAGGCCATATAGTTAGAACTGGTAGGACATATATTTTCGGTGTTTAAATGGCCGAGCATTACGTTTGACCACAATGGGAGCCGAGAAACTAATCGTCTCAATGTTTTAACAAAACCTGGCAAATAAAACACGTTTTCATATAATGTTGAAACGTTGAGTTCTAATTCCAGTGATATTTGGTCAACTTTCATATCAAACTCCTTAAAAAATTGGGATCGACTGCATCTAAGAAACTGCTATAAACAATATAATATTCTTCCTTTCCTTCATCGTCAGATTTATTGCTTTGATCTTGCATTTCTAGCAATGCTTGTAAGCTTATCTTGGATTTAGTATGTTTCTCATCGTTCTGTTTACCCGTATATTTGCTCAGCGCAACCACAAGAAGATTATTAATAATGAGTTTAATTTCCGTAATTGATGAAGAATTTTTGATTTTACGTAGATTTGATATGTAAAATGTCTCAACTCTATTGTCTACATACCTACTTAAAGCATTGAAAGTTGTATAAAGCTTTAATACGAGGGTGACACTGAAAGTTCTTAGAAAATCAAAAACTGAACAAACTAGTAGCAAGTTATTAGTTTTATTTATATCTTTTCAAAATAGTGTCCATTTACATTAATACGTAATCGCTGCATCCGATGGAACCACTGAGAAAAGCACTTTGCCCACTCGTCCGTAGGGGTCTCTTCGACGGCATTTTGAAACGCAGCCACTGCTTCCTCGGCGTCCATAAAACGTTTTCCTCGAAATTTTTCTTTAATTTTCGAAAATAAATAAAAATCGCAAGGTGCGAGGTCGGGGCTATAGGGCGGGTGAGCCAGAAATTCCACGTCTGACGTCGCCAAGTAGTTGATTGTTTGCTTGGCGGTGTGCGATGAGGCGTTGTTGTGGTGAAGGACGCTCCTACTGCGAGGTCGTTTCTCCCGAACCTTTTCCAAGACAAGTGGCAAACAATTGTTAGTGTACCACTGTGCAGTAACTGTTTTTCGGTTCTCTAAAACAATTGTTGCGTAATGACCTGTCCTTCCGAAGAACGAGGCCACCGTCTTTTTTCCCTCGCTTTGACTTCTCTTCACTTGTTGGCAACTCCTCGGAAGGGAAAACCCAGACAGCAGACTGTCTCTTAGTTTCAGGATCATAACAATAAATCCAGCTTTCGTCACCCGTAAGTATGTCGAACACAGCATTTGAGTCACCTCCGTTAAAGCTTTGAACCATTTCACGACACCAATCAACACGACGAAGTTTTTGGGCCTCTGTCAAATTATGAGGTTTCCACCGGCCACAAAGCTTCCTGACCGCTAAATGTTCATGGAGGATTTTGTGCATTTGACTCATACCGATGCCTAAGCTTGTCCGAATCTGCTGATAAGTCACTCTTTTGTCAGTCTCTATCATACGCCGAACAACACTGATGTTATCTTCAGTCGTCGCCGTTGCAGGCCGTCCCTCACGCAGATCATCGGTGAGATTAGTGCGACCACGTTTAAACTCATTAAACCAGTTATAAACAGTGACACGAGATGGGGCTTCGTCGTGAAAGGCCAATCGAAGTCTATCATAACTTTCTTGTTGACTTAATGACATCGAAAGTCATAAAAAATCATTGTACGAAAAATTTCGCGCGTTAAATTCATGCTGACGAGACACAGACAATTTTCAATTTGCCGCCAAATCGTAAACAAATGACAAATGAATAAAATACACAATAATATCGGCAGAGTTCCATTTTCAAAATTTGAACATTTTTTTTTTTATATATCGTTTACAAGTGGCCAGTTCTAAAAACTTCCAGTGTCGCCCTCGTAACACGTTATGTATCCAAGCGAATAAGGCAATGGTATTAAAATTTATTTACATCTACTGTTTTTTGCCAGGACATCAAAACAATAAGATTTTTCAATAGCGCAAACTTATGCCGCGGAATCGTCACAAACTACTTCATGAGAGGCGGTCGTTTATTGCAGCCCCATTCCTTAAGCCATTTGGATATGTTTTCAAGTGTGTGTACTTCAGTTATCATCTGAGTCATCGGAATGCAAGAATTTTCGGTTTCGGCTACAGCTACATATAGGAAAACATATTTTATTGTAGGAATGGTCGGGATCTCTGGGAGGCTTTATTTTCTTAAAAATAGATACTGTTGCGTCAATACTTAATTTTATTGTTTTCTTTGAATCAGCAAGGTATTTATAATAATCTAATAATGAGCACCGTTTTGTCGACGGAAGAGTAGACAAAAATGACGTTCCGTGTAGACAGTACGACGGCAGCAATGTATAATTATGATGTTTTCATAAGAACACAGGAACTGTCCACGCAAAACCTGTTCTTAGCGATTAGCTAGACTAGATTGATTCGTGCACTCACAAAGCGCAACGGGCAGCCAACCGCGGCGGAAAGATACACCGCTGCTATTTAGTTTTAAGACAGGCAAAAATTACTGTGGGGTGTTTGAAAAAAACATGAATAGTAGTTTATAAATGATAATAAAATAGTGAAGAAAGTATAATAAGAAAGTGAAGTACATATAACTATAGATGAAATAAGTACACTGTTAATAAGAGAAGGTAAGCGTCATTTATTATCATAATTTTCTTTTGCTGATCAGTATTTGTTAGGCTCATGTAAGTGTTAAAAAACTTATTTGTACTCGTTTCCGTTTTTTCTACGGCAGTCTTTGGCCAAGATTTTATTGGAATAAGAAAAAGGTGTACGAGTATGATGCGATCTCGACACCAGTCGTCAGTATCGTAAATAGGTTTACTTTTTTACATCATGAATAAGCGCGTGTTGCTCTTTTCGAAAAACGTTTAAATTAAGTTTTGAATTTTCTTATGTTCTTCTGTCGCCGGTAGTCGTCATTCTTGGTAAATTGTAATCACGCGGTAGAACGTTTACAAAGCCGCCCGTAACACTGAAAACATAAAAAAAGGGAGTTAGTGACTGGTGTATTACTGTAGGTATTGGCCACTTACAGATAAGCACACATCATCCAGTGTCATACTTTCTAATGGTGACATAATACCTGACGGACTTCAATCTTAAGTTCATCGCACACATATAAGCACAGCACCGGATCGGCATCACCTCACCTCATAGGCTCGACGTCTACCAGGCGTAAACCCAACGTAACTGGAACGGCTCAGCACCTCCGAGGAATTGCCGCGCTTAGGTCTGGCCGACTCCTCGCTCATTCCTGGGTGAAGTTGGCAACGACTCTACGTACGCGAGGTGCGGCATTGCAGGGCGTATATATTTTTTGTATTTGTCCCACTTTTGTACTCTGATTTTATTCTTCCGATATAATTAAATGAAACTGAGTCGGTAAGCATATTATTTTTGACTTGTTCTTAAATGTTTTTACTATTTTCCGTAGTGAATCAGCTTAAGAATCAAATGCATGCAATGTATTGTCATTTTGCTAACTGAAGTGGCAGAGTTTCAGCAGAGATTCCGTTATAATAAATTTAAAAAAAGCGAATAAAAAATAATGTTTCTTGCTACGTCACTTGCTACCACTGTCTAAGGATACGGCTAAACCGCCGGCGTCCGGCGTCCTGGCGTGCACGATGGCGCTCAGTTGTTAATAATGAGCGCTGGCACGGCGCGGCGGCAGCGGCCATACTGCTTCACACCGCCGCGCGCCGCGCGCTGTCTTGTGATCGCCGCGATCACAATTCCGAAATTCAATTGAACGTCACCACGCCTTTTTTATCCTTTATTAAAAAGAAACAGGTTCTTATTAATTAATTACAATCTAGCCCATAAGACTAATAAGCAATTTTAATCTAACTTAATTTTTTACGTGATGTCCTTTACACTTTCTTAGAGTCTGATATAATATTAATAGCACTTTGTTCATGTGTTATATGTGTGTCATTGTCACTATTATTTATCACGGCCTGTCTTGCAGCCGAAGCGCGGGTCGCTTAGCGCGGCACGCGAACATTAACGACATCTTCCGACGAGCTCTTGTCACCGCCGGCGTTCCAGCTGTATTAGAACCCAACGGCTTGGCACACGACGATGGCAAGAGACCGGACGGCATGTCTTTATTTCCTTGGAAGGTGGGCAGGCCTTTAGTGTGGGATGCAACCTGTGTCGACACTCTTGCGCCATCCCATCTTCCTGGCTCAGCGTGCTGTGCTGGTGCTGCTGCTGCGGCTGCAGAAAACCTCAAGCGGCGTAAGTATAATAGCCTCATTGGTAATTATATTTTCGAGCCGTTTGGGGTTGAAACCCTCGGGCCGTGGGGTCCGAGTGCTCACGGCCTCTTTAAAGAAATCTCCAATCGGCTATTTGACACTTCCCGTGACCCAAGGGCTAGTTTTTACCTTGGGCAGAGGCTAAGCATTGCCATACAACGTGGCAATGCGGCCAGTCTCTTGGGTACATTACCAGTCGACAGCGATGCGGATGAATTTTTCAATGCTATATTTTAGTTTGTAGTTTTAATTAAGTTAAATTAGTATATAATTTTGCTATTTTTATTAATTAATTAGTTATAAATTGTTTGTACCAATTTAAATGAATAAATATACATTATTTCTACACTTTTGCACTACACTAACTCAAAAGGTTTTGTTCGTTTTCGTCTTCGCACTATATTTGTTTGGTCTAACAGCTGAATTGCCTCGATGTTCACATGTTGGTGGAGTCGGTGTTCATGAGCCACAGCAAGTTTTTGGATTATGTTCGTGACGGGTTCCATTTTTAGGTCACGATGGAGGTCGTCATTTCTTATATACGAGTACCAGGGCGCAATACTCCTGAGTACCTTATTCTGGAATGTTTGTATAATTTTGATGTTGGTTGGATGCTATACGTCCATATTGGCATAAGAATATGCATAAATAATAAAATTTTGTTATGTATCGATAGGCAGGAACCCCGCCTAATCAACCAATACATATTTTTAAAACGTATGTCTAGCTCCTGTCTTTTCTTTTTAACGTGCGCTTTCCAGCGCAGTTTTCAAGCGTTATGCCAAGGTATTTGGCTGTATTTGCGTATGGCACTTGTTGGCCATTTATGATGATTGGGTGGTATTCACAATTATTGTTGGTGAAATCAATATGACCATGCCTGACGCCGCAGTTTGGCCGTACTAAACTCAAACTCAACGCATTTCATCATCATCCGAAAGACGACCACTTCGATCATAGACCTCACCAAAGCACCGCCACTTCGACCGGTTAATAAACTATTAACGACTTAACGCATTTATTAAAATTAAAACACTTTTGAATTGTCAAGGAGTCGGTCAGTCAGGAATATGAAGCTATTTATTAGTCCATTCCAAAGCGTTAGTTAACTTTAGAGATGAACGGGCAAAAAATTCATGGATATTCTCTTATTGTTACAAACTATTAGTTCAATCATCCAAGTTGAAATCGAAATATGTAATAAAAACCGGCCAAGTGCGTGTCGGACCACGCACAAGGGTTCGGCAGTTGGAATGAATTTATCCCAAGAACAAACTTAAGATTGTTGTTGAAAAACATGTTTTCCCATACATTCCAAGTTCAAATGTTAGTTGGTAGATTATTTCTCGTTAACTTGTAAAGTACACTTGATTAACAAAAACTTGCGCTTTAAAGCTTAATATTTCGCAAACGGTTTCGATACATCCACAATATTTTATATTTTTGAACGACACCACACAACATGGGATATACGAGAAAAAAAAAACCATCCCCACTTCCAAAAACCATCCCCACTTCCGAGTAGGAGAGGTACCTTAAAAAAAAATTACTTACAAACTTCAGCAGCTCTAACAGTATTTTCTAATGCCAATCACTTAGTTTATTTATATGCACTCTTGTGCTTGTGGCGCAGGACCAGCATTGAGCCAAGCATTTTTATCAGCGATATAATCTTATCAGCGATATAATCTTATCAGCGATATAATCTTATCAGCGATATAATCTTATCAGCGATATAATCTTATCAGCGATATAATCTTATCAGCGATATAATCTTATCAGCGATATAATCTTATCAGCGATATAATCTTATCAGCGATATAATCTTATCAGCGATATAATCTTATCAGCGATATAATCTTATCAGCGATATAATCTTATCAGCGATATAATCTTATCAGCGATATAATCTTATCAGCGATATAATCTTATCAGCGATATAATCTTATCAGCGATATAATCTTATCAGCGATATAATCTTATCAGCGATATAATCTTATCAGCGATATAATCTTATCAGCGATATAATCTTATCAGCGATATAATCTTATCAGCGATATAATCTTATCAGCGATATAATCTTATCAGCGATATAATCTTATCAGCGATATAATCTTATCAGCGATATAATCTTTCAACCTTATACGAGTATTATGCTTACGGCATGGTGTGCGTTTAATACAAGATCTCATTCAGTTTAAATATGTGGCGAGCTATTTTATTGAAACAGTATCTTTTGATATACATATATTTAGTTGTATATAACAACAGAATGGTTAGAACATACAAAATATAATACGAGTACATACAAATTACACAAACGCAAAAAAAACTTGAATACTTATATTATTAGTATGCGTCTAGGGCCTAGGCTAAAACTTACCTTCTGAAGCATCGTACGCTCACCTCTTGCCCATAGCGCGGTTGCTGTACGACGGCTCCAAGGTAACAGGACGAACAAAAGTTTTTGCCCACGAATCAAGGGGAAACGCGATTTTTTCGTATGGATGGATGGATAGCAATTTTAGGTCTCTAGAACTAAATAACCAGGGGTCCATGGAACCCAGGTAGTGAATTAAGGGTTAAGCGTTACCAGCATATACCTACCAACTTATTGTATCTTATTCTGTTCAAACTAAAAAAATACAAATTCACGTTTGGATTGCCGATCACTAACAATAACCTTTTAAATAATGCAACAATATTTAATTATAGGTGGCAAATTGATTACGAATAAATTGCAATTTTGGGTTAGTAGGTAGTGCTCACAACCACCGGCTATCTTGAAACACACATATCATCATCATTTCAGCCGAAAGACGTCCTTTGGAAATACGCCTCCCCCAAGCGTCGCCACACCGACCGGTCCTGTGCTTCTAATATCCAGCGGATTCACCAGGGCATTGGTCTACCTTTTGGGAGCCTACTAACGCTCCGCGTTCCGGTAGTCAGAAACATACACAAATCTTCTTTCTTCTTTTCGTGTGGTTAGTGACTAACCTGGTGTCAGAGTTTTAAAGCCGCCCATGGGCCTCTGACTTGGCTTCACATGCCGTCGAGAAATATCTCGCAGGCATGCCGGTTTCCTCGCGATGTTTTCCTTCACCGTTTACATACACAAATTAAAAGATTTCAAATATGAATGTTGTAGGATTATTAAAAATAAACAAAAATAATCTTACCACAGCATTACAACCGGCGCCTGCGCACTTAAAATGAAATGAAATTTCTGTTAAAATGCAGTTTATTGTTTTATAATGATAGATTTTTTTTTTTATCATTTTGTCCTTTATGTAATTTTAGCAAAGCTGAAATTTTGAGAATAGTTAGTGTAATACTCGTAAGTTAAATTATGCGTACTTGGTAGCTTAAAACAGAGTACATAAAAACCTTGCCCACTTTCGTTAAAGTATGATGGCTGGTTTTTTATACGATGTGTAAATTAAAGGTGTGTTTAAATTGAGAGCTATAGCTTAATAAGCTGGCGGTAGACGGGACCAGCCGCGGCGGCGCCGCCGCCGGCCACCGCGCGTCGGCACTTCGGTCTCCAGAAACGACTTCCACGCCATTATGTAATTGGCAAGGATTATCTGTATACTATCAGCTATTTTTAGATTTTTATTGAAGTGAAACGTCTTTATATTTCTCTGTCACGAAAAAGCATTTCGGTCGCGTGGAGGGGGTAGACGATAAATCGCGTGGTGAGAGGTGGCAGCGGCGGAGAGAATTGATTGGAATCTCAAGTTTTTATATTGAACCAATTTGAAAGATTTTTTCATTGTTGGGAAGCTACACTATACCGGGTGCCATAGGCTAAATTGTATTTTCAAAAAAATTGGGGATCCTTACTAAAACTCCAATAATGTAACCCAAGGTGTAAAAAAATTACCTAAAATATTCTTTACATCGCGTGCGCTGCGAAAACTATTGATGATAGAATAAAATAATGTACTACGACTTTGCAGAACACATAATTATTTACGAAAAGTGTTGCGACAGCATATGTCTAACTACTCGTATTATTGTAATGCCAAAATAAGTGTTCTTTTATTTAAAAAAAAAAATGAAATGCCGCCGCTAAGAAAGGCACTTTATTTGTATCTTGGTATTAATCCTTATCAAAATAACTTACTAAAACTCCAATAATGTAACCCAAGGTGTAAAAAAATTACCTAAAATATTCTTTACATCGCGTGCGCTGCGAAAACTATTGATGATAGAATAAAATAATGTACGAGTACTACGATTTTGCAGAATACGAGTACATTATTATTAACAAAAAGTGTCGCGACAGCATATGTCTAACTATTATAGTTATGCCACAATAAGTGTTATTTTATTTTTTAAATTTAATTGAGATGCCGCCGCCAGAAAAGGCTCTTTATTTGTATCTTGGTATTAATCTTTATCAAAAAAAATACTTCATATTCAAGACTGCTTCAATACCTTTATATGACTTTTTGAATTATTCAATTCGGACATTCCATTCGAAAGATATCACAAGTTTAAAAATGTAAGTATTACAAAAAAGTTGCGTGGTAGCCGCTCACCCTGCTCGGCTAGCTAGGCAGCACCGTATGCAATGTAGGCACCACTGGGGTACGTGCCGTACGGGAGTCCCGTCAATATCAAGAAATGAAGTGCTGTAGGTAGCGAAGGTAGGTAGGGTAGGTAGTGTAGATAGGTAGGGTAGGTAATGTAGATAGGTAGGGTAGATAGATAGTTAGGTAGGGTAGGATAGGTAGGTAGGTGCGCTTTAGATAAGTACTTAGTGCTACCCGTACGAAGCCGGGGTGGGCAGCTAGTTGATTATAACGCAGATGAGCCTATATACCTATCTACACTACCTACCCTACCTACGCTACCTACGGCACTTCATTTCTTGACATTGACTCCCCTCCCGTAGGGCCCATACCCCAGTGACGCCTACATTGCATACGGTGCTGCCTAGCTAGCCGAGCAGGGTGAGCGGCTACCACGCAACTTTTTTGTAATACTTATAATTCAAAAAGTTCTAAAAGGTATTGAAGCAGTCTTGAATATGAAATAATTTATTGTGATAAGGATTAATACCAATATACAAATAAAGAGCCTTTTCTAGCGGCGGCATTTCAATTTTTTTTTTTTAATAAAAGAACACTTATTGTGGCATAACTATATAATAGTTAGACATATGCTGTCGCGACACTTTTTGTAAATGATGATGTGTTCTGCAAAGTCGTAGTACATTATTTTATTCTATCATCAATAGTTGTTGCAGCGCACGCGATGTAAATTATATTTTAGGTAATTTTTTTACACCTTGGGTTATATTATTGGAGTTTTAGTAAGGATCCCATTTAAAAAAAAAATATAATATAGCCTATGTCACCCGGGGATAGTGTAGCTTCCCAACAGTGAAAGAATTTTACAAATCGGTTCAATATAAAAACTTGAGATTCCAATCTATTCTCTCCTTCCGCTGCTGCCGCCGCTCACCACGCGATATATCGTCTACCCCCTCCACGCGGCCGTAACGCTTTTTCGTGACAGAAAAATCCTAATACCCCCCGTCTATAAAGAAGTTTCACTTCAAAAATTAACTTTAGAACTAATGAAATAGTGAAAATAAAAAGAACGGTGCGACACCACACGAGCTTCTCTCCGCATAAAGTATGAATTAAGGCTCGTATTATAGGACCTTACTCGAGAATCCATCCATAGTTTATCTGAATGTTCCGGATTGGCTCAAAAACGACTGTCTGGTCATCGCATAAGCTATAGTTATATTATCACGCTATTTTATGGGGTATTAGCAATATTGCATTATTGTCCGTATTCCTCAACAGTTATCCGCGATATTTAATTAGACGAGAAAAATTATAACATATTGTAGATTTAACAACCTCTGAAATGAATATCATCGCGCAACTTACAAGTAGCTTTTAGTCAAATCTTCACCGAGGTAAACGGCCTAATGGTTCCACATTCACCCTGTGAGTCACAGTTCGTGAGTTCGGTCCCTAAAAGATTTTAATATTTGTGATGTGTTTTTTTTTAAGATATCTGTATATTTTGGCTGCTGAGACTAAACCTACAAACGCAGTAAACAGGGATTTTTATAAAAAAAATCTGGATATTATTTTAGTACCTTTATTGTGGTGTCTTATGACTTCCACGCGCACGAAGAGAAGCTAGTCCTAAAAATAAAACTAAAGAAAATTTGCTAACGTTTTTTTAATAACTATTGAAATAAACAGTTGTAATAAGAAATTTAAGAAAATGCGCGTGTCGTAGTACCGTACACGTGATAAAAGTTAAACTTCTTAAAATTAAGAATCACAGAGATTTAGTGTGAGAGACAGAGAGAGAGAGAGTTCTTTCTTGCTTTTCTCTCATGTAACGAAATGTGCATAAACGTGACGTGTCCTTGAACTTTCTCAATTCTCATCCAAATATCGAATCGCCGCCTCAGGCCGCTTTTACATTAGGAGGTTAGCAGCGCGATAGTACCGCAGCAGAAGCAGATGCCTTAACCTTATAAGAACAGCCGCGCGACAGCAGCGCGCAGGCCGCGCCGCAGTTAAGATTCAAGTAGCTTACTTCATTTCAATTTCAATAATAAATCGTTCCGTGACAAATTCGCTCATTGTGCAGTCTATACCTAATCACGTGCGCTTGCTGTTGGGACAGGTTATAATAATAATTTGGTTTACTTGTAGGGTAGACCGGGGACAATTGAAACAATTTTTCTTAAAACGTGTGCAGTGAAGTATCTATAGTACTTATATCGTTGAAAGGGTCGTTATCTAGTTCCTAAATTAAACATAATCTATATCTTAATTTCGAATAGTTAACCTACAATCACCTATTAAAGTAGGTCGGACACAGTGGTTCTATTGACCCCATCCCAAGGACGGTTGAAACAATATGTAGGGATAATTGAAACACTGAAAATATTTTAGGAACTACTGCAGGTTTTTAATCAGTCTTAACTATTTAACTTACCACTAAATTATTTATTGAGATCGTGACAAGTCCGTCAACGTAACATTAATATTTCGAAACTTACAAATGTAAAAACATCTTCAACATAAACAACTCAAAATATCTCATATTTATATAATTTTAGTGCTCTAATTTGTGCTATTGACTATTTCACATTATTGAAAGACTTAATATCCTATTACGCTGTAATGGCACTTGCATGGGGGAGAAAAAAGGTAATCCAGTACATACAAAACAGCTTGTTTCAATTATAACAATCGTTTATTGACCCGTATAGGTTTGACTGTTCTTAGGACACTTTCACTTGTTCTCTAAAACCCATGTTGTTAACACCTAATTAAAGTTATTTTTTATTGCATCGAGCATCCTGATTTTATTCATCCGGTATATATAAGATTAATCAACTTAGCTAATATTTGGTAGGTACTTAAAACTTAAAATATATTTTTGGGAAATTATACCCTAAAACTAGGGTAAACATATGTAGGTATGTATTAAAAACAACCAATCTCCATTAGGGACTAGGTACAAAGTTGTTTTTATTAAAACTAGTCGTTTGTGCCAAGCTTGTCGCTTGAGCACACCTGACAGACAATTCTTGATGGCGGTCCAAAAATCCTCGGAACCACTCTACTCCCGTAATCTCATTTTCGTACCATGTAGCAGGCCTTCGGAGTTCGTTGCGTACAGTCAGATCATATGCCAGTTATCTCATATCCTTAGCGTTTAGACCAAAGTACATATCAGCTGACTTGATTGAACTTCTGTCTGTAACGTGTTTTCGTTTTCTGGGCATCTCTAGAAAAGAAGAATGAAAAAAAAATAGATTAAATTTAATGTCGACGGCTCAATTTTAGGGTCGTCGGAGTTATTGGGTTGCCTATCAGATGTAATTTTATAATTGCGATTGTGAGTTTAAAGGGGTTTAAACGGTAATTTTTCAAAGTATATCCTTTTTTTTTTAATCGGTGCGTTTTTATATTTTATTAATTATTGAAACTTTAGAAAACACAACTTTCTTCTGTGCAGTCGGGTAAAAATGCGGAACATGCGGGGACGTTTGAAACGTCCACTGTCAAGTTGTTTCAAACGTACCGTATTTTGATTTATATTGACTTTAACATTAATCAACAGTTATAAAAACACTCTTAAATAGATAAGATTTAAATAGGCAAATAACAAAAATGAAAAATCGAGAATACTAACTTTTTGGCACGAAATTCGTCGAGGCGTCCTGCACAACTGCGTCGCTCGCTCGCTCGAGCTGTACTAACTACTAAACATAAAACCGAACATGGCCGACGAAGCAACGAACGACGCGCCACACACGTAGATATCATGGTTTTCGCAATCATGACCTGTTTTAATTTTCCCCGGTCAGGGTAGACCGGCTATAAATTACATTTCAATACACATATTTTCTTTTCTTAAATTGACTAGTATTAATGACGACAATGTCAATAGAAAATAGTTGGATAGACAATAAAAAACGCGGCGGCCGCCCCGCTTCTGTTTATTTATAATATGAAATTCTGATTGGGCGCCGAAGGTCGCGCGTCTGTTGCGCTGCTAAAGTCGCCTAAATGTGAAAGCGGTCAAGTTTCACTTCAAAAAAATATTTTGTTAAAAGATGATATGGTTAAATTATCATCCTTTGAATCATGTTTTGTCTTTATCTTCAAAATCAGAATCAGTAATCCCGTACGACAGAGTATGCAAATAAACAGGTGGTTCTTCTCTACTATTACGGAATTTTACCATCAAATCATCATCGCAGACCATGAGACAGTTTACAAAACCATGCCCAACCAAACAACCGGCTGATCTCGGTCATTACATGTAATGACCGAGATCAGCCGATTGCAACGTAGAAGCATATTCAGTAACGCCAAATAATTTTAAACATTTACCTTTCAAACTAATTGTTTCGGGTAGGTCCTTTAAATTAAGTATTGGTATCTGTCCCGTTTAAATCAAATGAGATCAAATGTGCGAGGTCATAACTAATGATGGCCTGATATTTACATGAGACACAGGTATTATTTTCATTGCCAATACAAAATTGCGTCTTCTAGGCTGGAAAGACTAAAAATCTTAATCATGTCTATATTAATTGGCAGAAATATCAATTATCTAAAGATCTTCCTTGACGTGCACAAATTTAAATACTAACCAAATGGACTAGTTATGGGTCGGAAATAAAAGATTATTATTATTATTAAAACAAACACTGTTTTGTGGAAAATGCTTTGGATATAGAATAAACATAAAAAATAAACATTATGGTCATCCTACCAAAGCTCCTATAAAAAAAATATAAAAATGCATTTTCCCATAAAATCTGGCATTTAGAACTACGGACGATCTATTAAAAATATAGTAATTAAACTTGATCTAATTTATATTAATCTATGAGGTTGAGCCGAGCCCAGGGCCCTCTTTACCCGGGGGTGCAAGGGGTGCGTAGCAAGCACCCGGGCGCAGGGTCTAAGGGGCGCAAGCCGATCGACTTATACCTATGCGTTATCACAATAAAAAAACTAATATTAATAAAATTATACCTACCTATAAAAATATAAGCACCAATATTGTTTACAATAAATACTCCTGCAGCTTTCGGCACATTCGCCGTACGACTTGCGTTGTGCAAGCCAATTTTAATCTTATTACAGCAAGAATTAAATTTTTTATTCCAACAAAGCTCCCTTTATCGGTGACGACTACGTTTTGATGCAGGATAATGCACGGCCGCATACTGCTCGTTCAACTCAAGCATATCTGAATAATGTGAATATCACAGTTATGGAATGGCCGATCACCGCGAGATCACCGGATATGAATCCGATAGAACACGTCTGGGACCTGCTGAAACGAAGAGTAACATCCAGAATTCCAGCTGCTGTCAATGTAGGTGAACTGCGAATTGCCGTAGTTGGGGAATGACAGAGACTATCACAGGAAACAATAGATAACATCATTCTCAGCTCGCCTAGACGCTTGGAATTTTTAATAAGAGCACGTGGAGGAAACACGTGACATATTTTTTTATTTTTTATTTTAAAAATTGTTTTAAATGAATTTTTTCAACATTTCTAAGTTTCCTTAAAAATCAAGAAATTAAATTTTTGACAAAAAAGTAGTTTTCTCGCAAAATTAATATTAAATGTGATCTCATTATAATTTTTAAATAAGAAAAGAAGTATAAATAACTAGATTTTAAAATGAAACCGTATTTTTTTTAATGTGGTCCGTTTTTTATATACGTATATATATACAGGGTGTCAGGGACATCGACGCGAAGCCGGTTACCATGGATTCAGTACATGATTCTGAACCCCCCTGTGTTGAAATTTTTCGTCGGTTATTAAATAGAAAACAGCTGTTCCATACATTTTGACCAGGTATTGAACTTTTCTATGAAACAGCAGATTTTTTTTTAATAACCGACGAAAAATTTTCGTTTTCGGTTATTAAAATAAAAACCTCGATAAAAACCATCCTGTATATAAATACAGGATGGCAAAGTGGAAAAACGAATCGCAACGGACAAGTGGAAAAACGAATGGCAACGGACAAGTGGAAAAAGTGGAAAAACGAATCGCAACGGACAAGTGGAAAAAGTGGAAAAACGAATCGTAACGGACAAGTGGATAAATGAATCGCAACGGACAAGTGGCAAAACGAATCGCAACAAAATTTTAACTTGAAGTTTTACGGGCAGATTGTTATGATGATATGATGTACTTGTCCAATTTGAAAACCTGCCCGTAAAACTTCAAGTTAAAATTTTATTGCGATTCGTTTTACCACTTGTCCGTTGCGATTCATTTTTCCACTTGTCCGTTGCCATTCGTTTTTCCACTTGTCCGTTGCGATTCGTTTTTCCACTTTTTCCTCTTGTCCGTTGAAGTTTCACTTCTACTATGTGTCCCAGCACACATTTTTTTTTCGCAGGTTTACTGCAAGTTATGCCTATCTACACTACCTACCCTACCTATCTAAGTGTAGATAGGTAGGGTAGGTAGTGTAGATAGGCATACCTACCCTACCTATCTACACTACCTACACTACCTACCCTACGCTAACTACGGCACTTCATTTCTTGACATTGACTCCCCTCCCGTACGGCCCGTACGGTGCTGCCTAGCTAGCCGAGCAGGGTAAGCGGCTACCACGCAACTTTTTTCTAATACTTACATTTTTAAACTCGTGATATCTTTCGTATGGA
Organism: Agrochola macilenta; assembly: GCA_916701695.1. Classification (NCBI taxonomy): domain Eukaryota; kingdom Metazoa; phylum Arthropoda; class Insecta; order Lepidoptera; family Noctuidae; genus Agrochola; species Agrochola macilenta. The sequence goes on along the minus strand of OU753552.1, from coordinate 11,965,879 downwards.
TGTCCGAATTGAATAATTCAAAAAGTGATATAAAGGTATTGAAGCAGTCTTGAATATGAAGTATTTTTTTTTGATAAGGATTAATACCAAGATACAAATAAAGCTTGCCTTTTCTGGTGGCGGTATTTCAATTTAAAAAAAATAAAATAACACTTATTGTGGCATAACTATAATAGTTAGACATATGCTGTCGCGACACTTTTTGTTAATAATGATGTATTCTGCAAAATCGTAGTACTCGTACATTATTTTATTCTATCATCAATAGTTTTCGCAGCACACGCGATATTAAGAATATTTTAGGTAATTTTTTTACACCTTGGGTTACATTGTTGGAGTTTTAATAAGGATCCCTAATTTTTTTGAAAATGTAATATAGCCTATGTCACCCGAGGATATTGTAGCTTCCCAACAGTGAAAGAATTTTTCAAATCGGTTTAATATAAAAACTTGAGATTCCAATCTATTCTCTCCGTCCGCCGCTGCCGCCGCTCACCACGCGATATATCGTCTACCCCCTCCACGCGGCCGTAACGCGTTTTCGTGACAGAAAAATCCTAATACCCCCCGTCTATATAGAAGTTTCACTTCAAAAATTCAGCCGATATATTATAAATACGAAAGTTAGTTCGTTTGTTTGTTACGCTTTCACGCTAAAACGGCTGAATGGATTTGGATGAAAATTGGCACATGGGTAGACCATGACCTGAGTTAGGACATAGGATTCTTTTTATCACACACAAATCCACACCGAATAAAATAAAACAGAAATGAGTAAAAAGCTGCGGTGGCCAGTGGTGAGTACGCACCGCGAGTACGTGTTTAGACCTGGCGAGTAGGTTAGCAAGTCAGTGTGAAGAAGCGCGGGGGTGGGCTCTTGCCATAGTTCAACATTTACCGAGCAAACAGCCGAGAGCACTGTCTCACCAACTCAGTACGTGTTATCATGGTGGAAAGGAAGGAGAAACAAGCAGTTAAGGAACTGAGGAACAAAATCTACATCATACATTCCTGTGGTATTTGTGCTAAGTTTTACAGGATTGCCTTTTTATGTAACCGTCTAACTAAAATCTCTAACAACATAACATCTTGATAGTTATCAAGTGTTAGTTCACCTTGGTAGATAAAAGCTTGGAGATATTATACTCACATGTGCTTGGCAGCCTTTTGCGCGACACTTTAATAAAAACAGTAATTAATTTAGCTAAAATTTGTTATTAAATCTTCGTCTTAACTAGTCGATGGCAAAAATAACACGAAAAAATATAGTTAATAGATCTTGTGGAGGTTGTCCTTGCTGCGACCTACTTGGGCACGAAGTCTATTTAAGGTTTTCCAAGGTGGCCATGGTAACTTATGCCCGGATGGTAGGGTCTCTGATGGTTCGGTGAAGAAATCAGGGGGCTTAAGCAGTTTGTGCCAAAGATCACATCTTTCTGTGGATGGGTTACCATCGGCTGAACTCACACACCCCATAAAAAAATTGCGGCTTTTAAGCCTCTGTGGCACTGGGTTCAAGTTGTGGATTGGATGGCGTGGGTCGTCTTGTAGCTTCGCTCTCGATGCAGCAGGCTATACTTCTGCGAATTCCTGGAGGCGCGATGCCATTCAGGTATTGGAATAATAGGTACATAATAGATGATGCTCTAGTTTCAGATCATATAAACAAGTAAGACATAGTGCTGCGAACAATACAGAACAGTATGCCAAAACTTCACCTCCACTCTGTGCATACACGCTTACACGCTCACATTTAAAACCATTTACAATCAAATTACAATCAAACTACACCTCACTAAGTCACAGTTGACGAAACCCGCGTCAGGTCACTGTTGACAGCGCTATCTCATGGTTTTTATTTGGTCTAAGGCTCGTGTAAGTCCAGTTGATCAGTAGTCCTAAAATTGTTCCTCCATGATGGTATGAGATGGAAAGATAAAATATTTATTTAAAGCGGCAAAATACAACGCTTAATTTGCTGTTAAACGATATGCCATGTTTACGCGCTACGTTATTTATGTTTTCAATTTATTTTAGATTTTTATTTAACATGTGATCTGGTAGTGTTTGTTCCATTTTCCTTCCATCAGTTTGGGATGCGATTTTTGTAAATCGACTCGGAAAGAGATATGGATAACCAAACTACTATTTTGAAGGGTTTGGTAAGCTAACGGTCCCTAAGAGTTTTGAAAACTACGGGGCCATCTTTGCCATACTCTCTACTAAATTATTAGGGACTGCAAGTCTGAAACGAATTTAGTCGAATAAAGTTTTCCCTTTGAGCTAAGTTTTCTGATAAACTATAAATAATCGCTGAACATACATGGGGTATTTTGAAAAGCCCGTAGGAGGCTTCTTAAAACGTTCTGGACTACTGTAAACGACCATCCTGTATAAAGGTGTAGTATGTGTGCATACTATGAAATCACACTTATTTTCATTCCAATAAAATGAATATTGTGCTTGCGTAAATATTCATCCGGACTGCGGCGGCACCCTTTACTGTGTTTGGTGATTTGGTCGTAATATCATTGTGTTTTTGTAATGTTTTCGAAGTGTGTTGAAGTGTCTACAATTGTTATTTACCTCGGATTTACAATCTGCTCCTTCGCACTGTTGAAAAAAAAAGAATAGTGTAAAATGTAATTCCGAGGTGTTAACATAGCTAAAACTTTATTTCTCTATTATTTCACATTTACGTCAAGCATATTTTAAAAGGAAAGGAAAGGAAACTTTAAAAAAATACATAGATATTGGGTTTTCTCGAATCCATGAATTTACGTCTACGCTTTATGGGGTGCTTAATTAAAATTGTAAATGGGTCACCCTACCACGTCTTGGAAGAAATACGTCAAATTACAAGTCACTCTGTATATAATAATTCTTCTGTGCGTGTGTGTCACCTCCTAAACGGCTGGACCAATTTTGATGAATTTTTTGTATGTGTTTGAGTGGGTCCGTGGATGGTTTATAATTGGATCCGGTAGGTGGCGCTGTTCGAGTAGTACAATATCTGTCAGGTCCGTTAGAGTATAATTTTTTTTTTAAATAAACAAAATAATCTGGGCATTTTTTGGTGAATTATTTAATGATGTTCTTCAATTATTGTCCATAAAATTTGTAAATCGAACCTGTTTATGTTTAATATTATAATTACCAATGATATACACCCATCACCCGTGCACTGAAAAACGGTCTTCTGTCATAATTATGTCTAAATTATTTCTGGTCGAAAATCATTCCGAATTTTCGACTACCTACTTAACCAAAGATTATTCGGTCGGGGAAAGTTACCTGCAAATTACTAGATGCATACCCAAGTTACAAAATAATAGCCTTTAAAAAGACTGACAGTCTTATTTTCCAACCATCCACCACTATCTCCGACATCGGCGAAGGAAAATATTGCGGGGAAACCGGAACTTATGATTATTATAAGTCTAAAATCACCAAACTGTCTTGAGCAACCATGGTGATAAATGCTCATGCCTTCTCTGTCACAGTCTGATTTTCCAACCATCCTCCACTATCTCCGACATCGGTGAAGGAAAACATTGCGGGGAAACCTGAACTTATGATTATTATAAGTCTAAAATCACCAAACTGTCTTGAGCAAGCATGGTGATAAATGCTCATGCCTTCTCTGTACGAGAAGAGGCGTTTGCCCTATAGTGGGATAGTAATAGGCACCCTTTTTCGCCACTGCTCAACTAGATTTCTCAAGTTGAGCAGGGGGTAACAAACGGCTCAACTGGTAATTGCTCAACTACGAATAATAATAATTAAGCAGTGGGTAATACCCGCTGATCAACTAAAACTGCACCACTATATTTATAGACCAGAAATAAAAACTCCAAATCTCATAATTAATATACTTCACCCGCTACTAAGAAAGCTTAAAACAAAAATTGTAGATTTTTTGCCTAGGGGCAAACAACTATTTTAAAGGCGAGAGTGTCGTCACTCGAGTTTAAAATAGCGTTGCTGCCGAGGTGGACATTCTACTTTTTATCACCCTCTGTGAGAAAATAAGTAAGTTCAACTTAAGAATAAGCATAGTACGTTTATTTATTTATACATATAAATAATTAGAAGGTAATGTTTATATTTGAACAATTATGGAACTGCATCGTAACAATTTTATTACTACCATCCGTTACAGTTGTAGATTTATTTACAGATTGAGAATTAGGAATAGCCTCAGAAAACGGTATCTCAGAATGTAGTTTTTGAGAAACTTTAATATTTTCTGGCATGGGTTCACGATGTTCCTTAGACGTAGACGGGCGCGGAGACGGTTCTTTTAAATGGATATTTTCGACAATTCGGTGGCAAATTTTTGCTTTGTTTTCAATAGATTCTTCTATATATCCTTCAGCTACCGTAGATGATTTCCATCCTCCATGTCACTTTAAAACAGAAATATCCACTTCTGAGTCTGCTTAGAGAGTGGCAGACGTTCTCCGGACACTGGCCTGTATACAGCTTAACATCAGGTAACTTTAAATAAGTAGCAATTTTCCTGACGCATACCCGAGAATTTATTTTTTCCAACGGGTTGTCTTGTACATTTGCCGTTTTGGTAACGGATAAAGAATCGATTGGTTTTCATATCAGAAAGGCGAAGTTTCTGGTATTTGTCAACAATAAGTTTGTATACTCCTCGGATAATAAACGCTCTGTTGATTTTGGTTTTTGTGTCTTTCAACTTTATCAAAAGTAATTCATCCGAGTGGGTCTCAACATTATCGATCGTTAGATTAAGAAGATCATTGCTACGACAAGCACCATGAACTCCAAAAATCAACACAACCTGTAACAAAAAGAAACAAATTTAGATTCTCAAAATTAGATACGCTGCTATTAGCAACTAAGACAATTTAAACATAATTGATACAAAATTGTTGTGTAAGTTAATAGGTACTTACTTTTATCAGGAGATAGATTTCATCGGGAGCGTCATTTTAAAAAGCTTGGCAGGAAAACACCTTTGATTTCTTCGGATTGTCGTTTCAGATAAACTAATAATTTTGAGTATGTTTCTATGTTAATTTCGTTATTGGTACTAAATGTTAAGCATGTTAATGTTAAGCATTAAATATATACTCCAAAGAGTTGTAGGTCGTTTAGATTTGGCTAAATCTTGAATATAGACCAAAAACACATTTTCCGAAAAATATTTCGTTCTTCTTGCATTTTTCCAAAGGATGAAATTGTCATAGGCTTTCATATATTGTTCACGGTATTTTGTAGGTAAAATACTTTTATCACATTTTTTGCGTCCGATACAATGTTTTCTGGAGTTAATATAATACTTTTATTCTCTCTACTTGAGGAAGAAACACAATTTTTTTATAAAAAAATGTTACATCCGAATTTGCGTAAACAAGTCAATTACGAACGAAGACGGAATGACTTTCTCGCGATTTTATTTATTCACAAACTTTTTTTATTTGGCTCGCGCGTGTTTTTTTTTATCATACAGCATGAAGTCGAGTCCAGATACCCGTGGTGGAGGTGATCGTATCCGTGTCGCCGTATCTTTCATCGTATCATATCAAGCTCCGTCTTTTGTTTACTTCGTATCATATCCGTTATCTCCTTTGATGATCAGACGAAAACTGACTCGACATGGATCGGGTCGTATCGCGTATCGTATCAGAGCGCTGCCGTATCGAGACTGCGTATTAGCGTATCATGATCGCGTATCATCACCCGTCCACATAGGCGACCATGATACGCGTCGGCTATACGGATACGGTGATCGGATCGAGCAAATGATACACATCTGGACCGGGCTTTATTTGTTCATACAATATTCGTGATTGACCTCTTTGCTGATTGGTAGTTTTACTAACAATATCCACATTACATATTCAGATCACTTTTAGTCCCTAGGGAGTAAAGAGCTATTTTAATCCATGTTTACGAGGAACAAACTACCTCTTTTGAATAGATGTGATATAATAGTAGATTATTAACCAAGGGGATAAAGCAGTGTCTTCTGTCGCGGGTGACGAATTAAATCGCGAGTGTAGCGAGGGATTTAAGTTCACCCAAGACTAAGACAGCTTTATCACCGAGGAAAATACTCTACTTTTCGTACCATTTGCGAAAAAATTAACACAATAATAATATGAGATAAGCATTTATTAAAAATAATAACAATTAAAAGTAAAAGTTAACATTCGAAACATTGGTCCATTATTGATAGAGAGAGTTACATTTTTGTTTAGTACATTTATTGTTGATGAGTTGATTTGAGTATTTCTCTGTTCTTGCGTCTGAGGAACTTGCGTTTCATTGTAGATAGTATACGTCGGAGATAGTGGTGGTGGTGCATCGTGAGTTACGGACGAAGATAAGATGCCGGAAGTTGATGGTTAAGTGGTTAAGTTATGGTGGCTCTGATGGATTAAGTTTTATATTTTTCTTAATTTGACTGCTGTAGCGTTGTATTGCACGTTACACCCGCGTCGCCGCTTCAAGGATAGGTACTTCCCTTGCTTCCCCCCGCCAGCGCTCGCTCGCGTGGCCAGTCGTACCGAGATAGACCGCGCCGCACACGCTGCGATCGTGCGACAGCCGCCATAATTGTAACGCTGATTACCCCTCGAGAATGTTTAATTACTTATAACACATAATAAAGTTACATATCCTGTTATACTGCTTAATATGGTTTTATTCGCCATTGAGCTTTCGATATAACCCTCAGCTACTCCATCAGAGCTCCAACCACCGTGTCTTTTTATTGACGTAATATCCGCCCCTGAATCCGCCAAGAAAGTCGCCGAAGTTCTTCTAAAGCAGTGACCGGTGTAGAGTTCAACATCTTTAAGTTTTAAATATTTAGCAATTTCCTTTGGCATATTGCTAATTTTATTTTTGCCGATGGCTTGTCGAGTACATTTCCCATTCCGATAGTTTATAAAAAATCTATTGTTTTCCATGTTGGTGGGACGTAATGCTTGGTATTTATGAATGATTTTAGTATATTGTCCTTGTACAATGAATTACCGATTTTCCTTTGTCTTAGTTTCCTTTACATTAATCAGCAGCAACTCATTGGAATGATTTTCAACGTCCTCCACCTTTAAGTTTACAAGTTCACATCCGCGCCAAGCACCATTGAGTCCAAAAATTAGGGCCACCTATAACAAATATAAAAAACAGGTAAGTACTCGTATATAAAATAATTACCATTACTAAGATACAAAATATTCATAGTTAAATCATGTATACTTACTTTTGTGGCCAGAAAAATTTCGTCAGGAGCTTCATTAAGAAATTTTTCCACATTTTGAGTCGTAAAAATTTTAGACTTCTTTGCGCAATGCCCTTCTGATTTTCTTGTTAAAAAAGCCAGTAATTTCGTGAATCTATTTATTTCAATGTTGTGTTTGATGCTTATTGTAGCTTTCAGTTTTGAGTATATGCACCAAAGTGTATTCGGATTCTTTGTCTTGGATAAATAATCAAAATAGACAAGAAGTACTGATTCTGAAATTGATAGGCCTTTCGCACTTCTCCACGTTGAAAATTCTTCATAAGTTTTTAAATAAACTTCCTTGGATTTTGTTGGAAGCAAATTGTTTATAATTGCGGCAGCATTTGCACTGATGGAATCCGACAATTCACTGTCACTGTCGCTTTGATTTAACATCGTAACGTATTTTTAGAACATTAACTTATTTATAAAAAATAAATTAAAATAAACTTAACGTTTATGTATTTGAAGAAAACAAAAACGCGGCAAATTCCTAGACTAATATTTTTTTGTCGGAAAAGCAAAGGCATCAAACTCATACGGCCTCGTCGGTTTTCGTAATTTTATTGAATAATCATAACTGCATAATAAATGCGTATTCCTTTTTCAAAAAGATGTTTAATGCTTTATATACAAACTCAATGGTGTAAACACAGATGTAGTTCAGTATAAATTTCGGTAAGTATTCCAAATTTAAATCACATTCTCCCCCTAGAGGATGAATAAAATTCAGTACAATTTTCTTTACCTGTTTTTAACAGATTAAAAATGACTATTGTTATGTTCGCTTTTTGTGGCATAGAATGTCACTTTTTTGAGCAAGTGGTACGAAAAAACTATTTCTTCTTTCTTCTTACAAGATAAGTGTTAACGAACTTAAAAACAAAACTTTAATTACCCTTAATACAATACGTCACCCACTACTATGAAATTTTAAAAGTTAAAACAAATTTTCTTTCTTCTTTTTTCTTGAATGTGGTATCTTAATTTTTTGAATTAATTAGTTGCATTTGTATGTAAATAATTATATTATCATCATTATGTATAAACTCGTACTTCTTTCTTCTCCTGTTCGCTGTTTTATCTACAGCAAGCACGTCAATTTCAGCTAGTATTTTTAATAATCTTAACAATATCTTGGTGTTTTTGTTTATAAATTTGTTTATTTTTTAATGCCAACCTTCGAGCACATTGTTGGTTCTATGTCGCTCGCCTAACATACTAATTACGAGGCTCGTATATGCTGATTCCTTTTTCTTTAAAATGTTGTCCACATACGTCATAGAAGAGGGCTGCATTGCAAGTTTCGTGTTTCATATTCGCTTTTAATGTAATTCCAACCTTCCATTATTTTTTCTTCATCTGTTAATGGCAACACGGACCAGATACGAACGATCCCTTTTTCGTGTATTTTTTTGTGCGTTTGCCTAATCATTTTAGTCCAGTGTGGTAGTAACAACCTTTAATAGTAACAGTAGGCCATACTTCTTTTATTGCATTCATCATCCCAATCTCAAAATCGCAGTGAAGTTTTTCAATATTCAGTTCTGGTAATTGCGATTTTAAAATATAAAATAAATATCTATAACTTCTCTGTTTTTTGTCGGACATTAACGCAAATAAAAATGGCTTAACATGTATTTATTCCGAAGAACTAACTGCCCATCCCCACTGCCATAACCCCACCTAAAAGTTCCATCGACAGAAAATTCTGTCACATTTTTTAGCTGTTCTTTTACGTTGTTTAAGGTTTACTGCCAGACCTTCTACACAAGCAGCCTGTGGACCAACTACACGCGGAAAACAATGGACGCCCTGAGGGTCAAATACAATAACAGCTTCAGAATGCTTTTGGGGCTCCCGCGCTTTTGTAGTGCATCAGGCATGTTCGCGCAGACGCATGTTCGCGCAGACGCATGTTCATGACTTCCATGCAATGGTGAGGAGAAAGACGGCGTCGCTATTGGAGACAACGCGGTCAAGCCCCAATAGCATTCTGAAGATGTTAGTGGACAAATTTGACTCACCGATAATGAATCACTTCATGCAGGTCTTGGTTAGGCAGAAGTGATTCATTACAACCGGAGAAATATGATACATTTATGTATGTAAATATTTGTTTCTTTTGTGAGCTTAGTACCTACTTATAATAACACACTAACATAGCTTTTAAGTTTTTTTGCAACTGACTAACTAACATAAATGGATCATTGTTGTCTTTAAATAAATTATTTTATTTTATTTTATTTTATTTCTAGGAGAACAAAACATCAAAATTCGCGTTTGATCGTCATGAAAATTAGCTAAAAGGAATTCGATATATTTTTTCGGCACATCGACCTCGTGTATATTATTGAAAATGCTCTCTGTAGTTCCGACCTATTTATATCAAGCATCATAAAGTCCATGTTTAATGCTCGAGAGAGGTATACTATCTATGATCTTATTTTTATGCCCATCCCGTATCATCTGTAGTATCGCCTCATCATACAATTGAGGAATTGGTGTATCAGAATACATTGCTGTCTTCTTAAGTTTATCTTTTTCTACCATTACTATAATATGATTGTTATTTTTTGGACATGAATGACCAGTAGACTTAAAAAAAAATTGCCTAAAAGAAAGAAGGAAACGATTAAAAGAGAACTTCAGAAATTGTACCGACCTACTTGTTAAAAATAATACCCCCTTTGTATTTAGTTTTTCTATAGGAGGAACATCTTAGTACCTATAGTTAGACCATTTTTAACCTTTGAGGTTCTCATTTCGGTCGTATTTTTTTTTGTAATATTTGTCACGATCCGTCATTTATGAACACAATTGGTTTTTTTTTTTTCATTTGAAAGGATATACTTCCTTTTTTGTTTTTTTTTGTAGTCTATGATAATTATGATTTTTGTAAAGCAAAGCTTCTCCTCTTTTATGATCGATGATTTTCATCTCGTAATAAATAAATAAAATAAAATTAATAAATTTAATGTCTCTTAATAATAGTTTAGGTGCTTACTAAAATTGAATACACTGCACATAAATACTAAGTATCTATTTATTTTTCACTTACACGACGTTATCGGAGTCGAATCTTCACCAAACATTTGAATATATTTAACTTAATAGTTTGTAGAAATTGGTGCACGAGTAAAATTATCTATTTAAGCAGTAATAAACTAAACAATGAAACTCTCATTATATCGATAACATCAATTACAAATAAGTGTATTAAATAGGTCTATTTAATAGATTATTTAAGTGGCCAGTGCCTCAAGAGCAGTTGAGCAGTAGGTTGTAATGTTAGATTTTATAACAGGATGCCCTACTGATCAAGTAAGTTGAGCAAAACATTTTTGAGCTATAGAGCATAAAATGTTCGGTAATACAAACTATGTCCAACTGGGAAGAAGTGCTGATATTATTATAATTACATATACCTACATACAACTTGCAAACATGAACATTTAAGGTACTTTCCTTTTGTTTGAACATTCAAGAACGCGTATATTGTAGGTAGTCAGCCATTAGCGACTAGCCGCTATAAAATCATAGCGCTGTGTGGGTCGTAGCAACTACACAAAATACAAAAATAAAACACACAATTATACAAAAAAGAAATCGAATACTTACATTCGCAAAACATCGAAGTCCTAAACACTGCAATGAACATTTATTATGAATTTATTTATAAAAAATGAAATGCAAAAACACACCTTTGATTTTTAGTTTTGAAGATTTGAAATAAAAATTGAACGTTGTCTCATGGAGCATGTCATTAATTTTCAGGTTTCAAATATATTCCTTAAAATTATTTATTTTGTTAACTTTCACAACCCCCAATTACACTCACAATCATAATATTCGTATTGGTGAAAATTCTGTATATACATGATTTAAAAAAAAGTTGTTTTTGCTTAGATACAAGATTTGATAATAATTTCAGACTTACACTTGCAGTAGCAACAACACCCATGCCCTGAAATATAACGAGGTTATAAACTACACGTTGAAAGTGAGAAATTAACAAGCTTATTTCTTGCGTCACAGTCACACGCCAATGTGGGCACATATTTCCGACTAAAATGTATGTACCTAAATATTACATTTTAGACAAAACACCCCGACAAAACTAGTTTTGAGAGCATCTTTAGTTAGTTTTGTAATACCTGCTGGCAAAAGTAACGCGATTTGAAAAATGAACCTAGTTTGCATTGATAGTTAATTTGAGATGAGGCAGCAATAGCACACATTATGAAATTAAGTCAATCTGATTTAGAGAAATATACGAAAATTAGATTTCCATGGAACAAGTCTTTAAAGATTAGACAATGCACATATTATTATTATACTAGCTACTGCCCACGACTTCGTTCACGTGGAAGTCGTAATATACTACAATAAGAGCCACTTTTTTATGAAACTTCACTGTATACTACGTCTTTTTGTAGTTTTGTTCTCAGCAGCCAAAATCTTGCCGACAAAGAGAGTCGACTGGTGACGCGGGAGCAGGCGACGTACAGTTGTCCGTATGAGAAGCAGCTTGTCCTGAGGTCGACACCTGCAGCCTTCAGTGTCAGCCACTGTGGCTTGTTAATAATCATCGCAAAGCATACGCTCACAGGGAACTGCACGCGCCATTGTTGTGGTATAGTAATGTGTATTTTTTTTTAGATGCATCATCTTCACATATAATTATATAACTAAAGTACTTACATATGCAAAATATTGTAAAACATTTTAAAAGAGTAACGGTGGAGTTTCTTGCCCATTCTTCTCCATACGAAAACTACCTTTTGGAAGGGGTGAGTAGAATCAATTTATTTTTTTTGTAATTTTTGACGTTCAAAAGTGCCTTGCAGGGGCCTATTTGAAATAAATGATTTGACTTTGACTTTGATATTTTCCGACATCCACGAGGGCGAAGCCGCGGGCAAAAGCTAGTAGTTAATAAATTAAAGTCAGAAATTATGTAGTTTATACTTACAAATGTTAGACAGGAGGATGCACGACACTGTACATAAATTGAATTACAATATTAAAATGACCGCAGTTTATAAATCATTACTAAGACGGATAATGTAAAACAAAACCTTACAAGTGCTTCACAACCACGTCCAATGCACTGAAATGAATTTAAATTAATGTTATTTTTTTCCGGCCCCTATTACAACAGACTTATAATTTAACATAACTGCTCAACATTTTGTTTTACCAGAGTTTTATTAATCGGAATAAGTCGCAGACTACACCCTTGAAAGCATTCGGTTCCCAGGTAAGGCCCAACACTAAAAATCATCGTATTAATGATACGAAGAATAAGTACCTAACTGTCGGTATCGATATGGGTAAACCCAGATATAGAAAAGTCACTCACCTTTGCCATGCATACGTTCAACACTCCGTCGCACTAAAATATAAAATGATTGGTAATTTTTTTAATTCTCGTGGCAATCATTGCGATCCAATAAACAATGCGATTTACTGCGGAGGCTTGGCTTTAGCTTGGGTAAAAAACTGCTTAAGTACAATAGTAAATAGATCACAGTAATGTTCTACTAAAAGGCTTAATTAAATCAATCGAATAAAATTCATTTATTTTTGCCCACAGGTACAAGGTAGCTGTTACACAATTTATAATGACGGTATCTTTGTGACCTTCCACAGCAGGTGACATACAAATATTTGTTTAAAAAAAATGAGCGAGCCTTACAGTAGTCGCTTAAGATGTGTAACATCTGACATCTTGGCTGACAGTACCTATTATAAATATCGGAAAATGGGTTGGTACCATCTCTAGCACCGCGCGCGCTCATTTCACTCCCACATAACGAGAGGAAAAATGCTACACATAAAAAAGTAAAGATATTAAACATTCATAGTGAAATGTACTCGTAGTGTATGTACCAACACTTTTCTAATGCAAAATATAATCTTCTTATTTTCGTGGCAATTAACTACTACTCAAATTTTGTCTCACCAGTAAGAAGCTGCCAGGACAGCCCTGTCATTCGCCTCGTTCTAATCCTGGAATATGCAGATGGTTGTGCGTGACGGGCAAGAAAGAAGGTGAGGCATGTCTTGTGAGGGGGCTCCACACTGGCAATGTGTCTGGGAAGGATCGATGCGAACCCACTTGGCATGATTCTTTCTACAGCCACCGTAGTTCGTGTCTAAGGGGCAGATGTTCTGTCGGAGTGATAAAGTTTGGAGGGGTCTGTGATATTCCACAGTTCACTTCTCTCGTCCACCTCACTGTCTTTCAAAAAGTTTGTTTTTCGCAAGAAACTTTTGCGACTCTGTAAGCGTGCAGGTGGAGTTGATGCCTATACAGGGGATGACGGCTGCCTCGTTACTGTTTCCCCTTCTCAATTCGACTGGCTATTTCTTTCTTTTCTGGTGGAGCTATACGCGCCAGTAGATATAACATTGTAAACGGTTCAAGCACCCAGCAGCTGCAAAATTTCATGCTTCTAAACGCAGTGGTTTAGGCTGTGCGTTGTCTGTCAGTGAATGAAAGAATTTAAGATTTTTTATTATTTAACTATGAAACAATTTAAAAACTAACAGACTTAAAATAATAATAATAATAATATTAGTTTTTAAATTGTTTCATAGTTAAATAATAATAAAATATCACTAAGGACTTCAATAAAATGTTTGCTAAATAAATGTTTGTAAAACAAGATTTTTTTATTATTAAGTAGATGACTTTGTTTTTCAAGCCCTGCTTCAAAAGAAAGTACCAGTGTTTTATAAAACCTTAAACATTGTGGTGTCTGTGCGATGGCGGCGGGGCGCGCCGGTTCTAAAAATGCCTCGTGGTAATAGAAGGTTCCTTTGGATAATACTTTCCCTTGCCAATTCGTCGCTTATCTTACTAACTGACGGAACTAACTTTGAGGTGACTCTTCAGGACAAACTTTTTGCGGTTACGCACTATATTTGTTGAATAGTAACTCTCATAATACGCGACTGATCAAAATAAAATTGCATGAATTATATTATTATTTGGTTATTCTTCCTATATATATATATGTGAATTGTAAATATTACTGTTAGATAAAAAAATATAAGCATTTAAAACAGATACGTCACTTTTGTTAGATCTTTGGAAAAAAAAGTTTTCATATAGTTTTCAGATACGTCTGTATAAAAAAGGATAGTAAAATAACACACAAACCTCAGAATCAACTTTTATTTATTAAAATGGCTCATTATTTTGTACTTAAAAAAACAGTTCCTGGTATCTTATATTAATACAAAATATGAAATGAGATTCTAAAGTTTCGTAAAAACAGTCTCTTCTAATTTAAATTCTCATAATGTGTTTATCCCTATGGATTCGAAAATCATTTTTCTTTTCAACAGGAATCTCTTCACTTTCTCCTCTCCCTGTGCTACCATATCAGGTGCATCAACCCATTCTCCCTTTGTTTTTCCCCACTTTATCTATTACATGCAACAATTGTTAGGGACTTCTATCTTTGCCCGATAATACCTCTCTAGGGCCCTCTCTTTATTGCTAGTATATCTTATCATTACAAAGACTTCTCTCTCTCTTTGTCTACTATGTCCCATGGTTTTGTTGGTGCTACTATTCCCCACTCTTCAGAGATGTGGTTTGTAGTTATATCAACCAATGGCATATAATTAACCATCATGAATCTGTAATTTTTGTCAGTCTCCATGACTGTTAACTCTAGAAGCAACTCCTCTTCACTTGACCAGCTGGATTCGTATGACTTGGCGGTTCCTGATGATGATTGTTGTTCGGCGGAGCTCCCCGCTTCTGGTTGAGGTTCAGGATTCTCTTCTGTTTCCTTTCTATAGATTTTGCTTGGTCCGGGTCTGCATTCTTCTTCTATTGCCCCAGTTGCCTTCCTTTTCCTTCCCTTCAATAACTCCTTGTTGCACATCAGGATACGTAAGTGTATATGGAGCAGTAATAACTCTCTTTCTCTCCAACTCATTGCATGCCACTTGTGATGTTTTTTCACCCATTTTTTCACCAATTCTCATAATTATTTAGGGTTACTGTTAACCCCAACGTATTAAAACTAATCAGTCGCAAAAATAAAGCAATTCTTAATAGCTTAATCGAATCACAGTCAAAGTTAAGTTAAGTGAAGGGTGGGCGTTTTGGGTGACTGTCTTATGTAATTTTGACGTTCGAAAAGTGCTGATTGCCTAGTTTGAATAAATGACTTTTGAATTTGAATTTGAATGATGTACCTAATTATGATAAAAATGTCTTGGGCTCTTACTTATACTAAATACGAACTTTATAAAATTATAACTTTAAGGAGATAAACATATCAAAAACAAAATTATGAACACAAAGTATTTCTTATCTAATCATTAAAACTACCATAATATCCAGTCTTTGGTAGGAGCAATATAAATAAATCAATGAGGAAGCGATTTGTAGAATTCAACATAATCGGGACGTCTGATAACAGCTGTATCACCTTTTGTTAGAGACATTAAGTCTTCATATTTTTCAGTCGCTATTTTGGGTGGATATTCATTAAGTGGACAGATTTCAGCGTAAAGAAGAAACATCTTTTGTCTAGTCAAACTGCGGTACGATTCCTGATCGTGAGAAGTTTTGAAGATTTTTTTTATTGGATCAGACTTTTGAACGCGAAATTCGGTTATTTCGGTCCAATTCACATGAGCTCCTGTGTCGTCTTTTCTCAATGAGAGTAATTGAATGTCTGTAGACATTTTTTTTTAATCGAGAAAGTCAGTATGTAATAAGTCAGTAACAGTCAGTAGGAAAATACTCGGTAAGGCTGATTCCCTCCGATCCTATCATCGCTGAAAGCAGCAATGACAGCCCACGCTCTCCCCAGCTAGAGAGCCCACTTAGCCCGCTGATGTCTATGGACACAGACGAACCAGTAGACTCAACGAAACGCGTCACGACCCCTTACCCGTACAGCTCGGAACCTGAGGCTAGATTTTCTTCTTCCTCCGCTTCATCCCACTCTGATGACGATGGGTTCACCCCAGTCAACGGAAAAGGGAAAAAGCGGAAGAATAAGAAACAATCTTCCACCCAGGCCAGCAAAGTAGTAGCGTTTGAGGATCGTGACTCATTCTCACTTTCCCCGCTATCCCCAGCCCCACCCGCTACTTGCACTACCGTAGCTTCCCCCTCCCCCGCCCCCCGCCCGACCGCGTCATCCTCTTCGCAGGTCACCCCCTCCCCCGACCCCCGCCCGATCGCGTCATCCTCTTCGCAGGATACTCCCATCCCACCCAATTCTGGCCCTAAGAAGGTCCCTCCGCCACCACCCGTGTTCATACAGGACAAGGGCAAGTGGACGGACGTCTCTAAATGGTGTTGCGACCAAAAAATCGCATACACCAACGCTAGGAACACCCAACAGGGTATTAAAGTAAATGTCCCTACGTCCCGCGATTATAGGGACCTCACTAGTCTTCTGAGACAGAGAAAGGTGGCATTCCACACTTTCTCTCTCCCAGAGGAAAAACAGACCCGCGTAGTCATCAAAAGGATGCCGCGCGAAATACTAGCCGCCGATATTTTAGCCGACCTTAAGTCGCAAAATATCCCCGTAGACGAAGTCCACCGTATGCACCGCGCTAGAGGCGGAGAGCAATACGACATGGTACTTGTTATCTGTCCCCCAGTTCAGGGTTATCACCCTATTTTTAAGGTAAAATCCATCTGTCACCTCACGGGTCTCGAGATCGAGAAACCCAGGAAAAATGGCATAGTAGGGCAATGTCACAATTGCCAACTTTACGGTCACTCGCAAAAGTTTTGTCACGCGACACCCAGGTGCGTAAAGTGCCTGGGCGCGCATGGCACTTCCGAGTGCACGCGACCTAAAGATCGATCGCTTTGCCTCACGCCACCTAGCTGCGTGCTATGCGGGCAAGAGGGCCACCCTGCCAACTACCGTGGCTGTCCCAAAGCTCCCAAGTCGTCGTCCCCAAAATTGACCAAGCGCGCAGGCGCCCATCAACAGAGGGAAACTCCCTCAAATTATAGAATCCCATCCTCTCAACTTCCTGAGAGATTAAGCCCTCAGAGGCCCACTCCGTGGAATTACCTCCACCACCAGCAGGCCTTTCCAGCCATGGCTACCTTCCAACCCCCACCCCCCACCACCCCCCCCCTTATGGGCCCCCGTTATCACCCCCCCGCGCCCCTTAATAAGCCCGCACCTGCTCCTATAGCACCGCGTCCGCAACCCGCGAACACTCCCGTAGCCTCTTCTAGCATGCCTCAAAATGTCCTTTCCTCCGCGATGACATTCCTCTCTCCTCGCGCTTTCCAAATGGCCAGTCAACTTGAGGCCGCCCAAGACGCCTGTGATCTCATAAAGATCCAAGCTATTTACAACGCGTATCCAGACATTACGCGTGCTCTGACATCCCGCGCCTCCCATAGAACCCACAATGTCTAACACCATCTTAGCTAGGTTCAAACCCCGATCCCTCATGTTAGGCATCTTCAATGCAAACGGCATTAATGGCCAACGCGACGAGATCGCGAAATTCCTCCGCGATCACCACATAGACGTCTTCCTCTTACAGGAATCCTTCCTCAAACCTAATAAACGAGATCCGTCAATCGCTAACTATCGTGTAGTTCGCAACGATAGGACTCGTTGTCACAAGGGCGGCACCCTTATCTATTATAAAAAAGACCTCTATTGCATCCCCATGGATCCTCCCCCGCTCTCAGTATTAGAAGTCTCCATCTGCCACCTAGGCATGTCAGGCCATCAGCCGATCACCCTTATATCGGTCTACCTTCCTCCCCAACCCACTTCAGAGGACCCCCGACTCTTTGCAAACGATCTCTCTATCTTATTTGGCCTGAGTGACTCCGTTATCATGGCGGGCGATCTCAACGCCAAGCATCCCTCCTGGAATAGTACCAGAACCTCCACCAGAGGACAACACCTGTTTGACCTCTCTGCCTCTATGATTTTTGATGTCATCGCTCCGATGACCCCAACCCACTACCCTCATAACCCTAACCTTACACCCGATGTCCTAGACTTGGCGCTCCTTAAGAACGTCAATCTACGTTTAGACTCAATAGAGACGGTACACGAGCTTAACTCTGATCACCGTCCCATAGTCATAAGACTGGCCCCGCGCATAGGTCTCTCCGACCCCAATCAACCTCCCGTCACTAAAAAGGTAACGGACTGGAAGAAAGTAAGCACCCAGCTGAAATCCAACACGTCCCCCCAATTAGATAACATCCCCGATCAGTTTGACTCTATCTCGGACACGATGGCCGCGATCGACTCATTCACGGATCACATACAATCTGTCGTGAACGAATGTTCAAGGGAAGTCACAGTGACGGATGACCGTCGCTGGAAGCTACCTGACGATGTACGTAATCTGTTGACTGAGAAGAACGCGTCTATCCGTGCGTACAGTAGCTTTCCCTGCGACGCGAACAAAGCCCATATGCGCTACTTACAGAGAACTGTAAGGAAACGCGTAGCGGAGCTGCGTAACGCGGGCTGGGATAAGATGCTAAGCGAGTTAGAGCCTACCCACCTAGCCTTCTGGGAACTTCAGAGGAAACTCAAGTCCCCGCAAGTCACTTCCATGCCCCCATTAGTACGTCCTGATAAGACCATTGCATTCGACGACGTCGACAAGGCCGAGTGCCTAGCCGACAGTCTAGAAGCTCAGTGCTCACCCAGCTCCCTACCAGTAGACCAAGCTCACCTCGCAGAGGTAGACGCGGAAGTCGAACGTAGAGCCTCTCTCCCTCCCGTAGAAGACCCTGAGAATCCTCTGCCTCCCGTCACCCCAGACGAAGTGCACGATATCATCAAGGGTCTTAAAGCTCGTAAAGCCCCCGGTTCAGATGGACTCACCAACAGAGTGGTCCAGCTTTTCCCTGCCCACTTGATAATGTTATTGGCCACCATCTTCAATGGTGCCCTAAGCAACAATATCTTCCCACAAACGTGGAAAGAAGCCAACGTCATCGGCATCCCGAAGCCAGGCAAAACCAAGTCTGAGCCTTCTAGTTACCGTCCCATTAGTCTGCTCAAGGTTCTCGGCAAAATCTATGAGAGGCTTATTTATAAGCGTCTCAGAGAATACGCCGAGACCAAGGGCCTTATTCCCAACGAACAGTTCGGCTTTCGAACTCAGCACTCTAGCGTGCATCAGGTCCACCGCATCATCGAGGACATAAGCGCTGGTTTCCAGCGCGGCTTGATGACGGGTGCTATCTTCTTCGACATAGCGAAAGCTTTTGACAAAGTCTGGCACAACGGCTTATTATATAAGCTCTACAAACTCGGTGTGCCAGATCGTCTCGTGCTCACCTTACGAGACTTTTTGTCGAATCGCACCTTCCGCTATCGCATCGAAGGAGCGCTCTCCTCCCCCCGACCCTTACGCGCGGGTGTCCCTCAGGGCTCCGTGCTATCTCCTCTCATTTTCACGCTGTTCACCAGCGATATCCCTAAAAGTAACAAGGCGCAGTTGGCTCTGTTCGCAGACGACACGGCCATTTACTATTCAGGCAGAAGCCCCGACGCGATAGCTCTCACTCTCCAAACCGCAGTCGACAAGCTCGGCAAGTGGTTCAGAAAGTGGAGAATCGAGGTCAATCCCGATAAGAGTCAAGCGGTTCTCTTCAAGAAACCGAGACTCAAAAAACTTATTAACACGCTCCCCCGACCAATCACCATGTTTGACAAGCCGATCCCCTGGGAGAAGCGAGCCAAATATCTAGGTGTGGTCCTCGATTTTAAACTCACATTCTCCGAGCACATAAAGCAGGCACGCTCGCGAGCCGCTTTCGCTCTCGGTAGGCTCCACTCCGTTCTCAATGCACGAAGCAAATTGTCACTCAGGTGCAAATTGCGTACCTACACGGCGTGCATTAGACCCATTATGACCTATGCGTGTGCCGCCTGGGCACAAGCCAAACCCTACCATCTCCATAAGATGCAGACCCTCCAAAACCGTTTCCTTCGAATGGCGACGGCTTCCCCCTGGTATGTTAGGAACGAGATCCTCCATCTCGACCTTAAAATCCCCACAATAGCCCAATTTCTAAAACGCAATGCAACGCGTTATTTTGATAAAGCCGCAATACATCGCAACCCTCTGGTTGTGAAGGCCGCCAGTTATATTCCCTCTGGAATAAGTAAAATCCGCCGTCCAAGGCATGTTCTCAACGACCCAGATGACCCCATAACCCTCCTCCAGGAGAGCAATAGGGCCACCAGTACAGTAAAGAAACACACACACCGACACACGTTCCGACCTCGCCGCAGAGGTCCGCGACCGCGTCCCTCCCGAGTAAATGATACTCCCCCCCGACCCTTGCTCGACGATGCGCCAGCCGGCGTCGAAGCTGAGCCCGTAGTCTTAAATTCCCCGAATAATAATAATCTATGTTTGATCCAGCCTGTCCCATCTTGCTGTCCTCCCCCCAGCGACGCCCTAAGCCGAGGTCCGTACCCCACAGGGGGTGCCCTTAGCGAGCGTTCGCCTAGTTTTAATTAGAATAGTTTATGCCCCTGGCTGGAGGCTTTAAGTGTAGAAGCTTAAGGCAGCCACAGGAAAGTCCGGTTAAGCAGCTACGACCTCCTCAGAGGTTAACTGCGAGATGCCCTATTAAAAAAAAAAAAAAAAAAAAAAGGTAAGGCTGATCTATTCGAGCTAATCTCATTATCGGGATAAGCTGAGCTGGTATAAAAACATCTCCAGCTTTTTTGACAGCATAGCTGATTGCACTGTGAGCAGAATCTCCGGCACTTTGACCATGGTTTGGTATTGAAAATCGTAAAGTGATTTCTTCAATGTTTATAGAATTAGATTAGTTTAGATAGGGCTCTTTTTGCCTACAATATTGATTCTGAAAAATTCAAACTAAATAACGTATGTACTTACGTCGGTTAGCAGAAAGCATATACCAAACAACTACCTACCATACTACCTGACAAAATGTGTTTTCTCGGTAACGCTTGAAGATACAGATACGTTTATTAGACCGATCGTTTCGTCTTCAAAATTGTTTTAACTAGTATTAATAACTCATTTTTGACGAAAATACAGATACGTCTGTTAGAAAGATAAGCGACGAATTAATGGTCAAATCCTAGGTGCATTGGAACGACGGTTTGCGTTTAGACGACGAATAGTCTGGCAATTATTATTTTTTATGTTCCGGGACGAGACATGTTAAATAGAATTGAGAGACTTTCATTTGTTTCCCCAGTTCTAACTTTTGTTAAGTAAATACTTAGTACTTTTCGTGGCGGTGTGTCTTTCTGTAAGTGACGGTGTTTGCTCTATTCGGTTAACATATTAAAAATGTATCCAACACGCGCGTAGTTGTGCGGTGCTCTGCTATTAGCTAATAAACATCACCTGATCACTCTTTAACTTTTGTTAACCAATGGCAAGCTAACAAAATAATAACGGTTAACTCCACCTCTGAATTCTAATATTCTATTTACGTCCAGAGAATTTCTTATGTATTTCCTTGAAAATGCACATAAGCTTATATACCTGGTTCCTACTTGTTTCTTTAGGTAAAAAATTATGTTTTGGCAATTTCGCTGTCCGTAACTCTTGCAGTTATTCGCTAAAACGTACTTGATCCCTAGTGTGTGTATTATTCCCATCAAAGTCTGTTTCTCATATTCTTTATATATTTACTTTTTATGTTTATAAATTTCATCAGTAGAGTGATCCTCTTCCATACTTTCAATGTTTACTTTCTACTGCATTCTTTCATTTCTTTCGTCTGCAATTTCAGTGTCTGTTTTTTTTCTCATCCTCGGTTTATTTGATTTTTCTTTGAAATTTCGTAGTCAGGATCTCGAATAGGCCTGTTTCTTGCGAACGTGGGTCGACAAGTTCAGGCAAAAGGCAGTCAAAGTAGAATGGCAACAGTTTAGGCTCCATTTTTGCACACCCATAATAATTGACGACACGGTTGGCGCAGTGGCTGAGCGATCGACTGCTGCGCAACGTGTCGCGGGTTCGATCCCCGCACGGAACAAATATTTGTATGATCTGCAAGTAGTTGTTTCGGGTCTGGGTGTTAGTGTATGTGAGTTTCATGTGTGTAAACTCACCCACGATACAAGAAGAAATTCTTAGTGCGGGCAACGTTTAAAAAAAATATATATATTGTAAGGAGGATCCTCTATTATGTCAGTAACTACCCCACTTCGCCTATAAAAGCAAGGCGCTGGGGATAGAACCTCCTTTTTGCGGCTCTGCGCTCGGACTGGATGGACGTGTGAATCATCAGCTAGTCGTAAGGTTACGTAAGCCATTTGAGTTTAGTTTAATGCAAAAGTGATAAAGTGTTTCGTTTAGTGGATTTTAATTCGTAGTGGACTGCAAGCAAGTTTGTTGATTGTAATTTGTAAATAAGAAGTAAAAATGTTTTTTTTGTTGTAAACAGTCTTTTTTATTGAATTTCCACTTCTGAACCTTACATCAGAAGTGGGATAAAGGACTTTTAAAGCCCACTTAGACGAAGTTTCGTAGCTAAAAATTGTTATGAACAGAAAAACCGTTTTCTTTTGATCCTTTCAACTTTTTGCGATTACCCACTTTATCACTTTTCTTTTTATTCAATTGTTTGCTTCTCTGATTTGTTTGTCTGATTTGACCCTGATTCTCCTTTTGTGATAATGGGGCGTGAAAGCACGCGTACTCGTGAAAAACGGTTACATACTCGGGAAGTCGGGATAGGTCACGCGATCGCAAACGACGTCGATCTCGTGGGTCATATGATCGCAGTAGTGGTAGATCATACCGCGATTCGAGTAGGACTCGTCGTACTTCGCGAGATGGCTTACGTAATCGAGATTGGTATGATTCTCGTAGTCCCGAAAGGCACCGATCGCGTACTAGGGATAGGCGCGATTCGCGTAGTAGTGATTGTTCGCAACCCCAACATTGGCAATAGAAAGCGCACATGTACTCCTGCGCCCCCGGTTCAAACGAGTTTTACCCACAATCATAGCGAGGTTTTGCCAAAAGCTAAGGAGCCAATAATCCCTAATACGTCAGAACGACATCGGTCTAAGGAGACTAGTGCCCCCGGCTCCGAGGTATCCACTCTCGCTCATGCCTTAATGCAAGCAATATAAACGATGCAACCAGCAAGGTCACAAAATTATTACGTGTCCAACTTTGACCCATCAATTAACAGCATCGAGGCGTGGTGCGACGAAGTGGCTAACGGTTGGAGTGACCACGAATGTCTGTCGCGTGTCCTGCCTTAAGGGTGACGCTAAGGTCTGGCTAGGGGAATGGGAGACGAACGAAAGGACGTGGTCCAATTTCGTACGCGAGTTATTATTACACACACCCCTTCAGAGCATGGAGTTGGATAGCCTTATGTCCGTTATAAACGAGTTTTCTGACTATCTAATATCAGGGACTGCTATGACCACAGTCCAAACAGGTGAGATGGAGATAAAGCTTACCAGTTCCACCCCTGTCGTTTATCGCCCGTATAGACTCTCTTACTCCGAGAAACTCAAAGTTAGGAAGACCTTTTAGATAAGGTAGTGATTAGGCATTCGAAATCTGAATATGCGAGCCCTATAAACGTGACGGCTCAGATAGGCTCTGCGTCGATTTTAGGGCGCTAAATCGAATTACAGTGAAAGATCGATATCCTCTTCTACTAATAGACGACCACATTGATAGGTTAGTTAGTCAGGGTCAGGTTAGGCCGAGTCCACGAAAAGTGGAAGCCCTAGTTAACACCTTGCCGCCTGAAAATGTAAAACAAGTGCGCCAACTCTTAGGTTTGGCGGGTTATTTTCGGCGGTACACAAAATATTACTCCACTAGAACTGCTCCCATTGCTCATCTAACCCGTAAAAATGTCAAATTCGATTGGACTTCCGAATGCGAGGCTGTTCGCCTCGATCTCATTAAAGAACAGACCAATGAACCGGTCCTTTCCATTTTAACCCCAACTTTCCCACCGAAGTCCATACAGATGCAAGCAGTGCTGGATACGGTGCGGTACTTCTACAAGCTCATCCAGATTCCAAAAAGCACGTTGTGGCTTATTTCAGTAGGTGCACTCAGGGTGCCGAAGGGAAGTACCACTCCTACGAGTTGGAGACCCTTGGCGTCGTCAAAGCCCTCCAAAACTTTCGACACTATCTGGTTGGGTTGAAATTTGTGGTGGTGACAGACTGTAATGCCCTTTAGGCAACCGAATGAAAGAAAGACCTTTTGCCTCGAGTAGCCAGGTGGTGGATCTACCTCCAAAAATTCGATTTCTCAATCGAGTATCGAAAAGGAGTGATGTTATCCCATGCAGACTACTTAAGTCGCAACCCTGTCAGCGTCAATCAAACTAGACCCAGAAATTGGGCTCAGATTGCACAGTCAGCCGACAACGAGACGCAAAATCTCATCCAAAGACTTCACGATGGCAGTCTCGATGCTAATCGTTATTCCGTCCGAAATGGAGTCTTGTATTACAAGTACACCCCAGTAGGCCAAGACCCACGCCTACTCTGCTATATACCCAAAGGGCACAGACTTAGTCTCTTGAGAGTATTTCACGATGAGCACGAACACATTAACGTAGAGAATACCCTTGACCTTATCCTAAGACATTTTTGGTTCCCCGGACTCAGCCAGTTCGTGAGCAAATATATTGCTAACTGTCTCGTGTGTGTGTCGCAAAAGAGGGCTCCTTTGCAAAGTATTACTTCCTGGGAAAAACCCGACACACCGTTCCACACTGTTCACGTTGACGCCTTAGACCCTGCCTGTGTCTGAAGGGTACAAATTCGTTTTACTCATCGTCGACGCTTTTACTAAATATACCCTCCTCTACCCGATTTGCAAACAAGAGGCTGGTGAGCTAAAACGCGTCGTTTCCCAGGCTATTTCTTTGTTCGGAGTACCTAAGCTTATGGTCAGTGACGAGGGATGAATGTTCGAGTCTAGGGAGTTCGTGACTTGGATAAATGAACTCGGTTGTAACCTGCATTAGCACCATATGCACCAGGCAAACGGCCAAGCTGAGCGTTACATGGGTACCGTTCTCAACATGCTACGTATCCAGTCGAACTACATGAATGTACCCTGGTCAGAAACGTTGTGGAAACTTCAGTTGGTGTTAAACGTCACGAGACAGAAGACTACGCAAGTATCACCATTGAATCTTCTGATTGGCACTGAATCCACAACTCCTGTGGCTCGAGCTTAGGTGCGCGTTATAGCTGTCGAAGGATCGACACCGAACAGAGAGGCCTTACGTGAACTAACCAGAAGCAGGGTCCGTGAACTCCTAAAGAACAATCAAGCTAGACAAGACGAACAGGTCAACCAACGGCGATATCCACCTCGCCAATTTAACGTTGGTGACTGCGTGTTTGTAATAAAATTTTCCCAGTTAACAGGAAAACTTGAGTCCGGAATGCGTGGTCTATATAAGGTGGTAGAAGCACTGCCTAGTGGACGCTATACGCTGCGTTTGCTCAGCGGTAGCTACGGTAACACTACGCAGGCTGCTGCCCAGAAACGTGTGCCGCATTCTTTGAGAGTAAGTAAATCACTGTTGTTTGATTTACAAAGCTAGCATTGTGTTTGTTTGAATTTACAGACGGGAGTGATGTTTTGGCTGCCGCGTTGTACTGCGGTGCCGCCGGTAGCAGGCGCGTGTGTCGCCGGTTGTGTTGGCACCTGTGGATGAGTCTCGGGTGGCCGTATATATTTGGCCATGTGCGGTCAATTTGTGGTCTCACATGTATGAATACGGTCTACATGTTGAGAGAACTCGTGCGTATGAATACGGTCTGCGTATCGAGTGGACTCGTACGCATGATTGCGATCAGTGTATGGGTCGGCTTACACGTATGAATACGGTCTGCGTGTTAAGCGGCTTGCACGTATGAACACGGTCTGCGTGTCAAGCGGGTCTGCGGGTTGTCAGACCATGTTGCAGGTGGCGAAAGCTGAAAGTTGGTTGCGGTCGCGGTCGCCGTTACCAGGACAGCAGCAAAGAAACCACCATTTGCGCGCTGGACACATACAGGACAATGCCTTGGTTTTGTTTTTGGTTTGAGAAAGATGGATGTGTGTGTCTTTTCAAACTTATGAACTATTTGAAAGAACGATGAATGAATTAGTTGGCTGAAGACGAACGGAACTTTGTGAGAGGCTGAACGCTTTTACACAAATTGCTTGGGTAGCCTCTAATAACATTTTGTTTGCAGATGAAGATACTGATGACGACTCTGAACAAACGGCGTCTTCTATTGCGGTCGACCCGTCACCTCGGCCAGTGGGCGAAACGGAGGTCGAGTTGCCGACCTCTCCCATCGCGGGTCCTAGCGGGGCCACTCCAAGAGTTTGTGTCGAGGACGACACCTCGTCAGGAGAAGCCGTGTAAGGAGAATCCTCTCTTATGTCAGTAACTACCCCACTTCGCCTATAAAAGCAACGTGTGAATCATCAGCTAGTCGTAAGGTTACGTAAGCCATTTGAGTTTAGTTTAATGCAAAAGTGATAAAGTGTTTCGTTTAGTGGATTTTAATTCGTAGTGGACTGCAGGCA
Organism: Agrochola macilenta; assembly: GCA_916701695.1. Lineage (NCBI taxonomy): Eukaryota > Metazoa > Arthropoda > Insecta > Lepidoptera > Noctuidae > Agrochola > Agrochola macilenta. The sequence goes on along the minus strand of OU753552.1, from coordinate 11,939,034 downwards.
AGTTTGTTGATTGTAATTTGAGTCAATTGTAAATAAGAAGTAAAAATGTTTTTTTTGTTGTAAACAGTCTTTTTTATTGAATTTCCACTTCTGAACCTTACAATATATATATATATATCTTTCAAAACGAATTCGGTCTTTATTTTATTTTCGCCATACCAAACTGCTACTAAACATTTTTCAAATTGACAAATGTTCATTGGACCTTACACCTGTATGAACCAATCAGATTTTTATTCACATTGACTTTCCTGTTTTTTTTATATCGCCAAACATTTTGTCCTCACGAATTGCAGCGTCGATTCCAATTTTGTAAGGCGCGATAGGGCATTTTATTTCAATTAGCATGTAACCAGCAACCGCATCCGGCGTTGCTCCTAAAACGGGTTTTTTTTTTCAATGAAAATACCACATTGTTGTATTTTTATATTTTCTAAGCTAACTGCTTTATTGCATTATTATTGAATTTCTTTCCGTAGTGTATAGATGCTACATGGCCAAAATTTGGTATGTCCACACCAGTGCGCTTTCATGTTCATCTTGCATTTTTCACTTTCAATTAATAATAAAAATTTATTTAGAAAAAAAGAAGAAATACAATGCATGTTACGTTATTATGATGGTATTACATTTGTGTTCAATTTCAATTCACAAAAATTTCCATCCATTCGTCCGGTAAGATTATTTTTACAAAGTTAGGGAAGCTAAAACGTGTAATAGCGGCAATAGTTTGTGAGTAAGCGCGTAATTCGTCTCTTGTCAAGCGTATGCAATATTGATTGCCCTAAGACGCATGCAGCTTATCGTCTACACTTGTGCGCCTGGTAAGTCGTCAATTTTGATGACTGACCAGACGCGTTGAACAGCAAGAAAAGGAGTAATAAATAAATAATAATAGTAATTTATTTCACCAAAAAATAATACAACGAATTACACATACTTAAAGGCTTTTGGCTCAGAGAAATGAAAGCGTCGTTTCTTTTTGTTTTTTTTGTGTAATCTTTGTGCTTGTGGTTCCACAATACTTCGTATTATGTTCGATAATCTTCGATAAATTCTTTTTTTAGGGTTCCGTACCTCAAAAGGAAAAAACGGAACCCTTATAGGATCACTCGTGTGTCTGTCTGTCCGTCTGTCACAGCCAATTTGCTCCAAATATAATTGACCGATTAAGTTGAAATTTGGTACACATATGTATTTCTGTGACCTAAACACGGACGTGTAACATAAATAAATGAATTTTGAATATGGGGGTCACTTTTGGGGGGCAAATAAGAAAACTAAAAAAAAAGTTTTTCTAAATGGACTGTGTGACATATCAAATGAAAGGGCTTATTGCGAGGATCTCAAATACATTTTTTAAATCCTTTCTAAATAAATACTTTTAAAGATATATAAGAAAATAGATGAAAATTGACCATTCCCCCCCTTATCTCCGAAACTACTGATCCTAAAATTTAAAAAAAAATACAAATAGTTCTATGCTTATAGATTATAGGAAAACCTATAAGAAGTCTATGGTCTTAAAATAACATGGTAAATCACTCAATATTGTGCGTACAAACTTACATTTGCAGTTGGAATGTATGGGGGAACATGTTTTTCAACTACAATGTTAAGTTTGTTCTTGGGATAAATTTTATTCATCCCAACTACGGAACCCTTCGTTGTGCGTGGTCCGACACGCACTTGCCGGTTTTTTTTTTGCTTTATTTTCCATCATTTAATCATTTTTTTTGGAGCTAGCTACTAATTATATAGACTGGAATAGTTTATTGTAAAAATAAACTATTCCAGTCTAAATAATTAGTAGTTGCTGAAGTAAGCAGTTGTGATGGGAACCGTAAATTTTAGCGGAACATATACTATTGTTGTATTGTGCTCTATACACCCAAGCTGTCACCTCCCGTAGTATGTCGCATAATTTACCAAATACCTTATTTTATCAAAACAACTAATAATTATATATGTAGGTAAATAACTATACGTACTGCAGCTTTGCACAATGGACCATAGCACTGTGAAAAGAGTAATCAAAGTGAGTGGTTATGTTTACAATAAAAATTACAGCATGTTTATTAATAAAAGGGCGGGCAGTCACAAAATTTTGCCATGAAATCAACTACTGGTAGACTTTTTATTAATTTATAAAAAGTAGCCGACGCATTATGTCGTGTGGTTTTGAGGATTTCGTCACACGATGCCTGCTTTCGTATTTCGTTGACTTTTCTATAAACATTATGGCGAATGATGCCTACAAACGCATATAGACAATATCTTCCTTAATTAATGATTCCAATCGCAGTGTCGATTTTTGTATTGATTTAAATGTTAAACAATCATAATTTTGTATTTATCCCTAAATCAAGGAACCCAATACCTTTGCTTACTGTTAGAATTTGAAGCTGACACTTTTGTGAAGATTTGTCTATAATGAGAAGTTTGAAACGACCAAACACTTGAACGTAATTATTAAAAGTTAAGTAGGAAAATTATTACATCGTCAGGGTTTACCCTAAACATGGTTGATTATTTCAAAATTTTACGATGACACTGTAAATTAATTATTTGAAAAACATCCTTATTTTATGGGCTATCCAACGGGGTAATAATGTTTAAAAAAAGATTTAAAGGTGCCCGTTTTTTTGTCACGGCTGGAAAAGATGTACTTACAAAATTTATAAAAATATTTAATTAACGATTTGTTTACGTCATAAATCATTTCTGTTTGAGGTTTTATTGTAACTATGATGAACCTCTGGGCTTGATATCGTTACTCATACCGCCCCTAATTCTTAGTGATAGTTCTTTTTTGTGAGTTTTATTAAATAATAGGCATCAAAACTTGTACTTGGCCGCCAGCTTTAAGTTAACTAGGTTAAATAAAAGATCATGAGATACATATTAATTTTTAACCGACTTCCTAAAGCAGAAGATTATCAATTCATGGGCGTGGGTGTCCGAATCCGAAACTTTAAGTTATACCGAAAAATACTTAAGGGAAACTCAGAGCCAATTTTGATAAGAAATAAAGCTGCAACATTACATTTTTGTAAATAAAAAAATTCTTAGCCGCGAATTGAACCCGTTGATTTTGGAAAATAAAACTCATCTTGTATTATTGCACCATCTGAAAATGCTGCTAATATGGATCAAATTCTGCGAAGTAATTTCAAATGGCAAACTAAAAGAAATGATGATTTAAAGATCAAAACATGATATCACCCCTTGGGACCCCACTCTTCCTAATATATATTAATGATCTTCCAAAAAATTCGAGATAGAAAATAAAATGCACCGATCCAGACATTTCTCGAAACGAAATCAATAACTCTCTCAATAATATCATAATTTGGCTTAATAATAATAATCTTATGACAAATAATGTGACAAAAAACTAAAATTAAGCAATTTCGTCAGCGGCGTGAGTATCCACCATTAAATATTACCTATATTGAATGTAAAATAGAAGAAGTCACGAGCACTATATTCTTAGGTATAACTGTAGACCACAAATTAACCTGGAAACCTCACCTAGAGAAAATTTGCAAGCCACTGAGTAAATCTGCGTATATACTCGTACTATTCCAACTGTCCAAGAGAGTAAATACTGAGACTACTAGCAGCCTATCATGGACTTGTAGTCTGTATTCGGTACGGTTTTGTTTTTTGGGGGCAGTCAACAAACAGAGAACTTACGAGTATATTCAGGATGCAAAAAAGATGTGTACGATCCATTTGTAATTTAGAACCAACAGACAGATGCGTTCTTTAAGAAATTTTAGATTTTAACATTTCTAGCTATACTCGTATATATACTTTTCTTTTTTTTCTGTTGGGAAATTATCAAATATCTTCTCCCGCTACCGCTGGGCGGAGCGGGAAGGCGTGTCAGACTCTTGCTGACTAAGACCGAACCGTGTTCCTTCAGTGTTGCATGTGGGGGCCACGGTTTCCCTTTAGGACTTTCCCGCGAGCTATATATACAGGGTGTTCGGCAGAAGGTTGAACATACGAAAATGGCAAAATGGCAGATCCGTGGGGCCGTCTATTACGTTTTTAGGCCCAGTAACAAGACCCAGGCCACAAGGATTTTTTTAAATGATTTTTTTTATTTATTTTTCGGAATTTGTCGTTGCCAAAACTTCAAACGTCAATAATTTCATATAAAAACAACAAAACTGGCAACATTTCATTTTTATTTTCATCTAAAGTAACTGTAGAATCTTATAAAACTCGTATTTGACGCAAATGATTGCTAGAAAAGTAAATACGAGCCCTTAAACTACTCTAAGATTCTACAGTTACTTTAGATGAAAATAAAAGTTAAATGTTGCCAGTTTTGTTGTTTTTAAATTAAATTATTGACATTTGAAGTTTTGGCAACGACAAATTCCGAAAAAAAAAAAAAAAAAACCTTGTGGCCTGGGTCTTGTTATTGGACCTAAAAACGTAGTAAACGGCCCCACGAATCCGCCATTTTCGTATGTTCAACCTTCTGCCGAACAGGAAACAGCATTGCTTGTAAAATCAAATACGCAATTATTTACTAAATTGTCAGCAGTTAAGAAGACCCCAATATAAAAATCAATTATGTACGACAAAATGCAATACATCATTAATGAAAAAGAGCTTCTTTGGTGTTGCTCCGATAATAAAATACCAAATGTAATAAGAAGTACGCCGTTAAAAAAAAGGTAAAAGTGTTTTCATAAAATATTAGTAGAGAAATGTTACTATGCCCTAGATGATTACTCAAATGATAAAACACTGTAACTACTGTACCTGTTAATAATCCAATGTATTGCATGCATGTATTTTCTTTTGTTTTGATATTTTTTTGTTTGTTTTCTTGTGAATTTTGTTTGTTATTTTTTATATAATCCTCACTGATATTATTATGTCATCAATGACAAAACATAGCGAAACATATAATTATTATGTAAGACTTTCACTTTTAACCTATTTTTACAAATATATAATACTGATTATGATTCTAATGATAATAATGATGGTGATGATGATGATGACGAAGATGGCGATGGCTATAACGATGGTGAATGGCGATGACGATGACGAAGTTTTCCGCTTTTTTACTTTAAAATTCATCGTCGTCATCGTCATCTTCAGAGCAACTAATATCATCTTGTGCAATCTCTTCGTTTTTAGAATTTTCGGCAATATCATGTAAACCTACAGGCACGCTACTGCCTTCTAGCCAGACGGGCTGATATTTGGTGTTATTTATTTCCCATCCATTACCTTCTCGGGTAAGTAATTTATGCTCTGTTCCACAATTGATAAATATAATTGTATCTTTATAATTTTTGCAATAGAGCGTTTTAGTAGGCGGATACGAACAAGGCTCTGAATTCTTTGTTTTCGAATATATTTTTGCCTTTTCTGGGCTCATTAATGCTTATAAATTTAATGGTTCTAGCCTTGACCACGGGCCTCCTATCTGAAACTTTTCAAATATATTTTCGGCATCCTGTCCGCATGCATTAAATTCTTCACCCGATGTTTCAATTGATTTATTAAGAGCGAACGTTCCAAGCTGCCCGGTTGAATTTCAATTTAAACAATCATATAAACCCTATGATAGTTATAAAAGCTTTTCGGCAAATTAAAATCAAATTGACCGTAGATCTATGGGGATTATCTAGCAAAGTTTGTACATCCATAATCGAAACCATAGCACCATATTTAGTTAGTTTATTTGTGTGTGGACCAAGGAGTCTTCCCGGATTTAATGAAATACAGTAAGGTAATATCAATTTTTAAATCTGGGGACAGTAAAGACACCAACAATTATCCGTGCTCGTATTCAGCATGGTGTTCGAAAAGGTAATGCTCAATCAAATGCTTAATCATTTTAACACCAACCAAATCTTGTACGACTGACGCCAGTGTGACCTTATTAAAACGCATATTTACAGCGTGGTAGGAGGCCCAAGATGCCATTGGAATTTATTGTGACCCCTCCAAGGCATTTGACTGCGTAAATCATGAAACCTTACTCTATATAATATGATTTTATCAAACTGACCGCAAGTTTACCTAGTCCGTAATGCTCAAGTTTCCTTGAGCATTACGGACTAGGTAAACTTGCGGTCAGTTTGATAAAATCATATTTAAATGATAGACAACAGCAAGTTCAAATTAATGGGTTCAATTCACTCGGTCTTAAAGTAAAAATGTGTGTTCCACAAGGCTCGATATTGGGTCCTTTCCTCTTTTTAGTATATATTAATGATCTACCCCATTTATTGAAAAACCAACCACAAATGGTGTTATTTGCTGACGACACCTCCCTAATTAATTAATTAAGATAAATAGACGTGCATCAAATCTTGACCACGTAAATAAAACTACTGCAGGTCCAAAATTGGTTCACTGCTAATAATTTAGTATTCAATGGGAAAAAAACTAAATGCATAAGATTTGCTTTACCGAATGTTAAAAGTACTGATTGTGATTATAGTATTGAATAAGAAGAAACTAGAATTCGTAGATAAAACTGTGTTCTTGGGGATTACACTCGACTCCAGGCTACAATGGGGTCCTCATTTAACATCTCTTGCAGGACGGCTAAGTTCAGCAGCATATGCTGCAAGAAAAATCCGTCAATTTACTGATGTATATAACTCGAGGCTAGTCTATTTCAGTTACTTTCACAGTATTATGTCTTACGGTATTTTACTATGGGGACGAGCTGCAGACAAGACTCTATGCTATCTCTATTCTGCAGAAAAGAGCCATCAGCGCAATATATGGCCTCCGCAGGTGAGATTCTCTTAGGGAACTGTTTAAAAATATTAACATCAAGACGGTACCTTGTCAATATACAAGTATATCTATGAAAACATCATGTACGCAAGGAAAAGTCTTAATCTTTTCAGTAAAAGAGGTGAAAGACACAATTATAGTACTAGAAATAGGGACCAATTAGTTCAACCTGGTTTCAGACTGGCTAAAGTAGACTCATCCTTCATGGGGTACTGTTTAAAATGTTACAATAAAATACCTCACCACATACTCGAACTAAATGAAACGAAATTTAAATCATGTATAAAACGCACACTATGCTGCCAAGCATATTATAAGTTGGGGGATTACATCGCTGACAAAAATGCTTGGCTCAACGCTGGTCCAGCTCCTCAAGGGCGCATAAACTAGTTGATTAGGATTGGAAATATTGTTGGAGCTGCTGAAGATTGCAAAAACTATCTTTGCGTTGTATAAATTCAATCTCTTAGTATTGTATAATTGCATAGCACATGTGTGAGCACTGTGACCATTACCTTCTACAAAACTACCATTTACTGGGTATGTCTTTCATTGACTTGAATGACGCTTTTAACGTGCACGTCTTTCTACATTGTTCTCACATGTATAATTTCAACATGAATGATGTAACCAATATATTGTAAGAATATTTTGATTTAAAAGAGTGTCCGTGGAGTTTCTTGCCCGTTCATCTCCATAGAAACCTACTACGCTTTGGAATGGGCAACTAGCTTCATCTTTCTGACTGACCGACCCCTTGACAATTCAAAAGTGCCTGTAATTGGTTTATTTGAAATAAATGCTTTGAGTTTGATGCCGCACCTACGCAGCTATCAACTTTTCGCCCTGAATATGTTTGCTCAAAAACCTTCTGGGGTACCCCTACCAATAGTTATCAGTGTTCGTAGACTTTATATTTTAGCATACATAAGTTGTTTGACTATTTATACCGGGATAACTTGTGGACGCGAACCAAATTAACCGATTGCAATCCATTCGCTGGCTCCGAAACCAAATGCGTAACTAAAAAGATCTGGCATAATGAGACAACACGGATAATATATTTGAAAAGTATATTATCCAAAATGAACCAACAATAAAGTGATCTTCAGACCCTATGATTTTCATATGATCGTGTGCGGTCTGTCGCGTAGTGACTTAAATAGTCAAATTTGATGAAGAAATTGTGGGCTTTCCCTAAATTAAACTCAATTAAACGTGATTATCTTGTATATACAGGCAGTTCTCCTGGCTGTTTCGTGAGCTCTGGTAAAATATTGTCTTGAACATAAATTGTCCTTCCCTAGGAGTTCCTAATGTTCTAAGTTGAGAATTTTCATAGATGCTTTGTAAAATTAAATCTCGTGTGCTGGATTAATTGAAACATGCGGACTACTTTCTTAGCATAATGTTTGTAATGCAGTACAGTGCTGTGTAACTTATTTCTTATTGTTTGTAGAGAAACTTCATAAAATGTCCAAATCACTCCAATTGTTGCTTTTTTTTTCGCCTTTATTATTCATAGATTTATTATTAGTATAGCTTACCTCGACTGTAGAAAGATCGCCAATTGTCTGCAATAATATAGATAATATTTATCACGTTCTGTATTCGTTCCGTGTTAATACAAGCTTTTTTCTTACTTTTTAAGATCAACTAATCTCCTAAAATACCAGTAGCGTCAGCAGCGAACAAAGAAAAATAAAGGAATAGCTAGAGCCGTCATGGAGTGGCTGGCGCGACGCCATGGGCCCATGTCGCCCTTACTTTCTTGGGGCTGCACTCTCGACATACATAGCGATCGCTATACGACCGGGTTTGGGGAACAATCGGGATTGCAATGGATAAGATTTGACGAAATTAATTATTTTTACCGCTTCGTCCAGAAGTAATTTTAGATTTGGCAGCATTTGCTTAATCGCGTGTCTATGCAGGATACAATGGAAGTAAAATAAGGCGCTTTACTTTTTAATCGTGATTTTTCTATTATGATTTCTAAATAAAACATCTATGGGTCCTACTGTTTAACTTGTCATTGTCTTGGCCCCACATCGGTACAAAAGTCGATGCAATAATTCCAATTAAGACGATTTGCTTAAAAAAAGCAATAGATTTGTAAAAAAAATCGCGACTTCAACTCTTTTCAATCAAGCTTGACATCAAACAATTGATGAAAAGTAATAATGTCTTTCATACCCTAATAGATGCAAATGTTACGAGTAACGTCAAGTATTACGATTATTAATTAAGAATACACATAAAACCAGGTTTTGATTAGTTTAGGGTTCTGTCAAATATTTCGTTTTCCAAAAGGGTTCCATCACCAAAAAAGTTTGAAAACCGCACCGTATCTAGATTTTAGACACTTTGGTAGTATGGAGGTAAACGAAAAAAATATCATTTAGTTCGATATGTTTTCTTTTTCTGCTTCGACCACATACGTCAGTCTTTTGTCAATTCAAATTCAATTGAATTGAATTCATGACCATTTATACAAATCTTTCAGTCGGATACATAGATGTTGGGTTTTAACTTAGATGTAATATTACAATAGTTATATAAATAATGTTAAAACGCTTTCTGCGGCAAAAAAAAACAAAATTTTCATCTGATGCGGTGGCAGTCGAAATGCGCATCCATCGACCTTTTCGACGATGCGTATCAGTCCTTTTGACCTCACAGCACTAGGATAGATTAAAGCGCTATAACTTTGCGAAGATACACTGTTTTTTTTTGTACTGTTAAAATGATCCTGAACCCAATTTCTTTACGTTTGGTTCGTCCCTGGATCTGCCAAATAGGAAATGAGAAATCGAAAAGACAGATACCGCAGTAGAAAGTACTTTTTAACCGACTTCCCAAAAAAGACGAACGACTACCGAAATTGAAGTTATTTTTCACTTTTAAGTGTATTTTTGTGGAATTCGGTGGTTTTTGTTAAAAAGTTTTTTTTATAGTGATGTTACAGATAAAAATAAAGGGTTATCGAAAATAAAACAGAATTATAAGCAATACAAAAGTGTGTATTTAGCTAATCATATAAATAAGCTGTTACTGTCACTGTAATATTTTCGGACATTATTGGCGGGGTATATCAACTTGTTTTCTAAAATAGATATCTTGCTGGTCGACGGCATTTGTTTTGTTTTTACAGGTGGAAATGTTTGTGCATTTTTATCCAAACCATCTTCACTATGTTCAGCATTATTTTTCTTTTAAATTTACGTTGCGCCATACTTAAATAAATACTCGTACCTGTCGATAAAATAACGACACGCACCCGTATTGTCATGTAGAGAGCACAACACTGACTGGCGGCTCAACTCTTGCGGGCGCGCTCCGTGCGGCAGCAGGTCGGCAACGGTCATATACCACAATAGGCCCGCCGCCGCAGGGGGGAGAGCGTTTTTCACCGTCAGCACGATGGCAGTCGAAAAAGATCCGCCGCGATGTTTTAATGAGAAATACCTGCATTTTATCCTACAAGCCGAAATCTATATTTGTCTCTGTCGAACTCCTACAAATACCGAAGATAATCGTTGCGCACCACCGGTAAACACCGTATCGGGCCGATTTTGTGTGATCCGCAGTGAACGTGTAAGGCACATTTTTCACTTAAGTAAATAATAACATTTATCAATCTGTTCTTACATCAATATTTTTCATTAATTTCTGTTCATATTTTTATTATCAACTTGCCGCTCTTTCGGGTTGGATGAATCAGTGTTATCTTCGTTTTCATACTAATTTAAATAACAATTAATTAACTCTGAGATTTAAGGATCTACCTACTGTTAGTTTCTTTCGATCTTTATCATTTGATGAATGGTGACACCATGACTTTTCATAAAAATGTTTCAGCCAACAACAACCTTCGTAATGTCAAAGGAGGTGGAGTGTGGAGCGCTTAGCACCACAAATACTCGTAAGTCTCAATCCCATATTTTGAATTACATCTCATTTTCGTAACAAGGTGCTATTGGCATTCATATAATCTAAACCGGCTGTAATCAAAGCGGCTTCTCACTATACTTTTGTACAGCATACTCATAACTTTGGGCTCAGATCCTCTAAAACTTCCTGCTAAATGTCTCAATAGATAAATACCATTCATCGCTTTGTGACATATTTGTTTAATATGTTCATAAAACTTTAATTTATCATCAATAATGAATTTATACATTATTGTATGACATTTTAACATTGCTATGAGTATTTACATTTTTACTGATATTTAAAACTGAACTCTTTTCTGGACTTACTTCTTATTTAAGTTTACTATGGTAATAGCTGTATAATTGAGACAAAGCCTTATTGATATGCTGTACCTATGTTTTGATTTATGCAGTATTAATTATTTAAATTTTTTAAATGGTTAAAGCCACTTATAAGTTTCCATGAAAAATTGTGTTTGAAGATAAGGTTTACATAGTCTCTGTACAATTTTCAAGAAAAAATATTTTTTCTATTGAATACCCTGTTACTAAAGGAGATTTTTTGATTGTCTTTGATAAGACCGATCTATGAAAACGTTTTGCCATAGCGTACCGGAGTCGTTATGTCAAGGTAATGTGCGGTCTTGCTCTGTGTAGAGACATGCATTTTTCGTAAGCATCGTTACGGAAATTCCGATTTATCGTTATTATTTAGCCATCAGTATTTGTGACAGCGTCGCTTTCTATGTCTAGACTGCAGGCTCTAACCCCGCGTTTACGGGTGTAACTGTCAAAAACATGTCGGATAAAAACATAAATCATACATGCATTGACAGTTTTTCAGATATGTAATTATTTTGTTTGTTCACCTTTTTGACAACTTTTGATTAAAAGAAAAGAAAAGAAAAGATAAGAAAGAAACGTTGGTGTAAACGTTGGTTAACCCAAACTAGCAGCAACCATTTAGCAAGTGGCATTTGATTAACTTTGATTTAAAGAAATCATCAGATCGTTTCTTAGTCCAGAATCTTTCATTTAAGTTCACCGAGAACTCGTCAGACCATTTACATCAGATTGAACTATATTTTGAATCATTAGTAGATTCGGTGGATTTTATCGTTACTTTATAAATTCTTATACTTACTACTGCTGTCGAATTGAAACCTACAGCCTGAAATGTACATTAATAAAATAAAATATTTAAAATCCAAATACCTGCTTATAGTTAACACGACCTACAGTTCGTTTTTTAATGCCAAAAACTAATTTGACAGGAGAAATTGACAATTTTTTTCTTTGTTCGTCTTAAAAACTCCTTTGTTGATTGGTAGAGAATGCCTAAGGCATTAAGTCTGTCTTAATACCTTTTTTGAGTGCAATCACTTGAAATGTCAAATTAGTCTCTGGGATAAAAAAATGAACTTTAGGTGCGTCTAACAGCGTTTGAAACCTATGACGTAGTACCGAACAACTCCCCATACTTTTAAATAAGACATCTATGGAACTCCCCATTTGCTGTCACCAGTCGACGTAGGCAAATACCAGTCAGTACCTACATGAACGTAGAGCCACGGGTTGTGCGAGTGGCCCTAGATAGCCGAGACACGTTTTTTAAGCTACAGTGGAACTATTGTCTGTAACATGGAATGGAGGAAGAATTGATTGAAACTGTTCGAATATTAATTCGACTGAGACAATTACAAATAAAAATAAATAAACACAGTGTGATTTTTAACTCAGCTTATTGTAACATTGGTTTTTTAGACAGTTTTTTCATATTTCTCTTTAATTTACCCATGCGACGCACTCAATTAAGTGTTGGTATTCTTTAATATTAAACTTTTTGGATTTATTCTTACCGCTGCCGATGACATCATACCCGTGCACTGTAGGGTAAACAAAAAGGAGAATGCAAAAATTTAAACATGTAATTCCTTTATGTAATAATAGATAATTCACTGAGGGGATAAAGCAGTGTCTTATATCACGGGTGCTATTTTGAATCCCGATCGTAGCGAATGATCTCTGCTCTGAGTTAACCGAGTGATTCAAGATAGACAGGTTAAAGTGCAGGCAAACAGCGTAAACTCATTACGGGTAGGGATGTGACATTCTACATAAAAAAATATTATTCATTAATCGATGGTTTTTCGTAGCATGATAAATCGATTAATAAAAAATCGATTTTTCTTTATAAAATTGTCGTTTTTTTGTATTAATCGATTATTTTCTAATTATATTAAAGAATAAAAACTATATTGATAACAGCTTTGTTAAATTAAAAGTACACATTAGTTTTTTTTTTAATAATCAACACAAAAAGTTCTAGAATACCTAACTAACATGAATAATATTTATATTAAAAAAATAAAAATTATATTAATCACAGTTTTGTAAAAATTAAAAATACGAAATTACGTAAAAAACAGATTTTTTTTACCGATAAAGGACCGCGCGCCGATGACGTCATAATAATCAAAACAAATTAAAGTATTAGAATAGTCGACATAAATAAGATTTTTTTAATTATTCAACTAAACTAACTAGAAATTCGTGGGCAATGAGTTCAGGAATAAGAGCTTAGCAATATTTTCACTGAGCTTTGCCAGATTTATTGTCAATACTAAAATATTGACGCCAGCTACTCGTCGGCCTTTAGGTCATTAACATTGTTAATTAAAAACAACTAAAAACAAGAGTAAAACACTAAACACTCAGTCACGATTTTTTTTCAAAACTTTTTCGTTTGAACAGCGCGGGAGCTAATCAATCATCAATGACATATGACTTATTAAACGAATGCCCCTAAAATAATACAGTTCGTTGACTAACGCCATATATTGAAAGATTAATTACTTAAATTAACTAACTGTTTTCAAAGCACACAAGGACTGCCATGTAGACGCGCATATGTCGTTAATGTAATAGTGACTGGCCTAATAGTAATTCTAGCTCCGCAGTCCGTAGTAATTTCGGGGGTTCCGGATGAAAAAAAAATCGGCAGTGCTAAAACCAAAAATCGATTATTAATCGATTCGATCGATTATTTTTCCATAATCGATTGTTTTATCACATCCCTAATTACGGGTGCCATGAGTCCATTTTTCTTTTTAGTTTACACTAATAATTTGCCCCAATAACACCTTCGATTGATTCTGAAATCAACCGAAGGTGTTATTTGCAGATGAAAAATCATAGATTTTTTAAATAGGCGGTCAGAAAATGTTGACGACGTGAACAAGTCAGTTCAGGTCCAAGATTTGCAAGTAGTGAACATAACATTAAATGTAATGGAGAAAAACTGGAATTTATTAAGCTGACGATTTTCCTAGGATTCACGCTAGACGAGAAATTACAATGGGGACCTCGTATATCATCTCTTGTCGGGCGGCTAAGCGCTTTAAGCACTAGGGCTTAAATTTCTTGCTTTACGTTAGGTTTGCATGACATTATTTTTAATTTTTTTAGACGGCTGGGATTATTTAATTACAATAATCCCTACTGTATTAAAAATTGTTGAAGTGCCATTACAAAATCATGTTCATTTACGTGACTGACATTTATATTCCCCTCACTTCCAGGCAAGAAGATTATCCCATTTTTTTATAAGGTTTTGAAGTGGAATGGATTTACTTTTAAGTTAATTTTACAACGTGCTGCAACGGAATGCTGCAATTTTGAATTTCCGCCTGGGTGCGGTGACTGACTCTCATTCTGATGACTACTAGCAATGAAATTTATTCGGCATAAAATTGACTACCGAAAAGCTTATGTCAATCCCGGTGAAAAGTAAGTTAGTAGATCTAACTTAAAAATAAAGCTAGGAAGATACATTAATCGTTTTATTTATTTTGAATCTCTCCAATTCAATTTTTTTCATTATTTAATTATTTTTTTTCATCTCTTCCATCTCTATTGCCCTCAGCATTCCGATTTTTCTTTTTCAACTTCCAGTTGAGTCGCGACGCACCAAACAACCACAGCAGCTACTAAGTATCGACGTCTCGAAGTCGGCAGTGCGAAAAAGTGTGTTCAAGTGAAAGAATGCCGCTACTGTCACCGCACTGTGTCTTCGCCGGTAGATATCGTGCCGATTTCGGTGTCGGTCGCTGTCTGCGACGATATAGGTGACCATAACAACACAATGTAAAAGCGTTTGTTAGGCACTAAAAGTATCCGATCATTTGACCGGCGATATCGCGTCGATGTCGGATCGGTGTCGTTATCGGCTAATGTGCTATGTTGTGACAATTTTATTAATTAAAGAAACTTTTTTTTTTGCATTTTGATATAGTGTTACGGGATAGTTCGTAGAACGTACACAGAAAAACGTGACGTTTAGGCCTCTTTTGTATGGTTTTAATAAAAATAAATATCTATGGTGACTGTTAATAAGAAATAGTCAGGAATTATAGAAAAGTGTATCAGTGTTGTGTTATATCCAGGAACGCAGGCGTTCATTAATTCACAAAAAAACCGGTCAAGTGCGAATCGAATCTAATCTAAATTTCTTCATTTTAGAAGAAAAAAAATACATAAAAATATATATTTTGTTCTCTACTCGATGAGTTCTAGACAATGACACCTCACATGCAGAGTTCGATTTATTTTTTCAAAATCAAATGTGTTGTGTGTTCGTATGGAGACCCTTTAATATTTACCTTTATTACATTTTTATTATTTGTTGTTATAGCGGCAATAGAAATAAATAATCTGTGAAATTTTCAACTGTCTACCTAATATGGTTCATGAGACAAACAGATAGACGGGCGGACAGCGGAGGCTTAGTAATAGGGTTCCGTTTGGCACCCTTCGGGTACGAAACTCTAAAAAACGAAAACTTTCCCAAAAAATGGGACATTGCTACTGAAGGCTGCGGGTGTAGACCTCAGGACGAGCTTTTTCTCACACGGACAACTGTACGCCGCTTGCTCCCGCAACACCAGTCCTGAACTTCTGACTGTCTTAATATTTTGCCTGCTGAGACCAAAACTACCAACTTAGTTGGCCGGGTAAATTAGGTTACAACCCTGCACCAAAACCTAACAGCGTTTTTTTTTCTTGAATCGTGTTTTGGAACTTAGCTCTTCCAATAATACAAAACATTTAAAATTTTCCAGGCATAAAGGTAAAAAAAAAAACGCGTTTTTGTGAATAATAAAAATTGAAGCAATATTTAGTTACATTACGTAAAAAAGTTCTAAAACGATTAAAACAACAAAATCTAGTATCAATCCATCCATAACAATCAGTGCTACTGGATCCAGTTACTGAATGAATCAGCTTTTTGGAACGAAGTTCTTTAACGCGGGTTGCGGTAAGTGGCAGAACTCGTCACGTGAAAAAGCGTTCATACTTGCCACTGTCGTCTTCTGATTCGATAGCGAGAGAGAGAGATACCGCCAGAGCAAAGGTGTGGTGCTATGTACTAAAGAGCTACCATTTACCGGGTAATACGTCTTTTATTGACTTGGATGTGCCCTGGCAACTGTGAGTATGTCATCCTCACTCGGATGTCTCGCTGATGGTGGCGCGTGTGTTGGATCATTTAGGGAGCTAAGTTTTTCAAAATGGTTGAGCTGAATGGTGCTGATCCATGCGTCATCTACGTGAACGGGCGCCGTCAGATGGGACTGATCAACTCTTAGCTGCCATGGAAAATTTTAATTTTTGAATTGTTCTTTGTTTTATCTTTTTATAACGGACGCTTCTAACGTGCACGTCTTTCTACATTGTTCTCACATGTATAATTTCAACATGAATGATGTAACCAATATATTGTAACAATGTTTTGTTTATTTAAAAGAGTGTCTGTGGAGTTTCTTGACCCGTTCTTCTCCATAGGTACCTACTACGCTTTAGAATGGGCAACTAGCTTCATATTTCTGACTGACCGATTCCTTGACAGTTCAAAAGTGCCTGTAAATGGTTTAATTGAAATAAATGCTTTGAGTTTGAGTTTGAGAGAAAATGTGAATTTGGTCAAATTGTAAATCCAAGATAGCGGCTGCGAAAATTTTCTCATTTTTCGTTATGGGTATCATTTTCATGGTTTTCGAGGGCGGTAAAGTCGATAGTGAAGTGAAAATGTAAATCCAAGATGGGGGCTGCGAAAATTTCGTTTTTGTTTTAAGTCATACATGAGAAGGAACTTCGATCCTGACGGGGGTCTCCTGTCATAACATATTTTCTTTTAAATATGGGCCAGTATGACCCAGTTCATGCCCAATGAACACTCCAAAAGCATTGTTAGCTAACTCCATTTTTTTTTCATGTTCATGCCCAATGAACACTCCAAAAGCATTGTTAGCTAACTCCATTTTTTTTTCATCCGTGGTATTAGTTGCGGTACTAGTTTGCGTAGATGACGTACTAAGCTCGGTTCTGTTCGTTTGATTTCCTTTTTCTAGAACTTCGGTTTCATTCTCAGATAAATTAATTCACATGGAATCCCACCTTTGTCTACATTCCCCCATAAATGGCTCTTGGCTATCGCATTGAGTCTATCGTTGCTGTCTTGATTAATTTAGGAATATTACTGTGTGGAAATAAAAAATATGGCTAACTAGGGAACTAGAATATCGATTATGAAATGCAATAATTATTATCGTAACACCGAATGTTTCGTTTTAGATGTAAAAAAAACTATTTGGAAACTTTCCTAATGCGTTTTTTACACCTAAAATGGATACAACATCAAATTCAATTTTATAATTGCAATTCATTATTAATATTCTAGCTCTCTAGTTAGCCACATTTGTTATTTCTATTCAGTTATATTGCTATAAGAATCAAAACAGGTAAATATTTGCCAGTTACTTGCGACGTTGCCAACTTTTAGGATAAACCCTCTTAAACTTCCCTGAAAAAAAAATAAGTCAAGCTTTCATCATCATCATCACATAACATTACGAGTAATATAATAAACACAACAAACTTCTATTGTACTTACTTTTGCATGCCATAACAACGGTATTCTTATTATTCAGTCTTTATTGATTTTACTTAGGTAGTACTTTTCAATTGACATTTAATTCTTTGTTTTACTAATCAAATATTTCTTTTTATACGGTGTTGCAAGTTGTTTCTCTAATATAAACTCTTCATAAACTCCTTAACCAACCTCATTCAGAAATGTCTTTAGGTACCTATGTAAACACATCAAAAGTCTCTAGATATTCAAGTCAGTGTGATTGCAAGGACTCTGACAGTGTGTGGACGTGCATTATCATGCATAAGCAGAACTGAAGCACCAAATTGGGTCCGCAAAGGAATGACAACATCTGATACAATCAATAAAGCGTAAATCTGTGCATTAAGATTGCCTCTGATCCAAATCAGTTCGGTTCTTTCGCCGATCCAAATACCCGTCCATATCATGATTGTTCCACCACTGTATGCATGAACTTCTTAGCATGATTTTAAACGTTCTTGGCATACCGCGACGGTGTCGTTATCGGCTAATGTGAAAACGCTCAGTGGCATTTGTAAGATATTTTTTAACAATTAACCGATTTTATTAATGAAACAGAGACAGATGTGGTATCGAATCAATAAATCAAAATTCCATGAAGTCGAAGGACGCATGCTAGGACCCGGTTGAGAATCTTTGTTCGATTCTTGCTGTGAGAGGGATGCAGAGTCCACATTTTCTTTATCTTGCAATGAAATTGATCTAATTGGCATGCCCCGTGAATGCCTCGGGTTTACTATTTCTGGCAAAAAGCATTTTAAATAAAATTTTACAATTTTCGGTCCCATATTTGTCTTCCAAAAATTGTCATCTTTTAAAATGCGTTCAATTCGTACAGGTTCATTTTCACCCGTCCAAATTCCAAGGAGACATATTTTCCGTTCATTACATGAAGTTGTCCTTGTACCTGGTTACTACCAGGTACAAGGACAACTTCACCAATCACTTTTTTGTTAATAGTTGTGGTGTTAGATTTTTTATCATATTTCAATATTTTAATTTTATTTTCTTCAATTGCCTTAAGTAACCCTTTTTTGGATGCAGTAATAGGACACTTGACCTCTACTAACATGTCATCGCCTATCAGTCCGTCTGGTGAAGCTCCAATAAATGGATAGTATTTGTCAATAAACAATCCACAAGGTTCAATAATAACGTTTTCTTGGAGCTGTATCTGCTGCAAAGCCTGCTGCTCATGCTCAATACCATAGGCAATAGACACTATGTGTGACAAGTTTTTTTTTATAAAGAATTGTTTGAACTAAAGGTATCTCTCGATATTTTTCTCCTACTTATAGGTCTAAAGTTAGAAGCAGTAATTATTTTTTTCGGATTTCCAGCCATTCACTGCTGTCCCTCTGCAACACTGTATTTCTCACTATGGCATGTTTATCTGCAGTAAGGATTGTAATTTTTTTTAAGAACTGTTCCTTTGCTCTTGCCAATTCTTCTTGAGTCATGTCCGGTGCTAAGCTGGTAGGTCCATAGTCATGTTGTTTTCGGTTTACTTCTTTCAACTTCCTATTTTTTCTTGTTGGATTTTCTAAATATACTCGTAGTTTTCTTTTCTGTGCCCGTTTTCTTTCTATATTTACAGCAGTTCCCTTTCCCTCACATTTCGTATGTTTTCCGGTAAACGCTTTATGGATCGATGATACGGCAGAATTGTTGTTGAAAGATACTACTGCGGCCGAGCATCTGCCTTGGTAACCCCGTCTTAGAGCAAAATTAATTCTTTTGCCACCTATAAATTTCGCTACATCTTCGATCAAGCTACGTGATTTGGCTGCCAAGTATGAAATAAAAGACTATTCTAAAAAAAAATGACGAATTTTGAATGTCTAGCACCTCTGGTCCTACTCGTACTGCAGAAAGCTTACAACAGGTATATT
The DNA here is from genome assembly GCA_916701695.1 of Agrochola macilenta. Lineage (NCBI taxonomy): Eukaryota > Metazoa > Arthropoda > Insecta > Lepidoptera > Noctuidae > Agrochola > Agrochola macilenta. The sequence continues at coordinate 11,919,445 of OU753552.1, read as the reverse complement.
ATACAAATTTGAAAAAGAAAGCTAAGAAAAATGCATCAGATTCAAAAATGGACATTCAGGTATGTTAGAATTCTGAAGATTCATTTGCATTTGCACGTAATTTCTCGTGACTATATTTATTCTTCATTTTTGCAACATTCGTTTTAAATATTGAACAATATGACACTTCCGCGAGAGGATGGGAAAATATTTTTTCATCACTTCTAGCCATGCTTTTTGTTTTTGATGCAGGTTAGCTCCATCAGTTTCTTTTTGATGTGAAATAAAAGGCACGAAAACGCGGTTTCTTTACCATTTCGAACAAAAACACTTAAAATCTAACGTTTTACCGCAAACAAAATTAAGTCAGCAAACGTGAACGAATGATGGAAATACAATACGATTAAAATGAAATGTTATGTTAAGCATTCAAAGACAAGAAACTAATACGTATCGTAATGTAGTGTAAAAGAGATACGCATACAAGTTCCGTTTATTGTTCGTTCATAAATTTTTGTTCGGATTACATATAAGGCCAAAATGGTACAAAATGTCAGGATAATTAGGTTTTAGTTGCGCAACGCGTATTATGAGTTAAAATGTTAATGACAACTCCGAGCTTACAAACTCTACATTTATTTATTTAACCAGACAAAACGTGCAAGTGCGCCTTGAGAGATGTTTTTGACACAATGAGACAAAAATTAGAATGCGAACGTTCTTAAAAATACGGGAATTGACTCGCTGGTGTCTTCTTCTCGCGATCTTTTACTTCAAAAAGTAGGTATACGGGGTGAATTATTAATATTAAAATCTCACATTTGAATAGCAGTCCGACCCTTTGCACTAGAACAGGGAAAACGTGTTAGTGAATAGTATTTTCACCTTGTAAAAGTAATTTTTAAATTATGAAAGATAATACCTTTGCTGTACAGTTGATAGCCGATTGCTGAAATATCAACGAGTTTTGTATTATTTGATTTATTTTTAAAACATTGTAACATTTTGCTTCAACTTAGCCCTTATCCGAAGCAAAAAGTAACACTAAGAAGTACAAGAATGAAAAAAGCTTGACTGGCTATATTAAAACAATGTACAGTTAGAATTTTAATATTGGCAACGGTATAAATTGCATATGAGATAATAAAAAGAGTAGTATAAATATCGCTAGTTTCAGTGCCGACCTGGGCCCTATATAATAAAACCTGGCAATGGGACTGTCGTGGGCCAAATATATACGGTGGGCCATAACTTCAACGCCGGCTTTCAAGTTCGTAAAAATATGAGCGACCGAAGGCATATACAAACCAGCTATTTTTTTATTATTTTTTGAGGTTGGGAAATTATCAAATAACTTCTCCCGCTCTGGGCGCAGTGGGAGGGCGTGTCAGACTCTTACTGACTAAAACCCACGCGTGTTCCTTCAGTTGCCTGCAGTACGTTGCCAGGGGCCACGGTATCCCTTTCGGACTTTCCCGCGAACTTCCGGCAGATATACGTATATAGTGACCCTATTGGTGATATTGTTGTGTGAATTTAGGCTTGGGTTTTATGTACCTTTGGTACCGACCTGATACCTGAAAAAGAGCACAGCATTCATGCTAGAAAGAATGCATACGTTCATAACTGCATATACCACTATCTATTCTATAAACTGCAGCGTTGGTCTGGCGGTTCCGGAGTCTTGCTCTATAAAGCCAAACATGAAACTTAAACTAAAACAAACGGTTGATAAAACGAAAAATCAAACTCTCCTTCTTTAAGCCTTTTCCCAAATTTTGAACCCTCGAAGTTTAAAGATGTTATATTATATGATGTTATATAAGTTTTTCGGCCATGACGTTCTGTAGAATCGTAGCTCCCAAACTGTTAGTCCGATTTCAATGTGTTTTAAATCTTCTATAATAGACATAAAGGCACGGAGCGCTCCTTTATCACGGGCGTTCTTGAGTTGCTGACCTCCTCACATATCCAACGATGAGATATATACAAAGAGACATACTACGCTGATTATTAACTTCTAGATTTTTGCACAAAACTCACCCGAAGTGCAATTCCATCAAGAACACTTATTTCACTGACATGCACAGGCATCTATGGAATGGAATAAATAAAATACATTTTGAAAAAGGAAACAAAAATTGAAAAAAATATTGTTGTTATTATGGTACCTACCATATACAAATATTGAAGTAAAAATACAAGGTAGATATGACAATACATTTTCAACAACAAATTTTTATTTTGTGTATAGGTTCTGATTGCTTTAGCAGTCCGATTAAATTAAACTAGCTGCCATGCATCGTAACGAATAATGACGTTTCAGTCCGCTTATCTGAGTGAAACGAATGTCTATATCACTGTAACTGCAATTGATTTTTAGATAGAGTGTTGCGCTGCAATAAAAACTGAAACGAACAAGCTAACTTTGTTATTATGGTGTGCGTGACAGCTAGGTCTTACACTCGCTTCACTTCATACTGCTTTTCTAGTGTGAGTACATGATGATACCAATTGTTGCAAAATTTCCATTAAAATAGGGAGAAATTTATCAGTGTCTAGTGTATTTTCCATATACAAAAATATGCTCAAGACAAATTTTTTATTTGAATCGATAAAACAATACTTAATTTTCATACTTTGCACGCAATAGTACTACGAGGGCAACTACCTTCATATTTCTGACTGACCGAGCGACCCCTTGACAATTCAAAAGTGCCTGTAATTGGTTTATCTACGAGTATCTATACATATAAAATGCTTTGTCCTGAATGACTGACTGACGGATCAACGCACAGCCTAAACCGCTGATCGTAAAGACCTGAAACTTGGAGGGTGTGTTCTTTGTATGACGTAAGCATCCGATAAGAAAGGATTTTTCGAAATTATAACCCCTTAGGGTTAAAAAGGGGTGAAAAAGGTGGGCAAAGTTTGTATGGGACAACGTGATTCCTTGATCCAATCTACTTCAAATTTTGCATAAACATTCTTTAACAGAATTAATGGAAGACCTGTTTCGTATTTTATTGAAATTCCTCCCCTAACGGGGTTAAATAGGGGTAGAAAGTTATTTTGGGAGTGATTTGCTTCGAAGTTGATATCAATACTCCTTAGTGCTTTTGATTTAAATTACATTTTATTTTGACACATGTTTGAACAGTCAATCCGATTTTATTCAAAAAAGGTTGAACTCACATAAAGACTTGGTGCTTGCAATGCAACTCTTTAAAATTGGAATGTCTCGAAAGTCACCGTACATATTAGTACCGCATTTGAAAGTTTCTAAGCTTTTCAGAGGTCTGTATTTATTCCTAGGATTCCCCTAACACTATCAAATTACCCCTTCGAATTCAAGAGAGTGCAGTTTCCCATCAAAGTCTGCTTCGCAATGACTATAAACAAAGCTCAAGGTCAACTCTTAAGGTAGCGGGAGTAGACTTAAGGGAAAGCTGCTTCTCCTACGGCCAGTTGTATGTGGCATGCTCCAAAGTAAGCGCACAGAGTAGCCTGGTGATTCTAGCACCCGAAAGAAAAACAAAAAATATTGTTTACAAAGAAATACTGCGGTAGGTGTAGTATTTCGATTTCGTTGTAAAAAGATAATACACCCGTGTAACTTTCGCCAGATCAAAGGCCGAGCTTCGTGTTCATAAAATATATCTTTTTTTTTTCAAGTTTATTTAAGGCGAAGTGGTATCGTGGTAGCGTTCCGGGAGCGGCGGTATCACCCGGCCCGCGCGCAATTCTATTGCAAGATGTAACAAATATTGAATTAAAAAAATGTACTTGTGATATATAGAAAAATAAGTCCATAATTCTTTAAAGTATTTAATAGTGAACACGTAGAGAAAATTTTAATACAATTGCTTTGATAACAATCGAATGGAATAGGGTTTTCTCTTAGTGGTTGTAACAAAAAAAGGAGATTTTAAGGTAACTTTGCCGTTTTTTTCTATCGAGAAAAGTTTTGCCAATCGTGTTTCGGGCCTCATACTTCACTAAGGACACTCTTAAATTTTCGTAATCATAAAAAAATATATGCGAATTCGTTGTTTTTTTAAACAAAACATTGATTTTGCGTGAAGTCGAAACATCTGCTTTGGAACCCATTTCACCTTAACCTTTTTTATCCCTACACTATTATAATAAAGGTTGTTATATTTTATAATTATTCAAACTTTTTAACATAATAATTTATATGTTATAACAAAATTAATAACGTAACAAAGCAATAAAAAATCCTATTAGAACCATTTTCGACTTCTACGCGGACAAAGTCGCGGGCATAAGCTAGTTGGAAATAAATGCTTTGAGTTTGAGTTTGAGGGCGACACTGAAAGTTTTTAGAACTGGCCACTTCTAAACGATATAATAAAAAAAATTGTTAAAATTTTGAAAATGGAACTCTTTGCCAATATTATTGTGTATGTCATGTCAGCATGAATTTAACGCGACACAATTTTCGTACAATGATTTTTTATGACTTTCGATGTCATTTAAGTCAACAAGATAGTTATGATAGACTTCGATTGGCCTTTCACGTTGAAGCCCCATCTCTTGCCACTGTTTACAACTGGTTTAATGAGTTTAAACGTGGTCGCACTAATCTCACCGATGATCTGCGTGAGGGACGGCCTTCTACGGCGACGACTGAATATAATATCAGTGTTGTGCGGCGTATGATAGAGAGTGACAAAAGAGTGACTTATCAGCAGATTCGGACAAGCTTAGGCATCGGTATGAATCAAGTGCACAAAATCCTCCAAAACAATTAGCGGTCAGGAACCTTTGTGCCCGGTGGATACTTCATAATTTGACGGAGGCCCAAAAACTCCGTCGTGTTGATTGGTGTCGTGGACTGGTTCAAAGATTTAACGGAGGTGACTCAAATGCTGTGTTCGACATACTTACGGGTGAGGAAAGCTGGATTTATTGTTATGATCCTGAAACTAAGAGACAGTCTGCTGTCTGGGCGTTTCCTTCCGAGGAGTTGCCAACTAAAGTGACGAGAGGTCGAAGCGGAGGAAAAAAGATGGTGGCCTCGTTCTTCGGAAGGACAGGTCATTACGCAACAATTGTTTTAGAGGATCGAAAAACAGTTACTGCAGAGTGGTACACTAACAGCTGTTTGCCACTTGTCATGGAAAAAGTTCGGGAGATACGACCTCGCAGTAGGATCCTCCTTCACCTCGACAACGCCTCGTCGTTCACCGCCAAGCAAACAATCGTCTACTTGGCGAAGTCAGACGTGGAATTACTGGGTCACCCGCCCTATAGCCCCGACCTTGCGATTTTTATTTATTTCCGAAAATAAAAGAAAAACTTCGAGGAAAACGTTTTATGGACGCCGAGGAAACAGTGGCTGCATTTCAAAATGCCGTCGAAGAGACCCCTAAGGACGAGTAGGCAAAGTTCTTTTCTCAGTGGTTCCATCGGATGCAGCGATGTACTCGTATTGATGTAAATGGACACTATTTTGAAAAGATATAATAAAAGTAATAACTTGCTAGTTCGTTCAGTTTTTGATTTTCTAAGAACTTTCAGTGTCACCCTCGTATGCCAAGTTTCAGCTCAATCGTGTGCCAGGAAGTGCTTGAAAACTAGATGACAATTGGAATAACCGGAAACACACGAACACAGCAAGCTAATATAAAGCTTGTACAAAAAGATAGTTAATCCCTATTTTGCAGATACTGCTAAGCTCCTGAAAATATTGTTACGCTCTTGTTCAACCTCTATTCTTCGAGTTTCATTTGTCTCCCGCTTTTCCTCCAACTGAAGGCGGCGTTGCTCGACGGCCGCAAACTCGCTTGACGCTCGTTCAAATGGAGTTACTGCTCGTCTTCAGCGCGCAAACAGACGCCGCCGGCGATGTGAAGAAGCAGCGAAAGAGCGATGTCTCGAGAGGCTCTTGAATAGGAGGAAGAGTGGTGGCAGGTGTGGGCAGAGTGGCCGCTCGTGGTGGTAAGCGCCCCGCCGGTGTCGGGAGCTGTTGCCGGCTGGTGGACGGACAAGGTGGTATTATTTCTGGTGATGGATACGGTATTGGCCCAATATCTGCAAAACAAATTAATAAGTTTTGAGGGTTGTCCAGTGGGACACTTGCACCAAGCTAACGAATAATAAGCCTTATATACCGTCTTCATGGACAACATCAACATCGATTACAAATTGGGATGGTGACATGATCTCTCACCAATTGGTCTCTGAAAACATATGAAGATAAATAATACATTTTTAGGTATTTATACACTTTTAGGTATTTATATAGTAGGTACTTAACTTACATACGTAGTTAGAATTATATCTACTAACATTAAATCCCTGCTCTTCTACATATGTCAGAGTGTCCCTCCACCGCCAATATACTGATAATCCCCAACACCCTTTCCTCCAAAGTAGTTAACTATCCTGGTATTTGGACCACCACCAGTACCACTTGCATGACGACGAATTGTCAAAGCTTTTTTTTTTGTTTTAGACTTCCAATCTGTCCACACCTTAAATTCATAAAGATACGTGTAGGTATGAATACAAAATATTTTAAATATATGGTATAAAGTAAGGTATAAATAGGTAAGTATATGTAATAGTACTGAAGTGTTGACTGCCTCGTTGGTCTAGTGGTCGCAAGTGCTACTGCGGAGCGTGACGTCCTAGTTTTGATTCCCAGTTCGGACAAAGTGTTATTGGGTTTTTCCATCAGAAATTTCTCAGTAGCAGTCCGGAGTCTGGATTTGTGCCCGATTGATGGCATTAGGCTCGCCCCCTTTTACATGGGTCTTAAACATAACTGGCGAAGTGTCCCTACTTTACACACGGTGCACGTTTATATGGTACACCTCTGCGTAACCCTTCGGGGATTACGGACGTGATGTTATGTTATTTTATGTAATAGTGCTTACATTTTTCCATTTGTCCGGAGTCTTGTTAACACCACCACCAATAGAATTTAAGGTGTTAACCAATTGTTGCCACAAGCGATCAGCTTTTATACGCCCCTGAGCACCAAGCTGAGGTTTGGCAAGGTCACTGTGGCTGAAATATGAATGAACAAAGAACCCTTTAGTAAGTACTTCATTGTAAATCACGTCCTTTCATTTCATTCGCCTTAATAGGATTGTAAGTCGACAATTGTGTCATTTTATAGGTATACAATATTGACTTGTGAACTTACGAGTACCTTTCCATGAACTCCAAAAGAGTTGCGAATTGTTCGCCACTAGCTCTTGCTCTTGATTCCATTTCTAGAACACTAATTTCGCAACAAAATAGATTAGTCTGCAAGTCTTTGAATGTTTGCAACTGCTTCTAATAGAGGTAAAGTTTTAATGAGTATATTTTATTTACAGACTATTTTATTTATTTTACGTAACATATTTGAAGCGCTTTTCGTTTTTATTACTTACCAATCATTTGTATGGCTTATTCCGAACCTGACCCGGAAATCCTAACCCAGGCGCGGGTTAGGTTAGGAACTTGAAAAACATGATAAAATTTGTCCCAAACGTCACCCTCTTCCTAACCAGGGGGCCTACTCCCTAAGCGAAATCTGTACGTTCGGCCGTAGTTACGGGCGCTTCGCACTCTTTCTCACTTACGGCATGTCCGTAAGTAGACTTGAGACTTGACAAGACTTGTTTCAAAGTTCTAAAGGAAAAAGTGTGTATGATAATGTCTTATTTTATATTTTTCGATAAGATTAAGTACTATTTATAATGTGTTGTGAAGTTTACTGTTACGATTTACTTAACTATATAGTTGGAATCTGGTTAAAGTTGGACTACATAGTTGATATGGTAAAAAATTTCGGGGCTAGTTCGATGAATTAAACTACATGCTTGTACATCAGAAATATAATTATTTATTAAAGTTTTTAAATGGACTAAATTAAATCAGACTATAGATTGAGATCAATATCAACATTACTACACCTATTATTTTTAATGGATTTTATGAAAACAACCAAAGCAAAGAAATGGTTTGTTAGGGCATGTTTCACAAAAAGTTACAACTTTTTTTAGTCTTGTTTGTAGCTCATACTCGTCCCATTACTCTTGTATTGTCTTTGTAGCACTGCTGATATGTTCGTCAACTATTTTTGCTGGTGCCGTCTTTCTTCGAAAAGAATGAAATAAATTGAATTGAATTGAATGAATGTCTACATTTATATCTGTATTTTTTATGGTGTACTCGTACATAATAAAGAATATTCTATTCTATTCTTCGCAAGCTTATGCTTCATTCTTATCTATCGTCTTGAAACCTTACTTGAGGCTTCACTTCTCATTAACAGGCCTTTCATCACCTGTTTCTAAATTCAACAATTTGGATTTTCGTCCCGGTTACTGCTTGATAATATACGTATATTAGTGCATTGATAACTGCAGTGTTCAACAGCAACTTTATGGCAACTTTTTTGTACCATTAGACCGATTTCCTTAATGGCGTGGAATAAGCCCCCATTTGGTCGGACAAATCGACAGCTCCTTTTGCACTATTATAGTCTAGCACGATTTTCGGCTTCGATACCGCTCTCTCTAGCTATATATTCACCTGGCTTCAGTTTAGCATTAGCGACCTCTTTTGGGATATTCCTTCTATTTTTTCTAATAGTACACACTAGATGTGTTTCATTTTCCAACAGATTCCTTGCTAAATCAATACTGGTATACCAATTGTCAGTATATAACCCTGGTTCAACAAGCCACTGCAAAGTGACATGACAACGTTTGCCGGCGTAGTATTCACTTGATCGTTTTCTTTTCCCGCATAAATGTTGATTTTATATGTATAACCCGGTAGAGTGCATAATTTAAATTCTTTTATGCCATATTTACGAGTATGGCGTTGCTGTTTGTCATATTGACGGAAAATTATTCTGCCGCGGAATGGCACAATGCTTTCGTCTATGCATATACTCGTATCTTCGGCAGGAGTATAATGCCTTGAAAAATTTGTGTTCATGACCTCCAGTAGGTGTCTGACGCGATGTAACCTATCAGACTTGTGAGCATTGTAAAGCCGGGAAAAATTAAGCATTTGAAGAAACAGTTCAAAGCAATTACGGGACATAATTGTCGCTGCAAACGGGTGACCTGTTATTTCATCTTTTGACCAATAATCAGAAATCTTAGGAAGTTTTACCAATCCCATAAAAATGATCAATGCAAAAAAGCCTTTCATCTCATGCTCGTTAGAAGGAGACCAGTTACGGATTCTTGCTGGTTTTGAAGCCACGCGCCCGGTGATTCTGTCATTAGCAAACTGATTTCTGTTTCCCACACAGCAAAATGTTCCACATCAGTACCTTCCTGCAGAGGTCGTAATTAATTGCGTTTTGCATAAAATGCGTCTTTTACATTATCAAAACCATACAGTAACTCACTTTCAGCTCTAAATGGAAAATGGATAACCAGTAGGGATACTTATATGCTTCCGGATTTGATGCCTAAAGAACCGGGTTCGCAAAATGGCTGGACGTTTCCTTTTTTCATTTGACCGGCGTTATCCAGTAACGTGATGTACTGTTGTGAATGATCAATATTATATTCTTGGTCATTATTCTCATACGCATTGACGTCTTGTTCATCACCGTCCAAGTCATTGCACATCATATGAAACGGCAAATTCTCCTACGCTGAGATGTTCCAGGTCACGGGGTCTGCAAACATACCTATCAAAAATGATTTTGCAAGGTTCCGAAGATTCACTGTCAATCCTCAACATTCGATATCGCTCCTCTAGAATACAAGAATTCACGAAAATACATTTTTTGGAACTATCCCTTAGCTTAAGATGACATAATCGGAAGGCGCATTCACATGCTGACACCTGACGGTGGCTTAATATTGCATTTTGTATCGCAAAGATCTGCCTTCCAACATCACCACCGCGCTCTCGTACTCTCTGTGTAGCCTCTCTTATTGATCTTGAAATTCCAGCCGGCTCTGACTTTGAAACGTACTTCGATATATAATAAGCTATCCCTAGAGCCGACCCACATGGTTGAATGTCAATATTAGCGGACCACATTTTTAGCAATTCTGGATTGTATGAATTAATCATAGTCTCCGAGTCATTTCTTTTCAAAAGATAACTTTCCCTTATTCCTGGCCGTTTGTACTTCGTCTAAAATTCTAGTTGCACTTGATACTGGTCTAGGGACAGCAAATCTACATAGCAGCGTGTCTCTTTTGTAGCATGTGTGCGTGTGCTTATGGCTTTGTAACCGTATCACCAAATCATGCATTTCATGGATTCCCTCTAGATCTGGTACTTCGCAAATGACAATTTGGTCTAGAAGTTGCACACCTTCCGGACTATCAAAAATTGGCATTTGCTCGCACCATGCTACGTACTCGTATGTACGTGAGGGCTTCCTCGCGAATGAAACTCTATGCGCCACCAAAAGTCTACGACGCATCTTCCAAGTGTCGGATTTTCTTTCTGCTTCAGCCGTCTTAATAAAGCATTCATACGAATCATGAACTGCCTTGATAGTGTAACTGGATATTGTTCGACCAGTCGTAGCTTTTCGGAAAAAATTAGCTCCTCTACTGAAGTATTTACATCTTGACCATCGGCAACTAGAAGTGCTTTCAAAATATCGGGCCAGTTGAGATCGTTACATCAGAACATCAAGTACCAGTGCTGTGGCCCTAAGTTCTTCAACATAGCCAGAAGATCTGTATAAGCCTTATGCCAATACGATGAAGTGCCACGAATATTCCGCATCATCAAATTAACATTTTGTACTACATCATTCGGTTGCGCACCATTCTGACGTTGTAGTTTTGCACAAACTGATACATTTTGTTGAGATTTATAGAGCTCCACAATAGAAAGCGCATAAAATAGATATTCATTATTTTGAAACCTCCTCTCGTTACTCATAATCCTCGTCTGATAGTAATCGAGTGGCGTAATGGAAACTGATCAATCTTCTTTAAAGCCATTTCTTCCTTCCGGGAATAAGTGTACCCTGTTGGGGCAGGTAACGGTAATTAATGTTAGATAACTTGATTTACATAAAGCTTTATTAATATTCAACTTTTAATAGTTTTCTTCAATTTGACACGTTGTGATACAAAAGAACATCGTTATTGTCAATCGACAATTCGCATAGACAATATCGATTGAGGTTGTACTCCGACACTCCTCCTCGATTTTATGTGAAAATCATTGGAACATAAAAATCGTTACATAAAATGAATTATCAACATTCACTCCTCCTAGATAAATACTCACACAACTACTCGTATGTGAATTAGATCAATACTTTGCATTGTTCTCTATCGCTCTATCTATCTATCTCTATAGTCGCTAATGATTTAGTTAACATATCAGCCAAATTGTTCTCAGTTTGTATGTACGATATTGACATCTTTTTTGTAAAAATCAAATCTTTTATGTGATGATAGCGAATATCAATATGTTTCGATCTTTTACTATTTTCATAATCCATTGAAATAAAAATAGCTCCTTTGTTATCGACATACAACATTTGCGTTAGATTTATTCCAAAATCTTTTAATATTCCTTCGCATGATGCTAATGATGCTGCTCGTATACTCGTATATTCTGCTTCTGCGTTAATAATGCAACACAGTTTTGTTTTCTTGTTGTCAACATTCTCGTTGTATTTAACTATACATCCGCTTATACTCTTTCTGTCTCTTTTACTATTTACCCAATCTGCATCCGAATAAACTCTTAAACTTATCTGTTCACACTTTTTATATTGAAGTGCGTAATCTTTAGTTGAACTAAGGTAGCGTAGTATGCGCTTGCCATGTTTCCAACATTCCTCATTTGGTTTGTCCAAAAATTGACTAAGATAAGATACAGAATAGCATATATCTGGTCTTGAGACTGTACTCACAAACATTAAACTGCCTATTAGCTCTCTGTAAGGAACTTCTATAGTTTTTTCCGTTATGTCTATGTGTAATCCCTTCTCCATCGGTGTATCTTTTTCCTTGCATTCAGTCATATAAAATTTTGTTAACATTTTCTCTATTTGTTTTGACTGTGTTATTTTTAATATTCCATCTTTTCTTTCTATCTCCATTCCAAGAAATTTCTTTACCTCTCCTAAGATTTTGGTATCAAATTCTTTCTGTAATGGCTTCATAATTCTGTCAGTTTCTTCATTCTTTCCCATGACCAAAATGTCATCAACAAAAATCAATATCCAAACATTTTTATTAAAGAATAGGCAAAAATCATTTTTTGATCTTTGTAGTCCACACGTAACCAAAAAATCAGTTAGCCTTTCATTCCAGCATCTAGGACTTTGAGGCCAATTCTCGCGTTTACACTCGTACTTTTCAAATTCGTCATTGCCGCTCGTCTTCCTATGTCGCTTATAAAATGGTGACATTAACCAGATTCTGGTCATTCGTAGGAGTACGAGTCGAAGGAAAAAAACCGGCCAAGTGCGTGTCGGACCACGCACAATGAAGGGTTTCGTAGTTGGGATGAATTTATCTATATTTTTTTTATGTTTAATAATTTTAGGCACAGTAGTTTCGGAGATAATGGGAGGAATGGTAAATTTTCATTTTTTTTTTTTTTTTAATAGACATACGAGTATATAACACAATATTGAGATCCTCACAACAAGCCCTTTCATTTGATCTGTCACACGGTACAGTTTACAAAACTGCTTTTTTCTTCCTATTTGCCCCCGAAAAGTGACCCCAAATTCAAATTACATTTATTTACTTAACACGTCCGTGTTTGCGTTACAAAAATTCATATGAGTACCAAATTTCAACTAAATTGGTCTATTAGATTCGAAGCAAATTGGCTGTGATAGACGGACTGACAGATACATGAGTGATCCCATAATGGTTCCGTTTTTCCTTTTGTTGTGCGGAACACTAAAAATGTTGTCATTATACGTCGCGTGAAGCGATCCATTCCACAAAATTATTCTACTTTTTAAACGCTACCATAGATGTACTTCATAAAGTATATAAATTAAAAATGACTGTTAAGTGTATTATAAGGTTTTCAGCAATATTTTATACGTATTTCATAAACATTTATGAATACCATCATTCATCATTATTGATTTCGGTACTTAATATTTATTTCGTTTATTCATATTTTTTCATATTAAATTACATTTTTAAATATTTTTACAAAAGATATTAAAAAAAAACATTTAAAAATATGAAAAAATAGTGGTCCGCCGGTGTCGGGAGCAGGGTCCAAGCTACCGGTGGTTAGGGCTGCAGAGACAGGAACCTCCTCACAATGCGAGCCGTATCGAGGAGTACTGCCTTCTGAATCAGGCCCTTGATCCAACCGCCTAACGACAGCCTCGAGAGATGTTGGTCGAGGCTTTCGGCAATCAGGCCATTGGCCGTTACGACAATCGGCACAATGATAGCCGAGCTCACATTCCACATGTCGACAACCTCGTGTGCTAAGTCGAGATATTTAATTTGTTTCTCTTTCTCAGCTTTCACGAGGTTCCCGTCATGTGGGATGGTAACATCGACTATCATTGCGCGGCGCGCTAATCGGTCTATCACCACTATATCAGGCTTATTGGCTACAATAGTCCTGTCAGTAATGATAGACCGATCCCAGTATAACGTGACATGGTCATTTTCAAGAACTGGGTCGGGCACATACTTGTAATACGGTACCTCAGAGTCAACAAGTTTATATTTCAAAGCAAGTTGCTGGTGAATAATCCTGGCCACTTGGTTATGCCTGTGTAAGTACTCGCCGTTAGCCAGACGCGAACAACCAGAGATAATATGTCTGATGGACTCACCCGGACGATGGCATGCCCGACACACGTCAACCGTCCCGTCCTTCATAATATGTCTCCGGTAGTTATTCGTCAAGATAACTTCGTCCATAATTGCACAGACAAAACCTTCAGTTTCCCCGAAAAGGTCACCGAAACGTAGCCAGGATACGGACGCTAAGAAATCTACACCAGGCTCATGAAGAGCCCGATAGTAGCGCCCGTGAAGCTCCTTGCTCTGCCATACCTCCTTGCGGTCATCTGTAGTAAGTATTACAGGTTTGCGCCAGTTCTCTTTAGCCATGGAGAGCGGGGTGAGTCCCTTGTCCACTGCGACCACATCCCGGTGCATACCCACTTCGGTTTAAAAAAAAAAATCCCTGAGGTTGCACACCTCGCGGTTGTGGAGGGTCTTAGCGTTTAAAAAGCCTCGACCCCCGCACTTCCGCGGGATGTACAGTCTCATCACCGATGAACGTGATGCATGGCATGGAAGGCATGACCCAACCGTTGTAGGCGCGCACCTTGTTTCCGCCCGAAAGAAGATTAAAACCTTCTTCAGGCGACCAAAGAAGCGCTCCTTCAACGATTGCTTCATGTCAGCAACGTTGATGCCTAACGCTTCCGACATACCCAAATACTTATAGCTTTCGGCTAAGGAGAGGGATCTAAGGTGTATGGAGTCCGAGGTGGGCAAGCTCTTTGAAAGAGTAATTGCAGACCGCCTTGTCGGGCAGCTGGTGCGAGTGGGGCCGGATTTGGCGGACAGCCAGTTTGGTTTCCGCAAGGGGCGCTCTACGGTGGATGCCATCATGCGCGTTCGAGCCCTCACGACGGGGGATGCTGTTGCCCGGGGTGGGGTGGTCTTGGTGGTGTCTCTTGACATCGCCAATGCGTTCAATACCCTGCCCTGGAGTTGCATTAGGGAGGCACTCCGGTATCACCGGATGCCGACCTACCTCTGTCGAGTGGTCGAGGCCTATTTGACGGACCGGGCCGTCATCTACCCCGGTCACCACGGAGAGTGGAACCGGCGAGAGATGTCGTGCGGTGTCCCGCAGGGATCGGTCCTGGGGCCGCATCTGTGGGACATCGGCTACGACTGGGTGCTGCGCGCCGACCTCCCTAGCGGCGTCAGCGTAGTCTGCTACGCTGACGACACGCTGGTCCTGGTGCATGGGAGGTCGCATGAGGCGGCGGCCGAACTAGCGACACGTTGGGTTGCGACAATCGTCGATAGGATCCGGCAACTGGGACTCGAGGTGGCCTTGCACAAGTCCGAGGCCATGTGTTTCTATGGTCCTCGGAACGCGCCGCTGTCGGGTTCCCAGATAACGGCGGGAGGGGTTCACATCGGTGTCGAGTCGACGATGAAGTACCTGGGACTCGTCCTCGACAGCCGGTGGAACTTCGTGGAGCACTTCCGACGTTTGGCTCCCAAACTGCAGAGGGCTGGGGCTGCTTTGAAGCGGCTTCTGCCCAATCTAGGGGTCCAAACGCCTCCTGCCGGAGGCTCTACGCGGGGATCGTGCGGTCCATGGCCCTTTACGGGGCACCGGTGTGGGCGCGTTCATTAAGGCTGCGACCAGCCCAGCGATTGAACGCGTCCCAAAGGGTCATGGCCATTAGGCTGGTCAGAGGATACCGCACGGTCTCCCGTGAGGCGGCGAGCCTCCTTGCCGGACTACCGCCATGGGATCTGGAGGCAAAAGTCCTCGCGCACATGTGGGAGTTGCGCGAGGAGGCGAAACGCCGGGGTGTAACTCCGCTGCCGCGAGAAATCACGGCACAGCGGACAGAGCTCCGGCGGGATCTCATGGCGGCATGGAGAGTGCGATTGTCGCAACCCAGCGCTGGGCACGCCACAATTGCGGCGGTAAGGCCCCTCTTTGAGGAGTGGCTAGAGAGGCGCCACGGCGTCCTCACCTTCCGCCTGACGCAGGTCCTCACCGGACACGGTTGTTTCGGGAGGTTCCTGTTCAGGATAAAGCGGGAGGAAACGCCCGGGTGTTACCATTGTGTGGATCGCCCGGAGGACACGGTGGAGCATACGGTGGAGGTCTGCCCGGCTTGGGCGGGGCACCGCCGTGTCCTCACGGAGGCGATCGGCAGCGGCGATCTCTCGCGTCCGGCCCTGGTTCAGGCCATGGTCCGGAGCGAGAGTGCATGGGAAGCCGTCACTTCCTTCTGCGAAGCAGTAATGCTCGCGAAGGAGGAGGCGGAGCGCGCGAGGGAAATGCAAGATGCGCGCCCTCGCGCCCCTAGTCGCCGCAGGAGACGCCCCGGGCGTCGGGAGTCGCGAGCCGACTTCCGGCCACCGTAGGCGCGGGCTTGCGGACGGTGGGCAATGGGTAGCTCGCCGTCCGATTAGGACCAGGCCCGGGTCGACGGCGCGTTGTGTTCCACGCACGCCTCAAAGAGATGTCAGCACCAACAGACGGGGTCCGTAAGGGCCAATGCCTGCCAGGGTTGCGAGTTTGTCCGAAAGGGATATCGCGGCCCCGGCACACAGGCAACGGAAGGAACACGGGTGGGTTTTAGTCAGTAAAAGTCTGACACTCCCTCTCGCTCCGCCCAGAGCGGGAGGAGTCATTTGATAATTTCCCACCCAAAAAAAAAAAAAAGAAAGGTGTATGGAGTCCGAGAGTTGAGTTCCCTCGGATTCCATAATCTCCCCTCGCTTTACATGCATGACTGCACATTTGTCCACACCAAATTCCATCCTGATGGCGCTACTGAATGTTTCAGTTACCTTCAGTAGCTCCATCAGTCGCAATTTGTTGGGGGCAAAGAGTTTCAAATCATCCATGTAAAGGAGGTGAGATATGACCTGACCACCTTTCCTCAACCGATAGCCTAGACCTGAATCCTCCAGCAGTGTACTTAGAGGATTCAGGGCTAGGCAGAACCAAAGTGGACTCAAACTGTCGCCCTGAAATATTCCCCGTTTAATCCATACAGGCTCATCGTTCCCCTGGATCTGTCGACATCCTGGATAGCAAAGGACCGTCCTCCATTGCCCCATACACGACTTCAGGAAGGTGCGCAGAGTTGCATCTATCTTGTACAACTCCAGCACCCTCATGAGCCATGTATGTGGCACCGAGTCGTAGGCCTTCTTATAGTCTATCCAGCATGTCGACAGATCCTTGCGGGATCGACGAACCTGTTGGCTTATGGCCATGTCAATGAGGAGTAGCTCCTTAGTACCGCGGGACCCATTCCTACATCCATTTTGAGAGGCAGACATAATAGAGTTATTGTCAATGTGTGTGTTAATTTTCGCTCTCAAAATGGATGTAAGAAGTTTATAAACCGTCGACAAACATGTGATCGGTCTATAATTCTTGGGTTCCGCAGGGCTACCTGACTTATGGAGCAGGTGGGTGACTCCTGTTGTTAGAAACTGTGGTAGCGACCCAGACTCTAAGGATGACTGGAACTGAGATGCCAGGCAAGTGTGTGAACTAATAAGCCATTTAAGCCAAAAGTTCTGCAGTCCGTCCGGTCCCGGTGATTTCCAATTCGGTAACGGACGGACTGCTCTGGCTATATCTAGTGGTGTGATATAGATTTTTTCCATTTCTGGTATAGTTTCACACACTCGCTCGACATCCTGCATCCAGTCAGCCTCAGCGTGACAGACGGGTACCGACCATATGCTGCGCCAGAATGCACTTGTGGCGGCATCATCCGGGCGACACACATCTGTCACGTTTTGTTCAGATCGCTCCCAAGCTCTATATACCCACCTCTCATCGCTCTGGAACATGCGATTCTGCGTGTATCGATCAACCCGCCGCTTATACCGCCGAATACGGCTCGCCCATGCGCAAACTTTCTGCTTCAGGAAGTCGATGCGCTCTGTGACACGGGGCATGTATTCTCGAGGGCTGATTCCAGTCCCCGAGAATGCCCGCCTTACAAAGCGCATCACTCGTGGTCGTGTATTTCCCTCCCTGAAGCAGTATAGTTTGCCGATGAGTGCCCTGGCCCCATCGATATGTCGCTCGATCCTGCTCTGCCAGGCTGGTACGGCTGGTTTTGGTCGAGTAGCTCCGTCACAGTTTGGAAACTTGACGTTAGCTAAACGACATGCCGCAACAGCTGCGCAATACAGGATCGAGTGTGTATCAATGAGGTTCTCGCTGCCCTCGAAATAATTCCTAAGCTGCGAGTCCAAGGCACACACCAGCGCCCTATTTTTTTTGTGCATGGGTAGGCTTGGTAATCGGGGTCTAAGTTCGGTCGAGGTGTACCTATACTCGCGAAACGCATCCTCCAGTGCGCTCCTCAATCGAACGTTGCACTGGCTACTTACTGTGGCAGCCCTATCATCCTCCTCTTCAACACCATAATTGAACCGCGGCGGGACTGCATCAATATTTGACGCTTGTGCCGCGGTTTGTGCCGGAGTTGAAACGATATGGTTGCTCAGTACCTCTGAGCGCAGCCTATCAAGTGCGGCATCATCCAACCTATGATTGCGTTGGATGACACGCACCTGATCCGACAGTCGTTGGGCCGAGACGTTGGCGGTTGGCTCTAGTTCCTGAAACAGAGACAGCATCCTAACACGGTACGCAGTGAGGTTAGTTCCTCCCTCTGTAGACCCGTAATATGCGCGCATGACGTTCTCGTTCATAGACTGAGTCCTTCTCATGCGCTGCACACAACCACCGGCAGCGGGACCCGGCTCGGGGTCGGTTGGCCCCTAAGTCCCAAGCTTCTCGGTGGCCGGCCTCTCCCCTGCCGACGTACAGGTGTTGGCGACGTCGGCGGGGAGAAATACTCGTCGCTCGAGCTCGACGCAACTACCGCGGCCGCTGTCGACGCAGCGCTCACGATGGGGCTGGGTACCGGCGGCGGCGAGGCGGAGCTGAGCGGCGAGTCCGGGGGTGGTAGGCGTGCACGGCGAGCTGCTGATCTCGTCAACATATGGTGGTTTCACATCTCACATAATTTATTACTTAAACTCCCAGCGTCATGTTTGATTTTTCTATATTTTTTTGGTTTTTTCATTTAAGTTGTGTTTTTTATTTATAAATATATTTGTTGTTTATTAACATTAAAATAAGTTCTCTTACAACGAAATACATGGCTGATGCATATACGTCAATGTCAACGATATTTGTCACGACAAATTAAGGTCACAATTTCTGTTTATTTACATTGATTATCTCTACTTAAATTAAGTAATTAAATAAAAACAGGATGACTGCCAATGATTATTATAAGTGAACTGATGACTACTACAATAATATCAAGACTTATCAAGATGGAGAAGAAGAAGAGGAAGTGTGGTTGTCGTATACGTATAGTCTCCAACGACGCTGCTGTACCTACGTGTTCCGGTTATATTACTTTTTATAGGCCCAAAGATAGTTGGGAAATCCTAGCGAAAACAAATGTGGCGTCGTCACAACACGAATTCAAATTTATTTGTGGTCAAAGCACCGCACAATCATCTTTCGAAATACATGAAGACTGGTCAAGAAGGGAGGGACATGGTCTAGCGATTCCTAAGCTCACGGACAGCACGCGATACAGGACGCCGACTATTCGTGTAAACTTGTGATAATTATAACGTTTTGTTTACGTATAGTATTTTTGTTATATATATAAGCTTGTATTAAAAAAAATATAACAAAACATTAGAGATCTATATTATTTGAAATGTTTTTGAAATACTGCATCATGTTGGTGGTACAAAATAATAGGTGCGTAGGTAGGTATATCATTTAATTCTATTGACAAAATAACCTTTACATAAATACCTTACAGACTGTAAATTCAGTATACACCCAAGTATAAACCACAAAAACATATTATTATCACACCACATTATGGAAGTTTAGTTTTGGCCATGCTTCTCTATAAAATCTATACATAACCCCAGCCGGCCAAAATTCTGAGCAGCGCGGGAACCTAGAGGATGTCGGATTTAAAATGTCTTGTTCAACTGCATCGTCCTTCCTTAGGCACTAAATAGACCTTAGCTCCTTTTCTCTCGATGTCTGAGGATCCAACCGGGAAATATACAGGAGCAAGGTGGCACTGCGGTTCGAAAATCCTCGCTTCCAGGAGCAGTACTGCCTTTGTTGCGGCT
This sequence comes from Agrochola macilenta, assembly GCA_916701695.1. Taxonomy (NCBI): domain Eukaryota; kingdom Metazoa; phylum Arthropoda; class Insecta; order Lepidoptera; family Noctuidae; genus Agrochola; species Agrochola macilenta. The sequence goes on along the minus strand of OU753552.1, from coordinate 11,899,586 downwards.
GCGTCACGATCGAACCTTCTTGCCCTCAACCAGAGTAAAACCCTCCTAGTCCACTTGACTGGTTAAGGAGTCGACAATTTTGAAAAAATATTTCAATGTCAAAAAGAAATTTCGTGTTCCATTTTATACGTATCTCTTAAATATTTATCAAAAAATAATTCATTATTGATTCCGTAACTCAATTTCTATTTCATTACTGGCTTCTGCCCGCGACTTCGCGTGAAATTGCTTGTGTTAACATAAAATATTACATCCTTTAGCTGTGCCTCCCGTTATTTCGTTTTCGCTTAGCCTTCTTTCTGCCTTTTTCTTGGCTTCTAAGGGTCGAAGCGTGATTGTAATGATGTTCTTCCTCAAGTATTAGACTAAGAAATGCAAAAAGTATTTTCTCAAATCGTCTGATTTGTAAAAATACTTTTTAGTTGTTTCAGAGATTAGCGCGTTCAAACAAAAAAGAAACAACTGTTCAACTTTATTATTAGTACGAGTATAGGTATACATAAATATTTAAATAAGCTCTCCTTTGTATTCGCTACAACGGAATGCATGGCTGATGCTGATTTGTCAATGTCAACGATTGTTGTCACGTCTTAATTAAGTAACAAAAACAGAATTTCTGCCAATGATTAAACTGAGTAAACTGATGAATACCGAAATAACATCAAGGTTTATCAAGATGGAGAAGAGAAAACGTGACTGTCGTAAAGACCGGACCGAATCATGGGCTCTCAGAATGCTCTCATAATGGCTGCGTCCTACCGTTCCAACGCAGCTGTATCTACGTGTTTCGGCTACTTACAATAGGAGCTCTCTCTACAAAGTCTGAAAATATTGCTAATCCTTGCAAAAACAAATTTCCTCCCTGAGCGGTAGGAGTCTCGTCACAACACGAATTTAATTTTTTGTGTGGTGAATGTCCTGGACAACATCTGTCGAAATTCATGAAGACTTTGGGCAAGAGGTGGAATGATCCGGCGATTCTTAAGCTGGCTACTAAACAGCGCGCCATACATGACGCCGACTAATCGTGTAAACTAGTGATTCTTATAATGTATAAGCATAGTAGTTTTGTTAGTTTATATTGAAAAACAATTACATGTTTGAAATCTTTATTGTTTGAAATGCTTTTGAAATTCTACATCATGTTGTTAGCCCTGTTGCCCTAATACAATAATAATAACTTTATAATAATTCGGGTGACAAAAGACCCTTTACATAAATACATCACAGACTAATTAGACTTGGGTATAAACCACAAAAACATTATTATTATTACACCACACTTGGGTTTGGTCATGCTTCCCTGTAACATCTACATGCAACTTTCGCCTGGCAAAATTATGGGCTATGGACGACAGCCTTTTGCACCGCGGGAACCTCGAGGATGACTGACTTAAAATTTGTAGTACAGCTCCACTTCATCCGCGACAGCTTCAGCAAAGCCCTTGCTGCTGCACTGATTAGACCTTGGCTCCTTTTCTCTCAATGTCTGTGGGTACAACCGGGAAATATGCATAAGGATGGTGAGCACTGCAGCTCAAAAATCTTGGTTGCAGGAGTGGTGGTACGGTGTTTGTTGGGGCTGGCCCGCGATCGCCTTTTCTTGCCGACAACCAGAGTAAAGCCGTCTATGTCCATTTTACTGGTTTTAGAAGCCTTCCGCTTCTATATCTCAGATGTGTGTCTTATTAATCGACGCCGCACAAGCAATGGATAGTTGACAACTTTGGCGGATAATTGATCTTCGTGTGTTTTTCCTTGTTGTGGCGATCGCAGCGTTTTCTAAGATGTTTATGAACTCGTGTAACACATTTTGTAAAAAAAACATTTATTATTTTCTTCCGCATTGACTAATCATGAATGACACAAGAACTGTTTGACGTTGGTCCGTCATGAACGTGTCGACTGGTCCCGACCACTCTTTGCATGTCGCATGTAAATGAAGGCATGTCGCGTGCCTTCCTGCGAGAAATGCTCGAATCGACATGGCGAGAATAGCTCCAGTCGATTTTTACGAGGGAAAACATGATTTTTACGAGGGAAAAGTACGAGTCGAGTGACAATAACATATAAACTTCTATTTAATTTCAATACTTTCTTTCTATTTGCATTAACTCCTTGTGGTACTTTAATATAAACTTCATCTTTTAAATAACCATTTAAAAATGCTGTTGGTACATCCATTTGATAGATTTTGTAATCTTGTTGTACCGCTTGAGCTAAGTAAGTTCTTACTGTGCTCATTCTCGCTACAGGTGAATAGTTTGTGTTAAAATAGTCATCTTCTTTTACTTGAAATCCTCTAGCAACTAGTCGAGTTTTCTTTAAACCATTTTCTTTTGTCTTAAATATCCATTTTGTGTCTATAGCCTTCTTTCCTCTGGGTAAATCAATTGGTTCTGTCCATGTATTGAGTTTTTTTTAATGAATTTAGTTCTTTACTTATAGCTTCTAACCATTAATTATCTTTCGCAGCTTCTTTATACGAAGTTGGATCTTTATTTTCAGTTGTAATCAAACAAAATGCACTATAAAGTTGATAATCATTCATGTGTTTAGGTTGATTTACAGTTCGTATCGTATCGTAGTTATCGCCATCTTGTATAATATCATCATCGTCATCTGTGATGTAGTTAGATTCATTCAAATCATCCGAATCATCTTGTTCATTTAAACTACTTCTTATTTGTCTACTTTCTTGTATATTTTTCGATATATTTTTAAATTTGTCTTCGTCTTCGTCATTGATTATTGCTACATTTTCATAGGGATAGTTTACTACCTCCTCCTGCTTTTCAGGTTGGTAAATAATCTTTGATTCGTCAAATATGACATCTGTTGAAATTAATATTTTATTACTTTTATGATCCCATAATTTATAACCTGAACCAGTGTAGCCGACCATAATCATTGGTTTGGCTCTTGGTTGTAACTTGCTTGGCTTTGGTAGTGTTACAATCCATGCTTTGGAACCATAAACTTTCAGTTTTGATAAGTCATTATAACCGTACCATATTGAAGCTGGTGTTTGATCGATCAATGCTTTAGTAGGACTACGGTTGAGCTCATAAGCTGATGCGCAAATTAATTCCTTAGGTAACTTCGTTTCTGCAAACTTGACTCTAACTTTGTCTAATAATGTTCTGTTCATCCTTTCGGATGTGCCATTTTGTTGTGGCGTGTACGGGCTTGTATATTCTATTATTATGCCTTTTTGAATACATGATTCTTTAAATCTTTTTGATGTAAATTCTACACCATTATCTAGTCTCAATCTTTTTGTTTTTAATCCGAATTGAGCTTTAATAAGCTGTATATGTTTTAGAATATTATGTTCTGCTCATTCTGCTTCATTTTTATTTTTCAATAGATATATTACTACAAAATGTGAATAGTCATCTACTAACACTTGAAAATAATATTCGCCCTTTATGGACATTGGATGGATAGGTCCACACAAATCTGAGTGTAGAATATCTCCTATCTCTTTGCTTTCTCTTTTAATAGATGTAAATGGTCTTCGTGTACTTTTGCCTTCTATACAACTCTCACATATTTTGTCCGAGAATGGTAATCCGAGTATTTTAAGACCTTTACGATTTAGATGACCTAGACCTTTGTGCCATAAATCATCTTCTTTATTTTTAGTAACATTTGCCGATTCTTGTTTTTGTGTTAAAAAGTTAATTTCTAACGTGTACAGATTTTGGTATTTTGTACCATAAAAAAATGTTTTTTCTTTTCTTATGCTTACTGCATTATTTTTGAATAGTACTGTGTAGCCATTATTTGTTATTTTATCAACTGATAATAAGTTATGTGTTATATTTTCCACAATTAGTGCTTCAAAGTCTATTTTTATGTTGTTACAATATCCTGTTATTTTTCCTTTTTTATTTGCTGTTAATCGATTACCAACTGCTATAGTAACAGTTATTGGTTCATCTAATTTTTGTATATTTGTCATGTATTTCTCTACTTTTTCGGTAACCATATGGTTAGTAGCGCCGCTGTCTAGTATGATTTTTTTTCATTAATAGTTGTTGCAGTCAAAGCTATAAACCCATTAAAATTTTCTTTCATACCTCTTCTGTAATATCCTCTATTTCTACTTCCTCTTCCTCGAAAAGGACGTCTGTATCTTGTGTTGTTATTAAAGTTCATTCTTGAGCCTGACGCTTTAAATATTTGTTGTGAGTGAGACTCACATGTAGGATGCTTATTTTTTAGTTTTATTTCTTCATCAAGTAATCGTGATTTTACGAACTCTAATGTTATATCCGTGCTGATAGTTTCAATTGCTGTAATTACGTGTTCGTAATCTTCATTTAGAGACAATAATAAATGACAGATTTTGTCTGAATCGTCTAACTTTTTATCTATGTTTTCTATTTCAAATAGAATATTTTAAAAATTTTGAAAATGTTCGTCTAACGTATCATTTCTTTGTAATTTTAGACTAAGTAATTTCTTTTTGAGTGTAATTTTTGTAAAAACACTTTTGCGTTGAAATACGCTGTCTAACTTCATAAACATTTCTTTTGCATTCGAACAATCTTGTATTATAGATAAATGCTTGTCTATTATACATTGAATAATAATCGCTTTTGCTTTTGAGTTATCGACTCTTAATTTTTCATCTTTGAAAATTTCTTTGTCATCATAATCTAATATTTTTAGTATTTGTTTTTCTTCTAATATCGATTTTACTCTAAATTTCCAATTTGAATAATTTTCGCCTTTCAATATTGGCAAAAATTCATATTTGTGTTCATCATATTTTTATATAAGTAGGTACCTTTATTTCTTCTGCTTACCTACTCCTTTTATTGGTGGCCCATAACTTTATGTTGGGGCAGGTAACAGGGTAATTAATGTTAGATAACTTGATTTACATAAAGCTTTATTAACATTCAACTTCATCACCATGCTTCATTTAAATCAGACGGAATCATAAGGAGTATTTTATTAAACTTAGTTTTTTAACGGTACTATGTCTTTATATTTTAGTTCTCCTTACTCATTTAAACAAAAACTTAAACGAGTTTGAAACAGACGATGAAAGAAAAAAGAGAGTACTCGCAGAAAAGATCTTCCTACTATTCTGCAGGCAAAGCTTAAAGTTGTTAAATACTCGTCATGCGTGCAGTATGCCAATCTGTTTAACAATTTACCAGCAGAATTAAAGAATATTCAGAAACAATGAATCGATAAAACGTATGGTGTCGAATATATTCGACACCATACGTTTTATCGATTCATTGTTTCACCCAACAACAGCATCCTTAAAATTCGTCATCCAGGGAAAAGAAAGCCTCGTATCATTACTTTCCGAGTACAATATACATATCACCGTTTAATTATGAACTTTGTTATTTTATAATCTATCGGTATTATTTCCGTAAGATTGTAAATTATTTTATTTCTAAACTGTCGAAAAATTGCGAACTGCAACAAACAATTTACATTAATGCATTATTGTTGGATAGTTCATAATCTATCCATGGTAAACCGACAAATTGTGAACTGGTATCAAACTTGCTTGCAACGTAACGCACCTTGCACTAATACTAAATAGCCTGCCTAGATGCCAGGAACTTCAAAGAAGCGATCGCTGGCCGCTGCCGCGGCATCCCTCGTTTCGCTCGCTTAGCTTGCACGCGGACGGTCATAGTTCTAACCTAACTTTATCTAACGGAAATATGTAATACCGATAGTTTATAAAGTAACGGTTCTCACAATCTTACGGTGACATAATATACATGAACTATTACAACTTGTTTTTTACTTTTTAGTATTTTTTTTGACAGTGCAAACCTTTTTTTTTATGTTTTATATTTTCTTTTTTTATTGCCCGTTGTTTCTTCGGACTATGAACATAGTTTTTCTTACAAAAATTCAGTATTTTTTGTTCTTTGCTGAATCCTTCAATGGGATTAAATAAATTCCATTTTCTACCTAGCAGACCGTTACAGCGGTGATACCATAACTCAACCTCATTTTTTGAGTAATAGGAACACAGGTCTCAATACGACTATTGACTGCATATTTCAGGTGGAAACAGTGATGGCACTATTTTAAATTTCGTTTTTAGTGGTTCCTCTGTTACGTACTGTTTATATATTCCATTAATGTAATACTTTGAAAACCAGTCTATGACTACAGCTGTTTCTTTAGTAATACTTTTTCTTTAATACGTCAAAAGCTTCGGGTATCTGTTCTGCCGCACCGTCGCCTCGCCCGCGCTACGCCTGAAATGTATGTTCCGCGCCACGTCGTTCCTATACATTCTGTATGAAATATGAAACGGGCGACGCAACGTCCGCGCCACACCGTCGCCACGTTCGCGCCGTTTGCCACTTGTGTACGTCCCGCGCCTTAGACGTGCCAGCGGCGATGTCAAGTTACGAGTCGTATGTACTGCTAAGCGGCTAAACAACTGGAATACCGTGTTTTGTACCTATATCCCCTCGAAGCTTGTTGTATTTACAGTACAAAAAAAGTTCGCAGATACAATTATAGTGAACATTTTATTAATTTTAATGAGCTTCTCAGAGACGACGAAGAATAGTTGGATAATGAAGAAACAAAATTCAACAAGCATTCCCAGTAACTATCAAAAAGGCTTGTTTGCCACCATTTTGACTTGATAGAACTCACAGTGACTCAAATCTAAGACGCATGGGTAGCGTATTTATTTTATCTTTATCTTTATTTACAGTGATTGAAATTCGTAAGTATGCAATTCGTCGCCTCATGGAGACGTACAGAATATAGTATTATAGTTGTTTAGAAGATTATGAAAGCGTACCACAGTCGTCTCTCTTGGGTTATATTATACAGAATACGGAATACGTGTCGTGAAACTGTATTTTGGGATCACAAATAATTTAACGACTTTATCACACCGTGATAGACGATTACGATAGTTGCGATTCGTTATCTATTCTGAACCCACTGATGAAAACAATGATCTAGAAAGGCGGCTAGGTGTAGTATCTAGTAGGTAGCATTTCTCATTATCATTACCCAAAATACTTACGAAGCTGCTTATTTTGAGACGAGGTAGTTGATTGTAAAGGACAATGCACACGTTTAAGCACTGCACGGGACGACAGCTTGCCGTTAGCGCAGTGATGCCGCAGCGAACCCTCGGAGGTCGACGCCGATCTGGTTGCGTGCGTACGTTGGGTTCATGACGTGCCGATGAGGTGAGGAGATGCCGATACCGTGCAGTGCTTGTACGTGTGCTTTGACCTTTAAGGTTAGGGCCGTAAATGAAAAAAAAAATACAATCTCTGTGTGAATACATACATGTTCTTTATTATATTATCTGAACTTGTTAGGTGATGTTTCAAATCTAGTGTTAGGTAAATCTAAATCTGCATAGATAAAGTACTGAATCTATTTTCAAATCCAAGTTTATTTGATTTTGGTCAGTAAATCTAGAAAAATGAGTCCTAAGTGATTAATTACTTTTTAAGTTAAATAGTTGTTTCTATGTAAATATATTTACAATAATTAACATTTTGTAAAGTTTATTTACGATTAATTTACAATTTGAAATAAAATCACGTAAAATTCTGATATACACCGACAGCGATGTGCTGACTTATAAATCCCCATTACCTAGTAACTAATTGATCCCGCTTACATTACACAGCTCTTTCACCACCAGTCTAAATCACTAAATCTGTACTTAAACATGTACATCGGTGACACTACGTGGAAGGTAGAGACGCTACGAAATGAGTTAAGTTCCGCGTTCAAGTAAACATTACTTAGCCGGTATCTACAGGAGAAATAGCTCGATTATATTTTTACCGGACTAATTTCTACGTCCACTTGTTTCTAATTACGGAACTCAGTCGTCGTCCCCACATAAGGTGGTATCATACAATTGTCCCTTGCAAATGTTGGGGATCTGGAGATGAGGTGACAGTTGGGAGCGTGGGACCTAGGGATGAAGACGGCAATGCAGCCGCGACTTCTTGGTATCCACCGAGTGGTATGCTCGGTCCGGGCAGACGCTCCAACGGATGTTCTTCGGGCGGGGTTACTTCCAAACCGATACTGCCATTCAAAGCAATTTTAAAAGCATTCTGCTGCTGCTGTTGTTGTTGATGTTGTAGTAATGAATTGAAGTGAGATATACCAATTTCTTCTAAACTGCTCTTGCGGCGACGAGATCCAACACCACTTAGTCCTTGACGTAGAGAATTGGATCGTCTCAATAATATATCATCGACAACCCGAAGTGAATTTGACCTGCCTCTAAAATCTGTGATGATAGTAGGACTATCAGGCAACGATAAGGAGTTAGCTTTAGTAGAAGAAAGGGGAGGCGCACGAGGTGGAGCAAAACTTGCGCCGATGGTGGATCCTCTTCTGCTCGAAACGCCTTGAGCTTGAATTAACGCTTGTGAACAAAAACTTATGTTTGATTTACGGCGACTGTTATGGCGTTCAAACGTTTTTTGCGCCGAGAATGGTGAAGGTCGAACTAAGTATCTGAAATGTAATGAATATATTATAAGAAATTATTTTGCTTTCAGATTTACCTAATAAATGACCGAACGAACTTTCGTATACTTACATTATATCGCCCTCTTGCAAGTTTAGGTCACAGCTAGGATTTATGATGACATACGATAGACTGTTTCTTTTCTCGCTCACATCATCATAGTCAATTCCAGTAAGGTTTAACGACTCCATTCTAGATCGTACTAGATTGGCTATTTCAGCTCTTTCAATTTGTTGAGCATGGTTGTCCCGGGCTTCATCCGCCAGGCTTGTAGAATACTGTGAATGATACAAGTAATTAAAACGATATAACGTGTATACAAGGTCCTGTTAATGGCACAAAATTATGGTCATCAACAATAATAATTATGACATGACTTTATACATTATATGAAACTGACGTGAGAAATTTCATTAATTTTTATGTACACTAACATACAAATTATTGTTGGTGCCTGTGCGCAAAGACAATCATGCATGATCTGCTTTATTGATTTTTACGCTTTATGAGTGAAACGATACGCGGATAATGCGATAATATTACGGTTAAAATCGATTTAGTGCATACCTACTTCATTTCTACATAGGTACCTACTATAATTTGTACTCCAACTACATGGAGTGAGGCATTCGTTTGGACATCGCACTGTTACTAGTATTCTAAGTGGCTATACCTATGCTAGTACCAAATGAAGTGAACGAAGGCGACTTAAATATATGTTTAATGTATCTGAATAAACGATTCCCAAAAATTGTTATGAAAAAAACAAAACTGTGGCTAGCTCAATTCAACTACTAATATTATCTCATAATCATAATACTTAATGTCTGGAAAATAAACCGGATCATTTATTTTGGAGTTCTCGAACTCAACTTTTTTAGAAATTTTCCACCTCTCAACAAAAAACAGTCATGAACGAAAGAATCGCCCAAAACTTGATTCATCAAAAAATACTCTAAACTTAAGAAAAAGCGTTGGCGAGTGGTTGTTTTAGTTCATGCACTCATCCCCACCTGTTAAAACCGGTCACCCCCCTTGCGACCAGACCTAGCACCACTGTGACATGGTTCTCTAGTGTTATCTTCCTTGGTACCTTGTCTCCACTTCCTCTCCTCGAGCTTGCTCTTCAACTCGTCTATGACGCCTTCACGTGAAGCCCTGCACTCTTCAGGCAAGTACCTGCTAATTCTTGATACAATGCACTCCTTCGTCTTCCTCATGCATTCAGCAAGCGTTGGCCTCGGAACGGGTGGAGGCGGGAGAGGAGGTGGAGGTGGTGGCCCCGCCCAGGTGTCTGCAGACCTTAAGAGTTTACCTGCAGTGGCAATTCTAGTCTTACCAGGACTCCTTCTTAGAGAATGAGTGGGGTGTGACTTCTCTGGACTAGTCTGAACACCCATCTCCTGAGTCCTGGCTGCACGGAATACTGTCAAGCCACTCTCATGTGTATCTGGCTTGTCAGATGCTACTGCAGGTTGCACCTTGGAGTAAGCAGAGCACACACCCGGTGACTCGGTGCAGCTCCTTACTCTTTTACTGCCAGCATCTCTGGCAGCTTCCTAACCGCGTATGAGTAAGGGGTGCTCCGCAAGTTGTGGAGCTTGGAGCATAGGGCCACCATTGCACTAGGGACATGGTTTAAGGTCCCATCAGGTTTGAGGACACCGGCTTTAACCAGCGCCTTCTCCTTGACTTTGTCAGTGATCAGGGACCCATTAACAGCTGCGTTAATGAAGGTTTCAGATTGTTCCATCAAGTCTGATAATATCATTCCTTCCATCTTCCTTTTATCTTTTGGAGTGCTTAACATTATTGACATCTCCAAATTAAGGTAAGTCGCAATCTCCCTGAGCTCGGAGTCTTCTGCCCTGATTAAGCTCGGGAAGATTGTGTGGGTCATGATGACTGGAAGAGTCACACCGGGGAACAACTTCGTTTTGAGGTTCCCAGGGATGGAGTGCCCTATGATTATGGAGGCAGTTGCTGGAGCAAAAGCCTGTGATAACCTGGCAAGAGTAATGCTGCTGGGGCTTAGGGGTCCAGGCTTAGCCTTGGGCGTAACATCAATCCCATATTGGCTACACTTCCTCTGCAGCACGTCTTTGATGCCAGGGTCACATTTGAGAAGAATGTTATGTTATTAAAATTTCTTGAATACTCCTTTTTCGAAGCATAGCTCAAAATAAATGTGTCATTTGACACTTTGAGGAAAATATTCCTTGTTTTATTCGCTTTCTAAGATGGTATACGAGTAAATAACAGAGCGCACTGAAAAGCGAAATATTATAAAAAACTTTTAAAAATAAACAACAGACTCTAAACTACAAATTAAAGTTTCGGAATTAAGTCAAAAAACAAACAAAACTAAAACAAATAAAACCACCGACTTGCGATACTAGAACATTTTGATAACTTTTTTCTTCTAACTTTCGGAAATAAAACTTTGATAAGTATTTGTAATCTGTTGTTATTTGTGGTAATTATTTTTGGAACGACACAAGACGGATCAACGAGATATTTTATTGTTAAATTCACTATTTAAATATGGTGAAAATTGTGCGGAGATAACTCGGTAAAGGGCGTACAATATTTGGTCAGCAAAGTGCGCCAAACCGAACAAGAAAATTTGAAGAAACCGGATTGGTTAAGGATAAAGAAACTCGAGTAAGCGTTCGTCCCACCCGAACATTTAAGAATTAAATTAACGTGTCGCTCAATCCGCGAACAAATTCAACATTTCAATGGTACGTGAGGTAGGCAACCAGCTGTCTTGACGTCACTACGAGACAACATGCTTTCAACCGATAAACATGTATAGACATCAATTCCGAACAGAGTCCTTTCACATAGAATAATATATATGATATTATTGGTAAAATTGCTGTGAAGGGATACCCTTTTTTATATTACGAGTCTATTAACGATCGATAATTCTAAAAGTAAAAGAAACAATTTCGGGGTGGATTAAATGATACTGTAAGTCAACAATTATTATTGAAAAAAAACTGTAAATAGCGAGAGAATCTCAGATACTATGTTTTTGGTCTTACATAAATAATTAATAATAATCAGAAGCTTTAGTTCAATGCTCTATGCTCTTGCCAAAGGCGTGTTACGTGCGTTACTTCATAATAAAAAGGATTGAATAAGGGCGTGAATTTAAATAAATAAGATTGCTATCTTTTTATTCGTTATTCACGCCTGAAGCCATTTTTTCCAAAACGTCTTGCATATTAGAGATATCGGCAAGAACATTCGCTGCTTGGAACCTCCGTTTTTACGAATAATCACTATTAGCTGAAGAACTCTGACCACTTGGATGAAACATGACAGAAATTACGGTCACGCTCAAGTTATGTAATTTTTATTAGTTGTCCCAGCTCCGCCGATTACGGTGAGGAAGACCAGACTAAAAGACAAGACACGTAATGAAAAGATTGAATATACAGCATAGCGCCCTCAAATTCCGGTTGACGGTGGTACGTTGACCACGTCTGATTTGCATCACTATGGAAATAGGTCAGACGACAAGGCGCAGCACATGTTGACTCGACTGCCTAAGTTGATCAATGCAACGCCGTAACCTTGCGCGGACTCACGGCACTCGGTGTTACGAAAAATTTCGCCTCCCAACTAAAGTTCTATCCGTAGTCCAGAGATAGCGAAACCTCGTTTATAAATGAAAATAGTGAACGACCAATTATCAGGATTTATCATACCTATTATTATTTCCCAATATTTGTTTTTAAATAAATCTAAATAATTATAGATGCAGCAGGTAAAAATAGCATTGGTTCCGAAAGGAAATCCATCTGCAGCATTATACTGTTTTCTTCAAGCATACTAACAAAAAAAAAATATTACCTACATGCACCTATATTTCGTTATAACCTTAGCCACAATGTTACGTAAGGACCATCGGATTTAAGCATCGCTGAATTAGCGGCCGGCCCTTGTTATCACCATAATTATTTTAAAAGGTCCATGTGAAAGGTCTCTGGTAGTGACCTTACCGCCGGCGTGCGTTCTCCATAGCAGCCACTGAGGCAGCCAGCTGCCTCCCGGCGCCCGCAAGTCGATAATCCTCCGCCTTCGCCCTCCTCCTGCTGCAACTATCGTGTCACAGTTTTCCAATACTTTTCCTAACTTTAAGACAAATTGGCCACAAATAGGTTGTATCGAAAATTTAATTATACCTTCTTTATATATTTTTAAGTCCTTTAGGATCTTGCAAGATAAAACAATCGATAACGTTTTATTTATATCAGGGTAGGTACTGAGCATTTTAATTGGACTTAGTTCAGTGTCCTAACTATCGTTTAAATCATGAGAGATGAGTATTTTTTTATGAATTCTACTCTTTCTTGCTATAAGCATGCATAAAGCTAAAGCAGTTGCGCTATGTAAGTGTTTTTAGTCCTCTATCTCTGCTATGGAAAGGTGTGATGCATTTGAACCTGTTGGCACAGGTGAGTTCAGGTTTCCACATGCAACGATCACCCTTTTGTTTCCATAGAAATACTATTTTATAAAGTTATATTAACTTCATGCTATAGTACCACTCTTGTTATAATCCAGCTAATTTTCATTATTCATTCATGTCGTAATATTCTAAGTTTCTATAGTATCATGCAAAACACAAACTACAAATATAACACATAGGCAAGATTGCGATCATCGAGTTCAATTGCGATATTTTATAATGGTCCAGGTCAGCTAATACCATTCTGGTTAGCTTCTTAGCTTTTGACACTTCAGCTTTTGAAATTATGCATTACCTAACCCATCCGGCCGTAGCAGTTTGCGTATAATAAAAATCATAAAATTGAAGCACGTGTAGTCCATAAGACAGTATCGCGTGAGAGGTAGAAAGTTATATAAAAATTGCTAGGTACTAATTACAGACACTCCACAAGTGTAAGGCTCAGAATGTATGTAGATAGGTTACAATAATGGAAAAAGTGTAGCGTTGACGCGAGAAAAAGAAAAATAAGATTGAAAAAAATGTACCCGAAATACAGTCCAAAGACTCGGACTACTGAGATGCAACTTTGTGATGTACTATTTTAATTTGGAATTTAGAAGTTTTGAAATGGTGTGTGATGGATCAATAGCGTTCAGGCGTAAACTGCAGTAAAGGACTGTATTTAAGGAGATAAATATTTGAGAGTAGGGAGTTAACCGACTCACCGATGCACGCGATGGTCGCATTCTCGCGAGGCGTGACCAAAACCACTTTGATGGTGTCCTTGGCGACATACTCACGTGGTGAGATGCATCGGCTAATGTCGTATCCTGTGTGCGATAAATTCCGATCGGAATTTCGCATGTAGTTGAACATAACTTTTGGTACAATCGACCGTATGTTCGTATCCACATATCTTCTTTTGAGATTTTCATCTGTTAGAAGTCCAAGTTGAATATAAAAAAGCCTGTTTATGTTTGATTAAAATCACAGCTTTTCATTAAAATTGCTATTATCGTTCGCAATATTTCGCTTATAAAAAAACTACGCATGAAATAATGTCATCAAATGTAATTAATTGTACTTCAACTAAAAATTCGCAAGAATTTAGAAATATGGCGCACAGCCAAATCTGTATGTATGAATACTTATAAACTTACTGATGTGAGGAATCCTGATCCTGGAGCTTGATCAACACCCAGTAATAGTCGCACAAAGGTAATTACATAATCCTTAACAAATGCTTGATAGAGTAATGTGTCAAGCATTGACGCTGAGAATACAGACCCCGCAGCGAACGGTAGCCGAAACATGTAAGAAATGTGTGAGCCACGTTCCTTCTCCCGCTAAAAAAAATATAAAAAAACAAAAGTATTATGGAAGCAGAAACTGTTTCTTATTAATGGAAACATTCTTTATCAAAAATTATGATTAGAAATAATAGATACCTTTTCCATTTTTGAGAGGTGCAAGGCATACTTGTCATGAGCACGAAATTGCATAAATCGCATATTTGATGATTGTGAAAGCTCTGTTATAGACTTAATTGATGGAAAAAATCTGAAAACAAAAACATTTTTTTGATTGATACTAAATACGGACTTGTATAAGACTAATGGTACTTCTACTCGGCGCGGTTATCATTATCTTGCGGATGTTGAAGCACTTGCGCAGGTTACATGCGGTCCAGTGATTTACGCACCGTGTAAGTACCATTAGTCAGTCAGTGTTTATGTTCGCTGCGCAAAAATTGGGCTATGTATAACTAGTGATCTTAAATTCACTGAATACAGAAAGTCTTTAAAAGTCTAAATTCGCCATGGCGCAGCGCCGTTAAGTTATTAAAAACCATTACTTGAACATAGTTTGTACAGCGACTATTGTATTGCAATCTGCCAAGCTGTCTTCTTCAGCAGAATTAGATAACTCTTTGTTAACAACAACCACATTTTCGGCCAATGTTATTCCAGCACGCAATAGGTCGTCTAAGCTGAAATGAAACGTAAATTATTTTTTCCGTTTTATTCCTATAGTAACTAGATATATTGCCGAATTCGCACTGGGTACTTACCAATCGATGCTACCTAGCATCCAGTACACTAAAGGAAAGTATGATATTGCATCTAAAAATGCTATATCTGGTCTGCGTTCCAAAAGTAGAATAATAGGGTTCAGCGAAGTCTTCGATCTAAAATGGGCTCGCAGAGGTATGATGAAATTATATATTCCATTCGACGCATAATCGGCAGCAAGGATTATAGTTTTGTTTTGCCATTGGTATTCTTTAGCGTTTCTATAAGCACAATGTTCGCAAACTTGTGCCAACTGCAAGCAGCACAGCGGCTTCTTTTCTTTTAGTAAATAACACAGAGTTGGACTCACTCCAATGAATGGTGACACCGGTGGGAATCCTTTCACGATCCTGAAATTTCTCATTTCATTGCCGTTATTTGTGGTTATATTAACATATATTTTAAACTTAGAAATAACAATTAATTTCCGTCATAAAATTAGGCGAAGCAAAGCTTTTAATAAAAATATTTTTAATATTAAAAGAGACGAAAAGTGTTACTGAAAGTCCTGGCATACTTACAAGAAAAGGTTAAAGTATTATATCACATCTAATATAAAGAAAACATGAATAACTGGACTGTGTTTAATTCTATAATATAGTGGTATTTAAAGTATAACATTAAACATCAAATTCACGAAATTATCATGCTCGGAATCGCATAGGGACATGTGCAAAAGTAAACTAATCCTTAGTAACTAAAGTATTTGAAGGTTTCTAGATCCGCTATCACTCTTGCGTTAAGCATGCGCAGCGGCGTAGCGGGCCAGCTAGAACGAAACGGAACGCAAACATTGATAAATTCATTCGGTACTGTATATTTCTCCTTAATATTGAAATACTGAATGACAATAAATATTTGGAATTCTTTTTAATAACTTGTTAATTAAGTGTATAATATTTTGTTTTCCAATTTCTGATCATGGAAGTTATTTGAATACGCGGTAGCAGGAGCCATCCTGTCGTCAAGCAGCGTGCTCTTGCTAAAACGCAAATGTGATAATAAACTAATTTAATGTCGTTCGTATAATATCACATATTATTATTATGGTATTTAGCATGGTATCCGAATACCAGAATATCCAAGTACAAGTAAAATAGAAAAGGTATGTGCTTCGGTAATCTTCGTGTTTCCGAATTAGTACGAACATGCGCCACACAGTGAGTCAGTCCCACAGAGGCCGAGCTTCTAAGTGTTATACTGCCGCGCTTTGTTGTAGTGACATAGTCCCTATCATTGCGCGTTTGTCTGCTGGTTTAACAGGTACAGAGTGCTGTTTAGCATACTGGCCTAGCCAGACTTGTAGCATTAGTAGTTTCAACACCCGTAATATCGATGTTGCGATTGATTAAACAAATGGTACGATACGATGCTCTTCCAATTTGAGCTCGATAATAGATGAAATAAACGAGTGACTGCACCATTTCGTTTACGGAGTATCGCAATCAGTATTGTTAATAAAATACGGTAATTATGTGATATTGTAAGAACAAATAACATTAAGTTAACTAAAATATTCCTAGAATCCTTAAGAATTATGAATTTATTAGACATGTGCCGATTTTGTTCGATTAGTCAGATATGCCAAATGCGTTGAGTAAGTCATCGCTGAGGAGTAAAATTAATTTCAAATTCCATGAATTGTTTTTTAAAGGTTATTTTAGTTTAGTTTGAGTATTGGGTGGGTAAATTTTAATTTAAATGTATTTCAAGGAATGATAAAAATAATCATTGGCATCATCGTGACATGTGCAATCGAAACATCTCTAATATTGTTACCTACCTTTAGCCGACCACCATTCTAGAAAGATAGAGACTTAGTAATTGAGTGTTAATTTCTAATATTGTAGTACATTATTTTATTAATTATGGCTTGCCTCTCCATCGGTGTCGAAACGCGCTAATTGCCAGTGCATATTGTCAAAAGGCATGTATTTACTCGAACCTCAATTAATTATTATTTTGGTGTCCTAAAAATACTTAATAGCTAAGTAATTGCGACCAACGTCAAATCGTATCCTGAACGCCCCACACCCATACGCGAGCTTCTACATCCAACAAAAACAATTCCAAAATCGGTCACAAGCACCCAAACGCACAGACGCGAAGCGAACCAATTGACACCCCAAACGCAGAACAATATGTATACCAATGGCAACAAACAGGATGTTGGCGCCATCAGAGAGACCTTCGTTTTTTGCGATCCGAGAACTGCCGTCACCAAGAATCTCAAACACACAACTCCTGATCGAATCAGAAATGAAGAGATCCGTAGGAGAACCAAGGTAACCGACAGAATTGCCAAACTTAAGAGGCAGGGAATATTGCTCGCAGAAAAGATTACCGAATGGGGCCGAAAGGTTTTTTTTTTTTTGGGTGGGAAATCATCAAATGAGTGGAGTGATCAAGATCAATGGAGTGTCAGACTTTTACTGACTAAAACACACCCGTGTTCCTTCCGTTGCCTGTGTGAAAGGGATATCGCGGGCCGAAAGGTTCTGGAGTGACGATCGCGGATTAGAACACGTTGGAACGGGGACGAGTAGTGTTGGAAGGCCTTCCACAAGGTGGGCCGATGGCCATGTGAAGGCCGCAGGAACCCGCTGGATGCAAGAAATACAGCACGGGTCGAAGTGGCGATGCTTGGGGGAGGCCTATATCTAGCTGTGGACGTCTTTCGGCTGAAATAATAATGATGATGTTGGACACCTGCACAGTCTTCCAGGTTGAACGGTTGGCCATCCTGGAAGCTTGCAAATGGGCATACACGAAGAAATAAACAAACACCACTATCTTTTCTTTCGCCTGTCTGCTATCCAGGCGGTCGCAGTCAGGAGCAAAACACACCCGCTGGTTACAAAAATACACAAACACATACAGAATCATATGGATGAAGGGGCACACTGGAATTGCAGGTAACGAAGCTGCGGATGCTGCATACAACGCCCGATGTCATACGTCAAACGAAAATTTTGAGAAACCGAATTGGCAAAGTGCCAAGCCAGGTACGAGTCAAGTGAGCAGGGACAACCGATAAAACCATAGTTCCAAGTCTTCACTAAATACACAAATTCCGAAAAAGATCAGACCAAATTGTTTTACTTAATGAAAATATTGAGTCAGCAAAGCTACCACGGAGATCAGTGGTGGTCCAGTGGTAACGGCTCTGACTTACGAGTCAGCCGTTACCACTGTCGTGGTCGTGGGATCGAACCCAGGCAGGCACTTTACTTTGTGTACATTTATTTCATCACCACTGCTGTCAAAATGGTGAAGGAAAACATTGAGAGGAAACCGGCATATCCTAGAACCAAATATTCGAAGACATGTGACTTCTACCAATTCGCATTTGGCCCGCGTGGTAGATTACAGCCCACGCCCTCTCGAAGAGAGGATGTTTGTATCCCAGCGGTGGGACGTATACGTAGACTGATTATGCTACGGCTTCCACAAAAAATACCTCCACACATTCAAAATAACTGCCGATGACAATTGTCCCTGACACGACAACTCCATTCAAACACTTGACGACCTCCTCAGGGATTGCCCCAGATTCGCCACGGACTGCATGCAAAAAGAGGCAAATTCTTAGAGATTTGGTATCACGGAATATGACGCGAAAAGAGGAAGTTGTAAGCGCCTACGTCATCATGTGACACAAATCGTGATCCAACTAAAAAACTTTAACGGCACATAACTGTTAGAGTCTGTATATCAAAACTCTTTAAAGGTGAAGATATGGAATCTCCTCCGAACATAGATACATGGCTACCATTGAATCCTCTAAACAACTATATAAAAAATTCAGTTTAAAAAACTGTAACCCGACTACGGAAAACTAAGTGATCTTAAGAGCGTTTATTCTGAAAGTGGGCAACGTCGCAAATAGATGTCAAATATTTTACTGTTTTGATTAATTTGGCAATATTATTGTGTGAAATAAAAAATGTGGCTAACTAGCGAACTAGAATATTGATTATGATATGCAATAATTAATATCGTAACACCGAAGGTTTAGTTTTAGATGTACAAAATCTATTTGGAAAGTTTCCAAATGCGTTTTTTACACCTAAAATGGGTACAACATCAAATTCAATGTTATAATTACAATTCATTATGAATATTCTAGTTCGCTAGTTAGCCACATTTCTTATTTCTATTCAGTAATATTGCTTTAAGAATCAAAACAGGTCAATATTTGACAGTTATTTGCGACGCCAACTTTTAGGATAAACCCTCTTAGAAGTACGAAACAAGAAAATATTTCAGACAGAAATCAAGAGGTACAAAAATAGTCAAGGTAAAGCCGTGGTCGCATGCCTGTATACCATGTGGGTGCCAGGAACAACTTCAAAATTATAATGTAGAACTCTGTTTAAAAGCTTTCCTTCTGCTCAGTTTTTTGTTCATGTGCAGTATCAGTGGTAATGCGAGGGAGATGTGTGTGTAGTATCGAAAATAAGTATGTAATTGTGTTGCATTATTACGAACCTATAGATACCTCATTCATCAAAATCGGTTCAGTAGTTTAGGCGTTACGGTGGAACACACGTAAAAGCAAACATACATACATAGACTGCTAAAATCATAATCCTTCCTTTTGGCTTTGCCGTAGTCGGGTAAAAGCGATAGTGTCACTTCTTGATATATTATACAATTTTCCTTGTAAAATGTCTTATATAATATATGTCTTGTATAATTAAACTTATATTATGATATTTATGCCTCTATTTCTTTGACTTTATTATGATACCTAGCAGAGTGTTGACTTGCCTGAAAGAAAATTCTATGGGTGCATAGCATAAAAGTAAGAAACTTGAATTTTACATGAAAGTCGAACTTCATGTAAAATATATATAAGTAACATTTACGATCGTCATCATGCAGTCTGTAGCCGCCAAAATAAAAATAAACAAATTGGATGGACAGAATTGGCAAACGTGGAAATTCATGATTACTTGATTACTTAAAAGTTATCCAGGTACAACGGATGTGGGCACGCCCCAGTTGCGGCGATAAGTCCCCTCTTTGAGGAGTGGCTTGAGAGGAGTTACGGCGTCTTCACCTTCCGCCTGACGCAGGTCCTCACCGGACACGGTTGCTTCGGTAGATTCCTGTTCCGCAAAAGGCGGGAGGAAACGCCCGGAAGACACGGCGGAGCATACGGTGGAGGTCTGCCCGGCTTGGGCGGGGCACTGCCGTGTCCTTGTGGAGGCGGTCGGTGGCAGTGATCTCTCGCGTCCGGCCCTGGTTCAGGTCATGGTACGGAGCGAGAGGGCGTGGGAAGCCGTCACCTCCTTCTGTTAAGCAGTAATGCTCGCAAAGGAGGCGGAACGCGTGAGGGAGAGGCAAATTTCGCGCCCTCACGTTCCTAGCCGCCGCAGGAGACGCCCTGGGCGTCGGGAATCGCAGGCCGATTCCCTGCCACCGTAGGCGCGGGCTTGCGGACGGTGAGCAATGGGTAGCTCGCCGTCCGATAAGGACCAGGCCCGAGTCGACGGCGCGTTGTGTTCCACGTGCGCCTCAAAGAGATATCAGCACAACAGAAGGGAGTCTGCTAGGTCCGATGCCTGCCGGGGTCGCGGAAAAGTCTGAAAGGGATACCGTGGCTCCTGGCAACGTACAGGCAACTGAAGGAACCCGGGCGGTTTTTAGTCAGTAAGAGTCTGACGCGCCTTCCGCTCCGCCCAGAGCGGGAGAAGTTATTTGATAATTTCCCACAATAAAAAAAAATAAAAGTTACAACGGATGTTATAAAGGGCACAATTAAAATGCCTACTCATCCAGGATCATTGGCCTCAATAGAAATGTTTTTTTTAAAGGAGTCATTTCTATTTAAATTATAGATAACACTGCACAATTAGTACCTTCAGCAAATATGACTGAGGATATGCTGCACAATTAATAGTTCTGTCAGTTGAAGATACAACAGAAGCAGATATAAATACTCGTAGTTGGTACGTAGACGGTACTAGTCATGTTACGAATAGTTCTGACTTATTTGAAAGCTTTGTAATATTTTCAAAATAATCATACTGTGACTACATCTGGACAGACAATCAATGCTATATTGGCAAAGGATCTTTACGTCGCGATGCTGAAGTAAATGGACGAGCCGAACCGCTTCTTTTAAAATATGTGTGGTATATTCCAGCATTACAAATAAATTTATTTTCAGGTCTTGCTGCTCAAGACAAACTACAGAATAGTACATTCGAACTTCGCACAGAATCATGTACATTGAAGGTAAACGGTAAAGAAATAGTGAACGAGAAGCGAAGAAAGGTCGGTGGGCTTTATATACTTAATGCTAAAAATGCCACACCAAAGAAATAAGTAAATCTTGACACAAATTCACAATCGTTACAAGTGTATCATGAACGTTTAAGACATCAAAACAAAAAAACATAAAAAAGATAGTAGAAAAGGAATTTGACATAAAATTGGATTCTAATACAGGTAATATAATTATAATATGTGAAGGTTGTATCAACGGCAAAGCACACAGGTTGAAGTTCAGAATACGAGATTGAGCGACGAAGACTGGAGACCTTATTCACTCTGATATTGGTGAACCTTTTATGCACTCAATTTCCAAATTTCGATACTTTGTTATTTTCAAAGACGACTACTCTTGGTATCGTCATATCTACTTCATGAAACACAAAAGCGAAGTTCACAGCAAACTTCAATAGTTTCTAGCTGAGATAAGAACCGCTGGGCATGTTGTACAAGAGTTCTTATCTTATCTTGGTTATTTCCTCACTTCATTCCATTGATAGGAGGAGTCATTTAGATTCTCCATGATGTGGTAGTAGAGATTAAATTTTTCTGTCTTCGATCCGCTCCGTATGGTAGTCAATGCTCCTCGGTTTGTGTCCAGGTAAGAGATTAGCTGCTCTAGGTTCTTATTTAGAAGATCTTGATAGATGTCAGTCTTGGTTGAGAGAGCCGAAAGGTCAGAAAGGAAGCTGGCTTCATGTCCTGCACCTGTGAAACTCGTTCCTCTTTCAGAGATTGTCAAGGTTCCATATACACAAGAATAGGTCCCAGGTGTCTCCAAACGCTTGATTGGGGTCTCTCTTGATCTGGAGGCGGCAGATGAGATAGATCATGGAGTTGACACTGGAACATTGACGATCTTTGACTGTACGTCTTGGTTAGTGAAAAGGAGAGTTTCGGCACTAGTCGAACACTTTTGAAATATCTCCTCGTTGAGACTTTCAAGAGAAGCTTTTTGTTAAAGCTTTGCTGTGTTCTCTAGTTCAGCCAAGTTGTCTATCAGTTCAGAAATACCTCCTAACAGAGCTCCTGTGTTCAAAGATTGGGTCACATTCAGCATGGCCTCCATTCCTATCAGACATCCAAAGAGAGCAGACACCCCCTTTCTAGCCATACTGGCAAGACAGTAGGTCAGCGCCAGGGGTTTCCAGCGCTTTTAAAGCTAACTCAGGATGACTTAGGATCTTTCCCTCTGGAACAAATGACAAAACTTCCATGGATGATAAAATCTCTGCGTTCATGAGAGATCCTTTTCCAAACTCATCTACTAGGGCCTCCAAGGCACTCTTGACCGCTGGGTCTGTGGTTTGCGAGCCATCGGAAGGAGTTGGACTGGGTAGACAATACAAATTCTCAGACACTGGAAGACTGGATGGTCTGCTGGTTGTTGACTGAATGTCTCTTGGAGCGCTCAATGGAGGGGCTAATTTGGGCATGCCATCATCCGAGATTTGAAGGGGCCTTCCTGAGGTCTGACCAAACTTGGAATAGAGAGGAAGAGTTTTTAAAGAGATCCATGGATCGCCCGACATTTTTTCCTTCGGAGATTCTGTTTCTCATGATTTCATCGGTGTCCTCGGAGATGTCTTGTTCATCGTCGGATGGATGGGAGCTGTAATATGACTCTGATTCGGACATGGTTGTTGAGTAGGTTATTCCTGCAGAATTTGGAGATTTAAGACACAAATATTCAGTATTTGTTTCTTGTATAAGTTTCTAAGCGATAGTGGTGGAAAATTCGATAATGAGCAGGTATGCAATCCATTTCGACAGAATAGTATAAAACAGCGTTTCACTATGCCTTATACGCCAGAATAAAATGGATGCTGGGAACGAGATAATAGAACTATAGTAGAAACTGCTAGGGCAGTGATGCATGCTCATGATGGAATACCACAAGGTCTTTGGGCGGAATTAATTAATACTTCTGTCGACATACTTAATCGAAAGGTACCGATAACAGACCAGGAAAGTTACCTTTCGAGCTATTTCATGGAAAGAAAGCAGGCATCAAACGCTTGAGGATAATTGAATCGATGTGTTATGCACCTATACCGAAACAAACCACCAACAGAGATACAGCCTATTATACCAGAAGAAGATTCACAGATGGCACACGATCAAGAAACTGTTGATCCTATTAATGACTGTTAATTTTGATACTGCTGAGTCTGACTGATGTAGATGACACTTCATCAGTAGGAATTAATTTACCAAATCGTGATACAGATCTACAAAATGAGTCTAGAGATGACTTATTAAGAGAAGATGTGCAAATTCAAGAAGACGTTTATTTTGATCAACGTCAATAGCAAGTTCCACATGACGAAATGACTTTAAGAGATTGTTCAACGATCAAACCGCCTGATAGATTTGATGAATTTGTTTTTAATTGTGTTGAAAAGGTCTATGATCATGAAGAAGAACCAAAGACGTTCAAAGATGCGATGAAGTCTGTTGATAAAAATAAATGGCGCAATGCTATGGATGATGAAATACGTTTGCTGAAAGATAACAAACAAAACATGGGACTTAATGCAAGGACCAAAGGACGCAAAACCATTTTAACTAAATGGGTTAACAAGATTAAACAATCTCGAATGGAAATATCCAGAAGTATAAAGCCAGACTGGAAGGTGTAGGTTATTCTCAAAAGAAAGGCGTTGACTATGAGAAAACTCAATTAGGACGCTACTAAGTATTACTGCTTCATATAGTATAATATATGAAAAATAGTAAGTGGGTCTGATGTAAAAAACTGGTATTTATCTGCATCCGGTTAGACTGGAAGCCGATCCCAACATAGTTATTTAGTTGGAAAAAGGTTAGGCAGACGATGATGAGTAGGGTACCTCTATCACAAGTGTCAATTTTGTTCCATTTCATTCATAACAATTGGGTGTAGTTTAAAAAAAACAGTATTTAAATCAAAGTCGTTTTTTAATTAAGCTAGAGTATCCAGGAAGAGTAGTCTGGGGCATGATCACCATTATGGGAATATTGTGCTTTTAACTTCGATCAAACCATTATATCTTATAAGTTATTAAACTATTTTAATGAGTCACCTCTGTTTTAACCTTCGGGGAAACAAGGCGTGATGTTATGTTATGTTAAACCATTTTATAGGCACTTTTGAATCGTCAAACTGACCGTCTTGGTCAGTTCGTCAGAAGGTTGAAGCTAGTTATTATTTCCAAAACGTAATCTTTATGGAGTAGAACGAGCACGAAACTGCATGCCAGTCTTTAAAAAATCAAGTTATATTTATTATTCTTGTTTATTCTGAACATGAGGACAACGTAAAACAATTCATTTTTTTTAAGTATTAAGTTATGTCATGGCGGTAAATAGATGATCAGTCTCAACTAACGGTGCCCGTACATATACATGAGGCATCCATTAGTTTATTATTGGCGTTATTACAATTGCTGGCTGATTAGTAAACGCAGTTTGCTTTAATATTCCCTTCGTCGCTGTCCCCAAAATTATGTAGTAAAGTGTGAGGTCGATATGTGTGTTTTGTAATTTCTTATGATAGCTTACCTCATATAATCATTTCGCCAGGCGCTGTGCCCGTTGTCACTGGCTGCCAGCGATGAGAAGCTGCTGGTGGTGACGTCATCACTGGAGGCAGGGGTACGGGCCGTGCGGTTGGGGGTTTACGCTCAGGGGATTATACAGATACACAATGCACACAATTGCAACAAGAAAAGTTTTAAAGTATCTGTATGTCAAATACAGTTTACTACAAATTTCATTGATTTTTTATCATTAGGTATTACGTAATGCTGGTGGTGCTTGTGGTTGCAGCAGATAATAAAGAAAGTAAAGTATGGTGTTAGCTAATTCATACCTAAGATGATGCAGTTGAAAAAACAACATTTGGTTTTTGAAAAATATAATTTTAATGCATGAAGATATTAAACTTATAAACATTATTAAACACCTAACAGAAATTTATGTAACTAATTGAAGGTTGATGTTTGTACGTGCGATTTGTACGTGTGATGACCGTTAGTGCGAAAGATACCAGATCTTTCGCACTGGTACTGGTACTTGGTAGAAATAAAGAGTCATGAGAATGATCGTTTATGCATTTCATTGTTAGTTGACAGAACGATCATGTGATAAGAACTTCGTGGCACGAGGATATGCAGAAAGTTCCATGTCATAAGCACTGTTTTACGGACTATGACTTCTACCACAGAGCACGCAGAGGCGTCGTTGGGACGTTGCCGGCGCCGCGATTCTGTGTTCTAAAACTTCTACACAGCTACTGAAGAACGCAGAACTAATTTGTTTTCAATTAATCAAAATTCTTATCAACAGTATATATATATACGTATATCAGAATTGTTATTATTGAATATTGTATAATCTAATATTATACCGTTTATTCATTTTCTTCCTTATTAAAATATTTCTTTTAAAAAGACTTAAAAATACAAAAACCGTGGTCCGCCAGTTTTTTTTTTTTTTTTTTCGGGCATAACTCCGTCATTTATAGACGGAATTGCAAAATTATTTTTATGTTTGAAAGGGTATACTTCCGAGATGGTCCCATTGTCATTAGGTCAGAATCTGATGATGAAATCATGGAGAAATCGAGGGAACTCTTCAAATATTATAGGCACGCCTATAGCGATTTGGGTATTTTTTATAATAATACGTGCAGTTGGTCTTGGAAAGCACCATTTGTTGAAGTGGAACTGATGATGAAGACCACAGATGGCCACCGGAACTACTCAATAATAAAGTATTTCACGGGTTGCGATTCGATTACATTAATATGAATACCAATCAATTTATGCTCGTCACAATGTATATGGACAAGTGGAGCTGATGGTGAAGTACCAGGAGAACTCCTCAACGATTAACGGGAGCTTCGGGAAAAGCAATATTTTGTAAAAGGTGATGAGTAGTCAACATTAGGCTATTGTACTCGTAACTTAGATAAATTGCAAACGGACCCACTAAAAAGCGAAAAATAAAAACTTTTTTACAAAAAATAAACAACCGACTTCCAAAAAAACACTACATAGTGAAAAATAACTTAAATTTCGGAAGTCGGTGGCAAATAACGAAAATACAAAACCAAAGACACCGAATTCCGAAATTTAAATTATTTTTCACTATGTAGTGTTTTTTTGGAAGTCGGTTGTTTTTTTTTTGTAAAAAAGTTTTTATTGTTTCTTTTGTTCACCTTTAACGAGGTTCTCGTCATGGGAAACGGTAACATCCACAATCCTTGCGTGGCGCACTCAGCGATCTATCACTACTATATTAGGCTTATTGGCAACAATTAAATAGTCTTGTTAGTAATGATAGACCGATTCCAGCATAACGTGATACGGTCATTTTCTAGCAAGTTGCTGGTGAATAATCCTGGCCACTTGGTTATGCTTGTGTCCAAGAACTCGCCGTATTCTTGCATTATTATCATAATGAAGTCTTTGAATAGTGATAAGTTGGCAAAATGAAATTTTCCTGTTTTCATTCAAAATCTCTCTTGAAACTTTGGTCACCGACATGTAACAGACCGCTCTTATGTATTTTTTCATCATAATTCCATCAGTTTCCATAATTATTATTACTCTTTAGGGTAAAGATAAAAATAAAAAGATCATAATAAAAGTCAATAAATGTAAGTTTTGGAATGAACTATGTTGCACTTTCTTTTTTGTATGTCTGTTCATCTGCATCATTGCTAGATTTGCAATAGTGATATCACTAACAAAATAGCGCTGAATTATTTTAGCAAGTCGAAAAAAGGTAAAATATTGAAATACCTAAGCAGACGTGTATGTATATGAGACTATGGAGTACGTACTGTGCGGTATTCATGCAGCTTGTGTGATCCTGGTCGGCTATCTACAGGAGTGAATACACGCTAAAACAGTGAAAAAAATAAAATACACTGCCGTCAACAGTTTCAAATAATTCAGTTAACGACGTAAAATAAAAAACTTAAACAATCAAGTCTTTAAATTAGATAACGATGAAAAAAGGGAAAAAAAAAATCTTTTTAGTGGGTCAAATAAGAAAGTAAAAATCTTAATAATTTGTTTTAAATTACTAATTTTTTTTAATTAATATAACTTTAAATGTTGCGTGGATGCATTGGAAGCGATCAATACACAAGTGTGCTTACGCGATTTTTTCCGATGGCGACCTCCATGGAACATCATCCTCCAACTCGTCCTCGCTCTCATCTACTTCGGCCTCTTCGTCCTGATTGTCAGATGCAATGTTTAAACTGCTCGTTACCATATCAGGGACGGGAAGAATTGACGGCCTTCGGCTGCCTGAATTGCAACAATTATCAGATTAAGCATAATCATTTCTGTCTGCTGAATATTTTTGAAGAAATATTTATTTATAAATTCTTACCCCGGCGGTAATTTAAAGCGTCAGGGCTTAGAAAGTTGGTATCGGGCTTAGGTAATAACAGGTGACTATCGGTAGCACTGTCTGTACCTGGAGAATCTTTCAAACATGTTCTAGAATCTGAACCGGATGTGCCTTCACCATACTTAGCTGTGTAAATAAAGAACATATAAAATATACATGGTAATTTAAAACAAAATGTAAAAAATTCATTAATTTATATAAAAGAGTACTAATCTTTAGGCGATAAACACATTTCTGTGATGCCTGTGATAAATAAATTTTGTGTAAATCTACATAGTTGTATAAACAGTCATATATGGAAATCTGCACACATGAATTTATCTAGTATAATAATTAAAATTAAGAAACATGAAAACATCCATAAAAATTAAAATAAACCTGAATGTTCGATGATACTTCATAGTAACAGCTATTGATTTCATACAAATTACAAATATGATTTTAATTCAGTAATTTCGGAGTTAATGACATAAATAGGTGACCACTTCGGCAACGAAGTTAAGGAATTTTCATGGCGCCCAATAGCCATAATACGAGTATATAGACCAATAGAAAAGCTTTTCAAGGATATCCTTTGCTACTAACACAACGTTTAACTATTATTAGTCAGCTCGGAGTTAATGACCTAAACAGGTGACTATTTGGGCACTGAAGTTAAGGAAGCCCAATAACCATAAGATGTACACCGATGGACACATTTCTTAAAACGTCCAATAATTGTTAATGTGACAAAAGGAATAAGCAGTGACGATAACAGAATAAAACGTCGAAACAAGATGGCCGCAGGCACATTCGTTATGTATTATAAACAAAGATGCATCTGGTGATAATGTGGCAAGGTCGACCTCGAAATCAATCCACACTCATTACCCATGTAACTAAATGCAGTGTTATCATACAAACGAGACTTGCAAAAATCATTATATTTTGATGAAACTCAATTCAAGGGCTATGATTTGTATCTGAAGATATTTTGAGATAATTTTACTTGACACGAAGCAAACCCAAGCCACTGACGGGTTTGTGGATCCCTGCAGTGTACAGAATATGAAGAGGTATACGATAACAAGGAAGGTAACAACTTTCAAACTGGAAACACCTTTTGTAAGTGTACTATGTTGAAGTTTTTAATAATACTTTAATTGCTTATTTGCCTCGTTATCATAGTACTTTTGTTTTGGAAATGAGTGAGTTGCTATTTGCCTTTAACGTAATAATCAGACTCATCAACTGCATGAGTTATATATTAAGCCAATAAAGACAACGAGCAATAAGCAAACCAAAAAGGAGAGTAGGCCGAATGCACGTTGTAACAAATAATAAGAAGAAATATGCATTCGATCTACTTTTGTTTTTTTTTTTTACCAACTGTGACACTCACAGCTAGTGACAGTAAAATTAGCGGATGATACAGTATTAGCTTGGTTGATGCGTGATGGCGATGCTTTTGGTGTGGAACTCGCGGGAGCTTGGAGAATCACTTGTGGAAGGTCGTATTGAGCGACGCTACTACCGTCAGGTTTCTTCTGCTGGTCAGAAACCTCCTCTGCATCACCTGGTTTCTTCTCATTAGAAAGTAGACTACATGCAGTTTGGTCTTTTGGTATTGTCGGTTTCTGTTCTGTTTGTTTTTCAGCCACAACAAAAGCAGAATTCTCTTCCTTTGTAATGCTCATATAATAGCAGGTGTCACTACTTTTCATAATATGACGAGGGCCAGGATTTAATAGAATGGTTTCTTCATAGAATTCAGGCAGCTCAGCTGGGCGTACTCCAACTAAAGCAACGCCATACCTTGACAAAAATCACGTTACTAATACCTGTCACATTCGTAATACAATGTTTACAAAAACTAGATTTAACTTACTTCCTGTGCGAATGAAAACTAGCGTAGGTGAAACTTTTTCCTTCATACTCGCCAAAAAATCGACTGTCTCCTAAAACAATGTGGTAAATTTCATTTCCCGAACATTTACCATATAATCGATGCCATTCTTCAGGCGATTGTTGACCTTCCCTGTAAGAAAGTTAGAACTAAATAACTTGTCAACAATTTAACGCCTAACACATACAATTTTTTTTATGGAGGAGACTTGTTCTATCTTTAATATGTTTTGGGGACAGAGTGCAATGTCGACCGGTGCTAAGGCTGTCGCACGCACATAGCATCGAAATATACAATACGGATATTTGTCTATTTTTTATTTGTTAAAAACTTATTCAAGAAAAATACATGAAGATGGAAGAGCACAAAGGTACTGCCTATTTCAACAAATAAAACCAGGGACATTTTTTTAATGATTGTAAAACAACAAATCAGAAAATGTGAAACAATCTACTGCTCCATACCGTCATGTTAACATAACTCGAGAAAATGTAGTAAATAGTTGTTCATAATGTCATCATTATGATCACAACTGATAACCTGAAACGGGGTCAATGTACATGAGTACATTGACCCCGTTTCAGGTTATCAGTTACATATTTCAATTACACCTTGTATAACAAGTCCTCATTATTTATATTTACGCGACATGCGTGCGACAACCAGAGCGTCGTTACTCGTGTGAGGGATTTATCTATTAAAATAACTCATGAATAAAGATATCGCTTTTTATTTGACACAGTTGTTATATCGTATCTAAGGTAAAAAGGACAAACGACATGCGGTGTCAGTTGGTACTGGATGGCCAGTACTCACACTCCTCTTCACAGCGTCGTCGTGGTCAGTAGGAGTTCAGGAAACTCCTAAGCCATGACAAACATTATGTCGGGTCGAGTTGCCACAGCCAGGTACATGTTGTTTTTGTAGGGCAGATAGTCCCTTTCATCTCTTCCTCCTTTTTCCAGTCTAAGACCTGGTTCTATGGGTGTAGACGTGGCTTTGCAATCTTAAATTTTTATGTTTTTTTTAAGTATATTTTATGAACTCCTGGTTCAGTTTGATTTCATCTCCCTTATACGTAACATCTATCCCTATTAGCCGTTTAGGTGTACCTAAGTCTTTTAACTCAAATTTCGTATTAAAGAGGTATTTTATTTCTTGGAGCTTTCTAGGACACGAATAGGCAATTAACAAATCGTCGACATAGACAATTATTATGATTTTAAAACCTCTTTTCTCTAGTAAGTATAGACATGGGTCAGCTTCCGATGCTTTGAAACCTATGTTCTTTAACTGTGTCGAGTTTCTTGTACCATTTCCTCCCTGCCTGTTTGAGTCCATATAAAGTTTTTACGAGATGACAAACTTTCCCTTTGGGATTGTTTTTTATGTCTTTTAGCATGCTCATTGTTTTGTTGTACAAAGTTAAATTTCCCTGTTTACAACCATGATTTCATCAGATATTCTTCTAAAAAGTCAGGATACTTCTTTACTATCTTTTCTTCTCACCATTCAGGTACGGCGTTGTAACGTCCATCTTGATTCAATTTCAAGCCTTCTTCTATGGCTATTCCAACAACATATCTTATAGAACTCAGTTTAGCTACAGGAACGTATGTTTCGTTGTAGTCAACGCCTGGCCGCTGAGTGAAACCGCGTGCTACAAGTCTGGCTTTCTTTGTGATACTGTTGTCCCTATTTTGTTTCTCAGAACCATTTTGTAGTCCACTTCTTTCATGTCTTTGTTCTTCTTTTCTATTTTCCAGGTTCCATTCTTAACATGTGCTCTAATCTTGGCTTTAATAGCATCATGCCAGTATTTATCATCTTCATTCTCATCGGACATGTAGGATATCTCTGAGACTAGATGACTTTCTTTAGTCTGGGCCAGTATATAATCTCTGGTCCACGCGGGCGGACGCCTCTCTCTTTGCGGCCTCCCATTTTCAGGTACTTCTACCACATCTGATGCGTCATCGTAAGACTCTATTTCTTCTACCGAAGAAACTTCATCTTCTTGTTCGTTGAAATTTTGTAACGTATTTTCCTTTCCATTCTCTGTTATTTCAATTTCTATTGGTTGTACCCTTTTATTTTTCTTATAATCATTGTTTTTAATTTTGTTTTCTTTTTCAGATAGCTGAGAGTATTCCTTTTCGTTAATAAGTTTATCATAGTTCTGACTTTCTTCTTCGAAGTACATCTTGTCTATGACTTTTATGTCCCTGCTTATCACTACATCATCGTCTTCGGGTATGTACACTCGGTAAGCCTTTGAGGTCATCTTCTTCCTGCCATACACGTGAAGATGATTTCCACATGGTATTCGGCCTAGCCATTTCTTGAACGGTGTTTCGCCATTCAGTGCGTTGGAGGGGCTACGATTTATAACGTAGTTTGCGGTTGCTACCGCTTCCACCCAGAGCTTTTTAGGTGCCTTGGCCTCGATTAATAGACATCTGGCTTGGTCTACCAAGGATCTGTTCTTCCTCTCGCTAATCCCATTTTGTTGAGGGGTGGGTGTAAATTGTGGTCAACCTTCTTTGGATGCCATGCGATTTGAGAAAGTCATCGAATTCCTTGTTGCACTATTCTGTGCCATTGTCGGTCTGCAGGTTTTTTATCTTCTCGTTATGGAACTTCTCAACTTCATTTTTATATTCTTTGAAAATGTTGAATACGTCACTTTTTCTTTTAATAAAATAGACGTGACAGTAGCGACAATAGTCATCTGTGAAAGTAACATAGTACTTTGAACCTGCTAGTGTATCGCATTCAAAAGATCCACAAACGTCGCTATGGATTATTTCCAGGTTATCGGTTGTACTCGTATATTACGTAGATCATTATGTCTTATAAACGGTAATCTAGATAATTTACCTTTGATATAGGTCTCACATGTTTCCATGTCTTCATCATTTAAGTTTAAACCATACATAAGGTTATCCTTGGCCATCTTCTTTAAATCTTTTTCGTTTATGTGGCCGAGTTTGCGATGCCATTCCATAATGTCACTGACATTTTTTGGAGTGTAATTTGCAGTCTCTGTTCGTCCAAACTCAAAGTAATAAAGTACATCTCTCTTTCGAGCAGTCAGTGTTATTACGCCAGTGTTCTACGACGTACTTTTCGTTAACTTTGCGACGGATAAAAGGTTTACTGATATATCGGGAACATACAGGGTGTCATTGAAATTGTATCCGTGTTTGTCGGTGCTGATTGTAACTCTTTCTTTGCCTTGAATTTGACTAGTATATTTATCTGACGCCAACTTTAGGGTGCCTTTTTCAATGGTCATGGTAGAAAATATCAATTCGTCACCACACATGTGTGATGAGCAGCCGCTATCTAGACACCAGACATTTTCATCTGCATCTGAATTTATGGTGCTCAGACAAACGTTATAATTATATTTGCTTGCGTTTTTCTTCTTACCTCAACATGTTTCGATAGTGTGGCCTTTCTTTTTACAGCTCTTGCAGTACAACCTTTGCCTGTTTTTCTTGATATGATTTGCTTCTGAGCATTCAGACTGTTCATTTCGCTCCTTGCATAGTATTCTTCCAAAATCTTTACTTTTAGATCTTCAGGATAAGGCAGGGTGTCTCGAGATTCAATGACTATTCTAAAGTTCTAAAAAATAGTCGGTAAACTGTAGAGAAACATTATGCTAAGCAGTTCTGGAGGTACCTTTATATCCATATCTGCGAGTATGTCAACGGTGTCCATGAAGTTATTTATGTGGTCACGTATATCTTCTCCTGTGATCATTCGCTTTAGAACCAACTGTTTTAATAGGGTAGCTTTCCTCGCAGGCCCAGTGCTTTGGTAAGTAGCTTTCAACTTTTCCCATACAGCTTTAGATGTCGCGCAGACTTTAACTTTAACACAGACGTCACGTTTTGTCGCCACTTACGATATTTCAAAAGTCATTTTTAATCAGGACCGCTTGTGCTTGCAAACACCACGTATCATAGTTTGACTTGGTCAAAGGTTCTATTTTACGATAACTTGTAGTTGATGCCATTTTTCATACTTGCAAACAACCACGCTCTGCTACCAATTTGTGAGGGATTTATCTATTAAAATAACTCATGAATAAAGATAGCGCTTTATATTTGACACAGTTGTTATATCGTATCTAAGGTAAAAAGGACCTCTTGGCTTGGACGTCTTGTATTGACTTGAATGTGCTCTGGCAGTTGCAAGTATGGTCATGCTCACTCAAATGTCTCGCTGATCATGGCGGATATGCTGGAAATGATTCAACACATGCATCAGCGGTTCCCTCAAAAATGGTTGAGCTGAACGGTTGCTGATCCGTCATTTTCGTGAACGGGGGCCGTTAGGTTGATGACTGGTCATCTCTCAAGCGCAATATGTATAATTTCAACATGGATGATGTAATCAATATTTTTAATAATATTTTTGAGTTAAAAGCGTGTCCATGGAGTTTCGTGCCCGTTCTTCTCTATGGTTACCTACTAGGTACGCTTTAAATTGGTCAAGTAGCTTCACATTTCTGACAGACGGACTCCTTGACAATTCAAAAGTGCCTGTAAATGGTTTAATTGAAATAAATGCTTTGAGTTTGAACCCAAGTGTGGCACCATTCTTTAAATATAGTTAGGCGCGTCTATAGTAGTTTATGCAGTATAATTCATATGAAATTAGATAGAAGATGGACACAGATATATAGACGCCTCAACTCGGTGGAATATTCGATCCCGAACAAACTACACCCAGGTCATACCATCGTTCTTTTTATAAATTTAGTTCAACTTACTGGCCGCGGCTAGTATGGAGAAGAAGAGTTACAAGTGTAGAAGCTCCTGGACAAGTGCAGTTGTTCGCTAAAAGGGCATACTTGAATTCATCTTCACAAACTACAAACTCAGCAAATTTAACGTGCAATTTATTTTCAGGTCGAAAAATCTGAACATATTGTGGCACTGCTGGTGCAAAGTCTTTTACAGCCCACGATCTGAAAATAAATGATATATTTTAGTGCTTCGTTGGTCTAGTTTTCTCCAATGTACGAAAAGGCTGTTAAAGAAATGAAAAACAATGATTACACAGATCTAAATATAATGTAACTAAATAAAATTGAAATAGTCTAATAGTTGTTAGTCATGAGCAGGGATTCGTCATAAAACATTATTTCTTTTCATTAAGCCTCAAGAAACAAAACTTAAACGAATTCTTAAGTTAGAACGTTTACAACAAAAGTATTTATTTATTTTTATTGAAACATTACAAAGTGACTAGCTTTTCCTATTCCATATCTTCGTGTATATCTTTAAGTCAATCTGCCCCGCAAAAAGAAAGTTAACCAGCCTCAAGAGCCAGTTTTCTTTTTGATTACCTGGCACCTACACTTTGATTTGAAAATAACACTGTTTTATATGGTCCAAGAGTCTTAAGCAAGTTTTTGTTTTACTAGGAAACTAGTTCACAATAAATCTGTAGGTTTTACAACAAAGCATATACGATCATAAATTTTTTCAATCGATAATGATAAATAAAAAACATGACACTACTGTACTAAAGGGTGCGCGACTGAGCTGCCGTGCCTCGAATAAATATGGGTTATTAACCAAAAATACAGATAGATCCGTCTGAAAGGGATACCGTGCCCCTGGCAATGTACAGGCAACTGAAGGAACACGGGTGGGTTTTAGTCAGCAAGAGTCTCACACGCCCTCCCACTCCGTCCAGAGCGGGAGAAGTTATTTGATAATTTCCCACGATCAACAAAATAGGTAGCAATTATTTGTTTCTCATTTTGTGTAAAAATATATGATTTTATCTATAACTGAATGTGTTTGACTTTCTGCTTTAAGTGTACTTGACCCACCTCGACGTCAAGCGTGAAATACGTATTTATTAAACAAGTTTTTTTTTGTTGTTGTGAATCGACATAACGGGAATCGACTTAGCGGTAATAATTCATGACCACACTAACAAAAAGCGCTAAACTTTACCTCAGTATGGTATGTTCATCCGCTGCCGTTTTGTCTGCATAGTTCCTGGCAGCCAGAATAAAACACGCTTCAGCTTCGTTCATTCGTGCTCTTATTAAATCGGTATCTTTTAAACAGGATCCTTGGATATAAATCACTCTTTGTGCCCAAATAGGGACCTGAAATTAAAAAAAAATACACATAAGTAGGACGTGACATTAATTCAGCATGTGACAAAAAACAGGAAAATTCAGTAATGTCTCATAAATTAAAATGAGGTAGACATTTAGACAATAAAGCAAGATAGGGTATTATTTGTAAATCTCAATTCTGAGCTGGGAAAATCAAATCTCGTACTAGTTCGGCAATATTTCAATAACAATATCAATATTTTACAAACATAACAACAAACTTTAGGCTGCGCTCACTTGCAAGCGTTTACATGGCCTCTTTTTAATATGATTAATCCTGAAGGAAACAATTTATTAAAAGTTACCTGTAATATCATTCTCATAGTCGTGTCTAGTTCCATAGGAGACAACAACACTACGTAGTAGTCTTGTAGCAGAGGATGGGCGTAAAATTCGTTAAGAAAGTCCATAATAGTATCAGCGTGAAGAGTCGTTGAGCACACGACGACGTGTTTCTCGGACTGCGCACGGTGCGACGAGTATGAACCTCCAAGTTTTTGTCGCTCCATCCATGTAAATGCAAGTTGCTCGAACTGAAATGTTAAATCCGTTCGTAAATAATTAAGTTGACGCACTTCGAGTTCGCGCCGTTAGTTTTCGAGAAAATGTTTGGTCACAGCTGTAACCAAACCTAGTGAGAGGAGTTCCATGAACAATCTTTAGTACAAGCACTTTTTCCAGGAGGTGGTCACATTTACAACAAGCTAAGCTGACCTAACGATAGGATTCTCCTGAATCAGAGAATACTATCGTTCGTTATCGTATCTCCCAGTGTAGCGAGCACAGTTTCGTGACGAGCGAGCGAAGCGAGCCCACAGATGACACGAATGAGCAGAGCGCGCTTATTCAAGCAATAAGCCAGCTTCAACATTGTTAAAACGAGCGAGCGAAGCGAGCCAGCTACGTCACGAGTCAGCTTTTACACGAGAAAACCGACGAAAGCGAGCCTTCTCCACATAAGAAGCGACGAAGACCATCCTCGAGACGAGCGAGTGAAGTAGCCCACCGACGCTACGAGTGAGCGGACCGCGATTACTAATGAGCGGAGGAAGCTGGTTTATGAGCGTAGTTGGTGGGGCTCACTATTGACGAAAGTGTGATCGAATCGATTGATTGCTTGTCGTTCAATGTAGGCTCGCTAAACTCGCTTTCCTTGTGTGGCCCCTTTGGCGCCCTTAGTGCTCACTTTGCACATGCGAAAGTGCGCTCCGCTCACTCGTTGAGTAGGTGAGCTCGCTTTGCTTGTTCGTTTTGATAGTGGTCTTTGCCTTGCGTGCTGCCCTTGTGGGGGGCCTTTTTCGCTCTCTCATTGCTTGAGAAAGCGAGCTCTGCTGTTGTAGCGTCATTGGGCTCGCTTCGCTAGCTCGACACAAATCTAGGCTCGCTACATTCGGTTTTCTTGTGAGAGGGCTCGCTTTACTGGTTCTTGTCATGTGTAAGCGCGCTCGGCTCACTCCTGTCGAAGTTGCGTTATAAAACTGAAAAATTAGTCCTGTTATTGTTACTATTTTGCTGAAATATTCACATTTTGTGGACCACAAGGAACATTATTAATCGGTTTTTTGAAAACGGTTATTTACCCTATTACTGTATTAAGCGTAATTAATAAACATGCGCTTAGCTCCTAAAGTATACATCGAAATGAATGCTCTGATCAAAACAGAAAAAAAACTATTTGACATCTATTATAAATCAAAATTTAAGCTTTAGAAACCTAAGAGATAACCGGGGGAATTAGCTAAACCAAGCATATTATAAAATATATTTTTAGAATCCTAAAAGAAACATCTTTTGAACGAAACCCAACACGATTATGTTAATCAATCTGCCTAACCTTTTCCCAACTATGTTGGGGTCAGCTTCCAGTCTAACCGGATGCAGCTGAATATCAGTATTTTACATGGAGCGGCTGCCTACCTGACGTCCATAACCCAGTTACTGGGTAACACGATACCCCTTGGTTAGACTGGTTGTCAGACTTTTAGGCTTCTGACTATCCGTAACTACCAATGACAGCCGAGACCAACGGATTAATATGCACCAGATCACGAACCGACGGCGGTAAGCGTGCAATGTTAATTTTAAAAAAATCCTAAGATCGACAGACTCCCAAATCAATAAAAAATTAATCACGACAAAGAATACCAAAACATCATTATTTAATCATGCTGTTCCAACAGTAAAAATTCAACCTATTTTTAAACCCTGATATGCAACAGTTTCATAAACTAATTCTAGGTACCGGTTAGTTGGGTTTCGAAATAATTCTTATTAAGTATTTTTACTACCTATACGAACTTGTCCGAACTTTAATTCTGGGAAATATTAACACGTTCAGTAACGGGAACACCCCTCCTGAAGGGTTCACTCAAGTCGCATATGGGATGCCGGGAGCCCTCGCGGAGGGCTCATTTTAAATGTAGGTTTTTCATAGCGAATTCGGCATTATACTCGTAAACAGTGAAACTAAAATCAGTTGTATATTTTAACAAGATTTCAATCCTAATGCCGGTGACACTCCTCGAGGGTTAACTTTAGCGCGTATGGCGGCATGGCGTATTAGCTCTATGAAAATGGGTGGAGTCGAAAGTGTTAAGGGTTTTACAACTGAATGGTTTGCCTACGAGTATAGTTTCACCATCTAATAAAGCTGCAAATTTTATCGCTAAATAATACCTATTAAATAAGTAATTTTTATAAGACACGTAATTTTCGTATGTAAGAAATAGAAACTCCGCTGCAGTATAACGTAAATATTAAATTAAAAAATTAGACTCCTTTTTTACACAATATTATGCATTTCTTACGTTAAGCATTACCCTTATACTCGTATTAGTCCTTTGAGACGAGCCCACAGCGGCGAAAATGTCGCTAGACACAAAACTTTTTCCAAATAATGATACACTCGCGGCACTCGCACGCAAGCGATTCAGTGAATATAAAGTCAAATTTTAAAGTAAATCGAAACTGGATTTTAAACTGACTTGTTGCTGGGCTAACGCAACTAAATCGCAAACACACATAATGTGTGCCTGCTACAACTCCACTACAGGCAACTGCAGTAAGACCGTTCACACACGACTACTGCCAAGCGATTTTATACCGCTGTGATGATTCTAATTTTAAACGTGTTACAACGGTCCCCAAATGTGGGCCTTTCAATGTATCGAAAATTGCCGTTTTTTTGTTTTGGAACCACATTTCTGGTAAATAGACTACATTCTTTTGAACGCTTTATGTCTAGATATTATCTAAGGTAAAAGTAGGTAGCCTTACAATTCCTTGATGTAAGCGCAGTATGTTCCACGTGTCTCACATAAAGGTTAAAACAAGTGTCATCCCCACTTGTTTGATGATCTAGAAGTAAAAGAAACATTTAATGTATAACCTGCATTTATCATTCCAAAAGCTACATACGTAAGTCTACTCTAGGAAAGGTATTCTGATTTTATTGAATACCTAATATAATCATTAAATACTAGCAAAGTAAACGAATAGGGACATTGGGATGAAACGTCCCCCACCCTCCAAAAAATTTGAAACAAGCGTCATTCGAAGCTTCTGGTAGGTTATATATATCTTTATTATGGTGACATTCTTCATAAATGTGGGGTACACCTAGAATATTAATATTAGCATTATTTTACATAAAAATTTGAGAGTGCAATTAAAAGGAATAGAATTTATTGAGCAACATAACTATGGTTCACCTTTTATGTTATTATTTTAACATTTCTTTTACCAGGGACCATGAATATTTTTTAAGGGTTCCGTATATTCGAATAAAAAAAACGAATATCCTAAAGGACCAATCGTGTCTGTCTGTCCGTCAGTCACACCAAATTTGCTCGGAATCTAATAGACTGATTAAGTTGAAATTTGGTACACATATCAATTTCTGTGACCCAAACACGGACGTGTTACGTAAATAAATGAATTTTGAATAAGGGGGTCACATTTGGAAGACAAAATAATAAAAAAACTCAAATAAAAAGTTTTGCACACTGTGCCGCGTGACATATGAAATACATGGGCTTATTGTTAGGTCTCAAGTATATTTTATATATATTTATTACCAGTTTTAAAGTCATAAAAAAAATAAAAAAATTGACCATTCCTCCACTCTTATCTCCGAAACTATTGAGCCTAAAGGGTTGAAAAAAATACAGAAAATTGTTCCATACATATATATAGATTGCAGGAAAAATTATAAGAATAAAATAACAGGGTAAATCTTCCAGTAACGTGCGTACAAACTAACATTTGCAGTCGGAATGTATGGGAGAATATGTTGTTTTTCAACTACAATGTTAAGTTTGCTCTTAAGATAAATTGGGAACCCTTCACTGTGCGATGTGCGTGGTCCGACACGCATTTGGTCGGTTTAGGAAATGACACGAGTACTTTCGCCTCGAGGTCCCAGGGCGGGGA
Organism: Agrochola macilenta; assembly: GCA_916701695.1. Classification (NCBI taxonomy): domain Eukaryota; kingdom Metazoa; phylum Arthropoda; class Insecta; order Lepidoptera; family Noctuidae; genus Agrochola; species Agrochola macilenta. The sequence goes on along the minus strand of OU753552.1, from coordinate 11,859,362 downwards.
TCCGGCCAGTGCACAAGCCGCCTCGTAGGAGATCGTGCGATACCCTCTGATGACTCTGAAGGTCATCGCCCTCTGCGGCTTGCGCATTACGGCGATGCTTCCGGCCGTCAGGTCAGCCGCCCAGATCGGGGCCCCGTAAAGGCCCATCGATCGCACGATCCCCACGTAGAGCCGCCTACAAGCGGCGCTCGGGCCCCCCAGATTGGGAAGCAGCGTTGACAGCGCCCCAGCGGCGCCCAGCAACTTGGGCACCAGCCGTCGGAAGTGGGGCCCGAAGTCCCACTGGCTGTCGAGCACCAATCCTAGGTACATTATGGTAGACTCGACAGCGATCCGAGTCCCCCCGACCACGATGTGTGAGCCGGGTGACGGCGCCCGCCGGGGGTTAGGTTAACCTAACCTAACTACTCGTAGCTGTTTGCTCTGATCTTTTGCACAATTATCCAACCACCAGAATACGCCAATGCTGTTCATCATTGAGGAGTCCCACGTACTTTCCTTCTAAACTAAAGTTCAGTTGAATAAATAAAAACTTATTACAAAAAAAAACTACCGACTTCCAAAAAAAGCAGGTAGTGGTATTCGAATTTGTGTGGGGTAGGTACCACAACTAAAAAGTGAAAAATAAAAACTTTTTACAAAAAAATACAGTTGAACATTATTATTGTTTTGGTTCCCAAGTCAAGTTTTTGGAATAGTATCATTATTTTGTATAAGTAAGATATGCTTTTGTATTAAAAAACATGGAGATTTTTTTTTTTTGTTAAAATATAAACACGTTTTTGCCGATTTTTCATTTTTAAATAAAAACCCATCGATTTTGCAATTGAAAACGACAGTAATTAAGTATTTTTCTGGATTCTTATAAACATATTGATATGTATCCTAGTTGGAGGGTGGGGACGGGTTCCATACAAAATCCCCCTTGATCCACATTTTATTTGTGACGATATTGTAGAATGATCATGATGAGCACGAAAACATGAGATTATAAATTTTCCTTATGTACATTCGGTAACGGTCTTTTAGTGTATCTATTCAGTAAATACGAAAATTACGCATCCGTATCTCGATGGAATGTGGGTATACTATAGGTACACCTCTGCCCAACCCTTCGAGGAAACAAGGCGTGATATTATATTTAAGAACTCGATGGAATAATATGTTGTAGTAGTTCCACGCAAGTTTCTTATTCGACTTTAATCGTGTATTACCTGCGTAGGTAAGACAACCAGGGCCACCCCGATCATGATAACCATAAAGAGTTGTGATGGCCAGATATCAGGTACAAAGTCGCCGTAGCCCACTGTAGAGAATGTCACCACTACGAAGTAGGTAGCTTGGAACAAGTTGAGGTGGCGATGCCCCGCGCGTTGAAAATGCTGGATGCCACAGACACTGGAAAGGTAATATTTGCTTTAAAGTTATCTTGTTAATTCAAAAATGTAATAAATAAAAAGTACCTATTAATATCTAGTACTTTAAACTTAAAATAAATTATCTATGTTTAGGTCAAGGTTTTATCTATGGGCCTGTATAGCCTGAAATAAATGAATTATATTTAATTATTTTCTTGTTACTTTTAAACGACATTAAATGTTTACATATTTTAGTTTTATAGAAGCCTGGAACGTTAGAATCAATCAATCAATCTAGAATTCGTCATGACGTCATGAAATGAAACATGTATTTCAAT